>JAJNNQ010000015.1:992500-2192500 GCA_027886175.1 Phylloscopus collybita
CACATCAGGACAATGGGCTGGCTGTTGCTGCTGTCTCAGCCAATAAGTCCAGTTCAGCTCGTGCTCTAGGCCAGGATTTGCTCACATCCCTTGGGACCCACAGCACAGCACAGGGGTCCCTAGAGGGGACCAGCTGCCTTTGGAGGAGGGCAGCCCCAGGGCTGTGTGATGGTGCAGTAATGCTGACACTGGTGGGCTAGGCTGGAGGTTGTCTCAGCTCTCTCTCCCCTCCTGTCTGGGACATCAGAGCATCTCCACCATGGCAGCTGGCTCTGAAACATGTTGGCCAAGCAGAGGGAGTGAGAGGCCCCTGAGCTGAGGAGCTTGTCCATGCTGTGTCTCACAGATAGTTTGGACCCTGTGCTGGCCCTGCTGCAGACATGGATTTTCCCTCTATGCCTAGTTCAAGCCCTGGTGCTGAGCTGGAGCCTGGAGCCAGCACCTTGCCATGAGAGCACAGCTCTGCCCACAGCTGGGCTTGCTCCATGAGGACCTTGGGGAGCCAGCATGTCCCAGCCTCACCCCTGAGGCCTGATGGCTCCCCATCAGTGAGCCTGACAGGAATCAGCTGTAGCTTCTGCTGGGTGGGAGAGGTGGCACACAGGCTGGACACAGCGGGGTGGCTCTGCCACCTCTCCTCCCCAGCAGGACCTGCTGGGACCCTGTGTGTCTCCTGACCTGCCTGTTGCTCCAGGGAAAGCCGCAGCCCGAGGTGAGCTGGACCAAGGGAGGGCAGCCCCTGGACCCCAGCCGGGTCAACATCCGCAACACGGCCCGGGACACCATCTTCTACATCCGCCAGGCCCAGCGCGGCGACTCGGGCACCTACGAGCTCACCCTGCAGATCAACGGGGCCGAGGACAAGGCCACCCTGGACATCCAGGTGGTTGGTAAGCGGAGGACGGGACCCTGCAGGATACTAATTGAAAAGCTTTGCATTTATAAGTTTTATTTTGCATTTATAAATTTTAGCATGTTTAGTTAATCATAAAAAAAGGAAAAGTGTAGCAGCTAGGGACAGGCATCTCAGAAGATGTCGGGCTGTACGGGTAAGGTGATAAAGTTAGGCTTTTCCATTGGTAGGCCTGCTAGGTCAGCCAATCACATATGACAGATGACTTAAGTAGACAAGTGGAGTTTTAGTAGCAGAAGTTATAAAAACTCTGTGCAAGTTTCAATAAATGCCATTTAGCCATCCACCACATTGGTGTTCTCTGAGCAATGGACCGAGCAAGCTGAGTGCAGCAGCTGTGCTGTTCACTCGAACTGAGCCCCACTTTGTTACCGATACAGGAACAAGTCTCTGGGGCTCATTTCTCCTCCTTGCTTGGGTAGGTCTTGTTCTGGGTGGGATGTGAGGCAGCAGCAACAAGGCAAGGGACTCTGGAGTCCCTGGGATCCCGAGCAGGATCGTGCATGTGGACTTCTCTGGCTGGGGATGCAGAGTTTCTGCCAGCCTTGGCTGTTGCAGCTTCTCATCCCTTGTGTGCTGGACCAGGGTGAGAAGAGATTAAAAGCAAGGTGAAGGGATACAGAATGTGGGGAATACAGCTGGGAATGTCACCCTGAGGGCACTTGTGTTTGCAGAGCCACCCGGCCCTCCCCAGAACCTGAAGCTGGTGGATGTGTGGGGCTTTAACGTGGCCCTGGAGTGGAGCCCCCCTGCCGACAACGGGAACTCTGAGATCAAGGGCTACAGGGTGCAGAAGTCAGACAAGAAGAGTGGGGTGAGCCTGGGCACTCCTGCTGCTGGTGATGCCCCAATGGGAGAGGGACAGCTGCCCTCCCCACCTTGCCCCACACCTTCTCCACCCCTGTCACAGCCCGTCTTTCCTCATTGCTCTCTTTTTCCCTCCTTTTTTTTCCTTCCAGAAATGGTTCACGGTGCTGGAGCGCTGCACCCGCACCAGCTGCACCATCTCCGACCTCATCATCGGCAACACTTACTCCTTCCGAGTGTTCTCGGAGAACATCTGCGGGCTCAGCGACAGCGCCGCCACCGCCTCGGCCGTGGCACACATTGAGAAGACAAGTGAGGGGCTGGGGAGGGTGGGAGCCAGGAGTGGTCCTGACCAGTGGGCCAGCGGGGCTTCCTCGGAGTTGTGCTGGTGCTGCTGGGCTGCAGGAGTGAGGCTGAGCACCCCAAAGCTCCAGGGTCTGCTGCCCCTCTTCTGCACCTCATTTCTCCTTCGGGGAAAGCTTGTGCCCTGCTCAGCCCCCTGAGAGGAGCCAAGGCATGGACATCCCTGGGATGAGATGGAAGCAGGAGCTGGGAAGAATCAGAACAGCCCTGGCATTGGCTCCAGAGCTCAGGGCCAAATCTCCAACCAGCCCTGCTCTCCTTCCTCTCCTTCCTGTTTCTGTCCTGATCCCTCGTAGCACACAGTGACCTAGGACCTCTGCCATCTGCAGAGCTTCCCTCCAACTCTGACTTCTGTGGGCTGAGATTTGGGGATGGAATGGGGATCCAGAGTGTGCCTGGCCTGGGTCTGACCTGCTGCACACAGGATGTGTCGCAGTGGGTTTGGGGATTAGCATCCCCCCTGTTCCTTGCAGGGCTTGGGCACTACCCTGCCATGCCTGGATGAGGAAACAGGGCTGCTCTGAGCTGAGGGGCAGGTCCTTGGGTCGGGCCAAGTGGCACATGGCTTCTTACAAGAGGGGAGAGAAGTGCTTTTGGGAACCTTGTGCTGTATTCCCGTGTTGCTCAGCCTGGGAGCTTCAGGTTCTGCCTCAGCTGGAATTAATTGTTTCTCTAGAAACCACGTACCAGCCAGAGAAGATCCCCCAGCGGGACATGATGGAGCCTCCCAAGTTCACGCAGCCCCTGACAGACCGGACCACGACGCGGGGCTACAGCACCCACCTCTTCTGCTCGGTGCGGGGCTTCCCCCAGGTCAGCACCCCCCTGGCCTGGGGACAGCACTGGGGCTTTTGCAAGGTGGCTGGAGGTCTCTGGGAGATGGTTGGGTGACGTCAAAGTAATCCCAGCCCTCCGCCCTCCTGGCCCTGGCTGCTAGCTCAGATTCTGGGGGGCTTTGGGCAAGGATCACTTCAGGAGAGGAGAAGAGACCCAAAAGAGGCTCCTTACCTAGGAGTGTTCCAAGGCTTTATTCTTGAAGGGATTTCCAGGGGCAAAGAGACCGAACAAGGAAGAACATGGGTTTATCCAGACCCTCTGTCCCAGGACAGAGAGCTGGCACTGAGCCAGTTGGTCAGAGATAGGGGGGAAGGTAGGGTCAAACCACACAGTTACAGCTTTGGGGCTCCTTTTGGGGTAAACCATCCCCAGAGGGACACAACATGACGTTAAGGGGCTGCAGCTGCCCTCTGAGTCAAACTGGGGCATGTTGGGGTTGTTGCTGCATGGAGATGGGAGACTGGTCTTAAATCAAGCCATGTCCTGTTTCCTCTGTGCTGGGGGAGGAGGGGTGGAGCAGTGGTTAGGGCTCACAGCTGGGAGATTTGGATCTTCAAAATACTTCTGGCTGTGAATGCCACCATTGGCCACAAACTTCAGGCAGGGCCAAGGCAAAGGCAGACAGAGGTGGCTGCATTTTGGGGCTAATTAGATTCCTCATTTCTCTCCCTGCTTTAAACTTTCAGCCCAAAATCATCTGGTTGAAAAATCAGATGGAGATCCGGGAGGACCCCAAGTACATAGCGCTGATCGATCAGGGTGTGTGCTCCCTGGAGATCCGCAAGCCCGGCCCTTTCGATGGGGGTGTCTACACCTGCAAGGCTGTGAATCCCCTGGGGGAGGCCTCAGTAGACTGCAGACTGGATGTAAAAGGTGAGACTGGCTGAGGGGAAGGAGGAGCAGGAGCCCTTGCCTGCCTTTTCCAGGTCTCACTTTCCCAGGGCTGTGGTTTGTCCCTGTTTTGTGTTGATCCTGGTTGTGGGAGAGTCTGAGGACACTGGGCAGCCCTGTGGAGCTGGCACCCTTGGGCTTCTTGGGTTTATGGTCTTGAAGCATCTTGAAATCACCATTCCTTATTCATGGGGGGAAAACTGGGGAGGAAACCAGAAACGACAGAGCCAGAGGAGCTGCAGGAGGCCTGGCCCAGAGCCTTCACTTCTCCAAGCTGAACACCCCCAGCTCTCCCAGCCTGACCCCAGAGCAGAGGGGCTCCAGGCCTTGGAGCAGCTCCGTGGTCTCCTCTGGCCTGGCTCCAGCAGCTCCAGCCCCTTCCTGTGCTGAACCCCAGGGCTGGGGCAGCTCTGCAGGTGGGCTCTCACCTGAGCAGGGCACAGGGGCAGAATCCCCCCTGCCCTGCTGCCCATGCTGGGGGATCAGCCCAAGGAGGATGAGCTGGGCATTGTGCTGGGGACACAGCACCTGGGAGTCCCCCAGGCTGGGGTTTTGGGGCACCCTGTCCAGGAGCATGCAGTGATGGGGGTGTGTGGGATTGCTTGGAGCAGGTGTGTGCAGGGTTGGGGTGTGCAGCTGCACATTGGGGTGAGCACACGGGCACTTCTGGGAGTCAAAAGGGGAGTAAGGCAAGGGGAGTTCAGGGGGTTTTATCTCCTGTGCTCTCCTGCAGTGCCAAAGTGAGGACAGATCGCAGGACAAGACAAAGAGCAAGGTAGGTCTGGGTCGGGGCCCCAGGGTGGAGGGAAGGTGGATCACTCCAGGGGGCTGGAGTGGGCTGAGTGTCCTGCATCAGCCCTGGTCACCTGCTGATGGAGTCCCAGCTTGGGTCTTCCTTGCCTGGGGTGGGGTGGGATGATGAACCTGAGAGAAACCTCTCCCGTGGTGGGGTGGAAGGAGGGCTGTAAGTTTTGCTGAGTTTGTCTGACATTAGAGCTGTGGCAGGGACACATTTCCCACCCATCCCTGACCAAGGCTCTCTTGGTGCCCTTGCAGGACGAGGATCTTGTTCCTTTTCCCAGGAGGATCCTGCAGGTGCCAGGTGGTGGTGGGGCAGGTGCTGATGCCCCTGGCCATGATCTCTGCTGCCTGCTGGGCTGTTCCTCCCTGGCAGTGCTCTGGGATCTGCACCTCAGCCTGCCATGGCATGGCCTTCTCTGAACCTGTCATTAGCTGTGACAATAAAAAAAACCCAGCTGAGGGGCTTTGGCCCTAATAAAAGCCACCATACCCCTCTGTCCTGCTTATTGTGGGGTTGGCTTGGGTGGGCAGATGTGGAGAGATGCCAGGGCTGCTGTGGGGTTGCACAGGATCCCACCCAGGAGGGGTGGAGGGGATGGGTTTTGGGCTTGGAAGGAAGGAGCAGCTTTATGAAACACATACAGAGATCACTGAACTAGAAGGAGCCCAGCAAGGAGAAAGAATGAGGAAAGGCTTCCTTCTGGAGCAGGGGAGTGATTCTGACTGGGGAAAAAGAAATGCCACATCAGTGTTGTGACATCTTAATGCTTCCTTACTGAAGCACAGCGTTTTTATCCACACCAGTGAGGCAGGGATCCAGCCAGGAGCTGTCACCTCCCCACGGTGGGTACAGGACACGTTGATGTGTCATCCAGAGGAGGGGACTCGTCCCTGTGAGCTGGTGGCTCATGTGCAGGGTGAGTTATCACCTGAGCTCTGGGCCAGCTTGGGGCAGACACCCAGGGGACCCATGGAGCACTTGGTTACCTGGGGCCAGCGGTCTAGGGTGATCTCTCCACCAGCACCACCTCCCCCTCGGCTGTGGGCACAAGGGTAGGAGCCCTCCCGGCTGCGTGGCAGCTCTGTCATGGGGCCAGACCCACATCCTGCCCTAGTCCTGGCTGGTCCTGGCATTGCCGGTGCAGATGGCAATGCCAGCATCCACAGATGGGAGCCCATCCCACCCTTGGTGCCGCGGGGAGCAAAGCTGGGCAGTGCCTGGGATGAATCCGACCCCTCTCTGCACCATCTCTCCTGCAGCCCCCCGATCTGTCCCCATCTGTCCTCAGGCACCTTCAGCCCAAGCTGAAGTCCGGGGAGCGCTGCTGTTCCCGGGGGCTCAGCCCTGGTGCAGCGCCGCCCACACCGGGGTTGTTTCCACCATCAGAGGGCACCCTTGGGTTAATTTTATCCCACTGCTGGCCAGGATGGGGTTTTGAGGTGGTTGGTACTGGTGGTAATGCCACAGAGTGGAGGTTGCAGTCCCAGCTGGCAGGTGGAGAGCTTGTTTGCCCTGACGTGCTCACACCCAGCCCTGGACACTGCTGGGACATGGCCAGTGGGATTGTCTCAGGGACAGGGTCTGGAAGCAGGCTGTGAGCTGATCTCCAGGACTCTGTCCTGCTGCATGCTGTGCCCTTTCCAGACCCTTATTTCAGTCCCACAGAGCACAGACTGTATTTGTAACCCCACAGGGGACTGAGGTGGGTGACAACATCCACTTTTAGTGAGGGCTCCCCGGGAAAGGTCTGGAGAGCACAGAGTGGAAAAATCCAACGGATGTTATTTTTAATGAAGCAACCATTCACGTGCCCTTTAATTTATGAGCATCCCAGTCACTAGGTTCCTGGGCACCTTAGCAAGGATCAGGCCAAAGCCTCCGTTCCAGAAAAGCAGCAGAACTAAGATGGAAGTGGGAGTCAGAGGCAGGCAAACAGCAGCACTGATCTGAAGGCAAGGTGCTTCTGTGCCAAGGGACCTGGGGCATCTTCTCTGCACTAACCTGGACTTGCAGCAGCCTCAGGCAGCACTGCCACTGGTGCTCCATGAGACCTGAGGCACTTCCCTCTGCCCTTTCAGGAGATGCTGGCCCTGGCCAGAGCCTCCTGCACATCTCCTGCAGGGTGGGGGCACGGGAGTCACTGCCCTGGGCAGAGGAGCCATTGGGCAGATATGGGATGAGCCACAGCCTCACCTCATGTGAGAGGTTCAGCGCTGGCCCCAGGGCACCTGGGGATGTCTGGGAGGGGGGTGTGGGCTGAAGTCCACAGGCAATTGCTGTTGCCAAGGGCTCAGCACCAGCACAGCACCATCTACACCATGGGAAGGTTGGGAGGGTGCTCAGGACCCCTCTACTGTGATGAGGTCTAAGGGAAGGATTTTCTGCTCTGCTCCCGTTTTCCCAGTGTGGTCTGAGCCAGGAGCCTGGAAATACATCAAGGCAAAACGTGGGCGGCTGAGCATTTCATCTCCTCTCTTCCTTGCTGCCCTCCTCATCCCTCCGAGACAAACAGAGCTGGCTGCAGCGGTGGGAGAAGGGACCCTCAGCTGCCCCACTGCCTGTGCTGCACACTCCCAATGTTGCTAAAAACCACCCATAAATCTCACCCATCCGAGGTCCCTTTGCTCTCTTTACCCCCAGCCTCTGTGGGAATTGCTGCAGTCCCCTTGCCCATTTGCTGATGTCCCCTCAGAGGAGCACGACCCTGCAGGGGCAGGGGCAGGGCCACAGGACCTGTGTTTCCAGTGGGAGCCTGCTGAACAAGGGATGCTGATAAGAAAAGAATCCAAATCTACTCAAATTAACTTTTCCCACCACTGCCTCAGCCCTGGAGGAGATCTTGCTGCAGAGCAGGGACTGGCACTTCCAGCATCCAGAAGGACCAGAGCTGGCTGAGGGATGGTCCATCTCCAGCCACCCCCTCCTCAAATCTACCCACAGCTGAGCTTCAGGGGTGCCCAAGTGCCCTGTGGCAGTGTCAGCACCCACACGTGGCTGTCCCCCACGTGCTCCCAGAGGGGTCCAGATTCCCCTCTGCCCCCTGGGCTGTGGCAGGGACTGCATTAACCCACAAGGTTTGGGTCAAAAGAGCTTGGCTGAGCAGCGAGGGTGGGAGGGAGCAACAGGGGAGGTGTGAGATGAACAGCCCAGGAGAGATTTGCTACTGCTTTTCACAGAAAACAGCCAGGAGAAAGGAGGGAAGGTGTTTCAAAGGCAGAGTAAAGGGAGAGAGAAGACAAGTGGAGAGGACACACTCCCTGGGTGCAGCTGACAGGGTCAGTGGGTGCTGCTGGGACCCACAGGGAGCCATCGAGGAAGCAAAAGTGGATTCTGCAGAGTTCTCTGGGATTATGCACAAGGGTTTCACCAATACCTAGCTCTGCCCACCTCTCTGGCGGTGCTGAGAGCAGGAGACTGACCCTCTGCTCTGCAGGGTGGTGGGCTCACCCCCCTGTGCATGCTGGCAATGCCACGGGAAGACTTTTCCTCATCTCTTCCCATGTGTCAGCCCAGCTCCCTGATTACAGAGGGGAAAGAAAGGGCTCTCAAAATTAATTTCCTCAGAAATCACACTGCCTTGGACTCTTCTGGTTTTCATCATCTTCACTCACACAGGGCACCCCTTAGTCCCAGTGCCCAGGTACCCCCATGGATCCATGGACATGGGGCTGGAGTGTGAGGAACCCCCAGCACCATCAACACCACAGAGCTGAGGGTCTCCATCAATGGCAGGGCACTTCCTGGGTGGTTTGGATCACTGGACTTTATTTGCATGAAGATAAACTGCGCGTTTGTCTGTACAACTTCTCCTTAAATAGTTGGCAACGCTTAAAAAAAATGAAAAACAAAAACAAACAGGGAGAAAAAAAAAAAAAAAATCCTAAACCAGAAAGGAACAGTGCAGGCTACAATATCCAAACAGTACAATGCTTGTGAATAAATAACCCCCGGGGTGGCTGTGGGGACTGCAGGGGGCTGCTGAGCTCAGAACCCATCGGGTCCTTGCTGCCCCTTCCTCAGAGGGCAGGAACAGCGTCCGGGTGGGGGGTGGGGGGCACGGAGCCCCCCTCTGGCCTTCCCCCCAGCTCCTAGTTGCCTGCCTCGGCCGTGGTGGTGCTGGTGGCCTCTTTGTTGGTTTTGCAGCAGAAGTACTGGTTCCAGATCTGCAGGAAAGCTGTCCGGAACTTCTTGATGCGGAAGGCGTAGACGATGGGGTTCATGGCCGAGTTGCCGTGGGTGAGGAAGATGGCGATGTAGGTGAGGATGTGCGGGGTCTGGCAGGATGGGCAGAAGAGGGTGATGCAGTTGAGGATGTGCAGAGGCAGCCAGCTGAGCGCAAACAGGAAGAGAACCAGCGCCAGGGACTTGGCGATCTTCAGCTCCTTCCCATAGTACTTCTGGGGGTCGGTGGAGCTGGAGGACACCTTCTTGTTGAGCTGCTTGCGGATGAGGTTGAAGACCTCCAGGTAGATGAGTAACATCAGCAGCAGGGGAGGCAGGACCCAGACGAAGAAGTTGAAGTAGACCATGTACTCCATGCTGATGACTGTCTCAAACTGGCAGGTGATGACGAACTCGGCGTGGCTGCCGTTCAGCTCCTGAGTCCTCCGCATCTTGCTGAGGTTGTTCCAGCCGAACATGGGGGTGAGACCCACCAGGAAGGAGACTATCCAACAGCAGGCGATGGCCACGGCCGCCCGCCGCGGCGTCACCACACTCTTGTATCTGTGGGAGAGACAGCAGCCACAGGAAGGAGTTAGACACGGGGCAGGGTGTAGTCACTGTTTGCCATGTTTGGGTTTTTCTCAAGTTCTTTCCCAGGGATCTAAAATGGTAATCAAGGTCACACTTTGTAAACTCTCTTGCTTTTCACATTTCTCTCCTCAGGAGGGGCTTTGCTCGTTGACCCTTGGTGTGACCAATGGTTCAAAGGATCCCACCTCTTAGGTGGGCACATTGTAAAAAGGTATAAAAATAGGTTCTGACAATAAACCAGCCCCTTTTTGGAGCATCAGCTTTCTGAACCACGAGTCTGAGTCTCATTGATTGTGTCCCACGGCGACAGCAGGGTCCTCTGCCTGAGGGCTGTGTGGCTCCAGGTGGAGGGGCAGTGGTGGGGGGGCAGTGCCCGTGCTGAGACAGGAGGATGTTCCTCCTCCCTTCCCCTGGAAGTGGGCAACAGCCTGTTCTGAAATCTCCCTGGTCTCCCTGCCTGTGTCCTGGGATGGCAGAGACCCCAGACACAATCTGTGAGATCTGGGGCTGATGCCAAGGCAGGGAATGCATCAGCACCTGGAACGTGCCTGAGTGTCCAACCCTCATCTCTGGGAGGGAGTTCACATGCTCTGGAGCTCAGCTCCCACCCAAGAACCTGCACCCACAGCTGCAGGTCACCCTCTCCTCCCGCCACACACCAACCCTGCCAGCTCCCTGTCCCAGACAGCTGCCCTGTGCCTGGGGAGGAAATCACCAGCAAAAGCATCCTGTGGAACCTGCTGGGGTGGAGGAGGGATCTGCGGGTGCTAATGGACCCCTGGGGAAACTTTGGGCACAGCCTGTTCCTCTCCTAATGTGCTCGGATTGACAAAACCCTCTCTCGTGATGGGCTGATGCCAGGGGCAGGAGGAAGAGGAGGAGGAGGAGAGCTGTGTTCTGGCTGGGCTCTGCTCCCTCCCTGAAGCCCCTGGGGAGCCACTGGGGCTGCACTCATCTCTCCAGAGCTCTCCAAGCGGGAAGTGCAGTCTGCAGCATTGATTTTTCCCCTGGCCCTCCTGAAAGCTTTTCTTTGGAGGCTGAGAAGATTCTCAGCCCAAGAGTTATTGCTCTCCACCAAAGGGGATTGAACAAAGAATGTTTTCCTGACTGTTTGCCGGGTCTCTCAGTGCTGCTGGTGTTAACCCAACCACAAGGACCACATGGAGGTGGCTGGCAAACCTGGATTCCCAATCCTGCTGCTCAGAGCTCCCTGCTGCAGGTTTGCAGCCTTCACCTGTGATAGAAATTGAGCATTTTGGGGCCTTTTTTATACAGCCAAGGACCCAAACCCACTCTCCCTTCTCAAGACCCCTCTCATGGGCAAGGCATCAAGGTGGGAGCTTGGAGTGGCACAGGCTGGAGGAGGTGACATCAGTCCCCGTGAGTCCAGAGGGTCCAGAGCCACTGGCCCCCAGCAGCTCTCCTGAACAAACCTCCTGTGCCCTGGGAAAAGCTGCACAGCATCCTGGTGGCAGCCAGGTCCCCTGGGAAGGAGGTGACAAGGTGGGCAGCTGCTTCCGCTGAGAGCCGAGGCTGCCTCTGGAGGCTGATTTATTCCTGGTGGAGAGGAGAGAGGGCAGGAGACCCTGGGAAAGGCACAGGGAGGGCAAGGAGACCCGGGAAAGGCACAGGGAGGGCAAGGAGACCCTGGGAAAGGCACAGGGAGGGCAAGGAGACCCGGGAAAGGCACAGGGAGGGCAAGGAGACCCGGGAAAGGCACAGGGAGGGCAAGGGGCAGTGGGAGAGAACCGGCCCTGGGGGCCAAGTGAAGGGAACAGCAAGGAGGGTCCAAGGGAGCGGGGGGTGGCAGAGGGATGGCAGAGCCTCCCAGGGGGGGCTGTGTGCTGACCCCAGCACCCCACACCTGCTTGGGGTCCTTGGGGTGCCCTCCAGCTCTGACAGAGCCTCCCAGGGGCGGCTGTGTGCTGACCCCAGCACCCCACACCTGCTTGGGGCCCTTGGGGTGCCCTCCAGCTCTGACACCCCACTGCCACCCCTCCCCAGGTTTGAGCAGCTTGGGGGGTGACACCAGAAACAGCTGCACCATCCCCCTGCCCCAGCTTCTTCTACAATAAAATGTGGAGGGTTTTAGCAGGCCTGTGATTAGTTTTTCTGCCCACAAAACACTTGCTGCTGTCCAGCCAGTGCCAAGATGTGGCTTTGCTGGTCTTTGCTCTGGAGAGTTTATTGCAGTGCAGTTCCTGGGGAATTATTTCACTAATGAAGCTTCTTCCCTCTTTGCAACCCCTGCAAGCCCCCCCCCCCCATGTCCCATCTCTCACTCCTGGGGGTTTCTGGGGTCTTCCACTGTTTCTGCTGGACATGCACCCCCTCTGGGTGCTCCTGGCCTGCAGAGCTGTGTGGGAGCCATTGCCCAACAGACAAAGCTGCTGGGCAGCAGCAGTGTCACCGTGGTCCCCAAACGTGGTCCCAGGGCTTGCAGCCACCACTCAGACACAGGGTTCACCCCTCCTCACTGCACAGCCATCCCTCCACGGTCCACACCCTGCACCTCCACCTCTCTGCCACAGCCCACATCCACCTCTACCCCTTCCTGCAGTGCCTGGCCTGGCAGTGTTTGGGAGCAGGAGCTGGCTCTCCCTGCTCCTCCCTTCACTTTGCCCCACAGGGTTTGAGGGTGCACCTGCAGGAGCAGCCAGGGCAAACCTGGACACCATCCTCCAGCCTGTGTGTGGCCTGGTCCCAGAAAAGTGGGTGAACCAAAAAAAAACCCCACAGAAAACAGCCACATTTGGAGCTTGTGGCTCCTTAAGCAATAAGGACAGAGGCATCTGCAGGGAATGTGCTCCCAGGGACCTCTGTCCACTGTCTCCATCAGCCCCACATGGAGAATGACAAAAGCTCTAAAATTGCTCCAAGTTCCTCCTCCCTGCAGCCCACCAGGCCCATCCACCCCCTGGGTCTGACCATGGAGCTCTCATGGGACTCAGCTGTTCCCAAGGCCACAAGTCCAAATCCTTTTCCAATTTATTTTCCTTGGAGGTGTCCAAGGAAAGCCTGGATGTGGCACTCAGTGCTCTGGGCTGGGTGACAAGGTGGGGCATCTGTTACAGGTTGGAATTCCTGGTCTCAGAGGCCTTTTCCAAAACCTCATTGATTCTGTGATTCTGTAAAGGGTGGAAATGCAAGATCCCACCGAATTCTCAACCTCTGCCACATGTTGGGAGGACAGTTAGCAGAGGGACAAGGACAGACATTGCTCTTCCAAACATTATTCTTGGTTATGCCATCAAGAAGACCTTTTCCCATTTGTCTCATTTTGCATTAATATGATAGGGCTGGAGTTTGGGATGGTCTGGGGGGCAGAAGCACTAGAAAATGCTGATAATGGCTCATAGTTAATAAATAATCTTATTATTCTCATCATCGCCAGAGCAATTACCAGCATCATTGCAATTTTATTACTGCTGTTATTTTTATTAACAGCTGTGACTAAAACATCCACGGTAATCATCAGCCCTGTCCTCATCCATTTCGGGTTTGTTTCCTCTGCCTCTGGGGGTTTCAGCCTGACCATGGTTGGTAGATGTTCCCCTTGCCCTCCCTGAGGGGTGGTTTTTGCACCACCCCTTCCCCACAGGGATGGGCCAAGCCCTCCTGGGTGCCAAGTCCAGGAGAAAGGACCAACGAGCATCCAGCCTCATCCTGGGATGGGATGGGCAGGAATTGTGGTGTGGAACAAAATTGCCTTTGAGGGTTTGGAAGATAAAGCCAAGAGGCAAAATGGCAATTATTGATAGAGCTGTTTGCTCCCCAGGGGAAGGGAAGAGGTGATGGGTGGAGGCAGAGACTGACAAATTGTCCCCAGGGGCTGCACAGAGCTGACAGGGACAGGGAGCAGCTTTCCAGGGCAAGATGCTGTCTGCAGGAGAGGCTGAGGATGGAGCAGACACTGAGGCCCTTTTTCTCCTGGAGATCACAGGATCCTAGAATGGTTTGGGAGGGAAGGGATTTAAATCCCATCTCCTTCCACCCCTGCCATGGGCTGGGACACCTCCCACTATCCCAGGCTGCTCCAAGCTCCATCCAACCTGGCCTCGGACACTTCCAGGGATGGGGCAGCCACAGCTGCTCTGGGCACCCTGTGCCTCCCCACTCTCACAGGGAGGAATTCCTTCCCAATATCCCATCCAGCCCTCCCCTCTGGCAGTGGGGAGCCATCCCCCTTGTCCTGTCCCTCCAGACCTCTGTAATGGCCCCCTGGCCATCACTCTGAGGACATCACCCACCTTCCTTTCCCTTTGGTCCCTATTCCCAGACTAAATTCAGCTTCTTCTGCCACATCTTGATGTGTCCAGACCTCTGCAATGCCCTCTGCTGCAGCCCTGGGAGCCCAGCCCAGCCCAGGTCCTGCTCTGGAGGTGTCCAGCCCCGGGCAGGCAAAGGCCCTGTGACCATTTCAGGTGTTAGGGCAGATCTGGAAGCACCTGGAGAACAGAGCATTCACTGCTTTCATGGATTTCCCCTGTGCCTTGGGGTCTGTCCCTGAGAGGGATGGGGGCTCCTTTCCAAGATCCCAACCCAGAGGTCAATCCAAACCCAACACTCACCAAAGATCTCTTCTTTTGTTTGAAAAAGCTTCAAAGACTCTAGGCCTGGTTCAAATAAAATGTGGAGGTTTTTAGCAGGTCTGTGATTAGTTTTTCTAAAACACTTGCTGTTGTCCAGCCAGTGCCAAGATGTGGCTTTGCTGGTCTTTGCTCTGGAGAGTTTATTGCAGTGCAATTCCTGGGGAATTAATTCACTAATGAAGACAGACCATTACTAATGAAAAGAAACTGGAGCCAACATGGCAGGGGGAAAGGAGGCCAAGCTGACATGAAGCTCATCTGCACGATGAATACAGTAAGAAAAAGCAGCCAGACAACGTCCTGATCTAATTGAAAGTCTCTAGACAAAAGTGCTTTGATCTCAGAGGATCTGGATTCCTGCTCCTTTCTCCTGGCTGTATCTTCCCTTCAGATCTTTCAGGGTCTTGGAGGCTGCTGGGTGGGAAAACTCAGATTGTTGGTGTTCAAAGCTGCCCAGGAATGAGAAGCTGAGAAATGCAAAGTGGTGTCTGGGTTCTGCAAGGGCGAGGTCAGCCACAGCTCAGGGCTGGGACAAGGGGCCCTGGGTCCTTGCACAAAGTGGGAAGTGCTGCAGAAGGATCTCTGGCTGTAGAGCCTTTGTCACTTCTGATCCTGGAGTGACAGGTTGGTTCTTCATAGGATCATAGAATGGCAGCTGATGTGGGCTTGTGGCCACTGCTGAGTGTGTCACCATGTGAGTGGTGGCCTTGGGAGGGACAGAGGTCAAGCAACATCAGTCAGAGCTGGTACTTAGATGGACATTGCAGCTTATTCATACACATGCTTGGAATGAGGAGACCAGTCCTATCAGCACCCCCTGGGATCCATGGGGGATTGTCCTGATCCCAAACCCCAGACTGATTGCTTGTCAAAACCCAGATGGCAAGTAAGGGCATAAAAAACTGGTCTGGTCCTTGATGTGAGCTGGAAGAGCACATCCAGCAGGACATTGGTGTTTGTTGGTGCTGGAGCCCCTGTCCTGCACCAGAGGAGCTCAGGAGTCTCCATCAGCTCAGCACTTCCAGCCTGACACCTGTACCCTGGCACAGAGCCACTGCCTGGCTCTCCAAAGGTGACCCTGGGTGTGTCCTTTCCCAGCACCTCTGGCTGGTTGGTCTGCAAGAGATCTGAGCTGTGGGAGGAACCTGAGAAGTGCCAGCAGATCCCTGGGACAAGAGGGAGTGGGAAACGTGTTGGGAGGGGATGGTTGTGACACGGAATCCTGGCCTCAGGCTCTGCCTTGATTTAAAAGGATCTGAGGAGAGAAATCTCTTCCTGGTACCCCACCCATGTCTGTCTGCCAGGGGTGAGGGACAGTTGGATGAGGACGAGGGTGGCCTTTCCACAGGTGTCATTTTTGGAGGGCTCCCAGGGCAGGAGAGGCACCAATGGCAACAGGCACCTTTTGCCCAGCACTGACAGGGGTGGGGCTGCATCCCAAACCCCCACCTGGAACCTCCCTGGCAACCACTGAGCCCAGCCCAGGGCTGCCCTGCTTCCATCAGCACCAGCTGCCCCAGCCCGGAGCTGGCACTGGGACAGCCCAGGGGGCTGGGGGTGCCTGGTGCTCCCTGGGCCATTTGCTGCAAGGGGAGGGGGCACAGGAGCCCAAAGCTGAGAAGGAGTCCAGGGAGAGATGCTCCCCACGGTTGCTGGGTCCTCCCACCCTGACCTCTGTGAGTGTCCCTGTGCTCTGAGCTGTGGTTCCAGAGGTCATGACTGTCACTGGAGCACTCCTGGCTGTTACTCTGCCCTGCAGGGCACCCAAGCAAAGCTAGGACCACCCCACTGAGAGACAGGGAAGGATTTTCTCACCATATGGTGTCCTTCCTGCTTGGCTCAGCTCTGAGAGCAGCTGGCACCTTCCCAACCTGGCAGCTCGGCCCACACGTGGTGACCTGGAGCTGCAGCCACTTCTGCCTCCCCAGACAGGACCTGAGCATGGGAAGCCTCTTCTTTGAGGATCTCTGCTCCCAAAACACCTTGGATCTCCACTGCAGCACAAGGAGATGGTTCCACACCAGGAGGCTTCTTGGTGCAAACCTCCCCCAGAGGCACCAGGAGAGACCCCAGAGGCCAGGGATGTGTGCATCCCACTGCTGACCATCCTAGTCCATCTGTGCTCAGGGGTTGGTTTTACCCTCCCAAAACGGTGACTCTGTGTAGGAATGATTCTGCAATGAGTGCCTGCAAAGCACAAACAGCTCTGGCTGGGCAAAGCATCTGGCAAGACCTCTGGATGTTTGCAGTCACCTCTAATAGCCAGTAATTCTCTAATGGATGTGGGTGAGTGTGATTATGAGGCTGAGGAGAACAAATTCATGCTGCCAAAATTGACTGGTCCCCACACATTGAGAGATGGAGTCCCCAGGGCTTAGGTGCAAGCTTCATTAAGTGGTGGGAGAAGCTGGAGCTGGTCCAGCAAATGGCAAGAGAATAACAAAAAAGGGGGGTTTGTGCTTTTGGCATTGTCAGGAAAAGGTTGTGGAGGGACCTGGAGCATTTTCAGATGTCCTGGGCTTCAAAGGGGGCCTGGGGAAATGCTGCTCCCTTGGTGTGGGTTCAGCCTGGCCTGACATCTCACAGGAACTTGGAGGCATCCTGAAGTCCTTGAGGACTGCAGAGGGATGTGGGCACATCCAAAAGCAGTCCCAGGGGCACAAACATCCCCACAGGAAGCTGAAGAAATAAAATAGAAAAGAGCTTAGCTTTATGTGCTAAAATGGTTGGAAGTGGGAATGATGCCTCCATGGGGAGCTTGGCCACGCCAGGTTACCTTCAGCCCAGACTGGCAGCACCAAAATGAGGGTCCATCGGGCATGTCCACCCAGATGGAGGTTACAGATATGGGAAAAGGTGACCCCCCAGCTCCAGCAGGGCCTGGATCAACCCAGAGCCCAGCCATCTCCCAACTCTGCCACTCTTCTGATTCCACCACTCACAGCAGGACCAAACCTCAAAGCACACCCCAGAGATCAGCCCACCCTGAGCTGGGCATCACCCAGAGCCTCAGGAGGTTTCCCTGCTCCCCCACGTCCCCACACACCCAGCTGGTTCCCTCCCAGCTCCTCCATGTGTGGCCAGAGCCCTCCAGGACCCCTGAATTTTCCTGAACCTCTGGGCTTCTTCCTCCAGGACCCCGAGGTAGGTAGGAGGGAAGTGATTTAACACCATTGGCAATGGCTGCAAAATCATGGAACGAGCTGCAGAATCTCAGAACTGGTGATGTTCCCTGAAAAAATGTGATGCTCTCGAATTTTGGCTGCTGCTGCTTTCAGGCAACAACATTTTGAGCAAAGCAAAGTGTGAGAAATGCTGCTTTTAAAAAGAAAAAAAAAAAAAAAGGCAGAAGCTGAGATATTCTTTTATAGCCCCAGGACTTTGGGAATTAGAACACACAGAGAAGGACAGCTTGGTCCCCCAGAGATGAGGGTGAGGTTGTGAAAGCTGCAGGACAGAGTGACGAACACCACGGGCTTGTCTCCAGTGCTGCCCCTGTGCAATATATTTCCTGGACATTTTTAGTGCCTAAACAGCTTTGTTGTCAAAAATAGGAATTTGCTGTGTGAGCATCTCCTTGGAGAGGGGTCTGAGTCTGACAGTGGCTCCCACACAACCACATCACAGGGATGAGCCCACGGGGCTGTGGGGGCAACCCCAGCTCCAGCAGAAGACAATTCCAGGCAGAGGCACCCAGCCCCATGTGCACCTCTCTCTGGCCAGGCTGGGTGGGGCCTGGGGCACCCTGGTCCAGGGAAGGTGCCCTGAGCAGAACGAGCTCTTAGGGCCCTTCCCAGCCAAACCATTCCATGATCCTACTACGGCAGTGCTGGAGGAGTTTCTCACCCAGCCCTGTGGTGGGATATCAACCTGCTTGGCCAGGAGCCTCAGGTCATCTCCCCCTGCCATGCTGGGCCACCATCCTGTGGATTTGGCCACCTCCAGGGGTGTCACACAGCCATGTGTGATAGATATCCTAACAGCCATGCCCCTGCCATATCAGCCAGGAGCTGATTGTCCAGGCCCAGCTCAGCAGAGCATCTGTGTGGTTGGATAAGTGAGGGTGAGGCATTCCCTGAGTACAAAGGAGAAGGGATAAAAAGCAGCTTTTGCCAATCTTCAGTGCAAACCCAGGGCTTGGCTGGATAAAAGCAGTGGGTTTTCAATTATTGCTTCTATTGCACTTGATTTTTCTATGCATTGCATATTCTTGTTCTTTATGCAAAAGAACCTCTTTGAAACGAGGACTCTGAAGTCAGTCCTCAAAATTTAGAAGGGAGGGGGAAGAGGGAAGGACGAATCAAGAAAGTATCTCCAAAACCCACTTGAAATGCCAAATGTGACAAATGTGGCTGTGAGAAATGGAAATGGGAGAGCAGATACAGAGTGCCTGATGTGACTGGGCTCCCAGAGCCTCCATGGCCCAGAGTCCATCCCACAAAACCCTGAGCTGCAGAGGGAAAACATCTGTGCTGGGAGGGAGGTGCCAGCTGAGCCAGTGCCCAGTGCCACCACCCTCCCCTGCCTGTCACCACCACGCTGCTGCACAGAGGACAGCTGGGTCTCCAGGGGAGACCTGCCAGGGCAGTCTGGAAAACATCAAGAGCCTTTAAAAGGTAGGAGCAGATGAGGGACCCCAAGGAGAAGGGAAATGAGGGGGGGTCTTGAGAGCTGCTGTTTTTCTATCTGCACTAAACAAGACATTGAGATCTGCTCCTCAGATTAAGGGGAGGCAGGAAACTGGAGATAAAATCTCAATTAAGAGGCACCAAGCAAGCCTCAGAGCAGGGCTGAGGTGGGTCTTTATCTCTCCAGTGCAGAAGGACTCACCAGGAAAAAAAAAGATATATCCTAAATTACAGTTGGAACAAGAGACTGGTATTGACTGCCTTTTCATTTCTTGGGTTTTACACTTCTCTTGCTAACCTGAGTCCTGATTTTGCAGTCAACAGCTAAATTCCTCAGTTCCTTAGGCTGCAGCTTGTTATTAGATCAGGATCCTCACAGCACAATTTGTCATAGCAAAGGGAACATTTCCTCTCTTGCACTTGACCCAGTTCAAGGATTAGGACATTCAAGACTGAAAAATTGGCTGGAGGTTCCCAAAATGAGGGAGGTTGTTTTCTCCACCCAATGCCTACAGGAGAATTGGCAGTGCTGATGACATCTACTGTTTCTAAACCTCAGAGGACACAGTAACCCAAAACAACCAGTCCAGCACCTTCTGTCCAATGCATATTTCCCCTGATTAAAAGATCAATTTCAAATGCAAAAGCAGCTGGTTTCATTTAAGTTTTTTTGTTAATGAGTTGGTTATATGTAGTTTCAACTGCTGGAATTAATTTTGGAGGTACCAATTTCAGCTACAGTTGGCTTCCAACTTCTGTCCAAACACAGTTCCCCCCAAAACCTGTGTAATTGCCCCCTCCATAAACCATAAAGATGGAAGAAGTCATGATCAGAGGACACGTGTGTAAAGCCACTGAGTTGTTTATCTTGGAGTGAGTCTCAACAGTGAATCCATATCTCAGTCAGTCAAATTGGAAGCAAAGGCTCCAGTTAACACCACAATTAAATGTTCCCTCACATCTGAGAATCTGTCACCAGGAAAACAAATAAAAAGTGCAAATGCAAAGCAAACCTGAAGTTTGTTTGCACTCTGTTTTCTCATTTAGATTAAAGGATTATTTGTGCCCTGGGAGGAAGCAGCTCGGTATTTCCATCAGGATGGTGGAGAGATCTGAGACCCAAGCCCAGGTATTGCAGTGAAATGCCTCGGGCTGGGCCTAAATGACAGCCTGTGCGTGTTCCTAATCACTCTGCTCTTAAACCCCCGGCAAGGAACAATGGGCAGACACAGCCCCAGGCTGCCCAGGCTGGCTCAGGCATGGAGATGAGAGACACATGGACCAGGCAGCCTGGAGGTCATGGAGATGCTCCAAGGGCTGGAGCACCTCTGCTCTGGAGCCAGGCAGGGAGAGATGGGAATGTTCACTTGGGGAAGAGAAGGCTCTGGGGAGACCTCAGAGCCCCTTCCAGGGCCTGAAGGGGCTCCAAGAGAACTGAAGAGGGACTTTGGACAAGGGATGGAGGGACAGGACAAGGGGAATGGCTCCCCACTGCCAGAGGCCAGGGTTAGATGGGATATTGGGAAGGAATTCTTCCCTGTGAGGGTGGGGAGGCCCTGGCACAGGGTGCCCAGAGCAGCTGTGGCTGCACCGTCCCTGGAAGTGTCCAAGGCCAGGTTGGATGGGACTTGGAGCAGCCTGGGATAGTGGAAGGTGTCATGGCAGGGGTGGAACAGGGTGAGCTTTGAGGTCCCTTCTCACCCATCTCAGTCTGGAACTCTGGGATTTTAGGAAGTGCATTTCCATCTCCCTGAGCCTCGGCAGAGCCAGGGCTGCCTGTGGGTGGGAAGCAGGGCTGGAATGTGGGGAATCCCCACAAGACTCTCTAATGTGTGGGTCACACAGGGAGTGGAATGAGATGACCTTTAAAGACCCTTCCAACCCAAACAATTTTAGGTTCCATGATCCCCTGGAGTGTCTCAGTCGATCTGTGGCAGTCAGCATGGACACTGCACTCCAGGTGCTTCCTTGGAATCACCAGAAGGCTTCAAGCATCAGCACCTTGATATTCAAAAGTCTCCCTCTGTATCTCCCACAAGCAGCTCCACACAGCTCTGGCTCTGTCTCTCCTTCCTGTCCCTGGCACAGCCCCCTCACCCTGTCTGTCCCACCTACAGCAGCTCACCTTTGCTGGCCCTGGCACCACCTCCTGTCCCTGGCTCTGCACAGCACAGCCAGCAGACTCCAACTGACTCCTTCCCAGCTCACTCACTCTTTATCATGCCCATGGCTGTGAGGGCAAACACAAAGCCTGTGTTCCCACTCGAGGATAATTAACACGGGTGTAAGATACCAGAGGGGAGGCTGCCTTCAGCAGCATCTCCTTTTGTCTCCCCACACTGGAGAAAAGGGGTGTCAGTGACTGCCCCATCCTCAATCCAAGAAACTTTGCAGCATCTCTGAATTCTGAGATTCCTGGTCTTCTGCTGTTGGAGCACTTTGAGCTCCCTCAGAGCAGACAAACCTTCTTGAGCCCATAAGGAAACCTGTGGCCCAGCAGGGCTGAACGAGGGGAACCAGCTCCCTGAGATTGGGCCCGTCTGAGCTGCACCCACCTGGGGCTTTGCTGGCTCCACTCAGGCTTTGCCTGGACCCACGCTGAGCCCTTGGCTCTCCCAGCCAGGACCATTCAGTGCAGGATGGAGCCTTTGCACTGAGAGAAATGAGTGTTTCCTCTGTGTATTCCACAGGGAAAGGCAGTGAGTGCTGTTAGCAGAGCAGAGAGGAAAGGAATAACTAAATCCCTAGGACTGTGCTAACTGTGGTGATGTCTGAGGCAGAATTCTCAGCACTGGCCCCTGGCTGCTGTCAGAGAGAGCCTCACTCCTCAGTGAACAGATGGGGAGACTGAGTGGCAGAGGGGAGCTGTGCTCTGCCAAGATGGACCAAGGAGAAAACACCCCTGGTGCCAGGAGCTGGCACTTCCCTTCCTTGAAGGAGGCCAAAGAAAATCATCCCCATCTCTGGCTGCAGGGAGAGAAAAGGCCTGGAGGAGGCAGATAAACAGCGGTGGCAGCAATGCCCCAGCTTCCTGTGCCTTCCTAAGGGGAGTGATGGAGAGGTGATATTGCCACCCCAGGCAGGGGACATGTCCCCTCTGTGTCCCCACAGTCTTGCTGGGCGAGGTCAGTACCAGGGATCCGTGTGCAGGAGCACCATGGCTGGTGCCAGGGACAGCACAGAGGGGGCTGGCAAGGGACACACAGGAAAGAGGCTGGGGAAGAAATCCCTTCTCCTCCTCCAGCTCCTTTTTGTCGTCAGAGACTTTGGTACCTGACAAAAACCCAGCCAAACCACCCAGGACTGTGACAGCTGCTGGCTGTAGCTGCCTGCTCAGTGCAAGGGGGCAAAGCCCAGGCAAGAAGGGGATGGGGGAATAACAGGAAATGCAGTGAGAGGGAGGGTGAGGGTGCAAGAGAAGGTGTTGGGTCCCACAGTGCAGAGAAGGGCAAACCCAGACGCCCCAAACCTTTTCAGTGCCTGATCCTGCTCTGCCCTTTCCTACATCACCAAAGCCCTTCCTCCCCTGTTTGGCCCCATGGCCCACCAGCCCTCAGCCCACAGGACTCTGTGGGGAGGAGGATCTCAGCCTTTCAGGGTTATTTCATCCTCTCTTGCTGGTGGCATCACCAGTGATGCCTCCCCTGCCCTACCCACCCAGACACCCTGGGGAATGGCATCTCCAGGCAGGGCCGGAGGTGCCCTGGGGATGGCCGGGCTGCTCAGCTCATTGCTACTCTGCAAGACAGCCTGCTGCCTCTGGGGGCTTTTTGTGGCTGTCTTAGAGAGCACCAATTGTTCTTTCTTGCCCCTGGGCACCCTGTGCAAGAGCTGGCCCCAGCAGCTGGGCAGCTGCACTTCCAGAGCAGGAACTCCCTGCCAGAACCCAGGGACAGCACCTTTCCCATTCTATGGCCTTGAAAGTTCAGGTCCCCTTGAGTGAAGAGATGTTCCAAAAGGACCAGCCCCTTGGGACACTCCCCCCAAAAACCCACTGCCAGCCCCAGGGCAGGGCTCTGCCAGCCCTCAGCTGCTGTGTCCATCCCTGCTGCTTTGGCAGGATCACTGTGAAAAATCATCCATTTGTCTCCAGGATAATCTGATGCTGTTCCTCTCAGCCCAGCTGTGCTGGCTGTCATTTCCCCAGGCTGAGACAGTGCTCTTGTCCCAAGGGGATGAGCATCTCGAGCTGTCCCCATCCCTCCCAGGAGCCTCTCGCTCCTGTGGTCCCCTCCACACCCCACGTCCTGCTGTCTGCAGAGGCCACAACCCTCCCTGAGCTGTGTCTGGGCTTCCCTCACACCCCACTGGCTTTTCCCTGTCCTTCCAGACAGAGGTTTCCTTCCAGCCCATCAGTTCCTCTCCAGTCTGAAATTACTCTGCTCTGTGTCACAAAGGAACTCAGATCCCAGATTCTTTCACTCTGGTGCCTCCCACACATTTTCCTCTTTTTTTTCCATCCTTCTTTGTGTTGCTGTGACCTTTCTCTCTCCCCTGCCTCCACCCCAGGACACAGACCCGCCAGTGCACCACTGTGACCCCTTTGAGGAACCACTCCTGGCTGTCAGGCTGATTTCAAGCACAGTCATTTGGATGCAGGAGCTTCCTTGTCCCCATCCCTGACCCTCTGTCCAGCCCTGTCTGTTCTGCCTTGGAGACCCATGGACCTGCATGTCCCAGGCCAGCCAGACAGAGCAGATCCCCACAGCCAACAGCCCCTGGTGTTTGGTGCAAGCTGCTCTGAGGTGTCTCAGGAGATTTCATCGGGTCTGCCCTCACAGGGGTCCCTCCAGATCCCAGTCTGGAAGTGGAGGCTGGTGGGCTTTGTCCCAGCTGTCTCCCACCTGGGCTCACGGCCAAAATTCCCTTCCTGGTCAGCAGAGCCAATCTGGTCCTTCTGCAACACAGTCAAGCTTATTCTGACACCTAAACGGACTAAAAAACCCTGGTGTGATTGACCTGGGGGTGTAAGAGGAGCTGAGGGTGGTTTGGCTGTTGGTGGCCACACGGCACATCCAGCAAGGGCTGGGCAAGGACACAGAGACCAGCCCAGACCCCAGAGCCCGTCACTGGGAAAGGTTCCACGTCAAGAGGGGCATCTGAGCCCCTCTGCACCCTCTGTGAGTCACTTACTCTTGCTCTATCACCTGCTCTGGCTGATGTGGAGGTGAGGTCAGAGGCAGAACTGTCTCAGGAAAGGTCAGGGGGTAATGGCCCCTCCCTGGATGGAGTCACAGTCCTACACCTCAGGGCTGGGGGAAGGCCTGGGACCCCATCAAAGGGCTCCTGCATGCCCTGAGCCAGCTCAGCCCAGAGCAGCGTGAGCTGGGCCTGCCTCAGCCCAACACCCAGCCTGCAGGGCCAGGCTGAGCTGGCAGGGGCTGGGCAGCTGAATCAGCAGCTTTGGCTCTGGCAGAGCCTCTTTCCTGGGCTCTTTCCCTTGTCTCTGTGCCAGCAGCTGCACAGGGCCCTGGGACACCCAGCCCAGAGGGGCCTCAGCCTCACCTCCAGCAGCCCAGTGCCCTGGGACACAGCCCAGCCACTCCAGGAAAAGGAAAACCATGTCCTGGAAGTGTGACAGCGTCTCTGGGTGTTCCCAGGCAGTCCTGGGGCCCTGCAGCTCATCCCCAGCTCTGTACCCCAGACACAGCTCCTGAGGGGCCTGCTGTCTGCCCCACCAGGCCTGGGTGCTCCTGGCTGTGGGTGCTGCTCAAATTCTGCCTGCTGGGGACCTCGTGGGCCCTCAGCATTGCCATGGGGTGAGGGAACACAGGCTGGCTGTGTCCCACCTGCTTGGCATGTCCCAAATGCTCTTGGATGGATGGTACCACACCTGAACATGGCCATGGAGGTGGCAGAGCCTTGCTGGGTTCCATCCGCACACCCCCAGCTGGTTTGGTGTCTGCTCACTGCAAGATGAGTTTATGGGGAGCCACAGAATCCAGAATCCCAGAAAAGTTTGGGTGGGAAGAGGCCTTAAAGCTCTCCCCATTCCACCCCCTGCCATGGCAGGGCCACCCTGCACTATCCCAGGCTGCTCCCAGCCCCATCCAGCCTGGCCTTGGGCACTGCCAGGGATCCACGGGCAGCCACAGCTGCTCTGAGCACCCTGTGCCAGGCCTGCCCACCCTGACAGGGGAGAATTCCTTCCCAGTATTGAACCTAAATTTCCATTTGTTTTTGGTTTGAACCCCTTGCTCCTTGTCCTGTCCCACAGCCGAGCCCACCTGGCCTGTTTAAGACACACTCAGTCTATTTTAATACCAGAAATGGCTCCAAACCCATGCTGTGAGGCCCCCTGGGCTGTCAATGAGAAACAATTCAATTTCATGGAATGACCCCTGCAGGGATCACCAGGGCTGGAACTGGACCCTGGAGGAGCCTGGCTCCAGAGCCCTGGGCACAGCCGTGGCAGGACTCCAGTGTAGAAACAGAGAGGCCACATTGTCCCAGCAAATCTCAAATTTCCACACCTTCCCTGTGTCCAGCCTCCACCCCTCACCTGTGGGATCACCCTGAGCCAGCCATGGTGCAGCTCAGTGCCTCAGTTTCCCCATCTGCAGATGTGCCCTTGCTGGGAACGTGTCCTCAAATTTACTGGTGGGATACTGCCAAGGGTTGATGCCTTACCCTGAAAATCAGTAGAAATAGGTAAAAAGCCGAATAAAAACATCCCCAGAGCAGGGGTTTGGGGTGCAGCACGGGAAGGAGGAGGTTTTCATTCATGGCCCTGCAGCACAGCCCTGGCAGATGTGAGCTGTGCTCAGGGACAGATGTGACACTGCTATCGGGGTCAGAGTGGTTCCTGGCACAGGGACCACGCCTCGCCCTGCTGGGATGTGCAAGGACCAGGAGGGGACAGGGTCCTGCTCAGCAAGCCCACACAGGGTCTCTGGAGGCCATTCATCTCCTCTTGCCCTTTAAATTCAGAGAATTTGGGGATAACTCTGAATGTCAGTGAGTCTGGAGCACCCCTACACAGGACCCAGGGCTCTCCTCCCCTTCCCTCTGCCCTGTGGGGATGGAGAATCCCACCCTCAGCCCCTCACTGCATCCCAAGCTGGCACCCCCACATCCCAGCATCTTTCCTGCTGTTCCAGGAGCTGGGGATGTTGCTGACAGCCCCATTGCCTCCCTGCAGCCACACGGCAGCATCTGTAGCTTTTGGGAGTGACCTGATTTTGTGTCTGCCAGCCAAGATCCCGTGGTGCTGCTGCAGCAGCAGCTGTGTGAGCCTAATCCAGGCACCCCCTCACCAGGGGAGAGCCCTCCTGGCTTTGATCCCTGGCTTGGCCTACTCATGGCTCAAAATCATTCTGTGGATCAGAGGGCAGAGCGGAAAACCAGCTCACCTGGGTATTTACAGCTCTTTAGCAGGATCCCAGACCAAGGTAACCTGCTGGTAAATCCCTGCCCACCTCAAGGGCTCTGGGATTTTGGTGATGCTGCACTGGCACAGCTCATCCAGGCAGGATCTGCTTGGAGCAGAGCTCGGTGGGGAATGCTGGCTCTGATGTAGCACCCCCATGCTGAGCTGGTGCAGTGTGCTGGAAACCGTGGCTTGGAAACAGCCCCAGGTCTGCAGACACCTCCCTGGACTGTAATTCCTGCTTTTTAATCTCTATCCTTGGTTCAGAGCTGCCTGTTCCATGCAATGAAGGTCTCCACAGATCACTCTCACTTGCTAAAAATACACCTGGAGGAGGGCAGCCAGGGAAGGAACAAAAGACGTGGCTGCAAAGACCTACCAGTCCCCAAAATTCCTCCAGGTTAGGGAAAATGGGAGTGTTCCCCTTGGAAATGAAATGTGCTTTCTCAGGGGCAGGGCCTGTATGGATGGATGGCATCTTTTCACTGACTAATGGAGGCTGAAAGAAAATAGATGAGCTCCTGGGTGAGAGCTCTGAGTCACCTGACTGCTTTTGAAATTCCTCTGAATGTAAAACAGGCCTTGGAAGAGCTGTGGTTTGGGTTGTTCACTGGCCTGGTTAGACAGGAAGGTTTCCTGGCAGTTGGGAGTGCTGGAAAGATGTCCCATGGGCCCTTAGATGTTTTGGGAGCTGGGAATTTGGGCCTAACCACCCAAATGCTCTCCTTCTCCCATGGCAGTGGGTGCCCATCGCTCTCCTGCCAAGACCCTCCATGAACTCTTGGTGGAGAATTCATGGAATGGTTTGGGTTAAACCAAAGAGACCTTAAAGCTCATTTCATTCCACTCATGGGCAGGGACACCTTTCCCTACCCCAGGCTGCTCCAAGCCCTGTCCAGCCTGGCCTTGGACACTGCCAGGGATGGGGCAGTCACAGCTTCCCTGGGACACCTGGAATGGGGAAAAGCCACCTCAGATGTGTCCTGCTCCACCATCCAGCTGGCTGAGGGCAGCAGGACTTCCCAGGCTTCCCCTGACCTCGCCCTAGCTGGCCCCCTGCCTGTGGCCCTTGGCAGGATTGGAGAGAAGGAGAAAGAGCACTACAATCCCAGCAAGAGCCTGAGCTCAGGCAAGAGCCTGGAAAACAGGGAGCCCAGAGGGGCAGCTTCCCCCTTCACACCCAGCCAGGAGCTCACAGGTCCCCTGCACATCCCCCCTTGCAGGCACTGCAGGGCTGAGGGGCGTTCCTGCCATCCCTGAGCTGTTCTATCTCATTCCAGACAGGGCACTCCTGAACCACCAGACAAGGCCAGAGCCACCCCCCAACCCTGCACTTACCCTGGGCTCTCCCCGTGCTGTGCTCCAGCCTCCTGCCCCCCATTTCCTAGAGGGTTCCAACCATTCTGACCCAGCTTCCACGGCTCTGCAGCCCCACGGGTGTGCATTCCAAACCTTCAGCAGCACAAAGGCAGGTCTCCCTGGCAGGATGCTCCCTGGGATGCTGCAAGCTGGGCAGGGCAGGGCAGGGCAGGGAGGAGACCCCAGTGCTGAGGACCAGGCACAGAGCGTGGAGGTTCTGGCTGTGGATGGAGAGACTGCAACACAAGGGCTCCTGCAAACATCATCTTCCTGCAGGTTTTCCCTTCCTGGCAGGTTTCAAAGTGTTTGAAATGTTGAAGTGTTTGAGGAGAGGACAAGGTGAGGACCCCCAGGGATGCTCGGGCTGTGTCCACACACCCACCATGCCCAGCCAGGGGGGGTTTGGCACATCCCAGGGACAGCAACTCCTTCTGCTATGGCCCTTTCCAAAAGTCCCAACCTCTGTCCCAGAGCAGAGACAGGGCCCCCGAGGCACAAGAGGCTGGTGCTGAAGGAACTGCACCTACCAAACTTCCCTCTGGCACCATCCCCCCAGAACATCCCCCCAGCATCCTGCCCCCGCCCAGGGGCCGGTTCCTGCCGGACACCCCCAGCTGGCTGCTTCCCCTCCCTTTGAACTTGTTTCATCTTCCCCAAGCACAGCTGTCAGAGCAGAGTTTGGGCTGGGCTGGGGTACCCCGCTGTGCCCGGATGGGGGGATCACAGGCTGGGGGTCCTGCCTGGCCGCCGGGCAGGGAGGAAGGATGTGAGAGGGGAGGGGGAGTTTTTCCACCAGCAAATCTATTTTAGGTGGTTTCCAGCTGTTCCTGTGGGGGCTGGGAAGTGGGGGACCCTCTGCACTAGCCTGCTCAGCCCAAGGGATCCTCCTGCATCCCTCCAAGGTCAAGGAAAGGTCCCTCTGGGGGAAGGCAGCATCACTGAGGCCCCAGAAACCAGGAGGGACCATACCCAGGGGTTAGAGCAAAGGGAGAGGCTTTGGTGGGACATCCCAGCCCTTTGGCCACGCTGGTGTGTGCTGGGTAGAGAAGGAAGGAGCTGCCAACCCAAATCCAAACAAGACCCCTCTCCATCTGATAAAATCTGCCTCCGCCTTGCAGGAGTGCCCCACATCTTTCTGTGCCTCTGTGTCCAGGGGAGCGGCCACTGGAGTGATGGAGCCTTGAATGCTCCTCTGGCATCTCCCACTGCCATGCAGAGACACCCCAAATGTCCCATGGCACCATTTCTTCCAGGAGAAGCCCACCCCTGAGGCCACCAAGTTCCCAGTGTTCCCCCAGGGCTCAGGTCTCCAGCAGCTGGGTCTGTATCTCCTGGAAGGGAGACCAGACCTGCAGGTTGTCCCCCAAGGGCCAGGGTGTCCACGGGGAGGCTGGAGCTGGCACCAGGCTGCCATGCCCCGTGTTCCCCATTCCCTGCCATTCCCCCCGTCAGGGTGGCACAGGTTCCCCAGAGCAGCTGTGGCTGCCCCATCCTTGGAAGGGTCCAAGGCCAGGCTGGAAGGGGCTGGGAGCAGCCTGGGAGAGCAGAAGGTGTCCCTGCCACGGCAGGATGGGGTCCCTTCACACACAGACCTCTCAGGGATTCTGTGGTTCTGTGAAATGCATTTCCCTCTCCCTGAGCCTTGGCAGCACCGGGGCTGCCTGTGGGTGGGGGGCAGAGCTGTGATGTGGGGGACCCCCTCCCTCAGCCTCCCGTGGGTCACACTGGTGAGGATCCCCTCTGTGCCAGGCTTGTCTGAGGAACCCTGCTGGCACAGGAATGGCTGCAGTGAGCACACTGCCCGTGCCAGAGGGGTGTCCCTGCTCCGTGTGCTGCCTGTCCCAGGGCTGAGCCTGAGGCAGATATTCCCCACATCCCTCCCCCCAGCCTGCAGATCCCTGCTCAGGTCTGGCTGCCATCGCTGCCTGTGGCCCTCTGGGGGTGCCTGGAGCTCTCCCAGGCACAGGGGCCACACGTGTCCCCCCAGGGCCCTGAGTCCTGCCAGGGGCTCTCAGCACCCACTTTGCCATTGCTGAGTTCGGTCTCACAGTCAGGAGTGACACCACAAAAGCTGTGAGCACTGCAAAAATGCTGTCACTGTCATCCTTAGCATCCTGCAACAGGCTGGGAGAAGCTCGAGGCATTTCAGGTTCAGGGAGTATTCCTCAGGGGTGCTTCCTGTCCTGTATGCCCTGTACAGGACACTACATCCCCCAAAATCACCACATGTGCCAACTGCCAGGAAATTGTGAAGTTGTAGGATCTTTGAGGCTGGGAAAGACCTCTGAGATACTTGAGTGCAACCATTAAGTTGATGAGGTTATGAAGCTTTTCAATATTAAAATAGGCTCTGAAAAGACAGAGGAAGATCTCCTGCTGCTGAGTGCTTGGGCACACAACAGGATCACAAAATCCAGGGTGGAAATTGCATGAGAAAAACCCACCCAAACTGTGCACAGCACAATATTAACACTGATACTGCTCCCAGGAAACCTCCTGGGATCAGGGCAGGAATCTCCCCTGAAGGGCCCATCTGATGCTGAGAGGCAGATGAGGAGTTAAAAATGGACTGGTTTGTTAGGAAAATGCCTGGCAGGCTTTGCTGCTCCTGTGGAGCCGTGGAACTCCCACACCAGAGCCTTTCCTGCATGCAGGGGATGCGGGAAGCCCAAAAAAGCTCCGAGAGCAGTGATAGGGTGGGAATCGCTCTGGTGACACCGGCGGGCTGGGAGACAGTGACTGGGAAAATCACAGCCAGGGAGGGAGCTGGGAACAGTCTGTGGGATCCTGTGGCAGGCAGGGGGTGGGCAGGCCTTGTGGATTTATCCTGCACCCCCTCCTCTGTCTTACACTCCTTCTCCAAGCAGCCTCTGCTGCTGGTGGCTGCGGGAAAACCCCAAAATCTCAGGCCTGATCCCACGGATCTGGGAACACCGAGCACTCCAGAGCAGTCGGGTGATCCCAACACATGCGCCTCCTGTCCCTGGCTCCATGCACTGGAAGGCAATTCCTGCCCCAGGAAGGGTCCTGCACCTGCTGGGGTCTGGTCAGCACCAACACGAGGGGGTTGGTGCCTCTCTAGGGTGTTTGTGCTGATGAAGGGTCGGGGACAGCTCTAACGAGCTGCCCGAACTCCAGAGGGGTCAGTGGGGTGACAAAGGGCTCAGCTGGGCTGTCCAGCAGTGCTCCCAGATCTGGAGACTGGCAAAGGTGACCCCACAGAGAGAGGGGAGCTGACAGCCAGAGGCTGAGCCTGGCTCTGCCCGGGTGCCACGTCCCCTTCCAGCCCCGTCACAGATCCCTGTCCCACAGTGGCACCCAGAAACGCCTCCCAGCCCAGCACAGCCCCAGCAGGGAGAGAGTGGGGCACAAAGGGTTAAATATCTCCTCCAGAAGCTGCAGAGTTTGAGCAAAGTGCTCAAATAAAGTGTCCCCCTCCTTACGCCCCAAGGCACTTGCTCTGGGCTTGGAATGGCAACAGATGCAGAAGGGGAAAAAGGGGGAAAGGAAAGGGCACCCCACAGCAGGGGTCTCTCCTGGGTGCCAAGCTGTCACCTCTGGTTCCTCAAACTCCCAAAGCTGTGTCCCACAGCACGCCAGCCCCGTGCTCCCCATGGCAAGGGAAAAGCCGGGCTGGAAGCAAAAACCTGCCATCCCCTTTCCTCCTGGAGCACCCTGCCTGGGCTCTCCCACGTGTGGGGACACACTTCGTCCTGGCTTGGGCATCCTGGGGGGGACTGTCCCTCACTGCCAGCTAGCTGCCACAATGTCACCTCTGCCTGCACACCCAGCACCCCCTGAGCCCCCCAAGGAAGCTGCTGGAGGCTCCAGGGCACCCCTCACACACCCTCCCTGCCCAGCCGGCCCTGGTTGCTGATGCAGCCACAAGTGTCTGGGATGGTTCCAGTCCTTTCTCCCAGCGCTTCTCCAAGAATTTGGGGTTTCCTCACTGCCTTTTAACCTCCCCAGCAGAGCAGATCCCGACCCCTTTTCCTACCTGACAGGGATCTTCACCCGCAGGTACCGATCCACGGCGATGGCCAGCAGCGCCAGGATGGAGCTCTCCGTCAGGATGAGCACGGGACAGGCCACCATCAGGCAGGTGTAGAACTCCGTCTGGGGCCCGATGTTGATGATGATGGCCAGCGGGATGACCAGAGCCCCCACGGCCACGTCGGCCACGGCCAGCGAGACGATGAAGCAGAAGGTGGCGTCCCTCAGTGCCTGGTTCATCTTCACGGCCCAGATGACCAGGATATTGCCCGGCACGGACACCAGAGCGATCAGCACCTCGATGGAGATGTAGGCAGCCTGGAAGGCTGAGATGGGATGTGCCATGATGCCCCGGTCCGCCCTGCTCCGCTGGGGCTCCTCGGTCACCTGCAAACGCACAGGGAGGCACTGAGAGATTGGCATCGCTGACCGAGCTGCGAGCGAGACGGAGCCTGTGCCAGGGGGTGGGAAAAACCCTTCTCCCGTCTGTGCCGGCCCCCGGGGCCCCGGCCCCCTACCCCACCTCCCCCGAGCGCATCCCGCACCCCCTCCATCCCGCACCCCCTCCATCCCGCACCCCCTCCATCCCGCACCCCCCTCCATCCCGCACCCCCTCCATCCCGCACCCCCTCCATCCCGCACCGCCCTCCATCCCGCAGCGCCGCCGCTCCCGGCGCTGAAGAGGGAGCGGGAGCCGCCGGCCGGTCCTGGGAGAGCGGCGGAGCCCCCCGCCCCTCGGGCCGCCCCGGGCCCTCTGCCGGAGCCCCTCGGAGCCCAGGGAGCTGCGGCGGGACCCCCGCTGACCCCTCGCTGGATCCCCTCCCTGCTCTGCGCCGCTCCCAGCAGCCTCCCGAGCCCCGGCAGCCGCCGCCCGCCCGCTCCCGGCCCCGAGCACTCTCACCTTGTCCTGCAAGCACGGGGCTCCTTTCGGGGTGCCCTCAGCCCCAGAGAGCCAGCGCTGTCCCCGCGCAGGGCGAGGCGGGGCTCATGCCGGGGGCGGCCGGGGGGACCCTGCGGCCGCCGGGGCCCGGGCTGGCCGCGGCCGCCGGGGCTGCCTGCGCTCGGTCCCCCGTGCCCGGCACCGCTCGGCTCCCGCAGGCGCTGCCCCCTCCCCGCTGGAGCCGGAGCATCACATGGTGCCGCCTTCCAGCCTTTAAAGAGCTACTGACCCGATTCGGGGCTCGCCGGCACCGGGAGGAACCGGGGGAGAGGGTGCGGGGGCGGCGGGGCCGGGGGGAGCGGGGAGAAGCGGCAGCGGGGGGAGCAGCGGAGCCGGTCCCGGCCTCAGCGCTGCCGACACCAGCCGGGCTCCGCTCTTAACGCTAAAACCAGCTTTTGAGGTCGGGTGTGAGCGCAGGATCGGGGCGGGGAGGGGAGGGCGGAGGCAGAGCCTGGGCTGGGGTGGGCGAGGGCCCGGCCCGTCCCCGCCCGGGCAGCGCTGCTCGGGGCTGTGCCCCAGGACGGCGTCGGGACTGCAAGTCAGAGCCGAGCGGCCTCACGGAGCTCCGGTGCTCACCCGGGCTCTGGCTGGCGCTGCCTCGCCCAGAATCGCTGCTGGAGTGGGTAGGGGGTGAGACCCCAAAGCACTGTTCATCCTCTGAGCTGCAGCCCCGGGCTGGGGAGGGTCCCTGGGGCAGGGGAAGGGTCTGTCCACACCAGGCACGTGGAGGAACGGTGGCCCCGAGCTGCTCTCTAAGGTTCTAGGAGAAGTCTGGGAGAATATGGACACCCCCCGATTCCCCTCCCCGGGCCGGGCAGAGGAAATGGGTCTGGGGGCTCGATCTCACGGATGGAGTTGGACCACCCAATCCCTCCAGGGAGCCCCGGATCTGCACCGGGCACCTGCACAGCTCATCTTACACAAACCACCTCCAAGGAGCGCGGCTGGTTTATCCGGGTGCTGCACGGAGCAGGAGCCGTGGGGCTCGGGGCTCTCCCGACCCCCATCTGCACCTTCCCCGTCCTTTCTCCCTCCTCTGGTGAGACTCGGGACTGGAGCTGTCCCTGCTTTTCTCTGCCCCGTGAGAGATGCCCCAACCCTTGGATCTGCCCCTGGGGGCTGCCCCTGGTCCCCCCTCCCAGCACAGCCCGCAGCAGGGATGGGATCAGCTGTGGGACCATCCCAGCCCGGGGCTGATTTCCCATCTGCTGCCGTCCCGGGAGGTGCCTGCCCCCCCCCCTTGGGCAGGAGCTGGGGGTCCCAGGCTCCTCGGGCTGTCTGTGGCACTGTGCCACCGCTGGGCAGCGGGCTGTGCCGGCAGCAGGGTGAGCTGAGCCGAGCTGGGGCTGAATGGTCTGCTGTGCAGGGAGAAGAGTGAAGCGAGGCTGGCGGGCTGCTGTAAACAGCGCGCTATTTATGGAGCGCTCGCATCCCGCCGCATCTCCTCACACCTCCTGCACTGCGGGGAAAAGCGGCGCCCCCTGTGGCTGAGCCCCCACATCCAGGGCTGGGATGGGGGTGCTCGGGCTGGGCTGCTGAGACTGGCAAGGGCATTCCCAGAGAGCCCCAAACCCCTCGCCCACCACCTCGCCGGGGTGAATGTCCTTGCAATCAACCTCTGGCTGGGAACAGGGCAGGAAAACCGGCAGGTTCCTCACGGGAGTGCAATGCGGAAGCAAATGCAGGCAGGGCCCGGCCTAATTGTATGCAAATCTCCCAAACAGAGATTAAAACCACTCCTTTTCCTTTGTGGATTTGCAGTTTGTTCTCCCTCCCTGGACTCGTGCCCCTGAATGCTCGATTTTAGCAGCAGCCCCCAAAAGCCCGACGTTATGCCAAAAATGGCTGCAAACCTTCCAGAGGGGGCCCGAGCTCTCCCACCAGCCCAGCAAAGTGCCCCACGGCGTGGGCAGAGACTGCAGGGCTGGGATGACCAAACTGACGCAGGTGGTTGCACAGAGCCCGTTCCTGACAGGCAGGGATCATCAGCTCATTCTCCTGACACCAAGCTGGGGATGTGTCCAGAGAGTGTCAGGAGTTCCTTAAAAACCCATGGAGAGGAATTTTCTGGTGTGTGTCAAACACTGGGAAAGTTATTCAGGTCTCCCAGGCTCGTTGTGGGGTTCTTAAGGAGAAAATGTCCCGAGAGCTGCAATGGGCTGTGAAGGTCCCGGGGTGCTGGCTGAGGCTGCTGCAGAGAAATGCCCTTGGCACACGGGGAGAGATGGGATGAGGTGAGCAGACAGGGACATGGTGTGGCTTCCTCAGCAACTCCTGCGAGCTGGGACAGGAGCAGCCGGTGGCCGTGGCAGGAGGGGACAGTGGGTGCCTGGCTGGGTGTCAGCAGGAGGCTCCCAGGGCTGTGGCGTGTCGGGGCTGGCTGGGGAGACCAAACCCTGACTGAACCCCCGGGGTTTGGCAGCAGCCAGGAAATGCTTTCCAAGGGAGACAAGTCAGGGCGTGGGGAGCTCGTTTCTGCCCATCTTTCTTCAGCTTTTCTCTGGGGTGTGTGTTTCCCCCCTCCTGCCTCAGTTTACCTACCCCAAGAGCAGATCCATGGAGCCATTCTGGGTGATCAGGGCAGGAGAAGTTGAGGATTTCCCCGCCTCCTCCATCACGGTGACCATCCCACAGCATTTCTGGTCATGGAAAGGGGCCTCTTAATCAGCAAAGTTAATTAGGAGTGTGGCTGGTGCCAGCAGCACAGGGATGTGTGCTTGGAGGGCTGATGGCTCTGAGAGACATTAATTAGGACCCTGATTGCCATGGTCTGGTGGTCGCACACAGGATGGCACAAGGCAAAGAGAGAAGCAGCAAACAAAGGGAAACCCCGGAGCTTTTCCACGGAGGCCCCCACTGTGCTGAGATGTTTCAGAGTGGTGCCCATCCCACAGCGCTGGGATCCCACCACTCTGTGTGTGCCAGTGACCCAGAGCCCCGGGCCCCTCGCTCAGGACACGGCTGCTCCGTGGCTGGTGCTCAGCCTCTCTCCCATTTCACGGGGTGCTCGGTCCTGGGGAGCTGTCTGGGGAGCCCCAGGCTTCTGTAGGGTGGGTGATCCATCCCCATCTGGGCTTGGCAGGAGCTGCTCAGCAGCAATGACACAGCACAGAGAAGATCCCAGAAGATCATTTAAACAGGCAAATCCCCGAGAGTGGATGAAGTGAATTCCCTGTGGATTGCCCGTTCCCCCCGAGCACGTCCCAGCCCTGTTCCCAGGGTGGGAAGGGCAGGTTGGCAGCGCTGCCCCTGTGCTGAGGGAGAAACGGAGCCTCGGGGGGCGCCCGTGACCCCTCAGCGCTGCGCTGGCCCAGGGCTGTGCCCCAGCTCCCTCTGGCCTGGGGAGGTGCCCCATCCATGAGGCTGCAGATTCCTGCGGTAAGCCCCTGGCTCCGGCCCCGCTCGGATCCCTGCCAGATGCCCGCCAGATGTTGCCCACAGGTAGCTGGGTCACTGTGCCGGCTGCCTCGGCACAGCGGGGTACTGCTCGGCGTTCGAGCTGCCCTGTCGGGAGGAACTGCTGAGACATCATCACCGGGAGGAGGAGAAAAAGAAAAGTGCTCCGAGCGCGGGGAGCCCCGGCAGCGCCGGCCCCGGCGGGGCAGCGCACTAGGGCGGAGGTCTGTCCCGCCCCACAGCCGCTTCGGGCCCTGTGCCTCGGCACTGCTGCCCCTCCATAGCCACACCGGCGTTGTTTTATTCCCCAGGGAGCTCCGAGAGCGTTATCAGGCCGCCTGAGCCTGGGAGCCACTCCTGCCGCCGCTTCCAGCCGCCTCGGCGGGGCAGGAGCGGGTTAAACCTTTCCAACCCTGCCAAGCAGTTTCGGGGACGGTTCAAAGCCTTTGCCCCCTCTCCAGGGCCACCCCGGGACGAACCCAGCGCTGTTTTGGCCTCAGGTTTCAGTGGCAGGAGCCCGTGGAAGGGCAGGACGGCGCCTGCTGCCTTCAGCCCCGCTGTGCCGTGCAGAGGGAGGAGGAGGAGGGAGCCCGGTGCTGTGCCGGCTCTGGAACACCCAGAAGTGATGACAGATCGTTCGGAGGCAAACACTGGCGTGAAACAGTCAGTGAAACTGCTCAGGAAAGGGGAAAAAAAAAAAGCTGTGAGGGACGAAAATGTAAAAGGAAAAATGTGAGCTCTGTTTTGCTGTAAGGGCTGAATGAGGGCAGCTACTTCCCTTGATGGATTTGGAGATGGTAAAATCATTTTCTGATTGATCTTTGGGGAAATATTGGGGAGGGGATGAGGAGCTGAGTGGGTGAAGAGCCCAGGGCCACCTCCAGACCTGGGGCTGTGATGGCCTGGGGACACCTGGGACACCACCGGGATGGTGGAAAATGAGGATTTGGGGTAAAGGAGAATAGTCCAGTATTCATGATGGTACCCCCAGTATTTTGGGGTAAAGATGAGTACCCCAGATTTGGGGTAAAGGAGAATACCGGGATGCAGGAGTGACAGCGGGGGTGGGAAACGTCCAAGGAGGGCTGGGCTGGGCTGGATCGGTGCCTCTGAGGGAGGAGGGAGAAGTGCCAAAAAGAAACCATGGCTGCTGCTCCCCAAGCCCTTATCACTTCAGCGTTTTGTCCCATATTTCTATTTTTAAATTCCCTGCTTTTAGCTTCCAGCTGTCACTTACAGCACTCAGGTTTGGTGGCGGAGCTTTTCCCCCCACTCAGGCTCTCCCAGGCTGTAACCATCTCACCATCCTCCACCAGGAAAGCTCAGCTTCCCACCCAGCTCCTGCAGCCTCCGAGCCCTGCACCCTGCTGCTTCCCAAATTATTGCCTTCCAGCCGATTTAAGGCGAATTCTTTTACATCCAGAAATTAATTCAGGACAGCGATTCACTGGGCAGGTTCTCTGTGTTGCAGGCAAACCTGCTCAAACCCTCCCCACAGGCCTGGACCTGCAGATCCCTGTGGAAGACGTGGAAAATTCCTTATCAGAGCAGGGGATCCGCCTCCTGCCCCGTTCCGCTTCTCTTCCATCGGGAATCGTTTCCCCCTCGGCCCAGAGCAGCAGGAACCCCGCTGGAGCAGCATCCCGGCCGCTCCCCGGGGAGTGCGCGGGGCTGCAGCGGGACATCCCGCGGTGCGCTCAGCAGCGCCGGGAGCACCGCGGGGACGTTCCCAGCGCCGGGAGCCTTCCTCGGGGCCGCCGGGCCAGCAGCTCGGAGCGCAGCAGCTCCGCCGGGCGCGGAGGCTCCGGCTGCCTTGCTGCCTTTCCAGCCGCTGCTCTCGGGGCCTGGGGGCTCTGGGGGCCGAGCGGGGAACCACCCAGCCCCACACTGCCGAGCCCTGGCGGGGTTTGTGCCCCCCCGGGGGGGTTTGTGCCCGGGAGGTCACCCGGTGATGCCCCGGAGCTGCTGCCGCGCGGCTCCAGAGCTTGGGCAGGAGGGCAAAGCGGGATTCCGCAGCGCCGCACAGCCCGGGGGGGTGGGTGTCAGCTGGGCGGCTGCACTTTCGGGGGCTGACATCCCCCAGACTCTCTCCCAGCTCTGGGGGAGCAGGGCGGGGCTGGGGTGCCGAGAGTAAAGGCAGGCTCTGCATTCCCGTGCTGGGAAAGGCACCGGGCTGAGGGGCAGGGACCCCGCACAGCCTTGGGAAAACCGCGACCCCGAATTGCCTCTCCTGGTCCCAGAGGCAGCCCTGTCCATGGAAAGCCTTGGCTGGAGCAGCGCTTGGAGTGCCATCCGTGGCTGTCCCTGCAGCCAGGCTGGGCAGGTGGGCAGGGAGCAGGGACAGAGCCTCCCCATGGCACCCAGGTGTCCCCATGGCACTCATGTGTCCCCATGGCACCCAGGTGTCCCCATGGCACCCAGGTGTCCCCATGGCACTCATGTGTCCCCATGGCACCCAGGTGTCCCCTCGACACCCATGTGTCCCCATGGCACTCACATGTCCCCATGGCACTCACATGTCCCCATGGCACTCATGTGTCCCCATGGCACTCACACCTGCTCACCCTTCCCAAATTATCACAGGGAGGCAGGAGCTGGGACACTGCAGCTCGAGGGATCCCTGGGATTAAAAGGTACCCAGACACTGGAAACTGGGAAATTGGGAAAGAAGTCCAGGGTCCCCTCCTGGGGACAAGGGACCTCCCCAGCCCCAGAGGAGGCTCCCAGTTTCACATCCCTAAATAAATGCTCTTGAAAGGGCAGAGACCAACGTGAGCTCCAGTGGCTGAGGGGCTCCCCCCTACCCCAGCCATTGTGCTCCCCAAAAACAATTAAATCCATGGAGTCAGATGGGCCATGGGCACTGGGAGAGAGCATCCAGTGAGGCACAGGGGAGAAACTGTATAAACAGAAAAAATTATTAATAATAATAATAAAAAATGTTTATTATTAATATTATTTTATATTTCTGCTGCAGAAGAAATAGAGAAGGGAGACCCTCAAATCACACCCCTGTCCCTCCCTGTGGGGTGAAAGCCAGCTGCTCCCCCAAACAGATTTGGGGGCAAATGTCTCTGCTACAGCTGAGACCAAAAATTCCTTCTCCAGGACAATTTCATCCCCAAACGAGAAGGAAAACGCAAATGAAAGTGTTTCCAAGGAGTCTCCCCAATTCTCTGGAGCCTCCCCTTCCCGGATTAGGATGTTTTGGCCCAAAAGATGAATGAGGGGACTGGGACTGGAGCAGGAACTGCAGGAAGCCAAACCCTGGGAGTTATTTTCGGCTGTCAGGCAGGAAAAGCACCTGTTGGGGTCATTACGCCGCGGGAAAAAACAAACCTCGAGATTTTCTCCCATGAGGGGGTCAGAAATAAACAGCTGGGATCATTCCTGCTGGGGAATGGATCTGGACGCAAGGAGAACACCCCACGCGTTTCCAGATCGTGATCCTCCCTCTCAGCCCGCAGGGGCCCCGCCTGGATCCTGCAGGCCGGGCTGCCCCCCAGAAAGGGGGATTCAGAGGGGTCTGAGATGCTCTGGGGCTCTGACTCGGTGCGCATTCCCCAAACCCGGGCTCGGCAGTGGATAACCGGGCTGTGGGTGCCCTCTCCCGTCCGGCTGCGGAGGCTGACGGCTCCTTCATCCCCCTCTGCCCCTCCCGCATCCCTCCCCCTCCTCTGCCCCTCCCGCATCCCTCCCCCTCCTTCTGCCCCTCCCGCATCCCTCCCCCTCCTCTGCCCCTCCCGCATCCCTCCCCCTCCTTCTGCCCATCCCTCCTGACCCTCCCTGCTCCCGTGGGACCCTCGGGCCACCCGACCAAGGAGAGGAGTGTTCATCCTTGGTCACAACCCCACGGACCCACAGATTTGCCTTTCAAGGCGTTTTTCCTTGAGGTTGCGTTTCCTTCGTGACTGAGACGGGCTGGGAGGAGCTCGACCCCCGGAAAGGGGGCACGGGGAGCACCCCAAAACCACCTACCCCATTTCTGTTCGCTACCCCAAAACCCAGCAGGCCTTCTCACCCCTCCCAAGCCCTTCCCATCGCCCCGGCTCTTGGGGAGCAGGACACCCCCCCCCGGGCAGGGCTGGCCCGGGACCCCCCCGGGCTGCAGCTCTGGGATTCTCCTGGGGCCGGGATTCTCCTCCAGCCCCCGGGGCGGCGACAGCTGGGAATGCGAAGGGGGGTCGGGGTTTGCTGAGGCTCGGCCCCCCGGACAGGGGGGAAACCAGAGGGTGAGGGGGGGTGGGGGGCACGGAAAGGCTCTGCCCCTGCCAGGGGAATTTTCAGGGTGGGGCACCTCCGGAAGGGCTGGGGGCCCCTCCCTGGGGCCCGGCGTGTCCGGCATCACTGCTGGCATGTCTAGGGGGAGTCTGCTGTCCTTTGTCCCCCGGGGAATCCCACGCTGAAGCCACAAAATCGTCACTACCCTCCCGCCCTGTCTCTCTGAGTGACCACCGGGTGCCCTTCATGGGGCAGAGGAGGGTGGGTGTCACCCCTCCTTGTGCCAAAATTTGCTGCCACTTGGGGTGGGAGCAGGAAAATACAGGACTCACCAGTTTATGTCCTAAAAGCTCGACATGAACATCACAAGCTCCTTTTCCCCTCTTCTCCAGGCATTGGTCCTGCAGCATCAGCCCCGCTCGGGCCATGGGGAGAATGGAACACGCCCACCAGGAGGACAAGCTGATGGTCACCCACCCAGGACACCTGGCTGGCAGCCACCCAGAGCCCTCCCTGCCTCCCTGCTGGTTCCAGGCACCCCGTGTCAGAGCTGTCCCTGCCGAGGGACACTGCTGTCCCCAGGTCCCATCCCTGGGCCTCCACCCTTCCCTGCTTGGCCAGCTGTCCTCTCTCGGGGTCAAACAGCCGCCACATGTCACTGCTGAATCTCTCACATTCATGGTCTTCCTCTGAACACCCACCTGTCCTGCAGCTTGCTCCAGCCAGTGTCCCACTCTGGAGAAAACAACCCCTTGTTGACAACCCAAGTCCCCCCTGCTGCTCCCTCGCTGGCACGTGTGGGGACAGCCCAGGCAGTGCCAGCCTGCAGGGGACAGCCCAGGCAGTGCCAGCCTGCAGGGGATGGAGCAGCCAGGGACAGCCCTGGCAGAGCAGCAGGGGTGGGGCTCCAGAGGAGAAACCCCACTCTGGGGCTCCTTAGTGGGGGTGAACCCCTCCTCCAGCTGTCACCTGGGGCTGGGCACTGTGCAGGCCAGGCCACAGGGCTGTGGGGCAAGGGAGGCCACGGAGGTTTGGGGCTGCAGTGGGGCAGAGCATCCCCTGGGCAGGGTGGGCAGGGGGAGAGGTCAGGGCACCCAGAGCCTGGGCTGGGAACCAGCAGACTCCTGGCTCAGGGTACCTGCTTTGGTCCCCAAAAATGGGGATCCTGATGGTTCAGGGCACACAGGGGGATTGCAGCAGGGCACCCACTGAAATTTATGGACTGGGCCAGTGGCTTGGTAATTCTGGGGCATCCAGTATTGTCCCCAAACTGGGATCCAGTGGGCTGGGGGCTGCTCAGCCACCAGCACCTCTCTGTCGATCCCTCACCCCCCTCCCAGGTCAAACCTGCAAAGACAGTTAATAACCAAAATAAAACTGTTCTCTGGACAGATTTTAGACCTCCATCGTGATCCCTGATTTCCTGAGGGGGAAACTGGGCCACCTAGATGGGAGTGAGGGGGCACCGAGGGTGCTGAACCCCATGGGGACACAGGAGCTGCAGGAGCAGCCCTGTCCCACCTCCCCAGCCCACCAGGGAACTCCAATTGGAACTTCTGGGTGAGGGAGCAGCTGTCTGCTGCTGCTGCCACCACTGCTGACATCCCTGCCGGGACAGACGGCAGGACACCCTCCTCCATCTCTCCCCGAGGGCTAGACCCTAAACGAACCCCAAATCCTCAGCAGCACGAGCAGTGGATGTGCAAAGCCCGGGGCTGAGGCTGCACGGGGAGGCTCTGCCCAGCCCCATCCCGGCCCAGCAGCTGTCGCCGTCCCAAATCTCCGGCGAGCAGGCACGTCGGAAATCCCGGGTGCCGGAGGAGAGCTCTGCTCCGCATTCCTCAGCCGGGAGCGGGGACAGCGCCAAGCATCCCACGGACGCCTGCAGCTGCTCCCAAATATGTCAGGACTTGTCACGGCGGCAGGAAGGGATGTCGGTGAGCCTGGAAAGCAAGAGGGGGTGTGGGACGGTGGGGTGGGTGCGCGGTGGGGGTGGGAGGGTGGCTCTGCCTGGAAGTGGCATTTTGGGGAGTCCCCTCCTGTGCTGACACCCCAGAGGGATGATACCTGCTGCAGCCGGCCTTTCCCCCTCTGTCTCTCCATCAGGGGGATGGTCCCGGCACCCCGGGGTTGTGGGGCACCCAAATCTCCTCACCAGCCCCTAAACCCATTGTTTTCTGCCCTTCCCGGTGGGAGCCCCAGCACCATCCCCACCATCGCCTCACCAGCGTGGGCACGGCGCAGCCTGGTGCCCCAGGCAGGGATGTGTGACCTTGTCCCAGGCAGGGATGTGTGACAGTGTCCCAGGCAGGGATGTGTGACTGTGCCCCAGGCAGGGGTGTGTGACCCTGCCCCAGGCAGGGATGTGTGACCCTGCCCCAGGCAGGGGTGTGTGACCTTGCCCCAGGCAGGGATGTGTGACTGTGCCCCAGGCAGGGGTGTGTCACCCGTGCCCCAGGCAGGGATGTGATCCCTGCCTGCAGCTCCGAGCAGGGAACAGGGACATGCTCTGGTTGAGGCTCTGTGCACCGGGAAGGAGACTCCCCAGGCTGCGACACGCTCACATGTATCCCCAAAACTCAGCAAATCCCCACCATCGGGCGTGGTGGGAAAGCGAAACAGCCGAGGCAGCCCCTGGGTGTCTCTCCGTGACTCGGCTCCGTGGACCGGCTCGGGAAGCTGCCCCGGAGGAGCAAGGACAAGCCCTCTGGGCCGGGATTTTCTCAATGGAGCGGTATTTTTAGCTCTGGGCCGGTGGCTGCGCTCCCCGCCAGCTGTGTCGGGGTGAGCCGTCCCCGCCGGCCGGGGGAAGGTCACCCGTGACGGATGGCAGCACGTTCTGCCTGGGGCTCACACAGCGTGGCTTTGTGTGGCCTCCCAGCCGCCGCCATCCATCACGGGCTAACCTGACAGCCGGCAGCACAGCCCTAATCCCCCTCGGCTCCGCCTCACCCGGGCCGCAGCCGCAGCCGCAGCCCACGGGAGCGGGGACAAGCCGCGCTCACCCGGCCCCAGCAGGTGCCTCTGGGGGGTGGGAATGGCCATGGTGGGAGCCCCTCCTGTAGCCCAGACACGGGGCCCTCGGTGGTGGCTATTTGCCCAGTGGGATTCATTTGCCCAGTGGGATTCATAGCCTTGATTTGATATTCCCAGGATAAGGCCGCTGGACACACCGACCCCAGCGTGTCCCCCTGCCGTGTTCTGCAGGGATCGCTCAGGGCATGGAGGGCCTGAGGGAGCTGCAGAGCTGCAGCTGGGTGGGCACGGTGTTATCCCTGCCTCCACATCCCTGGGTGAGACCTCCAAGTGGGACTGGAGCGAGTGCAGCTGCTGGGGCAGCCCAGCTGCCATCGATCCCTGCTCCCAGTGCCCACCCCAGCCTGGCTCTGAGTGGCCTTTCCTCCCCATCTCTGAGCTGCCTCCTGCCTGCCCTGCCTGCCCAGCTGTGGGCACACAGTGGCCTTGGTGGCCTGTTGGGGTGGCTTGTCCCACTGCCCCAGCAGTGCTGCCCCTGTTTGTGACCTGACAAACGCTTGGCTGCTCTGCTGTGCGGGTCAGCCACGTGCCCGTGGAACCTGTTATGTCATCACCGTGCCTCTCACCCTCCAAACGTGCTCCTGCAAATCCAAAAAACCCATTTACATCAGGGTGGCCCTGACACCTCTCACCCAGGGATGTGGCTGCAGCTCAAGGGCTCACTGGGGTCATGTCCACCAAGTGCCACTGATAAAGGTCCCCATGAGTGACTCAAACTGCTTGATGTGATGGTGTGGGGCTGATGTGAAGACCTCAGGCTCAGGTTATCCGCTCCTAAAGCCTTCACTCCTGCACCTCTGCACACCTGAGGGATGAATCCTGCCTCTTCCCAAACCTTTTAGTGCTTTTACTTTAGGCAAGGGCCAAGCTTGATGCTCTGATTTCTTTCCTGCTTGAGTATTTTGGAGTTTGACTGACTGTGGAGAGCACAGGGGCTGTGCCGAGGGTGAACCCCAAGGCTGCAGGCTCTTTCCTTAGTGCAGACTTTCATAGATGTTAAACCATGGGAGCAGCAAATCTGCAGGGCTGGGACCCCAGGAGAGCAGGAATTGGGGTGAAGAGATGTTGGAAAGCTCCTGGCTCCAAAGAAATCACAACAAGGAGAGAAGAGCACCATGGCAGGTTCCAACAAGGTGAGAAATCAATCCCAAGGGAGCAAGGGTGCTGCTAGTGGGCACAGGGAATGTGCCACAGCACAGCCTCTCTGCAGAGGGGGAATTTGGGGAAGGAAAATCCCGGCAGGGTTGTCCCTGCACTTTGCTGACATTCTTTCCACTGACCGATCCCTCAGCTGGAATCTGGCCTGGGGCAGGAATAGGAGGAGATGGGAGATGGTTTCTGATGCTCCAGATGGAAAAAAATGTCCCCTCTGAATTAAAGACGAAGCTGGAGAGGTGTAGCCATGGCACTGGAGTCAGCAGGGAAGGGCTGGGGATGAGTTAAAATCCCCCTCACGCTGCTGCTGCTGGGTGTGCCTCGGGTTCCCTGTCGCAATGCATGAGCAATGTGTCCTTTCTGGGAGAGGTGTGCACCAGGATGGCACTGGGGCTCTCGTTACCCACAGGTACAGAGGCCAGCACGGGAGAGCAGGTGGGATGAGGCAGTGCCAGCTGGGAGAGGGTTGAGCCCAGCCTGGCTATGCTGGAACCTGGGGACAGGTGGGTGAAGGTCTCCTTTGGGTTTGGTGCGTGAGAGAAGGCATGAACGTGGACTTTGTGACAAAAATGTGACAAAGGCCCTGGCTGGGCACCTTCAAGAAGCCCACAGCAGAGGAAAGGCTGGGCTTGGCTCTGTCCTGCCTGCTCCTGCCTGCTCCGTTCCTGCAGGACAGGCAGCGGGCAAAGCAGCTGGAGCCGGGGCTGGTGGGCATGGAGAGGGGAGTGCACAGGGACGGGACCTGAGCCCGGGGTGCTCCCTGCACTGCGATGGCCCTCCCAGGACTGGATTCCGAGGCTTCCCCGAGGCTCCAGCAGAAGTGGGATCAGTGGATCGTGGATCATGGCCCGGCAGGATGGGGCCGTGGGGAATGTGGGGCAGAGCGGGATCGGGAGGTGGGAAGGTGTGGGAAGGCAGCGATGCTGTGCTGGTGTTGGGTCCCACGAGCGGGATGCAGCTTTGAGATGCCGCGGGATGCAGGGGATGGGGGCGCCCTGCTCGGGCAGATTGGCCACCAGGCCCCCGCGGCTGCCCCAGCCCGGCCGTAACTGAAGGCCCCAGACGATGCGGGAGCGCCGGGGCGGGCGGAGCTGGCGGGCGCCCCCGTCCCCAGCGGCACCCCGGAGCTGACACAGAGCCCTTGTTCGGGTCCGGCCGAGCTGCTCCCCGCCGTGCCAGCCCCCAGCCCCGCCGGGCCGGGCACCCTAATCCCCGTGGGGAGAGCACAGAGAATCAGACAAGTTTTGATGCGAGGCAGCAGCTTAGGGTGGGCTCAGGTTTCCTTTGGGTTTTCTATATTTATCTCCGTGATTTAATGCCAGCGCCGGGGTTTAAATGGCACCGAGCAGTTGGCGCGGGGAGAGCGAGCAGCCGTCCCCGAGCCGCGCACACCTCCCCATGGAGCTCTTCGAGACCAACCCCTACTTCTTCCCGGAGCAGAGGTTTTACGATGGGGAAAACTTTCTGGGCTCCCGCTTGCAGGCCTACGAGCCCGCGGCGTTCCCCGAGCGCGCCGGGGCGGCCGCGCTGTGCGCCGAGGGCAGGGCGGCTCTGGAGGAGAAGGAGGCGCTGGCCGAGCACTGTCCCGGCCAGTGCCTGCCCTGGGCCTGCAAGCTCTGCAAGAGGAAATCCGTCTCCATGGACCGGCGGCGAGCAGCCACGCTGCGGGAGAAGCGGCGCCTCAAGAAGGTGAACGAGGCGTTCGAGGCGCTGAAGCGCAGCACGCTGCTGAACCCCAACCAGCGGCTGCCCAAGGTGGAGATCCTGCGCAGCGCCATCCAGTACATCGAGCGCCTCCAGAGCCTGCTCAGCTCCCTCAACCAGCAGGAGCGCGACCAGCGAGAGCTGCGCTTCCGACCCCAGCCCGCCGTGAGTGTCCCCGGCTGTCCCCCGGGTCCCCAGCCCGCCGTGAGTGTCCTCGGTCCCCAGCCCACCGTGAGTGTCCCCGGCTGTCCCCTGGGTCCCCAGCCCGCCGTGAGTGTCCCCGGCTGTCCCCCGGGTCCCCAGCCCGCTGTGAGTGTCCCCGGCTGTCCCCTGGGTCCCCAGCCCGCCGTGAGTGTCCCCGGCTGTCCCCCGGGTCCCCAGCCCGCTGTGAGTGTCCCCGGCTGTCCCCTGGGTCCCCAGCCCGCCGTGAGTGTCCCCGGCTGTCCCCCGGGTCCCCAGCCCGCCGTCAGTGTCCCCGGCTGTCCCCCGGGTCCCCAGCCCGCCGTGAGTGTTCTCGGTCCCCAGCCCACCGTGAGTGTCCCCGGCTGTCCCCTGGGTCCCCAGCCCGCCGTGAGTGTCCCCGGCTGTCCCCCGGGTCCCCAGCCCGCTGTGAGTGTCCCCGGCTGTCCCCTGGGTCCCCAGCCCGCCGTGAGTGTCCCCCGGGTCCCCAGCCCGCCGTGAGTGTCCCCGGTCCCCAGCCCGCCGTCAGTGTCCCCGGCTGTCCCCCGGGTCCCCAGCCCGCCGTGAGTGTCCCCGGTCCCCAGCCCGCCGTGAGTGTCCCCGGCTGTCCCCCGGGTCCCCAGCCCGCCGTGAGTGTCCCCGGCTGTCCCCTGGGTCCCCAGCCCGCCGTGAGTGTCCCGGGCTGTCCCCTGGGTCCCCAGCCCGCTGTGAGTGTCCCCGGCTGTCCCTTGGGTCCCCAGCCCGCCCTGAGTGTCCCCGGTCCCCAGCCCGCCGTGAGTGTCCCCGGCTGTCCCTTGGGTCCCCAGCCCGCCCTGAGTGTCCCCGGCTGTCCCCCGGGTCCCCAGCCCGCCGTGAGTGTCCCCGGCTGTCCCCTGGGTCCCCAGCCCGGGGGTGGTGGCCCTGGGGGGATGCCTGCGGGGGTGACATTCCGCGGGGGTGCTGCCGTTTCGGGGTGACACTCCACGGGAGAAGGGCCATGTGGGTCTGATACTCTGTGGGGACAGTGTCCCGTGGAGGTGACTTTCTGTGGGGTGGTACTCTATGGGATGGTGCTCTATAGGGGGATGCCATTTAGGGGTGATAGTCTCTGGGGCTGATGCCTGATGTGGGATCGTTTTGGGGTGCCATCCTGTGGCAGAGATGCTCTATGGGGACAGTGTCCTGTGGAGGTTATGCCCCATGGGGGTGACACTCTATGGGATTGATGCCACATGGGAATGGTGTTCTCTGGGGGTGATGTCATTTTGAGGTGTCACTCTCTGCGGGTGACACTCTGTGGGGTGATGCTTTAAGGGGCTGGTGCCATCTCAGGGTGAAGACCTTTTGTGGGTGATGCCACGGGGGAGTGTTCCCTGTGGGGACACTGCTCTGTGAGGACATTTCCCTGTGGGGGTGATGTCCTGTGGGGTGCCCTCAAGCAGAGGCACTGCAGAAACTCTGGGGTCCTGCTGGGGTGGGGGGGAACAGGAGCCCAGCTCTGGGGGGAGGCAGACCCTGCCCTCCTGGGACACTGGTGGGTGTGGGGGTGTGTGTGTCCTGCACGGGGCATGGGGACAATGACCCAGCCCTGCCCTGTGAGTGCTCACAGCTCCACTGCCGCTGTTTGAGATTAACAACGACACAGACTCTGAGGTCAGAGGGCTGAAATGACTCCAATCAATCTTTATTCCCTGGGAATTCCTTCCCTTGATGCTGTTTTACAAAGAACCCACCCAAGGGGTGGAAGAAAGACAAACTGCTTCAATCACATTGGTCAAGTCAGAGGGACATCAAGAAGAAGTCCCTCCTAGGGAAAGGAATGCGAACATGGGTTACAGTCAGGAAAACGTGTCTCTTGTTGGCAGAACAGTGTCTGGGCAAGAGTTTCAGAGAAACCAAACCATCTCAGGCTTTTATACTGTTTTATGCTGCTCTACAGAGAACAACCCAGTGGGTGGAAGAAAGACAAACTTCTTCCATCACATTGGTCAGAGCAGAGGGACATCAAGAAGTCCCTGCTAGGGAAAGGAATGTAAGCATAGGTCACAGTCAGGAAAACGGGTCTCTGGTTGGCAGAACAGTGCCTGGGAAAGAGTTTCAGAGAACCCAAACATCACAGGCACCAACCAGGGCTGCAGGCCACTGCCACTCTGTCCCTGTGTGCCTTGGGGCCCTGCCCGTGAGTGACACGTGGGCCTGGGGAGGGGAGGGGTGGCAATGCTGGAAATGGAGTCAGTAACACAGAGCTAAACTAAATGAAAAGATAATACAATATAACGTAATATAATAATATTTGGTACTAAATGCAAAAATAGAAATACAAGTATGAAATACCAACTTTTTTGTACTTGTATTTATTTTATAGAAGTTAATTTTATTTTATATTTTATATATATTTTATATATATTTTATATATATTTTATATATTTTATATTTTATATTTTTATATATTTTATCTATTTTATATTTTATACTTTATATATTTAATATTTAATACTTTATACTTTATATTCTATACTTTATATATAAAATATAAAATATAAAATATAAAATATGAAATATGAAATATGAAATATGAAATATGAAATATAAAATAAAATTAAGGGTCCTTGCTGACACCTAGGCAGAGGAAGGGGTGAGAGGGGTGTCACAGGGATACCCCTGGTTTCTGGGACCGAAGGGGCTGGTTTGGGCACTGGCTGGTGACACTCAGTAGTTGTACCCTGCCACCGCCCCCAGAGGGACAGGACTTGTCACTCCACAGGAGTCTGGTCATTTAACCAAGTGTTTGAGAGGTATTTTCACCTGCCCCCTGGCTCCTGGGGATGGCTGGGCCTGTGCTTCCCTGCTGCTCTGAGGTTTGGGTCTGGGAATGCACAGGGAGCTGGAACTGCAGCTACAGGAGATGGTGGATACAGGTGGAACAGAGGGATGTAGGGGTGTGTGTGGGTATAGGCATTGATACGGGTTCTGTGGATCTGGAGAGCATACAGATAAATTAGATGGAGATGAAATCGATATGAATGTGACAGCTATAGAGATAGATACAAATTATAGAGAGATGTTAAATAAATATATATAGATAACAGACAATGATAAAGATTGTATAGATAATCTATAGATACATAAAATAAAAATGACATACAGGTGTATCTATAGATACTGATGATGGAGGTATAGATAATGTAGATATGGATGGTGTAGATACAGAAATAGGTAATGTAGATATGGATATAAATATGACATATAGCTATATGGAGATACATACAGATAAATATGGATATGGATATATAGATATAGATACAGATGATACAGATATAGATATAGATACAGATGATATAGATTAGATATAGATATAGATATAGATATAGATATAGATGCAGATATGGAAGGACTCTATCAGAGACCCAGAAGAGGGAATCCCAAATCTCCTTCCAGGCTAAGGCATTTAAGGGCCAAACCAGTAGGTATCCAGGCAGCCCAATTTGATGCTGAATAAAGGAGTGAAAAAGTATTTAGGCTCCACCCTACATATTTGTGGGACTTCCCAGTATCCACTTTAATGCCAGAATCCCCTTGGATGCCAGAATCCCATTTCCACTTCCCAGAATCCAATCTGGATTAGCAAATGTGCCCCAAACTGCACTGAGCTGTCCCTTTGTCACTTCTGTTCTGAGATGCCCCTTCTCCCAGGTGTAGCCATGGGTTCACATATTGATGCAAAAGCCAAAATTTTGGGGAACAAAAAAGATTGTATCTGTAAGAATTTCCTGCTTTAATGGGAAATAAGTCCAAGTGTTAATTAATTGTCCCGTGCTGCCATGAGCTTGTAGATTCAAAGTGTCATTCCAGTCTGCTACAAAGAGTTGGGTCCATGGGGTTGCTCATATAAATCACATTTGGGGTTTTACTTGAGCTGACACCCACTTCCAGATAAAGACACACACCGAAAAAAGTGAATTCTGAGTGTTGCTGAATAATGCTCTCATTTTTCATGCTGTCAGCTCTTTCCTCCAAAATAACCACTCAGCCCCAAATCCACAAATCAAGCTGCCAAAGTCTTTCCCCAATCCCCCCCAGGGGATGGCCTGAGGGCACCCGACCCTGTGCCACTTTTTACCATTCTCAGCAAAAAAAAGGTGTTTTGCCCAAGGACATTTCTCATCATCAGGGGAGATACTTTTTACCCACAGTGAGAGGGGAGCCCCGTTTCTCTGTGCCCCCAAAAAAGGGGTTTTTCAGCCTTTATGGTTAAGGAAGCACCTGGCCCTGATGGGTCCTGGGGACCCTGCATGGTGTTGGTTGCTCCAGGTGGGGAGGTGAAGCACTACCCCCCTTCCTGCCCCCCTGGCTGCTGTGCTGGCTCAGATTTTGGGGAGCTTTGGGGGAGTAGACTTCAAGATAGGGAAAAAGATCCAAAAGAGGTTCCTTACCTCAGGGTAATTCCAAGGTTTTATTCTCCAAGGGGTCCCAGAGGCAAAAGAGGGAGAACAAGGAGGAGCAGGGGGTTTTTATCTGGTCTGTCTGGGATGGGATAGCTGGGATCCTGGATGGGATGGGATGGGATCCTGGATGGGATGGGATCCTGGATGGGATGGGATGGGATAGCTGGGATCCTGGATGGGATAGCTGGGATCCTGGATGGGATAGCTGGGATCCTGGATGGGATGGGATAGCTGGGATCCTGGATGGGATGGGATAGTATAGCTGGGATCCTGGATGGGATGGGATGGTATAGCTGGGATCCTGGATGGGATAGCTGGGATCCTGGATGGGATGGGATGGGATGGGATGGGATGGGATAGCTGGGATCCTGGATGGAATGGGATAGGATGGGATAGGATGGGATAGCTGGGATCCTGGATGGGATGGGATGGGATGGGATAGCTGGGATCCTGGATGGGATGGGATGGGATAGCTGGGATCCTGGATGGGATATCTCTGGCCATGGGTCAGAGATAAGGGGAAGGCAGGGTCACACTGCAGGGTTACAGGCTCTGGGGGGGTTCCGAGGGAACGGCCACTCCCCGAGGGTTACCCCAGGGAGGGACGTGCCCCCCTCAGCTCGGCAGGGGTGTGGTGCTGTGGGATGGCCCCGGGTGTCTGTGGGGATGCGCTGGGGTCCGGCCGTGCTGCAGGAGCTGACACACGGCTGCTCTGGGCTCCTGCAGGCAGCCAGCGAGTGCGGCTCCAGCAGCTCCTCCTGCAGCCCCGAGTGGAGCAGCCAGCTGGAGTTCGGCACAAACCCCGCAGGTAAGGCCCTCCTCGCCTCCTGGGGCACCCCGCGGCCTCGCCGGGCTCTGCAGGGAGCGGGGACAGCAGGGACACCGCGGCTCTGGAGCAGAGCATCACTGAGCCAACAGCCCCGGGCAGGAGATGCTTGGAGCAAAGGACAGAAGGAACCTTGTCCTTCCCTCCCCGCCCCACTGCTGCAGAGTGATGAGCTCAGAAATCCTACAGCACCTCCTTGGCTCAGAGCTCAGCAATTCAGGGTTCTCCCAGCCCTGATTTCACCAAGACACCAACCCCTGGGAGCTGAGAAATTGGGCTGCAGCAGCCTGGGGCCCTGGTGCCTTCTTGCCCAGCAAGTTTCATCTGTTGCCACCCCTTGGCTTGGCTTTGTTGTCTGTGCTGCTGGGCACAGCTGGGCAAGACTGGGCACAGCATGGCATCCCTGGGCACAGCACCCCTGGGCATGGCACCCCTGGGCACAGCTGGGCAGCACTGCCCCAGCCCCCTTCCCTCCCTACACCCCCTCGGCAACCTCTGATCTTTTTTTTTTCCATGCTTGCCATTATCCTCACCCCTGCCAAATCCACCTGTTATTTTCCCCAGAAGGCAGAAACTTAAATCTCGTTTTTTCCAGTGGAGATTAAAACCTATAAAGGGTCCAAAAGTTCCACTCCCTGTTTCTCTCTCATCCTTCCCCAGGGTGGGGGCTGGCAGCAGGTCCCTGGGTCACTCTGGCCATGTGGGGGATCCTGGGGTCATAGAATTGTAGAAGAGAATCAGTGAGTTGTTACAGGTGCAAAAGATCATCAAGTCCAACCCTCAACCCACTAACCTACATCCCCCTGAGCAGATCCAGGGGTTCAGGATCCCCCTGAGCAGAACCATCTCCAGCACACAGTCCCCATTCCCAGCAGTGCCCTCACCCCTCTGTCTCCCCAGATCCCATTCCCAGCAGTGCCCTCACCCCTCTGTCTCCCCAGATCACCTCCTGGCCGACGAGGCAGCCGAGGAGCGCAACCTGCACTCGCTCTCCTCCATCGTGGAGAGCATTGCCGTGGAGGACGTGGCTGTGACGTTCGCAGAGGAGCGGGGTCAAAACTGAGCCGGCACCAACCCCGGCAGCTCCTCCAGATGGGAACGGGGTGGGAATGAGGTGCCAGAAGGGTGCAGCTGCTGGAAACCACATCCACCCTGCAGCGTGGTGGGCTGCGGGGCTGACACCCCCCGCTCCCTCCCCACTCCCCGCAGGGCGCTCCTGCCGGGCTGGGCAGGGCTGGGCTGGGCTGGGGCAGCGGCCGCGGGTCCTGCAGGGGCTGCCCGGGGCCGGCCCTGCTGCCCTGCCCGCCGGGCCCGGCCGGGTTTGGGGCCAATGTGTGTGCTGGGTTCGCTTTGCTGACTTTTCCAGATGCTCCTTGACCAAGGTCTGGCTCCGGCCGGGGTCCGGTGGTGCCGACCCGGAGCCCACCTGTCTTTTCTACTGAACGCTGTGTGCAGTTGCCATTTTAGGGTTTTTTAATTATTGTTTTTTTGCTAACTTATTTGGATTCTTTTTTTAAATAAAGGCATTCTTGTTTGGACAGCTTGGGATTTCTTTCACTGTTGTCCTGCCCTGTGTAGGTGTCCCCAGTCCCACAATCCCCAAATGCAGGCTGGAGATTTTCATATCAGTAAATCCAGCTGGAGCTCAGCACAGTCACTCAGCTGGGAACTGGATGTGCCACACTTCAATCAGCCCTACACACACCAGTGTTTAACTGGGCTTCAGCCTTGTGCCCCAAAGATCTTGAGGGAGCTAGAGATTAATGTAATTTTAATTTGGGCTCTACAAAGAAGGCTCAAAGCCAGCACTGTTTTAAAATCCTGTTTATTGGAGCACACATACATCCTCTCCTGACCTGATCCGGGGTTTGGAGTCCATGCAGTACCGATAATATGACGAAAGAAATAGGGCATTGATATAAAGGGCTCACTGACTCTTCAAATTAAAAAAATATTTAATACTGTATTAGGCAAATGATACACCAAAAAGACGTTGTGACTGTAGAGTCTCTCAGATATTGCACTTCCAGACAGCACATGATAAGTATAAGGTCATTCCAGCCATCAATAAATATCACATCAGAAATAGGGGCCACACAAGGCAAACGTGGCATGAGGAGACGAAGAGATCCTACCCTACGGGGAAGAAATGGGAAGAGTTAAGAGCCTCCTGGATCGACCCCTGCCAGGAGGCAGGAGGGGAGAGCATCTCCTCTGCACCCGGAGGGGAGGGTGGCACGTCCCGGGGGCAGAGGGGGCTCCCGTGGTCTCCCCGGGCACCCAAGGAGGGTCCCCTCTCCTGTGGGTGCCAGGCACTGTCCCCTGAGCCCCGTGGGGTGGTCCCAGGCACAGCTCCCCCGAGCAGGGCACCTGACAGCACCAAAATCAGCACCAGCCCTGGGCAGCACCGCCCTCCTCACTCACGCCGGGCTCCCTCTGTCCCACCAGCAGCAGCCCTGGCACTGCCCCCGCGGGCCCGAGGGCAGCTCCTTGCCCGGCCGCCCTGCAGGGAGGATTTTCACCAGCCTGAATCTTCATTGGCTTCAAGTCCTGTGGGCAGCAGCGTCCCTGATGCCCAGGGCTCAGGCGAGTCAGTGCAAGCCCGTGGCAGATTGGCAACACGAACCAGGCAGGAGGGAAGCTTCCAGACATCACAGACACTCCGGGGATGTCTGTGCTGCTCCCCAGATTGCACCACGCCAGGACAGCCACCGGAGCACATCCATGGCCCAGCCGGCGTGGGGAGAGGTGGGGGCAGGCCATGGCAGGAGCCACAGGAGCTGAGGGAAGCAGGGGTGCACGAGCAGGAGGGACAGATCCTGTTGGTCCACAGCACTGACAGTCTGTGGGGCTGGGCTGAGGAACAGGCACAGGCTGGGCTCTCGTCCTGGAAGGCAGCCAGCACGTGGCACACGGACACGGGGATTTGCTGAGGAGCAAAGTGGGAGAGGCCCCGTGAGGATGCTGACCCAGCTCCACCCATGCACCCACCAGCCAGCAAACCCAGAGGGAATCAGCACTGGGTCCTCCTGGCGTGGGGTAACCATGGCCCAGGGCACAGCAGGATCCCAGAAGCCTCCCTGAAGCGCTTGACTGTCCTTCCCTCACCCAAGGGGCTCTTCCCTGCAGCCTGCCTGCAGAGATGCCTTGGAGACATCAACACCAAAGTCCCACCCAGGAAAGGCTCCAAGGGGTGCTGGGCTCATGCAGAGGAGCTCCAGCCCTCGGAGCACCTCATCTAGATTGCTCCAGCAGCTCCACATGCTTCTGACACTGGAGCCCAAGGCTGGGGCAGCTCTGCAGGTGGGCTCTCACCTGAGCAGGGCACAGGGGCAGGATCCCCCCTGGGGTCCCCAGTGGGGCCGTCTGTCCAAGAGTGGACAAACCCCGAGCCTCGGGCGGCAGCACCTCCCCCAGCACTGAGCCTCCCTGCTCCCCCATGGCCAGGCAAACCTTGGTGAGGGCAGCCCCCTGCCTGGGTGCTGCTGCTGGGGCTCCTGCTCTGCCCCGGGCCCCCAGGCAGCTCCAGGCCCTCCCACTCACCCAGGGCCTGGCTCCCATCCTGCTGACCCTCAGCACGAGTACGTCCGCACTGTCGAGGTCTCCAGCCTCGGGGACCCGGAGGCACCCACTGCAAGGGAAGCAGAGCAAAGCAATTAGTGACTGCTCCAATTAGCCCCCAGCTTCCCCAAACCCCCTGTTTATTGAGCAGCACCTGTGTGCTGCAGCCACATGAAGATGAGGGTCAGAGGAAGAGCCATGTTAGGCCAGCTCAGACACTCCTGAGGCTCCAGGGTATTTGGGAAATTGCCACTTGCCGTGCCTGCTCCCTGTCTGGGGGGGATTCTGTCCCAGGTTTCACTGTGCTCAGCCAGGTCGGAACTACAGCTTCTGGGGATGGGGTGGAAAAGGTCAAACAGAAGCTTGACCCAAACTGCTGGATGGAAAGCTGGGACATCTGAGCAAAACTGGAGGCAGGAGAAGAGCTGAGCCTGAGGTTTGGAGTTGGAAGGTGAGTGCACAGCTTTTTAATTTTCATTCCCACCCTCATTTCTGAGCCTGCTAACGCCAGCTTTGCTCCAGCAGGGGGCAGCTGCTGCCTCGGGATAGTGGGACCAGGGTGCCTGGGCCAGGGGACAAACTGGGGTAACCTGGCTGGAGCTTCTGCCTCCCTACAGCTTTGGAAGGGACCAAGACACTTTGAAGAAAGGAGCTGTAGGGCGGAGGCAGATCCTGGGACATAAAACAGGACAGCCAGCAGCATGGGCAGCCAGGGTGTCCCAGCAGGTCCTGGGAGAGCTCAGGCAAATGGAGCCAGCCAATCCCTTTGGGTGTGCCTCCCAAAAGGCAGAACGGAGAAAACTGGCCCAGACTGAGCTCCTGCATCCTGGCAGCCCCTGGGCGACATATCCCACCTCATGCCCCAATCCTGGCCCCTAACTTGTCCTTGTAGGTCATAACCAAGAAATCACACACAGGTCTGAAATAACCCTTCCAGAAAAACCATTTCCAGCAGGCCACAGCTCCGGGATCACATGGATGGAGCATCTTGGGTGACCAGCAAGCTTCTCTCATCTCCCTCTTCCTCCCTTCCCCTTCCCCTTCCCCTTCCCCTTCACCTTCTCCTTCCCCTTCTCTCTCTCCTTCTCCCTCTCCCCTCCTATCCCTTTCCTCTCCTCGTGGCACATCCTTCCCCCCACTCCCTAAGACTCTGAGCAGGGGTGGGAGAGGACCCTCTGGGGAAGGGCTGACCCACCTTCCGGGGGCATTTTCTTGGCTGGAGCAGCGGGAGGGGGCAGTGGCACGAGGCTGGTGACGCGGAAGCCGGCAGGCAGGGTCTCGGCAGAGCCGCTGAGGAGGTTGATGCTGTGCACGTCCCGCGGGCGGAAGCGCTTGCGCCAGGACGGCGTCCGACGGAAGGTTTTGTCATCGCCCTGCAGGGACAGCACGGGGGGCACCAGCTGACAGGGGTCTGCCTGTCCCTGATCACCAGCTCCAGCAAAGTGTGCTCCACGGCTGGGAGCAAACTGGGCCAAGGACTTGGGACATCCTGCTGGGATCCCACGGCATTGGCTTCATCCTTTCCAGCCCATCTGTCTCCTCTCTGCAGCCTGCCCGCAGAGATGCCTTGGAGACATCAACACCAAAGTCCCACCCAGGAAAGACTCCAAGGGGTGCTGGGCTCATGGCAGAGGAGCTCCAGCCCTCGGAGCACCTCATCTAGATTGCTCCAGCAGCTCCACATGCTTCTGATACTGGAGCCCAGGGCTGGGGCAGCTCTGCAGGTGGGCTCTCACCTGAGCAGGGCACAAGGGCAGAATCCCCCCTGCCCTGCTGCCCACGCTGGGGGATCAGCCCAGCACATGGGGGGCTCTGGGCTGCCAGAACACGTGGCCAGGACACGCTGAGCTTCTCATCCACCAACACCCCCGTGTCCTTCCCCAGTCCCACAGGACATGGAGAGGTTTGGCACTCACATCATCCAGCCTCCGGTCTGTGCCCAAGGCAAGCAGGTTGTTGAACTCCCTCTCCAGCACTTGTCGAGCCTGCAATTAACCAAAAAATGATGATCCCCCATCAATGAGGAATGTGCTTTCAGCCCAAACTTCTCTCCTAGGAAAGCCTGAGTGTGACAGAAAGAGCCCCCACGCCACAGGAGAGCTCTCCTGTGAAAGGCAGAGCTGAGTTGGTGATACTGGTGCAGTCACACCACAGCCATGTCCCACACTGGCCACTCTCCTCCAAAATCCGCCAGGGATGCTGCTCCTACCTGGGTGTTCTGGGTGGGGATCTGCAGCACAAGGGCCAGGCTGTTGTGGTCAAAGTTCTCGTCGAGGGCCAGCAGGGCCCCGTGCACGCCGCTCTCCACCAGGTTGTTCCCGTACTCGCGCAGCCCGATGGACTGGATCCAGTGAATCACCTGGTCATTGGTCCACACCAGCACATCTGCACGACAGCAAGGCCACAGCTCAGGGCCACCCCACACCACACTTGTGGCTCTGAGGAGGCCTGGAGGTGTCCTGAGGCCTTTTCCCTTGGAGCCAGCATGATGCTGGGACTCTCCTTCCCAAGCCAGCAGCAGAAACGGGAGCTCAATGCCACGAACAGCTCAGTTCAATTTACCAAGCTCCAAGATGAAAGGCAGAAAACAACTGTGAAAATTAATCCTAAGAACCCATGGCTGCTGATGTAATTAGGGGCATTAGCAATAATGAGATGTAATCCAAGCAGCAGCCAGATGTGTAGGGAATCTCAGGACAGTGGTGAGGAAGGGGAGGCTGAGCAAGCTGGGGCTATCCTGAGTAGTGAAATGGGCAGAGAAGACCATGGGATGCTCAGGGTGCATCTTTGCTTTCCCCTGCTCCCTCCTCATGCCTGCCTGGGGTCAGCTGATAAAAGCACTTGGAGCAGCAGGAAGGTCCCTCAGGAGAACAGCCCTGTGGGCTCAGAATGGGTTAAGAGACAGAAGAGAGATCAGCCTTGGGTATCTCCTGGGAGGTGTCTTTTCTCCTGCTCTGGAGCTGGACAGGGGGTGCTGACCTTTGATTTCGTGTTGGGTCTCCTCCCGCCGCCTCTCCAGCTCCTTGCGGTCGTAGTTGAGCCTCTTGAGGCACATGATGCCGTACTGCAGGCTGGTGCTGCAACACAGGGGGACACAGGGGGACACAGGGGGTCACCCAGCCCTCCAGGACAGCTGCCTGGGAGGGAGCCAGGTAGGGACCCCCCTCCCTGCCTGCTCCCCATGTACCCCAAGGATGCTGCAGGCCAGGGATGGGTCAGGACACAGCCCAAAGCTGGAGAATGGGGAATGTCCCTCCCTTCCACGGCCATTCCCCACTCCATCAGTTTGAGCCTGTCCAGGCTGCCTGAGAGCCTGGGATACAAACAATCCTCACACTTGGTGTCTGCAGAGGGAAGGGGGAAGCAGCTCCAGGCTGAAGGGCTCAGCCCTGCAGTGACCCTGGCAGGCCCATGGGTCAGGGTGGGCAGGGCTGGATCCTGGTGGTGGAGCCACGGCTGGGATGGCACAGCCTGCTCCCACTGGGCTGCTGGCAGACAGCAGCAGTGCACCAGGCAGCATGAGCCTGGAGTTCTGCTTCACAGCCAGGGGAAGGCCTGGTCTTCTGCAATTCTGCAGCAAGACAGCAGCAGTGCACCAGGCAGCATGAGCCTGGAGTTCTGCTTCACAGCCAGGGGAAGGCCTGGTCCTCTGCAATTCTGCAGCAAGGCCTGAGGTGAAGGAGAACTTCTGCCTGTAAGAGCTGCTCCAGCTCAAGGCAGCGAGTCCAGGCTGGAAGAGCCATCCAGGGCTGCCCAAGACAGAGGAGAGCCCCTCAAATCCCCCCCTCCTCTGCTCCAGGTGCACACCAGGGCGCTCCGGGGGCCGGGCTCACCGGTGGAAGCTGTCCACCATCTTCAGGTGCACCCGCAGGTCCTTCTTGGTGAGGTGGTCCAGCATCCGCGCGTCCACCAGGCACTCCATGAAGTAGCTGCGGTACTGGGGCAGCCCCAGGCTGGGCAGCCACTCATTCCCAATCCACTCGTGGTTCATGTCCCCATAGGCCAAGGTCTGCAGAGAAGCACATGGAGAAGCTGGGCAGAACCCAGGGCTTGGTGGAGCTGCAGAAGCCCAGGAGATCAGTGCCAGCCCAGAAGGGTCACTGTTTGTTGTATCCCTCTGGGGATGGTTTACCCCAAAAGGAGCCCCAAAGCTGTAACTGTGTGGTTTGACTCTACCTTCCCCCCTATCTCTGACCAACTGGCTCAGTGCCAGCTGTCTGTCCTGGGACAGAGGGGGTACATAAACCCATGTTCTTCCTTGTTCGTTCTCTTTGTCCCTGGAAATCCCTTCAAGAATGAAGTCTTGGAACACTCCTAGGTAAGGAGCCTCTTTTGGGTCTCTTCCCCTTTCTTGAAGTGATCTTGGCCCAAAGCCCTCCAGAATCTGAGCTAGCAGCCAGGGCCAGGAGGGTGGAGGGCTGGGATTACACCAACTGTCCTGAGGCCAAAGCCAGGCCAGAGGAGCCAGCCAGCCCTGGGTGGTGCTGAAGGAGCTGGAGGGAACTGTCCTGTTGGCTGTGGTCTGTGTCCTACTCATGTCCCCCCAGGAGACAAAGCAGGAGCCAAAAGTAATGGCAAGGTATAACTGGACTTTATGAGCAGCTCCCTCTGGAAAAAGCACATTCATTGAAAGACAAAACAACTGAGAAACAGGTTCCAGTGCATTCTCAATTGATTGTTAAGAATCTCTATTTATAACTTCAAAACAAAACAAAACAAAAAAAAGGTCAATTTTGGGAAAAAACCCCACCCATTCACTTCCACTGCAAACTGATTTTGGGTCCAAAAGTGAAATAAAATCCACCAGAGGGAAAAGTAAAACACCTGAGAGGGATAAAACCAGAAGAGATGGATCCAAGTAGGATTCTTTCCTACACCTTTTTGCTTCATAAAAATCACTCATATGGACTTGGGGCTCCAAAATAAGAAAGCAAACGTGCAGCTGGAATCCTGCCTGCAGGCAGGGTGGTCACACAGGTGGGGGCTGTTTAACACAGGCTCTGGATTTCACAGAGGTCCCAGGAAAAGCCCCTGCCTGGGGCAGAGAAGGGCCCAGGAGGACATCCAGTGCCAGAGGAGCAGCCACGGGGTGCATGCAAGGCCCCAGTGAACATCAATGCCCCAAACACCCCCCAGGCTCTTCAGCCTCCCCCGCAGGCACCCCATGCACCGCCCAGGACAAGGGGGGCCCGGGGACCTCACCTGTGCCCAGCTGCCCTCCTCTGTGTCCTGGGTGGGACACACGCAGCATGCCAACAGAAAGGACAGCACAGTCAGAACCTGGGGGCCCTGCACAGGGACAGGGCCTGCCAGGCACAGCCAGCACGGGACCCCTCAGCAGAGGGACACGGAGGGGACAGGCTCACTCCTGTGCCTTGGGGACCCCAGCTTGTCCCCAGGGTGCTGTGGGGACCCTGACCCTGCTGGGCCTGGTTACCACCCCAGCTCTAACCAAGAATACAGGATGGAGAAGGAGAAAGAAGGAGAAGGAGAAGGAGTAGGAGAAGGAGAAGGAGGAGAAGGAGAAGGAGAAGGAGAAGGAGAAGGAGAAGGAGAAGGAGAAGGAGAAGGAGAAGGAGAAGGAGAAGGAGAAGGAGAAAGAAGGAGATGGAGAAGGAGAAGGAGAAGGAGAAGGAGAAGGAGAAGGAGAAGGAGAAGGAGAAGGAGAAGGAGAAGGAGAAGGAGAAGGAGAAGGAAGGAGATGGAGAAGGAGAAGGAGAAAGAAGGAGGAGAAGGAGAAGAAGCAGAAGGAGAAGGAGAAGGAGAAGGATGAGGCTTGAGCTGGAGATGGCACTGACCCTGGGGCTCGTTTATCTTCCCTGGAAAACAGGGAGAGTTCTTAGGTCCCCCCAGGTCAGGTGGATGAAAGAGAATTAAGCTTCAGTACATCTGTCACAACCTGCAGGGGGCTGCCCAAGGCAATCTGCTAATTTTTTATTAGCTATTTCCTCCTTTGCAAACCTGTGCTGGTTTTCTTCAGACTCAGAGAAGCTGCCAAGGGACAGGGGCACATCCCTGCTACTCAACAAAAGCTTCAATAAAATGCCTCTTTCAGAGAACCCCAAACTTGTCTGGATTGGAAGGGACCTCAGAGCTCATCCTGTCCCACCCCTGCCATGGGCAGGGACACATTTCACTATCCCAGGGTGAGTCAACCTGGCCTTAGACAGAGTTCCCACAATCCAAAATGATCCAAAATGATCCAAAATGATCCAAAATGATGCCCTGCTGTGAGACACAGACAGGGGGTGATCAGGGTGCAGAGAAGGGAGTGTGGCCCCATCTCTCTGAAGGAGCCAGAGCTTTTGGGAGCACGGACAGAGCCCTGCAAGGGAGCCCAGGCTGTCAGCCAGTGGCAGGGACACATGGTGGGGACAATATCTGGGTGTGCTGAGGTCAGTGGGGGATTAGCCCATGACTTGGGTGCAGAATGATTTGGGGATCTCATGTGTCTCAAGATCACTCCTGGGTTTTGTCTTTAACTCCCAAACAGCCAGGCTGCTCTAGAAACCCAGGGAAATCCACAAGGGAAAAAATCTGACGGGGTTCAAGCTACTTTTAGAAATTGCTGGGACGTGAAAGGTTGAAAGAGGGTTTCTAAAGAGCTGGAGGGTGCTGGCCAAGAGCTGACGTGAGGAATGCCCTTCCCTCAGGGTTAACACACCTGGAGCTGCTCGGACCCTGACACCCCAGGGGCTGCCCCCAGCAGCCCGGGGGCTGCCCAGCCTCACCGTCTTGGTGGAAGTTGCCATGTTCTCCATCTCCTCATGGGTGACCCAGACATTTCCAGAGGACTGCAGGGAAAAGAGCAGAGGGGTCAGAGCAACAGTCACCACGCAGTGGTGGAATCACAGAATTAAAAAGGCTGAAACATCATCCAGTCCAACGCTCAGCCCAGCCCCACCACCGTGTCCAGCACTAAACCACCTCCTCGAGTGCAACAACCACTCATTTCTGAACACTTGCAGGGATGGTGACCCCACCACTGCCCTGGGCAGCTGCGCCAGGGCCTGACCATCCTTACCAGGAAGAAATTTCTCCCAATATCCAGCCTGAACATCCCCTGGCACAGCCTGAGGCTGTGTCCTCTTGTCCTGGCCCTTGTTCCCTGGCAGCAGAGCCCAACTCCCCCCTGGCTGCCCCCTCTTGTCAGGAGTTGTGCAGAGCCAGAAGGAACCCCTGAGCCTCCTTCTCTCCAGGCTGAGTTTGATGCCTTAAGTTTTAGCTTCCATCTGTTCAGATTCTGTGCTGCCGAGGGATGCAGTTCTGAGCCTCACATGAAGTGCTGGTGAGCTCTCCTCACAGAATAGAGAGACAAAACAAATCCTTTCCCTGCTGAGGACCAAGGGCAACTTTCAGCCCAACAGCACAAACAAGGCTGGGCTGAAGAGAGAAGACAAGAAGGATGAGACGTCACAACCTGCAGCTGTAATTAGACAATTAAACCTCAATATGCAAATGGACCAAAACTTATAAAAATGTGAGACCTCATGACCCATCAGCCATTTTGTGACCATTCTTAGTCTACCCTAGGTGCAGCCCTGGTCAGGCTCCTGTCCAGCCCAAGGTGGATCCTGAAGGCCTTTCAATAAATACCCACTTTATACTCTAGCCCTGTCCAGCCTCTGTCTCAGGGCAGCTTTCCCAAGGCATCAAACCTCTTCCCCAGCTCCCTCAGCCACTCCTGGTGCTCCAGACCCTTCCTCAGCTCTGTTCCCTTCCCTGGATACATTCCAGGTCTCTGTTGTCATGAGGTGCCCAGAACTCCCCCAGGGTTCCAGGAGTGACCCCAGCAGTGCCAGCACAGGGGACAGGGACTACCCTGGACCTGCTGCTGCCACCGTGCTGGGACAGCCCGGGAGCCCTTGGCCTCTTTGCCCACCTGGGCACACCTGGGCTCACGTCCAGCCTCTGTCAGCACCAACCATGCTGCAAGCAAGCCTGGCTCAGGCTGGTAGAAGATCAGCCCACCCTGTGCTTGGAGCTGTCCTGGGGACACCCCACATCCTTGCAGCTCAACCTGATGACACCGCACTGCCTGAGGGGACCCTGGGCTGTCCATGCATGCAAAAGAGAGCAGAGCAGGGGCCTTTAATCATCTCCCTTTCAACTTCAGTGTGAAAGGAGCCTGCAGGGCTGTGACCACAGACACAGCCATCTGAGGGGGACACAGCAGCCTTCCTTCTGCCAGCTGCGAGCCTACAGATGTGTCTTGGCATTACCTGGCCACCATTAACCCCTCAAGGCCTTTGGGGACCAGCAAAAGACACAACCCCTCCATCCTACCCAGGGCAGTTGCTCTGAGCTGCCCCAGGAATTTCAGATAGAAAAGGCTTGTGTTGAAATGATTTGGAAAAAAGGCTGTGTGCAACCAAGCTGGCCCTGTCCCTCAGGAACGTTTGGGTTTCTGCTCTTTGGATGGAGTTTTATCCTCTCCAGGGGCAGCCAGTCCCTGAGCTCTGCCCTTTGCAAGGCTGGCCTCCTGCTGGCAGCCCCACCTGAGTGGCAGGAGCCTTGGAACAGCTTCATGCTTCCAGCTGGGAATAATGGCCTTGGTGCTGCAGGATGTGCCCAGTGGTTTGAGCAGCCCAGGAGGGGAGATCACCCCCAGAGTGGCCCCGAGGGCAGGCAGGGCAGGGAGGGCAGGGCAGGGCAGGGCAGGGCAGGCAGGGCAGGACAGGGCAGGCAGGGCAGGCAGGGTGGACAGGGTGGGCAGGGCAGGGCAGGCAGGGCAGGACAGGGCAGGCAGGGCAGGGCAGGGCAGGCAGGGCAGGCAGGGCGGGCAGGGTGGGCAGGACAGGGCAGGGCAGGGCAGGCAGGGCAGGGCAGGGCAGGGAAAGGCAGGGCAGGGCAGGGCAGGCAGGGCAGGGAAAGGCAGGGCAGGGCAGGGCAGGCAGGGCAGGGAAAGGCAGGGCAGGCAGGGCAGGCAGGGCAGGGCAGGGCAGGCAGGGCAGGGCAGGACAGGCAGGGCAGGACAGGCAGGGCAGGGCAGGCAGGGCAGGGCAGGGAGGGCAGGGCAGGGCAGGGCAGGGCAGGGCAGGGCAGGGAAAGGCAGGGCAGGGCAGGGCAGGCAGGGCAGGGAAAGGCAGGGCAGGGCAGGGCAGGGCAGGCTGGGCAGGGCAGGACAGGCAGGGCAGGCAGGGCAGGGCAGGGAGGGCAGGGCAGGGCAGGGCAGGGCAGGGCAGGGCAGGGAGGGCAGGGCAGGCAGGGCAGGCAGGGCAGGCAGGACAGGGCAGGCTGGGCAGGGCAGGCTGGGCAGGGCAGGCAGGGCAGGGCAGGGCAGGCAGGACAGGGCAGGCTGGGCAGGGCAGGCTGGGCAGGGCAGGGCAGGGCAGGGCAGGGCAGGCAGGGCAGACAGGGCAGGCAGGACAGGGCAGGGCAGGGCAGGGCAGGCAGGGCAGGCAGGGCAGGCAGGGCAGGGCAGGCTGGGCAGGGCAGGCAGGGCAGGGCAGGGAGCGCTCACCGTGCGCGAGGTGGGCGGTGCTGAGGGGCTGGTCAGCGACACCATCTCCTGGATGGCCAGGCGCAGCTTGAGGCGGTGCAGGGCGTTGCTGATGCCGATCTCCCGCTGGATCTCCGTGTCCGACAGCGCTGACATGATGGCCCCGCTCTTGACGTTGGCCCGGCAGGCGGCCACGTACCAGGCTGGCATCCCCACCCAGAGCTGGGGACAGGGACAGCAGTGACTGCCCGGCATGGCCACCCTGGCTCCCAGGCCACCCTCTCCACAGCCCAGGATGGAAACTGAACGTCCACCTGGGATTCCAGCTCCAGTTGTACCTTGTGGAGGTGGCCTGTGGGCAGCCCAGCACCCCCGTGCCCAATGGGCACAGCACAGGCAAGGAGCTTTTCACAGAGTCATTAAGGTTGGAAAAGCTCTCTAAGATCAGTTCCAACCACCCCCCGCCAGGACTGCTACACTCACCACTTACCCATGTCCCAAGTGCCACACCCACACGTCTTTCAAACACTTCCAGGGACGGTGACCCCACCACTGCCCTGGGCAGCTGTGCCAGGGCCTGACCATCCTTTCCAGGAAGAACTTTTCCCCAGTATCCAACCTGAACTTCCCCTGGCACAGCCTGAGGCAGTTCCCTCTCCTCCTGTCCCTGTTCCCCAGGAGCAGAACCCGACCCCCTGGCTGTCCCCTCCTGTCAGGGAGTTGTGCAGAGCCACAGGGGCCCCCCTGAGCCTCCTTTTCTCCAGGCTGAGCCCCTTTCCCAGCTCCCTCAGCCACTCTTCATCAGACCTGTGCTTACACCCAAAGCTCTACTCAAACCACAACTCCACAGACTCTGAGGGATCCAGGGATCTCCTCTGCTCCCCCAGGACCTGCAGGCCTCAGCCACACGCATGGACCAAGCATGGTGGGACATGGCAGCACACACAGACCTGTGGGGACAGCATGGGGACAACCCATGGGCACGCACCTCCAGCCAGGACACCACAGTGGGGCCATCCCAGTGGGCAAAGGGCAATCCTTTCCTCCGAGCCTCTTCCAGGAGCTCATGCCTGGCAGGAACAAAAGCAGAAGAGTGATTTATGGGCAGCTTTGGGGAAGGGAGAGCTCTTGGAAGGGAACAGACCCCGGGCAGTAGGGAGCAGCTGAAGACAAAGGTGTCAAGGGAGGGTGAAGGTGAGGAGATTTCCCAGCAGTTCCTAGTCCTGTGCCATGGCTTCCCAGCAGATCAGTCTCTTGCTGGGCTAGGGAAGGAATTTCACTCACTTCTTCCGCAGGCGCCGATCCTTCTCGGCCTGAGCCCCCAGCTTGCCCAGTCCCAGGGGGTCCTGGATGCCCCCCTCCACGTCAGTCAGCAGCACTGTTGGGCAAGCAAGACACTCTCAGGTCAGTGTTATGTCCCCAGGCCAGTGTGACCTCCCCCAGGGCCACTGTGGGCATTGTCACTGTCCCCACACCGGGGGGACACGCAGTGACAGCACAGGAGGTGACAGCATCCCTCTGCAACCCACCCCATGGTCCCTCTGCAGCCCTGGGATGAACAAGCAGATGCTGCCCTGCCATCCCTCCTATTTCCAAATCCCAGGATCCCAAAGTCACAGAACAGTCCCTTCTGGAAGGGACACAGAAAGGTCACCGAGTCCAACAACGCTCAACGTGGAATCAGTAAAGAATTTAGGAGTGAATAATCAGCTCCTGCCAAAGGTCTCTGCAAAATCCATGGGGAGGGAAGTAGATTTGAGGACATTAAAGATGAGACACAGTGAAGGAGGTCACTGTCCACACCCCAGCTCTGACAGAGCAGTAAGGTGACACCCTGCTCAGGCCAGAGAGGCCAAGGGGAGAAAACACCAAGCTCCAGCTTCCCTGAAGCTGCCATGGCCCCAACATCCCCAAACCTGCAGGGGTGTCCCTGCCCCTCCCTGTCACCCCAACAACACCCCAAAGGCAGACAGAGCCAGAGGGTGTGGAGAGCCTGGCACAGACAGGGACAGGGCTGCTCACAGACCCTGCCCCGTGGCCCCTTCTCTGCTCAGCTGGATCAAGCGACCCTTCTCTTTCTTCCCAAACAGGCGCCCAATGGAGGATTTGATCCCCTTCCTCTTGGAGCCCTTGTGCAAGGAGTCCTGGCTGCTGCTGGGGTTGCTGGCCTGGTCCTCCAGGAAGCTGGGGATGGAGGAGGAAGAGCAAAGCCTTTAGGTTATTCTTGAGCAGGGCACAAGCCACGGCCAACCCCAGCCCACCCCCCATCCCCAGGCACACCCTCACACCAACGGCGATGCCGAGGGTCTCCACACACCTCTTGCCATCCTCCTGACTCAGGGCAGGGTGGCCCAGCTTCTCCAGCCGCAGTGTCCGGGGTGAAGATGGCGGGGATGTCTCACACTTGATGGTGGTTTTGTCCTCCCGGCTCTCATCCCGAGCTGCGGGCGACTGAACAAGTGGAGAGGCTGTGAGGGTGGGAGGCCAGAGCCCAGCTCCATCCTTGCCCTGCTGCCTGCCTCTCTCTTGCTACGTGGAGGCATGGCCAAAAGAGCCACCAGAGCCCTGGGGCTTCGCCACGCTCCAGGAATGGCCGGAATGAGAGCTCTGGCAATGGTTCCAGATGCCCAAGCGGATGGGGAGGATGTGGCAGTATGGCTGAGATCCTGGGAATGGGGGGTGAGAGGATGCAGCCCCACGGTCCAGGTCAGGGTGTGGGGACAGAAGCTGCTGGCCCTCAGCAGAGGGCTCTGGGGAGCACAGATGGGAATGTCCCAAGGACACCCTGTTGCCAGAGGGGACACAATGTTTGAGGACCCAGTGGCTTTCTGAACCTCCCCACGTCCTGCCAGACCCCCCAGGCCGCCGGCGGGAACGTGTCCAAGCACCTTTCGGGATCCCCATGATTGTCCTGCCGAATCCCTGGGGTCCCCAGCTCCATCCCGCGCCTGCTGCACCCTGACCTGGTGTGGACAAAGCCAGGAGCAGGCTGGAAAAAGGGCTTGGACAAAAACCAACGGGATGGGAGCCACTCACTAGCAGTTTCCTCCGGTGCTTCCTCAAGTCGCTGGGCTGATTGCAAGGGGGAAAGCGAGAGAGACACAGAAAGGGGGGCAGTTAATGGAGCTCCCCCCCAGAGCAGTCCCGGGGCCAGGCTGCCAGGCTGGAGACAGCCAACACGGGCACCCCACCCTCCCACACCCCCCCCGGGCCCGTGTGGACACCGGGCACCGCTCCCACCCCCCAGCTGGACCCCACCAGCCCGGCCCTGCTGGCTCCTCACCAGCGTCATGATCCCCATGCGGTCCAGGTCCTGCGCGGCGCTGCGCGAGCTCAGCTTGGGCGTGGAGCGGCCGCTGAGCGGGGGGGACGAGCTGGCCAGGGACAGGGCTGTCAGCGAGGTGGGGATGGAGGCCCTCTTGCACAGCTGGGTGAGGTTCAGGCCCTCCATGCTGCCGCTGGTCACCCGCGTCTCCAGCTCCTCGGCGCGGAGCTCCGTGGACTCCTTCTCCTCCTGGATCATCCTGGGGGAGCAGCGGGGCTCAGGGCTCCTGGCTCCCCACCTTCCCAGGGGCACAGGGTGTCTGTCCTGGGGAAAGGCACCTTGGTGCTGTGCCCCAACCCCCGACCTCCAGGAATGGCAGAAAGATACATCATAAAAACTAGATCTGATCCATAAAACCCAGAGCTGAGACACATCCTGATTCCTTCTAATAGCCATGGAGGACTTGATATAAAATAATGATTGTCTGAAATAATGACCCTCTGAGTCAGCACTGGTGCAGCTGAGGGATGGGAGACAAGGCAGGAAGGACCAAGCTCTGTGGGTGGATGTCCTGGAGCTACTTCCTTGGCTGATGACACACCAAGGCCTCAATTTTAGGCCAACAGAGCTTCCTGGCCATCTGCTGTCCCCCTGGAGGTATTTCTGCATAAGACAGTGGTGGGTTTTGGCCATGGTCATACCTGATCTCTTCGTTGATGGCATCCAGCTGCTCCTGAAGCATCATGGCCAATGTCTGGGCATCTGAGTGCCCACCAGGAGAGAGCACATCCATGGAGCTGAACAGCGTCTCACGGTCGTCCTCGTCCACATCAGAGATATCGGGGTCGCTGTCGAAGGCATGAGGCCCCGTGGCCAGGACCCCACTTGCCTGAGCCTGCTCCCAGTCCTGGGGGAACAAGGGCCACAGTCCTACACAGCATTCCCACATCTCCAAAAGCCAGACTGGTAACCTCCATGCAGGAACTCCACCTCAGTGTGACCCCAACGGGAAACCCTTCCGACGCTCCCCCATCAATGCACCAGCAAGGAAAGGAAACTGCCCCGTGTCTGACCCCATCCCAGGGTGCAGGGCAGGGGCAGACTCCAGGGCTGGGGTGCACAGGGTTTACCTTGGCTGGCTCCTCTCTCCGGGCACCGAATCGTCCCTTCTGTGCCCGGGGCAGCCCTGGAGCTGCTCCGAAGGGCTCGGCCGGGCCGTGGACCACGGCTCCCAGCGGGAAGCGCAGGTCGGTGGCACTGCCCATGTGGGACCTGGGAGGAGAGAGCCCTGTGGGTGGCCTTGCTATGTGCAGGACACCCTCACCCTCAGGCTGCTCCCCTTGCAGCCCAGGCTTCTTGGGGCAGAGGAGGAGCAGGAGGAGTTGGAGGAGACCACTGCGGGATGCCCATCCCAGCCACACTTGCCCACTCCGCATGAGAGGATGCAAAACCAGGCTCTGGAAAAAGGTGCCCTATTCCCCCATAGGGGACCTGGAAATGCACTCACAGAGTCATTGAATCACAGAATATCCTGAGCTGGAAGGGACCCACAGCAATCAAGTCCAGCTCTTGGCCCTGCACAGACACCCCAACAATGCCACCCTGTGCATCCCTTAGAGCATTTTCCAAACCCTCCTGGAGCTCTGGCAGCCTCAGGGCTGTGCCCATTCCCTGGGGAGCCTGGGCAGTGCCCAGCACCCTCTGGGGGAAGAACCTTTCCCTGAGCTCCAGGCTGACCCTGCCCTGGCACAGCTCCAGCCCTTCCCTGGGTCCTGTCCCTGTCACAGAGAGCAGAGATTGGAGCTGCCCCTTCTGAGGAATCTGCAGCCTCTGGTGACCTCTGATCTCAGGAGACTCCCAGCTTTCCCAGACCATCAGGAGTTCAGCCCTGGGCCTTCCCCTGCTGCTCCCTCCCCCCTCTCTGTGCCCCCCTGTGCATCCAGCCCGTTCTGCCCCAGACCCCTGCACTGGGGGCTGCTCTGGGGCCAGGGCTGAACAGGCCCCTCCTGCCCCCCCCCTCTCCAGAGCAGCTGGAATCCCTCAACACCACTTGTGTCTTCTCCATCCCCACGTACCCAGCAGAAGCCAGCCAGGGCGCTCTTCTCCTTTTTATGTTTATTCCACCATTTTCATGAGAAAATACCCCAGTGAGGGTCGGTCTCTTCTCGCAGGCAGTAAGTGACAGCAGGAGGGGAAATGGCCTCAAGGGGAGGCTCAGGTTGGATACTGGGAAAAAATTTCTTCATGGAAGGGGTGGTCAGGTACCGGCCCAGGCTGCCCAGGGCAGTTGGGGAGCTCCCACCCTGGGAAGTGTTCAAGAAATGGCAGATGTGGCACTTGGTGATGGGATTTAGTGGGAAGGTTGGTATTTGGCTGAAGGCTGGACTTGATCACCTTGGCAGACTCTTCCAGCCTTAACCATTCTGTGATTTCAATGAATAAAACTCCACCTGAAACATCTTCCAGGTGGGAGGACATCAGCATTGTTGGGATCTCCCAGCAGAAACCAGATGGGACTTCTGCACACTTCTCCCTGCCAGGGCTAGTGCTTGGGACCAGGACCTGGTGAGGGCCATAACAGGCAGAGCAAGGCAGCAGCTGGACATGAGGACACTTGGCGCCACTTGTGGTGCTCATTCCATGTCTCCACTTTGCCTGGTTGTTCCTCTTGGCCCTGAAGACCCAACCATGGAGCTGAGCAAGGCACCTTCCTGGGCACAGGATGATTGCTCCCCACACACAGTGCCATTGGAGACTCAAGGTTTGTTTGGTTTAAGGTGAATTTAAGATGAGAAAAGTGGCAGCCCCAGGCAGATCATGGTTTTCCACCATGGTAGGCCTGGTGTGCAGTGCAGACACAGGCCTGGAGATCAAATCAGCACCAAGAGCAGCGTGGCCGGGCCAGCCTGGTGTGTCACACAAAGGCACAACCCAAGTTCCAGGGATTTCAGAGCTGCTGACAAGCTGCTGCCCAGCTAAAAGCAGACAAAAACACCTTAGACATAAAAGCTGACATTTCAGCTGGGGGATGATTCTGCAACTCAAGGTTTCTGCTGATTTTTCGTCTGAGAAACAAAAAAATCATCAAATGTTCCATCCTGCTCTTAAAGACTTGTGCAGAGAGGTCCAACACATGCTCCAGACTCTGCTCCAGCACTCAGTTCTCCTTCATCCTCACAGGCTCTTCCTCACCCTCCCCATTTCTTCTCTCCATGACAGACCCAGGGTCTCCAAACCTTCTTCTCCTCTCTGCTCACAGATCCAAAGCTGGTTACACCAGCTCCTCTCCATCTCTTTCCCAGCCTTGCTGAGAGGGGAATTTTCTTCACTGGTTGCTCCCAGTGACCCCTTTCTGCCTTAACCCAGACTGGAAGTGCTCAGGGCAGGGTGTGGTGTCCCAGGTGGCTGCAGCAGCACAGTGGGGTTGTTGTGCTGTCACCCTCCTTCTCCACCCCAGTTTTCCTGGGGCAGCTCTGGGTATCCTGGTCAGTGCTGGAGGCTGAGACCCGATGGACTCACCTCTGCTCCTGGTGCCCTGGGCTGGGACATCCCCCTGACCCAGCTGACTTTAAATGAAAGGGTGTGGAAGGACAATTGCATTGGAGAAAGAGGGGCTTCATTCTCCTTTGCCTGCAACAGCTGCAAAGCAGTTCCTCCTGCTGCACCAGCCCATCCCCTGCACTCCACATGGGAAAAAAATCCTTTGGTGAATATCCAGCCCTCAGAGCAAAATAAATCCTAAACCACTGGTGCAGAAAAAGAAATAATGCCCAGTGGTTTCTCATCCTTGCAAGAGCAAATCTGGGGCCGTTCAGTTGGGCTGGGCAATTGTGAAGAGCCTGTGTCCCCCCCCAGGACAGATCCGTGGTGGGACAGCACGGCTGGAGCTGACCCTGCCGTGGGGACCCTGCAGCCCAGCACTGAAGCTCCAGAAACACCCAATGCCAGCAGCACTTTGGGGTCCCCAGAGCTGCCTGGCCCCAAAGGCAGGGGTGCAGGGGTTTGCCCTGGCACTCACCTGGTGTGCACGCTCTCCACAAAGGCTCCACTCCTGGTCTTGAGCTGATCCACCTCCAGCCTCAGCTTGTCGATCTCGTCGGACAGACGCCGCTGTTGGGGGGTGAGACAGGCAGGGGGGGTTTGCTCTGCAGGGCTGCCAGCTCTGGGGGAACCCACACACTTGGCTCTTGCCACGTCTGCATTCCCTTTTTACAGATCCCCAGCCCAGGTTTAAAGCATCCTGGACACACCAGTGAAGAAACAGCTCATGCAGGCCCAGGGAAGGAGGGTGCTGGGGAGGGAGGATCAGCACAGACAGACAGACACAGGTGCTCAGGGAATGCTGCCTTGGGAGGGGAAGGGAAACAGCTCCCACTTAGATGCTCTGGTTCTGCTCCAGGCTGCACGTGTGGGTTCCCTTGGCAGGGGACTGGCAGTGAGGGACCCCCCAGCCAAACCTGCTGCTGGCCCTGCCCCTCCTGCTGCCAGCTGCATCCCCGTGGGGAAGCTGTGCCCACAGCCAGGGCTGGGAGGCGCCAGGGGGAGGCTGCAGATGGACAGGAAGGGAAGGGAGAAGGGATCTCCCGGGCACAGCAGGGCCCACTCTGGGGGCAAACAGGCTGAGCCAGGGTGGTCAAAGTGCCAGCAGTGCCATGGGAGTTGCTGGTTTTTCCCCTGCCCAGAGCTGAGCAGCCAGGGCTGGGGAGCACAAGGAAGGAGCACACACCCTCCCTGCAGGCAAAGGGGAAAAGCAGCCCTCCTGGTCCCCCAAACCATGCAGGAGACATGCAGCACATCCCAAAAGCTCCCACTGCTCCAAAAAGCCAGGTCCCTCCAGCTTTCTAGCAGGGCCTCTGGGGGTTCATGCACATGATACTGAGATGCTTTATCTGAGAGCAGGGTGTGAAGGCCAGCAGGGACCCTGCAAGCTGGGCATGGGGCAGACCTCCCCCCTCCTGAGAAAGCCTCAGGGGCCGAGGGCACGTGGCTGCCTGAGCCCTCCTCTGTGCACAGGTGAAGCCACCCCAGCCTTGCCACTGTCCCCAGTGGCTCAGGGATGGGTGTGACAGCAACACAGAGATGGGACCCAGTGCCTGGGAGGGAACTGACCCGAGGCTCCCTGGGGACGGAGGTGGCAGCTTCTACCCAGCTGCTGCGTGGGTGAGTGTGTGGCCTCCTGCTGCCAGGTGCTCTGGGACCCCAGCTGCTCCCAAACTGGGGGCATTTTAGGAGAAACAAGTGGCCCGAGCCAGGGGTTGGGAGTGAGGCAATGCCATCACAGGGTCAGGTCCCTGCAGCCCCATTTACCTTGTCATGCTGGTGTTCCTCTATCTGCTTTTGGGTATTTTCCAGCTCTTGCAACAAGGTATTCTTTCAGAAAAACCAAAGAAAATAAAAGGGAACAAAAAGGGGAAAGAAGAAGAGAGACCATTTAGGAAATGGCCGTGTGGCCTCCCAGGAATGGCCAGGGTGGAATCCCTGTGTGGTGAACACCTGGAAAAGGCTCTCTGGGCTGCTCCTCACCTGCCTGGGCACAGGGCCCCTCTGCAGAGCTCCTGCCTCTCAAGCAGAATGGGCACAGCTCAGCTCCTGCCCCACCCTGCAGCTGAGCATGGAGCACTGAGCATGGAGGGCAATGAGGGGTTTGATGGACAGGGCCTGATGATTGGGAAATGTGTCTGAGAGGAGAACAACTCCTTCAGCAGCTGGAGCAAGGGGAAAAATGTCCCTTACACCTAAGGGTCCCTTACACCTTACTCCTGCTAGGGAGCAGGCAGGTGGGAAAGGAGATCTGCTTATAGAATCTGCTTATAGAACAGGGTTGTTGACATTGGAAAAGCCCTCTAAGGCTGAGCCCAACCATTCCCCCAGCACCATGACCCCAAAGGTCACATCCATGTTTTTGGAACACTTCCAGGGATGGTGACTCCACCACTCTCCTGGGCAGTCTATTCCAATGCTATAATTCTTTCCTTGATTTTTTCCCCCTAATATCTATCTAATCCTCCCCTGAAGACTTTGTAACTGCCTGAACCAGTTTTCATTTTTGGTGAGTGCTGCCAGCCAAACAGGATCCTTTTTGTGCCTGAAAGACCTGAAGGAACACTCAGGGTGGGACAGTGCTGGCAGCAGAGTGGAGAGCAGGCAATGCCTTCACAACATGCCACCACTCTGGCCCCTGTTGCTTGCTGGGGTGGGATTTGGACTCATTCCTGCAGGTGGGGTCCTGCTCTTCATCCCGACAAAGCTGCTGAACACCTGGAGGTGCTGGCACAGCCACACTGGGCTGGGAACAGGGGGAGCAGAGCAGTGGGGGGCACAGAGCCAGCCCTGGGGACATCAGCTGGGGGCTGCACCTGGGTGACTTGCTGAGGGCAGGAAGCCTGAGGGGGCTGAATCACCAAGGCCTGACCTCCCACTGGCACTGTGGGTGGATCCTTGCTTGGAGCCAGCTGCTCCCAGGTAATTCCAATCACACCCAGGCAGCCTCAGCTCCAGCTGCCTCCTCCAAGGAAAGCCAGCTCCCCACGAGTCAGGTGGGAGATGTTCATGGACACTGCCCCGGCCTGGAGAAGGGGAATCAGTCTGGACCTGGGGGCAGGAAGGTTTTAAGGCAGCACCTGGAGGGATGGGCACTGGGACAGGAGGAACACTGCATTTTTTCCTGCAAAATGCAGTGGGGATTTGCTCTGGCAGCTGGGCACAAAGGCATTGGGGCTGCACTGGCAGAGACACAGGGAGGTGAGGGAATGCAGCAGGACAAATCCGACAAATCCTGCAGGGGTGGCAGGTGGGAGGTGGTGGGGAGGGGTCTCCCCGGGTGAGGTGACCGGAGCAGCTCCCTGTGCTCAGCAGCCCCAGCACGGCTGTGTCCTGCATGTCACCGTTTCTCCAGCCCTGCACGGGCACCTCCAGCCCTGGGCCATGGCTGGATCAGACACAGAGGGGCTGCAGACCCCTCAGCTCCCAGAGGAGCCCTGCCCCAGGCACTACCTTCTCCTCCAGGGCTGCCATCCTCTCCTTGAGGTGCAGCTGCAGCCGCTCGTTGCTCTCGCTCAGCAGCCGGTCCACGGTGTCCGAGAGCCGCTTGTTGTGCTCCTCGTTCATCTTCTCCCTCTGCCGGGCCTGAGACAGACACACGGACACCCCTGTCCCATCCAGAGGGGCTCACTGCCCTCCTGCCATCCCCTGCCTGCTGCCAGGTCAGAGCTGGCCCACCAGGCCCAGCTTTTGGGGACAAATCCACCTCTTACAGCACTGGTTGGACCCTCTGTGGTGCCTCTGCTGCTCTGCCCCCTCCCAGCCAGGGATGAACAGGAGGGAGCAGGTTTAGGGAGATCATGCCTGCCTGCCCCTCAAGAAAGCTTCTGCTGGGTATCTGCCAGAAATATCCACACTGGGGGCACCTTCCACACCCCAGTGGATACTGAACCTCTGGATTTTGAAATATCTGTCTTCAGGCAAAACACGTTGGGGCTGCCCCAGGGGCAGCTGTAATGTCACCTGCACGGACAGCCCAGGCCCTGGCTGAGAAACAAAGGAGCTGGAGAAGGGACTGTGCAGCCCAGGGCATAGGAGCTCAGCTTCCCTGCCCTCTTCATCCTGCTGAGCCCAGCTTAGGGGAAGAGCTGCTGGAACCTCCCCTTCCACCCTGCATCTGGGGTCCCAGCTTGCCCCCAGGGGCTGGGTGCCTGGGAGAGGGGAAATCAACAGCAGGTCTGGGATGCCTGGGAGAGGGGAAATCCCAGCAGAGAGTGCCATGAGCTCCCATGTGGCTCGAGTTTAAGTGATCCTGGGTGGGCAAGGATTAACCAGGCTGTTCACCCAGCCTGCTCCTGAACTGCAGTCCAGGTGTGCCCAGGTACCCAGGCAAGGATCGGGACTCACCCTGGCCAGCTCCTGGTTCTTCTCCTCCAGCTGCGTCTCCAGCTGCCTCAGGTGCTCCTCGATGCTCCCATGCCTCTCCTCTGCCTGGGAAAAGCAGAGCAGCCTTCTCAGACGATGCTCCCCAAAGCCAGGAGGGCCCTGCTGCATTCTGAGTCCTTCCTGGGATGCAGGGCTCTCTCCCACTGACTGCATCCCTTCCAGGGCTCCCCGTGAGCCCAAACAAGCCCTGCAGGCTCGGTGACGGGGGCTGGAGGTGCTCTGTGAGGGACTAAACACCATCCCAGAACATTCCCAGGAAGGGCAGGGATTGCTGCATCCATCCCTCCCTCCAGGCCTGCACCCTCCAAAATCCAGCCTGCTGCTTCCTCCTTCTCCTCATCCCACAGCAGTCTCCCCCGAGCCAAAGGGCACCCACACCAACCGAGCCTGGGAGAGAGGGGCAGAGGGGAGGGAGCAAAGCCCACGTGTGCAGGACACATCCAGGTGTCCCCCAAAGGCGGTGCCCTGTCCCTGCAGCAGCGGGGACAGCAGGGGACAGAGGGGCCACAGCTGGGAAGGGGAGTGGGATGCCTTGGGCTGCCAGGGGCTGCAGAGGGAGCCCAGACCCAGCTCCCCCCCGGTGCCAGCCCTGCCCTCCTCCCACCGTGCCACCTGCCTTGGTGAGCGCAGCAATGCGCTGGGCCAGCTCCGCCTCCACCTCGGGCAGCGTCTCCGCCTTCCTCATGGTCTGCTGCAGCTTCTGCTCGGCCAGCTCCAGCAGCTCCTGCAGGTGCCGCGCCTTCTCCTCGCACTGCGGGACAGCACTGCGGGGTGACTGCCCGGCCCCGCCGTGTCCCCCGGCGCCCCCGCCCGCCTCCGGCCGGTACCTGGCGGTGCAGGGACTCCTTGTTGGCCAGCTCGTTCTCCAGTTTGTCATTGAGGTCGTGGATGGAGGTGGCCTCTCGCTGGGCTGCCAGGTACCGCTTCTCCAGCGTGGTGATCCTCTCCTCCATGTCCTCCTTCTGTGCCAGGGCCTGGGGAAGCCATGGGGCTGTCACACCCTGCTCTGTGACTCTGGGACAGCCTTTGGGGAACAGCAGGGCCCTCCAGCTCCTTCAGGCCTGGGACACCCCGAGTGCAAGGGCTGTGGAAACCCCCCTTGACACGGGGATGAGGGACAGCAGAATGAGACAGCGATACAAGGAGAGTCAAACCATGACAGGAAAGCTTTCTAGAGAGGACACAGGTCACTGCTCCAGGTGTGCAGCACACCTGAGAGCCTGTCTTTAATCTCAGGGAAGTCCTGCTGGTGGACCTGGGGACAACTTCCCAAAGACAGTGGGCTCTTTTGGAGAACACCCTGCAAACAACAGGAGTTCCAGTCCCTTCCCAGCCCAGTGAAAGCAGCTGTGAGGTCTCTGCTGGGCAGTGCAGGGCCACAGGGACTCACCTCTCGGAGGTCTCTCTGGTACTTGCTGCTCATCTCCTCAGATTTGATCAGATCCTTCCTGGCAGTGCCCAGATCCTCCTCCAGCTCGGCCACGCTGGCAGCCAAGGCAGAGATTCGCTCCTTGGCCTGAACCACTTCGAAATTCTGCTTCTCCAGGAGCTCCTGCAGCTCCACCACCCGCCCGGCCTCGTCGTCCGGGTGGACGGAGCCGTTGGAGAGACGCTGCAAGGCACCAGAGAGGGAGGGGGACATTGGGGTGCTCCAGGGCTCCCAGGCTGTGCCACTGCCTGCAGCCACTCAAGGCGGGAATGTGGCCCTGCAGGGACTCGGTGAGGGGGTGGAAGTGAAGACAGAGGGCTCTGGGACCTCCTCAACAGCCTCCACAAGCCAGGGATGGGCTTCTCACGGCAGTGATGGAACAGGGATGGGTGAGGGTTTCCCAGAGCATCTGGTGGAAGGTGTCCCTGCCCATGGTGGGGGTTGGGACAAGATGGCCTTTAAGGTCTCTTCCCATACAAACCATTCTGTGATCTCTGGGAAGCAGAACCCCTTGGAGCACCCGAGCACAAACTCCCCCCTCTCAGAAATGGCCTGTGTCCACCAGGAAGGGCATTTCCCATGGGGCTGGACCCAGGGGAGAGGGAAAAAGGTTTTCAGCACTCTGAAGCCAGCCACAGGGAGATGGGAGACATGAGAGTCTCACTGAGCACGGTCAGAGCAGGGGTTTCCAGGGCTCTCACCTTCCAGGGAAGCTTCGGGGCTGGCTCCTTGAGCTCCCTCTCCTCGCGCTCGCCCGCCCCCGGCTCCCGGGCAGAGCCCTGCTGCAGAGCTGCCACCTGCACAGGACAGGCACTCAGCTCTGGGGACACTGGGGACAGCCCTGCTGCAGAGCTGCCACCTGCACAGGACAGGCACTCAGCTCTGGGGACACTGGGGACAGCCCTGCTGCAGAGCTGCCACCTGCACAGGACAGGCACTCAGCTCTGGGGACACTGGGGACAGCAGCAGCTGGGGACAGCCCTGCTGCAGCCAGGACTCTTCCTGCTGGTCCTGCTCGTGGCTGGGGGGCACTGCAGGGAGCAGGGGAGGAACAGCCCTGAGCTGATCCTGCTGGGGGCACAGTGCATTCCTGGGGGCAGCTCTGGGCCCCTCAGCTCAGGAAGGACACTGAGGGCTGGAGCACGTTCAGCAAAGGGAATGGAGCCTGGGGAAAAGGAGGCTCAGGGGAGACCTTCTGGCTCTGCACAACCCCCTGACAGGAGGGGGCAGCCAGTGGGGATGGTCAGGCTCTGCTCGCAGGGAACAGGGACAGGGCAAGAAGAAATGGCCTCAAGCTGTGCCAGGGGATGGTCAGGTAGAAATCTTTCAGGAAGAAATTCTTCCCTGAAAGGGTGGTCAGGCCCTGGCACAATTGCCCAGGGCAGTGATGGAGTCAGCATCCCTGGAAGTGTTAAAAAAAAAACAAGTGGATGTGGAACTTCACAATATTGTTCAGTGGGCATGGGGGTGTTTGGTTTTTCCAGCCTCAATGGTTCCAGGATTCCAAGAAAGAGAAAGTCAGAGGTGCTGGGAAGCTCAGCACTGAGGGTGGTTTACTGGTGAGCCCTCGATGCCAGGGCTCCCTCCCAGCTCATTTGACTGATTTACAGCCAGACAGCTTCTGAACCCAGTGCAGCAGGAGCAGGAGATAAACACTGGTACCGAGTCCTGCTCTGATGGGGGAGGATGGGGAACGGTCTCTGCAAGGAAAGGGGCTTGGGAGCCTGGGAAATAGCATGAGACTTATCCTGGAACTGGAAAGAGGAGCAAAGTTTGGCCAGCAGAGGCTGTTGGAATGGCTCTTTTCTTTTGGGAGTAGTGGCTGGGCACAAACTCCAGGAAGGAAAACGGAGTTCATGTCTCTTGAGGAACATTTTATCCCTGGAAGTGTCCAAGGTCAGGCTGGACAGAGCTTGGGGCAGCCTGGGGTATTGGAAGGTGTACCTGCCCATGGCAAGGGGTGCAAAGGGAGGAGCTTTAAGATTCCTTCCCACCCAAATGAGTCTGGGATTCTGGGAGTTTGAGATGACCATGGCTGGAGGTTTGGGACAGTGAAATCCCAACCCCAGGACTCCAGCAGGGAAGGAAATGGGCGATGCAAGGTGAGATGCTGGAAGCAGTGTGGTTTGGCTCTCTGCCAAACCAGGGCAAATCCCAAGCCACCCTCAGCCCCCTGGACTGATTCAGAGTCAGGCTGTTTTTGTCAATTCCAAACAACAAACAAGGAAATGTCACCTGGGAGAGAAATGGTTTTCTTTACAAGGTTTCCTTAAACACAGACAAACCCTCAAGTAAACAGCCCTTTGAGAACAAAAGCCTTCCCTCAGAGCTGAGCAAATGCAAACACCACAGGAGCTCCCAAAGGCAGTGGGGAGCAGCCCCAGCCCAGCAGGTGCCCAGGTACCTCTTACCTGCCGATGGGCATCCACCAGCTGCTCCTCCAAGGTGGCCACTCGCTCCAGGGCTGCTCGCAGGCGCTCCCTCACCTGCAGGTGGGTGAAACAATGGGAAAGGCTGTTATTGATCTGGGATCAGGCTGCCCAGGGTCCAGGCCTGTTTGTTGGGCTGACAGCCAGGCTCAGGTGGATTCACAGGTTGGGGATCATCCAGCCCATCATGGTGAAATTGTGTTGGAGACATCAAGCTGGGCCAGTTCTTGGAGATCTATGGCCAGGATAGCCTGGAGAGATCTCCTGGCAGAGGAAGGAGATGCTTGAGGTGAATGAATGAGGAGGAACAGCGAAGACTAACCCAGGGTGTCAAATGCCACCACCCCAAGAGTGACCTGGGGGACTTCCCTGTCCCCACCAGCCTCAAACCCAGAGGATCCACTGGGCAGCCCCAGCACCTCCTCAGTGCAGCTTTGGGATCTCCAAGACTTTCCTGCTGGGGGCCCCCACGTCACCTTAACAACACAAAGGAGCAGGGAGGGAGTGGAGGGTTGGGAGAAGAAGCTCTGAGGAGAGCTCAGGGGAGGTGCCAGCAGCTTTCCCACCTTTTCATCCAGTGCCTTGTGATGCTCAAAGAGTGACTTGAGTGCCTTGAGCACCTCGACCTCACTGGACACCCCGGATGGCGACTGGGCCTGGCGCTTGACCACGGTCATCCTGAGGGAGCGCTCGTGCCGCGACACCAGGCACTCCAGGTGCTCCAGCAGGAGCTGCAGGGCCAGAGATGTTAGAGGGACTGTCACTGCCAGGAGGGCCCTGCAGCCCCTGCTGCCCCACAGGCCCGGGGCTGGGGCCCTGCCCGCAGGCTCTTCAGCCTCACCCGGGTGTTGTTGCGCTCGGCTTTCAGCTCCGAGATCTCCTCCTCCCGCTCCAGGAGCTGCTCCCGGCAGGCGCTGAGCTCCCGCGTCAGCGTCGCAAACTCCTGCGGAGACCGGGCAGGCCAGGGGCTGGGAGAGGGCCGGCAGCCCACCCCAGGGCTGGACCCCACCCCACCCCAGTGCTGGACCCCGGCCCACTGCTGCACCCACCCCAGTGCTGCACCCCACCCCAGTGCTGCCCCCCAACCCCACTGCTGGACCCCACCCCACCCTATTGCTGGACCCCAGCCCACTGCTGCCCCCCAGCCCCACTGCTGCACCCCAGCCCCACTGCTGCCCCCCAGCCCCACCGCTGCACCCAGCCCCACTGCTGCCCCCAGCCCCACCGCTGCACCCAGCCCCACTGCTGCACCCCAGCCCACTGCTGGACCCCAGCCCCACTGCTGCCCCCAGCCCCACTGCTGCTCCCACCCCACTGCTGCCCCCCAGCCCCACTGCTGGACCCCACCTCACTGCTGCCCCCAGCCCCACTGCTGCACCCCAGCCCCACTGCTGGACCCAGCCCCACTGCTGCATCCCAGCCCCACTGCTGCATCCCAGCCCCACTGCTGCCCCCAGCCCCTCTGCTGCATCCCAGCCCCACTGCTGCACCCAGCCCCACTGCTGCATCCCAGCCCCACTGCTGCACCCAGCCCCACTGCTGCACCCCAGCCCCACTGCTGCACCCCAGCACAGCACTTCCCATCCAAATCCAGCCTGGGTAACACTGCAGGAACGTGGAGAAACTGCTGGAGAGGCAGGGCAGGCCAGCAGATGGGAGAGTGTCAGCACCCCAGCCCCACTGCTGCACCCCAGCACAGCACTTCCCATCCAATTGATCATGGGTTGTTCAAACCCATTTGATTATTAATCAAAATCTGGGCCAAAGCAATAAATGTGATCATTCAGCAACAATCTGCAATCCAGTTTACTGTACTGGAAAATCAACACTGTGGCAGCAGATTTCAATGCCTGCTCCTAGCTCTTGCTGGCTGTAATATGGAATTCACATTTCAGCGTGGCCATAAGCAAAGGGCTTGCTAACATTAGGATTCTTCCTCTGTAAATGTTAGTGCAGCTCTTTACTCACAGTTTCACTGTTTTACATTTTACATGTGGCACCAGAATAATTTCAGAAATTTTCAGTAATTTCCATTCCAAATAGTTCAAATTTTGAATTCTCTGACTACTAGTAATACAGAAGGGTTTACTTCACCCTCCTTAAACAGTTTCCAGGCCAGAATGACAACGGGGATACTGCAACTTTGAAAATCAGTATTTGAATGCATTATCTGCAGCCTACTTTAGAATTACAAGTTACAGTTTAATCACTTTTCTTATTCTCTAGTTTAAAGAAAAAATACACATGAAAATTGTATGGAAAACAATTTTACAAAGTGTTTTTAGAAAGTAAAGAAGTCAGAAATGAAATCAGGTCCTTCACGACCTCCCAAATGCCAGGGTCACACTGCGGGAACGTGGAGAAACTGCTGGAGAGGCAGGGCCAGGCCAGGAGGGGATTTATTCCCCACTCCCCTCATGCTTTGGACAAGGGGAACACAGCAGCTCAAGATTTATCCCACTTGGTTTGATGTCCAATGACACAAGAAACTGCTCTACAGCTGCAGAGGTGGTTGGTGGCATTTAAAGCCCCCCAGTCCAGACCACCAGCATGTTCCCATGCCCACTGTCCCCTGGATGCAGGTCCCACCTCGTAGCATCCCATCAGTCCAAAACTCACCACAAAGCCCCAGCTGGCCAGGATCAATCACCTGGCTCTCAGCCAGCCTCTGCCATGGCCTCAGCACCTGGAATCATCCAAAACTTCCTTCCAAAGGAAGGAGGTCGCTGCCTCAGTCCAGCAGGTGGAGGCCCAGCAAGCCGCACAGGGGGCACCCCCAGGTGCTGAGTCCCAGCTGAGAGGGACGGGGCACAGCTGGAGATAAGCCAGGTGCCACCAGCTCTCCCTCCAGGGATGTGGCAGCCAGCAAGGAGGAGCCCTGGCCAGAGCCATGCCAAGGGAATGCTGCAGGCCCAGCACATCCCTGGGCACAGGGTGAAACCCACAGCCAGCCCTGCGGCTGCAGCCGAGGGGAAGGGAAACTCGCCTTCATGTCCCTCAGATGCACCAGGGCTCCCTTCTCCAAACAATGAAACCCAAAAAATGCACCTGGGTGAGCCCAGGAGCACCTCCCATTGCTCCCAGTGGTGCCAGGCCCAAGTGAGGTTTTGCAGCTGGGATTTCTTAGGGTGAGAAATGCAAATGCGGGAAGGCGCCATGAATTCACACCAGGTTCAGTGTTGTTGGGGAGAATTTTAAAAGGCAAAGGATTTCAGAAGAAGCTGAGAAGGATTTGACGGAGCATTAACAAACCAAATTTCAAGAGGGGGCTGAGAGCTGTTTTACAGCATGAAATTCTTTTTCACTTTAATTTTCAGGTTTAGCAAATAAAACTCCTTCAAACCGAAGCAAAGCACTGAGGCTTAGGCTGAACCAAATGCTCTGCTCAGCTCCAAGGGAAACCTGCTGTGACAGCTGAAGCTCTGAGAAATCCAGAGCTTTTCCATCTCTTTGCCCTAGCCAGCTTTTCCCTCTCCCTTCCCACCCCCAGCCTGTCCCACTGGTGGGGTTTGTAGCCTGAGATGGGTGGGGACGGTGGTGCCAGTTGAGACCCCACAGTGGGACAGGACCTGGGCAGGTCACAGTGAGGGGACAGGGAAAGAGTCACTGTCCCCATGAACAGCTGCTCTCCTGCCTGTCACCTGCCTCAGGCTGCTGCCACCCCACACCCCTGCTCCAAAATCCCTGCTCCAAAATCCCTGCTCTGACATTGCCCCAGGGTCACTGCTCAGCAGCGCCTGAGGTCCCCTGCTCCTTCCCAGATCCTCTCCTGCTCCATCCATTCCTCAGGGACCACTCCAGCCCTGCAATTTTCCTTCTTCCTATCCCTTCTCAGGGACCACTCCGATCTGGGATCACCCCCGGCCCCATCCCTTCCCCAGGGATCCATCCAGTCCTGGGATCACCCTTCTCCCCACCAATTCCCCCAAATCTGTTCCAACACCTCAAACCATCACCAACCTCTGCCACGCCCCACCCCACCCCTGCTCTGGGACCATCCCACAGCCCCCCGAGCACAGGGAACCCTCGGCAGCTGCAGCTCCGCAGGGACCCCGCGGTGCCAGCCCAGCCCCTCCCGGAGCCGCGCTCCCTGCGCCGGGATCCCGGCGGGATCGGGAGCGGGAGCGGGCTCAGGATCGGGATGGGATCGGGATCGGGCTCAGGATCGGGATCAGGATCAGGATCAGGATCGGGCTCGGGCTCAGGATCGGGCTCGGGATCAGGATCGGGATCAGGATCGGGCTCGGGATCAGGATCAGGATCGGGCTCAGGATCAGGCTCGGGCTCGGGCTCAGGATCGGGTTCGGGCTCGGGCTCGGGCTCGGGCTCGGGCTCGGGCTCAGGATCGGGCTGAGGATCGGGATCAGGATGGGGCTCAGGATAGGGCTCAGGATGGGGCTCAGGCTCGGGCTCGGGCTCGGGCTCGGGCTCGGGCTCGGGATCAGGATCGGGATCAGGATGGGGCTCGGGCTCGGGCTCGGGATCAGGATCGGGCTCGGGATCAGGATGGGGCTCAGGCTCGGCTCGGGCTCGGGCTCGGGCTCGGGCTCGGGCTCGGGCTCGGGCTCGGGCTCAGGATCAGGATCGGGATCAGGATGGGGCTCGGGCTCGGGCTCGGGATCAGGATCAGGATCGGACTCGGGCTCGGCGCAGGCCCACGTGCGCCTTCCCCGGGTTATGCAAGCGCTGCCAGCAGCTCCCGAGCATCCCTGCGGACTAGAGCCGGGCTGGGAATGCCGGCGAGCAGAAAGCAGCAGGGAGACGTGCCAGAGAGGTGCCCGTGCATCGTCTCGGATTCAGGGATCTGTCACTCCCCCAGTCCCTCAACACGCCAAGAGACAGGCGGCAGGGCTCCAGGAGCTCGGGAAAAGCGCCCTGGCAGCCGGGACGGCCCCGGGAACGACCGCCAGAAGCCTGAGCTGTAAACGTGGGGGACACATCAGCCCTGGGCTTTTCCATCACCAGGGGAGGACCCCACATATCCAAAGCCTCTGGATCTGCAGAGGTGGAAACGTCTTGCTGTGCCCCGTGGCTGGCAGGGGACACCGGCTGCGGACAGGGATGTTCTTCCCCCTGGAGTGAGCAGGGCAGGGCAGGGCAGGGCAGGGCAGGGCAGGGCAGGGCAGGGCAGGGACAAGGAATCGGAGGAGCACGAGGACAGGGGTGGCCAGCACCGGGGACAGCGACCACCAGCACTCCGGCTCCTCTCCCCCATTCCCCCCTGCGCTGGCCGGGCTGTACAGATGCTCCCGCAATCAGGATTTCATCCTGAAAGAGGGGATTAAAGGGGAGGAAATCCTCCGGAGAGAGAGGCAGCCCCTGCTGCGGCCAGCCCGGCGCACAGGCGGTCAGCAGGTCACGGCCAGGGGTGGGCACAGCACGGAGCTCCGGCCAGCCCTGCCCTGCCCTGCCCTGCCCTGCCCCGGGGCTGCTCCTCCCCAAGCTCTCCATCCCGACAGGAATGCGGGCTGCACGCTGCGCTCTGTGTCCCACATCCTGTGCCAGGCCTGGAGCACCCCACGGCAAATCCAAGAGCCCTCAGTGACTGCCCCCCGCTTAGGGAAAGGCTGCAGAAATGAACATTTACATCAAAAATAGCAACAGCCCTGCGGCGAGCCAGGCCAGCAGCGAGGTCAGCCGAGTACACAGGGCCTGAGCACGATGCCTTGGGAATAAAAACCAGGAATAAATCACTCCAGCACCGCTTGTGCTCACTCCAGCACCTCCCTCAACAGCCCCAGCTGTGGCAGATGCCCATGCCCCCACCTTGCTCAGGGTCACTGGCGGGCACCAGGCTGGCTGGGGACCATGACAAGCTGTCCCCAGCTCACGGCCACGGGGTCACACTGTGGAGTGCAGCCTCCACCCCCAGCCACAGGTGTGCTATGGCCCAACCCAGCAAGGGGGAGATAAAGAGGATCCAGATGATTTTCCTCTGCCCCGGCCATGGCCAGGAGTCTCCCAGGCAAGGGAGGTGCCTGCTCAGCTCTGATAAGCTCTGGGACTAAGCAGGGACACCTATAAAGAGATTAGAAAGTGAAGGAGAGGTGCCTGATCTCCAGTCCAAGGGTGGCCAACGAGACACAGCCTGGGAGTCCCCTGCAGGAGGCCCAGAAGTTTGGGAAAGGGACAGTTTGGATTAAAACCAAATCACCATGTGACTGACTGGGCCTGGCCCCAGTCCTGGTGTGAGAGGGAGCAGGATGGAGGGAAAGAACAGGATGGAGGGATGGAGGGATGGAGGAAAGGAGCAGGATGGAGGGATGGATGGAGGGAAGGAGCAGGATGGAGGGATGGATGGAGGGATGGATGGACGGAAGGAGCAGGATGGAGGGATGGAGCAGGATGAGGGATGGAGCAGGATGGAGGGATGGATGGAGGGATGGATGGAGGGATGGATGGAGGGAAGGAGCAGGATGGAGGGATGGAGCAGGATGGAGGGAAGGAGCAGGATGGAGGGATGGATGGAGGGAAGGAGCAGGATGGAGGGATGGAGCAGGATGAGGGATGGAGCAGGATGGAGGGATGGATGGAGGGATGGATGGAGGGAAGGAGCAGGATGGAGGGAAGGAGCAGGATGGAGGGAAGGAGCAGGATGGATGGAAGGAAGGAGCAGGATGGAGGGATGGAGGGATGGATGGAGGGAAGGAGCAGGATGGAGGGATGGAGCAGGATGGAGGGATGGAGCAGGATGGAGGGATGGATGGAGGGATGGATGGAGGGAAGGAGCAGGATGAAGGAAGGAGCAGGATGCAGGGATGCTGTTTTCACTGTTGGAGCAGGGAGGGAGACCTGGAGCACCACACAAGGTACTGAAGTGGGATGCTGTGGACTGGGACTCGGATCTTCAGCCAGCACCAGGCAGGATGAGGGTTTGGGCCTTTCCTCCTTGGCTGCACCAGGGAGGAAGGCACAGGGAAGAGCTGGAGGGAGGCAAGGAAGCAGTAGCATGGAGATGGCTGGAAAAGCACAGAGAGGTTTAGGAAGCTCAGGAGGAGAAGGCTCCAAGGCCTGCAGCATGGAAAAGCTGAAATGCCCAAGTCCTTAGCTCCTCTGTGTCCCTCCCAGTGCATCCCAGCACAGACAGGGATGCAGTGGGATCACACCAGAGCCAGCAAAATTCCCTCTTTGTGGCAGGAGCATGGCTGCTGCTCCAAGGCACCCGAGTCTGGGGACAAACCAGCTCCAGCTGTAGGATTAATGGCATTTTAAAGCCCCTAATTGGAGTGATTGCTCCTGACAGGAGCAGCAGGGGATGTGTGGGAAGGATGCCCGTGTCGGGAAATCAGCGCTGCTGACTCGGCACGAGGGAGAGAGAGCCCTATGCACCCCCTGCCCCTGTGGCAGCCCCACCACCCCACTCCTCTGCTGCCCCAGGAGTGGAGCAGCATGAAGAGAAAGCCCCAAACTGGAGACAAGGGGATAAACAAACCCCCAGCAGTTGTAGCATGGGATTACACAGATTAAATCCTGCTGGGTAAACCCAGGCCTTGGACCATCACCCACCCCCAGCGCCCCTGGGTACAACACTGGGGCTCTGTGAGACCACCCATGGGGAATCAGTGTCCTCCCCTCACCAGGAGGTGCATTTCCACCTGGGATTGCCCCGGGAGGGGCACTGTGCAGCCAGGCAAGCAGGAATCCAACATCTCATCCTCCTCGTCTTGTAGGAGCACAACCAACTCCAGCGGTTCCACACAGCTACCAGATCCCTCCATCCTCCCCAAAATCTGGAGATGCTTTCAGAGTCTGACCCAGTGGGTGCTTCCCCCCACCTGGGGCTCCTCAGGTTCCCATTTACCTGCTGGTCTTTGCAAGTTAACCCGAGATCTCCTTTGAAGTTAAATGGGACTGGTTGATGTCAGGACCTGCCCCAGCTCCTGGGAGACCTCCAGGGAGTTTGGGAAGTCTTAGGAGGTCTGCTCACCCCAAAAAGGCCAGATCTCAGCTCTCCAAGAGGCAGTGAAGGTGCAGCAGAGCTTCACAGAAGGAGGAACTGCGGGAGGTTTGGGCCACAGGCAGCCCCCAGCCCTGTGAAAGCTGGGAGCACGTTCTCCCCTGACACAGCTGGGGACAGGGACTCCTGCCAAACCCCCAAGCCATGGCAGCACAGGGAGCTCCAGCCCACACAGGACCCTGCCCTGGGAACACACCTGGATGCCCCAGGAGCCCTGAGTGTCCCATCCCCTGGTGGCACCTGCCCCCAGGAGAAGCTGAGCTGGGGGGCTGGGCAGGAAGGAGCTGGGAGCAAAGCCAGGAGGGGCCTTGGGGGGCTCCTGAGAGCCCCCAGAACCCGCCCAGGGCTCGGGGCTCGGCCACCAATTCCCTGCAGAACAGGGGAGCTGGAGCTTTCAGCCCGATTAAGTCGCATTCAGCATTCCCACATGAATAAATAAATCATGTAAGAAGCATTAAGGCAGCTTAGTCTCCCCAGGAAATTGCCCTGGAGTTCTGCCTTTTGGGGGCTGAGGGATGCCCCCACGGACTGGGGGTGGCTCAGCCATGCAGCACAGGCAAGGGGGAACGGGAGCTACAGGCAGGAGCATCCCTGAAGCATCCCTGCCCTGGACAGGCACATCCCCTGCCTGCCCCACGCCTGCATCTGCACCAGCTGCACATTCCCAGCCTGGCCCTTTGGATCCCACGCCAACACAGCAGCACCCAGCCCCCCCTGTGCCCTGAGAGGGTACAGAGTGCCACGTCCCCAGCTGCCACCCATCCCAGCCTCACCAGGCAGGGCATCCCCCAGCCTGGCTGCACCCAGGGGACACTACTGACGAGCCTGGGGGCCCAATCCTGCCCTCAAATCCAGCCTGCATCCCATTCCCAGTGGGGTCTGGGACACTGCAGGAAGGTCCTGGGCAGAAGAGCTCCCAGGGAAGGAGGAAGAGGATGGCACAGCCCCGCCTGTCCCGCTCCCGCTCACCTGGTACATGCACATCCTGGGGTCAATGCCATTGGGCAGCTGAGCGCCTCTGGATTTGCTGCCCGCGTTCATGCCGAGCCCTCATCGCCGGGGCCGAGTACGGGGGGCACCGGGGGCCGCCGTGCCCGGAGCCCCCTGCCCGCGCAGGGCCCGCGGGGAATCCCCCATGGGATCCGCCCCGCTCACATCCCGGCCCGGGGGGCAGCCGGGGGGCAGCCGGGGGGCAGCCGGGGGCAGCCGGGGGGCAGCCGGGGGGCAGCCGGGGGTCGCGGGCACAGCGCTGCCGGCCGTCCCTGTGTGCTGACCCAGATCGCTGCCAGCACAGCCCCGGCTCCGGGGGCCCGGCCCTGGAGCGGGAGCGGAGCTAAATCCGCGCATCCCTTAATCCGGGAGGCTGCCGTGGGGTGGGCAGAGCCTCAGGGTGACCTGGCTTGCTCTCTCCAGAGCGGGGAGCAGAGGCACCGGGGCCCCAGCGCAGGTGCTGGGACTGGAGGCATCCACCACCCGGGTACAGCTCAGCAAATCCCTCGGGAAGGAAGAAACTCAGAGTTTCATCCAGGCGCTCCTGGGAAGCACTGTCGGGTGTTTTGCTCTCAGCACCTTGGGCAGAGGCAGGGCCAGCCCAGCTCTGTGTACGGAGCCGCTGTTCCCAAGCTGCTCTCCTCCATCCAGACAAGGCAGGGATGCAGAGAGCTGCCCAGCCAACGGCCCGAGCTCTGTCCCAGCTCGTGCCCCCAGGTCTGACCCATTTCCCATCTCTCCAAAGTGCTCCAAACCCCAGCACCCAGGCAAGGAGGATCTCAGGTCACAGCACTGCAGAGTTAGAACAGAGGCAAACTTCCGAAGCCTCCTGCTTCCCTTGGCTGTTGGGCTGTTCCCACACCATCCCCACACAGAGCACAGCAGCAGCCCCTCCAAATCCCTGCTGCCCCAAGGCTGAGTCCTGGGACACTGTGCTGTCCCACAAGAGCCCACAGGGATGGCAGGCAGCTCAGACTCATCCTGCACAGCCCTGTGACACTGGGCTCATCCACCTCACCTCTTCTAGCCTGACCATCTTTGTGGCAATCAAGTCCAGGCCTCTCGAGTACCTGGAGAGGGTCCTGCAGGTGGAGGAACCCGGAGCAGAGCAGCAGCAGGAGCCCCAAGGCCTGGGCTGCTCACTGAGCACAGACCTCTGGCAGCCTCGCTGAGCCCTGCCCCTCTGCTCCCTGAGGTGTCCCTGTCCCCACCCTGCAGCAGCTCTGCCTCCAGTGTCCCCTGTCTCCCAGGACCAGGATTGAGACCTGGAAGTGCCACCACCCCTCTGGGGCGTGGGGCTGGAGGAAAGGAGCCCTCCTGGCGAGGGAAGGGGCAGCAGTGGGGTGGCTCTGCACAGGGGGGAAGGAAAATAATGAATGGTTCATGGTTCATGTCCCCCTCTCAGGTGCCAGTGTGGGCTCAGCACTTCCTGCCATCCCAAGAAGATGCCTGGAGGCAGCCAGTCAGATCTGCAGCCCAAAATGAGCTACCTGCTCCCCAGTGCTGTCCCCCAAGAGACTGCCTGTCCCCAGGGGAGGTAAAGGCTCTGCATCTGCCTTGCTCTCACCCTGGGGTCTCCTTGGGGTGGCTTTGGCCCTTCTCCAAATCCATTCCCCTGTGGACAGGGGGGGATTGCGCCCCTGCCCCTCCCCATGGGCCAGTGAGGGTACAGAGGAGAAGGGGAGGTGTCCCAGCTGGTTGAGGCTTATCCTGAGGGATCCCACAGGATTTGCTGTGACACGAGGTGCAGCGCTCCAGCAGCGTCCCCGCTGTCACACCCAGGCCCCCTCCCGGAGCCACGGGCTGAACCCACCGCAATCCCCCGGTGTGCCCGGGGCAGGCTCTGCCCGGGCCAGGGCCAGCTCCTCACCTGCGGCAGCGCCGAGTTCAGCTGCCTCTGGAGCTGGTCCCGCTCCCGGAGCGTCTCCTGCAGGCGGCTCTGGGTGACAGCCAGCGTCTCCCGCGTCTCCCGCAGCGTGTCCAGCAGCTTGTCCCGCTCGTCCAGCATGTTCACCATCAGCTGCTCGAAGTCAGCGTCCGCCTCCGAGCCCTGCGGGGGGCCCAGCGGGTCCCCCTCGCTGATGGTGGGCATCACCTCGCACATCATGGCTGGGCCGGGCCGGGCCGGGCCGGGCTGGGCGGGCTGGGGAAGGCTCCCGGCGGGGCTGGGGCTGTGCCCAGGGCAGCTCACATCACTGCGGGCTCCCGCGGGCCGGGGGAGCCAGCACGGGGGGGACAGCGGGCTGCTCAAGGAGGGGGACTCCCCATCCCTTCCTCCTGGGTGCTAAGCAGCAGCTGGCATCGCTCCAGCAGGGTGCAGGGATGTCCTGGGCATCAACAGGGTCCTGGCGGCCACCAGTGTCCCACTCGCTGCTTGTCACTGCTGCCTCCTGCTGTCACCTCTCCTGGGTCCTGTCACCTCTCCTGGGTCCTGGGTCACCTCTCCTGGGTCCTGCTGTCACCTCTCCTGGGTCCTGGGTCCTGTGTGTCCTCTCTCTGGGTCCTGTGTCCCCTCTCCTGGGTCCTGTGAATCACCTCTCCTGTGTCCCCTCTCCTGGGTCCTGTGAATCACCTCTCCTGTGTCCCCTCTCTGGGTCCTGTTGTCACCTCCCCGATGCCTTTCCAAGGGGCTGCAGCATCCGTGACCCAGGGGCCGTTCAGAGGGGGACAAAACGACCCTTGAGGATTTGTCCCAGTGGAGAGCCCAGGCCAGGAGCAGCACAGGGAGGGCCCAGGGAGTGCCTGGGCTGCCTGAGCATGCTGAGGGGCTCTGCTGAGCACGGGCTGCTGTCCCTAAAGCTGGGAGAAGTTTCACTGCTGATGGGGAAGCGTGTCTCCGTCGGGCATCACAGCTCCTCAAACAGCCAGCAGCGACCTGTGGCAGAGGGGACAGAGATCACACCCCTCCTGCTGCCCCCAAAATGCCCAGAGACCTGCTCAGCCCCCTCTGCCCCACATCAAACCCCTGAGAGCTGCCCCAGGAGGGCTCAGCACCCACGTGAATGGGCTGTACTGGGTTGTGCCTCACACATCCTGAGCCCAGGATGGGACCAAGCTGCAGGAAACAGCAACCCTGGCACTCAAAATCCTGCAACTGTCTTTGGCATTCCCATATTCTGGGCCAGAATCCCATCCCCTCTGTGGAACTCCTGCCTGCCCAGGGCCCCTGTGGCCCCAGTGGTCCCCAGCCTCAGGGAATTTGCAGAAAATCAGGCTCCAACACGGGTTTGGCCCAAACCTGGCAGGAAGTCACAGCAACAAATGAGCCGAATGATGGGATTAATGTCCCCCTCTCCCCTAGAGAGATGTGCAGGGCCCAGCTGTTCAGTGACAACTGAGCTCCAGCACATCCTCCCTTGATCAAACCTCTCCCAGGGGACGGAGGCAGCAGCATCCCCAAAGTCCTGCCCTGCCAAGCACCAGGAGTGAGAGGCTGGAGGGAGAGGCAGAGCTGGCATTTGGTCAATATCCAGGCTGGATTAAAGCGTGGCTGGACCTGGGGACCCAGCCCAGGGGTGATGCTGGAACCCAGGGCCCCACCTGCCCTTCTGCAGCCCCAAACCATCCCAGACAAGGTGCCAGGTGGGGATTCACAGTCCTGTGGGGGAATTTCAGTCCTCTGCAGCTGGGTGAGTGTGACACTGCCACCTCAGCCACCACGGGGACCTGCCCACCCTGGTCCCCATCTGTGCCAGGGGACAAACCATGGGCAGGGCTTGAGCTGAGCAGCAGAGCCTGGCAGGCCCAGGGGGAGCAGGGCTGCTCTAGTGCTGCTTCTGGGGCAGGCCCCACTCCAGAGTTAAACTCTCCAGAGGAAACCCTCAGGGACAGGTCTGAATGCTCTGAATGCTCTGAATCTGTGGATACACCTGAGGCTGGGCTGCCCCATCCCCGGAAGGGTCCAAGGCTGGGCTGGACAAGGCCTGGACTGGACCAGCTTCAAGGTCCCTTCCAGCCCAAACCAGCTGTGATTCTGTGTCACTTCCCCTTCAACCCCCCTCTCTCACACATGGATAAAAAGGACATGCACACATGCCTGGGCCAGAGCAGCCTGTTCTGGCCCCTTGGGCTGGGATGAAAGCCCCTGTGTCCAACAGCTGAATGGCACAGCAGGGACCTGTGTCACCCCCTGCCCTGATGAAAGGTGACACTTGGGAGGAGGTGTCTTTGTCACACCAGACACAGCCAGGGTGGGAGAGGCAGAACCCTGCTCTTTGGATGACATTGGCTAATAAGCTGAGGGGAAGTTTGACACAAAAAACCTCTCTAAAAATAGAGAAGCTCTGGCAAAAGCAGCAGCCCCTCACTGTGCATCCTGTGTGATGCTGAGAGCAGGCTCCAGCACACAGGGACAGAGGACAGGGCTGTCCCACAGGTGCTCTGCTCCCCTCCCTTCACAGATTGGATCCTTGGGAGGGATAAAACCCGCTGTGGGCATGTAATAACACTGCCCTGAAGCTTTGGGAGCTGTTCATGCTCCAGCCCTGCTGCCTTCAAGGCCTGTGGAGCAGGAAGGGAGTTCAGTGACCAACAGGCACAGGTGAGTGTGCAGGGATGTGCACACAGGGGCAGGGACACAGCAACACCCACACATCCAGGGATGTGCACACAGGGACAGGGACACAGCAGCATCCACACATCCAGGGATGTGCACACAGGCAGGGATGTGCACACAGGGACAGGGATGTGCACACAGGGACAGGGACACAGCAACACCCACACATCCAGGGATGTGCACACAGGCAGGGATGTGCACACAGGGACAGGGACACAGCAGCATCCACACATCCAGGGATGTGCTCACAGGGACAGGGACACAGCAACACCCACACATCCAGGGATGTGCACACAGGGACAGGGATGTGCACACAGGGACAGGGACACAGCAGCACCCACACATCCAGGGATGTGCACACAGGCAGGAATGTGCAGAAAGCTCCTTCCCAGGGCCAACTCCCCTCATTTCTGTCCCACCTCAAGCCCTGGGCTTTGCTCCATTCTCCAAAGGCAAGAGGATCTCAGGCATTCCCAGGTGCCTGTCCCAGGAGGCCCAGCTGGAGGGGGCACACCCAGGCTCTGTCCCTGCCCAGCAAATCTCAGCAGCTGCCAGGCAAACCCACAGGTGCCAGCAGTCACTTGGCAGGACCTTGTGGACCCCAGTGACAGTGAGTGCAAGCCCAGCCAGCCCCCAGGCTCTGTGCTCGGGCACACCCCGAGCAGCTCCTTGCTGCTGGAGCTCAGAGGGGCCTGAGCTCACTCCCCATCAGTGCCTGCAAAGCTCAGCCTTCCACAGGTCTCTGGGAAAACTCCCTAAATGCTCCTGCCTGGCTTCAGAGGGCCTTAAGTGCTGGGATAATCATTGGGTAGAGCTGTGAGGCTGTGAGGAGACAGCTGGGAGCTGAGCAAACAGACACTGCACAGCTCCAGCCCTTGCTGGGTATTTTTATCCCGAGGGGCTGCCAGGCACAGGCTTGCTGGGAGCAGCTTTCTTGCCAGGGAAAATGTGCTTGCTTTACTCTCCCTCCCCCCACCACCCCAAAATGATGCTTTCCCCCTTTTTTTGGGGATGGGAACCAGCACAGTCACATGCTGCCTGCTCAGAGAGGCCACTTCCCCCCGTGGTGCCCAGAGCAGGAGCAGCTGAGGGGCAGCAGAGGGGGGTTTTGCCCTGGAGCTGAGGATTGATTTGCTCAGCACAGCTCAGCTGAGTCAGGCTGCCTGTGGGAGGCTGGGTCCCAGGGAGCACCCTGGCTCTCCCTTCCCAAGGAGGGCGAGGAGCACCCACAGCTTCACCCACACACAGAGGACAGAGACAGCCTCGTGTCTGCTCTCTGAACAGCTCCCAGCCCAGCCCTGGGGGGAGGAAAAGCCTCAGAGGCTCTGTCAGCAGGACCAGCACCCAGCAGGCAGCTGGCAAAGAGGCTTTAGCGCACTCCTCGGAGGCAATAAGCTCTCTGAGACTGATCATCCCATAAAAACATCACTCTGATCTTTTCTGCTCCTGGAAAATCCTCCTCAGCTCCCCAGCCTGGCCTGGGGAGCACAGAGTTGGGGTGGCAGAGCCCACACCAGCAGCCCTGATCCCAGCTCCCTGGCACAGGAGCAGCCTCCCCTCTGCCCAGCCAGCCAAACCTGGGCTGCAGCTCCCACACTGACCCCTTCCTGCTAGATCCAGGAGGGACCAGACTCTGATGCTCTTCTGCTGTTAGTGCTGCCTTTCAGGAACTCTTTAAATGCATGATAATTAAACATGGCCCCAGGAGAGGCTGCAAGGGCTGCACCCTGGCATTCCCAGCAAGCTCATCCCAAACTCCATCCCTGCACACACAGCCACATCCAGCACGAGTCCCACCAAGCTCATCCCAAACTCCATCCCTGCACACACAGCCACATCCAGCACGAGTCCCACCAAGCTCATCCCAAACTCCATCCCTGCACACACAGCCACATCCAGCACGAGTCCCACCAAGCTCATCCCAAACTCCATCCCTGCACACACAGCCACATCCAGCACGAGTCCCACCAAGCTCATCCCAAACTCCATCCCTGCACACACAGCCACACCCAGCACAGGTCTCACCCACCCTCACTGGAGTCAGACACCACTTGGAAGCAGCCAGGACACGCTGAGCCAGCAATCCCCCCCTGCCCACCCCAGGGAAGGTCAGCAGTGACCCTCTGAGCACTGGGATGGCAGAGTGGGGACATCCTCACCATCCCTACCAAGCCACAGAGCCCATTTCTCCCACCCTCAGCGAGAGATGTGGTCATCAGAGGTTGGGAAAAGGGAGATTATTCTGTACACAAGACAAAGGGGGTGCTGAAGAGCCCTGGCTTGACAGCAGAAATCACTGATTCAAGTGTAGGACAGGGAAATATTTGGCTGCAGCAAGTCTTGGAGCAGCCTTTGCCACGTGCTCCTGTAGGTCACAGGCTGGGATTTCCCCTCCCAGGTGCCCTGAGGCCTCAGGAGAGGTGCTGCTCATGCCACAATGTCCAAAGCAGACACCAGCTGAGTTCCACCTGTGCCAGGAGCTATTTGGGTCACTCTGGACAGCCCCACAGCCCCCAGGGGCCCCTCTCCATCCCTCCTTCCCTCCCCCTATCCCTGTGCCCAGGCACAGACCCCTTTCCACACACCCCACAGGTTTTTTAGAGTTTTACAAGCCCAGACTGGAGCAGGGGGACACCTGGGGAAAAAGCTGCTTTTCATGAAGAAAACCCATCAGCAGACATGGCCTGATCCCAGCTCTTCTCCCAAGGCCCCTCATGTATTCCCAGGGTACCCTGTGGTCTCAGGGGACCCCAGCCCCCTGGGAGGGCCAGGGAGGGTCCAGGTTTCCGTGGGGCCCATATGGTGCCAGTGCTCCCACACTCCCAAGGCAGGGAAGGGCACAGATGGTCCCTGCCTGCTGCCAGGGGCTGCCCGTGGCCAGGACACCCAGGGACAACAGGGGAAATGAGGCATTCTGGCTGGAAATAAGATGCCAGTTTTTAGCAGCAGAGGAGTGGATTCCCATTCCAAAAGGTGAGGTGGGTTTGCTGAGCCCAGGGCTGGGAATGGGGTGCAGAGCTGAGAGGAGAGGCAGCCGTGCCTCCTCTCCCACCCAGCTCTGGGAAGCCTCCTGGGCCCCCACAGCTGCACCAGTGTGTCCTTTGCCCCCAAGGGGACAATGTCCAACTTGTCCCTTGTTGGAGATGCAGCAGTGGCAGAACAGGACACTTGGGCAGCATCTCCAGGGGTTGGAGCTGTCTCAGGTGTTGGGAAGCCCTGGGTGCCCCTAAAGGGTGGGGACAGGGGAGACTGCAAGCAATAAAAGGCAGCTCCTCCCAATATCTTACCTTAAAGGACAGAGTTCTGCCTCAAAGGCTTGTTCCAAACCCTTGAAGCAGTTCCCACCTCAACCCTTGCTCACTCAAGTTGCTAAACCAGAGGAGAATCTGTGAGGGAAGATGCCCAGATCTGGCAGTTCCTTTGCAGGGAGCAGTAGATGCTAGCATTGTGCTGGTATTTATACCTCCCAGTGGGAGGGGAGGCATTACACACCACTTCCAGAGGGTATTTTCAGACAGCCACCTGCTCCTCGCTGTGCAGAGACACAATTGCTCCTCAGCAAAACCTTGTCAGACGAGATCTGTGCAGGGGAGGAGGGGGCTGGACCCCCAGGGCTGGCACCCAAACCTGGTCACACAGACATACACAGGAACCCACAGGAGCCTGCCCCTTGGGAGGTGCTGGGGGGCTGATCCTGGGGGTCCTGCCTCAGTTTCCCTGTTTCCAAAGTGGGCCATGAGCCCTGCCCTGCCCCCAGAGCCAGGCAGGATCTCAGGGCATTCCCAGCAGGAGTGTGGCAGGGGCAGAGCTGCTGGGGCACAGCCACACCGACCTCCTGCCCCTGCACCTCGGGGGGATGTGACAGAAATGGGCCTTGGAGGGGCTCCAGCCTGGCTGATCCCTCTGCCAGGTGGGATCCCCAAGCCTGGCCAGGAGATTCAGCAAGCCCAGGCTCACCCTGACACTTCACCCTGGGTTTGCAACAGGCAAAGGCCTGGCTGGGAGGAGAGAGGACCACGGCTGTGAGGGTGCTGCTGGAGCCCTGAGGGTGCCAGGAGCCTGTGTGGGAGCCCAGGGAGTGCTCTGGAGGAGCACGGGAGTGGAACTGCTGCTGCTGGAACACCAGCTGGATCACACTCTGCGGCACGGCTGCCCCAGGGGGCAGGGGGGGTCACTGGAACCAGCAGAAACACAAACCAAATCCCCCAAATCCTGTCTCACGTGCCACCCCAGCTACCTGCACCCAGCAGCACCACTGAAAGACAGGACTGTGCGTTCCTGGAGAAATCCCAGTTCCTCTGGTGCACGAGAAGTTGCAAAACCACCATGGAAGGGAGGAGATGGATGCACCTGATCCATGGGACCAAGCTCACATCCCTCCTTCAGGATGTGGCCTGCCCTCAGATCCACCCACAGGGACAAGGAGGGGTTTCAGCAGCCACCAAACCGACCCAAAAAAGCCACAATTCTGGTCACAACCATTTCCTTTTTCAATTGCTGCTCTGCTGTGTGTACACGTGGCTCATCCACCCTTTTGTTCCTAAATTTGCAACCAAACTCATCCTTTGCTCTGCCAGGCCAAAGTCACAGAACCCCAAAGCCCAGAATGGTTGGGGTTGGAAGCCACCTCTGAAGATCACCACCACCCTCCCAAGGTAGGGTCAAAACCCCGAGCGAGTGACACAGGGACACGTGCCAGCGAGCTTGGAATGTCTCCAGGGAGGGAGACTCCACGCCCTCCCCAGGCAGCTGCTCTGGTGCTCTGCCCTCCTCCAGGGAAAGAAGTTCCTCCTTGTGTTGAGGTGTTGAGAATCTTTGATTTCTCTCTCCAGGAAGGTGACTGTGAGCAGCAGCAGATGGAAATGCAGAATTTCCCTACAGAGGCAGCACATGGAGGTGAACCAGGCCCTGAGTGACTCTGCCAGGGGAGGCAGCAATGGGATCCATCCCAGCAGTTGGGCTGGTTTCCAGCCCAAGGTGGATGCAGACTCCTCTGACAGGGAACAGGGCACAGGGAAGTGATCCACAACCACTGGGAGAAAATCCTGCCAGGCTTTATGCCTCAGTTTCCCCACGAGTAGGGCACAGCTTCGATCCTTGCTGAGACACAGAGGAATGGCTGGTGATTTTCCATGATTTCACTGGAGGTTTTGCCATGGGTACATCCCTCCTGCCCCCATGACACTTCTGCTGAGGAGTTATCTCATCTGGGAGCCTGCCAGGCTGAAGCTGGGCCTCCCCCTCCCTGCCAAAGCAGCCTGCCCTGCTTTAGTCACACCCCGTGAGCACTTGTGGTGCTAATTTATTCAGCGAGGAGGGAAGAGTCACCAGCTCCCAGGGGGGCTGAGGAGATCTGTGCCATGGGTGCACCCCAGCCCTGCCAAACGCTCTGGAGATGCCTCCTCACTCACCCAGGCCCTGGCACCCAGACCTGGGCACAGGGGAGGCTGCTGCCTGTAAAGAAACCCCAGGGCAAACCCCACCTGCACCTGAGGAGCTTCCCTGCCTGGTCTACCCAAGGTCCAGGCTTTTCCCCTCATCCCCATCCCACTGGAATCTCCTCCACAGCCTCAGCAGTGATTCACTCCCACACATCAGCTGCACATCTGCCCAGCTCCCAGTGTAAAACCCAGCCACCAGCCCCAGGACTGGTGGAAAGGGGCTCAGCGAGCTCCCCAGGGCCCAGAGCAAACCTCACTCCTTGCCCTGCCTGGGCAGGTTTCCAGCACTCTGCCACCACAGACCATGGAATGGTTTGCTTCAGAAGGGGCCTTGAAAGCTCAACCAGTTCCACCCCCTGAGACACCTTCCATGAGACACCTTCCACCAGACCAGGGAGCTCCAAGCCCTGCCCAACCTGGCCAACCATTCTTCACCAGACTCTGAATTATGAGTGGGGTTGAGGAAGAGCCAGGGAGGGAGTTTGGAGTCAGGGAAGAAACAGATGGGGCTTTCACTGCAATTTGGGAATTATTAGAGGGTGTTCAGAGCCACAGTGGACAGGGCAGGGATGTGTCCAGTGCTGTTGGCTCCAGGTGGGAACACTTGCAGGCTCAGGAACATATCCCTGCATCACACTTTGGGGTTTTGCAGGCACCACAACCTGCAAGGGAACACCAATGATCCTGGAGCACAACCCTGGCCCTGGGGAGGCCTCCAGAGCTCAGCAATTCACCACCAACCACCCCAGCACACAAACAGAGGCAACAGCAGCCAAGGTTCCCTTGTGTTCCCCACTCCACCTGCAGACAATCCAGGCAAGGCCCCCCTTTCCTCCACCCTCCCCAAGCACAGAAGGCTTTAGTCCTTCCTGTTCCAGGAGAGTGGTAACATCATGGCCTGGGCAGTGGCTGACCCCGACCAGAGGTGACTGGGATGGTTTCAGTAACTCAGGTTTGGGGACCATTTCTGCAGCCAGCTTTAAAATCCCGGCTCTTTTACAGCTCAGTCTGGGCCCCGTGCAGCCCGCAGCGCCTGCTCCTGCAGGGGTGGGAGCAGCAGAGCCCAGCTGCAGCAGCCCTGGCAGGGGGGTCAGGCCCTCCCCGAGCCCCAGCAGGGCCAGGCTGTGCTGCTGCAGAGCTGCAGCCCCTGCAGGGCAGCGCAGGCAGAGCCCAGCCTGTGTCAGCACGGCTCTGATGCTCACCCGAGCAGAAGTGGCTCCTCCTGTGCCCTGCTCCCACCTCCCCAAGCTCAGAGCTGCCTGCAGGCACCAGCCCACCTGGGGTGACCTTCACCTGTCGTGCCGATGTGGGGACATTCCCTGAGTGATGCTCACATGGGAACACCTGAGAGACAGAGTTCCCTGACCTTGTCTCCTCTGGGTAAATGCACCAATTTATCTTCACCAGCTCTGGAAGGTGCCTGGTTTGGACAGCTACAATCACCTCCCTGCTGAAATCCAGTGACTCCAGGCCAGCTCCCCTGAGTGATGATTGCTGCTGGGTTCCACCTTGCCACCACCACGAGAGGACCTTCAGCCCACGCAGACACAGCAGCAACACCTCCCTGGTGCAGGGATGCACCCAGTGCAGGTGCTCAGAAGGAGGGAATTCACCCTGCATCCTACTGGTATGTAACTGGAGGTGGGATTTTTGTGCCTTGCCCTTTGCAAAGTGCTTGGCCCTGATGAAGAAGGTGGTGGACTTTGAAGAAGGTGGTGGACTCTGAAGAAGGTGGTGGACTCTGGGCTCGACAGGCAAAGCACTCCCAGAAGCTCTGGGAATGCACTTGAACAGCCACCCCTCAGACCTCCCACCCCCATGGCACAGCAGGAGGTGCTGTCCAAAGGCCCTTTCTCCCTTCCAACATCACAACCACAGTTGCTGGTCACCATCTTTCAGCAGAGCCACTTTCACCTGCCTGGGCCTGCTCAGAGCTGACAGGGAGCTCCAGGGCTGGGCTCACATTAACAGTCTGCACCCTTACAGGCCCCAAAGCCTCTCCCAGAGCATTCCCACCCTGGATGTGGAGTGAAGCTGAACAGGATTCATCTCTCATACAGCCAAAGCCACCTTCCTCCCAGGCACTGGGTCCCTTTTGGCACCTTTGCATGTCCAAACCCTTCCATGCATAGGGCAGGGGTGGATCTGAGCCCACCCTGCTCCTTGCTTTCAGGGATTTCTGAAGAGCATCAGCCAGTTCTGGAGCCTGGAATGAGGTAAGGGCTGAAATATTCCAGAGCTAAGGTGGAATCTAGTTCCTGAAGCTCAAGAACCAAACACTCTCCCAAACTGGGTCTCACCATCTTCTCTGCCCTTTGCAAAGTCTGTGGCCTCCTCCAGCTGTGTCTGGTCTGGGGAACGTGGGACAGGGCAAGGCAAGAGGGTTTCTGGGTCAATCTGAGTCTCCTGAGGGGAAACAGATGGGTTTTCTGGTGGGGACTGATGTTCTGAAAAGCAATTACACATGAAGACATCCCCAACAGACTCTATTCTGCTCTGGCCCAGAGCCCAAGTCATCCTGGGTTTGGATTTTAATTAGCCCCGTTTTGGTATCTGCTCTCTCTTCCCTCCAGATAATGATTTAATTATTACAGACATGTCTTCAAATTAGCAGCTTCCTCAGTGGATTATTCAGATCTCCTCAATTACAGAGCCCAACTCACCACCATCACAAGAGAGGCTGGGGAGAACAAAGGAAATGCTTCCTGGAAAGAGGAACCACACAAGCACCCATATAGGCAGGGGCCACTGCCAAGCCCTTCTCCTCCCTTTATGCAGGTGTCTCTCACAGCTGGAAAGGAAAGCTGGCTCCAAGCCACACCCAAAGAGCTGCACCATGTGTGACCATGGCCCTGTCCTCCCAGCAGGGCTTTGTACCCAGCAGAGCACCAGCCAGGCAAAAAGGACACGGGATGGGCTGGGACATGGAGCCACCTCTGTGCATCCCCCTCCAGTGGGATCACAGAATTCAGGGATCCCCCAGCAGAAGGGACCCTGTGGGGACCTGGTGAGGACCCACACCAGGCTACAAGTGCCCCTGCGCTGGGTGTCACCCAGTAAGCTCCTCACCTTGGGAGGGACCACAAGTGAGGTGGGATCAGGCAGGGGACAGGGAACGGGCACCAGGAGGTGGGAATGGAAGTCCAGTCTCCTCCAGCAGAGTGACCCAGGCTCAGCCAGGCCCCAGGCCTGAGGGGTGCTGGCTGAAGAGAAATCAGCAGAACAGGCTGCCAAAACAAACACCAGAGGTAAATGCAAAGTGAAGGGAGGGGGAAACCTTCAGAGTGCAGCTCTACAGCAGATCTGGTGCCAAGGAACAAGAACTCACCTGCACAGGAGAGAAGTCCCCAGCTGAACTGCCAGGCAGGGCAGACACGTTGCTCCCTCACTCTGAGGTGTGGGCAGAGCATCTCCAGGCTACACGAATTCCCACCAAACTCTCCTCCCCAGCCTGGCACAGACTCACAGATTTTTCTGAGCTGGAAGGGGAGATCCCTGTCCCCAGGCTGGGCTGGGACAGGAGGGGACACACTCCAGAGGTGCCCCCCCCCCCATCCCTTGCTGCAAAGGGCAACATGACAAGGACAACAAGGACAACCCCAAGAACCTCGGGGGCCAAACACCTTGGTCCTTTTCCAATGACACACTTGGGCTCCTGACTCCTGGGGCTTCTCCCAGGACCCCCAAGATGTCCTGCACCAGCACTGACACAACCCCCACACCACTACCAAAGGAACCAGATTTTGCAAAAGCCACTGGGAAAGCTCTGCCTCCCCCTGCTGTAGCATGGGCAGGAGCAGAAAATCTCCTCTGGCTCCCCTGTCACTGCAGTTTACACTCCAGGAGATCAGCTCAGAGCAGCTGCAGCTCCTGCTGCTGCAGGGAAAGCCCTCGAGCACAGCCACGTGCGAGTCTGCACCTGCAAACACAGCCCAGGCCTCCCAAATCCCAGGCTAGCCCTGCATTTGGGAGGCTGGGCTCTCCTCTGGGTCCCTTCCTGAGCTCAGCTGTGCAGCACAAGCAGCCTGCTGCTTTGGCCTGTTATCCCAGCCCGGGGGCTGGGGGCTGCAGCCCTGCTGTCCCTCATGTTCCTGATGGGATTCACAGCCCTGCTCTCTGGGCAATGAGCCCCAGCCCTGCACCTCTGGCCCTGTGCCCCACATCCCTCCTGTGTCCCCTGGCTCTGTCCTCTCCAGCAGCCACCACAAACCTTTGAGCATTCCAAGCTCTCCGCCCCATCAGAGACCAACACACTCAGGAGCAAGCAGAGGGGGAGGAAAGGCCACGATGCAACAAGGCTTTTGGTTTAAATTCCTTAAGAAACCAGGCTTAAGAAGATGGGAGTGGAAACGACACACAAAAACAAAACAAAACAAAACAAAAACAAAACAAAAAAAACCACAAAACAAACAAAAAAACCCCAAAAAAACCAAACAAACACAAAACCAGAAGGATTTTCATTAACCTGATCAAACCTCCTGGAATATGATAACAGAAACAACAACAGACACCTCCCCTCTGGCCAAGGACAAAGGAAGTCTTCCTAGTTATGAAGAAGATGAAGAAAATTGGAGTAGAAGAAAGGAAATGACTCAAAAATGGCTGAAATGTCAGCTGTTATTAAAAAGCCTTCACCTGGAGAGAAATAATGAGTGATGAGCACAGAGATATGATGGGGGAAGCTGAACAGACAGAGAACAAGTGGGGAAGCAACCACCCGAGAATGGCTCTGAAAGCCAGGCTGGTGACTCCAGGGGTGGGCTGACCTCCAGGGCTGTGCCTGCGGTGACCTGTGAGGAATTTGGGGTTCTGGGAGGCTGTGCCTGTCAGGAGGGTGACAGCCCTGCAGGTGACAGCAGCCCCGGGATATCCCCCATCCCCGAGGAGCCCCAAAGAGACACAGGGAGGTCAAACCCCCCCGGATTTTGAAACACCCTGCCAGAGATGCTGGTCCTGCCCTCGTGTCACCCCCTCCACACCGTCCTGCTGTGCCCACTGGGACAGGGACAGGGACAGGGACAGGGACGGGGGCAGGGACGGGGGCAGGGACAGGGACAGGGACAGGGATGGGGACAGGGACAGGGACAGGGACAGGGACAGGGACAGGGACAGGGATGGGGACAGGGGCAGGGGCAGGGACAGGGGCAGGGACAGGGATGGGGACAGGGACAGGGGCAGGGGCAGGGACACGGGCAGGGACGGGGACAGGGACAGGGACAGGGACAGGGACAGGGACAGGGACAGGGACGCTGCTGCTTCCCCGGGGCCCCTGCCAGCAGCACGGCCGGGAATGCAGCCGCCGGAATCCCGAGCGGAACAGCGGCTGGCATCGCCCAGGAGGGGACACCCAGCCCTCGGAGCCCCCCGGGGCCAGGCGCCGCTGAGCCGGGCCGGCGCTGCCGGGAGGGAGGGAGGGAGGGGAGTGTCGGGGCTGTGTCACTGTCCCTGTCCCTGTCCCTGTCGCTGTCCCTGTCCCTGTCGCTGTCCCCGTCCCTGTCGCTGTCCCCGTCCCTGTCACGCAGCACTGCGGGGCCGCTCTCTCCCGCTCCCAGCCACGGCCGCTCCATCCCCGCCGGAGCGGGGCCGCAGCCGCGCTGGCCGCGCTCTCCCGGCGCGGGCACAAAGCCCGGCCCCGCTCCCCGCTCCCATCCCGCTGATCCCCGGCACTGCCCCAGCTGCCGCGCCGGGAATCCTGCGGCAGGAGGGGCTGGACATCCTCCTCTCTCGGCACCTCCTGCACCGCCTGCCCAGAGCTGCGGTTGCGGGCACACGGCCCCGGGCACACCCCGGGCACACCCCGGGCACGGCCCCGGCTCCCCCAGCCCGGCCCGGCCCGGCCCGGCTCGGCCCCACTCACAGCCACGGTGGGAGGGCCCAGAGCCCTCCCAATCTGACGGGATTCACCTTTTGGGAAGCAAGAAGTGAGAGTCAAACCTCCCACATTTCCTGCCGGGGTAAGGTGCAGGGCAGCAGGGACTTGGGAGCTGTGCCTGCACAGAGGTTGGACTTTTCCAAACCCAGAGGAAAATACAGAGGCAGTGCAGCCGTTCCCCGTGGTCACCATCACCCTCAGCATCCTCCTCCCACCACGGGTCTGGACCAGCCCTCCCCTGGCAGCCTGCTCTGGTGACTGGTGTCATCAGCACCTGCCCTGGGCCTGGAAGTCCTCTCATATTTACAGAAGCTTTGGGTACCACCCAGCGCACTCAGCAGCTGCATCAGTGACCAGCCTCAATTCAGGGGGATGGACAGGGCAAAAGGAAACCAGGAAGGTCCCAGCTGCCCTGGGTACTGGTTAAACTGTGTCCTCACAAGCAGCTTCTGGTCATGGTTTAGTGGCCATGGTGGTATTAAGTCAAAAGTTGGACTTGATGATCTTGGAAGTCTTTTCCAACCTTAATGATTCTATGAGCCTTTTATTCTATGATTTGTGGATAAATCCTGCAAATTCTCACACTTTTGGGAGAACAAACTCAGACAAATGTCCAGCTCATGAGTGACCACACAGGAGCTGAGCAGTGTCACTCTCCTGGTGTGCACTCCACCTGCACCAACAGAAAAGAGAGAAAGCCCCAGGTGCAGGCAGCAGCACGGGAAGATCCTTCTGCTTCCTTCCCCACACCAGGGTTTTGGCAATTTGAGGCATCCCAGGGCAGCTGATGAGGAGTCAAGAGCCCTTAGAAGGAGAAAGTCCAGGCACTGAGTGATGGAGGACCTGACAGACCAGGGTGGCTCCTCCTGATGGGTCACATTTGTCCCCAGGCCAGGGCAGTGACAGCCCCTCCCTGGCATCTCCTGTGCTGGGGTTTCCTTCGAGTTGCAGTGGAGAAAGGAAGAAATCAAGCAGCCAGTATCTGCCAGCTGGTGGGGCTGGTGACTGGTTTCCTCACCTTTCCAGCCTTGAAAAAACCCATGATTTGCTTTGCAAGACTGGGGAACTATCAATGCTTGTGTCCATGGCCTGACCACGCTGCAGCAGGGTGTGGGGCTCCCGGGGAGCAGCCAGCCTTGTCAGTGTGTTCCTCAAGGCCCTGCTCCTACACTGCTGCACTCCAGCCCCCCATGAACTTTCCAGCAGCAAACAGGGCAATCACATGGAGATGGCGACAGGAAAATCCAAACACCTTCAATGCAAGGTCTGCTAAAGGAAACACATCCCTTTAGAGCATCACTCCTGCTTTACAGCTCAGCACCTCCCAGCTGTGCTGAGCTTCATTTGCACACCCAGCTCTGCTCCCAGATCCCCCTCAGTGCCACGAAGCCAGTTTGTCACTGGCACGTGACATCAGCCCTTGGCTTCATTCATAGCTCACATGGCGAGCCCTTCCTGCTCTACCACAAGCCAGCAGGGCCAGGAGGCTGAAAGCTGCTGGAGGCAGGAGCCTGCTGCCTGCCCACGAGTCTGCCCAGTGCCCTGTGTGAACTGGGAACAGCAGCAAGCCCTCTGCACTGAGCCACTGAGCAGAGACTTGCCCCTCAAAGCAGAACAGCTGGCCACCTCCTCTCTATCCCACATCTCAAAGATGTGAAAAGGTAAACTGTGTATTTACAGAGAGGACAGAACAGACTCCCAGGACACACACACAGAGTTAACGGAGGGTTTTGAGGGTATTTTGCTTGATGCTACATGAAGTCCCCAAAACTCATCCTTTCCTCAATGAGTGGCCACCAGAGAAGGTGCCATCACTTCCCTCCTGGACCCCCTACCCCTGATTATGAACATGCCCCACAGCACAGGGACTAAAGGTAATAAATGCTCATTTACCCCCGAAGTGACACAGCTGCTGAGTTACCTAAGGCCAGCTCTGAGGGCAGAGTGTGACCGACCCTTGGCAGCACAGGGGCAGTACCTCAGGCAGGACTGGAGGCTGGGCAAGAGCCAAGTCAGTGGAGAATGCAAGCACTGGTATTTTTAGGCAGCAGGAGGACATGTGGGAGAGCTCTCCCCGTGCAGGCTGATGCCATTTGCTGCAGGGCACTCGGAATAAGATTTATTGACAACGTGTGATTTGAAAGCAATAGCGGCGCTCCCGGGGAGGCAGGCACTGCTCAGCAGAGTGGGGCTCCTGGCAGCCTCAGGTCAGGAGACAAAACTTCTCTACAAACGTGTAAACATGAAGGACACATGTAACAAAAGCCATTTCTGCTTACAGGAATGCTCTGGCTGCCAACTCCAAAAATGGCCACCCTGAAAGTCTGCTAACTAAACTAACTAGAAGCAGATGATCAAAAGCAGGAAAAAAATGCTCTTTTTTTAATATAGCAGCCCAAAGTGTTGGCTGTAATTGAGTGATTATCACCCAGGTTTTTATGCTGGGGAGAAGATTCTCTCTCTCCATCAAACACAGGCTGCTCTCTGGGTGGCACATCTGGATGTCAGACAGGTAACAGCAGCAAAGCAAACCCTTTCTGGATCTGGGATCAAAGGAAAGACAGCTCAGGTCAGGAGAGATGAGCCTTCTGGCTCTAATTAAAACCTGATGGGTTAAAATGAGCGAAGCCATTGAGCACACGGTGCATGGAGAGCCCAAGCCCTGGGAAGGGTTCTGGGAGGAGGCTCTCCCAGGGATGCTGGCAGTGACTGGAGACTCCATCCCATGTCCCAGTGAAGGGACACCTGCTCCCAGGTGCTGGGATGCTCGGGAGGAACACGGACAGCAGCTCTCCACAGACATATGGGAACCTCCAGAACTTCCACCCATCCACTCTCTAGCACAGCGAGGTCCTCCAAGCAGCAAAGCTTGAAAATTTGGGTTGGTCAACAGCCCCACGGATCCTTCAGAGGCTTCAGCTTGGTGCTCCTCTACCTTCACATGGCCTCCTCAACCCTCCCCAGCCTGCCTTAGCCCAAACTGCTGGCAGATCGAGCCCTGGCTGCAGGAGATGCGGAGATGGGGTTCCCTTTGCCCACCCAGGCTGGACATTGCCTCCACTGCTGCTCCAGTCCCAGAGCAGCCTGGAGGGACGGGATCTCTGCTGCTGCCAGCATCTCTGCACAGGGAGATTCCACCCTCAGCCGGGTTAAAGACGTCACTGGCACTCTGGGATGGCAAAGGCTCCAGCAGCACTGCGTCCCAGGGATTCCCACCCTGGCAGATACCAACCCATGGCCAGACACCGGCTGGGGCCCCAGCGGAATGCCCCAGGGAAACACTCCCTGCTGCAGACACAGGAGAGAAGCAGGCTTGGGCTGTGCCACCCTCACACTCCACTCCCACCACCCCTTCCCGAGAGCAGGAGCTCAGCTTCACAGCATGCCAAGGAAAGCAAACACAGAGAGAGAAATCCAGGAGCACCAGAGCCACCACATCCTGCAGAGAAACCGTCCCAGACACCACAGCCCTCCCCAGCCTTGAAACAGCACCATGCCCAAAGGGGCCCTGAAACAGCTCCATGCACTCCCCAAATCCAAGTGCCACCCAGGGAGACCCCAGCTGAGCTGGGCACTCCTGGGAAGGGCACAGAACCACCCCAGGACACAGGGCTCAGGTCTGTCCCCAGGGACACAGGATGAGAGGGCAGAGAGCCTGTGTCCCCTAGGACATTTCAGGACCCCGAGTGGGCTCACAGGACACAGAGCCTCCAAGGTGATTCCTGAGAGCTCCATCTGCAACCAGGAGCATCATCCCCCAATGTCTCCCAGGGAAACCACACCCGCACAGCGCACTCGGTGTTATGTGGGGCACTGTGGGACCAGAATAACTCCTCTCCTGGCTGATCAGCGTGTGAATAAATCAGCCACGGCCAAAAATAGCCTCTGGACATCTTTTGACTCCTTCCTGGAAAACAGTTTGGGGGAGATGCTTGAAAGAAGCCCAGATCTACTCAGTTACAGCTGCCAGACACTGAATTACAGGGCAGATTAAGTGGATTATGGATTTTGTACAAGCCCATCTTTCCTCACTGTGCCTGCAGCCCCTGGCACTGGGAACGTCTGCACGGGGAGCAGTTCTGGGCACCACCACCAAACATACATAACTCATGATCAGGAGCCTGAGGTCAGGTTTGTGACACCTGTGTTAATGCCACAGCGAGACTACAAACACCTTCCCAGTTCTGCAACCAGAAAGGCCAGGCTTTGGCAGGAGAAAATCCTTGTGAGGATGCTCTGCACTGAGACCCTGAAAAAGTGAGAGTTGGGCTGGGGCCAGACATGCCCTTCTCCCAGGCTCCAGCCATCCCATGTTCAGCCCAGCTCCTTCCCCTGGGCTATGGCCCCCCGGGCACCCCACGGCTGCAGAGTGCTTGCCCTGTCCGAGCACATCACAGCACGATGTGGCCAGGGGGGAATCTGGAACTGCAGGGAAAACCCCCCCAGGAATTTCCACGAGGAAAGGGTGGAAATGAGGAGTTTAAACACATGCACCCGGCCCACGGACAGCAATTCCGGGAGGGGGTCCCTTCCCTGCCGTGTCACCCTGCCCGGGTGAGGCACGCTGTCCGCTCTGGAAGACGGGCTGTGGATCCAGGAGGCAGGGAGAGCCTCCTTCCCTTCCCTTCCCTTCCCTTCCCTTCCCTTCCCTTCCCTTCCCTTCCCTTCCCTTCCCTTCCCTTCCCTTCCCTTCCCTTCCCTTCCCTTCCCTTCCCTCCCCTTCCCTCCCCTTCCCTTCCCTCCCTGACACCCCCGCGGCCGCTGTTCCGAGCGCTGGGCCCCGCTGACAGCGCCGGGGCTCCGCACGGAGGAGCCGGCCCGGGCCCCCCGTGCCCCGCACGGCTCAGCCCCCGGGAGCACCGGCACCAGGGCCGGGCACGGCAGCAGCCGCAGGGAGGAGGCACCATGCAGCAAAAATCCCCGGGAACTGCCCTCTCCTGGAAACCGCTCGGAGGATGGGGAAACCGGCTTTCTCATCTGCCAGTTGTTTTCTTCGGTTTTTAATTTTTGGATGCAATTAGAGGCAGCCACTCAGCCGGCACCTCCTCGCGCTTGCTAAGAGAAGCGTGGCAGGAACTGAAAGCCAGGAGCAGAAAAGAAATAATCTGCATTTCAGATAAACTCCAGCCTTGTCAGTCCTGCAGGATTACGGAGCTGGAGACAGCGACCCACGAGCTGTTTAAAACATCAGGGTGAAGATTCAGCTGAGGAAGGGCAATGTGGAGGACACGGGGTCAGTCCCCTCCTGGCCAGAGGCTTTTGGAGAAGGTTTGACACCTAGCTTCCAGATGCTCCTGTGCGATGGAAATCTCTGCCCTGCCAGTGCTGCCCAAGGCACTGTTTTGCACAAAAATATGAGGGATGAGCAGCCACTTCATTCATAAAACCACAGAATCACAGCATGGCTTGGGCTGGAAGGGACCTCAAAAGCTCAGCTCATTCCAACCCCCTGCCATGGGCAGGGAAGCCTCCTACTAATCCAGGCTGCTCCAAGCCCTGTCCAACCTGGCCATGGACACTTCCAGGGATTCAGGGGCAGCCACAGCTTCTCTGGGAACCTGTTCCAGGACCCTACCACCCTCACAGGGAGGAACTCCTTCCCAATATCGAACCTAAATCTCTCTTCTTTCAGTGTGAACCCTCTTGTCCTGTCACTCCATTTCCTTATGCAGAGTTCCTCTCCAGCTTCCTTGGAGCCCCTTCCTTCCACACCCTGGAAGGGGCTGTGGGGTCTCCACACCAACCCCTCCTCCAGGCTGAACTGCACCAGCCTCCTCAGGACATCCTCACCCTACAGATGAACTCAAGACTTTTACCCTGTCCCCACAAGGGTTTCATCCTGCTTGACCACACAGCAAACAGAAATAAAATCCAATTATATCAGCACCATTTTTTTTTAGCAAAGAGCCTTGAATCATTTTCCACAACTTCTGCTCCAGATGGGCCCAAGCACAGACCTGTCCCCCAACACTGCAGTGTTCCATGTGATATTTTCCCTCCTCCCTCCCAAATGCCAGCCTGTGTGAGCACACCCACACGGGCACCCACCTCCAATCCTGTCGTCTGCTCAAAGAGGAGGCCTTTAAGCACTGAAAACTCCCAAGCACATCCTCCAGGAGCCTGGCCAAGGCTCGGACCCACCTGCAGCAGCCACGGCAGAGCCCCCAGCCTGGGCTAGGTCTGTCACCCCACACCTAGTGCTTGGCACGTCCCAAAAATCACCCACAAGGAGAGCACTGTCATTCACACCTCCCTGGGAGGGAAGCTGGGCAATGGATCCAGCAGCCTTCTCCTCCAGTTAATATTCAGAGACCTCACAGCTCAGCTTTGGGAGCCATCTGGGAAACCTCTGGCTCACCAAAGCATTATTTAAGAGGAAATTAATTGTGAATTAAGGTTTCAAGGTTAGATAAGGAATACTGTATCTTTCTGCTCCGCTGGAAACCCTGAAATGGCACTCCCCAAGCAGAGGGTAGACACTCACATCAAGGTCTCTCCATGTGCACAGAGTGGAGCCCTGCAGAGATATTCCCAGTTGGGCCCCAACTTGGGTTCAGCTCCCTCTGAGGCTCCAGGAATGCCTCTCCCAGCTCCATGGGAACTTCCAGCTCCAGCATAGTATCAGGCACTGACTCAGGACCTCCACACCCTCACCCAGCACTGCAGGACCCACAACTCACCCTCACTCAGCCTCCTCCTCATCCCTGTCCCCATTCCCAGCCCCCAGTGGGAGCTGCCCCAAAGGACAAGAGGTGCAAGAAGGTCCCTCCAAAGAGGCAGATGAGAAGGGTTTCAGCGAGGGTTTTATCCCTGGTGCTTCCTGAGACAGCTGAGACAGGCAGGAACCCAAACCTCCAGCATGTCCAGTCCCTCCTCATCTGCACTGGAGCTGCTGCCAAGCACAGCTGGACCAAGCCACCGGTGCCACCAGTGTGGAGCAAGACCCGCTCACCGTGAAGACACAAAGCTGCACGGGGTGAGATGGTTAATCCCACATCTGCCAAGCCATGGCTGAGCTGGACATTCCAGAAAGCCACGTCTGTCCATCAGTCCCAGCACTGGTGTCTCAGGAACCTGCCAGTTCAGAGGCACCCCCACCCTCCTGCCGGTGACACGGGTCCCCGACAGCCTCCGGTCTGGCTCCTGGGGAAGAGCTGCAGGAGGAGCAAGCACTGAAGCTGGGAAGGCACCTGTGCACCTGAGCACCACAGAGTGCCAGGGGAAGGGCAGCAGGGACCTGTGCTGATGGCTCCCTGACAAATCTCCAGGGAAGTCCCTAGAGACCAGTCTTGTTCCCCAAGCTGCACATGCAGGCAGCAGCACACCAGGATGTCCCCAAGAGCATAGGTACCTGAGACTCTCAGACCATCAGAGACACAAAGACACCAACTTTCCATCTCCTCCTGTGTGGGCAGCACCACAACCAAGAAATTCCCAAATCACAAAGGCACACTCATCCAGGTTCCAAATCCTTAGCTCACACTTGCCTCTGGATCAGCTCCTGCTCACACAGTGGCTTGGTGGTATCAAACCGACCAGGAGAACCTCACTCCAGCATCCAGCAGATGGTGGCAAACAAGCTAAAATGAATATTTTGCCAACCCTGACTTGGCCAAAACCAGGGCCTCCCCAGAAGGGTTTGCACAGCTTTAACAAAACCCAGCTCCCTAAGCCAATTGCTGCTCTAATGATGCAATTTAGGGGATAAACAAGCTCTTCAAGGCTGGTTATTCAGGAGCAAACAGTGCTGTCTGGAGGCAGCTGGCTGCAGCCATGATGACACCAGCTAACAGAGGCTGGGCACAGCTGGAGCTAGCCAGGCTGGCCGGATGCTCTGCTGCTCTGGCCTCGAGCACACGGGCCAAGGCTCAGGCTGAACCAGGTCCTCAGCACCTGCCCAGTTTCGAGCTGGCCCAGCTTGGCAGGCATTTACCTGATGCTGAGCTCTGGGAGCGTCTGTATGGCAGCACCCCCATCAGCCAGCCCAGGCCCGAGCCTGCAGCCAGGCAGATGCTCAGTGAGGCTGACACAGAGTTCGGCTCTGGGTGGATGCTCCAGGGCTGGAGGCAGCACCGAGGAAGGCGGGAGGAGACAGCGCTGGGAAATCAGAGGAGCGGGAGAAGGCCATGGTAGGACCAGGCTCAGCAGCATTCCTGCCCTTCCCTCAGTGTAAGGCAGAAGCTGGGGGAGGGGATGCAAAGGGACAGTTTGGGAGCATAAGGGGGGCTGCCCGGGTCCGAGAGCAGCTGAAAATCAAGGCCCCCTCTCCCTGCTCCTGGATTAAGGAATCACTGCCCCCAAAGCATGCCGCCTCGGGGAATGTGCCCATCCCTTCACCCCGCTGCCTGCACACCCAGTGGGGATGGGGCAGCACATCTCCCGGGGGCTCTGCCCTCGGTCCGGGGCCAGTGGACTGAGGGAAGCAACCCTGGCTCAAATGCTCGGTCTGCGGGTAAAGCCGGGGCACAGCAAGACCCCCTTCAACCCAGCTCAGGGTGAGAATGACACCCTCCCCCCCCCAGCTCAGACTCTACCCAGGGAAAATGGGGGGAGCTCAGCACACCCTGACTCAGACACCCCCTCCAAGGGGTAACAGGGTGGGAGATGAAGCCCCGCCGGAGCGAGCAGCCCCTTCCGCGGGGGGCAGAGCACCCCCCGGGGCACGGCGGGGCTGAGCATCCCCACTGCGGCCCCGCCCGGGGGGCAATGGGGAGCATCCCCGGGGCGGGGGGAAGACGGGGAGGAGAACAGAGCATCCCCAGGGGAAGGCAAAAAGGGCAAAGCCCCCCGAGTCCAGCCCCACCGGCGAGGCTGAGCATCCCCACGGGAGGGGCCGAGCATCCTCTCAGGGGACAGCAGAGCATCCCCGGGGGGAGGCAATACGGGTAGAGCCCTCCGGGCCCGGCCCCACCGGCGGATGCTGAGCACCCCCCGGGCGGCCCCACGGAGGTGACGGGGGCAGAGGTGCTCCGGGCGGCCCCGCGCAGGGCCGAGCATCCCCCGTGGGCAGCGCGGCCCCGCCCGCACTCACCGCCCGCCGAAGTCGCTGGAAGCCGCCGCTGCCGCCGCTGCCGCCCCGCCCTGCCCCGCCCACTGCGTCACCGGCCACGCCCACGCGCGCTCCCGGCCACGCCCCCGAGCGGCCACGCCCCGGGGGGGTCGGGGGGCCGGGGGTCCTCCCGGGGACGGGACCCTCTGTGGGGGCAGGATCCCCCCGGAAAGGGCAGGACACCCCCGCCTCGGGCGTTAAGAGACTCTCAGGAGCGACAGGAATCCCCCCAGGGGAGCTCTGCCTGAGGGCAGAAGCCTCCGTGAGGGGCAGGAATCCCCCCGGGAGGACAGAAGCCTCTGAGGTAGGGCGGAAATGCCCCTTTGAGAGCAGGAGGCTCCTGTGGGGAAGGTTCCTCCCTGGGGGAGGTACAGGAATCCCCCTGGAATGGGCAGAGAACTCTCCTGGGGGCAGGAACCTTTTCGGGGTTTAAAAGCCCCCATAGCTCCCCAGAGGTCTTGTCCAGCCCCGGAGGGAGAGACGCAGAAGCTGACCTGGGCTGTGGGATGTCCCCAGCCCGGGGTGTCCCTTCCCAGGGCTCACGGTGTGGGGAGCGGCAATGGAGCCAGGCTCTGCCACAGCCCCCTCCTCACCATGCAAGGCTCAGTTCTGAGCCCTGGGGGGGATGAGATGTGTCCCCCCAGACTCCCCTCAAGGATATCTCCAGCATCATAAATGGGATTTGGGACAGAGGGCACCCATGAACTTGAGTGGGAGCAGCCAAAAGCCCAACCTGCTCCATCATCCTGCCCTGCACAAGGGCATCCTTGACAAACAATTAATTTGGGGGCCTTGGAAGCAGAGCCCCCGGCACAGCCTTTGGGGTCCCTCAGCAGTCCTTGCCCAGCCTACCAATGAGGAGCTCCTCTCTGTGACCCCACTGGGAACAACTGGGATCAGTGGCATGATCACAGAGCAGCACCTTCCTCTCTCCAGGAGGGACATCGAGCTCATCCTCAGGATTTTTGCTGGAGGAGCCTGGGGAGGCACACAAATGCCTCCAACCCACAGAAGGAGGGACTGTGCTGGATCCACCTGCCAGCCAGACTCAGGAACCACTGCCTTCAATCCCAAGAACATTTCATCTGTTTTCCACATGCCAGAGTTGTCTAAGCCAAGACAAGCTTCACTTTTTAAAAATAATGCTGTGATACAGTTCTCAAATAACAATGGTGAATAGGATAATCCAAGGAAAACATTTTCAAGTAAAGAGGTGGGTGCAGCCAGCAGCACCAGGATCTGGTTTATTGACTGCCATCCACATTAATTCTTATCCATTGCCTTAAGAACAGATGGATCAGGAATAGCCATTCTGCCAAGGAATGGCCTTTCCTGCCTGGGATGATCAGAAGTTTTCTCAATCAAATGTGTTCCTTGCTGATAAAGTGCTCTTTGTGTATTTAAGAAATGCTGAGATAAATTGGGTCAAGCAAGGAGGTTATGACATATCAGCTCCTGGCCATGCCTAGGAAGCAGAAGGAATGTGGATTTCTTGGACTGGCCCATATTCCATGCTTTATCCTGCTCTGGGGAAGCCCAGGAGCTGACACCGTAGCTGTGCAAACATCTCCCTGTCATTCCAATCCTCTCCTGAAGTTTTGTAGGAAAGGGGCACAAATGGGAGCGCAGCACTCTGGAGTGTTCAGAGGGAGAGTGGGGCAGGGCTGGGCTCTCGGGTCACTGTGTGAGCCCCAGAGGAGGGGAACAGGATCCCACCAGCCCGCCCAGTTCACCCCAGCACTGGGCAGGGCTCCCAGCCAGCTCCTGGCAGTGCCCAAATGCCCGTGTGTGCAGGGCACACGCCCTCAGGGGCACACAGGCCCTGCAATCACCCTCAGACCCTGGGCTGCCAGTCACCACTTCCCTTGGTGATCCCCTGGAACCAATTCCCCCCCATGGGATGGCGACGTCGCTGTTGGACACAAAATAAAGACACAAAGTGAATAGAAGGCTGATGACTCTAAAGGGAGTGCTGGTTTATTCTTAAAACTCATTTTATACTTTTTTACAATGCGCCCACCTTAGAGGTGGGACTCTTGGACCCATTGGTCACATCAAGGGTTAACAAGTAAAGTCCCTCTTTAAGAGAAGAATGTAAAAAACAAAATAGTTTAAAAAAAAACATGCTCTTGTTTACCAGTTTCATCTCTGAAAAAAAATTTCCTAAAATCCAAACATAGCAGGTACAAAACTGTAACTACATGGCACCACCACTTCAGCAAGCTCTGAGCGCTCATTTCAGTGCTACAAACCAGCAAATCCTGCTTCCAGCTGGTGGCCACCCATCCCTGCTCCCACCGCAGAGGTGTGGGTGGGCTGGGAGCCCGTGCTGTGGGCTGGGCTGGGGCACTGCTCAGTGGGTGTCTCCTGGGAGTGTTCCAAATCCTCTGAAATCATCAGGATAAACCCGCCCAACACTGTCTTTTTAGTGCCAGTGGCACTGCTTTACCCTTGGCCAGGGTTTGTCTGGTCAACAGAGTTCCAGCCTCCACACAGACAGAAACACAAAACTTCTTCAGCTGGTTATGCATTTTTAGAAAAAAAAATTCACTTGTTATAAATTCCATAATTCTCTTATAAATATCTTACATTTAAGGCATTTAATGCTATTCTAGCCTCTACTGGTTGGTGATTTCTCATTTATTATTTCTCATTTATTATGTTAATTAGTCCATTTTTAAGTCTTTTTAGTATCTATGGAAAGTAGGAACTTTTGACACATAGATGGAGTCTTTGCTCACCTCTTCTTTATCTTCAGGTTTCTGTAAAATGTCCTTGTGGTTCCCAAATTCAACATTCCAGATGTCCAACCTCACCAATATGTTCTTCTCTCCCAGGCTGTGTTCACTGAAGCATATCAGGCTTAGTTTATCAAAACTTCAATTTCAGTACTTTCCTCGATCTGTGATCTTATGGAAGTGGCTCACGGCAACTTTGCTAAATGCCGGCAAAGAGTAATTTTAAAATAACACACTATTTATAATTTCTATGTATCTAGGTTGCTATTAAAGAAAGCAATTAATTTAAAAGTTAATTAAAACTGTTAACTAAACCGATTATTTAAAAGTCCCATTGTTTCCAGCAGGGGGGGTGCGTCAGTCAGGGCAATTCTCTCACAGCTCCTTCTTCCTGGGAGTTCTGGGGGAGCCTGCGATCACCCCAGGGCCCTTTTTATGGGGCGCCCATTGCCTCAGCGAGCCTTCCCTACTGGGAGGGTGCGGGGAATGCCCTCAGACCTCCTCCTTACTGGGATGACTGGGAAGGGCAGGTATCACAGAGCCCCTCAGGACTGTAAGGTGAAGGGGGGGGGCACGGTTACCGCAGGAGCTCTCCTTACAGGGAGGACTTGGGGGCAATTCCCTCAGAGATCCATGTTCCTGGGAGAACTGGGGACCCACGTACTCAGAGGCCCTCGTTACTGGGAGCACTGGGGAGGCAGCATCCTTAAGGGACTGAGAGGACCGGGGTGCCCTTCACCTCAGGGACCCCTCGGTACTGGGAGGACTGGTGTGTGTGGGGGGGTTCCCTCAAGCGCCCTGCTTATTGGGAGGGGGCAGTCACCTCACAGACCCTCAGCACTGGAGGGAATCCTCTGGGGACCCCCCATTACTGAGAGGACTGGGGCAGGGGGGGAAGCCCCTCAGGGCCCCTGTTAATGGGAGAACTGGGAGCGGGCAATCCCTCAGACAGCCCCATTGCGGGAGGGGGCAATCCCTCAGACAGTCCCACTGCGGTGAGGGGCAATCCCTCAGACAGCCCCATTGCCGGGAGGGGGCAATCCCTCAGACAGTCCCACTGCGGTGAGGGGCAATCCCTCAGACAGCCCCATTGCCGGGAGGGGGCAATCCCTCAGACAGTCCCACTGCGGTGAGGGGCAATCCCTCAGACAGCCCCATTGCCGGGAGGGGGCAATCCCTCAGCCAGCCCCACTGCCGTGAGGGGCAATCCCTCAGACAGTCCCACTGCGGTGAGGGGCAATCCCTCAGACAGCCCCATTGCCGGGAGGGGCAATCCCTCAGAAAGCCCCATTGCCGGGAGGGGCAATCCCTCAGCCAGCCCCATTGCCGGGAGGGGGCAATCCCTCAGCCAGCCCCATTGCCGGGAGGGGGCAATCCCTCAAACAGTCCTATTGCCGGGAGGGGGCAATCCCTCAAACAGTCCTATTGCCGGGAGGGGCAATCCCTCAAACAGTCCTATTGCCGGGAGGGGCAATCCCTCAGACAGCCCCATTGCCGTGAGGGGCAATCCCTCAGACAGCCCCATTGCCGTGAGGGGCAATCCCTCAAACAGTCCTATTGCCGGGAGGGGGCAATCCCTCAGCCAGCCCCATTGCCGGGAGGGGGCAATCCCTCAGACAGCCCCATTGCCGGGAGGGGCAATCCCTCAGACAGCCCCATTGCCGGGAGGGGGCAATCCCTCAGAAAGCCCCATTGCCGGGAGGGGGCAATCCCTCAGACAGCCCCACTGCCGTGAGGGGCAATCCCTCAGACAGCCCCACTGCCGGGAGGGGGCAATTACTTCACAGATCTTCATTATTGGGGGGGGGGAATCTCCTCAGGGATGCCTGGGAGGACTTGAACGAGGGGAATCTCCTGAAGTGCTCTTATTACCGAGAAAACTGTGGGAGGAGGGGGAAACCCTCAGCACTGGGAGAACTGGGAGGGAGAATCACCTCAGGGGCCGCCGTCACTGGGAGCGCTGCGGGGCGATCCCCTCGGTACTGGGAGGACTGGGGCAGTGACGTCACGGCCCCGGTGACGTCAGAGCGGCGCGCGGTGTCGCGCGGTGACGCGCGCGGGGCGGGGCGGGCGCTGTGGCGCTGTCCCCGCTGTCCCCGCGGGGCCCGGCCGGACATGGCCCCGCGCGGCCGCCCCGCCGCCGCCGCCATGCCCCGCAGGGGCGCCCGCAAACGCCTCAAGTTTCGCGCCGACGACGTGTGTTCGGAGCGGGGTGAGAGCCGGGCCGGGCCGGGCCGGGCCTGGGCCGCGGTTAGGCTGCGGCTGAGGGGGGGCCGGGGGTGATGAGGGGAGCGGCGCCTGATGAGGGGAGCGGGGTCTGTGAGGCAAGGCGGGCCTGAGGGAAGGCGGGCCTGAGGTGAGCCGGGCCGAGCACGGCCCTGCTGGTGCAGGCCGGAGAGGAGGCCTGGACCTGCACTGGGGCCTGAGGGAGGAGATAGTTGAAGGGCCTGGGCTTGGCCCGGGTGAGGGGGATGAGGGGAAGGAGGACGGTCCAGTGTCACCTAGGAGTGAGCTGGGACCTCTCGGGTTTGTGCAGGCACAGAGCTGCGTCCAGGAGAGATCCCCCAGCGGGGTTCTGGACGGGTGTGTGGAAATGAGATCTCTTTGCCTGTGGAGGAGGAGCCTGGGAGCAGAGGATCAGCCAGGCTCGAGTTGGGCTGTGTGAGGGAGAGTGGGATTACCATTGGCTGAGGTAGTGGGAGAAGGAGAATTGCACTGGGTTGGGCAGGGGTGTGGGTCTTCTGAGCCTGGTAGACCGATGGTCTGGAGTAGAGACTTGCTGGGGACTCCTGGCCTGCACCTCTCTGCTGAGGCTCATTTTCCTGCTTGTGCATCTCCTCCTCGAGCCTCTGCTCCTCTGGGGACTGTTCCCTTTAGGCATCATGACTCTTAGCCTTTCTGTCCCCCCCCATAACCCCTAATCCTCCTGACCCTGTCTCCCCCTCCCTGCAGTGACGGTGGCAGATTATGCCAACTCAGACCCAGCTGTCGTGAAGTCGGGAAGGGTGAAGAAAGCTGTGGCCAATGCAGTGCAGCAGGAAGGTGAGTTTGCCCTGGGGCCCCAGCCTTCCCCAGGCTGCCTTCATGTTTTGCTGGCCTCTGCACGGCAGGGGAAACTCCTCTTCCTTAAACTGAGAGAATGTGTGTCCTTTAGTGCTGAAAACGAGCCTCTGCAGACAATCAGGTGTTAAGGATTTAGACTGGAGGTTTTGCAGAAAGCTTGCTGCAAGAATTGCTGAGTCTTCCTTAGTGCCTGAGACGGGAAGGGCTTGGGTGTCATCTCCTGCTTGAAGCAGAAAATAACATGATAAAAGTCTTTATTACTTTATTACCCCATATAAAACTGTAGATAACTTTATTAGCAGGTAAAGTTCTTTGCAGGAGGAGCAAGGTTGTGATAGTTTTGTCAAACGTGTTGCAAGGAGGTCTTGGGAGGGCGTTGCTGTTTATTTGGTGAACTCTGTAAACAAGTTTTCTTGGAAAGGTAGTGCAGTATTTTGTTATCTCCTTTCTCCTCATCTGGGAGCTTTCTGAACAAACACACCCCACTTGTTGAGAAATGGTGATGTTTAGGCCTTTTAAATGTAGCTGGTCACCCATGTTGGAGGTGGATGTTGTGTTCACAGTGATGACTGAACTTTTCATAAAGGGAAACTCTTGGTTTGCTGCTGAAGTCTTGCATTGTTGGAGACAGTCTGCACTTAGTGCCTGTCAAGGGGCAGGGGAGCTCAGTGAACCTCATCTTCAGCTTGAGTAGCTTAAAAGCTATTTCTCAAGCTTTTAAGATCAGGACACCTCCCTCTTTTGTGGCCTCCTTTGTTTGGGGCTGCCCTCCTCCCATTCCTGCTCCTGTTCACCCATCTGTGTTCTCTTTCCTTGAGGCAAAGTCTGGCACTTCAGCATCGTGCTGGCAAACTGCTGGTGTTCTGTGCTCCCTGCCCCCAGCCACATCATCTGCTTCATCCAGTTCATCCCCTTTCCTGCTGGGTTCCTGGCTCACCTCCACCTCAGCCTGGTGACTCCAGGTCACAGCAGTTCCCTGCCCACCCCTTTCCCAGGTCTTTCAGTGCAGTCTCTGGGATTTCCCCTCTGGATTCAGGGATCCTCAGGATCTCTCCTCCCCAGCCCCGGGACAGTGCTGCAGCCTTATCTGGTGCAAGCATTACAGTGCTGCAGCCTTATCTGGCCCGGCCTTATCTGTGCATGGTGGGTGCCACGCGTGGAGACAGGAGCTGCAGCCTTTGGCCTTGCTGCCCTGCAGGAGCTGGGCTCGGAGTAAAGCCCGTGTTGGGTGTGACTGCAGCGGGTAGGGCACTTCCCACAGCCAGTATCCCGTGGGAGCTCCACCAGCAGGGGAGCCATGGCCAGGAGGAGGTTTTCTGGGCTTTTTTCCTCCCCATTCTAATGCCCAGCATGGGAGGATGACAACAGTAAGGTGAAAAGTCCACTCTGTTCAGTGGACTTGTCCTGTTGACTCAGAGGTTGACTTTTCCTTACCAGAATGGGGTGGACTCTTCTTCCAAACCCCACTCTGAGTCCCTGTCAGTTTTGTCCTCTCTTGCTCGGCTGTATTTGATGTGTTAACTCACTGTCATTTATGTTGCCACCTCTTTCACTCTTTTGACCTGTAAAAGGTCATGGGGAGAGGGCAGTAGGATTTGGCAGAGGGGGAAGTAACTGCCATGAATACATCCAGGTACCAGGAGAGCATCCAGTTTACAGAACAAACTCAGCGAGGTAGAACTGGTTCAGCAGAGCACTGAGGTGTGTCTAATCAGTTGGTACAGTCAAGCCCTGTGTGAAGACTGTCCTTCCATCTGCTGTCTTTTCATTTTAAAGCCTTGTTTGGTGGTTAGAAATGAGAATATTTTTCACCTGAGTTTATGTTCAATTTCTTGTTGTTATTGTTTGTTTTTCTGCTACTCTGTTTCTGTGATTCAAACAGAACATTTTGCTCTTCAGTGGCTCTGGTGACTGCAGAATCTGGAACTGGGATGTGTAAAACCTTCCTGGGCTTCAGTTTGTGCTGGGTAGAAAAGCTTGAACACTGCAAGCCTCCTCTGACCATATGGTCATGTTCTATTCTTCACCCAACATGTTAGGTTGAAATTCAGCTCTCGAATGAATTTCACAGCCTGTTTGCAAAGCCTTTGTGCTGCTCTCTGTGGCTGTGCCTCACACAGCTGTAATGTAGGACCACACCTTTCTTTTTCCCAGACTGTCATTACTGACTCACATGTGGATTTTTCTGCCCTAATGAGCCCTCAGTTTACAGATAGACTTTTAAAAATAATATTTCTGATCAAGGATATGTCTGAACATGTCCCCAGATACAGAAAAAAAACCAACCCCAAACTCCAGCTGACTCAACTGCCTGTTTTGCTCACTAGGCCAGAGTCTTTCACTAAATTCCAGTTTAAGTGGAACTCCTGTCACCTAACACCGAGTTCCAGCCCCGCAGATTGTGTCATCAGCCACAGGATGTTTGTCCTGCTGCAGAGGGAGAGAGTCTTCTCTGTGCTCATAGAACAGCTCCAGAGGAGGTGCTGGCTCTGAACATGGCCATGCCAGGCAACTCTGCTGTTCAGGGAAACCAGCTACCCCTTAGAAAGAGCTGTTGTTTTATTTGGCATTGTGAATAGCTTCAGCTAGACCAGTGGGATCTGCATAATGGTAATCATCATCATTGTTCCTTCTGTAAAACAAGCAGCTGAATAATTGCGTTTCCCATTCACTCAGCCCTGCTAATCTTTCCCTGACAAGGTAATCCTTGAGCTCGGGATTTACTTGCTCCTGTCACTCACCAGAATGCTTTAAGGCAGTGGTTCCACTGAAGCATTTCCTGAACTTGGATCACCTTTTCCTCTCTGCTGTTGTACTTACTGTGGTTTTTCATTCCAGTAAAATCCCTGTGTGGTTTGGAAGCTTCCTGTGTCCCTGCTGAGGAGGTTCTCTCCGTGTCAGGAGAGTCCTGTGACAGCAGCGATGAGATGGACACCAAGGACAGCATCAACGGGAGGGCTGCCTCCAGGAAAAAGAAGAGCAAAAGGCACAAAGGTGTGGTCGCCTGCCCTTTGGGGCTCTCTGGGCTCCTGCTGCATGTCCTGCATTGGGGTTGCTGGTGCTGGGGATTTACAGGATGGTCACAGGGCTCTTGGAGCATTCTGGAATTTGTGTGTGCACAGAGAAATGCCAAGGGTTTAGTCACTTGTAAATCTGCTGGCACTTGGTCACAGGAGCTGTATTTGCACAAAGGCAGAGCCTGGGGGGCAGCTCAGAGCCTGAGAGCTCCTTGCTTTTAGCAAATATCCCTCAGCCTTGGAAAACAAACACTGCTGTTCCAGAGTTGTGCAACTTTGCCACTGGCTGTGTTGCTTCACTGAAGGGGGGGTGGTGGCAGCAGGTTTGCTTTGGGGCTGAAGTGCTGCTGTCCATGATGCAGTTGTTGGCAAAACACAAGCTCTGTTTTCAGTGTGGTTCCAAGGCTGTGGTTTGTCACAGATGGGTTTAAAGGGCTCTTTTTCCAGCAAGGGAGTGCATTTGATCCTAGTGGCATCATAATACATCAATTCAAGGGAGATGTATCCTTTAGCATTTATACTTTGTGCAACTCCATAGAAATCCATTGCCAATGCAGTGTAAGCAGCAAACAGCTCTGCTGGACTGGGGAACCCTGCAGAAGTTTTTAGTAACAGGTTGCTTTTAAGTTGAGAAGCAATTTATAACCAGTTTTCTTGAGCCTAATAGCAATTTATGTAGCATGTGATCATCCACCACAGACTGAAGGTGGACAATGCTTCTTCTGGGAAGGGAGTTAAAAGAGTTTAACCTCTTTTATTAAGGCATCCTTCAGAATCCTGGCAAAACAATATCTGAGGGGCTGGAGCTATGAGTCTGGGAAGACAATATTCTGTTCTATCACAGCCTTGTCTTGTTTCTGCTACATGCTTGGGGAGGAAAAAATGGTGATAGAACAGTGATGCTTCTGGCTGCCCTCTGAGTTCAGTGGTGTGGAGTTTGATGCTTCTTGAGCCAGGGCTGACCCAGCAGAGTGGGTGTAGCAGCCCATTGTGGGTGTGGCTGCCATACATCTGGAGTGGGGAAATGATCATGTCCAGAGCTTTCTTTGGCAAGGATGACATGAGGTTAAAGAACTGCCCTTTGTATTAACCTGCTCTCAGGGTTAGATCTGGCATCCTCAAGTTCCCAAACACCTCTTCCATGCCTGAACCTCACAGCAGCTTTTCCTATTAGCACTATGCACAAGTTGTGTTTTCCTTTTCTGTTCTTAACCCTCCTAATGCTCAGTATTGTTCACCTACTTATATTCTTTAAAAGTATTTTTTACTCCTAAAGTTGGAGCAGTGTCTGTGGAAAAGCATGGGGCGTAAACTACAAACCACTTCAGGAATGAAAGAAGTGTGAGCCCTCAGTTCTGGCTGAGAGTTCTGACACCTCGGAGAGGAAGAAGGCCATTCTCTCCATCTGAATTGCATTAAAAGTTCCCATACAAGAAGCTTTAATGAAATTAAGATATTTAAGAAAAGCAGCTGATTGCCAGATGCAGAACAGAGTTTCCCTCCCTGACAGAGCTCCTACCAAAATATTGTGACCACTTGAACAAAGAATTGACAAACCTGGCAGTATCAATGGTCAGGGTCTTCAAGTGTGAAGCAATTTTAGTGACCTATTGAATATGCCCCTTTGATTAAAAATGCAGGAGCTTGGCCCTCTTTTACATGAAGTTGCCTCTTTATTTACATCCAATTTTTATTTCTCAGTTTCAGTGTGGTATTTCAGCTGTGACAGGGTCAGCATTGAAACAGGGTCCAGAAAAGCTTTGTGGTTTTCCATCCTTGCACACAGAACTCACTTGGACAAGACGCTGAACAAAATTACCTAATTCTGTGTGCTTTGAGCAGAGCTGTTAGATTAGAAACCCCCAGAGAACTCTTTCAGCCTGAATTCCTTTGTGAACCTGCCCCTCTGCCCCCCTGTGCAGCAGGGTTAGCAGTGGCAGGTGTCCGGCCCAGGGGAGCTGGTGTGGTTGTGTGGGCACTGAATGAGGACCAGGGCACTGAGGCTGTGCCAGCTGGGGCTTGGGCTGGCTCTGTGTGGGTAATTCAGTGGCCCAGGGTGCAACACGTGTCTCCAGGTGGGAACTGGGGTAGGTGTGATGTCCTGTGCTGATACAGCCTCTCTGCCTTTAGAAGATGCTGAAGGGGGCGGAGGGGAGGAATATCCCATCGACATCTGGCTGCTGCTGGCTTCCTACATCCGCCCCGAGGACATCGTCCGCTTCTCTCTCATCTGCAAGAAAGCCTGGACTGTCACTTGCACTGCTGCCTTTTGGACCAGGCTCTACAGAAGGTGAGACTCTGGAGGGTTTTTAAACTGGTTGTGGGAGGTTTCAGTGAAGGGCAGTTCTCTGCAGAGCTGGAAGTAAGGGAATAATTCCCTGTAGGCCTGGGCCCTGTGTTTGCACATTGACACGGTGATGTGGGCTTCTCTTGGCAAGGGGTTGTAGAATATTATTCCCCTTCAAAGACAAGCTGGGAGAGCTGGGGTTGTTCAGGAGAAGAGAAGGCTTGGGGAAGACCTCCCTGTGGCCTTCCAGTACCTTAAGGGGGCTTATAAACAGGAGGCAGAGGGACTTCTTATATCAGTGGCTAGTGACAAGACAAGGAGCAATGGTTTTATACTGAGGGCAGGGTTATATTGGATGCTAGGAAAAAAATCCTGGCTGTGAGGGCATTGAGGTCCTGGCACAGACTGCCCAGAGAAACTGTGGCTGTGCCATCCCTGGAAGTGTCCGAGGCCAGGTTGGAGCACCCTGGGATAGTGGAAGGTGTCCCTGTCCATGGCAGGGGTGAGCTGAGCTTTAAGGTTCCTTCCAACCCAAACCATTATAAGATTCTAATATCACATCTGCCTTGGGTCTGGAAATGGATCTTTGTGGTGTGTGTTCCCTGTAAAATCTCAAAGCTTTGTGTCCTTTTCTGCCTGCTGTGGCCCAACACTTGTATATATCAACCAAGTGTGTATGGCATGGTCAGTGCTGAAAGGACAAACACCACTGATGGACAGCTTGCCCTGCCTCAAGCTCTGATCACAGCCACCTCTTGCAATGGGGCCACTGTGGAGCTGTATAGTGACAGGAGTAAGTGAAAGCAAGGAGGGCAAAGTGGTGGTCAGCACCTTCTGTCTCAGTGCATGCTGCTGGGATATTCCTTCAGCAGAGAACATTTTCTTTACACAGCTCTACCTGTTGCCCAGGAGGCACAAGCAGCAGGGGCATAGAGTAGAGAGCAGCTGTGGTCATCCTTGTGACATTCCCTGGCAAGGGCTCCTTTGGAATGTGATCAAGGAATAGCCCTTGGGTGCAGGCATTCAGGCTGCTCAGGCAGTGCTGAGAGCTGCAGTCAGATCAGCTGGAAGTCCCTGGGAACCTGCAGCAACCTGCAGCCCTTTGTGCAGCCTGCAGCTACATCCCCGGCTGATCCCTAGGCAAACTAGGAATTAGTGGGAATTGTAGCAGGATGTGTGGGCTGGAAGCCTGCCTGGTGCACATCAGGGCTTTGAGGCTGCCGTGTGATGTCCAGCCAGCAGCACGACCCCCTGACAGCCCTCGGGAGCCCTGTGGTCAGTCAGATGTGGAGTTTCCCTGTGGTCAGTCAGATGTGGAGTTCCCTGTGGTCAGTCAGATGTGGAGTTCCCTGTGGCGGGGGGCTGTCCCTGTGGTCAGTCAGATGTGGAGTTTCCCTGTGGCAGGGCCCTGTGGTCAGTCAGATGTGGAGTTTCCCTGTGGCGGGGGGCTGTCCCTGTGGTCAGTCAGATGTGGAGTTTCCCGTGGCAGGGCGCTGTCCTGGCCGTGCCCCGGCGCTGACCGCGTTGCTGTGGCTGTGCAGGCACTACAGCCTGGACGCGTACCTGCCGCTGCGCCTGCGGCCCGAGTCCATGGAGAAGCTGCACTGCCTGCGCGCCTGCGTCATCCGCTCCCTGTTCCACATGTACGAGCCCTTCGCCGCCCGCCTCTCCAGGAACCCCGCCATCCCAGACACCACGCCCAGCACTTTAAAGAATTCCAGAGTAAGTGGCGTCGCTCAGAGGCTGCCCTTTGTCTGAGGCGTTGCTGTTTCTGTTTGTTTTTTCCTTTCTAGAAAAACGGATGATGTGGAGATGGTCACCAGTGAAGCTGGGGTGTAGGATGGTCACTAAGTGGCTGTTCTCAGTGGGATTTCTAAAGTGGGCTGGTTACTTGTACCTGTGGGGTTACTCTTTGGAGTAACTTCTGCCTAAGTGCTACACTACACCGTTTTAACCAGCAAAAGAGCCCTGGTTTCACTGGATGTCAGAGCTGCCAGGGATGTTTGCAGCACTTCCCTCCTCTGAACGAGGCTCCAGAGGATCAGCTTTTATATGTTTTGCTTTATTCTGACAATGTCTGCCAGAGTACATCTTCTCTCTGTAACAGGCCTCTGGAGAGCTCAGGAGTGACACTGATAGCAGGAGTTGTGTCACCCTGCTTTCCTGCAGGTCACCCATGGTCTGGTGTGTGGCTGAGGCAGGGTGGTGACGCTGGGGTGAGCATGGCAAATGTGCAGAGCCAGTGTCTGCTTTGAGACTGGGCTGCACTTGTGTTGGGCAGTGAAGGGTTTGTCTGTGGTGTAGATAGATAATTCCCTGTGCTACCCCAGCTTGGAGCACTTGCATATCATTGCTCTTTAATTGCTGTTGACCATTAACTCTGAAATGCCTTTGTGTCTCTTGTTTGGTTTTAACTTGCAACTGGCCAATACTCTGTGAGCAGCTTAAGCAACTATGTGAATTCTCCACCCTCCAAATCCAAGGTCAAAAACCTGTTGAATGAGGTTTTTGGAGCCAAACTGAAGTGGGTTTCATTGAGGAGTTATTCTTTCCTTTCAAAACAGAGGAGCCTCATCTATCTGTATGTGACATCTGCCTTTCTTCCATCCTCTCCCTGTCACAGGCTGTCATAGGCTCGGGGAGCATCCAGCAGCACACAGGAGGTGGTGCTGCAGCACAGGGAAAAGCACATGGCTCTATGTGTGGTCTTATCTCTGCATCCAGAGCTCCTCCTTCTCTTCCTGAGTCCCCAGGCTGGGGATCTTCATTCTTACCAGCTGAAAAAGCAAGACACTTTGAGGAAATTCCAGTAGTCCTGAGCCCAAGTCCTGAGCTCCTGAGCCGCTGCTCGTGGCTGTAGGGGCTGGAACCCTGAGGTGGTGCTGGCAGAGTTGGCATTTCGGGAGGATTCCTGGTGACATCATAACGGCTTTGGTGCCCACTGTAGTGCTTCTCCTATACTAACAGTTGGAGGAGGATCCTTTAAGTGCAGTCTTTCATTGTTCAGCTTTTAAAAAAGGAAATTAAATGGGAACGAGGCTTTGCCAGAGCAGCAGAGGTTTGACCTAACCCCTTGCAGCACGAGCGAGCCGTCCTGAGTCTGCTCTTGCTATTGCACTGCAGGACTCTGAGCTCCACCTGTGGGACCGTGCACAGAAATTCCTCAGCACAGAGGGTTTGGAGTAGGACCTGGCACTGCTTCCCCACGTCCTGGCTTTCCTGGGCTTTGGTTGTACCGTCGTGGGTTGCTGACACTAACGGCAACGCCTGCCTAAACTGCATGTGGCTAGAGGAGAGCCCAGCCCCGGGTGTGATCCAACCTAGCTTTTCCTCTTTAATTTCCTTTTTTCTTTCCCTAGCCTAGCTTGTGTGGGACACTGGAGCCGTTATGGTGTCAGCAGAGGTGTTTGCCCTTTAAAGACACCCCATTATTTTGGGCGGAGCGGCAGCCGCACGGCGCGTCTGAAGGGCAGGACGGCTGAGCCGAGGACGACATCCTCTGCCCCGTAGGAGGTACTGACCTTTTGTGCTTCACTACTTGCCGTGACCAAACAGGGTGCTAGACCAGCCTGCCTCTGCAGGTGAACTACAAATGCTGCTGATGGTGGAGTTGAGCTCAGCAGCATCTGCTGCCCATCTCAGTTAAAAGAGCTGGAGAATGTTTTTATTGGAAAAAACCTGAGGGCTGCTTCCTCCCAGATGGAGGTTATTCCATGCATGTTTCTGAGCTTTACTCCACGGAGCTTTGTTGTTCACCTCATGACTGTGGAGAAAAGAAAGTCCTTTAAGGACTCTTGTTTATGGATATGACTCAGAGTTGAAGTAGAGAGGGTCTTGTTGGTCCCTTTTGGTCTCGTCAGAGCCCCTGTGGTGGAGGCTGGCTCTGGCTTCATTTTATTAGGATCACTCCATCGTGGAATGAAGTTAAATGTGTGCTTTGCCCTGCAACCCAGTCAGGCCTTCTCTCTTCAGGAGAGACTGTGTATGGATCACAGAGTTCTCTTTACCCACATTATTCCTTCTTCTCCTGCTGACAGTGATGAAAGATAAGACCAGCTGTGGTGGGCTGGCATCTGTGATGTGGAAAAGCTTTGAGGGATGGCTGGATTGACTTGCCAGGTTCTTTCCTTGGCTGCTGAAGGCTGGTTGCTTGTACTGTGACTGGTAGGCAGGGTTTTCCCTCCCACAGGAGTCCTTCTGAGCCTCATGCTCCAGAACGAGCTCCTGGGCTGGAGCCTGTGGCTGATGCAGTGATAACCAAGTGAAGTTGGAGCAGTCCTGGTGTGTGTCTGCGTGGGAGGGCACTGCTGGTGACTTCTGAGGCTGGCTGAGGCTGGTTTTTCATTTTCCTTTGAAAGGAGACAGAAGGTTGGTCAGACTGTGCTGTCCTGGCAGTGTTTTGGACTTGAAATGAGGACAGTCTGTGCTGGTGATGGCAAGGTCAGGGTCTGCATTTGACACCACAGTGGCTTAGGAACTTCTTCATCCATCACCTCACTGCTCATGTACTGGTCTTTGTATTTCCCTCTAGACCCTTTCCTCCTCAACCCTTATTCTGTTCTCTCTTGTTCCTTGCTTTAACCTGTTTGGAACCCACTTTAATGGGAGTTGCTGGTGGGTGGAGGAAATGAGTGAATCTGCACCACTCCTCCCTGCCCTAGGAAAGGGACAAATGGCACAACAGGATTTTGCTGTTTGGCACTTCACTTCGTGTTGCATGAGGAGTTGGCCAGCTTGAAACTGGGAGATCTACACTGCTGAGAGGGTTCTTTGAATGTAATTAATTTGAATAAGTGGCTCCTAATTGCTCCTATGTAATTGTGTTTGCAATTGGAACCCTTCTGATCTATTAAAACTTATTTTAAGTGGTGCTTCTAAGGGTTTCATAAATTTCTTTTTCTTTTCTCCACCTCAGTGTCTACTTTTCTGGTGCAAAAAGATTGTAGGGAACAGACAAGAAGCAATGTGGGAATTCAACTTCAAGTTCAAAAAGCAGGTATGAAAGAACCAGATCAGCTGTGACTTTTGTTTGCAGCAGAAATGATTTTTTGGGGCGGGGGGTAGAAGGGAAGTGGGAACTTTGTCCATTCAGACAATAAATGCAAACTGATTCCCATAGGAAACTAAAGTACATTGTGGAACTACACTCAGTTTTCAGTCTGTGTTACCAAGACATTTAGAACCCCACATTTTTCTTTCCTCCTTTGGTATCCTTTCCCTGCTATAAAATATGGATAATTTTTTACATTAATTAATCTCACCATTGTGTCATCACTACTGTTTGTTACCAAAACCCAGACTGACTGCAGTGGTCAAAACGTTGACCAAAATCTGAAACTTCTTCTTATGCCATTGCCAAGATTTCTCAGAGAAGTGAAGACAGCTAGCACTGCCAGGGAAAGCCTCCAGTAGTGGGTCTTGGGAGAAGCCAGTAATTTCAGGCAGCCTTGGGAATTGTGCAGCTTTCCCCACTAAAGAAATTGTCCTGAACATTGCCCATCCTGAGTCATGGTGTTTTGGTGTTGGTGTGACACTTTGCCCAAACACCTGGAGGGGAGCAGAGACCCCGCCAGGCTGCACTGGGGAGGAGCAGCCAAAGCCAGCAGAGGTTCCTGCTTTGCTACATCAGCCTCTCTTTCTTTGAAGTCTCCCAGATTTAAGAGCAAGTGTTGCAAAGGTCTCCAGCCCCCCATCCAGTATGAGGAAGTGCACACAAACCCCGATCAGGATTGCTGCCTGCTGCAGATCACCACCTTCAACTTCATCTTCGTGCCAATCGTCATGGGCATGACCTTCACCTTGGTGAGTGGGAGAAAGCTGCCAGGCTTTGCAGATGAGGTTCCTGTAAGGACATGCAGAGGGCACCTGGCATCTCCTGTGTTGGAACCAGGGACCATAGAGCCCAGCTCCTGGCCCTGCACACGACAACCCCAAGAATCCCACCCAGTGCCTCTTCTGGGCTGTATAAATCCTTCTGCTGTATCAGCAAACTAGTTCTGGGAATGGTATGGTTAATGAAGAGAGGAAGTGCTCGGAATCTCAGTTTAACTTCTCCATTTTCATTGACTCTTCCCTATTTGGTACAGTGAATAGAGAGGATGTAGAGAATCTGTCAGGAGCTGTGCAGTGTTTGGGGGCAGGTCAGTTACCAGAACTGCAGCAGGTACAGGAGACAGGGAGCAGCACAAGTGCAGGCCTGCCCCTCACAGGAAAATAACTCCTTATGGCAATAAATCCTGAGAGTAAAATCCCACATGAGCAAACTCTTTGAACGTGTGTTTGGTCCCTGATTGGGAGTCAGGGTTTCAGAAGTGGCCAGTGCTCTGGAGCAGTGCAGTCTGGCCTCACTTGGGCAGTGAACTCCAGACTTCTCCTGACTTGCTTCCAGGTTCACTTAGAATCAGACTCATAAAATTACTTAGATTGGAGAAGACCTTTACAATCAAGTGCCAGGACCTGCCGTGTTCACCCCTAAGCCATGTCCCAAGTGCCACATCTGGCCTTTTGCACACTGCAAGGGATGGTGACTCCACCACTGCCCAGGCAGTTGCAGTTCTTTCACAACCCTTACAGCTTCCAGCAGGATGATTTGGGGCTGCCAGCCAGAGAGCTGGTTTGGATCCAGTGCTGTAGCCTTGAGAGTGTTACTGTGGAACACCTTAGCCTGGTCCAGTTCAAGTTTACAAACAAGGAATGTTTCAAGTCTAGAAGTGCTGTGTTGAGAGCTCTCTTGGTGACTGTGACTTTCTGAAGCAGCTCTGCTCTCCTCTCTTGCAGTTCTCCATCTCGGTGAGCTCAGACATGCGGCACCACCGCGTGCGCCTGGTGTTCCAGGACACGCCCGTGCGCAACGGGAAGAAGCCACGTGTGGAGCAGGGGGTGCAGGTGGTGCTGGACCCTGTGCACAGTGTCAGGCTCCTGGATTGGTGGCACCCACAGTACCCCTTCTCCCCAAAGGCTTAGTGCTCTCCTGAGGCTGCAGGAGCCCACAGGGGACTGAATCTGGCAGGCTGAAGAGAATTTCTAGGAACCAGGAAATCCTATTTTTATTTCTGAAATAAATTCTGCAGTCTCCTTGCAAGTGGTTGAAGCTGCTGAGCTAGTTTGTATGTATATAACTTCTGGTCAGTAATGAGCAGAGCTGAGTGTAAAGCAGAAACTATTTGTAAACACACTTTTATGTAAAATTGACATTTTATGATTTGAAAGGAGCTCCCTGGAACTGTTCATTTAAAATCCTTTTGGTGCTAATCAAAGTGGTCCTGTGGTCTCTTGTTGGGGAAGAATCAGGAGGTTTTGCTTTCGAAGAGCTTTCCATTTTGCTTTCCAGGAACAATTTACAAACAAAATCCATATTTGTTCTATTGCAGCAGGATTGTGCTCATGCACAGTGTGATATTTCAGTGTCTGAGAAGCAGTGAGCAAGACAGCAGCTATCAACAATAATCTTAATTCCCAGCCCAGCAGATCTGAGTTTAAGGAAAGAAAAAGACATAAATGATCAAACAAAGGAATTACTTCAAAGAGCAGTTGTAAGGCAAGAGTCTCACTTGAATGTAAAGGTACTCAAGTTCTCACACTGGTGTTTTTCTTTGAAAAGAAGAGCTAAACTTTTAAAATCAGAAGGTGCTTTTCAGAGAACATAAACAGGGAGGGAGAGGAGGGGATAAACTAAAATAATTGAAACAGTGATAAAGGACTTGACTCTGTCTTTTCGAAGAGCAGGGTGGAAATCTTTTCTTTTGAAAGCCCCCAAGCAACCACTGATCTGGCTTTTGACTAAACAGCTTGATTTCTGTGAGGAAGAAGCAACCCTGAAACTTCCTGTGGCTCTGGGCTGACTGAGAAGTGAGGGGGGTGCAGGGGCTGGGTCTGACAGAGTGAACCTGGCTGGAGGTTTAATTGAACACGTGGCTCCCTGGGGAGCTGCAGAGGAGGTGCTGCAGGGCCCGGGAGCAGCTGTGCAGACACAGACCCTGGACTGAGCTTTGCTGCCTGTCACATACCAGCTCCTCAGTCCTGCTGCACACCACATCTGGTCCCAAGCAAGAGGAGCAGCTCTTTTCTGTGTAGAATGTTCAGTGAAGCTCCTGAAGGAGAGGGAGTTCTGCCATCTCGGTTTGGACTCGGTGTCTTTGTGGGTCCCTTCCAGCTCAGAATATCCAGTGATTCTGGGACCCCACACGACCCTGGTGTAGCTGCTCAGGAGGAGTTTCTTGCATGTGCCTCTGCCACTCTGTAAATCACCACTAAGGACATTTGCTCCAAGCTTGGATCTGTGTTGGAGGCTCTTCATCTTGACTCCGAACACATTTGGGACAGCTCCTGCCTCACAGCTCTCCTTTCCACCACTGCTGAACTTCTGTTGATGCCACCAGGTAAGTTTTGAAGTTAAATTGGTTTAGTAGAGATAAAAGGCAAGAAAAATGTTGCTGTCCCTGTGCTCTTGGGGCTGCCATGACAGCAGAGCCTGGGCTGTGTTGTGGTTGTGGTGCAGCAGAGGCAGGACAGGGTTGGGGCTGGAGCTGGAGCTGTGTGTGAGGGCTGCAGGGGCTCCATCCCCAAGGAAGCTGCTCCAGGGCACTGGGGGACAGCAATCTTCCTTTTGCTGTGGGGTTAAACACCACTGAACTCAGTGACAGGGGGTGAAGCTCAGGCAGTGGAACGTGGTCAGGCTGCAGTTTCTGTTGTCTGGAGGGTGGCGGAAGCTTACTCAGAGCCTGCTTCTGACTGCTTCAGGCTGCTCTCTGCTACATTCCCTGAAAACTCCCTCAGCGATGCCAGGGCTGTGTGCCTGGTGATTGCTGGTTATGCAGGGTCTGGAGGGTAGGAGCAGAGGGGTTTGGTTCCTGGCTCAGGCTGATGGCAGGAGCATGGAGCAGGGTCTGTGTGAGGCTGTGCCCTTCCCTGTGAGGAGTTGCTGCAGGGCTGGGAGCAGCAGCCTGGGCCCTGCCTTGGCTCCTGTGCACAGCTACAGGACGGCTCCTAGGGCTGTGTGTTCCTGCCATCTGGCAAGGCAGGAATACCTTCTGATCAGGCAAATGGCAAATGCAGAGGCAGAGGTGCTTGGCAGCTCCCAGAATTCCCTGGCTGATGCTGGGCGGTGCAGCCAGGGCAGGCAGCACAGGCTGTGACAGCAGGAAACAGGTGGCTGGGCTGTTTCCTGCTACCAGCAGACTTCCTGGATTCAAATATAGATATTTAGATACAGACAGGTGCCCCTAAGCCAGAGGTGCCCATCCCCAGCCAGGCTTTTTCTAGGCTGGAGTGTATAAAATGTACAAGAACAATTCTCAGTCTTTGAGTTTGCAAAGCTCCCGGTGATCCTGGTGCTGGAGCTGTGCTGATGAGTGCTGGCAGGGATTGGGAACATGTTCTGATCCATGTTGGGAGGTTGGGGAGGCAGGGATGCTGTGCAGGGAGGATTCTGCCTCTGTAGAGCTGCAAGTGCAGGTGTTCCCCTTGGTCCTTACCCTGAGCATCAGACTCTGAGCCCTGGGCTGAGGTTTGCTCAGTGAGGGAGTGACACCAAAGCTCAGCCGCGAGCAGGAGATTTCCACCCTGGCCTCTGAGCCCAGCCCCTCTTGAAGTTTGATTGCCAAAGAAGTCCTCATCAGTGTCCTCCACGGTGGGATGCAGAGTGCACTTGCAGGAGTGGCTGTGATTTGGTGGCACCTGTTTCTGTAGGACATGGCTCAGCAGGGTCCTTGGTGGTGTGGAAATGGAGCCCCAGATCACCCAGATCACAGTGGCTCTCCCTGCTGTGTGAGACCCTATTCTACCTTTGCTCTGTCCTGCTCCTGAATAATGGAAGGGCTGTAAACAGATCCTTCCTCTCTGGTTTCCTGGGGGAGGCAGGAAGACTTGGCCACCGCCTCACCCTGCTCCTGTCCTTGTCAGGGATCCGGTGTCCAGCAGGAGCTGAGCTGGGTAAGGTGAGGCCTGGGCCTTTGGGAAGGGGGCTGGGCCCCGCTGTAGGTCCCCTGGTGCCTGTCCCATCCCAGTCCCTCTGCTCTGGCCTCAACTGGGGGAACTGGTCCTCCCTGGCCCCTGAGCTGGGTGTGACTGCAGCCTTGGGGCCCTCTCAGAGCAGCCTTTGCACCTGGGACTCATTTTTCTTCTTCAGCTTACTCTAAAAGCAAGCAAAAATGTGCCTTTTAGCCTCATTTCAGCCACCTCCCTGTTTCCCCTGGTCAAATATTTTGGTGAGCAGAGCGTGTTTGGGCTTGGGGCCAGAGGGAGGTTTGAGAGCAGCTTTGGGTGCCAGGCTCTGGTTGGTTCCTGGGCTCTGGGGTGGTGCTGTGGCCCTCAGAGGGGCAGGTGGAGGGACCCTTTCTCTGCACCCAAACACCATTTGGGACTTGCTCCATAGCACAAAGGGTGGCTGGATGAACTGGCTCAGGCTGGGCTTGTGGCACCTGCTTTGAGGACAAGAGGAGCCAGGATGTTTGCCTGGGCTCCAGGAGCTGTGTCCTAGCTGTGAATTCCTTTCCTACGCCAGGCAGGCTTGTGGATGTGCCAGGAGAGGGTCAAATCCTGCCCTAGCACTGCATCCTGGAGTGGCCTGTGGGGATCAACAGGGAATTTGGTGGCTCTGCTGCTCCCCTTGGCAGTGCTGGCTGTTCCTGTGGCAGGGCTGCTGCACCCTGAGCACTGGGGACCCAGGGCTGTGCTGGGTGTCACAGCCCTGCCCTTCTTCCTTTCTGCAGGGGCAGGAAGGACCAGGTTTCCTTCCTGTGCAGCGGTGGGGGTCAGGGGCAGCTGTGGTGAGAGAAGCCCTCCCCCTCCTGCAGCTGCCGCCAAGCCTCAGTCCTTCCCACCCTGGGCTGCTGAGCAGCAAAGCTCTGCTGGGCTGCACCATCCAGGTTCCCTTGGCCCTCCTGGGGTCCTCCAAGCCCTGCCCAGGTGGGACTCCTGGACTGCCTCTGCCCCAGTGCAGGTGGGGTGTCCCCACTGAGCCCCTGGGACCCCACTGGGACAGAGGCACTGCAGGGATGTAAGGATTTAAACCCAGTTGATGTAGGAAAAGTGAAAGCCAGCAGATCTGGGAGCCTGGGGATTTCTGCCACCTCCCCAGCACCATCAACTGCTTCCTGCCCTACCTTACCTCTCTCTCACAGAGGTGTCCCAGGCCCCCTCTGCTCCCACGGGGAGCAGCCGAGGCTGGAAGTTGTCGTGGGGGATCTGGAGGAGACAAAGCCTGGCAAGAGACGTGAGGCCTCCCTGAAGGTAGGAGGGGTCCAGGCCAGCAAGGAGAGAAGGGATGTGGGATCCACGCTTCCCTGTGAATAAACAGGGTGGGTGGAATGGAAGGGAACGGGTTTCCTCTCCATTGGGATGCTGTGGGTGAGTTGCTGAGTGTGAAGGAGCCGATCTGGTTGGGAGCTGGGGACAAGCGATGCCATTTGTGACTCAGGGATGCTCCAGAGCCACGGTCCTGCTCTGGGTCTGGAGGAGGGAAGCAGTGGGAGAAAGGCTTGGAGGGTCCAGGAACAAACCGGGCCACAGAAGGGCCCCATGTGGCCCACACTGCTTCATTGGGATCAGAAGGGGCTTCATTCCCAGCCCAGCTGTGATGCCCACTGCTCCAGTGAGGAGCTGGAGTGTGTGGGGGAGCTGTCATGTCCTGGGGCTGCATTCCGGGTGTGATCCGGGTTCTGTGCTGGCCTGGGGTGCCAGCTGTGCAGTTCTGGCTCTGCAGCCCCAGGGGTTTTGGCCACCGCAGCACAAGAACTGGAAAATAAATGGGCAAAAAGCTGTGCCAGCTCCGTGTCACCAGCTCCGTGTCACCAGCTCCTGGCTGGTGAAGTGGCAGGGTCGTGCCCGAGTTTGGGATGCTGGGGGTTGGTGCTGCCCAGGGGGGCTGGAGCTGCCTGCGAGGATGGGGTCGGTGGGACACAGCTGATGCCACCCCGGGGTGCCCGTCCGTGGGGCTGCCACAGCTCCCACGGTGGGCTGGGGGCCCTTGGCCCGTCCCACGCCGGCCCAGCAGGTTCTCCGGAGCTCCTGGGGCAGAGGCCGCCGGGGCAGAGGACGCTCCTCCTCTGCGGGAGGCAGGCAAGGACTCGGGGTGGGGCTTTGACCAGCGAGGATACAAAACTGGCCAGCCCGGGGAAGTTGCGAGCGCCGAGCACCCCGGAGAGGCGAGGCTGCCGCCCACGCGTGAGTCTCTGCTGGTGGCGGGTGTGTCCAGAGGGTGCCTGGGGACCCGGGGGGGAGGGCAGGGACTGGGCTGGACAGCATTGGTGTAAGTGCCCCTCCCTGCAGGGACCCCCCCCATGCTGTTGCACACTTGAACTGCCTGAAAGCTTTGGCCCCTGGAGCTGTGCGCTGCTGGAGCGGAGCATTTCCCCTCCTTTGTCCCTGCGGGACAACCCCTGGGGCAGAGACACGCACGGACAGTGGGGCCAGAGCCTCGCCTGACCCCCGGGGGGCCAGGAGCCCCCATTCCCCACAGCCCCAAATGGCCACAATTTGCCCATTTGCAGTGTCCCCCACCCCTTTCTGGTGCTGGGGTCCATCCCTCCCCTTTCCATCCCGGGAACCCCTCGGGCGGGGCACTGAGCTGTGCTGCGGGAGAGCTGCTGTTTACTCTGCTGCGTGACACAGCCGTAGTCTGTGCCTCAGTTTTCCCCAGCATGGAAAGGCGCTCCTGACAGTGGGAAGGAAGCCCAGACTGTTCCTCCTCCTCGTGCAGCCCGCCCTGCTCTCCCCAGCACCGGCGGAAGCTGCTGGAGCTGCCTGCGCCCCGGGAGTTTCCTCCTAGCCTCGTGGGACTGAGGCTGGGAATGGACTCTTCCTTCCCCCTGCCCTGGACTGAGGCTGGGGAGGAGTTTGGCTCCAAGCAAGTGTCTTTCAGCTTCTCCTGGCCCATGTCCCCACAGTGGGGTGGCTTTTGGGGACATCTGCAGTGGGATGCTGAGCTGTGGGGAAGGTGCTTGAGGTGCTTGGAGCAGAGTGTGGGAACAGGGATACTCTGTGGAGGCACTTTGAGCTGGAGCAGGAGGATGCTGCACCTCTTCTTGTGTTCCTCCATGGAGGCAGAAATCCAAAGCCCAATTAGGGTGCTAATTATGGGGCTGCACTCATTACCTTCTGTTCTGTGCCTGTGCCTCCTGTTCCCCATGGCCTGCCTGCTCCTCGGGTGAAGCTGCTGCCTGTGAGAGCTGGGCTGCTGAGCAGCATCTTGTTTTCCATGCAGGATGGGCTGTTGGCAGCCTGACGTTCCCCAGCAGCCAGAAAAACCTTTGGCCACCCAGAGTGGCCAAAAGCCCAGCCTGGCATCTGACCAAGCCTTGCCCTTCCCAGCTCACCCCCCTGGCCAGGCTGTAGATCCCAGAGGTCAGGGCTTGGAAATCCGTGCCCAGGGTGGTGTCAGGGTGTGATGTCCCCGTGGTTCAGACAGATCCCTAATGCTGCTCCCCCTGAGCTGGTGAGGGGCTCCGTGTCTCCTGTAAGGGAGAGAGAGAGATCCCACTGAGAGAGCTGTAAGGGATGGAGAGCCCCAGTCTCTGTTGGGGCCTGGACAGAGATTTTGAGCAGCTCCAGGAGCTTGTCTCTCCCCGGAGTCAGTGCTGCCCTCCCTGGGAGTGCAGCTCTCGGCCTCCAAGTGTTTATCCCCAGGAAGGAGCCGTGGCCCTGGGCGGGGTCGGTGCTCCAAGGACGGAGTGGCTGCGGATGGGATCGGGGGCACGTGCTCAGCGCCAGCCTCTGGAAGAGCTGACAGATGTAGCCATGGCTCGTGCCTGTGATGTTTTGATTTCTCTGAAACTCTTTCCCAGGCCCTGTTCTGTCAACAAGAGACATGTTTTTCTAACTGTATCCTATATTTTGCATTTCTTTACCTAGGAGGGAACTTCTCTTGATGTCCCTCTGGCTTGACCAATGCAGTTAAAGAAGTTTGTCTTTCTTCCACCCCTTGGGTGGGTTCTTTGTAAATAGTATAAAGGGAAATTACTGGGCAATAAAAAAAGATTGGAGTAATTTCAACGTTCTGAGGTCGGAGTCCATGTCGTTGTTAATCTTGAACAGCGTCAGACAGCCCCTCCTAAGGACTCCTGGGCACAAAAAGTGGAGGGTTCTCCTTAAAATGAGCCCAGCCCCAGGGGTGCTGTGCTCCCACCTGTGGGGCCCATGGGTGCTCAAAGCATCCCCTGCACAGCGGTGGCTGGGACAGGAAAGTGTTTAGGGCGCGGTCCTGGGCAGCTCAGCCTTGGTTTGGGAAGCCTTAGGAGGGCTTTTCCTCCACATTTGCATTCAAAGGTGCTGTTACCAAGCCAAAGCACTGTGAGCAGTTTGGATGGGGCTGAGGGTGTTTGCCCTCAGGCTGGGCACACGTCTGGCCTCAGCTGCTTCTCTTGCAGGGCAGCACAGTCTTATTTATAATGGAAAAAACCCAGGCAAACACAGGAGCCTTTTAGCCTCCTGCCACACCTCTGCTACAAGGTAAAATATCTCAAGTTCTCTGCAACTTGAAGGTGACACTGTCCCCTCAGGGACGCCTTTCTTGTCCTACCAAGCAGGGGCATGGCCTGGGACAGGGTGAGCTGGTGCCTGCCTGGAGGAAGGTGGGGAGCTGCTTCCTCCTCACAGTGCTGGAAGAGCAGCCTGGGCCCGTTTGAGACCCGAGTGTTTCCCAGGGCTTGGTGACAAGTCCTGGGGTGTTGGTGACTGGTCCTGGGGTGTCCCCATGACCTTAAAGTTTTTCCTGAGGCACTGTCACCTGCATTTCTTCTGCCTCCGTCTCTGGGGTGCTGCTTGGGTGTCCCAGGGCAGCTGAGGTGTCTTGGGGCTGGTTGGGGGGGATTTTGTACCTGGCTGATTTTGCCCTGGTCAGGTTGGGATGTCCCTGTCCCTGCCTGCCCAAAGGGGACAGTGCGCAAGTGTCCCCTGATGTCACACAGCTGCCCCCAGGTGTGCCCTTGTGGGTGTTTGGGCAGGGGGGTAGTCCCAGGGTGTATCCAGGTGCTGTCCCACTGTCCCTTCCAGGGGGTGGTGGCTTTCCCGAGGCTGTGCCCTGACATGTCCCTTCTCCCCAGGCCTCAGGCAGCAGGGGCCATGCGATGCTCCCTGAAACGCTCCCTCACGGTTCTGCTCGCTGCCTCTTTCCTCCTGCTCCTCCTCCTCCTCCACAGGGGCAGCTGGCAGGAACAGGATCCCCTGGAGGTGAGTCCCCAAGCAGTGATGGCCCACTGGAGAGGCCACTGGAGCATCCTCTGTCCCTTCCTGCCCCACACAGACCCCAACCTCAGCTCTGCTCTCTTCCCTGCCCCATGCCACCCCCAACCCCCAGCTTTGCTGTCTCCTCTCCCTGGGGTTGTCCTGGGCAGCTGCACCCCCTGAATCCAGGAGCTGGGAGGGCAGGAGAGGGGCTCCCCTTGACTTTCTGGGTGCCTCTGTTGTCATCTGCCCTTGCTGCTCTGGGGTGTGACCTGGTGTGCTGTGGTGCCCGTGCAGGTGGAGCTCAGGGGCCTGGCTCCCAACACGATCCTGCAGCTGCTGCAGCCAGAGGGAGCCCAGTGCATCTTCAGGGACACAGCCAAGCTCTCTGCACTCCACAACATCTCACACCAGATCCTCGCTGGCTCCCTGGCTCCCCAAAAAAGTGAGTGGTCCTGGAACCTCTGGGTGTGCACAGCTGCATATCCCAGCACAGACCTGCCCCCTCACTGCTGTCAGGGCAGGGAGGGGCTGTGTCCAGCCTTTTGGGGTGGGGACCTGCCCACAACCTCCTCCAAAACCTCCACAACCTTCACTGCTTGCTCTGGGGATGGAGGAGTTGGGGAAGCTCCACATGCTCCACGCAGGGTCCAATTTTCTGCACCTTGAGACTGTGGTGACCGCAGGTGTTTTGGGCTTCTCGGACCTCCCTGGGGAAGGTTGCTGAGATCCTGTCTCCCTGGGGTTGAGGTTCCAGTGGAGATGGTGAGCTGGGCCACTGTGACTGTGTGGGAGAAGTGGGCCAAGCTCTTGGACAGGTGCACAAGAAGCAATTCCCATGCAAACCCTGTGGGAAGGGGCTTGGGGCAACCTGTGAGGCTGTGCTGGAACCAGCACAGGAATGGTGCTGTCCCAACCAGCAGGAAGAGAAGCTGAACCAAGGTAGCCAGTGCTGGGCCATGGGGAGGACAGAAGGTGCTGGATCCCAGTGTGGTGCATCTCCATGAGGTGTGGAGTGGAGAACACTTCCAGTATATGCAGCCATACCAATAAGCTGCCCTAGAGACTCTCTCTGCACTGTCACTTGCCTGGGTTTGGCTTTTTAAAGGTGTTTTTCAGGAATATTTCTTCAGATGAGCCCCTGCCTCCTCAGCCTGCTTCTTGCTGCCATTTGGGCCAATTTTGAGTCCCTCCTGAGGTGATGAAGGCTTCAGCTTCAGGAAGGACCCACAGGCCTTAGACATGGGGCTACAAACAGCAGCTAACCTTGCAGGCTGGCCGTGGGAAGAGGCTTTTAGAGCCCTTTCATTACATCTTGCAGGGAAGAACATCACTGTGGTGATACCAGGTCACCCCTCTGCCTGTTCATGCCTTTCCTTTGCCTTGCAGAATTCCTGGCAGTGGGAATGGCATCCGTGAAGAGGCCGCGTGGTTTCTACCTCCTGGCCACACTCCAGTCCCTCTTCAGCCAGTCCACAGAGGAGGAGCTGCAGGAGATGGTGGTGGTGGTGCACCTGGCTGACACTGATCCTGGCTGGAATGTGCGTGTTGCTGCCACCATCGCCCAGAAGTTCGCTCACCACATCCTCCTGGGCCGGCTCCTGCTCATCCACGCTCCCCCTGAGTTCTATCCCACCCTGGAAGGCCTGAAGAGGAACTTCAACGATGCAGAGGAGCGGGTGAGGTTCCGCTCCAAGCAGAACGTAGACTACGCTTTCCTGCTCCACTTTGCTGCCAACCTCTCCTCCTACTACCTGATGATTGAGGACGATGTGTGGAGTGCCAAGTCCTTCCTGACCGCCATCCGCAGGGCAGTGGCTTCCCAGGAGGGCTCCAGCTGGGCCACCCTGGAATTCTCCAAGCTGGGCTACATTGGGAAGCTCTACCGCTCCAGTGACCTTCCTCGCCTGGCTCGCTTCCTCCTCCTCTTCTACCAGGAGATGCCCTGTGACTGGCTGCTGGTCCACTTCCGCCAGCTGCTCACCCAGAGGGACGTGATCCGCTTCAAGCCATCCCTCTTCCAGCACATGGGCCTCTACTCCTCCTTCCAGGGCACCGTCAACCGCCTGGAGGATGAGGACTTCCAGGCCGATGCCTCGGACCTCCCGGACAACCCGCCGGCATCCCTGTACACCAGCATGTCAGTCTTTGAGAACTACAAGCCCCTCAAGGCCTACAGCTCGGCAGAGGGGTACTTTTGGGGCAAAGACCCAGCAGCTGGCAGTACTTTCTCCGTTGTGTTCCAGCAGCCAGCCCGAGTCAGCCGCGTCCGGGTGCGCACGGGCTCCGTGGAGCGCCCGGGCGACTTCCTGCGCGCGGGGCTGCTGGAGCTGGGCCAGCGCCGCCGCCGCCAGGACTGCTCCTCCTACACCCCCGTGGGCTCCTTTGAGAAGGGGACCCTGGAGCAGCGGGGCCTGGAGAGGCTCCTGCCCGGGCCCGTGGAGTGTGTGAGGATCAGGGTGACCCAGGGCCAAAGCGAGTGGCTCATCATCCAGAGCATTGACATCTGGACCACAGCAGGCACTTGAGCACAGCAGCAGTGGCAGGATGTCCGAGCAGTTGGATTTGGTCCTAAGAGGTCCTTTATTTTTCACATTCCCTTTTTGGAGAAGAAATGAAGTCATTGACTCCCACTGCCCTATGTCTGGAGAGATGGGAAGCACTGCTGTGGGCTGGGGCTGGATATGGCAGTGGGGCCCATCAGGGTGTGCCTGCTGGGGGATGCCCCAGGGAGGGGAAGGGGCTTGGGAATTCAAGGCTAGGCAGTGGCAGTAGAAGACCTTTCCTCCCAGGGAGGATGATGTACAGTGCAAAGCTAATTAACAAATCAGGCAATTAATCAGGCAATGGTATTTTTTGCAGCCTCTCCACACCGTACCTGCTGTAACTTTTCTAACTTTTTCCAAAACTCTTGTTTTCTAACTCTCTCTTCTCCGATCCCATTTCCTAGCTGCTCCGGGAGGGCTCAGGGGAAGATCCTCCCCCTGCAGGCTCAGCAGGCTCGCACTGGTGCCCGGCCGTTTCCCGGTGCCGATTGGGGGCCACCAGAGGGACCCATCGGCCTGTCCTGGGCAGCGCTGCATGGTCCCGCCCTCCAAGGGAAAAAATCTGTGCCTCGGGACCTCACCTCGTGTCCGTGCGGGATTCACGGGGAGAGGGAAAGACAGGCAAGATGGGGCTTCTGCAAAGGGGAGGAAGGCCCAGAACTGAGCACCAGGGAACAAAGATGAGCCAAGGAAAATGTGACGTCGGTACATTGTGAAGCTCTGGGTCCTTTTTAGCCCAGTGAGGTGCTGAAGGGTACCTGGGGTACACACAGACTCCCAAAAACACAGTGCTGTTTGGATTTGTCTGGCAGGGTCAGCTTGGAGGGCGGGATGCTCTACCAGCAGCTGCTGGCCCCAGCACACAGAGCAGTGACTGGCACCTCTCCCAGTTAGGCTTTTAGCAAGTTTCTGAGCTTCCTGCAAAAGAAGAATTCCAGCCTGCTCAGCTTTCCCACAGGATACCCCAAAGAAGTTAAATTACTAACCTGTGCCAAGCAGGACTCTGCTCTGCTTGTGTCCCAAGCCTGGCTCTCCTGGAGCAGGACAGTCCCTGTCAGCAGGGAGCAGTGCCAGGGACACTCCTGCAGTGTCATAACCACAACTCTGGCTTGAGGTGGCATCAGCTCACCTGCTGGGCACGGGGAGGCAGATGGAGAGCCCCACACCTAGCATGATGAGGTTTTTCCCCTAAAAAAAAAAACCACTCAGGTAGTAGATCTTTGTCTGCATTTAATATGGAGGTGCTACACCATAAACTCCAAATATTCTCAGTGGGGTCAATACACACAGCAGAACCATTGCAGCTTCCTCCACACAGCCCAAGTCCTGTCAGAGCTCTTGGAGTGTCCTGAGTGGCACAAGTGTCCACTTCCCAGGGCCCTGACAGGTGTTTCCAGTGCTCCAGGAGAGCCTTAGCCCCAGACACAACCCTTGTTACTCCTGGACAGAAATGCCACTGCCCACCCTGGGAGGACACCAAGGGTCCCCAGTGTGGGTACAAATGGAGAGGTCTCATCCCAGAGGTTTTTATCTACTGGTAAAGCACAAAATGATAGAAATGTAAATCAGCTTTTTACCTGTTGGACTCCTGCTGATGTACAAACTAACAGGTTTTGTGATATTCACCTGCCTAGAAGCAAGCTGCAGTCTTAGTTATGCTGGTGTAAAGCTGGACAGACTCCAGAGGTATGGAAATCTCTCCATTTACAGCAGGATAAGCGTAAGCAGCAGTGCCCACTGGCAGAAACCCCCTCCCCTTTGTTCCTGTGCTGCACATGCTGCTCAGCACCACAGTGCCCAGGGACCATCAGTGCACGCTGGAGGAGGGGGTGGCTGCTGCATCCTGGAGAAACATCACATAACTTATCCCACATCAAAATTCTCCCACTATTTTTATCCCAGGAAGACTCAGCCAGCTCCCAATGCTCTGTTCCCAGCCCCTGTCCCTGCTGGGGTGGGCTGAAGGAGTCCCCTGTTCAGCCAAGCTCCACGTGGCAGCCACAGTCCAGGGGCCAGCGTGGCTGGGAGGGGAAGGGCAGGGGACACGAGCAGAGCAGCCTCTGGGGCTGCTGCTCTCTCTGGAGATGGAGAATCAGGGAGGGCTGGAGGTTCCATTCCAAGGCCGGGGTGTCCTGATGCGGCAGGGCCTAGCTCAGCATCTTGTGCCGGTCGAACACCGTCTTCCTCTGCTCCTGCACCTGCCGCTTCCAGCGCTGCTGCGCCCCCTCCACCCGCTCCAGCACCGTGTTGGCCCTGGCCCCGGCCAGCGGGGGCGCTGCGGCCAGCGAGCGCGTGTCCTGCAAGGGAAGGAGAGCGGCTGCAGACCGGGCAGCGCCCAGCCCGAGCACACCGGGAGGCAGCTGACTAGGGGAGAAGCTGCACCTGAAAGAGCAGGTTTGAGTTCAAGGTTTGAGTAGTTCGGATGAAAAACCTCCTTTCCAGAGCTCCTCAACACCAGCCCCCAAGTCCTTGCTCTTGGGGATCACCCACAACTCCAGGTAAAAGTCCCCAGAAGAGGAACTGCACAAAGCGTAGAGCTCTGCTGGAAATCCCCTCCTGGAGTCTGCAAGGAGCCACAGGGCCAGAGTGAACCACATCCCCCTGCTAAAACCAGGCTGAGGATGGATGGAGATCCATCATGGCACAGGAACAAGGCCTACCCCAGAGGACTTGGTCCAGCATACTGCAGTGAAACAGACCTCACCTAACACCAGGCATTTACCACGTGCACCTGGGTGTGGGTCTGAATTACTGCTGCAGAGCAGGGTGCAGCAACCCCCTGACTTTGGGATACAATTCATCTCCTCCTGCAGGACCTCCTTTTCAGCAGAGGGAGGCAATGGATGGACTGTGACACTGGACCAGCCCCTCCTCACTTGTATGAGTATGATGAAATTGGGCCAAATAGTTTATACTCACAACAGAGTACAGGTAGGACAATCCAACCCAGTGCTGCAACTGCATGAATTCTTTGCAGCAATAAATTTGTCCTCCCCCAAAACTGGTGTGTGACAAATTCAGACCAGTTGCTACAAAGCCCCCTCTGCCTCTGAGGGCAGGGCTTGCCTTGGGCTCATGACACAGAGCTCTGAATATTCCTTGTGCTTCTGAATGACCTGCAGAGATCTGAGTCTGCATGTTCACCTGTGGAAGTGCCCCCAAAGCAGCAGTGCTGGTCCCTCTCTGGATCAGAGGAGACCAGCAGGAGGTGACTGTTTCCCTGTCCCCCATTCTGCCCCCCTGTCTGCACCCCCTGCCCCCTCACCTCGCTGTCCTCCTCGTTGTGCAGGGGCTGGGTGTAGGGGTCTGGCTTGCGGATCAGGGGGTCCACGAGCACCAGGAAGGCCATGTAGAGCAGCAGGGCCCCCACCACTGACAGGTAGATGATGATGATCACCTGCAGTTGAGGAGAGCACGGGGAAAGGAAAAGCAGGGTAGATAAGAAGCACCACAGAGGTCAGGAAGGTCCTTTGCAGCTGCCTCTGATGTGTGATCTCTTGTTCCCATTTTGCTCACAAGTCTCTTGCCAGGAGGCTGAGGTTGTGCCATCACTGCACAAACTGTGCTGATGTTCTCCCTGTGCCAACTGAGGGCATGTTCTGCACATAAGGAACAATGAGGTGGGGCCCTTGTCAGAGGTGCTTGGCACTGTCACACATCCCCAGCAAGAAGGCTGGGCTCCCACACAGCTCTTCACTACCAGGAATGCCCCTGGCTGGGACAGGAACCACAGAAATCACAGAATCCCTGAATCACTGAGGCTGGAGTAGATGTCTGAGATCATGGAGTCCAACCTGTGACAATCCCCACCCTGTCACCCAGAGCCCAGAGTACTCTGGTTGTTCCTTGAACACCAGGCACAGTGACTGAGCAGCCCCTTCCAGTATCCAACACGCTTTTGGTGAAGAAATTCTTCCTAGCGTCTAACCTAAACCCCACCTGGTGCAGCTTAAGACCATGTCTTCTTGTCCTGTCACTGGCTGCCTGGGAGAAGAGGCCAAGCCCCACCTGGCTACAGCCTCCTTTCAGGGAGTTGTGGAGAGTGAGCCCCTGGCAGTGCCACCAGTTACTCACTGTGACAGTTTTCTCTTTCTGGGCTCTTCTCCAGGGACCTGCAATGTGGCAGTGCCTGGGCTCCTGTGGCACGGCCTGGGGCAAGGCACAGGCAGTGACTGCAGCCACCCTGGGCTGCTGTGGCATGACAGGCTGTAGGGTACAGGCTGTAGGGTACAGGCACTAGGGCACAGGCACTAGGGCACAGGCAGTAGGGTACAGGCTGTAGGGTACAGGCACTAGGGTACAGGCACTAGGGCACAGGCAGTAGGGCACAGGCAGTAGGGTACAGGCTGTAGGGTACAGGCACTAGGGTACAGGCTGTAGGGCACAGGCAGTAGGGCACAGGCTGCAGGGTACAGGCAGTAGGGTACAGGCTGTAGGGTACAGGCTGTAGGGCACAGGCAGTAGGGCACAGGCTGCAGGGCACAGGCTGTAGGGTACAGGCTGTAGGGGACTGAGCTCAGGTACCTTGATGGTGGTGGTGCTGCGCTCCTCGTACTTGCACTCACAGAGCAGGCAGTAAGCCTCCACGTCGTTCCCAGGCACTGGCATGGGCTCCACCACGTGCAGACAGTTGCTGCAGCACAAACAAACCACAATCAGCAGCAGCACAAGGTGAAACCAGTGCCCTGTGCAAGGACAGTGGGGTGACTTTGTCCCAGCTTTCCTCTCAGGCTGACAACACTGACCCGGTGTTAAGAGCTCCCCTCCCAGCCTAGCTGGCCCCAAGTCCCTGGGATGGCCTGTCCCAGTGCCCTTTGCAGGGATGCAGTCCAGGTGGGAGGGACTGGAGGGCACACCCCACACCTGCCAAGAGCGGCGGGTTCAGGTGTCATCCGGGTTCCTCAGTTTCTGTTTAAAACATGCCCCTGGCCTGGCTTGAACACCATGCACCAAAGCAGCTCCTCTGCAGCCACGACAGGCAGGGAATCCCTTCCTCAGCCCAGCTGGGAGCCCTGGAGCCTGGCTGCCATGGGCCCAGCCCTGAGGCTGCTCCTGCTCACTCACCAGTCCTTCTGGGACACATTCTTGTTGTAGATGTGCCCGCTGACATTGCGGTACGGGGGGCAGATGCACTTGCAGCGGATGTCCTCGGAGCTCTGCAGGGCACAGGAGCCACGTCAAGGAGGGGACACAGCCCTGTCCCCTCACAGCCTGCCTCTGCTGTGCCCCACGCCGGGCTCGGTGTCACCCACCTTGCTGGCCTGGGCCGGGGGACACAGCACACAGCCCAGCAGCACCAGCAGCAGCACGGGGCTTGCAGAGTTCCGGGAGCTCTGGGCAAACATCCTGTGAGCCTGAGGAAACAAAACTCACAGCCAGGATAGAGCATCTCAGCTGAAAGCAGCCACAATGAGGTAGTCACAGATATTTTTTTTTTGGACCACTTGCCTCTGTTTTGCCCAGGAAGAAGAAATTTGTTCCTGAATCACAGCTGATGGCAGCCAGGAACTCTTGGGAATGCTTCACACGGATCCCAAGAACGCTCCTGTCAGACAACCTTCAACCCTGTACAACCACACATCCAAACGACCCCAGCCCTGCAAGAATATTGCTGATTTCCTTACAACTGGCCTCGCACAAAACCTCCTGTTCCTCTCTCACAACCCTGGAGCCCAGCAGCAGATATCTTGGAGCTGACAGTTTTGCTCAGTAAAGGACACAGAACTGACCTAAGGCACTGCACTGGGGCCTCCCTGCTGCACTGTCATGAGTGGTAAATCATTCATCTTCTGACACTCACAGTCTTGCTGCTGAAGGGAATGATGTATTTCCCTGTCATGAGCTATGGAAAGGGATTGAATATTCCTAAGTATTCCAAACCAATTCCTAAACCTCCTTTATCTCAAGATACCTGTTCAGTAAATCCTGATTTTAAAATTACTTCAAGCTGGTAGCTTGGTGAATTCATTAATGCCTTTTGCTACATATCACAGAATGGTTTGGGCTAGAAGGGACCCTAAAGATCATCTCCTTCCAACTCCCATCTGTGTGGATAAAGTTGTTCCAGAGACGTGTGCTTCCACAAATCTGTAAAAATATGAATTTATTCCCTGTGCCACAAAAAGCAAGTTGGCCTTGGCCAGGCTGGCATTCACCTCAGAGAGAAAAGGTGGAGCAGGTGTTGGGGACCTTGGGACAGCACAGAAGAGCTGCTTCAGCAGAAGAAGGGGAAGGGAATTTACACCTTCATTAATCAGCTCCCAAGTAATCTCACAGCTTATTCCAGGTACTTGTACTCCATCACCTGACCTGATTCCACTGGGATTTAAATCGCTGCAATATTCCATCACCCTTTGCTTTATCTTATGTCAACACCTTAAACTCACATCATGGATTACAAACACCAAGTTCCTTTCTTCTTTATCTGAACAAATAAAGCAACCAGCACCAGCAACTTCTAACAAGCTGCCAGACCTCCAAAATGCATCCCAATCCTATCACCTCATCCCATGATTTATTAAGGTTTTGCACAAGTTTCAAAAATCTCCTTAAACAATCTCTTCCTGGTCCTTTCCAGGGCGACTCCCCTGTACACCAGGGGTTCAGATCATCACAGATCTGATCGAAGCTGCCCAATGCACATTCCCCATTTTAAGTGAGTCTGGACTTTTGTCTGAATTTTTAACACAGCAATGGGGCATGTACCTGGAATTCAGTTTTAGCCTCTCAGCCCAGTTCAGAATATCTGAACTGAATGAATGATATCATGAATGTCACTATGAATAACAGTAGGGGAAAACACGTGATCTGTTGCACCACAAACAAAAACTTAGAGCCTGGGCAGAGTTCACGCACCACGAACTGCAGAATACCCTCAGCCACACAAAGGATAATTAAGGCATATTTATCTCCAAGTCTGACATCAAAGGAACACATGCACACGTGCCTTCGAGCTATTTTTTTTCCAGACATCAGTCCAGCCCACAGCAGCCATGTGGCCAAAAGCAGCTGCATCTCCCCAAACCCCCCAGCGCAGTAAGCACAGCAGTGAGTGCCTGGCTGAGGTGGAGTTTTCAGGGGCTGTAAGTGTGTGGCAGCCCCCAGGACGAGCTCCCACAAAAGGCTGTCCAGAGCACCGCTGCACACAACCACCCCGTGCTCCTTCTCCCTGGGGGTGCCCAATAACCTCCTCCCCTGTCATCTCCCCATCCCGGAGGTGTCCCCAGCCAGGCTGCACGGGGCCTGGAGCAGCCTGCTCTCCTGGAAGGGGTCCTTGCCCACGGCAGCGGTTGGGCCTGGAGGAGCTTTGTGCTCCTTTCCCACCCAAACCATTCTGGGATTGATTCTGTGAACATCACCTGGGCCCTTCTAAGGCTCCGGCACGTCTCCCTTCCCGGATCTGTGCTCGAACCACCCCCGACACCGACCCGGACCCCTCAATTCCTGCCCAAGTCCCGGCTGCTCCCTCAGCCCTCCAGGGGCTTCCACCGCCCGGTCCCACCCGGCCTCCCGGGATGCCTCCGGCAGCGCAGGCCGCCGCCGCCGCCCCCCGAGCCCCGAGCCCCGAGCCCCGGGTCCCCAGGGCTGAGCCGGCCGCCCCGCAGCCCCGGCCGTGCCTGCCCCAGGCCCCCGTACCTGCCCCAGGCCCCCGTACCTGCCCCTCACCTGCCCCTCACCTGCCCCTCGCTCCGGCCCCAGCGCGGCCCCGCCCCGCAGGCCCCACCCCGGCCCTTCCCGCGCGCCCATTGGCTACGGAGCAGGATGCGCAGTGACAGACAGCACCGCTGGCCAATCGGAGGGCAGGCAGTCGGTAGCTGAGGGCGGGCCCGCTTCCCTCAGAGCTGAGGGGCCTTGGGCGGACAGGACCCGGACAGCTCCCGCCTGGCTCCCCGAGCGGGGCAGCGCCGCCCCGTCCTGGGGCTGCGCCGCGGGATGGCTCTGCTCTGCTCCTTCTCAGCCCCCTGTGAGGTTCCCTCACACCCCCGTTCTCCCCTCATAGTCCCGCTCCTCCCTAATGGCCCCTCTCTGCGCTCACAGACCCCGCTCTCCCCTCACACCGATAGTGGTCCTGTGTCTATCAGAGGGAAAAAGCCGGGCCCGCATTGGTGCCCTTGCTTCTGTTTTTGGCTGATTTATGGTTATAGATGGTATCAGTGATCCTTCAGGTTCAAAGGCTTCTGTCTTGCCGTGAACCCTCTTGTACTTGAGGCTTGTGACTCATTTAAAAAGCCTCGTCCCTGTGCCAAGAGTAACCTTGTGCCTTTTCAAGGCCACAGGGTCTGGTGTTTGCCCAGAGAGCATTCCTGACGTGGTTCTTGTAGTACCTCGGGTTTGCCCCACTTTCTGTGTCTGCACCCCTCAGGTGTGCAAATACCCCCAAGTATTTGGGTATTTTGCTCCAGTGGAAGCTCCCAGGAGGTTCCATTCACAGTTGGAGGGATTGAGGGTGTCGGGAAAATCCCACAAACGCCAGAGGTTTATTTCCAAAAAGGAGACAGGAGTCCTGCAACTTTATTCCAATAAAGGGAGAGTCCACTGAGGCACATGCCCGCAGGGTTTTATCTCCCCAAGTTTTGGAGGGCAGAGCCTTTCATCCTGAACTCCCGTGAGCACATTGCCCTCTTCTTTCCCCGTTTGCTGAGGTACCAGGAAGGTTCAGCCTTCCCGAACCTCCTACCACATGTCCCCCCTTGGAGCGTTCTTTTACCCCAAAGCTCAGGCTTGTGCAGACACTTGGCTGTCTGAGGAGCCAAGCTCTCTGGGCTCTGCCACAAACCACCTGCCCAAAGTTAGTAGAGATATTAAGACCAATTTCAAAGATGCTAACACCCATCCCTTCACCCATCAAATTGTTTATAAAGACATTAGCTTTCCTCTCAAGGGGCTCACCTGCTTCTCTGGCACTTTGCTGCTTTACCTGGTACAGATTTACCTTGTCTGTGCTGATGGATAGTCAAGACCCATATATATATATATATATATATATATATATATATATATATTTTTTTTTTTTTTTTTTTTTTTTTTTTTTTTGGGTAGAAAAATCCCTTGATAGAAAAAAAGAGACCCAGGCCCCTGGTTTAACTTCTAGAAATAGAATCACAAAATCAAATAGGTTGGAAAAGACCTCTGAGATTATCGAGTCCAGCCTGTGCCCGACCCCCACCTTGTCATCCAGTCCAGAGCACTCGGTGCCGTGTCCAGGTGCTCTTTGGACACCTCCAGGAAGAGGGGCTCTACCATCTGGAGTCCCTGGGCAGCCCCTTCCAATGCCTGACCACCCTTTCCACGGAAAAATTCTTCTGGATGTCCAACCTGAACCTTTCCTGGTACAGCTTGATGCTGTTAACTCTTGTCCTGTCCCTTGCTCCCTGGGAGCAGAGCCCCATTGCCCCACTCCCCCGCCACTGCCCTGGCTGTCCCCTCCTGGCAGGGAGCTGTGCAGAGCCAGAAGGTCCCCCCTGAGCCCCCTTTTCTCCAGGCTGAGCCCCCCCAGCTTCCTCAGCTGCTGCTGACACTCCAGCCCCTTCCACAGCTCCATTCCCAGGAGTGGTTTTGGTTGGGAGGGACCTCAAAGCTCATCCCATTCCACCCCCTGCCATGGGCAGGGACACCAAGATGCTCCAAGCCCCACCCAGCCTGGCCTTGGACACTTCCAGGGATGGGGCAGCCAAAGTTTCTCTGGGCAGCCTGTGCCAGGGTCCTACCACCCTCACAAAGAAAAAAATTATTCTAACACTTCATCTAAACCTGCTGTCTTTCAGTTTGAAGCCATTCACCCCTTGTCCTGTCATTACATGTTCTTTTATATGGTCTCATAAATAATATTCTAAAGAATTTTCTCACCCCGTTGCTGTTATGTTTAAAATCCTGGCCCTGCCGTGGCTGCATTCCACCCCCACTCACTGGAGTCTGGATACTATAGTGGTCTAAGTGAGCTGGACTGGTCCAAGGAAGTATTCCATGAGAATAATCCTGGGTATTAGATGCACAAAGGACTTCTAATTCCTTCCTCCTACTCCAGTGTTGCTGAGCGGAAGGAGCTCTTTGGTGCTAAATCAGAGCAGAGCCCTGGGCCTGCCCGTGGGACACTCACTGCTGTGACACAGCTGAGTTTGTTCAGGTTTAAAAGCCACAGGGATTTTCTGTGACTGACTTTCCTCAGGCTGGTGAGGAGGTGTGTTTATCTCTGACATGCCTGTTGTCACAGCAATCTGTTCTTCTGTGTCCTTTGCAGCCCAAAGGTCCACACCAGTGCTTCTTGTGGGGCTACAGAAGGCTGCATTCACACTTGGAGGAAGCAGCCCGGCCTGGAAATGCCCTCAGAGGAGGTAAAGGAATGGCCCAGGCAGCTGAGAAAACACATCCAGGGATCAGGGATTTTGGGTGAGTGCCTCAAAAACAGACTGACCCAATACAGGATGAGTTTGAAAGCTGCATTTCAGTTCAAGTGCCTTTTCCAAGTGGCTGGTTTCAGAATTCTTGGATGGGAGAGTGAGCACATGTACACTTCCTGCAGCAATGAGTGGGAGATCTCACAGACACTTCCAGGAGACTGTTTCCTGCTCCCTTCCTTGCTGACTTCCCCCTGGCAAAGGTGCCTTTCTGTCCCAGATAACTGGGATGCAGCAGGCTCAGTTATCTCCTGGGTGTCATCCCTGTTGCCATGTTTAAAGTCCAGCAGTAGGGGGGAAAGTGAGAGTTTGCCTGGAGGGAGCAGGATTTTCTGCTTTATTTCTTCCTACCTGTTGCTCAGCCTTGTCCTCACTCCTAATTGCACCACTGCACACATCCAACAGATGTGGTCATGTTTCCTGAATTTTTCTGTGTGCTGAATGCAAGTGCCTTCAAAAATCTCTCCAGCAATGGGTTCTAAACCCAAGAGAGATCTTGCCCTGAGTTTGCAGTAATTTGGGTTGATTTTAGCTGCTGACACCACCCTGTAGGGACCTGTGACTGGCACAGGGTCTGGGAAGGGGCTTTGGAGACCTTGGGACTAGCACAGACACCATGGGGCTGTTCATCCCTGATTTCTGCCTCTCACTTTGCTGGCAGCACAAAGATGAGGGAGACCTCAGAGGAGCCTTCCATGGGCAGTGCCCTGGGAGTACAGTCCAAACACAATTCACATGGCACGGAGGGAAGAGGGAATGGGAGATGGGAAACAAACACAAATGTGCAAAAGAGGGGAAATGCTTCACGTGTTAATACCCTGCCCTGTTCCTGTCCCCTTACCTGTGGGGAGACAAAAGGAGATGCTGCTGAAGGCAGCCTCCCCCCTGATATCTCACACCTGTGTGAATTATCCTCGAGTGGGAACAGCCTTGCCCTCCCAGCCATGGGCAGGATAAAGAGTGAGTGAGCTGGGAAGGAGTCAGTTGGAGTCTGCTGGCTGTGCTGTGCAGAGCCAGGGACAGGAGGTGGTGCCAGGGCCAGCAAAGGTGAGCTGCTGTAGGTGGGACAGACAGGGTAAGGGGGCTGTGCCAGGGACAGGAAGGAGAGATGGAGCCAGAGCTGTGTGGAGCTGCTCTTGGGAGTTACAGAGAAAAGGTACAGGAGACTTTTTGAATATCCAGGTGCTGATGCTCGAAGCCTTCTGGTGATTCTAAGGAATCACCTGGAGTGCAGTGTCCATGCTGACTGCCACAGATCGACTGAGACACTTACCCATGTAATTAGGCCTTGCTGGCACTTGTGGTGTCAATCTGAAGGACAGCTGGCATTTTTGTTAACAAGAGCAGTGGCTGGGGACACAGAGGAACAGCTTGTCCTTGTTCTCTGTGGCCATGGGTGTTGGTGACAACACTGCAGGCCTCCTTCCGGCCCAGCGCCGGGGTCACAGCAGCTGGTGCATGTTTAAAGGGCAGTTTATTTTAAATTGTCAACAGACACATTGACTTGTAAATATTCTAGAAATACATCCTGCCATTATAAAAAGCATCCTGTAATTCGCGGGGAAGAAATTTCATCCTTCACCTGCAACAAGATGATTTGGTCTTTCTCTTGCCTATGACATGAAATGCCTTGGGAATTGTAAGAAAAGACTGCAGGGTGCCTGGGCACTGGGCCAGCCTCTGGGGCTCTCTTCTCTCACAACAGGGTGGCAGTTTGGAGACAGGCACAGGACAGAACTCACCGAAGGTCGTGTGACAAACAGCTGAAGTTTATTGTTGGGTGCCCCCTTTGTGGGGCATTCAGAATTCCCGTGGTGGAACCTTTGCTTGGTCAGGATGTCAGCACTGCCCAGCTCGCTGGCAGTGATACATCTGCATGCAGGGTTGAATGGGACTGGCAGATTGAATCTCACCTGTCATTATCATACCTGGGGACTCGTTTACTTCTATTCTTTAACAAACTAGGCTAGCCAAATTTGGTTTCTTATTATGGCCAGATTTATCTGTACAGCCTCAGATCAGCCGTGGCTGTGACACTCTTCCTGCTGCAGGATGGCTGGTTGGACCAAATAATGGCAATTCTCCTTCTCCTTATGCTGTCGGCTCCCTTCCAGCCCCAAGGAAGTGAGTGGTTTGTGGTGCTGTGCCTCAGTTTCCTCAGTCAAATGGTAGCACAGCACTGGGAGAGGTTCTGTGAGGGTGGCTGAAGAGCTCATGAGGGTCACAAGAGCTGCTTGTGATGGTCAGTTCTTGAGGGCTTCTCTCCCCCTGAAAGAAGGGATGGTCTACAAAAGCCTCATGGAGGTTTGTGAGCACACATTAATGAGCAGTGTCAGTTCCAGGCAGGAGCAGCTGCTGTGTGCGTGGGAGCTGACAGAAGATGTGGCTGCCCAGCAGGCTGGGCTCTGATAACCTGGGAGATCCAGTGTCAGTGTGTGCCCTTGGGCCGTGCACAGGCAGGCTGGGGCTGTGCAGGGCCCTCTGTCCAGCGTGACCTCCTGTGGCACAGCCAGGCAGGGAACAGCCATGAAGGATGACTCTGGACAATGGAATTTGCTGCTGGTTCTTGTGGGTCACAGCTCTGCAGCCATGAAGGTGTGATGGGGAGGACACTCACAGTGTTGGTGATAGGATGGCTCTGGGGTGGTGAGAGAACTGTCGCTGTGGGACACAATAAATGAGACACAGACTTGTGATCCAGAAGGCTGATGCTCCGAAAAAAGGGGCTGGTTTATTCTCAGAACCTATTTTTATACTTTTTACAATGTGCCCACCTAAGAGGTGGGATCCTTGGACTCATTGGCCACATCAAGGGTCAACAAGCAAGGTCCCTCCTTAGGAGAGGGAAAAGTGAAAAACAAGAGAGTTTACAGAGAGTGACTTTGTTTACCATCTTAAATCCCTGGGAAAGAACTTAAGAAAAACCCAAACATGGCAAACAATGACTACAGAGAACCAACCCACACATGGCTGACCCCCAAAGAAGGGACTCCTGCTTCTCTCCCTCTGCTGTGTTCAATGGTTTCTGCCCCTAGACAGGAGACCACTCCCAGTCACAGATCATCTACCAAGGAAGGGTCAGGCTGGACATTAGGAAGAATTTCTTCACAGAAAGGTGATTAGATATTGGAATGGGGTTCCCAGGGAGGTGGTGGAGTCACCATGCCTGGAGGTGTTTCAGGAAAGCCTGGAGTGACACTCAGTGCCATGGTCTGGGTGACAAGGTGGGCGTTGGTCACAGGTTAGACTCAATGATCTCAGGGGTCTTTCCCAGCCTCAGTGATTCTGTGAAACAGAATGGTTGAGGAGCAGGGCCACCTCTGGGTTCAGCCAAGCCTTCTGCAGAGCTGAGACTAAAGGAGAGAGTGGCTGCACCCCAGAGCAGTGCTCTGGCCCACACTGCTTCCCTCTGCCTGGTTCCATTGTGCTTTCCCAAGGAAACAGAGGGACAAGGGAATTCTCTGTGGCCTGAGGTATTTTTCAAGAGCTGATGCTCTGTCCTGGAGCCTGGGATCTTGTGTGGTGGGACAGCCCTGCTGTGAACCAAACAAGATCTTGAGCCTCCTGGGAGGGAATTGTGCTCTGGTGGAACTGAGGCAGGTGGAGACTTGGCAAAGCCAGGCCCAAAATATTTTCATCTTCCAAGCCAGGGGTGTAGAGCACTGCCCAGAACAGGGGAGCTTCCAGCTCCTTGGGTGAAGAGATACCTGTGAAGCTCCAGTTGCCACCCTTCCTGCTGTCCTGCCCCTGCCATGTGTGTGATGAGAGGGAGGAGGGGAAGGAATAGAATCAGGCTGGCTGTGCTGGATCCTGCTTGTGAGGCTGAGTGGCTACAGCCTCTGGGTTCTGCTCCGTGCTGCACCCGTTCCTGCTCTGCAGGGGTGTCCTGGGAAGTCTGGCTCCTCCTTACTTGGCAGAGAATCACTGCTGCTGACACCCTCTTCTGGAACACCTGATTCAGGCAAAAATAAGTTTCTCCAAGACTTTTGATGGAATTGCATGAACAATTATGCCTAAGTGTATTTTTGGCATCAGGCCTTCTGGGGCTTGGTTTTACCTTCTAAAGGTTGTGTAACTGGTTGTCTCCTGTAGGGCTCACCCAGAGAAGGCTGGGGGTTTGTCAGGAAGCCCTTGGAAAAGGGACAGGGAATGAGCACAAGCTTTTCATTTCTGTATTGCCTGGATGAAATAAAATGTAAACCAGAAAAGCAAACACAGACATGCAGGTGGAAAGGCTCCCAGTAATACCCTGGTCATTTTCATCTCCACACCTTTCGTTGTCAGCTGTAGTGACAAACATATACTTATGTTAATTAAAGTGATGTGTCACACTCCTCTGACATCATCATCAGTCACCCAGCTGTGCTGAACTACCCCAAACTGCTGTGTTTCCAGCTGTGGGACTCCTAGCCCTGAGGGATTGTCAGGGGTGTGAGGTTTCCCTGGATATGATCTTTTCAGGTCAGATGTCTTCCCCAGAAGGCTTTTGTTAAAAATTATTCCCTCCTGTTTAAATTAATCTTTTTGCTGCCAATTTGGGAAGTAACAAGATAGTGGCACGGCAGGCAGTGCTCTCAGCACACATGTAGGTTGTATTAAAAATAGACATTAAAATATAATTTCTTGGGTACTTTTAAAATGACCTGGACCTTTGTCAAGAGAGGTCCATGCTTTTCCTCCCCCAGCATTCCCCTCTCCTTGGAATGCTGCTTCCCTCACGATTTTTTGATTAGCATTGCTTGCTGCCCTAGGTTTTATTTCTCATATCATATTTCATCTTCCCCTTCTCCGTGCCCCACTGCAGCCACTGAGCAGGACAACCCTGGCCACTCTGGACAGGGCAGGACAGGATAATGTTGCTGACAGAAGACTTCAAGAGGCAATTAACAGCTTCTCCAGCATGCAGGCCTGCATTGGACAGAGGTTATTCCCTACTTGTCAAAGAGCCTTCTCCTTGGAAGGGAAGACAAAGGAGGGCCTGGACATAAAACCTGCTCTACATTTCTGCTGTGCTGGCTTTCTCTTTGGGCAGGATTATTTCAAGGATTGGTTCCAAGTGGTGTTTTGTTCAGGAATGACCTGCACAAATGGGACACATCACTGAGGCTGTGCTGGATGGTTCTGGACTTCTGGCCCCGTGGAGCAGACGGGCTCAGGAGCAGTGGGAGAGAGCCAAAAGTCCCATTTTCTTCCACTGCTGCTCTGGGCTCAGTGCCAGAGGGCTGGGAGGGGTGTATAATGCAGGGTAAGATTCAGCCCATGGCTGTAGGAGTGAGGAACATCTGTGGGGGGCTGTGCTCGCCCTTTCTGTGGAGACATGGGGGACCTGCAGTGCTGGGGATCACAAACCTCTGAGAGCAGCCTTTGTGCTGGGAAAGGGGGTGGGAGTTGCTGTGCCAGCAGGCATCTGGTGCAGCACTGGAAGGTCCTGGTAGGTTATGGGAAGGTGCTGGCAGGAGGTGGTCGTGTCCTGCTTCAGAATGCACTGGCAGGGATGGGAAGACTGACACCAATGTCAGCAAGTGTCAGCAGCTCACTGGGCATTCTGAGCACGTCCTGCACCACAGTCTGCTGCAGGGCCGTGAAGTCTCCACTGGGGTGTTGCTGCAGGAGTTGGAGCAGTGCAGAGGTGTTGTCTGGGTTTTTGCCGTTCTCCTCTGTCTCCTTTAAGGAGTTTGTAAAAGTCTTGTTTTTAGCCTTCTGTGTCTTTGGAGTCAGATACACTTTCATATAAATAAGCCATTTGTTATGGTGAAATCTAGAGGTGTTTACATTCTTTTCATAAAGGAGGAGACTGTTGACGGACTGCTGCATGGTCCAGTGTGGATGGAGAAGAAGATTTTCTTCCTCCAATCCATGATCACTGCTGGAATTCGATAAATGCTGATTCTGTAAATAAAGTCCTTCTTCTTTCCACCTCAGACATCGCAAGGTGTGGGTGTGAGTTCTTGTGTCGGTTGTGACACAGAGGTGCTGTGAGAGCAGAGAAACACCCAGAGCCAGCCTGCTCCAGAGGGAGCTCTGGGTTGCTCAGAGATTCACTGAGTGAGCCTTCTCTTCACAGAGATTCACCTCTCCTGCCTGGTGCTGCTCTTCACTCACCCAAGCTCCCTCCAAGCGCCTGGCCTGGCCTCGCAGGTATCTCGTGGGTGGCAGTGCTCATCCCAGCTCCCCTCCCAGTTGTCCCTATTTATGGAGTATCAATGTTGGCAGGTAGGGAAGTGAGACATTTGAAGCACGAGGGCCTGTCCTGGTGAGGCAGGGATATTTATTTGAGTTGATGAAACTTCTTGTCATTGCCCAGGGTTAGGAACTCTGCACATGTGTTCTGAACCATCATTTCCAGGGCACGAGTGGGCTCATTATTCAGGACAAAGCAAACAAAACGTTGTTAGAGTGGGAAGAGGGATTTCTACCCATATAAATTATACCCTGTTATCATCACATGGAGGGCAGTCACATGTCAGGACATTTCTCCTGAGGGCTAAGATGACTTCACTCTCCTTTTAATTCAGCAGCCTGATCTCCCAGAGCTGTGTGATTTGTCTTTTCCATGCAAGGGAAAGCTGGGAGGGAAGCCACTCAGCCACAGGTCAGAAGGGCAGAAATGTCTCCTGTGGAAGGATTTGAAGACAGTGGAGAGAGTATCTTTTACAGCCCCCATGCCTGCTAGATAATAGGGGAAATTCTCCTGAAAATTGATCTTGCTGCAATAGGCAGATTTCCACTGCCCCTTCCCTTCCCAGGCTCTGCATGTTGGGAAATGCTCATGATGGGTAACACAGGAATGACAAGATTGTCCCTAGGAGTGGTTCCAGCTCTGCAGGGTGTTCCAGGGGCAGGCATTGCCATGGTGTTCACAACATCCAGCTCTTACTGGTGCAGAGAGCTGTTATCCTACAAACCACTGCTGTTTTCAATGTTTGCTTCTGTTCTAGATGGGTAATGTGATGGTTGGCTCTCTCAGTTAAGGGATGAATATCGTGTGTATGTTAAGAGAAGTTTTATTGTTGTACAGTTATATTATTGCATTTTGTTGTTTAAAACAGCCACTGTTCTCCCCAGAGTCCCCTTCCCCCCGCTCCCCCCTCCCTGATGTGCCTGGGGTGCCCTTGGCAGTGGGCACATGTGAAAGGAGGCTGTGTACCTGTGCCCCTTGCAGCAGGTGTTTGGGAGGAGGGAAGGTTTGTTACTGGGAGGCACGGCAGGACAAGGCCAGACCTCCAGCCAAGTTGCAAGAAAGCAGTGTCCAGCAGTGGATGGCCAAGAAGAGCTGCCTGGCAGACTCTGGGAGGGGCCAGGGTTGCCTGGTGCAACACCAAAGGTATAAAAGGAGGAGCAGCCGTTTTGTAGGTGAGCTCCTGGCTGCTGGGTCACCACCTCCCAGTGCGCTTCTTTCCTTGTTCAGTCCTTTGTTGTATTTTGTTAACGTTTTTAATAAACCTTTGAAATTTTAAAAAGTGAGTGTCATCTCTCACACACCCGCAGGAGCCAAAAATGCCTGAGCAGGTAGAGCTTTTGAAGAGCTTGGGCTTGGATTAGAGACTTCAAAAGTTCCCTTCAGAAGTTCCTGTGGGGAGACAAAAGGAGATGCTGCTGAGGGCAGCCTCCCCCCTGATATCTCACACCTGTGTGAATTATCCTCGAGTGGAAACAGCCTTGCCCTCACAGCCATGGGCATGATAAAGAGTGAGTGAGCTGGGAAGGAGTCAGTTGGAGTCTGCTGGCTGTGCTGTGCAGAGCCAGGGACAGGAGGTGGTGCCAGGGCCAGCAAAGGTGAGCTGCTGTAGGTGGGACAGACAGGGTGAGGGGGCTGTGCCAGGGACAGGAAGGAGCCACCAGAACTGAAGGAGAGACAGAGCCAGAGCTGTGTGGAGTTGCTTGTGGGAGTTACAGAGAAAAGGTACAGGAGACTTTTTGAATATCCAGGTGCTGATGCTTGAAGCCTTCTGATGATTCCAATGAAGCACCTGGAGTGCAGTGTCCATGTTGACTGTGACAAGTTCCTTCCCTTCTGTGTTTCTGTTTTGTGACACAGTCACGATTCAAGGCATTGCACAGGGATTAGAGACCAGCAGAACTGCCCTCTGTAGATGTCTGGTCCAGAAGGGATTTCAGCTATAAAATGATGTCTATTTGTCTGTAACAGCTGACAAAATACCTTGGTGCTGGTCATTCCTGTGAGCATGGTGAGAATCTGGAAGGGGATGGCTGGCAGGATATCAATGGCAGCTTGTTTGTACTCTGAGCAGGCTGCCCTGGCCCTCAAGCTCTTCTTTTCTTTGGGCAAGTCCTGCAGGGCAGTAGTGCCCACTGTAAGAGATGGTCCCTAAATTCCTCATCTGCCTCACGATCATCGCCAAGGACTGAAGACCCCAAAAGGGACTGGGACTAAAACCTCCCCCCCCAATGCAGCAGTTCTGGCCTGACTAAGGTAGGAAGACTGCCAGCCATTGTCCACAGGTGCGCTCGTTGGACCGATACATCCCCCTAGGAACCAGCTTGGACAATAGGACTTCACGGCAGGCTGGTCTTGGGCCGGCCTGTCCTGTGCTTGCCCTATACCTGTACCTGTTCCTGAGGTGGTTATTTGCTCTAAGCGCTGGAGTGCTGCACCTGATTCACCTGATGCTGAGCTCACCTTCTGGCCAACTGCCTGCCGCTTCAGAAAGGACTATAAGAGATACCTCAAGATCGCCCGAATTCGGAGATCTCCCCACGGAAGAAGACGGATCTATTGGTCAGCGTGCACCACGAAGATATCGTCTCTCCATCGGTAGCTATACCCCTTTCTCTCTCGCTCTTTTACTTTATCCCTCTCCCCTCTCTCCCTTTCTCTCTTTTCTATCGTGTACTGTGCAAAAGTGCACTTAATAAAGTGTACTGCTTTTGAGCAAATTATTGTTGTCCCTTGTTATATCTTTTGCGCCTTGAGATCAAACTCGAACCATCACGATTCCCGCCTGCATTAGCGGGTCGTGACACCCACCTACCCCCCATTAGTGCCAGGCCCTTGGAGATCCTGCTCAGGTCACCCAAACAGCCAAGCCACACCTGTGAAGGCTGAGGGTAGTGCCAAGGAGCATTCCAGCAGGGAAGGTGAGTTATGCTTCCCCTGAGACTGAATCACAGAATCACTGAGGTTGAAAAAGACCTTTGAGTCCAAGCTATGACCAACCTACACCTTGTCACCCAGCCCAGAGCACTGGGTGCCACATCCAGTGGTTCCTTGGCTACCTCTAGGGTTGGGGACTCCAAAGCTCCCTTGGCAGCCCCTTGCAATGTTTAATAACCCTCTCTGTGAAGAAATTCCTCCTGATGTCCAACCTTCCCTGGTGCACCCTTTTTCCTAAGCATGCTAAAGCTGCAGAGGGCTCTGAGCCCTGACTGGCCCGGGGTGGCTGCAGTAGGACATGTCCCCATCACAGCTGGTTGAGCTTGTGTGATCTGCAAGACTGAAGGGACAGTGCACACCCAGTGTTGTGTCCTGGATCCCTCCCTTGTAGGGAAGTGTTGGACAAACCCAAGCAGCCCCTCTCTGTGTAATTGTTCAGGCCCTGGCAGCAGAGGTAGGGCAGTGCTGCAGCCAGGCTCAGCTTTCCTGCTCCAAACCAGAGGCTGTGACACCGCGGATGGACAGACAGGGAAGGGGCATGAGGGAGCAGAGGGGAGGGTGTGTGTGCCCCTTTCCTGCAGCTTCTCCCACTCCAAAGGTGTTTATCCTAGTGACAAGTGCTATGGGCCTTTCATAACTGCTGCATTAGCAGAGGATCAAGTGGCACTTAATGGGAGCAGTCTGCCTCATAAAGTGTGATGGGAAAGGTTGCCAAGGTCGAAGGGAAGCATTTTCAGCAGGCTGACACAAGCCTTGGCTTCTGCCTGACAACAGGTGCCAGTTTGCTGGGCTGCCCTGCGCCCTCCTGTGTGCTGGCTCCAGGCTCTGCAGCAGCTCCAGGGAGTGTCAGTGAGCTCCGTGTGGGGCACACAGGGAATAAACCTCCTGCAGAACGCAGGGAAAAGGGGAACCTGGGCCCACCAGCTGGCTTCTGAGCCAGGGAGAAAAGGAGTCAAGGGTGTGACAGTGCTTCCTTGGGAAGCTGCTCCAAGCCAAGGGGGTAGGCTGAGCGTGGCTGGTCCCTTCACTTTGAAAGGAATGAGAGGGATCTGTCTGTATAAACAAACTGTGGGTGAAGATAGATACTGAAAGAAGCAATGGAAGGAACCACAAATCCCATAGGAAAAGAAAATGGAGGGGTATGCTTTAGGAGAGGGTCTGTGTGAGGCAGCTCAGGAAGTCTGGACCTCTCAGCCAATGGCAAAAGAGCCATGGCAAAATGTGGCTGGGAAATTAGGAGCCTGTGTTCTCTAAAAATCTGAGAGACCCCAGGGCAATAGCCCCATGGCCTCTCCCTTTATTCAAATGAGGTTACAGGACTCCTCTGTCTCCTTTTTGGACACAAACCTCTGGTGTTTGTGGATTAATTTTCCTGACAACTTCAATGCCACAATAAACAGCTTCACTCCTTAAGGCAACTGGTTTTGCTGGGGTTTGTCTGTCCCTGTGCTGGACCTAAGCTGGGTTTGGTGAAATGAGGTTGCTGGGTCTCAGCCAATCCACAGTTTGAACACCCCCAGTTTGCCCAAGCCAGATGAAATCTTGCTGCTGCCCCTGGCAAGCCTGTCCCTGCAGTCAGACATGTATTGATGGCTTTGCAAGGCTCCTTGCCCTCCTCTCCTGCTGCTTTGGTGTCCCATCTGTCTTACACAGTTTCATTTGGGACAATGCAGGATATTCAGTCCAGGCCAAGCTGCTGATGACAAGCTAATTAAAGACCAAGCAAGGGAGGAGCAGCCTAATGAGAGAGAAGGGGAGGGAGGGCAGTTTGCCAGGACTGTGCTGGGAGACTGGCTCAGTGGAACTAATTGTGTACTGTAATTGATGGTTGAGGGGAGGCCCTCCTCACACAGACTGTAGGGCAGAGGAACAGAGACCTGCTTCCATGGCCTGTTCTGGGAGACTTGGGATGGGGTCACGCCTTCCCAGCTCCAGGGTTTCCTCTACAGGGTCAATCCTTAGCTTTAACGTGGAGCTAACTGTCCTACACCATTGGAAATAGGAGACCTGGAGGGCACAGGATGGCCATGGCAGTGCAAACAAAGAGCCAGGAGCAGGACTGGCATCTGCTCAGGACAAGCAGTACTCAGGCTGGGGGTCCTGTGCCCCCAGCAGCCCCGACCATGAGCCACAGGATCACAGAATCATTTCTGCCAAAAAGACATCCAAGATCATCCATCAACCCTGTTGCCACGCTTCGTGCCTACCATGTTTTGGTTTTGGGAAATTCTGTTCCCAGGCACTCTTCTGGTACACAAGGTCACATAATGTAAACTACCTTGTTTTGTACAACTTTCCCAGAGGAAAGATTTTCGCGTGGTGGTCTCTGGAACTGACCAATGGTTCCCAAAAGTCCCACCTCTAAGGTGGGCACATCTGTAAAAGTGTAAAAGAAGCCCGAGAAATAAACGTGTGGCTCCTTCCTGCAAGGAGTCCACTGCAGCCTTCTAAATCACTCCCTGCCTCCATTTATTGTGTCCAACAGCGACACAACCCAGCTCTGCACAAGCCACCACTAACCCACATCCCTAAGCTCCACATCTGCTTGTTTTCTGGGTGCTTCCAGGGATGGTGACTCCAGCACTACCCTGGGCAGCTGTGCCAGGGCATGATCACCCTCCCAGTGAAGAAATCTTTCCCAATATTCAGTTTAAGCAGGCCCTGGCCAGCTCCCTGTCTGCAGTCCTGTGAAGGGAATGGGGCATGAAAGGGAGGTGGATTCTGGCACTGGGGGGAATGGAGGCTCTGCTGGATCATGTCATTTGGAATGTGTGTGCTGGGAGCTCAGAGGTTACCCCAGGGCTCACAGGGAGTCAGCACAAACAGCCAGGTGCTGTAGGTGGTGATGGGGCTGGGCCAGAGCTGTGTTAGCATGGCCTTGCTCTTAGCATCTCACCCTGGGTCCACTTCATCCAGAACAATCAGAGCAAGGTGATTCCTCACCTCTGGGGAATGATGGAGTGCGAGAAAACATCATTCATGAGTATGAAGAGACTTTTATTTGGCTTTCTGCTGTTTGCATGCTGAATTTCCTTTCTGAGTGGTGGCACTGAGACTTCTTTGATTCACAACCAGATTATTCAGTGCATCTCACCAAACATGAGGGAATGACTGAGAACTTCTGCGTGCTCTCTGTAGCTCCAAAAGGGATTGTGGACTGTAGAATGGTTGTGTCCTGTGTGTTTTGTTCTGAAATCTGGAGAAAGATTTCTCTAGCCTTTACCTCAGGAATGTTCATTTCTCAAGTGAAACGATGCAAGAGCTCTGTGTTTCCCACCTCCCCAGGAAAGTCTGGGGATTCCTGCTGCAGCAGACCATTCCTAGCCATAAGGCATGGCCCAAAGGCTGTTGTAGCAGTTGTCTTTGGCACAGGCTCTCCAGGGATCCATCTGTTTGCAGGGAGAGCTCTGTCCTTGAGGCCGAGTGCCCAGGGCAGTCAGTGGTGCAGCCACCTGCCCTCCCTGTGCCTGTGGCCTCTCCTCACAGCTTCTAAAATTCCTCTCACCACAGGGGGGCATTTCCTTCTTATCAACACCTGCTTGGACAGGCAGAGGCACTGACCCCTTCCAGAGCTGCTGGGACCAAAAGCTTTGGGGCATCATTCTGTGGAGGTGTTAAAGCTGGCTGTGGGTAATTGATGGTCTGCAGCAGGGACACAGCCCCTGGCTGCTGGGGTAGGAGCTCTGCTGTTGGCTCTGCTGCCAGCTGGGTGTACAGGGGCGAGGAGAGAGGGGAGGGGACACTCCTTGGTCACAGCTCCCCACATTCTCCATCACAAGACAGCAGAGTCATGAGCCCCAGGGAGCTGTGGTGGTTCTGAGGCCCTAGAGCCCAGCAGGTCCCATGAAATGCTGCCAGAGGCACCCGGAGACAACTGATGGAAGAACCATCACAGCAGAGAGCAGACACATGCAAAAGGTGTATTTCTGTTTGGGTGAAACTCCCAGCTGGGATTTCTGTCTGAAGGATGTGGAGGGCTTACAGGGGATATGAATTGGGACCTCCTGTTCCAGTGGCTTCTCTGGCAGGGTGTTGGCAGCCTGTAAACCTGCTGTGACACTGCCTTGTTCACCCAAATGAGTGCCCTGGGGTACCCAGAGCTCTCCCCATGGCCCTGCTGCTGGGCTGGGACGTGAGGGTGAACTGTGCTGTGTGCACAGTTCACTGTAGGCTGGCAATTGAAAGAGAATGTCCTAGGGTCAGGACAACAAATTGCCAAAATAGCTGTATAGCAAGTCACCCCCAACTGGCATTTACTGCAGCCAAGAGTTTCTGAGCTCAGTGTCTCCTGGCCATTTGTCCTCCCAAATCTCCTGACCTTAGAAAAGGCCTCTGAATTTGAGTGGCAGAAAGCTGTGACACTGAGTTCCCATTATAAAATAAATCTATGGTAACTCTGTCAGTTACTGTGTTATAACCTTGTTATTCCAACCAGGAGGTTGGGCTAACCATATCTGGTGGCTAAAAGTCTCCTGATACTCCTCTTTATGGACAGTTATGTTCTTTGTCCTTCTCTCACCTGGTCTCCCCTTTTGGTATTTACCTTTGTAAGATATTTAATATTTTTTATCGCCTATCTCTCCTTTGTTGGGCTGAACAAAGTAACCTTACTCACTCCATTTTAATACAACTTGCCCTCCACTACCTGAGCAGCCCACCTCCACACGTTCTCCTGCTTGAGAAACTTGGTTTTCAACATGGACAAACTGCTGTGTTTTCTGGATTGTGGTGGAGGCCTCAAAAACTGGGATCAAAAGCTGGCAGTGATATTTACCCAAGAGCAATACTTACCAGCTCGTGCTGGAATTGCACACAGAGTTTTCCATCCACGCTCTCAGGCTGATTCCCATTCCTGTGTCCTCTGTTCTCCACTCAGCTTTGTCATCACCATTTTTGACATCATTATGATTTAAAATGGAGGCTTTGCATATTCTCACCTTCTCAGTGCTGCAGTCAACCAATTTCATCTTCTTTTTTTGGTCTGGATTTTTTCACTGCTTGTCTTAAGGAATTTGTACTGTTCTACCTAGGCGGATGTTTGTCAATTCTTAATCACTTAACCAGGCTTCACAAACAGGCCAGGTTGGAAAAGGCATAAAAGCTGGCAAAACATCCCTTCTCAGACTCATCAGGACAAGAAACCTGACAGAATCTGTAGGTGTGAGGAAGATGTGAAAGGAGTACCTTGGGGAAGCAAGGCCCTAGTAGAAATAAAAAGAACCTGTTTTTTTTTTTTCCATCTGTGTTTGGTGTGGAGGTCCGTACACTTGGGTCTCTCATTTGTGTCTCCACTTAAGTCAGTCTCAGACTGAGGCCTCAGGAAGGTATGGAATGTAAAAATGAAGGAAACCAAGAGATTTCAACAGAGAGATGAAAATGGACCAGAGAGGTGAAAACCTGCCCCAGTGTAGGGATGAAACAGCTGAACTCTGGTCTTATGTTTAAAATTGACTTTGTACTGTGATAAAAACCTTGAGGATCAGAGTCAGGCCCCTGATGTGGCAATAGACCCAATTCCCTGGCAGGAATGGCATCTTCAGAACACCTGGACAAGGTCAAAGGAACCTGATCACTCACGGGTTTCCTCCCCACTGAACACAGGTGAAACAACGTGGATCTTCTCTGAGCACATCCAAATGTGTTCCTTTCATAAGCCAGGACTCCTCAGTTATTAATAATAGCTGATATCAGACTGCAGCATGACAGCAATTCCTCACAGGGCCTTAATGACAGACTTTCTGGTAAGCAAAATCATTAGAAGAGAAATGTTGCCAGGAATCCCAAATCCCTGACTCTGGCATGCTGAGGTTTGGAAGCTTCCACCTCCAAACTGCCTTATGGAGATGATTTGTCAGGATGGCTTTCTGCTCAGGAGTTCTCCTTTCTGCAGTGCTTGCTCTTCCTCATGTCATGCCTTTGCTGACAGGCACTGTCACTCCACTTTTGCCTTGAGCTCTCTTGTATTAATTTTTGTTGCCTCCTTTTAGCCCTTTATCCACCTCAACATGTTTAACAAAGCAAGTTTCTGCAGTTTTGCCCTGGTACTTATACACAGAAACTCCATCTTTTGTTCACTGCTGAGAGTTAGCACAACCATTCTACTTGGACAGGAGATGTTCTCGGGTGGGTGCCAGCTTGAAGATGAACCAGCTCTGTGTCCTCATCACAAAGCTCTGGACCCTGGGCTAAATCCAGAGACATGTGGCCAGCAGAGCAAGGGTGGTCACAGAGGGGACAGAGGGAAAAACTCCTCCTTGTGCTTCCAAATTACGACAGGCAATGGCCACCATCCAGGTGGTTCAGGAGGTTCAGGTTGGGCTCTAGGAAAAGGCCTCTCCAGGAAGCTGGTGCAGGCCTGGGACAGGTTGTGAGAGAGGGGGAATCTCCATCCTTGTGAGAGTTTGGGGTGTTTGCTGAGACTCAGTGGAAAAGCCTTGGCTGCTCCACTCTGGTGTTCCAGAGAGTCCTGCCCTGAGTGGGAGGATGGACTGGAGACCTGCAGAGCCCCAGGTCACTGCCACCTCCATGGTTCAGTGACCACCAGTGACCCAGATGCATGTCTCTGTCACCTGCCAGGCCAGGTGTCTTTCAGCTTCACCAGGCCTGAACAGGCTTCCCAGGGCAGTGGTGGGAACACTTCTGGAAGTGTTCAAAACACCTGTGGACACCTGGGGGCAGGTCTAGTAGTGAACATGGCAGTGCTGGGGGAATGTTGACCTCAATGGTCTTTGAGGGCTTTTCCAACCTAAATGACTCAATGATTCTGTGTCAGTGTGACTTTGCTTGACCCTGAGCCTTGTAGGAGTGCTCTGCCCTTTCATCTCTGGGAACAATGCGTAGGGCAGTGGAAAATGGAAAACACTAAACCCTTTTCAAGAATTACAGCAGATAAATAAATTCTACAGGCCTCAGCTGCTCTGTGGAGACCCCCAGCTTGCCTGCCACCTTCTGACCAGCTCTGGGACCGGTGGATGGTTTGTCTGACACACCCAAGAGCTGAGGGTTAAAGAACCTCTCCTGGGGGAAACACTTAAGGAATTGTTAAAACTACTTGTGTTGAAAGGGGTCCCAACGCCTTGAGACTTATAAAGTTAAACTGGGGCCAACCTCCTCCTTTCCCCCTCTGGTTGAGCTCAGCAATCAGCTGACATAGTTAAGCTGATAGTCATTAGATTTATATGTCCTTTGCTCCTGGCATTCTGTCCTGTCTGCTGGGGCAGATTTCGGCTGGTGACCTTTGTGGCATGTGGCAAGGCCAGTGAGTCTTGGCTTCTGCCGCAGACGCCTGTGGCTTGTTGTTTAGAGAAGTTTATTTCTCAAGGCTGTGGTCAGCAGTGAGCCATGCACTCGTGCTATTTTTGCAGGCATACCTAGAGAGTCAGGAAGGAGGCCAGAACCATTCCAGAGAAGACAAACTGCAGATCTCAATGCCCTTATCAATCAGGTATATGTTCATAAGCTACAAAGGAGACACAAAATGTCCAGCAGGATAAATAAAGAGGGAGAACAGGGAGAAGAAAGGCACCTGGAGTATCAGATAGCCACTTAGAAGATGATAGATAGATGGGAAAAAAATACAGCAGGAAGAGAAAGCTGGATTTTTAGTGTTGATGTATGGGACAGAGAGATAAAATTGTGCTTTGAAAGACAAACATGCACAAAGCCCAGAAATTTTGTCTTCATATACTTGCAGAAGGTGAGCAGCAACAGTTAGTTGTTTATTGGATTGCTCCCTGCTTTTTAGAGCTCCTTAGAATTTTCCTCTGGGTTGTTGAGAATCTTGCTCTCTGTGCTGGATTGACCCTCCTGCACCAGCAGCTCACTCTCTGCTCTGCTGCCAGTTTGGAATGGGATCCAAGTGCCTCAATATTGCCATGAAAGGGGTGGGGAGGATGGCCAGGAGAGCATCTCACCAGTGCATTCCTGCCTCCAGCAAGGATTGGGCAACTGTCAGTGTGACCCAGCTGGCCTGAGGAGCCAGAGGGAGTCCAGACTGGGAGTGGAGCTGAGGAGTAGAGGTCAGCTGGTTGGGGTGATAAACACATGAGGCTTTTTCCCTTCTCCTCTCCACTGAGGGCTGCCTGGACAGCTCAGCCCATCTGTGGTCACTGTGGGAAAAGAAACTGCTCAGTTCAAACTGGAACTCACTGGGTGCAAAGGGAGGAGTGAGTGGTGAGTGTAAAATGAGAGATGCCTGAAAAATAAGCTGAATGAAGCTGAAGAGCACATGAATGAGAGCATGACCCATTCACTGTCATGGTCACACACAGCCCTGAACCACCTGGGACACTCAGTCTGTCAGTCCAAGAGATTGACAAGGACATGCTGGGTTTGGAAATGCCCAAACTATGAGCAATTTGCTTGCCCTTCAGCTTGCCCCAGAGCAGCAGCCCAGGGCTGTCTCAATGCAGGGTTAATCAGGGCCTTTGCATGGGTCTGGTTTCCTCCTGCTCAGCTCCTGGCACTGGCATTGTCTGCCCCAGCCACCCTTCCCAGAACACGGATCTCCCTCATCCATCACAGCTCTGACACAGGATCCCTCTCTGACACCCACCCCTCCTTTCCTCCCTTCTCCCAGTCTGACCAGGATGGATCAGCACCCCTGACATTATCCTGCTCCTTTCAGTGATCCCTCCATCCACCCATCCATTCCCCATCCATCTTCCTGAAAAGTGACCTGCTCACTGTGCCCCTCCCCAGCTCAGAGCCGCCTGGCTGGCTGGCTGGGAGCAGCAGGACGTGCCTGGGGGTGGAAAACACCGAGTGTGTGTGACTGGGGGTCACCAAAGCAATCCAGGAAAACCAGCTCCTGGAAACTGCCAGAGACAGTTTGTAAACTGGGCTGCAGACACGAGATCATCAGCCTGCCCCTCTCAGAGGCTCTGCTTTTCCCAGGCAGTTGCACACTCGGCTGTGTTGAAGGGAATAATGTTGCAACGAGGTGACAAAGGTCAGTGTAAGACTGAAGGAGGGGAAGATGATTTATTTTAACACGGAATGTTTTCATTCACTCAGGATCAAATACAGGTGCCTCTCAGCACCGAGATGCCTCCAGTGGTTTTCCCAGCCTGCAGGCACTGAGAGATGTGCATCCAGATGATCCCAGTGATGTCAGGGAAGGCTCCAGGTACTCAGTGCCTCTTAGGTCTGGATGCTTCAAACTGAGGTGACTTGAAAAGTGAGGTTTTGAATCTTCAGGAGCTTTGAAGTGGCTTCATTTTCTCCCACTGCCTGGGCCAGGCCCCATGGCCATCTGGCCAGGATCCTCCTGGGCATCTCCAGTCCTGGGCTTGGCTCATTCCTGGGGCAGAGAAATAACTGGCAAAAGGAGACTTCTGTGGTTGGGTTTGCAGCTGGTTCAGCTGCACAGCACAGCCCCAGCAAGGAACTGCTTTGGCAGAGGCTTCTGAGATCTTCCCTGCTGCAGCTTTGGTCCTGAACAGAAGGATTGCTGCCTGTGACACTTTAGAAAGACAGCATTAGTGTGAAAGCAGGGCAGTAGCTGCACCTGCAGGGATGAACCTGGATGAGGACTTTTGTGCTGGAGAGCATCGATCAGTTCACTGCACATGCACAGGAATCAAATTAAATTCCTTGGGAAAAGTGTCACCTTTGAAAAGCCTTTGAAAGTTAAGACAGCAGGAACTCACAGGTTCTTCCTAGAGACTGAGAGAGCATGGCAGGGAGCAACATCTCAGTTTGGGTATCTCAGAAAAACAGAAACTCCCAATAAAAAAGGATTTTCCTCTTCAGTTCCAAAGTAGGGAATGGCACATTCATGAAATGGTACAGTTTTCCCCCACATGCTGGGGAGTGACAGGAGAGGGAGGTAAATCCCTCTTTGCTGGACTGGTCTGTCCATTGCTGGTGCATCCCCTGCCTGCTCCCTGCCTCTTCCCAGGGCTCTGCTCCTGCCCTTCCCTGCAGCCGTGGGCAGGGAGGGCAGGTGGGCACCCCAGTGTTCCTGGGGGCACAGGCTGGCAGAGAGCACCAGGCTCGAGAAGAGCACAGGGGGGATTTGTGTTTGATCTGTCACAGCAAACGCTCAGAGCTCTCAGACTTCATGCACTAGTGGGTAATTTCTGTTTTGTCTTCATTTGATGGAGAAGCGAGGTGGTTTGTGCCCTCAGTGCAACTTCTAAAAGACAATTTAATGGCTGTGGTTGAACACAAACGGGGAGAGGGCCAGGGCTGGCTGAGTCGAGTGTTAGCACATAACACCCCATGGGAGAGTAACAGAAGCTGTCTATGTCATAAATAACACTGAATGGCTTATTTTGGCAAAGAATTTTCATTCCTGACAAATGCCATTTTGAGGCAACCAATAACCACCTGCTGATTTGGGATGAAATTAGAGTTGGCATGCTCAGGTCAGCTCAGACACAGTGTTTGGTGGGTTTCCAGTGGAGTCTCTCTCATAGGAAATAATCTTTATGAGACTGTCAGAGGCAAGGGAATACCCAGGCTTACAAATCCTTGCTCTGTTTTATTGGGAAGGCCCATGTCAGAGGATTGTTAAGTAAAGCACATTACATAAGGCTGCCCTTTGGGGTGCTAAGGTCTCATAACTGGGACATTTTTTCAAGTCTATCAGAATGATTGCAGCATCTCCTGAGTTGTTAGTTCTTCTCTGGGTTTTTTTTTTTTGAAGATGTTTTTTCTCTTCTAACACATTAAATGGCACCTCCTGTGTTTTGCTGACTGTAAAGGTGTACAAAGGTGTGTAAATGTGATCCTTTGGGATCCAGTGTCACCTGCACTTTCTGGTTTAAATCTGTTACAGTACAAGCTCAGCCATTTGTGCTCCAGCCCTCCCCTCCACAGGAAGGATGTTCAGCTATGGGGGGGCAAGGTAGGAAACCCTGAGCAGATCTCAGGGATCTTCTGTGGGATCAAGGGACTGAGCATCTGAACTCAAACATCTGGTTAATCTAAAGTAAAAATCAGGGAATTATATTCCCATTTGGAAAGTACATTAAAGTACAGGCACACCTGCTGTCCTGCTGGTTCATCTCTCTGCCTTTGCTGTTCCTTTGTGCAATGAATGCTTTTGAAGGCGTGGTGCCCTGAATAAAGCTGAGTTTTATTCAAGGCACAACAGGTCCATTGCCTGGTGGGGAGGGGGGGGGGGGGGTTGCTTTCAGTGGATAAAAGAAAAACCTTTGGAAATTATGTTTGCTTTAGGTTCTTGCCTCTCGTGTGGGCTGAGGCTGATGCTGGGACAGGGGCTTTGCCCACCTCTGAGGCTGGAAGAGCTCCAGGTACAGCCTCTCCCACAGGCAAACTGGCTTCCTTGAAGAGGACAAGACAGAGAAAGCTGAACTCTGTCCTAATCTGCTTTTCAGAAGCACTGATGTGCCCATGGATACTCGGGAGTATTGTCCTCTGAAGTGACTGTGACTGGCTTTCCTCCAACGTGAGACTGTCCCTGCAATGGGCAACGGGGGCAAGGAAACACCTGAGATGTCTGCAGCCCCTTGGGTGCCCCTTGGGTGCCCCTTGGGTCCCCTTGGGTGACCCTTGGGTGACCCTTGGGTGCCCACTGCCCTCTGCAAGCTGAGCAAACTCTGTCTACAACCTCTTCATTCCCTGCCTGGTTTTTTTTTTTTTTTTTTTTTTTTTTTTTTTTTTTTTTTTTTTTTACTTTGAGCCTCTGTCTTGTTTTTCTCAAGATTTATTTGCATCACTCCAGGATGAACTCTGGATAAGTTCTCACAGCAGAGGAGCCCCTCACTAATACAGGCCTGCTGAGGTGTCTGATCTCCATTTCCACCCTGACCTTTTTGTTCCTAATTCCCTGATAAAGCTGGTTTTTTTTCCAAAGGTGTACAAAGGACTGTAGGTAACAGCAGCTGCCCTTGGCTGTGTAACAGGAGTGCAGGCTCAGACTGCTCAATGTGTGCTACAAATTCACATTGACCCTGTGAGAGAAATTCACATTGACCCTGTGAGAGAAATTCAGATTCACACTGTGAGAGAAATTCACATTGACCCTGTGAGAGAAATTCACATTGACCCTGTGAGAGAAATTCACATTAACCCTGTGAGAGAAATTCACATTCACCCTGTGAGAGAAATTCACATTCACACTGTGAGAGAAATTCACATTAACCCTGTGAGAGAAATTCACATTCACACTGTGAGAGAAATTCACATTCACACTGTGAACTGCTGCTCTGAAGGGCTCTGTCCATCCCTTACAAACCTGACTTTTCAAGGAGTTATCTCAAAAAAGGAGTTTATGTAAAGAAGTCTCATCTTTAACCATGCTTGGCCACTCACTTCTATCTGAAGTTCAGTTTGTCTGTTCTGTTCGGGGCCCTACCTATTCCTGGAATGGGATTCAGACCAGTTGAACTCCAGTTTCCTTTAAAACACGGAGAGCCTTCAGTTGTGTCAGAGCTTGTAACAAGTTGCTGTGAAGAGGAAACACAATCCACGGACAAAGCACCATCCCACTGACCTGTGAAATGCTGAAGAATGACGTTCATCTCAAGTTTGCTCAGCACCATCACCGGAATGGACGGAACCGATAACGAATAGCAGGCAGGTGCCCGGCTGCCCATAAAAATCCCAAGCCTCTGGATGTCCGGCAGGCTAACAGCCCTGTGACAGGCGGCCCCGCCCGCGGGGGACAGAGCCGGGACAGAGCCGGGACAGAGCGGGACAGAGCCGGGACTGAGCCGGGAGAGAGCCGGGACTGAGCCGGGACAGAGCCGGGACTGAGCCGGGACTGAGCCGGGACAGAGCCGGGACAGAGCCGGGACTGAGCCGGGACAGAGCGGGACTGAGCCGGGACTGAACCGGGACAGAGCCGGGACAGAGCCGGGATTGAGCTGGGACAGAGCGGGACAGAGCGGGGACTGAGCCGGGACAGAGCCGGGATTGAGCTGAGACAGAGCGGGACAGAGCGGGGATTGAGCTGGGACAGAGCCGGGACAGAGCCGGGACAGAGCGGGACAGAGCCGGGATTGAGCTGGGACAGAGCGGGACAGAGCCGGGACTGAGCCGGGATTGAGCTGGGACAGAGCGGGACAGAGCCGGGACTGAGCCGGGACAGAGCGGGACAGAGCCGGGACAGAGCGGGACAGAGCCGGGACTGAGCCGGGACAGAGCCGGGACAGAGGAGCCGGGACAGAGGAGCCGGGACACAGCCGGGACTGAGCCGGGACTGAGCCGGGACAGAGCCGGGACAGAGCCGGGACAGAGGAGCCGGGACAGAGCCGGGACTGAGCCGGGACAGAGCGGGACAGAGCCGAGACAGAGCCGGGACAGAGCCGGGACAGAGCCGGGACAGAGCCGGGACAGAACCGGACAGAGGAGCCGGGACAGAGCCGGGACTGAGCCGGGACAGAGCCGGGACAGAGCCGGGACAGAGCCGAGACAGAGCCGGAGGGACAGGCTGGGGAGGCTCCAGCCCGGAGGGACCCGCGGTGACCCCAGCCCAGCCCAGCCCAGCCCAACCCAGCCCGGCCCAGCCCGGCCCAGCCCGGCCCAGCCCGGCCCGGCCTGGCCCGGCCCTGGCGGCCGCAGCGCTCGGCTGAGAGAGAGAACAGCCAGGGGGAGAGCGCAGGTGAGTGCTGGGGACCGGCCCCGAGCGGGACCGGGACAGACCCGGGACAGGGACAGACCCGGGACAGACCCGGGACAGGGACAGACCCGGGACAGGGACAGAGCCCGGACAGGGACAGACCCGGGACAGGGACAGACCCGCCACGGGGACAGACCCGAGACAGGGACAGAGGGACAGACCCGGGACAGGGACAGACCCGGGACAGGGACAGAGCCCGGACAGGGACAGGGACAGACCCGGGATAGGGAGAGACCCGGGACAGGGACAGACCCGGGACAGGGACAGACCCTGCAGAGGGACAGAGGGACAGGGACAGACCCGGGACAGGGACAGAGGGACAGACCCCGCATGGGGACAGATCCGGCACAGATGCATGGAACAAGTGGGGGTGAAAGGAGAGAGATGCCCTCTCTTTCTGTTTTTCAATATTTCTATGTTTTTCTGTATTTCCGTGTTTTTTCTGTATTTCCATTTTTGGGAGGGGGGGTCTAAGCAACCCGAAGTTCTCCCCCTTGGTGGGGAGTGGAACGAGCTGAGCTTTAAGGTCCCTTCCAACCCAAACCATTCTATGATTTTATCATTCTATGATTTTGATTATTTCTCCATTGGAAGCTGGCATAATTGTCTGCCACAAGAATGACACTTGGCTCTCTTCTGATATTTTAGTGCCGGATAAAGAGAGAGTGTGACAGTGAACAAACTTCAGAAGGGACAGGGCAGCACTCCCAGAAACGGGAATGCCCTGGCACCTCTGCAGGTGCCAGACACTCACTGCTGCCTGCACAGGTCAGGCACTACCAGGAGAGTGCTGAGATTCATTCTGCTGTCCCACAGTGGGAGGGTGGCACATCCTGTGGCCTCTCGAGGTTCCAGAGAGAATTTCTTACCAATTATTCCAGTGTCAAACTTCCCAGCACATCAGGGAACGAAACATTAAAACAGCTGGTCAGGCCAGGATGGGGCTTGTTCCATCTGTCCCCACGTGCAGGTAGGGCACAGTAAATCCTGTGGCAATATAAAGAGCTCAGAACTGGGGGGTTTGCTGTGCCTCTGCTTTGAGACAGAGAGGGGGATTGAGATCAAGCCTTCAATACCTGGCTGCATTTTATTGTTTAATATGCTGCAAGCTTTATTAACCCTCTGCAGGCCTGGAGGGGGGTGTCTGTGAGGTGCTCCCAACACACAGAGTTCATTTCAGCTGGAGAGGGACATTTAGCAAAGCCCAATGGCCATGAAGGGTCAAATGGAGATGGCACAGGCACCCCTGGTTCCCTGCATTCATTAAAGCCCAGAGGCACCTAAACTCCTGTTCTCCTCAGTGTCTCAAAGAGGGTGGAAAGTCCTGCTGGAGGGATGTGTCTGGTAAAAAGCTGATGTTTAATCACACCTTGGTGAGTCTTTACTGAATGTCTGTTGCCCACTATTTGGTTTTGTGGATGGAAAACGGTGAGTAAATCCCAGCCCTGGGATTGGAACACGCAAGGAGGATAGTCATGGGAGCAGCTGTTACTGGGAAAAGTGGGAATGGTGGGTTTATAGGCAGCCAGGCTCCAACTGAATCCTAGACTGTGCTAGCAAACCCCTTCAGGCAGCCGTGGATGCAAACACTGAAGCAGTGAGAAGGGAACGGAGAAGAGAACAGGGGGGATTCTCTGCAGTGTGGGAATGAGGGAGCTGATCTGCACTGTGAGAGCAGACCACTGGTGCCCCTTGCAGTCATTCCCTTGGCTCTGCTCTCCTTATGTTGTGTGAAAGTGCAGTGGGTCTGACCCTGGCTCTGGGTGCAGTGACAGCAGCCCTCAGCTTGCAGGTGACAGAGGGACACAGTGGCACCTCAGCTGGGGAGGGAAAATAACCACAGGTTGGAGCCTGAAACGAGTCCCTTCAATTTCCTCTGGACCCTACAACGTGGATGAACTGGTGTTGAGGGACTGGAATGGGAATGGGCATCTCCCACTGAAAAGAGCAGCAAGGACTCAGTAATTGGAACATCACATTTACTTAAATCCAAATGTTGTGGGTATGGAAGACTCACTCACGTGCATGGTGTGGCTGTTCCTCATCCTGGTGCAGGGCATTCTCCTGGGAAAACCAAAATGCTCTTCTGTCACCCAGCTGGCCCCTGGCCTGATCTGAGCAATGTCCCTGCACTCACTCATGACCAGCATAACCAGCACTCCTGATTTGGGGTAGCGTGTTGGGTGGCTGGAGGGCTGCAGGTACCTGTAATCTTTATTGAATTTGGGGCTTTGTTTCATATTCCATGCTCACTGTCTTGTATGGTGTTTATGGGATTCTCGTTGCTGTTATATCAAGGTGGACTTGGAACACGACCACTGAGCTTTGCACATCTTCACCCATTTCATTTGTGAATATTTCTGCCCCAAAGAGGCTTCCCTGCTTCACCTCCACCCTTGGCACAGTCAGGACTGTCCACCAGGCTGCAGGGAAATGGAGTGTCTCGGCCTGGTTTTTGATCTTGGTCATTTCTTTATGGACTGAAAGTCCAGACACGGGGTCAGACCTAGCAGGTCTTGGTTTCTGGAGTTCTTGCCCTTTCTGAGCCAGGTGGGTGCCAAAGTCTGCAGGAAGAGCTCTGCCAGTTGTCACTGGTCGGAGCAGGGAGACTTGACAGCAATATTCCAAGAAGAGAATTACAGGGAAAACAACACATTGGGAGAGTATTGTTTCCAGTTAAAACAGAGTTTTAAATTCAGTCTGAGATAACTCTCCTTCAGCTGTTGCCTCCTGCCTTTTCTTCACTGAAATGAAGTCCTTCCTTGGGAGAATGCACTTCCTCTCAGGGAAGAAGGTGTCCCCTCAGCAGGGGAGGCTGTGCCCCCTGAGCCCTGCTGTGCCATCCTGGGGGCTCCAGGGGCACGTGGAGGCTCAGCCCTGGCACCCAAGGGTTAACAGGGCCTCGGGTAGGCGGGGGGAAAACAAGCTGTGAAATGGAAGAAGGTCAAGCTCTTGGAGGAGCTTGTTCTGCTGCAGATGGTTTTAAATTATCGGCCCCTCTGGAGGAGAGGCCCCAAGAAAAGTGTAAAACCAGGGCTGGGGATGAGGCTGGGGATGGTCAGGTTTGTGGGGTCAGTGAGCAGGAGCAGTTGTGGCTCTCCTGGGACTTGGGAGACTCCACTGTCTGTCTAATTAGGAATTCCTCAGTTACTGAGACCCAACAGCTAAATGTGTTCGGAGACTAAATCCCATTGGCACTTTTCTGTGGGGAGCAAATGCCTGGAAAGGGAGAGCACATGGGAAGAGGAACAGCAGAATTCCCTGTGGCTCTGGATAGCTCAGGGCCCTCTGGGATAACTCTGCTCCTGCTGCAGCTGAGGAGAGCTGAATTCAGGTTTCAGTAGAGGCAGGTGAATGCTTCCTGTGGGAGCATTCCTGGGGCTCACCCAAAGCCTGACTGTCCTTAGAGACCTGCCTGGCAATGGGGTTTATTAAAGGTGCAGCATCCAGGCAGCAAAAGCACAAACTGCTGTCCTGGACCAGCAGGACTGCTGTCTGAGGGAGCATCCTTGGGATGATCATGGTCCAAAGCAGATGAAAATGCTGTGGGAGTCCCACACTGCTAGAAAACAGTGGCTGCTACTGAGAGGATTTTCCTGCAGCAGTCCAGATTTCCCAGATCCTTGTTGTCTTACTTCCTTGGCTTGTCAACTTTCAAATGGTTTAAATTGCTTCTACTTTCTGTTTTTATATCACTGCAAAGGTAACAGGGGATGTAGAACTGAAGGATCTTAGCCCAGGCATCACTTTGAGCAATTCCATTTCCCTCTGTTGAGATGCTTTTCTCATGAACTGGGAAGGTTTAAACACTGTCACCAGCAACAGTGGTCGAAAAGAAAGAAGGAATGAAGAAAATTACTCCAGAATTTAATTTTCACATTTATCTTTTATATTGTTGGTTGAAATAGTGATTCCCAGCCCTGCAAGGGAGAAGTTTTTGATACCTGGGTGAGAATCTTCTTTCTCAGACTGGTGGAAATGGTGGTCTTTGTGGTTGTGCTGTCTTGATGCAATCTAACAGGAGTCTGAGCTGTGGCACCAAGGGTTTTCTGTGTGTTCCCTTTCCATTGGCCTCAGATTTTAAAATGACCATCTTCTCATGGGAAACCAGAGGAAAGCCGCCTTCTGGTTCTGCCAGCCCAGACAGCCTGTGAACCATGGCCATCACCAAAAAAACACTTCTCTTGCCACCTTCTGGAGCCAGCCCTTCCTCTCCAGCTGAGCATGAGATTTGATATGAATTTATTCACCCAGTGCAAAGGAAAGCAACGGCTGTGGGCTCTCAGTGAAAGCAGCCTTCAGGCCAGCTGGGTTTTGTTGCCTGCAGGTCGAGCTGCTGGGAGAAGGGAACCTGCAGTCCCAGACTGGCCATCTCTGTGGACATCAGGAACTAAGCACAGGCCCCTCTGCTTTAGGGGAGCTTTCTGAGCAGAGGAGGGAAGGTTTACAAGGTCTGCAAGGGCAGACCAGAAGCAAAAGATTTGGGGTCACAGTGCACTGAACTTGTACTTCTGGGGTAAACCTGCCCATGGAAATCAGAGATCCCAGTTTGCTTTGGGTTGGAGGAGAACTTTAAGACCATCTAATTCAATCTCCCTGCCATGGGCAGGGAACCTTCCACTGGTGGAATAAGTGGCCTTGTTTGCTGCTCGTGGGAAAGGGGTCAGCCTGTGTCTGTGTTGGAGGGAAAGGAGCAAACTGAGGTGTGACTTTTGGCTGTAGCAGTGAAGCTCTTCTAGAGCAACTGGTTTTCTTTCAGGCCTCTTGGAATAGCAGGCTGAGGGACTCTTCTGCTGAGGGCCAAGCCCAGGCATGGTTGGCCCACACAGAGATGCAACAATCCACTGGTATTACTTCTCTGCTAAGGAACTGTGAGATCTCCTAAGGACTTGTGGCCTCTGAGAACCTATCTGCTGGTGTGTCCTACACCACCTGGTACAGAGCCTGTCCTTTCCTTGGATCTGCACAAGTGCTTGTCCTTCTTTGAGGCACAAGGTCCTGCATGGGAGATGCAGCGTGGCCTTGACTGATGGTCGCATCTGGCCAGGCTGGCCCTGGCCATGGCCAGCCTTGCCAAGGGCTCCAGGGCACCTCCCCTGGGCTGGGGGAGTGTGGGGCTATAATGAGCCCCAGGGCTGCTCCAGCTCCCTGTGGAGACTCCTGGCAGCTCCCGGGCACAGCCTCACCTGCTGTGAGAGCGGAGAGGTGTGAGGGCAACAACAGTTTGCTGTTTCTTTTGCCATTCAACAGCATTTACACCAGACTGATAAGGGGCTTATCTTCCTTCCCACAGGTCACTGATCTCTGGGACCAGAGGACTGGCTATGAGGAGCTTTGTGCTCTGAGTGACCAAAGGCACCGTGGGCCTGGACACTCAGCAGTGACTTCCAGAGGATCCTCTCAGAAGCTCAGCCTGGAGAGTGGTGAGTTTGGCCATGTCACCACTGCTTTGTGTGGTGCAGAGCTGGGGGTGGGAATGACACCTTTGCTGTCACACTGAGTGTGGCTTTGTGTGGCAGCAGGTCTGGAAATGGTTGTAAATGTTCTGGGGGCAGTGGGCTCCTGTGGTGTTGGGCTCCTGTGGTGTTGGGCTCCTGTAGGGCACACGGATTTCCCTGGATTTCCCTGGGAAGATGCCAGGCTGTTGAAGATCTGCTGTCATTGTCCCTTGGAGCTGGCAGGGGACTTGTGGCACTGGGGTTCCTAAGGGTTTTCCTCCTGGGCAGTGAGCAGGGATATGTTCTCTCTCCTTCCCGGCAGGGAGACTGTGCTGTGTTTGCTCTGTGGTGCTTGCTGTAAATCTGCTGCCTGTGCCTGAGTCTGTTTCTGCTACGAGAAATCTGTGGGAGTGTTGTGCCATGGAAAGGCACAGTCTGGCTGGTTCTCATGCTGCCATTCCATCCCTGCTGCTCCAAAGGGACATGGACTCACTGCCCTGCTCACTGCTGGGGCTGGATGGCTCTTGCTCCCTTAGCAAACAGGGATGGTGTGTGTCTCCTCTTGGCCTTGGCTTTCAGTGCCACTTTCATACATAAATGGCCACAGGGTATCCAGTTTGTGTGCCTGTGGATCCTGAGCAAGCACTTAGGTCATGTTCATAATCCCTGGGGCAGAGGAGAAGATCAAGTCAGGTATAGATTTACCAAAGGGATAAGTCACACAAAATCTGATCCTTGGGCATTCCCCCCCACTCTACACAAGACCTCCATTCATCACTGGAGAGCTTGTGATGTTCCCCCTCTGTGACCTGCTCAGAAGTTTTCAGGAATTTCCCTTCTGCAGTTCATTGGCCTTCAGTTCTGTGGTTCAAACCAATGCATTTGAAATTTTCCTTTAAAATTCATCTGAAATGGGAATACTCAAGCTCAAAAGATGACCTCAAGTTAACAAAAAACCACAGAAAGCCAACCCAAAGCTGAAAGAGAAATTTTAGCTGAAATATATTCACTGAGTATCTGGATCCCTGGGGTAAAGCACAGCTAGAATGTGACTGAGCTCACAATTTGGTATTTTGTTTAGAATGTTTCCTGTGACAGGACTGCCCTGATTTTCATGATTTACAAAGAGAAATTCAAAGAGAATTACAAAGAGAAAAGCTTTGTCAGGGCAGGGTCAGCCTGGAGCTCAGGGAAAGGTCCTTCCCCAGGCTCCCCAGGGAATGGGCACAGCCCCGAGGCTGCCAGAGCTGCAAGAGGGTTTGGACTCAGGGATGTCAGTGTGCTCTCAGGGATGCCCAGGGTGGGATTGTTGGGCTGTCTGTGCAGGACTGGATGGTCCTTGTGGGTCCCTTCCAGCTCAGCAGATTCCATGAGACCTGTTCCTATGAAAGAGAATGCTGCCTCTGTTGCTGATTACTTTATCGTTATGGTTGAAGTCTGTGCTGATGTTTTTGTTTCAATGTGTTTGTGTCTGTGCTTGTGCAGTGCCTGTGACCCATCCTGAGCCTCTGCATCCCTCCCCTCCCCATGAAGCACTCACTGGGTGTCACCTCCCTGCAGGTCTGGCTAATTCTGCTCCCCCCTCTGCCAGCAGTGATGTCACATCTTGTTTGTCTGTCTGTACTGCACTGTCTGAAGCCCATAAATAACTCCCCGTGACACCCCCAGCACCTACAAATCCTCTGACTCCCAAATGTTTTGCTTATTCCCCCAGCTGATTTATGGCCCCAGCACTGCTGTCCAGTCAGGCTCACAGGGAACAGTCTCCTGCTGTGTCTCATCCAGACAGATTGATGAACACACAGGATAAAGGGGGCCCTCCCTCCCACCCTGCCAGCCTTGCTGCTTTATTTTGGGACATTGAAAATGTTGTCAGTAGCCAAGGGCTTGCTCCAGCTCTGTGCTCAGAGCCATGGGAGCTTTTCCTCTGTCTCCAGTGGGGATGTCCCTGGAGCTGCAGAGCAGACAAACTTGTGCCTGGAATGAGGAATTGCAAAGTGGATACTTGAACAAGGCTGATGCATGGCAGGGGTGTGTTTTACAGAGGAGTGAGAGTGTTGAGCTTCTTCCAGTGGCACCCTGTGGTGCTGGGGTGGCAGCAGCATTCACCTCCCTCTTGGCTCCCTCTTGGAAGCGTTTATTCCATTGAATAAATCATCCTCATGTGGACACCAATGTTTCAAGCACCTGTGAGTGAAGATCTGAATTACATTATGGCAATTTTTGGAAGGATTTTGCTGTCTCATTTTAAAAATTCTGTGATTTCTTTTCTAGATTGAACTGGAGTCAGAACCAAACCGTGGTCATTCATGTAACAAGGGAGTAAAAATTCTAAAAGTAAGCAGGGGTAGGGTTTAATGACTCTGTGCCAACCACGGTGTTATTTTCTGGTCCTTATTTAATACACAAGACACTGGAAAATGCAACGTGGTTGGATTCATTACACTGAAGGAATGTTCCTTTCATATCCAGCACTGTTATTTTAACCCTGCAATCAATGTGTGGCATTAACATGCTTCCTTCTCATTCTCCAGAAGTCAGGAATTCACAGGAGTTTAAGGATTCACAGGAGATTATTTTTAATCCAAGTGAATTTCTGAAATCTTTAAGACTCTGTAAACTCAGCAGTTTCTCCATAGTGCACATAGTGCATGTTGTGCACTGAGGGATGGAGCCTGTTACTGCCAGTGCCAATATTGTCAGCATTTGGGGGTTTGCTAAATTAGATTTGGATTCAGCCCTCTCTCAGCAGTTTCTAGTTATGGTAACACATGTCCACTGTCACAGCAGGCTGAGAATGAAACGTTTGGAGGTGTAAGGAGAGGCTTTGGAGCTGAGTTTGGACCACGCTGCTGTTTCAGGGCTGCTGCTCCTCCCCACTGCCTAGCTTGGAGGAAAGGAGTCAGGAGGAGGAAAAAATAAATGCAAGTGTAACATAAACAGAGCTTAGAGGAAAGCTGCTGCAAGCTGGTGTCAGGTCATCCTGTTTGGTGAGTGTTGTAAGCATCAGGCATTCCAGCTCCAGGAGTGGTGACATGTTTAGGAAGATACAAGAGGCAATAGGGGATTATCTTTGTTGTTAATGCGGTTCAGTGCTGTGCAGGACAAATTAAATCCATAAGAGGGTGATCAAGAGCCTCTCAAAATCTCAACCATTCACTGTGCAATGCCCTGCCTGGGGCAGGACAGGCTGCCCTGGAATCAGCTCCTTTCAGTTCAGTTTGGTGTCTTTTCCTCCCCACGAGCTCCTCGTTCCCTTCCTTGCCAGGTTCTCCGACACCTCCCCAGGGTTTGCAGAGGTAACCGTGGGATGTGCCAGGCCAGCAGCACAGGGCTGAAATGCAAACCCCTGCAGTGGGAGCAGCAGAGGTCACCCAGCCCAGGCCAGGAGAGAGAGAGGCCTTGGCTGGTGCTCACACAGCCTCTCCCATTTCCCAGCGCTGTTGTCTCAGTGCATGTCCACGGAGGCCAGGCAGGCTCACAGAGATGCCAATTGTTGCTGAAGTTTGTAGAGTGTGCAAAGCCTAAAACAAGATCTGTGGTAAGGACAAAGTGGACCCAGAGATTTTTTTGCAGGGGGGTGTCTGTGGCTCTTTGCAGCTGCTGAGTAATGGCAGAACACATTTTGGCGCAGAAGCTGACCCAGAGGTACTGTGAGTGACACTCTCGTGGCCTGGCTATGAGATATCCAGCACAAATCATTTTTGTTCACTAAGTTCTCTGTTACCTTTAGCTGAAATCAGTTCTCACCCAGACAGTGCAGCTGGGAGGTGAATGTGTGACAAGGAGATGTTGGGGTTCTTATCAGGTGCCAGAGCTCAGCTGGATGAATACCTGGTGCAGGTGTGCTCCCAAAGCCCCTGTGCCTTTCAAAACTGATGGAAGTTGCCTGTTCCTGTGTCCCTCTGTTAGCTGAAGGAGTGCAGAGGGTAAGCAGAGACACAACACTAATGCCACAGGCAATCCAATCTAATTGCTCTTTCAGAGCTGTAGTAACTCTATAGTTCCTGAGCATCTCTCACATGACAGAGAATCTGCTCTCCCAGCTTGCTGCAAGGCAGGGATGTGTTACATTACACATTGTCCAGTTTAAAATACAGGGAAAGAGACTCCTTTGGCAGAAGGTCCCCTGAGTGATCCATAACAATAACTCCTTCATGCCAAGCTCACACTTCACCATTCCCTTCTAAAGGCTTCTGGTCTGCTCTCAGGTCTGTTGCTAATTTAAATGAGATCAGGATGTACCCCTGCTCCATGCCCCAGTTTAGACATCCATCTCTCTGGTTTTCTTCTCAGCAACTGCTCTTGCCATCCATCAGACCCCACCACGTGAGTGCCATGTGGTGAATATTTGCCTGAAACACGAGAGGAGGTCTTTAGAGGAAAGCCAGGTGACACAGAGGGATGCCACTGGATGTTTACATTTTCCATTCAGCACTGCTGATCATCCTCACACCCAGGTTGTGTTGGGCATGACAGGCTGATTGGCAGGCCTGTTCCCACTTGGCTGCAAGGATGTGGCGAGTGAGGAAGGGCAAACTGTGCCACTAAAGGGAGCAGTGGTGAGGTCTGTCCTTTCTCTTGCAAACTGTAAATAATGCAATTATTTGTCTTTTTCAAAGGAGAACTTGTAATCTGTGTGTGCTGACCCCAGAAAGCTGAGCAAAGCATCATGAGCAGCCATCAGACAGGTGAGAGAACAGACAGGTGAGAGAACAGAGACAGCCCTGGGGAGCCCCTGGAAATAACCCCAGCTTGATTCTCTGGCTTGGAGATGGCAGGGACTGACCCACCATGCTCTGACGTGGCAGCAGGGCCTTTCTGATGCCAGGTTTTGTGTTTGGAACAAGAGCTGGTGCACAGCTCTCCCTGTCCAAACCGTGGCTGGAGCTGTGAGCCGAGGTGCTCCTGGATTGGGACTCTGATTGCAGAATTTCCCACTTGGACACAACTTTGGCAAAGCCACCACAAAATCCCAGACCTTGATGCCCAAGCCCTGGGGCACATTCACAGCCTCTGGCACTGGAATGGGTGGGACCTTTGTGGTCCAAGAGGAGCTGAGCAGGAGCAGTTATTGCTCTGCAGCAGGCAATGCAGAGACTGAGAGATCCTTTCTGAAGGACAAACATGTCATTGAATGTATTTTTTCTTGCCTTTCTAGTAAAAATCTTCAAGAAATCTTCTATCCCAGGCGTTGTTGTCACTCAGTTTGTGAATGAGGTTCCACAAGGATGCAGTACACCTGACTTTGAGAAGAAACCACTCACCCTGACACTGCAGGAAGGTGAGACTTGATAAACAGGTAAAGCCACAGCTCTGAAGGTTTGACTCCATGTCCCACCTACCTGAAAAAATTATCATGATTAAATCAAGTGCGTTGCTAAAGTGATTTGACATGACCACAAAAAAAGGGTGTTGGGTGGCCAAAGTCTTTGCTACACTGATGGCAATTCCTTCAGTACTCAGACAGGTCTCCTCAGTGGTCACTGTGTCTATGCAAGACCAACCTCTGGCTCTGATGTGTACAGCAAATCTGGGGAATTCTGCAGAAAGCTCTCACAGTGAGGATTTTGCAGCAAAAGGTTAGGCAGACTGAAAAAGTTGTTTTTCTTGTTTTCCTGTTGAAAGAGCTTGTGCTCAGCACTAAAATCAGCTGCTTTTTAAACAGCTGACTACAGGTGCTGTTTGGGCTGGAGCAGCCTTTCAGTGCCTAGAAGGGCTCCAGGAGAGAGGGACAAGAGCCTGGGACAAGGGGAATGGCTCCCCACCGCCAGAGGGCAGGGTTAGGTGGGATATTGGGAAGGAATTCTTCCCTGTGAGGGTGGGGAGGCCCTGGCACAGGGTGCCCAGAGCAGCTGTGGCTGCCCCATCCCTGGCAGAGTCCAAGGCCAGGCTGGACAGGGCTTGGAGCAACCTGGGACAGTGGAAGTGTCCCTGCCCATGGCAGGGAGTGAAATGAGCTGGACTTTGAGGTCTGTCCTACCCAGGCCATTCCATGGTTCTGTGATGATTCTGTAAGGAACAACATAAGGATCTTGCACAGAGCACAGAGCAGGCAGCTGATGCACCAAGAGCTGGAATCAGTGAAGAGCCTTCCAGGGGTCTCTCTGCACCCTGCAGAGAGTACTTTTGTTCTTTCTTTTCTGTCAGTGTGGAGTAGCCTGAGAACATCGTGTAGCCCCTCTTCCCTGCCAGGACTGACCAGCAGCTTGGATTTCGGTGTTCCACACTCACCTGTGCATTTCCAGGAGCCTGAGGTTTTATGAAGGAGCACAGTGGCCTCTAGTGGAACCTGTCCCTCTTCCTCCTCCTCCACCTGCACGTTTCAGGCACCACCCAAGGCCCCTGGCTAAGTTTTCAGCTGTCTGGATTTTCACCTGTGTCAATTTTCCAAGTTACTTCATTTCCAGCAGGCTCTTTGCAGTTCCCATACAAGCTGTTTGTGCATTCAGGCTGGCCACTGTGATTCTGTGTCTGTGCAGAGGCACCGCTGGGGCCTTTGATCCTGTCATCACCACCCCACCGTGGGCAGTGCCTGGCTGAGCTGATTCTCCTGGCTGGGTGGCAGAGGGCAAAGCAGGGGAAGGTGCAGCTGAAGCGGCTAAAATGTGACACAGAGATAATCAGCTGGAATCAGGCTTCAATAAGAGGCAGCACTGCCATCTCCAAGGCTGGAAAAGACCTTTTGATAAGGATCTGTTCCATCAGGAACCTGTTCCATCAAGTCAGTTTGGTGGTGGTGACTGCCAGACTTTCCAGGGAGAATCTTTAACAGTGTTGGTCACGGGAAGACCAAGAGCATTAAAAAATAAGAGAGAGGGATCATTTCCACCCTGAGGTGTTTCCATGGATAACTCACCTCCGTTTCTATTGCCACTCACCCACACAAGCCCCTTCTCTCACTTGTTTCCCAGGGTTCCCTGTGGTTTTGGAGCCTTTTGGAGGAGAGGTTTGTAATGGGCAGTGGGAAAGCTGTTGGAGATTTTCTGTGGTGGCTGCAGGGTACTCAGGTTCCTGGGGAGCAGGAACAAAGGAGAGGGACCCCCTTCTCCCTCCTTGGTCTCTTCAAACAGCAGAGCCTGGTGGGTTTGAAGTGCAAGGTGGTGCCAGTTAAACACTGGAAAAACAGTGGAATTTGATAGAGAATATGTGTGATGAGAAGGGATTTGGACATTTCATGGGTAAAAAGCAAGTCTGGGTTGAACTTGCTGTCAGGCTCCTGATTTTAGTGATGGTCAGAGATGTCAGCAGCCACACCTGGCAGACAATTGCCACATTTGAAAGGCCTTTTATGACTGAATACAGACAAAACCTGAATTATTGATGTGCAAAAGAAGGTGTTACGGTTATTTTGAAGAACATTTCTGCACAAAATAACAAAAATTAATTACTCTGGGGATCACTCTTGATTTATAAGGGGCTAGGCCTGAGAGTCCTCATGTTCAAACCTGTCTTAAATAACTAAATTCTTGTCTCTTTTCAAAGGTAAAACTGCCATTTTCAGAGCTGTGGTCAAAGGTGTCCCAGCCCCTGAGGTGAAATGGTCACGTACGCTAAAAGGACTGGATGATCCTGCCAAATATGAAATGTCCTTCAATAGTGCTACAAATGAATTCATTCTGCAGGTAAAGATCAAATATTCCAGAGAGGACTTGAGATAAATGGACAGGAAAGCCCTGCAGTGGGATGAGGGGAGGCAGAGGGGCAGCCCCAGTCTGTGCTCTCTGTCAGCAGGGACAGGAGCTGAGGAAAGGGCTGGAGCTGTACCAGGGAGGATTAGGTTTGATATCAGGGAAAGATTCTTCCCCCAGAGGGTGCTGGGCACTGCCCAGGCTCCCCAGGGAATGGGCACAGCCCCGAGGCTGCCAGAGCTCCAGGAGGGTTTGGACAATACTCCTAAGGACGGGCTGGGATAGTTGGGAGTATCCTATCCAGGGGCTGGACTGGATAATCCTGTGGATCTCTTCAAACTCAGGATATTGTATGATTCTGTACATACCCAGCTCTGAGCTAACACAAAGATAAGCAAACAAAGCTTTTCAGAGCCCTTCTGGTAACAGACAAAGCCTCTGAGGGGCCACTGAGTAGCTGCTTTAGGAGAAGTTGGAGGTGAGCTGAAGCCCAGTCCTTTCTGTGAGCAGTTTCTGTGCTCTCCCTTGGCAGATCAAGAGCCTGGTCCCAGATGACAGTGATTTGTATCGCTGCTGTGCTGTCAATGCCTACGGAGAGGCCTCCTGCTCTGCTGGCCTCAAGATCATCCAAGGTAGGATCCCACAGGCAGTGGCTGTGCTGTTCCCTGGCTTGGGTGTCCGGGGCTTTGTCTGGGTGTTCTTGGTCTGAAGCTCTGCTATTCCCCTCATGGAGCACTGGAGATCTTCTGGTGGCTCCCTGGCATTGTGAGCTTTGAGGCAAGGGGGAAGAAAGTGGGATTGTGCTCCCTGCATTGGTCCATAATCAGACAGCCTGGATTTAGTGCTGAGCTGCCTCAATCAGTTCTTTATATTGTTGAATGGATCAACATTCCCTTTGGGAGGGATCCACCCCTCTGTGGCTGTCTCTGGACCTCGTTCTTGCTTCCCTTTATAGCCAGTGCAGAGAAATGGGTCAGATATAACTGATATTCCTGGAAATCACTTGAGCACAAGATGGATTTTATTTGAAGTGTCCGTGTCACCTCTGTGCCTTTCAAGTGAGTTTCGAAGGCGCCTATCTGCAGTTGCCATTTCCACCTTGACTCCCCATCTGTAAAACAAGGTGTTGATACTTCCTCCCATTGCTTAGACCATAAAATTGGTAGGCAAAAATGCTCTCCTCCTCTGTGTGGAGTTTGCAGCAAGCACAGAGTCAGTGGTAACAGAAATATCACCTCTGTAGATGGAGATTATTGGGAGCAAATGTGAGACTGACAAGGAAATCCAGACTGGGGTTCCCTCTTGCACTTGTAACACATACAGTGGTTTCATGGCTCACTGGTTCACTGCTGTTAATCTAACCTTGTTCATCCTGTGCCTTGTTTTCCTTCTGTTTTTCTCTTATAAATGATCAGTTGGCTTTAAGAGGAAGGCAAAATATGTTCCTGTTCATGCTGCTGATGGTAAGTTAAAGATCTATATGTTATTATATTATTGGGTGGGCAGAGCAAATAATGCTCTGTCTACCACACTATTGCTACCCCAAACTTGTAAAGGCTGGAGTAAGAGAAGGATTAATGAGCCTCTAATGTTCTGTCACCTCTGTCTGCTTGCTCTTTACTTTCTGTGAAAGTGATGATTTTAGACACAGATTTGAGCTGCTCTAATTTGTAATTGTGGAATCATTAGGAAAGGAAAAAAGGGATTTGGGGAGGTCCAACACATCTGGATGAAACTTGTTAACATGGCTGAAAACAGTGGGTCTCTAGAGGGAAACCCATCAGGCAGAGATGAATTTCACTGGCACTCAAAGGATGAGCAGGCAGTGAGAACTGATGAAGTTTCGTGACAGTTTTTTGGTAAAGTGTGCAAAAAACACCAGAGGAAAAGACCTCAGCAGAACGACCTGTTGTCAGTGGCTGTTCTGCATTCTCTCCTTTGGGGGGGGGTGTATTTCACAGTGCTGGGTGTGTGACTGCTGTTTCCCCCACTCCTGTAACAGAGCTGAAGAAGACACTCCTGGACTCCAAGAAGCTGCTGAGGAAGAGGTGAGGCTCTGGAGTGAGGGCCCTGCTCCCACTTCTGGATGTTTCTTGGTGGTAGGGGGCAGCTCCAGAGACCCTCAGGGCAACACCTCCTGGGCCCAATGTTGTGTGAGAGCCCCTGTGGGGAGACAGGCCAGAGCAGCTTGGCACTGCCCACTGGGCTGAGATAACCCAAGGTTCCAGCCTCACTTTGAGGGGTATTTCCTCTGCACCACCAGGTTCTGACAGGGCAGCTGTGCTTCTCTGCTTCCCTGTGTGCAGCTCACGAGGCCAAAGGACAACTCCTCCTGCACTGATGGCTCTGGCTGCCCAGGGGCTGGGCTCTGCCTGCCAGCCCAGCTGCATTGCCAGTGCACAGGGCAGAATCCTGGCACTGGTGGGAAGCTCTAAGGATTGCCTGCTGATACTGAACTCTGTGCAGAGCCCTCAGCTGAGCCAGGCCTGGGCCAAACTCTGCCAGAGCCTCTGGTGATAATTCAGCAGTGTGGGAGCTGTTCTCTGGCACCATTTAATTTGTTAAACAGATGCAGAAAACCTGCTGTGGAAGAGTCCCAGTTCTTCCTGCCTGCACCTACAGGGCCAAGTGAACTACAGGAATAACAGAGAGAGATGAAAGAGGATTAGGGATAGAAAATTGTCTTGTCTGTGAAAATGTCTGAATGTTTCCCCCCCGGTTCTCAGGGTTGCAGCTCCAAAACCGAAGCCCCTGGACAAAGAAGCTGTGTGGCAGCTGTTGCTGCATGCAGATAAGAGAGATTACGAGAAAATCTGTATGAAATATGGAATTGTTGACTTCCGTGGGATGCTGAGGAAGCTGCAGGAGATGAGGAAGGACACAGAGAGTGAACAAGACAAGGTAAAATAAACTGAAACCACTCATTTTTAACAAATTGCAGCTTCTGAAAACAGGCTAAGTCTTCCTAAATTGCTTTGGAGATGAAAGTTTTGTTGTATGACGGTGATCCATGAAAACATTTTGAAGAAGTTCCACTTCTTTACTTATGCAGGGGAAAATGCTGATGAATTTTTTGAAGCTCAATTCACAGATTTTAGGAGATACTGACCACAGGAGTATTCAGTTGTCTCTGATAAGAATTTGGACCCCAAATTAAAAATTATATGTCCAAGAGTAAAAATTGGCCTTCACATACAGGGGCATGTAGAGACCTGGATGGGCAGGGTGGGAGTGACCAGGGGGCAACACATTAAAAAAAAAAAAAAAATATATATATATATATATAAATATATATATTATATACAGGAGGAAACTATGGCAACTGCAGCTCACTGTACCAGAACTGTGACTTACAGATACTTCTAGTATATAATGCTAGAGCTCTTTAAAGTATATTTCACATTAATTCAACAGCTTAAGAACATCTGTCATGGCAGCTTTATCATTTACTGGGTTCTTTGATATTTCTTTGCAGTTACTTCACGGTCTCAAAAACTTTGAACACATCAGAGTCAACAAGGAGGGAAATGCTACGTTCAGCCTGGAGATGGAGCTGAAAAACAGCAAGAGCAACGTTTACCTGCTCAAGGTGAGGGGAATGGGCAGCAGCAGCAGCTCAGAGCAGCCCCTCCAGTGTTCTACAGAAAAGGCTTCATCCACTGGGCAGTGGCTGAGAGCAAATAAATGCCTTAAAGTTGTCTGTCCTTTGCAGATCCCTGCTTGGTTAGGGAGCAGTGTGAGTGTGGGGTGACCTTTGGTGGTGAACAGCCCTGGGGATTTGCAGATCCAAGTACAGAGCATGCAGTCAGTTCCTGACATCCTTTTGTCTCCAGGAAATTCATAGAACGGCTGAGTTGGGAGGGACCTTTTAAAGCCAAGGGACCTTCTAACTCATCCTATTCCACCCCCTGCCATGGGCAGGGACACTTTGCACTAGCCCAGGTTGCTCCAGTGTCCAGCCTGACCTTGGATACTCCAGGTGTGGGGCAGCCACAGCTTCCCCAGGCATCCTGTGGGAAAAAAAAAAAATTCCCTCATGGGAAAAAGCTCCTTTCTCATAACTAACCTGACCCTCCTTCAGTTTAAAACCATCACCCCAGCAGTCTTCTGCAGTTTCATATAGATTTTATCCATTTTCTCAAGTGTGTTATTGCACTGTAACTCCCTCTGTGAAGGAAGATCTCAGAGATGTAAAACGTTCCCTCCAGACCCACAGCCCCAGGGATGGGATCCACAGGTGCTCCCTGCTGGCTGTGTTTTTCCAAAGATACTTTTCAGTCCAGCTGTGGTCAGAGGCTTTAATCTGGGGGAAATCAGAATGCCCTAAAGGGTAGGACAGACTAACTACGAATCTTCTGGATCAAATACATGACATGAAGCCTGTGAGCCACAGTTTGGACAATGTAACCCAAGTGTGCTACAGAAAGTGGAGAACTCTCCTGCTCATCCAGCTATGAGGATGCTGAAGTCTAAGCCACAAAAGTGCTTTGTCTTTGTAGCTGCAAGAACTGTGTATTAATTAATGCTTCTGTGGGCAGCCAAGAGCTGCTGTTTTGCTGAGTTTCAGAGCCTGGTGCCCTGCTCTGTGCAGGATTCACTGCCCAGGCAGAGCCTGTGTGCTGCAAAGAGCCCTGGGCACTGTGGGGTTACTCATCTATGTAAGGGGGTTGTAGCACCAGCCTGTCCTGATCTGTTTGAAATGCCTGGCGCTGGCTGAGCCTTTGTGAGGACATGAGGACACTGCTCTCCTCTCCCCTCCGCAGGACGGCGAGCGGCTCCGCTACGGGACGGGCGATGAGTACAGGAAGCACTGCCTGAGGAGAGTGGGCAGGAGGTACTACTTCACCGTCAACGATGTGCAGCCAGAGGACGCAGGGGTCTACCAGGTCAGGGTGGAGGATGTCCCCGTCTTCTCAACTGAACTGGATGCTCAAGGTAAGGAATTCAGTTTGATGGATGGGATCTGCAAACTGGGACAAAAGTTTTGGGTTTGTTTTTTTATTTTGCTGGAAAATTGAGTCTAGGAGCAAGGGCAAAAGTCAGTAACTCCTGACTACCACAGAGGACTGGTTTTGTGCTGCCCAGTAAGGGCTCCTTGTCTGGCACGGGTGAAAAGGAGCAGGGGGGTGATTAAGTGCTTTGGGTGCTGTGTTTGGAGTCCAAGGGAGCAGGCCTAAGCTCAAGCACCAGTCTGGCTGTGGGTGACAGTGAGCACACCCCTTAACCTACCCCGTATTACAGTTTGCTTCTGTAAACTTTGAATAGTAACAACAAAGGCAATCCAAACATCATGCTAGAGGAACACATGAATGGCTACAAACTGGCAGCACATCAGTGCTGTGAGGTACCAATGTCTCAGAAGATAATAAAGACAAAAATCTACTTTTCTGCTTTTCTGCAGAGCTGGGCACAGAGGAACATCTGTGTTTTTCAATTTCCTCAGTGTGAAAAACATGATTCACATATTATGTAAAACTTGTAAGTCTAATAAAAGTAAAATAAAATAGACAATAAGGAGAAAAAAAACAAAGCTCTTTTCGGCTGAGGTGCTGATACCAACAAGATCAGCACCCCGTCTCTTCTCAGATCCTTTGTTTTAAGGACTTCTGTGTTACATATTTAAATGAGCTAATACATGATTCAAATATTCATGTTTGGTTTCAAGACTTCCCTTAATTACAGTTTTTCTATGTGGCCTTGCTAAGTCTAGATAGAGGTAGTAAATCTTTCTTCTTCAACAAGGCTCAGTTGTTCCTTATCTTCAGGAATTCCAGCTGGCCCTCCTGTCTTCTATCTCTTTGAGGAATTAAAAAAACAACAATCCCATCTCTACTTTGTTACTATCAATAACAAGAATATTTATCTATCACAATTTTTTAAAATTCTATTAATAAAAAAACCCATGCAATATAACCTTCCCATATTATACATAAAGCAATCTGCTTGTTATATGTGAAAAGCCAACTCCAAAATATGCATTTATAACACTCAGTAACCCAAATGCTCAGGGGCGCCACAGCTTCCTGTTCTCCCCTCCTTCAGCTGTAACAGTTTTCCCCGGAGCACAGAAGGGGCTGTTCCTGTTATAAGTGTGTCCCGATAATTGACTGGACACAAGCCCAATTAAAATAATATTGGAATTTATTAAGCAAGCAGCAGTAAGCAAAACAGCGCTGGGCGGCCATGGGGTCTCCTGCCCCACCGTGGCTGGCACCATACCACCGAGAGTCTCTGCTCTTTATACTTTGCAGCTTCCTGTGACACCTTTCTGTTCCTTTTGTGTTTGTGAAATGTTGCGGGGGAGTCTTCCCAGTGGTTGTGAGAATGGGGCCCTGTGATCGATCTCTGCAAAAACTGGTTGCTCAGCTTTTTAGCACTGCTTATCTTTACTTTGCCGGATGTCTGAAGAAATAGTCTTGATGAGATGACAAGGTTTTCCCTGTAGCATGGTTTAGTGAACAATTACTGATGGTAATTTATTACAGTTCCCTTCCCATAGCTCTTGGTTTCCCCCGCAGCCATCCCGGCACGGTTCCGGCAGCCGCTCTCCGACGTGCGCTGCGCCGAGGCCGGCGACGCCGAGTTCCAGTGTGTGCTGTGCACGCCCTGCCACCAGCCCCTGTGGCTGCACAAAAGCCACCCCCTCCAGGCCAGTGACAAGCACCAGATCTCCGTCAGCCCGGATGGCCTGACCCACAAGCTGACCGTCAGGACGGTGGCAGCCTCGGACAGCGGGCTGTATACGCTGGACGCGGGACAGGGCTCCTCCAGCGCCTGGCTCCTCGTGGAGTGTGAGTGGTGGGCAGCGGCTTGTTCCTGGGGTGTGTCGGCACAAAGCGTTCTTCACGCTGCCTGATGGGTCAGGGAGAGGCTGCTCTGCTGGGAAATGAATTGCTGAGCCTCTAATCCCAAAATTACGGCTGAGAAAACTGGGGGTGTTCAGTGTAGAGAAGACGAGAGTCCAGGGAGACCTTGGAGACGTTTCCAGGGTCTAAAGGGGCTCCAGGAGAGCTCCAGAGGGACTTTGGAAAAGGGATGGAGGGACAGGACAAAGGGAACAGCTTCCCACTGCCAGAGGGCAGGGTTAGATGGGATATTGAGAAGGAATTTTTGGCTGTGAGGGTGGGGAGGCCCTGGCACAGGGTGCCCAGAGCAGCTGTGGCTGCCCCATGCCTGGAAACATCCAAGGACAGGGCTTGGAGCAGCCTGGGACAGTGGAAGGTGTCCCTGCCCATGGCAGGGGGTAGAATGAGATGAGTCTTAAGGTCCTTTCACATCCAAACCATTTTGTGATTCCATGGTTCTAAATTCTATTTGGAAAATGAAGGTCTGGTTAGACCCTCTTTCTTTTTCAAATTAGACTAACTTTCCCCCTTTTAATTAGTCCTGACAAATCCTATTGGCTTGTTTGCTCCACAGCTATGATGAAGTAGCACATTCTCCATCAGTTATTGAAAAAATGCTCCCTATCTCCTCACATGTTTTTGAGGAAGCTGTCCCAGTGATCACAGAGCAGCAGGCAGGGGCTCAGGAAGCTTTTGATACTCTCAGTTCTACACTGCCAATGCCATTCTTCTTGCTAGATCATATTCCTCATTCCCAATTAGAGTTAAACATGCTAGAAGGAGCTCAGAGGAAGCTGGGAAGGTGGGAACACTCAGTGCAGGCACATTGCCAGTCACCTGGCTTATATTTGTTTGCTTATGAAAGGTGGTTCCTTTGGTTCCCTTTGGCTCTGGTTTCCTTTGGGATGCTCCTGCAGCAGCAGCAGGGGTCTCTCTCACAAAGGGCTCTCCAAAGCAATGCAGGTTTCTGACACAAAGAAACTGCCTGTGGATTTCAGTGAGCTCTGAGCTCTGATAAATTATTGCCAAGCTGGAAACCAAAGCAGTGAGTGACCTGCCCTCAGAACAGCCTGAATTTCAGATTAATCCAAAGCTGTTCATAGATTGGAAGCTTTAGTCCTCAGGTTGGGCATCACTAAACCAGCCATCATCCAGATGTGCAAGCTGCCACCAGAGCAGTGAAATCCCAGTTCCAGAGTGGGAACTGATGGCTCCTCTGTGCATGGAATATTCTGTAACTCCTCCATAGCTGGAGGGTAAAGGCAGGTGGAATTAATGAATCCCACGTACAATCCCAGCTCCTCTAAATCAGACCTGCCATGCTGGAAGTTTCTTTTTCTATTATTTTTGGTTTGTTTGTTATAATGAGCATGTATCCATTAAAAAACAATGCATTTTAACTAAAAATATTTGTCTTTAATTAACATTTCATTGTCCGAATGTGGCATTGAAAAAAATCAGGATTTGATTTTTTTTTTAAATTTAATTAAATGTATTATGTGTGTGTGTCCTAAAATGAAATTCAGAAAGTCCTAACACATTTTCTTTGGTTGTTGATGCACTGCATGTCCTGTTGATTTTCTGTTATTTTGTTCCCCTCTCTCTCTGTTTCATGCTCCCATGAAACAATGCAACTTCAGATGCCAAAGGAAAGAGGAGACAGGATGAAGAAGAAAAGGTTGAAAGGGAGACATCTGAGTGGCTGAAAGAAACAATGGCAGACAACGAAAGGGCGAGGAAGCTTCGGCGCCAGGAAAAAGCTGCTGAGGAAGAGCGTTCCTCCTTTTCCACATCCTCTGGTGTGCAGAAAAGTGGCTGGCACAGAACAGGCCAAGGCAGCAGCCAAGCCAGGGGCCAAGCACAATACAGTGATTCTGATGATGGAAGCCAAATATTTCTGGGAAAAGAAGGGCTGCGCAAAACCCACGTAAACGGGGAGCTGGGCTCGGGGCAGTTTTCTAGGGCAGCTCTAGATGGAGACTCAGCAGCCAGTGATGGCAGCATCTTTGGGCTAAAAGGCTTAGGAGGCAGAAGTGGGTTACGTGCAGTCCATGGCATGGACTCTGTGTCAGGCACAGCAGGTCCTGGTGGTGCAGTACGAGGGGCAGGTGAATGGAATTCTGCAGATGGCAGAGGTGAGGGTGTGCTGGGTGCTGGTAACGTTGAGATGGATGATGGAGAAGGTTTGGGTTCTCAGCATGACAAGGATGGGAATTTAGGTGATGCCAGTTACAGAGCTGGTTTTGGGGGTGCTGGGAGGTGGGGTGGTGGGAGTTCTGTGCCAGATGGGCTTGATCCTGATTCATCTGGAGTTGGAGCCAGTGTGGGTGATCTGTTCAGCAAGACTGGTCCAGGAACTGGAGCTGGGGGGTATTCTGGAATGGCAGAAGGAATGAGATCCCACCATGGCAAGGATGGGCATCCCACTGTGGGTGATATGAATGGAGCAGGTATAAACAGAGAGGGACAAACAGGGACTCCCTATGGCAAGGATGGCCTGACACCTCATGCCAGTGGTCACTTGGGGCAGGCAGGAAGGTACGGGCCAGGAGGCCTTCCAGGTGGAGATAGGGCTATACCTGGTGAAGGTGGCAATTTCATGGGAGAAATGGAGGCTTTGTATGGTCCAGATGGTCAGGCACTGGGAGCACGTGCTGGTGGTGTTGGTGGAGCTGGTACAGCAGGACTTGGACCTCCCTATGGAAAGGATGGTCTCCCAGCTGGGGCTGGTTTTGATGGGGCTGGGGGTGCAGGAGGACTTGGACCTCCCTATGGAAAAGATGGTCTCCCAGCTGGGGCTGGTTTTGGTGGTGTTGGTGCAGGGGGACTTGGAGCTCCCTATGGAAAGGATGGTCTCCCAGCTGGACAAGGTGCTGGTGGGGCTGGTGGTGCAGGGGGACTTGGATGTCCATATGGAAAGGATGGTCTCCCAGGTGGGGCTGGTGGTGCTGGTGCAGGAGGACTTGGAGAGACTTTGTATGGCCCAGATGGTCGGCCACTTGGACCTGGTGTGGGTGCTAGTGCTGGTGCAGGGGGATTTGGAGTTCCCTATGGAAAGGATGGTCTCCCAGTTGGAGCTGGTGTTGGTGGGTCTGGCAGTACAGGGGGACTTGGAGCTCCCTATGGAAAAGATGGTCTCTCAGCTGGACCAGGTGCTGGTGGGGCTGGTGCAGGGGGATTCGGGTCTCCTTATGGAAAGGATGGTCTCTCAGCTGGGGCTGGTGGTGCTGGTGCAGGAGGACTTGGAGAGACTTTGTATGGTCCAGATGGTCGGCCACTTGGACCTGGTGTGGGTGCTAGTGCTGGTGCAGGGGGATTTGGAGTTCCCTATGGAAAGGATGGTCTCCCAGTTGGAGCTGGTGTTGGTGGGGCTGATGTAGCTGGTGTAGGGGGATTTGGAGCTCCCTATGGGAAGAACAGTCTCCAAGCTGGGGCTGGATTTAGTGGTGTTGGTGCAGGGGAACTTGGGTATCCATGTGGAAAAGATGGTCTCCCTGCTGGATCAGGAGTTGGTGGATCTGCAGGTGGTGCTGGATATCCTTATGGAACGGAGGGTTTCCCACCTGGAGCAGGTGCTGGAGGGCCTGGTGCAGGGGGACTTGGAGCTCCCTATGGAAAGGATGGTCTCCCAGTTGGAGCAGGTGCTGGTAGTGCAGCAGGACTGGGGGAGGCTTTGTATGATGATCGGCCACTTGGAGCAAGTGTTGGTGGTAATGCTGGTGCTGGTCCAGGGGGATTTGGATCTCCATATGGAAAAGATGGTTTCCCAGTTGGAGCTGGTTTTGATGGGTCTGGTGGTGCAGGAAGACTTGGAGCTCCCTATGGAAAGGATGGTCTCCCAGCTGGACAAGGTGCTGGTGGGGCTGGTGGTGCAGGGGGACTTGGATCTCCATATGGAAAGGATGGTCTCCCAGGTGGGGCTGGTGGTGCTGGTGCAGGAGGACTTGGAGAGACTTTGTATGGCCCAGATGGTCGGCCACTTGGACCTGGTGTGGGTGCTAGTGCTGGTGCAGGGGGATTTGGAGTTCCCTATGGAAAGGATGGTCTCCCAGTTGGAGCTGGTGTTGGTGGGCCTGGCAGTACAGGGGGACTTGGAGCTCCCTATGGAAAAGATGGTCTCTCAGCTGGACCAGGTGCTGGTGGGGCTGGTGCAGGGGGATTCGGGTCTCCTTATGGAAAGGATGGTCTCTCAGCTGGGGCTGGTGGTGCTGGTGCAGGAGGACTTGGAGAGACTTTGTATGGTCCAGATGGTCGTCCACTTGGACCAGGTGTTGGTGGTGCTGCTTCTGCAAGTGCCGGGGGACTTGGATCTCCCTATGGAAAGGATGGTCTCCCAGCTGGAGCAGGTGTTGGTGTTGGTGGTGCAGGGGGAGTTGGGGGCCCCTATGGAAAGGATGGTCTCCCAGTTGGAGCAGGTGTTGGTGGTTCAGGGGCAGTTGGGGGTCCCTGTGGAAAGGATGGTCTCCCAGTTGGAGCAGGTGCTGGTGTTGGTTGTTCAGGGGGAGTTGGATCTCCCTACGGAAAGGATGGCCTGCCAACTGGGACTGGTGTTGGTGGTTCAGGGGCAGTTGGGGGTCCCTATGGTAAGGATGGTCTCCCAGTTGGAGCAGGTGCTGGTGTTGGTGGTTCAGGGGCAATTGGGGGTCCCTATGGAAAGGATGGTCTCCCAGCTGGAGCAGGTGCTGGTGTTGGTGGTTCAGGGGCAGTTGGTGGCCCCTATGGAAAGGATGGTCTCCCAGCTGGAGCAGGTGCTGGTGTTGGTGGTTCAGGGGCAGTTGGGGGTCCCTGTGGAAAGGATGGTCTCCCAGCTGGAGCAGGTGCTGGTGTTGGTGGTTCAGGGGCAGTTGGATCTCCCTACGGAAAGGATGGCCTGCCAACTGGGACTGGTGTTGGTGGTTCAGGGGCAGCTGGGGGTCCCTATGGAAAGGATGGTCTCCCAGTTGGAGCAGGTGTTGGTGTTGGTAGTTCAGGGGCAGTTGGAGGTCCCTATGGAAAGGATGGTCTCCCAGCTGGGGCTGTGGCAGGAGCTCCTTTTCCTCTTGGAGGTGAGGAAGCAATGGGATCTGGCCATGGCACAGATGCCAGGCTGAGCAGAGCTCCGGGATATGCAGGTGGGGCAGGAGGAGAGGGCTTTTCTGGGGAAGGCTCTGCACTGTGGGGTGCAGGGTCTCCCTATGGCAAGGACAGAGGATCAGCTGTAGCCACAGCTGGTGCTGGTGGGGTTGGGAGGTTGGGAGGGGATGAATGGGATTCAGTCCATGGTAAAGGAGGTGTGGGAGGTGCTGGTGGACCAGGTGATGAGTATGGGCTGGATGCACATCTTGGCAGATCTTTGAGAGGTGAAACTGGAAAGGGCACTGCCAGTGATGTCAGAGGGCCAGGGAACAAAGGTTCAGCTGGTGACAGAGGGTCCCTGTCCGGTCCAGGAGGAGCCAGGGGAGAGGGCAGAGATTTTGGACAGTTGGGCTCCCTTTATGGCACAGATTCTGCCTTTGGAGGGGCAGGGAGTAAATCCCATGACAGATCTGTTGATGGCAGTAGTTCAGATAGGTTTGGTCAGGGTCCACTGAGTTATGGCCAGATGTCAGGTCCTTCTGGTGGACCTCCTTCAGCAAACCAGAGAAACCAGGAACCTGACCTGGATGTTAAAGCAAATGAGTCCCCAAAGAACACGGAAAGCACAAGACAAAAGAGACGGAGTGTCCTGGATGATCTCAAAGGTACGTGGTTAACTGGTGACTCCTGGTCTTTGCATTATGATCCTCACATTCCTAATCCTGCAAAGAAAAGGGATGTTATGGTTTAGATAAACACAACTGTGTGTAGAAATTTGGTTGTCCCATGATCTGTTCCTAATTCTCCCACTGATTGGCTGTTTGATCTTACACAATTTGCTCTTATCAAAATGCCTTAAAAGTCTAAATTATTTTCTTTGTCTAAATGATCTAAACCAGGTCTCATCTCTTCATTTGTGTTTCACATATCATGGAACAGACCAGTTCATAAACATACCAGTTCCCATAAAGTTTCAAGGCATATCATCAGGTTTCTTTGATAATGTTCCAATTCAAAACTGAAGGTTACACTTTATTTTTCAAACACCTACTGCAAAGAACTGTTTTCCAAGTTCTGGGAATAATTCTGTGCCTGCTTATATGGGATTATATAATGTAAAGAGCTCTTTTCTCTTGTAACATCAGGGATAAAAAGGTGTTGGATAGAGTGAGAAGGGAATAATGTGTTTGCAGCCATTTGAGTAAGACCTGTGGCTCCACCAGCAAGATGATGATGTGATGATGTAGGAATGAGAAATTTCAGGTGTATAATCAAAGGGGAATATTCACCTGATGGGATTGTTCACAAGTTAGGAATTCTCATTGTTAAACCATAAATATGAACAAGGAAGTAACATCATCAAAACTGGGGTTCAGGGGGAAGGAGTAGGGTAGATATTAGAGAGGAGATGCTAATGGTAATGGAGAAGGGAAAGAGGAGTACAGGGGTGGAGAACAGTTTGCCTGGGGCTGTTTAGGGGGATGTGCTGGGCATCCCAGTGTGTGGTCAGTGCAGAGGAAGGGGAGGATGAAGCAGTATATCCACACCTTGGAGAAGCTTTTTTATTCCACTGGCTGTAGAGACAGCCAAGACAATTAGCATAGACACAAACGAGCAAGTCCAAAGCTGGATAATGTGATTTGTGATGAATTCATTGCCCGTGTGGTGGATGTTGGGATATAGGTGATGTTGGGATGGCTGTGAGTCCCTCAGGGCACTTGAGTGTACCCAGCTGGCCCACACTGAGGTGGCACAAAAGCCTCTCCTGACCAGAGGATGTATTTTATTTTTTAAAGCTTTTTTCCCCTCACATGCAGGTGCACTTTCAGCTCTAGGTCTCTCTGTAACACAGACTTAGCTTCTTTCCCTTCCTTTGTGCCTGTTCAGTCCCACGCTGTTACCTCAACAAGCAGCTGGCGACGGTGCGAGTGCTGAAGGGGGACCCAGCTGAGCTGTCCTGCACTGTCAGCAAGGACAATGTGACAGGAGCCTGGTTTAAGGATGGCCTGAAGGTGGGTTCCTCGAGCTTGCTGCTGGCTTTGGGTAGCAATGCTCTGCTCTCTGGCTCTGCTTCCTATATCTATATCTTCCATATATCTACTGCATGCTTCCCTTGGTAATAGATTCCAGTAATGTTCATCATTATGCACTAATTTTATATGTTGCCTTAATGGTCAAGGCTGCTCAAACTTGGGTACTCTCTTTCTTGCTACTTCCACCCAGGAAAATGAGAAGGACTGATACTTTGCTGTGTGCTTCAGAATTGAAAACTTCATTGGGTTAACAGGGTTACCGTTCCCAACCCAACTGTCAATCTCAGTGCCTTGGAACATCGGGTTTCACAGGTCAACCCACAGCTTGTTAAGCGATTTCAACAATCTAGAAGTAGTAGATGTTTAGTTAAAATCTCTAAAATCTTTATGCTGTGCAACTTTCATTACATTTCATCTGTTTCCCTACATTCCTTCCTAAGGGTGGTGCCAAGGTGTCCGTTCCCCTGACAGTCACCTGCAGTCTGAGTGGGGCCCTGGAAGGGTTCACAGAATCCCAGAGTGGTTTGGGTTGGAAGGGACACCAAGGATCATCCAGTCCCAGCCCCAGCCCCTGCCCTGGGCAGAGATATCTTCCACTAGACCCAAGACCCATCCAACCTGGCCGGACACTTCCAGGGATGGGGCAGCCACAGCTTCTCTGGGCAACTGAATACCAGAATATTGTCATTAAACATGTATGACATTCATAGGTTTTTTAAACTGCATTTCAAACTGTAATCTGTCCAGTTTCAGTTTGGATTGCATTTTTTCCTTTTTTTAAAAAAGGATGGGTCTCTGTCCTTTACTTTGTAGTTAACAAGCATGGATGGAGTCGTCTTTGAAAAGAAAGGTCTTGTCCACAAATTGATCATTAACAAAGCTGATGATATCCATGCTGGGAAATACAGGTTTGAAGGTGGAGATGTAAAAACTGAAGCTTCAATTTTTGTTGAAGGTGAGTCTACTCAAACCACCAAGGCAGCATGAGATGGGTTTTAAATGTAATATATTTACTCAGAGACATGTCATTGGTTATTGAGACAACTTTATTGTAAAGAATTACAAGTTAAATTGGAAATATTTTTTGTAAAAGTTGGTTCATTTTGCATTTGCAAATTTAACTAGGGACTCTTTGTCAGCAACTCAAAGATTTTGGGGTGCAGAAAACACTTTATCAGGGCAGATTCTTCCTTCTTGTGTTTAGTGTGTTGCCTAGGAAAAATTTCTCTAGTGAAAGGACAGTGTGATACCACATTTTGTGATAATTATCCTGTAATTACCAGGATTACTTATTTATTATAAATATATAATATATATATAATATAATATATATAATGTATTATATATATTATATAATATATAATATATATTATATATTATATATTATATATTATATATTATATATTATATATTATATATTATATATTATATGTTATATGTTATATATTATATATTATATATAAATATATATATATATCAGAATTACTTATTTATTATAAAGTGCAACTAAAGGTTCAGATTCAGTGTTGGGAGCTTCTAAGCACTGCTGGCAGCACCACGGGCAGCACCCTTTTCTCCAAGGTGTGCCTTATCTTCCTTGAGCTGTGGTTTTTAATGACCTTGTATCACCTGCTTAGATCCTCCCCAGGTGGACAAAGTCCTCCTCAAGAACTTGACCAGTGTCCCCACGGTGGCCAAGGCCGGGGAGGGGGTGAAGCTGCGGATCCCGTTCGAGGGTCGGTGGCCCATCAGGGCAGCCTGGCTGAAGGACAGGATGGAGCTGGGGGATGACACCAGGATCCGTGTGGACAAGACAGACACCTGCACCATGCTGTCCATCTCCAGCTGCGACAGGAGGGACTGTGGGGATTACAAAGTCAGGCTCAAGAATGACAGCGGTGTCCTGGAGATCGACCTAAAGCTCGTGGTGATAGGTAAGATCCTGTAACATGCACTGTGGCTTTCTCTGTAAGGCTTAGGCAGGGAATCCATTGACACTGGTGACAACCTTATCAGGAGAGACTGGGTGTTTCGGGAGAAACAAGGCTCTGTATAGTGCCCCAAAATCAGGGTACAAGGAAAGACTGCTGAACATGCTTCTTGCCCTTCAGTACAAGGGAACACAAACCTAGTTTGGTTTTTCATGGCCTGAGCAGCTGAGTTTTGAATGTTCAGACACTGTGGGAGATGTGACTGTACACAACATGCAAATCTGAAATAGGATATCAAGGTCCAATTCAGCCCTCCCATAAATGTCTGGGCTCCTTTGGAAGACCAGAAATGATGTTTTGCCTGTATTAGTGAGCTGAACTGGTGCAATGTTTATGAGAACAGTTGATCCAGGGAGAGCAAGGGCCTGGCTTTCTATCTTCTCCATCAAAAGTTAGAAGAGTCCAAGTTTGGAAGAGGCAATTCAGTGCCCAGCCCTCATCCTACAACTGTGCCTGCATATCATCAGGAACAGTCTCCCAGCTGGTGAGCAACAGTGTCTGCTCCAAACCCAGGAGCAGGTCTGGGTCTGGAGCCAGCTGTGTCTCTGTTCATCTTCCCAGACAAGCCACAGCCTCCAGCAGGACCCATCAAAATTGTAGAAAGCTCAGCCAGCAACATCACGATCCAGTGGAAACCCCCCAAGGATGACGGGGGCAAACCAGTGCAAAGGTACATCGTGGAGAGGCAGCAGGTGGGCAGGAACAACTGGGAGACTTTGGGAGAAACCCCCAGGAGCTGCACCAGCTTCACCACCAACAGCGTGGAGGAGGAGATGAGCTACTACTTCAGGGTGAGGGCCGTGAATGCCGAGGGAGTGAGCGACGCGCTGGAGTCGGGGGAAGTGAAGACTGCTGGTAAAGGTGAGGAGAACTTCTCATAATTCATAATTCAAACTGAGAAATTCATTATCAAAGGGTAACATCTGACATCAAAGGAAATTCACTGCATTGTGGATTGTTGCTACAGATCTCCACTTCAGTCTTCACACAAGGCTGTGTAGGTTGCCCAGCAAGAGCAGCAGTTTGCTGTAGGCTCTGCTGATGCTGGGCGAGATGTAATTATTCTTTGGTCATGCTCCATTATGGATTGGAAAGGAAGTTTCATGGGGGAAATGCAAAATGAATCAAGATCAAAGGAAATTTTCCCCAGTGTGGCTGCAAAGGGAACATGTGAGGCCTTTTCTTAACTCCACAGGCAAAGGAGTGTCTCTGTATGTGCAGCACTTCTCAGCATGGGCACTCCATTCCCCTGATCTCCAAACAACTGAGTATTGTCTTTGTCCTTCATGGAGTTTAAATACTAGAACAGGTTTGCCATGAGCACAAATGCAGTACTAGAGAGAGCAATGTTTAATTCTAATTATCTTCTTTCTCCATTCTCATTCCCATGATTCTCTATCTTGAACACTTTATCAGAGGGCAAAGAAAATCCATTTTGTTACCAGTTCCTGCTGTTGAAAGCAAGTATGATGCTGCTGGATCCAGTTTGTGTGGGGAACAGGATCCATAGCTTCAGGTCTCAGCCAGGTTTTCAAAGCACATCCATAGGAATACCTGGGGGAACCTGGAATAACAAATTGCACACAACACCCGTTTTATCTTGCAATAAAAACATACCTGCTAATAATGAAGCCCTTATCTCTTTGTAGCTTCCCCTGGTGCCCCAGATCCCCCTGAGATCATCAGTGCCAGCAGGGACACCATCACCATATCCTGGAAAGCTCCTTGTAAAACCGGCGCTTCCCAAATTATGGGATACGTTGTTCAGAAGCGCAAGAAGGGCACTGTGACCTGGCTGCCAGTCACCAACGTGCCTGTCAAAGGTGGGTATTCTGACTCCTGGTGGCTTTGAAAAGACAAAAGTGTCAGCTGGGCTTAGGAGCTGCTTAGGATCTTACATCTTTCACAGGTGACCTTGGAGGTCTTTTCCAACTAAATGATTCTGGGATTCTGTGGTTCAAGGGCTGTTTGATTTTGGAAGGAATACAATGAGCACATCCCAGAAGATCACATGCACTTGGCTGGCAAACGTCAGGGGAATCAGTTACAGCTTTTATGGCTTCTGAGAATTTTTCAGTCCCTCATTCTGCCTGGAGTAACAGGCAGTAACTTCGTTGTGTCACATTTCGTGACGGGGAACAGCTCCCCTGAGGCAACACCCTCCTCTCCTCTCTGCAGACAAGAAGCTGAAGGTGAGCAGCCTCAAGAAGGGAGTGCAGTACGAGTTCCGCGTGGCAGCCGTCAATGCTGCTGGCACAGGGCAGCCCAGCGAGCCCTCAGAGCCCGCCTTTGCCCGGGACCCCGTCAGTAAGTGCCCTGCCCTGTGCTCTGCTTTCGGGGTATTCCTGGAGAGGAGATGTTCTTAAATCCTCTGTAAAGGTGTGTGCAGATGAGGATCAGTATCTGGGGAATGTTTCATGGCTGAGGATCAGCTGGAGGAAGGAATGGAAGGATTTCCTGTAGGATGTCCAAGTCGAGGTTTGGCAGATCCCAATGTGCTGAGTGGGGGAAGACTCAGGATGGGGCACAGAGTGTTTTGGGATGTTGGGGATTTACTGCAGGGCTGGTAGGAGCAAGGATCCAGATCCAGCTCCGAGGAACTGGAACAAGGTGGGGCAAGGCAGCACGGTGGAAGTCCAGTGCACTGCAAGAATGTTGGGGAACGCTCAGGCAGTGACTGAAAAGAGGGAAGAGAAATCCTAGAAAAACAGCTTAAATAAAATTTCTCCTTCCAGAACCTCCAGGCCAAGTGCAGGACCTTAAAGTGAGCAGCAGTGACAGCACCAGTGTCACCTTGACATGGAACAAACCCGACGTGCAAGATGGGAACGACGTGAAAGGCTACGAGGTGGAGATGAAGGCCTGCAACAGCCCCAGCTGGACCAAGTGCTTCACACTCCCTGCAGAGAGCACCTGCTGCCGGGTGCCGGGCCTGCAGGCTGGGGAGAGGCTGCTCCTGCGCGTCCGGGCCCTCGGCCCTGGCGGCCCCGGGGAGGCCGGGGAGCTGGAGGCCTGTGCTGGAGCTGCGGCCCTGGGTGAGTGCGGGCTCTGCCCCGGGGCACCGGGCATTCCTGGGGGGCAGGAGCTGCTGGGGCTGTGGGATGAGCAGTGGGACGGGCTGTGGGATGGGCTGTGGGATGGGCTGTGGGATGAGCTGTGGGATGGGCTGTGGGATGGGCTGTGGGATGGGCTGTGGGATGAGCTGTGGGATGGGCTGTGGGATGGGCTGTGGGACACCATGGTGAGCTGTAGGATGAGCTGTAGGATGAGCTGTAGGATGAACTGTGGGATGAGCTGTAGGATGAGCTGTAGGATGAGCTGTGGGATGGGCTGTGGGATGAGCTGTGGGACACCGTGGTGAGCTGTAGGATGAGCTGTAGGATGAGCTGTGGGATGAGCTGTGGGACACCGTGGTGAGCTGTAGGATGGGCTGTAGGATGAGCTGGGGGACACCGTGGTGAGCTGTGGGATGGGCTGTGGGATGAGCTGTGGGATGGGCTGTGAGATGGGCTGTGGGACACCATGGTGAGCTGTAGGATGAGCTGTAGGATGAGCTGCAGGATGAACTGTGGGATGAGCTGTAGGATGAGCTGTGGGATGAGCTGTGGGATGGGCTGTGGGATGAGCTGTGGGATGGGCTGTGGGATGGGCTGTGGGATGGGCTGTGGGATGAGCTGTGGGACACCATGGTGAGCTGTAGGATGAGCTGTAGGATGAGCTGTAGGATGAACTGTGGGATGAGCTGTAGGATGAGCTGTGGGATGAGCTGTGGGATGGGCTGTGGGATGGGCTGTGGGATGGGCTGTGGGATGAGCTGTGGGACACCATGGTGAGCTGTGGGCTGGGCTGTGGGATGAGCTGTGGGATGGGCTGTGGGATGAGCTGTGGGATGAGCTGTGGGATGAGCTGTGGGATGGGTGTAGGATGAGCTGTAGGATGAGCTGTAGGATGAGCTGTAGGATGAGCAGTGGGATGAGCAGTGGGATGAGCTGTGGAATGGGCTGTGGGACCCTGTGGTGAGCTGTAGGATTAGCTGTGGGATGAGCTGTGGGACACCGTGGTGAGCTGTGGGATGAGCTGTAGGATGAGCTGTGGGATGAGCTGTAGGATGGGCTGTAGGATGACCTGTCGGATGGGCTGTGGGATGAGCTGTGGGACACTGTGGTGAGCTGTAGGATGGGCTGTAGGATGAGCTGGGGGACACCGTGGTGAGCTGTGGGATGGGCTGTGGGATGAGCTGTAGGATGAGCTGTAGCATGAGCTGTGGGATGAGCTGTGGGATGGGCTGTGGGATGGGCTGTGGGATGGGCTGTGGGATGAGCTGTGGGACACCATGGTGAGCTGTGGGCTGGGCTGTGGGATGAGCTGTGGGCTGGGCTGTGGGATGAGCTGTGGGACGAGCTGTGGGATGAGCTGTGGGATGAGCTGTGGGATGGGCTGTGGGATGAGCTGTGGGACACCATGGTGAGCTGTGGGCTGGGCTGTGGGATGAGCTGTGGGATGGGCTGTGGGATGGGCTGTGGGACACCATGGTGAGCTGTAGGATGAGCTGTAGGATGAGCTGTAGGATGAGCAGTGGGATGAGCAGTGGGATGAGCTGTGGAATGGGCTGTGGGACCCTGTGGTGAGCTGTAGGATGAGCTGTGAGATGAGCTGTGGGACACTGTGGTGAGCTGTGGGATGAGCTGTAGGATGAGCTGTAGGATGAGCTGTCGGATGGGCTGTGGGATGAGCTGTGGGACACCGTGGTGAGCTGTCGGATGGGCTGTAGAATGAGCTGGGGGATGGGCTGTAGGATGGGCTGTGGGATGGGCTGTGGGATGGGCTGTGGGATAAGCTGTAGGATGAGCTGTAGGATGAGCAGTGGGATGAGCTGTGGGCTGAGCTGCTCGAGGCCCAGCTGAGCACAGGGGCAGAGCTGCTCCTCCTTGCCTTGGGGCTCTCTGCTCACCTCAGCAGGACTGACACCAGACGGGCAGAGCGCGTGCTCAGCTCATTTAGAGACTCCTTTTGATAAAACAACCCTCAGAACTCCATTTTCTCCTTGGACTTACATTTTGCCCCCTGTGCAGGGCCACACCACAGTCACTAGGCAGAACCTGTACATGCCTTACCCCTGCTTGTGCTCCTCCAAGGAAAAGATTGAGTTTTCACCCTATTTTTAAACTATCTTCTGAAATGAAACATTTTATTTCATTCTCTTAAATCACATTTTTTATACTGTTTTTGGATACTTTGTTTTACTTTTTAATTGTTTACTTTAAAAGTTTTCACCATTTTCACTTTTCCATCTTTATTTACAATCTGCAGCTCTGATTTATTTTTTTTCCTGCTCTTTGGAAACACTACAGAATTACAGACACAAGAGATAATTCTGTGAGGGGTTCATCTTCCTTAACTTGGATCTTGAGTGAAAAATTCTACTTTGGCATATGCCTAGAGACCCCATTTATCAATTAAAAGAAATAAAATAAATCAATCTAAAGCAGGTGTTCAGTTCTATACTGAAAACACTAAATACAATTTAGCACTACTGTATTTGGTATTCTTAGAGAAATACTAAATGCTGTAGTATATTGATGAAAAAAAGGAAAGAAAATACTTTAAATGCTAAAATATCCTATTTTAGATAAACTCTGGCAGCTTTCCTGTGGATGTTCTGTGCTCTGTATTGCATGTATATTTTATAAGTGTCCATTGGAATTTCCTTTTTCCAGACACCATTTAAACACAAAAGATGATCCCTGTGATGAGATAAAGTGTGGCAAAGAGCCAGCTTCTCTGTGACTGAGACATCACAATGAGTACAGAGATTGTTGTGAATATATTTTTACATGACTTTCCCTTGTCTAGTCATAGTGATAAATAGATAGTAATGAAATTTGAAAGGTGTAAATTCTGGGACTGAATCAGGGAGATTTTTCCCACTGTGAACTCCTCGCCAGCCTCACCCAGCTGGAGGAGGCACCAGGGGGTGGAGCACCGTGATTTTCACCAGTGACTGCACCAACATCCACCCTTTGGGAGTAATCTTTGTATTTTCCAGTCTCTCCCAGGTTCCTGATAGATGACACAGTGAAAAGCTTCCTGGTTATAAAAGCAGGGGATCCCATCCAGGTGAAGATTCCCTTTGAGGTGGGTATTCAGGGCTTTGGAGGAATTCCCTATCTGGTTTTATGATGCACTCAGTAGCAGACAGGAAAACTGAGCCACTGTTTTTATATCATGGAATTTTGTCCACAAGTCACTGGGCAAATAATTTGGCCTGCCTGTGCTGTGTGGGCTTGCAGGGTGAGGACAACACGAGCCAGAACAGAGCTGTCAGTCTTTGCATTAGTGTTCTGTGACACTGTGGTCATTCCTTAACCTCTGCAAACAAAGCCAGTGCTGTCCACCCAGCCTTATCAATGTTATCATCATCTGGTAGTGCCCTGTCAGAGTTCCCAAGGCAGTGATTGCCCTGTGACTCCCTCAGGAGGCCCTGAGGCAGAATTCCCAGCAATGCCTTCACTATGCTTGTCTCCCCAAGCAGCAGCACTGGAGCTCTGTGACTCCAGAACTCGGAGGCAGTGACAGAACTCTCAGTGCTTTGCTCTAAGTTGGAAAAACACAGGCTTTTTGTCATGGGAAGTGTGCTCAGGCTTTGGAAGGGGCTGTCCAGGGAGGTTTGGAGTCCCCATCCTTGGAGGTGTCCCAGGAATGCTTTATGTGGCACTGAGTGCTTTTAAGATGGGAAAGGGGCACAGGTTGGACCCAATGGTCCTGGAGGTCTTTTCCAGCCTTAATGGAAAAGATCCTGAATGTCTGGGATACCAGAGGAGGGTGATGAGTGTGTGTATTTGCTGGCCTTCCTCCTCATCTCTGGGAGAAGAGACCAAAGGTGGCACAAAGGAAATAAAGACTTAGAGGATGTTTTTTCTTTACAAAACCAACAGATCTTTTTTTAAAAGCAGGAAATATTAACTCTTGAAGTTATCTGTCCTTGATCTGTCATAGCTTGTTTGACACAGTTCTGAACACTTTACTGCAATAACATCCTTAAAGGACAAAAAGGAAAAAAAATTGTAAAGAAACTGTAGAGCAGATCAGGGCTCTCAGATCCATCGTGGATCCACATTTCTAGACATTTCTGTATCGTGGAGGTATATTTGGGGTAAGATAATGAAACTAAAGATATAGGACACAGTCTGTGTCTTGGTTTGGAAAGACAGGTATCTGCCAGGGAAACTGGAGTTCCCCTTAGAATGGAGAATCTAAACGCCTACAAAAAGGAAAAAAAATTGTAAAGAAACTGTAGAGCAGATCAGGGCTCTCAGATCCATCGTGGATCCACATTTCTAAACATCTCTGTATCGAGGAGGTGTATTTGGGGTAAGATAATGAAACTAAAGATACAGGACACAGTCTGGAAGTGAAAGAAGTGACTGGTTGTTGTTTGCAGGGATCTCCCGAGCCCGTGGTGACCTGGTTGAAGGATGGGCTCCCCCTCCCCAGCCGGGCTGCAGTGAGCACAGAGGATGGAAGCAGCCAGCTGCTGCTCAGGGCAGCCGAGTTCAGTGACAGCGGCACCTACACCCTGGAGCTTGGGGATGGGCTGGGCAAAAAGGAAACCTTCAGCTTCCAGGTTCAAATCACAGGTAACTCACTGCCATCCATACAAATCTACCAGCAACTCCCAGTCAGTCCAGGCTGGGGCAGGAAGGGACTGACAGCAGCCCTGGGAGAAGGACTGGGGGGTGCTGGTGGGTGAATGCTGGACACGCCCTGGGCTGGTCCCCAGCGTGGACAGCAGGGGAGGGAAGGATTCTGCCCCCTCAGGTGACAGCCCACCTGCACATCTGCCTCCAGCCTTGGGGGCCCCCAGCAAAAGAAGGATGTTGAGCTGCTGGAGCAATTCCAGGGGAGGCCATGGAGATGCTCCAAGGGCACAGCCCCTCTGCTCTGGAGCCGGGCTGGGAGAGCCAGGGGTGTTCACCTGAAGAAAAGAAGGCTCTGGGGAGAACCTCAGAACCCCTTCCAGGGCCTAAAGGGGCTCCAAGGGATCTGGAGAGCAACTTGGGACAAAAACCTGGAGGGACAGGACAAGGGGGAATGGCTTCCCACTGCCAGAGGCAGGGTTAGATAAGATATTGGGAAGGAATTCCTCCCTGTGAGGGTGGCACAGGGTGCCCAGAGCAGCTGTGGCTGCCCCATCCCTGGAAATGTCCAAGGCCAGGCTGGACAGGGCTTGGAGCAGCCTGGGACAGTGGAAGTTGTCCCTGCCCATGGTGGGAGGTGGGACTGGATGAGTTTTAAGGTGCCTTCTCACCCAAACCAGTCTGGGATTCCGTGATTTACAGAGGGAGATAGGCAGAAGGCCACAAACTGAGTTTGGCAGGGTGAGCTCTGATGCAGTTTGGCTGTGCAAGCACAGGGAGAACCAGGGTACAGTTTTCTATGAGATTGTCTAGGCACTTTGTGATCCCACTTTTCTGCAGGACAGACCAATCCTCTGACTAAAACTATCCTTCCAGAGTGAACGAGGGAGGTCAGCACAGGCTGTGGGACACTGAGCACAGCTCTCCCAGCTGTCACCCCAGGAGGGGAAGCAGCTCAGCTGTACCTCCCTCCTCTTCCCACTCAGCAAGTGCAGATGTTGTGCAGCAGCAGCTCAGTTCATACATTTGTGTGCCTGGAGAAGGAATGGAATTCTGTCCCTGAGCCCCAGACATGCTACAGACCCCAGGTTTGTAGGGTTGTGTGCCACTGTCCCTACAGCTGTGACACGCTGTGCCCTCCCCTGGCAGATGTCCCTCAGCCCCCTGGAGCCATCCGGCTGGAGGAGAACGTCCCCAACACGGTGACAGTGACCTGGGAGCCCTCAGCTTCCGAGCAGTGGGAGAAGAACCTGTACTACACTGTCCTGAAACGGGAATCCCAGAAGGGTCCATGGCACGTGCTGGGGGACCTGATCTACAACAACAAGTTCACCTTCACCAGGGTGGTCCCAGGCAGGGATTATTACTTCAGGGTTGTGGCAAAAAACGACCTGGGAGCCAGCGATCCAACAGAGACTGTGCAGCCCTGGAGGATCTGGAAAAAAAAGGGTAAAACATTTCCAAGGGTTTCTCTGTGTTGTGTTTTGTTTCTTTCATCTTTCTCAAATGGGTCTCTCCTCCTGGGAATATTCAGTTGCCCAGAAAGGGAATGCACAGAAATGCTCTGAGGAATTCCAGCTGGGCAGGGAAGGTTTGTCCTTTCTGCAGGGACATTGTGCAGACAGACCCTTCACTCCCAGCCATTGTGACATGCAATTTGCCCCAAAATTATTTCCCAGCAAAATCTAAGGCTTTAGTACTGTAGAAACCAAAGTTTCTGACTTCAAAGTTAAACGTTGGGTAATTCTGAGAAGCAGCAGAGGTTACAGTCCATAGGTGCATGGGCTCTCTGGTAATTTGCAGAATTCCAGACTCTGCACAAACAAACATGAAAAATGAGGTTCACTTTTCATAAAAATTTGTAAGTTTAATAGAAATAAAATAAAAATAGACAATTAGGAGACAGAAAAACAAAGCTCCTCCGCCAAGGGTGCAAACCAGCACACCACCCATTTCAGATCCTTGGTTTTTAAGGATCCCTGTGTTACATATTCAATCAGAAGCTAATGCATGATTCAGACATTCATTTCGGGTATGGTTTTTTCTGTAAAGTTTCAAGAATCCCCCAAGTATGCAGTTTTTATCTGTGCAGGGCTCCTCTCACTCTGGTCAGGTCTCATAAATCCTTCTTGGCCATTAAAGGTTCAATTGTTCTTTATCAGGAATCTTCACGCAGGAGTGTGGGAGGCATCTCCCACCCTCTGGTCAGTTCTAGATGCCACAAAAAAACAAAAACAAAAACAAAAACCCAACCCAGTCTACTATGTTACAATTAAAGAATAAACCTTCATCACATTTTCAAATTCCACAAATCAAAAGGAACTACAGCACAACCTCCTGACATTGCACGTACAGCATTCATCTCAGGATTTGCGAAAAGGCAACTCCAAACTGTGCATTTCTAAGGAAGCTCTGCAGACCCTGCCCTGCTGGGAGCAGTGCCTGAGTGTGTGCTTGGTGCTGTCTCTTTTTCCCAGCTGAATTCCGGGTGAAAGCCCAGCAGTACCGGGGAGTCAACCAGAAGCAGCCGCCCAGGTTCCTGGTGCCGCTCAGGTCCCACGTGGTGGTGCCGGGCAGCGAGTGCCACATGAGCTGCGCCGTCGGGGGCCACCCCGCCCCAAAAATCACCTGGTACAAGGACAGCAGAGACCTCTCCGGAGACCCCAACTACTTCTGCACCAATGACTTCGGGGTCTGCTCGCTGGTGGTGCTGGGGGTCACCAAGCAGGACCAGGGGGAGTACGTGGTGGAAGCCAGCAATGAAGTGGGCCGTGCCTTCAGCAAAGCCTTCCTGGCCATCAAAGGTAAGGCTGCAGTGCTGCTGGGTCCAGCTGGAGGAGGCCAGGAGAGATCTCTGGAGTCCAGGGCAGCTCTTGGATCATGAGTTTATTGCACAGGTGGTGGGTGCAAGAGCTCTGCTTCAGCTGCCAGCCACAGGGGGAGCGTGCCCCAGGAGAGAGTGAGCAGGGAGAGGGAGAGGGAGCTAAGAGAGGGGAGCAGAGAGGGAAGGAGCGTGCCAAGAGGGCTCAGGTCTTGTTACAGTACATTCTATCTCTTTCTGGGGTGAATATTCTCATTTACACTAACCAACAAGACACAGTTCTTGTTACAGTACAATTACACCTCTTTCTGGGGTGAATATTCTAATTTACACTAACCAACAAGACACAAATTTACAGAATTTACATACAGCCTCTAAGAACTACTACATTACCATACTGTGTTATATTTTAAACTCTAAAAACTACTCTTTAGACCATTTTGCTACACTGACCTTTGGATCCCTTAGCCAGCAAAAGGGTGTTGGTCAATCAAAAGGGATTCTCCTTCAGCTGGCTGGACCATTGTTTTCAGGTTATATACTAATTAAGGCTTGGTATCCTACAACTCAAAGCCAGATTTCATTTCTACTTCGATTATAGGTTTCATATTTTCATGATCTTTTGCCAAGCTATTGTATTTATAAGGTTTCCCTGTTTCATCTTCCCCAACGTCCAGGGGTGTCACTGCTGCCCAGGGTCTCAAAAATGGTCCCCAGCCAGCTCCACCTGCTGACAAAGCAATGGCACATTTGGGCTGTTTTACTGAGTTCCTAATCATGGGACTCGTGATCAAGTACCAAACAGAACCAGAAATAAACAGGCAGATGGGAAAAAACACCTGATTTCTACATTAGCCAGAGGTTTGGGCTGAGCTTGAGCAATTTTTTTATAAAAAACAATCCCCTCTTCATTAGGTAGGATAATATCAAGGTTAGATTTCTCTCCAGTGCAGGAGCTGCAGAATAAAGACCCTGGCAAATGTGCCAGGTGAGGGGAGAACAGCTGATGTTTGGCCAAAGCCAACACAAAAGGAGAAGAAGGATGGTCAGGGGCATTGGTGTGGATGAAAGGGCAGTGGGATTGGCTGTGGAGAGATTCTTGGATACACTTATGGATAAATATTGCTGGTGACTATACCCAGTGAAATATCCTTTAGCTGTAGTCAAATATTTTTCTTCAAATGCCAAACACCTTTGCTGGGATTACAGGAGTGGCAAACTGGTCAGTTAAACCCCTGTCACCCTCTTGCAGACTTTTAGGCCCTGCAACATTTCAACTCCCCCTGCCAGAGAGCCTTTCAGACTATTTCTGATCTCCCTCACTGCAACCCTGAGCTGCTTCTCTCTTGCTCTCACTTTCAGACTCCTCCCTGTAGTGTGGCCCTGCTGAGGACATCCCTGCATGGCTCTGAGGATGGGAAGCTTTTGGTGAGGACTCCTCCATCTGAAGGCTGTGAATTTATTGTCAGATATTCCTCCCAGTCTGAGGGCGTTGTTTGTCAGATCTAGTCACTGCACTTTGAACAGATGCTGCATTATCATCCATACTGGGGAAAAAAAAAAAAAAAGCTTTAAGAGCACTGTATTTTTTTTTTTAATGATCAGGCTTTCCATGAGACCTTTAAAACACAGCTTAGAAGCTTCAGGAAAACAGAAGATGAGGAAAAATAATTGGCCAAAATGAAACTTTCTATGGAGAGCACAGGTGGGAGAGACCACCCTGCCACACCACTCACCTGCAACCAGGACATTTCTGGACACCAGGGATCTCTGCTCCTTTCACATATGCTTTTTCAAGCCAAAGCAATCACTTTGGATTCCATGTGATTGATTCTCTGCAGGTTTGCCCAATCTGGCAGAAGCAGTTCTGCCTGTGTTTTACTAGCAGTAGCAGCTAAGCAGATTACCTTCCCCAAGCCCTAGGTTACACAGAGCATCTGCCTGCCCATTTTGTGTGGCAGGAGACGAAATCTAAGACCAGCCTGGCACGGGGTAGGTGAAACTCCCAGTGCAAATGCACTGGTGGGAAGGACTGGAAGTCTACAACCAGTGTGTGAGCAGAGCAACTCCCCAAACCCACAGCACGTGGTGTACAAAGGTTGTGCCAGTCCTGAACCACCCCCGGCCTCACCTGTGCATCCCACCTGCCCCTGGCCATGGCCGGGCTGGGAGCCTTTTGCCTTGTGCAGAGAGAGGTGAAAAATCCTCCCTGGCTGACCAGAAATGCCAGGGACCCCCAGAGACCTCCTGCTATGGCCAGAGTTTCCCATCACTGGGCCTGGGCAGCAGAATGTCCTGGTGGCTGTAGGAGGGAGGGTGTCACAGCCAGAGCACCAAGGGTGACAGGAGAGAGCAGAGCCAAACTCGGCTGCGGGGCTGCAATGGTCCTTGGGATTACTTTTTGTACAATGTTGTACAGAACTAGCAGCAGTGGATAATGAAATTAAACCACAATAAAGTGAAATCTACCCGGGGTCCGTGTTTATTCTGGAGAAGGAATCCCGGGGATCCTGGGATCCCCGTCTGCTGGAGTTCCACATCTGACTGCTGCTCACGGCCATCCCTGATGGAACTGCTCCAGCAGCTCCTCCCGCGGGGCCGGGGGATCTCACCGGCAGGGCAGGGCTGCTCCCTGACGGATAAACACAAGAGGCCAGTCCTGCTGAGATGGCTGCAAATTGCAGCAAATGCTTTCCTGAGAGTTTCTATCCAGCCAAAGCGCGATCCCTTGCCGGGAATCACCTCCAGGGTGGAAGGGCAGAGGTTTGGGATGCGCACTGCCGGGCTGGACGGCGCTGGGAGCGGACAGTGGGATGGGATCCCATCCCAGTGGGATGGGAGCCACGGCAGGGGCTGCACAGGGATGGGATTTTGTGTCCTTCCATGGCAGGGGCTGCACGGGATGGGACCGTGTGTCCTTCCACGGCAGGGGCTGCACTGGGATGGGATCGCGTGTCCTTCCTTCCATGGCAGGGGCTGCAGGGGCTGCAGGAGCTGCAGGGGCTGCAGGGGCTGCAGGAGCTGCAGGGGCTGCAGGTGCTGCAGGAGCTTCAGGAGCTGCAGGAGCTGCAGGGGCTGCAGGTGCTGCAGGAGCTGCAGGAGCTGCAGGGGCTGCAGGGACTGCAGGGGCTGCAGGAGCTGCAGGGGCTGCAGGTGCTGCAGGGGGGCTCCGGGCGCCTCTGATCCCGCGGAGCTCAGCAGGGAGCACACCCGGCCCCTGGAGCAGCCCCTCCTGCCCGCACCGCCCGTCCCGTCCCTCCCTCTCCAGGGAGCGGTGCTGCAGGACCGCGGAGCTCCTCGGGCCGTCCCGAGCGGGTTTGTCCGAGCGGGAGGCTCCGCAGCTCAGCTCCTGCAGAGCCTGCAGACACCGCACCCGCCTCAGCCTCGTTCAGCAGCTGCCACAGGCATCTCTCACCTGCAGCTCTTCTTTCCTGGCTTAGGAGATTCGGGCAGGAGCAGCTGCAAACCTGAGGGTGCCCTGGCAGCTGCAAAGCTGCTGAGGGATCCCTTCCCGTGGCATTGGTGAAGACATTAAACACCACTGGTCTCAGCAGGGGCCCTGAGCAGTCCTGGGGCAACTGCTTCAGCCACATGAGAGGGATTAATTTGTCACCGATTGTACAGCACTGGCTGCTCCTTAGGCTGGGGATCCCAGCCTGTGTCTGTAACATCCACCCTGGAAAGGTCTGGGCAGGGAGGGAGGCTTTGGTGCTGCAGGGGGCTGCTTTGGGATGTGGAGAATGGGAGCCCAGTGGGGTTCTGGCTTGCTGAGGCCACGGTTTGGAGCACCTCCTCTGCAGGCTCAGGCCTGCTTGGTTTGTTCATGGGAAGTGACAGGAGATGGGGCTCCTTCTCCAGCACACCTGGATGGGATGGGCAGGGGACAAGGCTGGGACGTGATGGAGCCTCTTTCTGACCCCTGGCCCTGGCCCTGCACTGGCTGCCATGCCCTCCCTGCAGCCCTCCAGGGGCAGAGAGGATGCTCCAACGGGGGAGGCTCTGCTGCTCCCAGATTCCAAGTCCTTGCTCTCTGTTCCTGTGGGGTTGGATGTCTTGGGGCTGTGGGTGCCTCCCCTGTGCCCCCCTGGCTGGGGGTCCTGGGGTGAACCCTCCGAGCTGGGCTGCCTTTCCTGCCCAGGCCAGGGCTCTGTGGGGGCTGCAGGGGACACTGACAGCTCCCATTCCCTGCCTGAGCCACCCAAAGGCTGCAGCTGGAAGTGCTGCCATTGGCACTGCAGGAAGGAGCCCTGCACAGGTGTGTGTGGGGGGAGGAGGTGTTCCCAAAGTGTCCCAGCAGTGCTGGGAGCCCAGCAGGGCCCAGCTCAGCTGAACCTCTCAGGATCTGGGCTGTGATTTGCAGAGCTCCCAGGGAGCTTCCCACCCAAGGCACTTCTCCTGCAGGGAGTGTGTCTGGATGCAGCAGCTTGTCCAGCCCTGGACCTGTCAGCCACCAGCAGAGCTGCACAGAGGTGCCCACCACACCACAATCTCCTGCCTCATCTCAGTGCTGGGGCTGGTGACATGAAAGGAAGAGCAATGCCATGCAGCAGGATGGTGTCAGCCCTGCCCTGCCCTGCTGAGGGCAGCTCTGGGGAGTGCAGGGGGGGCTGCAGCCCCCACGTGTGGATCCTCATGGAACACGGCCTGGGGGCCACAGTGTGGGATCCAGCCAAACCCTGCTGGGCCTGGTGGAGCTCCTGGTGCCCAAGCAGCTCTCTTTGAAGCCAGGATGCAGCAGGGCAGCAGCAGCTCAGTGAAAGGTGTGTGCTGCACTGACAGCAGCCTTGGGAGGCACCCTGACCCATGGAAAAGATCCTGTTACACCACAAGGAGCTGCTGGGTAAAGAGTCCATCTCCACATCTGGGCAACGCAACTGACATTTTTGCTGTGTAAAGGGACTTTTGAGTTTTCTCCTTGGTGTGTGCCCAGCCCTGGCACTGACAGAGGACTGGGAGTCTGCCCAGGGAGGCCAGAGGTGTGCAAAAACTCAGGGGAAAAGGAGCATGCTGAAATTGGAGCTATCCAGCCTGGAGAAGGGAAGGCTCTGGGGAGAACCTTAGAGCCTCTTCCAGCACCTAGAGGGGCTCCAGGAGAGCTGGAGACAGCCTTGGGACAAGGACAAGGGGGAATGGCTTCCCAGTGCCAGAGGGCAGGGATGGATGGAATATTGAGAAGGGATTTTTGGCTGTGAGGGTGGTGAGGCCCTGGCACAGGGTGCCCAGAGCAGCTGTGGCTGTTCCTGGATCCCTGGCAGTGTCCAAGGCCAGGCTGGACAGGGCTTGGAGCAATCTGGGACAGTGGAAGGTGTTCCTGCTCAGGGCAGGGGGTGGAATGGGATGAGCTTTGAGGTCCCTTTCCCATCCAAACCATTCTGGGACTCTACAAAATGAAAGGTGCACAAAGCCACAGTGAGCAGCCAAGTGCCAGTGCCTGCAGTGGCTCACTCTGCTTTCCCTCAGCCTCCCAGGGATGGGGCTCCTCCTGCCCTGGGCAGGCTCAGCCTCGGCAGCAGATGCAGATTTGCATGGCAGACCCAGAGGCTCTGACCTGGGAAGTTCTGTTACCCTGCACATGACATTTCCTCTGGTTTCCTCACTCTGACCTGGCCCAGAGCTCCAGTCTGGGCAATTCCATTCCCTCCGGGATGGCCTTGGAGTGATTGCAGGTTCCAGACATGGTGGCTTGTGCAGCATTTTTCTTTTTTTTTTTCTGTGCCCACAGCTCTGCCCTTCTCCCCTCTGTGCCTGTGTACAGCCCACCTTTCGATGGGATGGTGCTGCCTCAGAGAGTCACACTCTCCTGAGTTGGAACTGACCCACCAGGGCCATCCAGCCCCACTCCTGCCCTGCACAGATACCCCAACAATCCCACCCTGGGCATCCCTGGCAGTGCTGTCCAAACCCTCCTGGAGCTCTGGCAGCCTCAGGGCTGTGCCCATTTCCCTGGGGAGCCTGGGCAGTGCCCAGCACCCTCTGGGGAAGAACCTTTCCCTGAGATCCTTCCCCTGACCCAGCTCCAGCCCTTCCCTGGCTCCTGTCCCTCTCACAGAGCAGAGATCAGAGCTGCAGTCCCTGCTGAGGTTTGACCTCAGCTCTTTCCAGCTGAACAAAGCAAGTGCCCTCAGTCCCTCCTCACACGATTTCCCCTCCAGACCCTTCCCCAGCTTCCCCTCCCTCTTTGCCTGGTGCTGGTGCTGCTCCTGCTGCTGCCACTGCTCAGGGAACCCCGGGTTCTCTGCTGTCCTTGTCCCCAAGAGCTCAGCCCCGTCCCTGGCTGTACCAGCCACTCCCCCCAGTCACCCACTGCAGGGCTGAGGGGCTGAGGGGCTTCTGCTGCTGCCCCTGCCCTGCCCACGCCCTGCTCCTCTGCCCCGGCGTGGCCTCTGCCCCCGCCCCTGCTCGGGAGCAGATGAAAGCGCAGCGCGGTGCCTCATTTATAACCAGCTTGGAACTGGGCTTTGGCAGGGCAGAGCACGCCGGGGGATGTGGCAATGCCCAGGGAGCTGCACTCACACTGCTTATCAAAGGATGCTTGAAAGGCTCAGCGATGCAAGGGGAGGGCTGGGTTGCTTCATCCCAGCAGAGGATAAACTCCTCTATTACAGGGACACGTGTTGGGGAGAAGGAGCTGAGGGCTGGCTTTTAGAACTTGTCCAGCCAGGAATTCACAGCTCCTGGAGCCTTGTCCAAAGGGAGCCAGGCTGAGGAGAGGGTGCCTGGCTCAGCAGGGCTGCTCCACCTGCCTGTGCCACCTTCTGGAAAGGTGAAAGCCAGAGAGCAGCTGGCTGCCTGGAGCACAATCCCAGCCGTGGGTCAGCCCCATGCTGATGGCCCCGGGACCTGTGGGCAGCAGGATTGGGGCCAGCACTGACCTGCTGGCTCAGTGCCACACAAATGAACAACACTCACACACTGAGGTGTGTGTCCAAGGAAAAAAGGGGCAGTTCATTTACAGACCTCGACATTTATAGAATTCCAACAGTGACCATGGATTGGAGGAAGAAAATTGTCCTCTCCAACCACACTGGGCAACCCAACAGTCCATCAGTTCTCTCCTCCTCCAGAAAGGAATGCAAATCATTATTTACAGGAAAAATGCTTGAGAAACTCCATTACAAAAATGCAAACACAGAAGGCTGAAATGAACTTTAGAAAAACAGAGAAGAACAGGGTGACAAGCTGCTGCTGCCCAGGCAGCCTGGCAGTGCCTGACCTGGCCATTCCTCCCTGTCCTGAGAGCTGAGCCTGGGCACAGGTGAGGAGCCAGCAGAGACCACAGGCATGGCTGCTCACATCCAACCTGATCCCAGGGAGTGTCCAGAGCATCCCTGTCACCCCTGTCCCTGCTGTGAGGTGCCACTGTCCTGGCTGCTGGCCCTCTCTGCTGGAAGGAATCTCATGGTGCTTGAGGAAGGGCAAGATTTGAATGGTCCAGGGTGGAAGGGAAGCACAAAAAGTCTCCAGATCCTTTCCCTGCTCCAGTGCAGGATACTGTGACCCCTCAAAAGGGGGGTCTGTCTTCTCTTTAAAGGCTCCAGGGCAGCAGCTCCATGGGGTAGAAGGCACTTGCCTCCAATCATCAACAGCTCTTTTTTTCCCTCAGACCCCCCTTTTCAGGGACAGGAAGAGTTCAGGAGCTGTTCTCCCCATGAACCCCCCCCACAGCCAGGGCAGGGGAGAGTTCAAGTGCAGCCCAAGGGCAGCAGGGGCTGTGAAACCCCGGGAGCACCCTTGGGCCACGCCTGCTCCCTGTGGGGATGGCCAGGCACCGATGGAGGTGCTCTGGGGCTGCCCAGGCTCTTTCAGCCAAAGTCTTGGGCTTTTTGGGTTTCTGTAGGCCTGGGAGAAAACTGCCCCACGCTGGATCCTCTGGGGGTGCCTGGAGTGTGTGACCCCCCTGTCCTGGGGCCCCTGTGCTGCAGGGAGGCTCAGGGAGCAGCCCCAGCCCAGCCCAGGCTCCTCCACCACCAGCTCCCTCTCCAGCTTTTGCTGAGCTGTTCCCCCCAGCCCTCTCCAGCACAAAGCCTGGGTCTTGTGCTGTAAGAAACCCACCTCACCTTTGCTCCAGTTATTTCTGACACAGGAAAAAACCCCTCTGAGAACAATAACTGTCACAGGCTGCCACGAGGGTCTGAGAGCAGCGTCTGTGGACACAACCTGCTGTGAGGAGGGAGGCTCCAAAGCAGGATGGCTGGGAGCCCATCCGTGGGTGGATGACCCAAGGACCCCAGCTCAGTCTCTGTGCCTCTTGCTGTGATGACTCCTGCAAGGCTGCTGAGCAGGGCAGACCCCCAGGACACCCATGGGTGGGGGGGGTTCCATGGGCCAGTGTTTGCAGGACACCTCGGGCAATGTTTTCATCTGGCAAGGACTGACCTGTGCTGGCAGTGGCAGAAGAATCTTCCTGGAATTCGGGAGGGCAGGAGCCAGGCCTGGAGATGGCACCACTGCAAAGCTGTGATCCCAGAGTTGTGCCCCTCCCTGTGACAGGACAAAGGTGGCAGTGTCACTTGGCAGCCCCTCACGGGGCCACAACCCTGCTGAGGGGCTGCCACGAGACCCGAAGGGGACAGCCCAGGGCACTGGGAGCACAGAGCCAGACCCAGAGCAGCCTCCCACACTGACCCACACTGACCCACACATTCCCACACTGACCCACCCTGACCCACACACTCCCACCCTGACCCACACTGACCCACACACTCACCCACACATTCCCACACACTCCCACACTGACCCACCCTGACCTCCCAGCAGGGCCCACTGTCAAGGGAAGGCTCTTGCAGCAACCCCAGGTAATCGGGCCCCAAGAACAGGCTGCACCCCACAACCCTGCCATGGGCACAGGGAGTTCCTCCTTGCACCATGTCCTCCCACATGTCCTCTCTGAGGATGTCACACCCTGCCACGGAGGTGTCACAGCACCAGGGGAGCCCCTGGGACAGGGCCAGCTCTGGGATCCTCAGCTGGGCTCTCTCTGCAGTGTCCTGGGGCTCACTCTGGGTCTGCTCCCAGACTCAAACTCCACCTCAGGCTTTGCCCTTGGGCTGCTGGGCCAGCTCTGTAGCAAGGGGGGCTTTGCCAGCAGGGTCCCCAGGTCAGTCTGGGTGTGCAGCATCTCCCCCCAGTGCAGCTCCTCCCCAGAACTGGGACAGGAGACAGAGCAGGGGGAGCCCCCCCTGACCAGGGCACAGCCCAGGCAGAGAGGACTGGGAAGAGATGGGAGAGAGCAGCAGCTCCTTGGCCTGTTCTGGAGAGGCTCAAGTGAGATGGGGACACAAGGAGATGAAAACTGGGTGGGTTGGCCTTGTCCTGGAGGGGAAGCAGAGATCCTTCCTGCTCCATTGCCATCCTTCCCTCCCAGGGCACCGCCCTGGGGCCTGCCCTTCCCTGGCAGCTGCATGACCAGTCCTGGTGCCTGTTTCCAGAGTGACCTGCTGACCACGTCCCTTTTTCCTTGCTGACTGTGTCCCTTTTTCCCTGCTGACCACGTCCCTTTTTCCCTGCTGCCAGCCCTGCACAGCCCTTGGAGCTTTAAGCAGTTCAGAGTTGTGATGCTGTTGCTCATCAGAGGTGGGACCTGTTTGTCAGAGGATGTCCAAGCACAGGGAGGGGCAGAGGGGACAATCTGTGTCCTCAGCTGTGGTGGTGCTGAGTCTGGAGGTGCTCAGTGTCAGGCCCCTGCACCTAAGGGTGCTCTCCAGCCCAGAGCCACCTGTCCTGCCTGGTGCCCCTGTCCCCCACATGTGCCATTTGCCACCAACAAGGGCAGCAAAGTCAGGGAACACAAAATGTGAGCCCGTGGAGCTCCAGCTGACAGGGACAAGGGCTTGGCCTGACCTTCAGCCCCAAGGTGGTCAGGACTGGAGAACAGGAGGCAAAGGAAAGGCTAGGAGAGCTGGGTTTGCTCAGATTGGAGAAGGGAAAGCTTGGAGAGATCTTTCAGCTTTCTGCATCCAATTAACAGGAATTAACAGAGAGGATGGAGCAAGGCCAGAGGCCATGGAGATACTGCAAGGGCTGGAGCCCCTCTGCTCTGGAGCCAGGCTGGGAGAACTGGGGATGCAGACCTGGAGAAGAGAAAGCTCCACCTTAGAGCTCCTTCCCCAGTGCCTAAAGGGTCTCCAAGGGAGCTGGAGAGGGGTGTAGGACAAGGGTCTGGAGGAACAGGACCATTCCCAAGGGGAATGGCTTCCCACTGCCAGAGGCAGGGTTAGATGGGGTAGTGGGCAGGAGCTGTTCCCTGTGAGGGTGGTGAGGCCCTGGCACAGGGTGCCCAGAGCAGCTGTGGCTGCCCCATCCCTGGCAGTGGCCAAGGTTGGAAGGGGCTTGGAGCAGCCTGGGACAGTGGAAGGTGTCCCTGCCCATGGCAGGGGTGGGACAGGATGAGCTGTGAGGTCAGTTCCAAGTCAATCAATCCATTCTGAGATTCTGTGAAGATGGAGTCACACCTGAGGTGCCTGGGGAGAGGAGAGGCAATCGGAGCAAGCTGGGACATGGGAAATTCCTTTTAGATACCTGAAGAACAATTCACCATGAGGACAGTCAAATGGGAGAGAGGCCTGAGAGGCTGTGGAATCTCCATCAAACCTCCACTGCACCAGGTCTGGAGCAGCCGGGTCCTGACTTGGTTCAGCCCTGCTCTGGGCAGAGGGGCAGCCCCTCCTTTCCTCAGGGATTCCATGCTCACACCTCGGTGATGTTCCTGGGCCTTTCATCTCCCTGACACAGCCCAGGCTTTCAGCGGGCAGGATGCAGCTGCTCCGCCTGAGGCATCCTTTTGTTTTGAGGAGAAATCAGGGATTCCTTACTTTCCAGGCTCCCATGCACACGGGGGGATCTCTGGGGCTGGAGAAGTGTCCCTGATTTGCCGAGGGCCAGCCCATGACCGGCCTTCTGGCACTGTTGCCTTCTTGTCCTCCCACAGCACCACCCCAAAAACCTCTCAGTGCCACACGTGTGCAAGGAGTGGAGGGGAGCTTTTGCTCAAGAACAGCCTTGTCACAAGTCTCAGCGGGCTTTCCTCACCGTGGCAGCTCCATTTTCCTTTCCAGCTGGATCCTGTCACTCTGTTGGATCTGAGCTCTCCATCTGCCCGCTTCCTCTGGTGCTCTCTGGTCCCACAAAGGAGACACTTTCAAGGCAGGCAGAGTGAAACCAAGGGGTGCAAGTCTGAAGAGCAGGTTCCCTCCTGCAGAAACCTTGCCAGGTTCTGGAAAGTCTCAGCTGTGCTGGGGCGAGGATGAGTCACGGCTCAGAAAACGGCATTATCCTGGGAAATACAAGGAATTCCCAGCACCTGCACCTTGCCCCTCCTGGCGACCACCTGCCCGGAGGAAGAATCAGCCCCCGGTGCTGAAGTAACCCCGCTCAGCTGGACCCCCTGACACCAGGGCTGGGGGCAATTATTCCCCCCAGCAGAAGGCGAGCGCCGCAGACACTTCCAGCTGAGGAGCGCCCGACAAGTTGGAACAGGGAGCCTGCGCCTCTCTGGGAGCAGCGTTGGGCCAGCGAGCGCTTTGATTGCGATCAGGCAGCTGGCAGGAATCCCAGGAACTCGCACAAAAATGCTTTGAAGAGCCCAGATGCACAGGGCGTGTCCCGGAGTGGGTGCGGAGCCTGAGTCACCGCCTCGCCGTGCGCTGGGGCAGCGCCGGGACCCCCGAGCCCCCGGAGCGCCCCCAATTGTTGCCATGCTCGTGCCTGCATGTTTCGGTTTTGGGAATTCTATTCCCAGGCACGGTCTTGATGCACAAGGTCATGTTTTGTAAACTACCGAAGCTCCCACATCTGTTCCCAGAGGAGGGGCTTCGGTGATGGTCTCTGGAAAACGACCAGTGGTTCCCAAGGGTCCCACCTCTGGGGTGGGCACATCTGTTAATGTACAAAAAGAGTCAGGAAAATAAAAAGAAAGGAGGGGTCTCTTGCTTGCAAGAGCTCCACGCAGCCTCTTTGATGCACTCCCTGCCTCGTTCCTGTGCGTCCCCCACAGCGATACACAATGACACCGATCTCGTGAACCCCCGATAGCCGCCCATCGCCCCCCGGACTCGGCACGGGGTTTGCGTCCCTTCCAGCCGTGCCCGCTCTGCCCGGGAGCTCCAGACACAAAGGCAGACAGGGATTTTGCTCGGGGCGCTGCGGGATGAAAGCACTGCTGCTGCTGCTGCGCTGGGCTGGGATGATGCTCCCCGCGCCCCGCTCAGGGACACCCCCAGCCCGGTACCAGAACCGCCGTTTGAAGAGAACTGCAATAAAAGCCTTTGTTTGAGCACCTTCTGCACTTCCAGGTACGGGTTTGGAATCTGTTGCAGAATCCCAGGAGATTCCCTCCCTTGGGCTAAAGCGTGCGAACTCGCCCCAAGAAACCATTGTTTCCTGAAAGCCTCCCTAAGCTCCCTGTCCGCAGCTCGGCAGCCCAGCTCAGCAATTCGGGCGAGTTATGAAAGCGGGAGATGCCGGAGCGCGGTGACGGGATGCGAGAAACACGCGGCTCTCCCGCAGGGACGGGGCCGGGGCTGCTCCTCGCCCCGGGCCAAGCGACATTACAGGTTTGCGAGAGCCGGCACTTTGTTGTGCAGGAGCCACCTGACGCTGACAGCCTGTCATTGATGGGCGAAAACACCGCTTGGCATCGATATCGAGCTTTCAGGAGAAACAAGTGGGGCAGGGGAAAACAAGAGCCGGGCACGGCTGCGCTGCTCCTCCTGCACCGGGAGGGCACGGCCCGACCCCCGCCCTTGAAACGCTCGGGACCGGCAGGAAAGGAGGGCACCCACTCACCCCATCCACCCCATCCCACGGGGCAGCACCCACCCAGCCCCGGGCAGCACCCAAGGCTAGCCCTGCCTGGGCATGGTCTAAAAGTCCCAGCTGGTTGGGTGGTGGAGCAGAGTAAAGGCTCTGCATCCCTCGGTGAAGTGTCAAGAGAGGTGGGGAGAGGGGACCAAAGGCAAATAAATACCCTCCAGCTGCTCTGCTCCCGTGTCTTATTGACAACACCTGGCTTTCTCCTTCTGGGTTTCATGGGAGGAGCATCCTGGAGCATGGAAAAGGACGGTGGGCAAAGCTCACCCTTCCCAGGAGCCTGCTCTGTGCTTTCTGGTGCTGCTCTTGTTCCTACAAAACATGAAATGTGGACACAAACCACCAGGGAAACACAAACCCTGGTGGATGGGAGTGAAAGCACCAGGTCAGACCCCGGGCACTGCTGATTCTCACTGGAGAGAAACTCCACACATCCTTCCTCCCACAGCTGATCCCTCTGGCAGCACAAAGGGCTCTGCTCCTCTGAGTGTTGGCACAAGCACCCAGGTCCTGGAGCCCCCGGGAAGCCTCTGCTCTGGCCATCCTCTCCTCAGCCTCCCTCCTGATGGGGACTGCTCCCCTTCTCCTGAATCAGCCTCCTGTGGCTTGGCAGGAGCTTTGTCAGCACTTGCTGTGACCTGAAACCGGTCACACCAGCAGCAAGGTGCTCGGTTCTCTGCAGACGAGTTGCTGCAGTGTGGCTTGGCAGAGGGAGAGCTCTGCTCCCGCTCACAGCCCGGCGTGTCATTTCTTGCACGGCCATTTTATCTCCTGCTCTTGCTAAATGTCCTCTCTGCCTCCCTGCTGCCCCAAGCTGTGGGCAGAGATTGCCCCAGCTGTGCCCCGGTTCCTCCAGAGGCCTGTCCCTCAGGCAGGCAGGATGCCCTCGGGGAGAGGTCCCTGAGCCCTGGAGGCAGCATTCTGCAGGGATCCTGCATTCCTGGGCTCTGCAGGGATCCTGCATTCCTGGGCTCTGCAGGGATCTTGCATTGCTGGGCTTGCCGGGGTGGATCTGCAACCCATGCTTGCAGCGTTGGGGTCTGAGCGGGCGCTGTGGGCAGTGCTGCTCCTACAGGCAGGGCCGTCTCTGGGCACTCAGACCTGGGCTGGATGCAGTTTGGGCTGAGGGGAACACCGGAGCCCAGGGGGAGCCGTGTGGGAGATGCTGCAGCCCCCTGGGGAGCACCCAGCCCCGCAGACCCTCACCCCGACCCTGCTCAGGGATGGTGTCCCTGCCCAGTGCTCGCCCTGCTGCCCCCCGGCAGCCCCAGGCGGCCCTGTCCCCGGGGGCTGGGGCTGGGCTGGGGGCAGGTTTGGGGCAGGTTTGGGGCTGGGGGCAGGCTCAGGGCTGGGGGCAGGTTTGGGGCTGGGCTGGGGGCAGGTTTGGGGCAGGTTTGGGGCTGGGGGCAGGCTCAGGGCTGGGGGCAGGTTTGGGGCTGGGCTGGGGGCAAGTTTGGGGCAGGTTTGGGGCTGGGGGCAGGCTCAGGGTTGGGGGCAGGTTTGGGGCTGGGCTGGGGGCAGGTTTGGGGCAGGTTTGGGGCTGGGGGCAGGTTTGGGGCTGGGCTGGGGGCAGGTTTGGGGCAGGTTTGGGGCTGGGGGCAGGTTTGGGGCCGGGCTGGGGGCAGGCTCAGGGCCGGGGGCAGGTTTGGGGCTGGGGGCAGGTTCGGGGCAGGTTTGGGGCAGGCTCAGGGCCGGGGTCAGGCCCAGGGCCGGGGGCAGGTTTGGGGCTGGGCTGGGGGCAGGTTCGGGGCAGGTTTGGGGCTGGGGGCAGGCTCGGGGCCGGGGGCAGGCCCAAGGCCCGGGCTGGGGGCAGGTTCGGGGCAGGCCCAGGGCCCGGGCTGTCAGGTTGGCGGCGCGGGGAGCCGGGGCTGGCTGGCGGGGCCCGCGTGGGTGTGTGCGGGCAGGGCTGTATATCCAGTCTGGCAGAGGGTGTGACTGCTCACACGCCGGGGAGCCCAGCTGCGAGCAGCAGCCCTCAGACACCCCGGGCCAGGGGACGTATGGCAAGGAGGGCTTTGGGGGACTGAGCCCAGCACAGACGCTGTTCGGTGGCCTCGCGTTGTCCGTGCCAGCCCCGCGCAGCCCCCGCCGGCCCAGCCATGCTGCACTCCCCGCTGAAAACCGCGCTGGCCTACGAGTGCTTCCAGGAGCAGGCCAGCTCCACGCTGGCCCTGCCCTCGGACCACAAGCTGAAAACCAAGGGCACGGGAAAGCAGCGGGTCCAGGAGCAGGTGATGATGACAGTCAAGAGGCAGAAGCAAAAGTCGTCGGTGTCATCGAGCGTGGGCCACTCGAATCGAGGTAAAGCCCCGCAGCGAGGGGAGCCCTCGGGGCAGGGCTGGGCTGCTTCGCTGGGGTTTGTGGAGGGGGGACGGATGGCTTTGCCTCTCTCCTGAGGTGCCAAGATCTCCTGCACTGGATGGAAGGGTTTAGGACAGGACACGGAGCTGGATGCGTCAACTCCTTCCCAGCTCGAGCTGATCCTGGGAATGCTGCTCTGCCCCACATCCCTGAGGCACTTGGACATGTCAATGTGGCACTAAAACAAATTTTTCCCTGGCTCTAAAGCTGGAGTAGCTGTCTGGTTTTGCAAATCCTTCCTCTGCAAGTGCCCCCATGGCTGGAATTCCCCGCCACCCCCTCCTGTGGATGGGCAAAGCTGAGAGTGCTGCTCCTCAGCCCTGCCATGGTCTGGGGCTGGGGCTGGGGCTGTGCTGCCTCGGGAGTGCTGGGCAGGTGCAGAGCAGGAGGCTGTGCCCACACAGGACACGAACCTCGGCTCAGGATTCACCTCTGGGACTCCCAACACACCCCTCATCTGCAGGCTGAGCAGTGTGGATCGCTGGGCCCCCCGTGGGAGTGGCAGGAAGGGGATGAGCTGGAAAAGTGTCCCTGGTGTTGGCTGGGGGAGCATCTCAAGCTCCCTCCACTGTGCCCCTGTTGGGGTCCAGGCTCTGGGCACTGAGTGTGTGCCACAGAAACAAGCAACCAGCTGAGTCCTGCAGCCAGGTGTCCTGCTGGAAACCCCTCCTCTGTGGGTCAAGGCTTGGCAGATGGTTCTCTCTGCCGTCCCTGCGTCTGGAGAAAACAAATCTGGAAGTAAAGCCCAGCTTTCCCCAGCTGGGCTGCAAACCCAGAGAGTTGTGACAACCTCTGTGCAAACCCTCCTGCCTCTTGGAGGTGCTTTTTCCAGCAGCCAGGGAGCTCTGGCCTGGCTGAGTCCACCAGGGAGAGGAAATCCTGAGGCTTTAGGGGCCATTGGGCTGCTGGAGCTGGGGCTGAGCGTTCAGCTGAGTCTGGAGTGAGCAGTGCAGGGGGGTCCTGGGTGGGCTGGGCCAGGCTCCAGTACCTCCCTGGGGAGCTGTGCCTTGTCCAGCAGCTGCTCCAAGCTGCCTTGTGAGGCTGAATCCTGTGCTGGTGAGCTGCCATGGTCCAGAGATGTGTTTGGGGCTGGATTAGCAGAGAAGCTGGGTGGCTGTAGGCTGCTGGGGGAAGGGGAGGCAGTGCTCCCACGGGAGCCATCCCTGCTGTGGCAATTGCAGTGCTGGAACAGAGGGAATGGGGCAGCTCCAGAGCGAGGGCAGGTGGGCTCTGCCAGGAACAAACCCCTCCTTCCTCACTTTTTTGGACACAGACTCCAACAGATGAGGGGGGGCCAGGGCAAGGAGAGCTTTTCTCTGCCCCCAAAGTGGAAGATGGGGATCTCCTCCCACCTCCAGAGGGTTTATTGCTTAAGGTGTTACCGTGACAGAGCTGACAGAATAAAATAGACAGCAGGATGAGCTGAGGGCTCCGGATGGAGAGGGAAGCAGGCAGAGGGATCCATAGGCAGGAAGGAGGGGAGGCAGAGGGGGATTATCCTGCTTGGATAGAAACCCAGGTGAAACCTCTGGGAAAGGAAAAAAAAAAAGAAAACCAGCACATTCCCAAACTGCCTGTTTCTGCCCAACAAGCTAAACCCCTCCTCCAGACACTTTGGGCAATGTCTGGGAATGGGAATTGCGTGGAGATGTGCAGCTCTGGTTTCTGTATCCCAGGGAAGCTGAGTCACATCCCACTCCCAGGAGCTGCCTCCAAGCACAGGGCCCAGGCCCCCCCTCCCCTCATTCCTACCAGGGGTGGTTGGCCAGCAAAGGTCCTGGGGGCTGATTCATCCCAGTGCATTCCTGGATGGAATCCCAGAAGGGTGAGAAGTTGCTGTTTGTTCCCAGGGTTGTCTCCTGGTTGGTGTTGAGCAGGTCAGGCTCAGCTTTCAGCTGTTGGGTTTTACTGCTCAAAGATCAGGTGGGCAGCCCCCATGAGAATAATCAGTTCTTCCTGCAAAGAGGCCGTGTGGGTCTGTTTAGTGTGGATTCTGCCTGTCCAAACCCTCACCCAGCTTCAGCTCCCTGCATCCCTCGGGATTTCCCAGAGATGCTCCCCAGAGGCAGCCCAAGCTGGGGAATCCCCAAAGCCCCTGGCAAGTGCCTGAGTGCTCTGTTGCCTCTGCTCCCAGACAGTCCCAGAGTGGGGCTGGACAGGTGTTGGGCCAGGTCCAGGTTTGTTACTGTGGTTGGAGCTGTGGTTGGAGCTGGAGCAGGGCCCAGAGCTTCCCCCAGCAGCAGGAGCCACGTCCTGGTGTGTGTGGGGTGGGGAACATGGCCATGGAACACAGCAGGGTGGGGGTGTTGTATCCCATCACTGGAATTCCTTTAGGGGCTGGCACACGCTCCTTCACTCTCCCAGGGGTTGATGGAGCCATAAATGAGTTGGCGATTTGGAGTCCAGCAGGTCAAGGTCTTGTGGCCACTCTGTAGATCTGGTGTCCCCCAGGCAAGGTGCCCAATCTGGGCCCAGACTGGTGTACACTGGGGTGGGACAGTGAGCAGAAAGCTGCTGCCAGCAGAATACTCCTGAACCCAGTGGGGCCCTGGCTCAGCACAGCAGCTACAGCTGCTCCCAAGGGTCACTGTGGGGTCTGTGGGGTCTGTCCTGCTGGGGGTTGGGTCTGGGGGATCTGCTCTAGGGCTTGTCTGTCCCTCTCCCCATGGCAATACCAAACGAGATGGCTCCCCCTGAGTTTGTAAGTAATGCACATTTCCAGGGGAAATTAATTTCGGTGGCATGGCAGAGGAAAAGGCCAGGCCAAGCTGAACCAGCTCCTTGTGGCCATCAGCTCTGCTCTGCAAAGTCTTCTGGCTAAAGAGAAGTTCTGCCAGTGATTTGTCACTGAGGAGACACATCCAAGGAGTGTCAGATCCAACTGTCCCATGGCTCAGCTGGGATTGAGAAGTTTCTGTGCTGGCTGTGGCTAAGAGCTGAGTAATTCCACCCAGGTCTGATGGGACCCCACCTGGCTTTGGCAGGGATCAGGACTCTGATGTGAAGGGCAGATTTGGGGAATAAAAAGTCTTTTGAAGACTTCTGTAACTTCCCTCAGTGTGAGATGGTTCAGTGAAAGGTTCCACTCTTCCACAAACCTCAGATTATTGGGATACAAAAAAATCCCCAAGCCCATTAGCTCATAGGCCAGAAGGCAGAATTGGAGTTGTGTCATTCCTGTAGGAATCTCGGTGTCTGGGATTTCACTGACACTTCTCTCCTAGAAGGCACTCAGCCTTTGCTTTGTGCCTCCCACAGGCCTCTGCTCTCCCTGTGTTTTTCCTATGTTTAATCATCCTTATTGTTTAAAGCTGTGCATAGTTTATGATTTAACTTGCCAAGCCTGCACTGCCAGTGACTGGTTCTTGTCTTGCCTTTCCCTGCCACAGATTAATATTTATTAACAGGCATCCTTTTCCACAGTCTGCACACTGGCTCTGTGTGTCCAGCTGGCTTTGGGAAAATGGCACTTTGGGCACAGCTCTCCTCCTGCCATCAGTGCCAGCTGCAAGAGAGGGGACTTGCCTTTGAGGAGAGGAAAGAACTCATCAAGGACAGCTACACTGGGTTCAGGGGCAGCCTCAGTTTGCTCTGCAATAATGGATAACAGGGATGGAGAAGGGGGTGAAGGCAGTGGGAGCAGTGTAGGGGGGCTCACAGAGAGGCACTGCAAGGTCTTGCACTTCTTATCTGGTGTGACTGGATTTTACCCTCATGAATTGTCCCACTGAAGATAAAAGAGATTTTAAAATATCTAGGTTTTAAAGGAGATGTATGGGGGGGATGACAGTTTGGGGAGGGGGGAATCTGAGCAGCCTTCAGGGTTGTTTTCTGCCCACATGGTCACTGAGAGGCTGCACCTCCTCTGTGTGGTTCTACCACATCTTTTCAGCTCTGTCCCAGCTATTGTGGGTCCTCTGTCGTGAGGAAAAGCTGAGGGAGCTGGGAAAGGGGCTCAGCCTGGAGAAGAGGAGGCTCAGGGACCTTCTGGCTCTGCACAACTCCCTGACAGGAGAGGACAGCTGGGGGGGAGTTGGGCTCTGCTGCCAGGGAACAGGGACAGGAGAGGAAACTGCCTCAGGCTGTGCCAGGGGAGGTTCAGGTTGGATGTGGGGAAGAGTTCTTCATGGGCAGGGTGGTCAGGCCCTAGCACAGCTACCCAGGGCAGTGGTGGAGTCACCATCCCTGGAAGTGTTCAGTGGATGTGGCACTTGGGACATGGGTTGGTGGTGAACGTGGCAGTGCTGGGGAATGGTTGGGCTGTTTGATCTGAGAGGACTTTTTCATCACAGTGATTCTGTGATGCCGTGGTTCTGTGTTACCTACTCTGAGTGCAGAGGTTTGAACTGGCTCTGTGTTTGCCCAAGTTCACGTGGGCCCTTCAGGGACCCAAACAACTGCTTGGGTGACAACAGCTGGGACACAGACATGTGGACATAGGCAGAAAAAAGCACAACGGGGGCAACTCCCACTAAGAGCATTTCCACCCTGGCCCAAATGGGTTTTTTTGTGATTGCCTGGGTTTATTCCAAATCCCAAGGACCTGTGACCAGCTTGTGTGGTCTTTACTCCTGAGGTGTTTGAAAAGAGGGATTTCCTTCCTGTCCCTAAGGGCTGGGGAGACAGCTCCCAGCTGGCTGTCAAGATGAACCAAGCAGAGAAGTGTCCAAACCTGCACAAACAAAGATCAGGTTTTCTTCAGCCACTGCCACCAGAAGATCCCCAGGTTCTTCCTGGCCTCAAGACTGAGCTCTCCGAGCAATAAATCCCAGCTGAGTGGTGGCAGGAGAAGTATCTTCTCCAACCAGCAGGGTGACTTCAAAATGCCTTGAACATTTGAGGTTCTGTGTAATTATGTGTTTATAAGCTCTCATGTACAAGTCCTGGGAGGTGAAGGCAACCCTTCCACCGCTGGAGAACATAAACTTGAACCAACTGCCTGATCTCCTGAATTTGGCCACGGAGCAGTGAATTTATTGAAGAAAGTTACAGATGTGCCCAAACTGGCTTCTTTTGGGTGTCTCCTTGCTCTAACCCCAAAGTCTGGAGTGCATGGCAGGAACAGATGCTAGAAAGGAAGTGTGGTCCCCAGGCAGGACTAGTCACAGGGACCTGTTAGTCAGGCACAGAACCTCTTTTTACAGCTGCTCACTCAGGAAAATGCTCCAGGTGCTCACACATGCACTTACAGGATGTTTACAGAGAACGAGAGGCTGATGTGAAGAAGGAATTCCCAGTAAACTATCATGGAATGGCTTTATCTTTGTGCTCAGAATTATGGTTATCAGATAACTCTGTGTCCTGGGGAATCACCTGGCCCAAACTCACCACTTCCAGTACTGACTTGCTGCTGCTGAGGCCCAGCACTGATGTCCTGATGTGGAGTTGAGGGGAAATCACAGGGTGGAGAGGGAGCACAAGGTGAAGGACATGGCTGAGTCTCCTGTTGCATTTCTATGGCATTTCTTCTTTGCCCTATCAGCAAGTTCTGTGCAACTTCATGTGCATGAGGCACTGGGGCTGGGGAGACCTGGATGAGGAGCAGTGCCCACCGAGTCTCCAGACGACAGAGAAGGAGCTCCTGTGGTTTCCTGCACAGGTGCAGGGCTGGGAGCCGACCTGGCTGTTGCCTCTTCTCCATCCAGGGATGCTCTCCAGGTGCAGTCCTGCTCACAATAGAAGGCAGATCTCATTATTTACACCACATCCACAGGAATCATCTTCCTGAGAAAATGCAAGAATTTTTAGCCACAAACCAAATCACCATAACAGGTTCTGGGTGCCTCCGGCAGGGCAATAAATTAGGTTTATTCCAAGGATCAGTGGCTGGAAGAGACCTGAGTGGCTCCAGGGCCTTTGTGGTCGAGCTTATCCAGTTTATCTCAGAGATGAGTCTTATCAAACAATCACAGAGATTAGGATATTTCTGACATTACCCATCAGTTTAGGTGCATAAGTTAGGACAGGTAAGTCCTGATTTTGTACTTTGTTAGACATTCAGAGCTTCCCCTGGAAGTTAATTGGAGTGTAGGGTTTGCACTTCCTCATAACGGGACTTGGGACGCCACAATTATTGAGCACTTCTGAAAATGAAACTGAAATCACCCCAAACTCTTGTGGACCATCTAAAGAGGGCTGAGGGAATTCCACTGTGGAAAGACAATGATTCACTTCATTTGTCTTGTACTGATGAACGTGGCATTGAGGGAAATACTTTTAGGAGGGATCCAAAGGTTGCAGTGCCAGAGACTGCTGGGAGAGCTCTGGGGTGGGTAAATCCAAACTCTGGTTAAAGCACTGAGAAATAGGAAAAATGGCTGATGGGTTCCTCCTGATCCAAGATATTTGTGTATTTAAAACACGTATCTGAGATCCACTCTCACTTATTCCTCCAGCATCCCAAAAATAATGATGGAGCTTTCAGGAAAAGAAAGTACAGACACACAAAGTGATCTTTTAGAGATGAGATTGGAATTCAAAGAGTGCAATGAGGTTTTGTAGTGTTTGGCTGTTTCAGATCCCCAGGTGTCTGACTGGATCATCCTTTATCCATGGTGTTTGTTAGTGACCATTGACTGATTTTGGCAAGCCTTGCTCAGGCTGCTGGTGCTGATGGGATTGGTGGGATTCAGACATGGAGTGGACTGGTGAAAGGGTCAGGGGTGGATTTTGCCCTCAGAGGGAAATTCTGTTTACTACAAGTCTTCCATGGCCAGACCTTCTGGGGCAGGTAGCACAAAATATCATCAGGTTCTTCTCATGCAACACCTAGGAGGCCACCAAGCTGATCAGAGGAAAGGCTGAGAGAACTGGGATTGTTCAGCCCTGGAGAAGAGAAGCTTTGGGGTGACCTAATCGTGGCCTTCCAGTACCTGAAGGAACTGACAGTGAACATGGAGAGAGATTCTTTACAAAGGCCTGGAAAGTCAGGACAAGGGGGAATGGCTTCCCACTGCCAGAGGTCACGGTTAGATGGGAGATTTGGAAAGAATTCCTCCCTGTGAGGGTGGGGAGGCCCTGGCACAGGGTTCCCAGAGAAGCTGTGGCTGCCCCATGCCTAGAAGTGTCCAAGGCCAGGTGGGACAGGGCTTGGAGCAGCCTGGGATAGTGGAAGGTGTCCCTGTGGATGGCAGAGGGGTGGAACAGGATGAGCTTTAAAGTCCAACCCAAACCATTCTGGGATTCTGTGATTCCATGATGTCAGACACTGGGCCCATCTCTGACCCCTTCTTCTCTGCTCTGGGTTTTATGGCACTTGGTCTTTTGTGCTGCAGACCTTGGGGTGGTTTAGGGGGTGTGTGGTGGGAGGGCTGGAGCTCCTAGCAGTGACAAGGGCTCCCCTCGCTGCCTGCATTCCCTACATTCCTGTTCAGATTTATAACTGTCACTTCTCCATAACTAAACTTGCTGTTCAAAAAGAGCTCCCTGCTCTGAAAGGGGCCTGCTGGGAATCCTTTCTCCTGGGAGAATGCTTTCTGGTGCTGACCATGCCTTTTCCATTTGCAGGTTCCATGTATGATGGTTTAGCTGATGGTTATGGCTACGGGACATCCCGGAGCAGCTACTACACCAAAACCCAGACAGGGAACAGCAACTGGGGATACCCGGTAAGGCACATCTTGATCTGGGAACTGTGGCATGGTCTGAGGTGACCTGGGCAGGAAGAACCTCTCACAGTCCTGTAGGGAGGTCACAGTGCTTCAGAAACTCGCCCAAGAGGGATCCTGGCTCTCTTTGGGATTCAGTGCAGTGGAGGAGCAGGACCGAGGGCCCCACAGCTGCTTTATGTGGGGATTTTAGAGTGGACAGGATTTAGTTTGGAGTTGTGGGTTGATATCTAATGGCAGAAGGGTTTGGAAGCTGCCTGAGGGGTCAGGGTTGGGTGTAGACAATCACAGCTCAGTTCAAGTCTGGAGCACATCCAGGAGTTCCCATTTTTGTTCCTGTGCACCAAAACGTGGCTGTGAATGACAGGAAAGTGGCTGGGGAATGTGGATCAGGGGATTTGCATTAGAAAAATATGTGCTGCTGTTCCCAACCTCACTGCTGCTGCAGACCCTTCCCAGATATTCTCCGTGCTTGCAAAAAACGGGGTCCAGTTCTTCCAAGGGGGATTCCAAAAAAATTATTGCAGATTTTCAGAAAAAGCACAGGTGAGATGGTACCTGTCTTTGTGCAGTGTGAGTCTGGACATCCCACAGAGCTCCTGATCCTTGGTGTCAGACCAAGGGAACACAGGATATTGCTCCAAACCATTCCATAGCCCACTGGGACAACTTGTGCTCATGTTGCCCCTCCATTTCAGGCCTGTGTTCTGCTCTTCCCTGCTTTTCATCAGCTCTGAAGTAGAAAGGAGCAATTCACAGATCTGGGATTTGAATATGAGAAAAGCAAAGGACTCCTTTCAACAGCCCTGGGACTGTAAAGCAGCTCTGTGTCAGCCATCAAAGGCTTGAACCAGGAAAGGTTTTGGTGGCTCCAAGCACACAGACAGGGCTGCAGCTTTTCCTGGTGGTTGCCAGATCCTCTGCCTGTTCAGAGCACCAACATTCCTCAGCTTCAGAAGGATTTATCTGGGTCTTTCCTAATGGCCTTGTTGTAGCATGATGGCTTCGAGGCAGTGGTGTCACTTGCTGAGTTTGCACCACTGGGTGTTTGGTAGGAAAAGTGGGAGCACTGGAGTGTCTTTGAAATGTTTATTTCCATCTTGTCTGTTGGCCTATTTCAGTGCTGGTTAAATCCAGCCAGGGGGCTTCTGTCCCCAGAAGAGAAAAATGTGTTTAGAGCAGGCACCAAGTTGATCAGGGGATGGAGAATTCTGCTGTGAGGGAAGACTGGGAGAGTTGGGATTGTTCAGCTTGGAAAAAAGAAGCTTTGGGGTGACCTTACTGTGGCCTTGCAGCACCTGAAGGAGCTGCAGGAAAGATGAAGAGAGATTATTTTCAAGGAATGAAGTGACAGGACAAGGGGGAATGGCTTCCCACTGCCAGAGGGCAGGGTTAGGTAGATATTGATGATCTTGGGAAGACATTCTTCTCTGTGAGGGTGCTGAGGCTCTGGCACAGGCTGCCCATCCCTGGAAGTGTCCAAGGCCAGGCTGGACAGGGCTTGGAGCAGCCTGGGATAGTGGAAGGTGTCCCTGCCTGTGGCAGGGGCTGAAACTGGATGAGGTTGGAGGACCCTTCCAACCCAACCCATTCTGGGATTCTGTGATGGGTCAGAGCACAGGTCCATCCACCCAGGTGTCCTGTCTCCATCTCTAAAGCAGTGGTGGGGCCCTGCAGAGGGTCCAGCCACAGTAACCAGGCAGGGTCTTTGTGGCCACCAGAAAAATGCAACTGAGGCAGCTCCCGAGGCAGAGGTGGAGGATCTGAGCTTCACGAGTCAAATGATTGGGATGTTTTGTTTTGATGATGTGTTGCTGTTTGGCTATTGTGATTCCTGAATGGAGTTTGTTGTGCTTTGTCCAAGCAAAATCGCTCTGTTTCAGCCATGCCAAGGGTTTGTAGATGGGTTTTTTATTAAAGAGGGAGGAAGCCAAGGCCCAGCTCTGCTCATGATGGTGAGGTGTCACTGCAGTTCCTGTTACTGCTGTCAGGGTTATTGTTTCCTGTTGTTAATTCCGGATCTTGTTCCCAATCACTGTGGCAGCTGGACAAATGCTGGGTAGGTGGGGATGCCCCTGGCTGCTGGGGGTTTCAGTCAGCAGTGCTGGTGTTCTGGGGAACAGCTGGAAGGTGGTGATGAAGGTCAGGACCTCCATCAGACACCAGAGTCCTGTGGACACAACAGTTCAGTCTCTTCAGGCTCCCCGGGGATTTAGGCAGCTCTGTTCTCTGAGACACTCCTCTGCACTTACTGAGGATGGGAGGTCTTTCTCCAAATTTAAGTGTCATGCAAGCCTTTCATTCTAAATATTTTTGATAAAGGTCTTCGGGATCTGGGTTACTTTAGCAAAAAGGACTGGGGCCTGTGAAGGATTCACAGTAAAATTTGTCTTACCTAACTGAGTCTATCTGAGGATCAGCCATTTAGTCCTGACAAGTTGTCTGACTCCTCCCCGGGCCAACAAAGACAGAGGTAGGGGCGATGATTCATCTCCTCTATCTGGCAGATCTGTCAGGTCAGGATGAATCAGCCCCCCTGGATCCCTATCTCCTGCCATGGAGCTGGATGGAGCAGGGAGATGAGTGCACATGGAGATGACTGCACTCAGGGGCAAGCAGTCCCAGCTGCCACTGGCACTTTGGAACACATAACCTCAAGCTTAAATGTGCTTAACAAGCTCAACAGACACCAGACTCCCCAACCACACTGAGCAGCCGTCTCCATTCTGCTTCTTCCAGACAGTATTAAAGGTTCCACACATCCACCACCAGCCTCCAGCTTGGGATAACTTCAGCTTTTGTCTACTGACCTGTTTGAAGCCTGTGCAGGTTCTGGGTTTCCTAAGAAATGTTTCCTGTTTGTAATTCCTGGGTTGTATGACATGAAATCAAAGATAAAGTGAATCTGTTTCTGAAGGCAAAATTGCTGGACTTATTTCCAGCTGGAGCTAGTGCTGTGAATGTGTCTGGAAAGTGGCAAAGTCCTTTGAGGTGCACAGGCAAACTCAGATACTTCAGGGAAGTGACCCAGTATAATATTGAGGGTAATGACTGACTCCCAGTCCCCCTGGAGTTAAAAAGGTGCAGTGAGGAGCCCATGTCCAGGGTGCACCTGCACCTGAGACACTGCTCTTGGAGTGCCCTAATCCAAGGCACTGCCTCAGATGGTGACTCAAAAGGTGTCCCGTCCTATCCACAGCTCTTAAAAGCTGCTGTCCTCCTTTTTTCTTCTTTTGTGTCTTCCTGGAAATGTCAAACTTTTTACTTCTGTGTTTCCCAATCTCGTGAGGCTGATGCTCAAATATTAGAGTAAGAGAAATGGTGGATCTGGAGGAAGAGCTCTTTCTGGATCAGTCAGTTTGGAACAGGCTGCCCAGGGGAGTGGTGGAGTCCCCAGCCCTGGAAGTGTTCAAAAACTTGTGGATGTGGCTCTTGAGGAGATGGTTTAGGGTGACTGTGGCAGTGTTGGGTTAGTGATTGGACTCTGATGTTAGAGGGCTTTTCTAATTTAATGATTCCATAATTCTTTGTTACTAACACTTTGGATGAAACCATCTGATTCACCCATTATTACAGATTATTTTCTGTTAATTGCCCTGGTGGGGTGCCTCATTTGCAGCACTGCTGTCCCCAGTGAGCACCTTCTCACTACCAGTGCAAGGAGCACTGAGCCAGTGGGGCCACTCCACTGGGAGGGCAGGGGGTTTGCTCTTGGCTGCAGCATTTCCTTGGTTCTCCTTGGTGTCAGGGGCTGGCACAGCCCTCAGGGATGTTCACCCTCTGGGAATTCCTTGCTCAGACACCACACTGGGATGCAGCAGCGGGAGGATCCGTGACTGCAAACCCCTCTGTGTCAGGGTGATCCCTCAACCCAGGTCCTGAGGAGCCTTAGAGACATTCCTGCCCCTGTGAGCTACGAGTGGCCAGCAGTTCCCAAAGCCCTCCAGCCTCAGGAACTGTGTCCTGGTGTGAGCAACTCCTCAGGTCCTGCAGGAGGGTCAGTGGTGACCACGATTTACACAGACAAACCCGGGGAAGGGTTAAGGAGGCTGGACTGGGCACCTAGAGCAGTGCAGTCACGGCAGATGCCTCAGCATGAGCCACACCCTTGTCTCTGACAGCCCAGTTCAACCCAAAAATGGAGTCTCTCCAGCAGTGTTGCAAAGCCACAGCCACAGCTGTGTCCCTCATGGGTTGCAGGGACTTTGGTGCTCACTGCAGCTGCAGGCACAGCTCTGGAGAGGCACAACCAAATCCCAGGCACAGGGAGGGCAGCACGTGGGGTGCCACCAGCAAAGACCTCTGAGCTTCAGTTCCCACTCTGCTCTTGCCTGGGTCTGCTGGGTTGGCAGGTCCTTTGCTGGCAGGGAGTTGGGGCATTCCCAGGTCCCACTGAAGGACCAAGATGAGGCAGGACCAAGGCAAGGTACAGAACCCACCTGGCTCTCCATGCTGCTGCTTCCACAAGAAGGAAATCCCTCACATGATGTGGATATGTCCACAGTGTGTTCCCCCAGCACTGCCCCCAGCGAGGACAAACAAGCCCTGGATGTGCTGGAGAGGGAATCTCAGACGTGTCCTGTCTCCAGCAGATCCTTATCCCCACTGAGCTGAGCTGGGGCTTTCACAGAACCACAGAATCATTGAGATTGGAAAAAGCCTCTAAGATCATCGAGCCCAACCTTTGACCCATCACAACTGAGTGCCAGGTCCAGTCCTTTCCTGAACACCTCCAGGGACAGTGAGTCTGCCACTGCCATGGGCAGACCATTCCAATATTTAACAACCGTCTCCATGAGGAAATTCCTCCTTATGTCCAACCTGAGCCTCCCCTGGCACAGCTTGAGGCCATTTCCTCTTGTCCTGTCCCTCTTCCCTGGGAGCAGAGCCCAACCCACCCTGGCCAGGACCTCCCCTGTCAGGGAGTTGTGCAGAGCCAGAAGGTCCCCCCTGAGCCTCCTTCTCTCCAGGCTGAGCCCCCTCAGCTCCCTCAGCTGCTCCTGGTGCTGCAGACCCTTCCCCAGCTCCATTCCCTTCCCTGGCCACGCTCCAGCCCCCGGGTCTCTCCTCCAGGGGGGCCCAGGTTTAACAACGCCTCGGGGAGCAGCCCTGCTCCCAGACCAAGGAATATTTGGCTGGCCTGGCTGTGCTGGATTAAAGCAGTTACCTGTGGTAATTATATCCGTTATGGCACTAATGAGAAACACACACCGGCCATCCCTCTGCACCAGAGACCGTAGGGAAATTTTTAACCAAAAATCCTCTGTGGAAGGAAGTGTCAGAGTTTTCTCTCCCAGGAGCTTTACCTGAACGAAAGGTCGATGTCCCTGCCTGCCTTTGCCTCTTTGGACAGAACTTCTCATTGCCAGTGGGAGCTTTCTTCCATAAGGATTTCAGGTCAAAATTTATTGTTTGTTGTGACAATACATCCAAGCTTAAAAGAACCCCGAAAGAGAGTGATTTGGAAAATCTTGCCAGAGAAAACAAAGGTTTAGAGTCACTGCACATCATTGCTTGGTCAGAGCCTGCTATCCCTGGGAGGTTTGCAGGAGGGTTTAGGCTTCAGAAGAGCAAGCTGGACATTGCCTTCCTTGGCCAGCACAAATGGAACCAAAGACATAAACCTCAGCTGAATGAGAAAAAAGGGATGAAAAATCTTAGGGAAAGGCAGCTCCTGGGAGAGGTGGGAAGGGGCATTTCAGAAATAGATAAACAATGTATTTGCTGGTTTTGCAATTTTTCTCCCTGCCGTGGAGGGAGCAGCACTCGGAGGGTTTCGCAAGGAGCGTGAGGAGCTCTCCCCACCCAGCACTCAGGGTGGGACCTGCTCAGGTTGCATCTCCTCTGCTTTGCCCTCCAGCCTGGGAGAAACCTGCTCCTGACATGTTTATACGGAGCCCTCACTTCTCTGTCTGCTGCTCTAGAAACAAACAAATTGCAAGGGAAAAAACATCCAGGCAGGTAATGAACTGATGGCGTCCTCAGATGCAGAATCAGAACCACCCAGTTCTCTGGGAGGGCTCTGACGTGGGAAGGCAGAGCTAGATCCAGATGCCATTCCTGGGCTGGTGCACCTTGCTCCGTGCTTCTGCTTCTCTGGAAACTAGGGGGGAGACAGAGACTTTTCCTGCCAAGCAAAAGGGGTTGTGGAAGAAAAAAAAAAACAAAAAAAACCAGAAAAGGACTCATGGCTGATGGCTGGGAAAATGCCATTTTGGCTTTCTCTCTGTAACCAGTTTTATTCCAGCTGAAATAAGAGGTTAAAGATGTTTGTTTACCTGTCTCATCTATTGGATATTCCACTTGTTGTTCCTAGAACACACTGCAGGCTAAGAACTGGAGATCCACCAATGCTCATTAATTTTAAGGCAGGTCTGTGCTGCTGCCAGGGAGGGAAGCACTTCCTCCCTGGGCTTGACAGGAGCTTCAGTGCTCATCTCCAGTGCCTTTCCTCCCTCCCTGCCTTCCCTGTCTGACTATGAATGAACAGCTCCCAAGGCCTGGCCTCACACAGACAGGCTCATTTCACAGTGGGGAGAAGAGGTTCAGACTAAAATTCAGAATGTCAGGTGGCCTGGCTGCACATGAGCATCCTCCTGCATCCTGAAGCCACAGGGGACTGCCAGGGCCTGATGGAATGCCTGGAATCAGAATCGTAGGATCACAGGATTGCAGAAGGGTTTGGGTTGGAAGGGACTCCAAGGATCTTCTCAATCCACCCCCTGCCATGGGCAGGGACACCTTCCACTATCCCTGGGTGCTCCAAGCCCCATCCAGCCTGGCCTTGGGCACTTCCAGGGATGGGGCAGCCACAGCTGCTCTGGGTAACCTGTGCCAGGGCCTCACCACGCTCACAGGGAAGAATTTCTCCCCCAAATCCCACCTAACGCTGCCCTCTGGCAGTTTGAAGCCATTCCTCTCATCTTTCACTCCAGTTCCTGATGAAGGGTCCCCTCTCTATCTTCCCTGTAGCCCTTCAGGTCCTGGAAGGTACTGTGAGGTCTCCACACAACCTTCTTTTCTCCAGGCTGAACATTCCCAGCTACCCCAGCCTGTCTCCACTGGGGAGGTGGTGCAGTCCACTTATCAGCTTGGTGGCTTCCTCTGGACTTGCTCCAACAGTTCCATGTCCTCTGTGTGTTCAGAGCACCAGGGCTGTGCAGAGTGTTCCAGGTGGGGTGTCACAAGAGCAGAGTAGATGGGAGAATCCTCTCCCTCTCTGGGGGATGAGCCCAGGACATGGATGGTTTTCTGGGCTGCCAGTGCACATTGCCAAGGAGTTGTGTGCTGGAAGGAGACACCTTCCAAGCTGCCACAACTCCTCAGCTCCTGTGGGGAGAAGCCTCAGTGACAGCCTGAGCCCTGCAAAATGCTTCCCAGATCCTGCACTGCAGAGGGAATCACTGCCTTCTGTCTCCACCCCACTCTGAGGGACTTCCTGGTCTTTCCCAGCATTTCCCCACACTCCTGAGGGGCAGAGGTGTGGATGGCAAACCGTGCACACACCCATGGGCAGCGGGCAGATGCAATTCATGGCATTAGGAAATCTGGGCACTGATGAGGTCTGAAGGCCAGAGATTGATTCTTTCCTTTTGCTGCTGCTCTTCTGCACAGGGAGAGCTCCCTGCACATGGAGTGGTATCAGCAGAAGCTGGGAGATGTTGTTAGGTGGCTCTTCAAACCAGACTGTGTGACAGCATCACCTTCCCCCTCAGAGAGGGCATCTCTCCAGACACAGAGTGCTTCCCTTCTCCCTTGCTGGGCATCCTGTCTCACTGATGGCTGCAGGGAATTCCATCCTCTTGGCCGCTTGCTCCAGTGCTGGAAGTGACAGTCCCTGACTCCCTGGGTCAGCATCCAACACAGGGATTTAGGATTTAGTGTGGGGAAGCTGCTCTAAGTCACAGACAGGGCACTTTGGCAGGAAGGGATCAGGGCAGCCCTGGCCATGCAGGGACTCACAGACTCCTTGGCAAGCTCTGAGGTCTGCCAGAGCTGGCAGGAGAATCCTCATCGATCCGGAGCCCTTGGATCAGGCTCCTGCTGCAAAAAGGAATTCTGAGATACCAATTAGGTCCGTGCCACTTGAAAGAGATTAAAATGGGCTCAGCCAAGCATCTGGTAGAATCAGCAATAAAAGTCGTGGACTGCCTTTGGTAATGAGCTTCACATCACATGGGAACGATTTTCCCATGAGTTTGCAAAAGGCTCCCCCGCCCTGCCGGGACCTGCTCGGACTTGCAGCCCAGGGCTCCTGTGTTGCAGAAAGGTGTCTTTGCAAACAGCTTCACCCATCTCGGGGCTGCCAAGGAGGAGGACAATGCTACAGCCACTCTAAAATGCAGCAGGGAATCTAGAACCCATGATTCTGTCTCACTAAACAGAGAGGCACTCCCCCCTCCCCTCGGTGAGTGCACTGCAGAGCAAATCCCAGCTGTAGATAAACAGCCAAGTTCCTCTTCCAGGCTTCCCTGAGTCGGTTTCAGCAGATGCCCAGGGGCTCCACAGCTCTGCCAAGCTTCTGACAGCCCTACAGAGTAATCCCAGCTTAAACTGACTCATAAAGAAAACCAGCAGGGCTCACATCTAACAAGCTGCTCTCTGCCAGCAGCTCCGTTGAGCACAGAGTCCACCCTGCACCTTCCCACTGCAGCCCTCTCCATCCCTAACTGTCCCCAGGTTTCTGAAAAATAAATTGAAATGAGATGATATCACATATATAGTAGATAATGACTTCATGGAGGTCATGATTTGCTGTTGCTGCATTTGTGCTGCATCCCAAGCAAACCTGGGATAGAGAGAAGCTATGTCTGTGTCTATCCTGGATTTTATCCTGGGATAGAGAGAAGCTATGTCTGTGTCTATCCTGGATTTTATCCTGGGATAGAGAGAAGCTATGTCTGTGTCTATCCTGGATTTTATCCTGGGATAGAGAGAAGCTATGTCTGTGGCCATCCTGGATTTTATCCTGGGATAGAAAGAAGCTATGTCTGTGGCTATCCTGGGTTTTATCCTGGGCAGCAGAGGGCTTGTCCCACTGCCAGAGAGCCCCCAAGACTCATCTCATTCTACTCTGATGTGCCTCACCCTGGCTCTTCTTTTCACCTGCTATCTGTCCTTCCAAACCCTGGGAGCTCTGCAGGAGGCTCCAAACTCAGCACCAGGTTTGTTCTGTGTCCTCTGGAGAAGACACAGAGCAAATCTGCTCCCCTTTTGTCCCCTTGCAGCAATTCACCTGTTTAGATGCACACCTCAAAGTCTGGTAACAGTGACCTGGGCATCAGCAGAGCTGGACTGAAGGGTTTAGTCCCACCCAGGTGCTGCCAGGGAGACCCTTGGGAAGGGTTCCAGCCGTTACCTCTGCAGCTCTCTGGGACACAGCCGAGAGGATTCCCTGCATTCCTGAAGATCAGTTTGTTAATGAAAATATTTGGCTTAATTAATTAACATAATGACAATTCTGCAGAGTGTTGGAGGCAGGGATGAAGCTGTGTGTGCTGGGGCTGGGATGGAGCTAGGGCAGAGCTGAGAGACTCAGGGTGAGCTGGCAGAGGATTCCCAGTTCTCTGTCATGGAATGATTCTAGCTTAGGAAATGCAGATTTTTTTTCAGTGACATGAACTATTACACCAGGCTCAGGCTTTTCACAATTAGAAGGAAATGATTAGGAGCCAGTGTTGACTTTTCTCTCCCAGCCAAAGGGACCCTTGGGTGGCCTTTGCAGAAAGCAGCACCCAAAGTGCCCCTGCTTAGAGTTGGATGAGAAACAAACCCTTTGATCCAACAGGAGACCATGGATGTGCTTTCCCAGGGTAATCAAAGGGGGATGGGGCAGGCAGTTTTATTCCTTAGTTCTATTTTATCCCTGTTTGCTGTATGTCTTGGAGATGTCCTTACCAGACTGCTGAGGGGATGCAAAGCACAAAGTCAGCATCATGGGGCAAACAGAACTAAAACTGTTTAATTTATTTTCCTTTCTGGAGTACACACCTGAATGAGTTGTCTCTCATTTGGACAGAACCCTGCAGGCTCTCACAAGCCAGCACTGACTTCCCAAAGGTTTAACATTGCAGAAGAAGATTGAATTCAGTCCTGGTGTGGCAAACTATGCAAATCTGGAGGACTTCTGGGTTGCTGCCAGGGGTGCTGTCACTGCTGCTGCAACAGTGGTGAGGGCCTTTTGTACTGACAGCAGGGCAGCTATAGCCATTTTTTTTGTTTTGCTAATTGTAGATGGTTTATTTTACCATCTTTTATCCTTTCTTTTTTACTTCCTGCCTTAGTCATCTCAGTTTTTATTGCACATTCCCCATTGTCTCCAGAGCATCCCATTATCTGAGCAGATACTACACGCCTTGTAACTCATAAGCAGATACTTGTTGTCTCCACTTGTTTCTTGGCAGAGTTTGATTCAAGAATCCCTTCTTACTCACTTTTCACTCCCTTTATTCTCTTTCTAAGGAACTAATAGATGGGAGGGGAAGAAAAGAGCATAAGGAAATTAAAAATAAATGCTGGCACTGTTGGAAGGTCAGAATGGGGCATCAAACTCCATGATGGTGAGAGATGTGCAGTGAGCTCCTGTAGTTACAGGGTGGGTCAGCCCCTGTGTGGTGGAAATAAAGCACTTTCTCTATTGCCAGGGTCACGTTTCAGCTGTCAGTTCTCCTTTAAAGCTCCTGGACCCCACATTCAGACCCCTCAGTGTCTGTGATACCCAGGTGGATATTCTGTGTGGTGGAAATAAAGCACTTTCTCTATTGCCAGGGTCACGTTTCAGCTTTAAAGCTCCTGGACCTCACATTCTGATCCCTCAGTGTCCGTGATGTCCAGGTGGGGTTTGGCCCCTTGGTAAGGGCTGCAGGTTGGATAACTGTAGCCACAGTTTTGTGCCTGCCGTGTTTTGATTTCAGGGAATTGTTTTCCCAGGAACAGAACTGGTAAACAAGGTCACTCTCTGTAAGCTATCTTGTTTTCCACACGCTTTCCCATGGGAGGGGCTTCGCGTGGTGGTCTCTGTGAGTGACCAGTGGTCCCAGGGGTCCCACCTCTAAGGTGGGCACGTTTGTAAAAGGTATAAAAGAGGTTTGGAAAATAAACCTGCAGCTCCTCCTCCCTGAGGAGTCCACGCAGCAGCCTTTTGATGACTCTGGGTCTCCTCCATTGTGTCTGACAGTGACATGACTCCTAGGAGGAGCCTCGGTTTATTCTCCAAACCTATTTTATACCTTCCTACAATGCACCCACCTCAGAGGTGGGACCCCTGGACCCATTGGTCACTTGAAGAGACCATCAAGCAAAGTCCCTCCTTTGGGAAAGCATGTAGAAAAATCTCTTACTTTACAATAACATGACCTTTACAATAACATGACAATAACATGGCAATAGAAAAAGTGCTTTATTCTGAATCAGACTTGGCGTCTTTTCCTTCGCGCCCAACAGCGACAGATAACCTCCCGTAAGTTTTCTGCACAGAAATGCTCGAGGGGCCCGGGTGTCGCTGTGGGACACAATAAATGGAGGCAGGGAGTGATAGTTCTCTCAGAAGGCTGTAGTGGACCCCTCAGCGAGGAGGAGCCACCGGTTTATTTTCTGGGCTTCTTTTATGCTTTTTACAGATGTGCCCACCTTAGAGGTGGGACCTTTGGGAACCATTGGTCGGTTCCAGAGACCACCACGTGAAATCCCTCCTCTGGGAAAATATGTGGGAAACAAGGTCGTTTACAATATGTGACTTTGTTTACCAGTAAGAGTACCTGGGAACAAAATTTCCTAAAACCAAAACACAGCAGGCACAAAACTGTGGCTCCAGTTATCCAACCCACAGCCCTTACCAAGGGGCCAAACCCCACCTGGGTATCACGGACACTGAGGGATCAGAATGTGGGGTCCAGGAGCTTTAAAGCTGAAACGTGACCCTGGCAATAGAGAAAGTGCTTTATTTCCACCACACAGGATATCCACCTGGGTATCACGGACACTGAGGGGTCTGAATGTGGGGTCCAGGAGCTTTAAAAGAGAACAGCTGAAACGTGACCCTGGCAATAGAGAAAGTGCTTTATTTCCACCACACAGGATATCCACCTGGACATCACGGACACTGAGGGATCAGAATGTGGGGTCCAGGAGCTTTAAAGCTGAAACGTGACCCTGGCAATAGAGAAAGTGCTTTATTCTGAATCAGACTTGGCGTCTTTCCTTCGCGCCCAACAGCGACAGATAACCTGCCATAAGTTTTGTGCACAGAAATGCTCCAGGGGCCCGGGAAAGCAGCAAGAGGCAGCCTGGGCCCTGTAGTCACTGTTTGCCGTGTTTGGGTTTTTCTTAAATCCCTGGGAAAGAACTTAAGAGAAACCCAAACATGGCAAACAGTGACTACAGCGTTACCGATACGGCACAAAGCGAGGCCCGGTGCGATTGAAGGGCACAGCTGCTGCACTCCAGCTCGCTCGGTCCATGGCTCACAGAACACCAATGTGGTGGATAGTAAAATGGCGTTTAATGAAACTTGCACAGAGTTTTTATAACTTTTGCTACCAAAACTCCACCTGTCTGCTTGAGTCATCTTTCATATGTGATTAGCTGACCCAGCAGGCCTACCAATAAAAAAGCCTAACTTTATCACTTACCCGTGTTTAAAATCCCTGGCCCTCCGCCCTCCCGGCCCCTGACTGCTAACTCAGATTCTGGAGGGCTTTGGGCTAGGATCACAACAGGAAAGGGGAAGAGACCCAAAAGAGGCTCCTTACCTAGGATTGTTCCAAGGCTTTATTCTTGAAGGGATTCCAGGGGCAAAGAGGCAAAGAGGCAAAGAGGACGAACAAGGAAGAACAGGGGTTTATGTAGACCCTCTGTCCAAGGACAAATAGCTGGCACTGAACCAATTGGTCAGAGATAGCAGGGGAAGGTAGAGTCACACCACAGTTACAGCTTTGGGGCTCCTTTTGGGGTAAACCATCCCCAGAGGGATACAACATACCCATACAGCTGAGACTTTCTGAGAACGCCTGTCTCTAGCTGCTACACTGCAGGGCCCGGCGGTGCCCAGCTGGGCTCAGCCCCAATAACTCACCCCGCTGTGTTTGGTCTTCGGCAGCTCTACAACGGCACGCTGAAGCGGGACGCGGCGGAGAGCCGGCGCTACAGCTCCTACAGCCAGATGGAGGGCTGGGCCAGCCGGGGGCACTGCAAGGCGGTGGGCAGCCCCCGGGCCGGCAGCGATTACTGCTTCGTGCAGAACATCAAGAGCAGCCGCAGCGAGCCCGACCTCTACTGCGAGCCGCCCCGCGGCACCCTGCGCAAGGCCCCGGGCGGCGGCCGCGCCGAGCACAAGGCCGCGCTGCACCGCCAGAGCATCTACAGCAGCTGCAGCACCCAGCAGGGAACCGGCAGGACCAGCAAAAAAATGCCGGCCAGGGCCCTGTCCTGCCCCTCCAGCAACAAGCCCGACGTGGTCTATGCCCAGCCCGTGATGAGCTGCAAGCAGGACGGGGTCTACGGACAGGCCCAGTCCAGCTCCAAGTAAGTGCTGGGAGCCTGAGGGGGTGAGGGCAGTGCTGGGGAGCTCTGGACACCAGAGCCCGAGGGGGTGAGGGCAGTGCTGGGGGGCTCTGGACACCAGAGCCAGGTGCCTGAGCTGCCCCACAGCTGCTGGAGAGTCCTCGCCGGTGCATCCTGCAGCAAATTGGGGCAGATGAGTCACTCTTAAGGGCTTTGTTTTGTTTCCTGGGCCGTGGAGGGGAACTGATAGGACTGGCTCGGTGCAGATAGCTCTGTGATATTGGGCAACACAATTCCCCAGTGTCTGTGGTGGTGTTAACCCACAAGGGTGTGAGGATGGGGAGGTGAAGAGCAGAAGGCCTTGTGTGCAGTCAAGGTGTCTCTCTTGGCTGTCGTGCTGCTTCAGTCTAGCAGAAAACTTACCCCAAAACCCTTGGTCATGGAAGGAGTCAGTTCCTGAGGGTCTGACTCAGAGCAGAGCTGAGAGCCTGCTAAGCAGTGCTGTTTCCCTTTCTTCACCCAGCCCCTGCTTCATTTGCCCAAAAGGTCTGATTTGGTTTCCAGAAAAAACTGAGTCATAAATTGAAATAAATGTCTTAATTGGAGTAATCTGACTAATCAGGAAAGAGGAGCCAGTGGAAGCTGTTCAATTCCTTCCTCTCCAGAGCATCCAGTCCCATTTGGGGTAGGAAACATGTAAGGGTGGAGGATGGCCCATCATGTTTGAACATCAGATCCCTTCCTGTAGATGTTGCCTACAAGCATGGGGCACGTAAAACACAGCAGTGAGCTCAGACCCTCAATCAGACCCTCAGCTGGAGAAGGAGGGGCTGCAGCTTCCACAAGAGTCCCCAGGGGCTGCAGCTGCCTTCTCCTAGGGAGGACACAGCTTTGGAGCAATTTGTGCTGCACCATCACACAGGACTTGCTCTGCACCAGCCCAGAAGCTCTCCCAACTTCCTGACAAAGGGGGAATTTTGTCACACAAACCCTAAAAGCTCCCAGATTCATTCCTGGTGATCCCTGGTCCCACGGAGAAATTTCTCAGACTGTTTATCAGGGCTCATAGACTTTGTCACCACTCCCACAAAAGGCCTGAAACTGTTGAGCTGTTGCCCCAAGGAATGATGGAGATACTGAGAAAATCCCCTTCCCTGTCAGCAGCGTGAGCCAAACCATGCCCTTTCCCAGGTTCCTCTGGCTAAGCCTCTCTCCTTTGGGATTGAGTAGGAGGGTGTGTCCCAGAGCATGGATGCCAAGAAACGTCACCACCCCATTAGAATGTTATCCTGAGCCCTTGGCTGCCCATGTGCCCACCTACTCCAGGTTTGACACATACCAAGTTAGCCCTGGCCAGCTCAGAGCACTGGTGGCCTTGGCCTGCTGCTGTCAGCAGCTCTGTAAATCCTTTGGAACAATAACCAGAGATGTTACAAAGACTGAAAGATATTTGTTCTAGGGAATTTCTCACTGAAGAGCAGAAAAGTGTAGTGGGAGGAATGGCAGAATGCAGCCAGCCTGAGCTCAGGGCTGCAGCTGCCTTCTCCTAGGGAGGACACAGCTTTGGAGCAGTTTGTCCTGGCAGGCTCTGGCCAAGGCCACAGTCAGGGGCTTGGTCATGGCTCTGGAGAGGTCACTTGGAGAATGATGGCATTTTCCAAGAGGAGAACTGCTGTTTTGAGAGGGATCCTCTCCAGCTCTGGCTGCCCTTGGTTAGGGAGTGGCTCCATTTACACACTCCTGGCTTGGGGCACGGCTCACCTGGCAGAACTGGTTCTGCTGTGGAAACCTCAGGCTCCAAGTCAGGCTCCAAGTTGGGCTTGGAGTTGTGGGCTGATCTGGGGCTGTGTCCCCTGGGGTGAATCTGATGTGGCTGTGGCACAGCCCCTGCTCTGCCTGAAGCTCTGCAGAACTGCACTGGTGCAGGGGGCACCTGTACAGGAGTTGTGCTCAGAGGGGAGGAGGTTGAGAGCAGCTGTCCTTAAAGCTTTGGAGACATACAAAAGAGTAAAATTGGAAAAATTACTCTTTTGGATGACTCTGAGCCCTCAGAAGTGTCTTGCAGCCTTGCCCTCAGTGTGCTCTTGTTGGGGAGGGGCTTCTGAGGTGGATCAGGAACGTGTCTAGGCTCTTCTTGCTGTGTAGGGCTGTTGTGTCTGGAGGATCCTCCACCTGGAGATTTCAATCTTCCCTTGGCTCCCCTGATGATGAGTAAGGAGAGCTTTGCTTTTAGGTACCCCATTATTAACCTCCACATGCAGGGACAGGGCTCAGCTGGGTCACAGCTGCTGCCAGTTGCCAGTCTGGGGCTCTGTCCTTTCCTTCTGGTCATTCTGCAGGTGGAGTTTATGCCTTTGTGACATGGACTGCCCTGCATTTTCTCTGCTGCAGATGTCCTGTTTCAGGATGTGTTGGATGTCTTGTCTGCAGGTTTGCAAACAGCCTGCAGGAGCCAGGGGAGGGCTGGATGCTTTCCATGCTTTCTGGGGTGATCCATGGGGGGATTTTCATTGCTGTGAGAGGGGTTGCAGTGGGACCTGTGATCCACTGGGTCTGTCTGTGATACAGAACTCTGTAATGCCCATGGACAGTGTCAGGTCTGGCTCCAGAGTGCGGCTTCTCAGGCATCCTCTGCTGTGGATCTGGTCTCCCTGAGTGGTGTGAGAGGAAAATGGGTCACTGGGTGTTCTCAGGTGGTGAGTGTGGTGTGCAGGTATCAAAACTGAGTGTGCAAGAACTGTCAAACTGTCTGTGCAGAGCAGTCTCTCTGCAATTGGTGACAAAGGTATTTAATTTCTGCAATTCTTATTGATCATGTGATTGCTGCCATTTATTGAACTGGCTTTGGCTGTGTGAGACAGGGAAGAGCTGCCTCTGATAACTGATATTCCTCAGAGTCCTCCCTCTTACAGCAGCAGCTCTGACCAAGGCCCCTGGTAAGCAGTGTAACACTGAACTGCTTTTCAGGAAGAGCCTTTCTGTGATTCCCTGATAAACTAAATCATGACACAGGGGTTTGCTCACCCCATGTTGTTGGTTCTGGTGATGAAATCTGAGTTCTGCACTGTTTGCCACATCAGGAGGTTGAACACTATTGGAAACTCAGGTAGTTTACTCTCCTCCACTAGCCCTGTTGTCATGATCCTGACTCAGTGAGCAGAGGGACCTTCTCATGTCTATTCCATTTCTTCTGTGAAAGAAGAAAATTTCTTCACAGAAGGGGGTGTTAAACAGGGGAAGAGGCTGCCCAGAGAGGTGGTGGAGTCCTCATTCCTCGAGGTGCTCAAGGAACACCTGGATGTGGCACTGAGTGCTCTGGGCTGGGTGACAAGGTGAGGATCAGCCACAGGTGGACCCGATGGTCTCAGAGGTCTTTTCCAACATCAGTGATTCTGGGATTCTGGTATTGCAGACCTACTTCTCTGTAACCACCCAGAGACTTGAGCCTTGGTAATCATTATGTCATATCTGGATCAGCATTTCCAAGCTCAGCACCTCTGGCCTGGGCACAGACCTTCGGGGTCATTCCGGTGGCTTCTGCCCAAAGGCTGCTCTCAATGAGCAGCACTCACATTTTGCCAAAATGCAGCTCTCTGGAGTCTGGTAGAGCTGGAGGAATTTCCTTGGCGTCCAGGACTCCCTCTTCTTCACAGAACCCTTCGCCTTCCTGATCTCTTGTGACATCCCCCAGGGCTGCAGCATTTCACCCTTGGAAGCAGCAGTGGGGATTTCAGCAGCTGGTGGATACCAGCCATACCTGCCCACTGTGAACCATTTCCTCTGCTGGGGGGCACTTGCAGCATGCTGCAGGTGCCAGGGTAGCACCCTGAGCAGGCAGCTTTTGGCCAAATTACACGTTGCAATGTTATTGATGTTATTGATATTATTTATGCCCACTCAGGGTAAAAGTTTCTACATCCTGCTTGGTCATCAGGCAACAAAGCAGTAACAAACAGTGGGATGTTTAATTCTTCTAGGAAATTTGGAGTCTCTGTGCCCCTCCAACTGGAAGAGGCACAAGAAAGCTGTGTCCACCAAAGACTGGCATTGTATTAATTCTGCTTAGAGCTGTTGTACACTGTGCTGCAGGGGCCACATGGGACAGACAGGGCTGGGCAAGGTGGTGGCCACGGTGTCTGTGGCCCTTCAGTGGCCTGAGCTGGTCACCCCACTGCAGGAGAGGCCTCTCTCTGAGCTGAGGTGCCCAGTGGTCAGTGGGGCTGAATTTGGAGACAGGGCTCTGAGTTACCCCCTAACAGAGCTAACAAAGCTCTTGCTGATCTCAGGGAAGCCCAGATGTCTCAGCTGGAGACATGGCTGAGAGCCCAGACTGATCCCACCCCTGGAGAAGCACTGGGGGTGTTCTCCTTTGGGACCATGGAATGGGGAGCTGGCTGTCTGCAGACCATCCCTGGCTGAGGGCTTGCTGATCTGGATCAGGAGCCTTTAATGGCCACCTGCAAACCCACACTTACCTTTGCCCCACTGGGAGATGTGGATGCTCTTCCCTCTGGAGCTCTCTGTCTGTGAGTGAAGAAAGAGGCTGAAACACCTCATTAGAGACCATGTGGAAGCAAGTGTCTCTCCAGGCACCTGGGAATCTCTAACATCTTGAGGTTGCTCTGTCAGAGGTCTTGGAGGCCTCAGGTGGCAGCTGTGCAGGGGGCAGTAAAGACTGGGGCAACCCTTTGGGGTTTCTGAGTGCCACATCTGGCTCTGGTGACTCTGGTGACACCAGCCTGGCCTGGCTGAGCTGCTGCAGCCTCTGTGCTGTGGCTGCAGCTCAGGGACAGCGTGTCCCCTACAGCCTTTCCCTCCTGAGCTCAGCTTCTCTGGAAGTACTGCAAACAGAGTTATTGAAATAGTCAGGAAAAGTACTAAGGGTGTTTTCTGATCCATCTCTTGTCTTTTGGGATCATTAAAGGTGATCAATATCAAAGCATTAATTCTTCAGGTCTAAGCCACGCAGGGAAAGAAGAACTGAGTACGATGAAAATCACCTTCATTTTGGTTTGTTTTCATTTGGGATAGAATGCTGGGATGTGCTGAACACTCTTTTGAGAGTTTCTACTCTGATTTTATTAATGAACAATGGAATTTGTTAAGAGTTCTATGGCTTCCTCCTCTCTTTGGACTCGTAGCCCTAACAAGCAGGACAGAAACTTAGATGGGAATTAACACAAAACAATCTGCTCATGAAGTGTGAGGGAAATTGCCCTTTTCTGATACTGCTCCTCTTCAGTATTTGTTTGCCTTCCATTCCAGAATTGATCTTCTTTGTGTCCATTGAATCATTTCCAGCTGTGGCCTCTTCCTAGTCTGCTTCTTTCTTGTGGGAGAACAACCTTTGGAGCTCTTCCTACCCAGTCACATTGCCCAGGCTGGAGATGGCTCAGTCCAAGAGTTTGTCTTGAAGCAGATTGTTGTTCCCACAGTGTGGATCTGGTTGGGAATATCCCTGACTGGCTGAGGAACAATCTCCCCTTTGCTGCTCTTTGCCAGGGTCATTTTATTCTCAGGTAGGAGAAACCCCTGCTGCTTCCTGGGCAGTGTGCCTGAGCCTGGCTGTGAGCTGCTGTGAGCTTCTGCTGAGGAGACAGCAGGGAAAAGGGAACCTTCCCCATCTTCGCCCACAGAACTGCACCTGCACCCCCAGTTTTTCCCAGATGAGGAAGGGTTTGGCCCTCTGTGGAGTGGATGTGGAGAAAATTGCCTTCCTTGAGCATCTGGACCAAGTGAACATCCTTCTGTCTCAGAAAAAAAGTGTATCTGATTCAAAAATTATAAAGAGAAATAGATCACTATGATTACCTGGCCACTGACCTGGCATTTTTACCAATCCACCTCTCTTCCCACACCTCCAGTCCAGGTCCCAATTCCCAAAGAAGAAACCCCTCCCTGGTGCAGGATCCATCAGTTCTCAGCTCACTCATCTCAGGAGCATGAAAAAAAAAAAACAAAAACAAAAACAAACAAACAAACAAACAAAAAAAAACTGAAAGGAAAGAACATCCTGAATCCAACCCAAGGATTTCTGGGGCTCCATAATTTCTGGTTTACTTTGTCTTTGCAGTTTGGTGTCTCCTTGTTGCCAGTTTAGTGGAAGTTCCTTGGTGCCAGGTTTTGACAGAGGTTCAAACTGATGAAAAATCTTATGAGGAAATGATGTTTTACTGCAGTGTAGAAATGGAAGTGGAATGAAAGTGGAAAGGCACCCAGCCTTAGACATGGAATGCTTAAGGTCCAACCCCAGACTGTTGTCTCTCATTCCTGCATACCAAGAGAGGCAGAGGTGTCTCCAGATGGCAGGGCTTCCTTTCTTAGGAAAAATATCCAAGACACAAAGGCAAAGTGGTTTTTGGAAGCACCAATTGCTTTCCACTGACTCCACAGGTGCTTGAATGAGTGGTGCAGGTGTAACTTTATGCCACTGAGGACAGTGGAGACCAGAGTCCTTCATGCTGCCTTTTGTGTGAAATTCCCTGTGGAACTGTGCATATTATTCCCTGCTCTGTGCTGTGTGGAGGGGAACCCTTTGATTCATAAGGATAAATATTTTATCTCACTGTAAATGCTGCTGGTGGTGACCAAATGTCCTTTCCAGACCCTTATTCTTTACATTTCTTTGGTGCAGACAAAGCAACTCAGTCCATCTCGTGCCCAGAAGTGCAACTGTCTTGTGATGAAATTTAACACTTCAAATGTAATGGATTCATTTAAAGAACTTACTAAAAATACCTGTTCTGTTGGTCTGTGGCATTGTCTGAAGATGAGCAGACCCTCTACAGACCTGCTCCCTGATGTGACATGTAGCAAAAATGTCTATAAATAAATGTGGTTCAATCAGGGGCTGATTTCCTGATCTCCAGGTAAAACTCCCCATCAGTCCCAGGGAACATCACCAGCCAGGCACAGCCACGACTTCACTGGCCTGGGAAAGCCCTCACACTTTTGGATCCCATCCACTGCTAATGAAGCCCTTCCCATTTGTATCCTGTCACTGCTGACAGTAAAACCAAACAGGGCTTTGGGTTTGACTCTCCCCAGTCCTGGACTTGGCAAATTAATGCAGCCACCACTACTGTGAGCTGTGCAGCCTCTGCAGGATGCAGCTGCAAGGTGCTGAGAGGAGACAGGAACTTTCAATTACATTAATTTCTGTAACTGGAAGCACAGAGAAGCTTTGCAGTTCAGACCCCCCTGAAAGTTTGGACCCTTTTCTAACTTTATGTGGTTAAAACATCACAGATGGTACTGAATAAGAACAAGCCAAAAAGAGCAGGACCTTCACATTTCTAAACAAGTCAAAGAACCTTCAGGTGTTTGTATTTCTCCTGAGGTTCCAGTCCTGCCCCAAGCCAGAGGAATTCATATCCTTCCTCTGCAGTTGCAGGCACGTTCTTTAACAGGGATGAGGACAGTGGTCAGCCTTTATAAGAGCTTGGAGACAGGCAGTGTGAACATCCCCTGGGAGCAGGATGTCTCAGAGCTATTATTAGCATTTCACAAACTGCCTATTTGTCCATCCCATCACTCCAGACAGGCCTTTTCCTGAGGGATCTGCTTCAGCTTCCCCAGACCATCATCTGCTCTCACATTTCTGCTTCCACCCCCTCTCACATCAAAGGATCCCACGCTGTGGGAAAAACACCTGCCTGTGTTACCTTGTCCTCACAACCTGGTGGATGGTTTCACTCCTGTCCACTCACTCCTTTATTTGGGGACCAGTGAACTGGGCCTCTGTTCATTAAACTTACACTTTGGACATGATCAGACATTCACCACCTCAACCCAGCTTTCATTTTCTGTCTCCTTTGCTTGTGGCTAGACTGGATCTGGAATTTATTACCCTTGGTGCTCTTCACTGTGTCTTTTCCATCTTTTACCATCTCTTCCTTTGAGACAGAGAAATCCACTAGAGGTGCACTGTGTGCTGTATGTAGCAATGTGATAATATTTTAATCAATTACATTGATTCCTTCCCAGGAGCTCTCAGTGCTGACATAGCAGCCTTGGCTGAGCACTGACCCAGCTCTGTATTTCTCTTTGACACAGGATCTGTGGTGACGAGATTGACGCTGGCACCATGACCATCCAGAAGGCCATCCAGCTCCTGTGCTCCTCTGATGACAAGTACCAGGCCATGGGGGCTTACTACCTGCAGCACACCTGCTTCCAGGATGAGTCTGCCAAGCAAGAGGTGAGCAGGTGCCTCCAGTGCTCTGCTGCCACACTGGGGCTGATGGCACAAAAGAGGGATGGGACTGGTTCTCCTGAGTGCCAAGGATCCATAGGTTCCCTTGGTTTTCATGAGAGTGCTTTATACCTCATTAGTCAGGCTCAGGTATTAATTAAATAGATTTTTCAGCTATTAATGGCCACTTTCTCACAACAGCACTTGGTCAGGATTTAATGCCCGAAATAATTTCTGGGTAGCAGAGGAGACCGTTCCTGTTGTCACCATGAGCTGCACCATGTGGCACAGGGTGATGGGGTTTGAAAATGTGGAAGCTGCCATACAGTGTCCTTTTCTGGGGGCAAGTGCACCCAGTTCCACATCAGTCTTACACCCAGTTCCACGTCAGTCTTACACCCAGTTCCACATCAGTCTTACACCCAGTTCCACATCAGTCTTACACCCAGTTCCATGTCAATCTTACACCCAGTTCCACATCAATCTTTCACTGTCTCAGTGCTGCAGAGTCAGAGCCAGACAAAGCTGCTTTAAGTCCCACTTTGACCTTTGCTGGGCATTGGTCAGTGACCCTGCAGCCCTTTGCCAGCCTTTTTCATGGCCCTTTTCCAGATTATCTCAGCCACCTGAGCCAATGGGTTAATTAGTGATCATGTGATGTTGTTGTACACCACAACAACACAGACTCCCACTTCAGAAGGCTGAAAATGACTGTATTTATTTCTAGGGATGTCTCCCCTTTAATACTGTTCTACACAGAACAATTTAATTGGTGAAACAAAGACAAATCTCTTCAATCACATTGGTCAGACCAGACATCAAGACATCAAGAAGAAGTCCCTCCTAGGGCAAGGAACATAAACAAAGTTACAGTTACAAAAACGTGTCTCTTGTTTACAGAAAATTCCCTGGGAAAAGAATTTTAGAAAACCAAAGCATCTCAGGCACAAACCAGGGCTACAATCATGTACAAAGATAATTTTTGCACATCCATAGTGGTGGCTGCCCCATCCTGGAAGTGTCCACGGCCAGGTTTGGAGCACCTTGGAACAGTGGAAGGTGTCCCTGGTCATGGCAGGAGGTGGGAGAAGATGAGTTTTGAAGTCCTTTCCCACCCAGGCCCCACTGTGATTCTGTGATACTTGACCACAGAGAAGCCCTTCCTGTAGTACAGGTTATTTTTCTGATGCTCTTTCTCCTCAATTCCTTTGCCAACACGTGGCAAAGGAGGCAGACCGAAGGGTGGATCTGCTGCAGCAAGGATGTCACCAAAGTTTGTCCCCACCCTGGATTTACTGAGATGCCAACCCTTCAGAGGTGGCTTTCCCTGTCCTGGCACAACAGTGGAGCTGGAAGTGCTGGCCTGGTGTGGAGCTGTGCCCCTGGGCCCTGGCTGTGCCTGGATGAGTGCAGGTGCCCAGCCCACGTTTAGGTGGCCGATTGTGGGGTGGCCACACCCTTTGTCACCGTTGCAAACCCTCTCTGAGCCATCCCATCCTTCCCAGGAAGATGTGCCAGAGCAGGTCGGTGACTCACCCCAGCGCACGCTTGTTCTCCTGCCCTCCTGCAAGGTGCTCCTTCATTGTCCATTGTCAGCAGACCTCCCCGGGGGTGTTTGTGCCAGGATGGGCTCTGGGCGGGATCAGGGCCATGCAGAGCACATCCCACAGCAGGAACTCAGCATTTGGAGAGCTCAGCTGCAGGGATTTGCCTTCAGAGCTCCTGCAGGTGGTGTCCTGCAGGTCTGGGGTCTCTCCACTGCCTCTGGCTGACCTCCAGGGTGGTGACACTGCCATGACCATTCCTCTGAGCTCAGCCTGTGATCTCGGGATGAGATAAATGACCACAGCATGTCATTAGATGATTATAAATGGCCTCTGCCCACAGGCAGGGCAGCATTTCCACTCGGTGCAGGCTGTGGAGGTGGGTGAAAGTTTGCAGGAGCACATTTCCATTGGCAAAGGACTCTGTCCGTGGCCATTACTCACAGACAGCCACTCCTGCAGTTGAAGCTTTGAGCTCCAACCTCCAGGCCAGGAGCTTTGTGCTCATGACCTATGGCCTGAGCTATACTTGTCACCTCTGGCCCTCATGCCCTGGCAGCTCTGCTTCTCCAGCTCCCCCAGGATGGACTGTCTGACTCTTGGCAGTGCTGGGGCACTTCTGGATGTCCCTGTCCCAGCAGTGTCCTGTGCTCTTGCTGATGGCCTGTGTCTGTCCTGGTGCAGGTGTCTGTCCCGTGTCTGTCCTGGTGCTCCCTGTCTGTCCCGTGTCTGTCCTGGTGCTCCATGCTCATGTCCCATGTTTCTCCTGGTGCTCCATGCTCATGTCCCCTCTCTGTCCCCTGTCTCTCCTGGTGCTCCGTGCTCATGTCCCATGTTTCTCCCAGTGCTCCATGCTCATGTCCCCTGTCTGTCCCCTGTCTCTCCCAGTGCTCCATGCTCATGTCCCCTGTCTGTCCCCTGTCTCTCCTGGTACTCCGTGTTCATGTGCCCTGTCTGTCCTGTGTCTGTCCCCTGTCTCTCCCAGTGCTCCATGCTCATGTCCCCTGTCTGTCCCCTGTCTCTCCTGGTGCTCCATGCTCATGTCCCCTGTCTGTCCCTTGTCTCTCCTGGTGCTCCATGCTCATGTCCCCTGTCTGTCCCCTGTCTCTCCCGGTGCTCCTGGTGCTCCATGCTCATGTCCCCTGTCTGTCCCCTGTCTCTCCTGGTGCTCCATGCTCATGTCCCCTGTCTGTCCCTTGTCTCTCCTGGTGCTCCATGCTCATGTCCCCTGTCTGTCCCCTGTCTGTCCTGGTGCTCCATGCTCATGTCCCCTGTCTGTCCCCTGTCTCTCCCGGTGCTCCGTGCTCATGTCCCCTGTCTCTCCTGGCCAGGTCTATCGGCTGGGGGGCATTGCCAAGCTGGTGGAGCTGCTCCGCAGCCAGAACCAGAACGTGCAGCGGGCAGCAGCCGGAGCCCTCCGGAACCTGGTGTTCAAGAACCCCACCAACAAGATGGAGACGCGGCGGCAGAACGGGATCAGGGAGTGTGTGAGCCTCCTGCGCAGGACAGGGAACACTGAAATTCAGAAACAGCTCACAGGTACCCAGAGCCTGCTCAGCCCGCAGGGCACGGGCTCCCCTTGCCTGGGCTCTGCGGCCCTGATGCTGCCCTAGCACAGAGGGGGCTTTCTGCTCCTCTTGCACTGAAGGGTGACCTAAATCAGAAGGCAGAGGAGGTCCTGGCCCTTCCGTGTTCCATGAGGGTTCCTCACTTCCTTAATGCCCACTGGGGAAGCCCCTGCCCCAGGTCCCCACCCCGTTATGGTCACCCTGCCATTCCCGTGCCTCCCTGCACCCTGGCCCCTGTGCTGTTCCCAGGGATGGCCAAGGGAGCTGCCAACCCCAGCAGGGTTGGCTGGGTTCTCTCACTGGTGCCTCACCTTTGCCTGAGGAATCAGTGGGAGTTTTTTGGTGCAGGTCACCCTCAGCTGTGTCCCAGGTTTTATGTCCAAGCCTTTTCAAGATCCCTGGAGAGATGCTGTGCCCTGCAACCTAATGAACAGCAATTTTGGGAGGAGGGAGGATACTTAAATGCCCACTTCCACATGGACCCATCCTGCCTGTCTCCCATGGAGACTCCCATGGAGTCTCCCTGGCTCCTGGGGTTTTGAGCCTCTGCACCCTCAGCTCCAAGGGGTGAAGGGAGGAAGGATTTTGGTGCTGGAATCACCCCGACCTAAACAAAGTACCTAATGCACAATGTACCCTGTGCTTGAACTGTGTCCCACCTCCTTCCTAGGCCTGCTCTGGAACCTCTCCTCCACTGATGAGCTAAAAGAAGAGTTGATACAGGAGGCTCTGCCTGTGCTGACAGACTGTGTTATCATCCCTTTCTCGGGCTGGTCTGATGGCAGCTGCAACAGGACACGAGAAATTATTGACCCAGAAGTGTTCTTCAATGCCACAGGGTGTTTGAGGTGAGTCACCAGGCAGGGACTGACTGCAACTTGTGTCTGTGGGCAAAAGCTGAAGCCATCTAAATCCTCTTACAATGAGCTGAATTCATGCTCATTACAATTGTTTTAATGAAAAATTCTCCTTGAGAAAGCCTTCCTGAATAAGAGAAGGTGCAGAAAAAAATCACATGTAAAATATTTTTCTGGTAGATTTTATTTTTAATGTTTTTATTTTTTTTTAATTTATGTGATTTTTAATAATTTTGTCTCTCCTCAAAAAAAAAACCTAACTTGTTTTGTGCAGTACTGAAACCCATCAGCGTTTAGCTCAGACCAGGAAACTGGACAGATTTTGCCTTTAGAGGTTTGAGGCTTCCAGAGAAAACAAACTGGTTTAGGCTTTAGATGACAGAAAGACAGAATTCTCTATGTGGGGAAAACAAGCATTTTCCCACTTCTTCTGGTAACTGTTTTAGCACAGAGCAGTCCCACTGTCCTGGACTTTGCCTGGCTCATTTCACCAGGAGACAAACAGGAGGTGCACACGGAGCCCAGAGGAGTTTATTTGTTCACGGGAAGCCAGAGCCCTTTTGTAGAGGATCCTCGCCCTGACTTGCTGTTTCTCCTACCTTCCTCCTCCACTTGGATGTGAGCTCCTTGTCTCAATGGGAACAAGTGGGGCAAAAATCCTGCCCTGTATAATGAGGTGCTTTCATCAAGGGAAGCTCTCCCCGAGGGAGGCAGCGCCCGCCGCGCCCTTCCCAGACATGCAGCTCGCAGGAGCTGGAGCTGCTTATGAAACGAGAGGCTGATCATGGCAGGGCCTTTGGAGGCCTGATACCATCAGCTGCTGTGGCTGGGAACCGTGTCTGGGAGATGGGGAGTGCTGCTCCCTCCTTCCCTGTCCTGGAAGGCAGCTCCCCCAAGCTGCAGCTCCGGATGTGTAGGGTGCAGTGGGTAGGAGCTGCTCTGCTTTCAGGCCATCCCAGCCTACCAACACCATAAAATATGGCATTAAAATCAGGGAAAGACAATGGCAGCAGCTTGTAAAAACCCTGTGGAGTTTAACTGAAGGTAGGCTCTGCCTCCTGAGACTGAGCCCAGCCTGTGGCATCAGTGCCCAACACCCCAAAGAAGACTGGCAGCTGCAGGTCAGCAAGGGAGCTCCAGAGGCCTGAGGGAGCAGGACTGGGGAGCAGGGAGAGTGAGGGAAGCTGTGAGTTGGATCCAGAGCCCCTGTTCCAAGGGCTGAGCCAGGACTGCTTTGAGTCACTGCCCTGCGACATCAGAACACAGGGATGAGAACAGCCCTGGGTTTGCCCTGGGCCCAAGCCCTTGCTGCTCAAGCATTTCTGGATTGCAGATGAACCCATGTTAATGAGGAGGCTGCAAATCACAGTGAGCATCAGATCCAGTTCTGGAGCGCCTGCAGTGAATATCTCACAGCCACTGCCAACCTCTATTTGTTTTTCATTTGCAAGCTATAAGGCAACAAAATAGGAAAAAAAAACCCAAAAACACAACAAAACAACAAAAACCCATATCCTGTTACTGGAAAAACTCCGCTGTCCTGACAGCTGCCGGTGTCCAGGAACCCATTTCAGCCTCACAGATGGGTCAGTCCCTCTGGCCAGAGCCATTGCTGCTCTCCAGCATCTCCAGCCCATTTCCCACACAGACGCTGCTGCTGAGCCTGGGTAGGGGTGTGCTTACAAGCCTGTGCACCTTCCTGATGATCACAACAAGCCCAGATGGTCTTTAGCCAGTCTCCCCTTTGGAAACTCCTCTCAGGAGACAGTGTCTGTGCAGTGGCACAGGCAGAGCCTCTGAGGCAGCCTCCTGCTGTGACCATCCCTATGCAGAGCTCCTTGCAGGCCGTGTTCCAGGTGAAATCAGTCCTAAAGAGCAACAAGACAGCTGTGCAGTGGTGCAGTCCCACCAAAGAGCTGAAGCAGTTCCTCAGCCTTGCTAAACCCACCAAAAAATCTCTGAATTCAGTGACAACCGTAGCCAGAGCAGAGCCCAACTCACCCTCTCTCTTCCTTGTCCCCTGCCATGCTCCTGGATGGCCTCCTCAGGAACCTGAGCTCTGCAGACATGGGGCGCCAGACCATGAGGAATTACCCTGGCCTGATCGACTCTGTCATGACTTATGCCCAGAACTGCGTGGCCTCCAGCCGCCCCGACGACAAGGTACCAGTGCTGCCCTGGCTGCCCAGCCCCACAGCTAACCATGGCAGCCTTGGGAATGCCTCACAACCCCTTTCCAACAAACACAGCTGCTGGCTGGACTCTCTGGCTGCTTTTGTCTTCCCAAGCCTCAGTGAGGTCTGTTGGAGGGTTGTAACTCCTTGGGGCTCTGGGCCTGAAGTAGAGCTGGACTTTACAATTTTCCTTTAACAAACACAGAGGAACAGTAAAATACTTTGGCTTCTGAGTCCCCAGAATATTTCCCTTCCCTTCCCTTCCCTTCCCTTCCCTTCCCTTCCCTTCCCTTCCCTTCCCTTCCCTTCCCTTCCCACACCTCAATCTCCATCTCTTGCTCTTTACCCCCCACATCTCCTCATCCAGCAGGACTCAAGGAAGGATATAATCCCCAGCCTGGCACTGTGTTCAGCAGGAAGCCAGGAACTGGCATCTCTCTGCCAGTCCCCTGACTGTGACTGATGGCTGTGTGTGAACTGCACTTGCCTTGGAGAAAAAAAGTGTTCCTAGACACCTTTGGGGTGTAAGCCTCAACGTTACCAAAGTTATTTTGAACTCCCTCTGCATTGAGCAAACCTTTTTTTGGGGATGGCTTTTGCAGGAAGCTCCTTTCCAGCAGCAAACACAAAACACAGCTCTTTGGAAATGTAACCACAGGTTCTGGTCGTGGTTATGGGTGTCCAGCCAAAATTCTCCCTTGCTCTTCCCATTGGGTGCTCTGGCATCCAGGGAAAGGAGGCTTAAAGCCTGTTCTTGGTAAAAAGTGTCACCTGATCTGTAGCTGTGACTCAGTGTCATTGGAAGTCATCCCTGGCAAGAGGAGGATTTCAAGATTTGGAGTTTCATAGTTTGACCCAGCCACTCTCACACTCTTTTCCTGTTTGCCAACTTGTCTGTGGCAAGTGAGACTTCCCAAGGTTCTCTGGGTCAGCAGCTCACTGAGATCCTTCCTTCATGTCTATTCCAGCTCCTTCCCTCCCATCCCTCACTCCCTGAACCAGGCTAAGGAGCATCTGTGGTGCTAAAAAGCTGATTATTGCCCAGTCCATGTCCTCTCTGGTGCTGCTCCATAGTTTTCTGCCTAATGTGATGTTTGCATTTTTCTTCTGGGGGTGATGCAGTCTGTGGAGAACTGCATCTGCATCCTGCACAACCTCTCCTACCGCCTGGATGCTGAGGTTCCCAACAAATACACCCAGCTCAACCACATGGCCCGGAGCGTGTACATGGACAAAACTCTCACAGGCTGCTTCAACAGCAGGAGTGGGAAAATGGAGGTAGGAGGTGCTGCAGAGGGATTGGGAATGCGGTGTTCAGCCCCAGGCAGGGGCTGCAAGGGAAGAGCAGGCTCTGAGCTTCCTGTTTCTCATGTCTTTGCAGAATGATGAGTATGGGGTCCCCCTTCCCGAGGAGGATTTCAAACCCAAAGGCCCCAGCTGGCTCTACCACTCCGATGCCATCCGCACCTACCTGTCCCTGATGGATCAGAGCAAGAAGGATGCCACCCTGGAGGCTTGTGCTGGAGCTCTGCAGAACCTCACTGCCAGCCGAGGGCTGGTAAGAACCTGTGTGCACCCAAATGTGTCAGCTCTTCCACAGGATCAGAAAGTCAGCAGGGCTGGGAAGACCTCTAAGGCCACTGATCACCATCACTTCTCAGCCATGAAAAAGGGAAATGTCCCCCTAATACCTCAGGGCACCACAGCCACTCTTTCCATAGTCTTTGAGCCAGCGGGGTGATCATTAACTCCAAACTCAGGGTCTCAGGGAGGGCTACAGCCAGCATCCCAGGGATCTGTCCCAGACCCATCCGCTGGGTTTCCCAGTTTCCCCAGTCTGGTGGTGGCCCTGCCAGCACTGCTGGTGTTGGCCCTGTCCCCCAGGGCAGCAGTGAGGGTGAGCCCAGATGTGCAGCCGTAGCCAGATGTGATGAGAGGCGGGAGAAGGGCTGAGCCGCCGCCCGTGCCTGCGCGCCAAGGGGAGGCGGCTGTAATGACAGGGTGGCTTGTGGTGTGGACTGTGGCTTGTCCACACCTCAGAGCTGCCTGTCACATAGCTGTGACAGCTGTCCTGGCCCGTGGGCACAGCAGTGGGGATGTGCCAGGGGCTGGGTGATGCTGTGGCACCGCCAGGGACACGTCCCAGCCAGGGCCCACCTCGCTGCCCTGGGCACGTCCTCGCAGGCTGCCTCCCCTGGGACAGCCCCTGACTTGTCTGTTTGTGCTCAGCTCTATCAATCCCAATTTAAATAAGATGGATGGGGAGATAAAGAGATAATGATTCCATAGGTAGGAGAGGCGTGTCACGAGTGGGGAGTGTCCCACCCAGAGACACAGGTGACTCACAGGGAGCCTTCCCTGCTGGGATGGCATTAATCTGCCAGCTCTGATCTCCTTTTGTCACAATGACTTCCACGCTAAATAATTGGGAACCTTGACTTTTGGCAATTTAACTAAGCAGTGCCACTAACCAGAAGGTGGAGAGATGTCATGTATGTCATGTATGGGCAGAGCTGGTCAGAGAAATGGGGCTGGAGTTTTGTGCTCCAGGGAAAAGAAAATTTCAGCAATCGACAAGATTGCACAAGGGACAAACAACCAAACCCAGCTCTGACAGTGCTGGAGCAACTTAATTCAGCCTCCTGGAATGGAATGACTGAAATTTGTCGGGATGTGCAGAAGTGGCTCCTCCCCTCCAGGGTCTCATTCCAGCTCAGAGCTGGAGCTGGAGTTGCTGAGTTTGCTGTCATTTGATGGAAAGGGAAGCTGGGGATGAGCTTACAGAGCTTGCTGTGATCCTGTAGCTCACAGAGGACGTCTCTGAATGTCCTTCACCTGCACTTTACACACCCCAGTGCTGCTGGTGTGAATGTGGAACAGGGCACATGTTTTCCAGCCCCATTTTCTCCATTCCCATGTCACTGTTGGTGGACATGTGTCTCCAGCAGCCTTCCAGGTGGGGCAGTAGCTGAGAAGTTCAGTTTAAGCTCTGTCAATAAGGGCAGTTTAGTCAGGGGATGTGCTTGAACTCACCTGCCCTGGCTGCATCCTGAGGCTTTCTACATTTACAACCACAAGATCACATTTAAGATGAGAATTTTTGGTCCTCAGGCTGTTTTATAAAGCCATCCATTGCCTGTTCCTGCTCCCTGACAGCCCACTGTGGCAGGGCAGGGAGTTGTGAAGGGTGAGGGCAATGTGGACATGAAAGCAAAACCTACCCAGCTTTTGGAATGTCAGCTGAGTGATCATCTGCTCCTCTGGGCTCCAGAGAAGAGCAGAACCAGCTGCATCACAGCAGATGAGAGGCTGACTTCTCAAATGTCACAGAATAATGGGATCATTAAGCTTGGAAAAGCCCTCTAATATCACTAAGTCCAACTGTTCACCATGTTCACCACTAACCCAAGTCCCCAGGTGCCCCATCCACGTAGTTTTTGAACATTCCCAGGGATGGTGACTCCACTGCTGCCCTGGGCAGCTGTGCCACTGCTTTGGTGAAGAATTTTCCCCAATATCCAATCCACTAGGGCAGCTTGAGATCATTCCCCCTTGTCCTGTCCCTTGTTCTGTGGGACCAGAGCTGGCTGCACCCTCCTGTCAGGAAGGAGAGCCTGACAGGCTCCTGTGCCCCTCCTGAGGAGAGCCAGAAGGTCCCCCCAGAGCCTCCCTTTCTCCAGGCTCCCATAACTGGGGGGAAGAGAGGTAAAACTGACAGAGCAAGTGGGATTATGGCAGCAGGAGAAAGGCTTGTGCAGTGCTCATTTTATGGCGCAGTCACATCCCTGCAGCCCTGACCATCACCCCAGCTGTTCCCCCCTGGCCCTGTGAGTCATGGCCATCTCTGCTGTCCCTCAGATGTCCAATGCCATGAGCCAGGTGATTGGGCTGAAGGAGAAGGGGCTGCCCCGCATCGCTCGCCTGCTCCAGTCCAACAGCTCCGAGGTCGTGCGCTCCGGGGCCTCCCTGCTCAGCAACATGTCCAGGCATCCTGTACTCCACAAAACCATGGGTAAGTCCTTCCCCACGCTGCATCCCAGCCTTCAGCTCCAGGGGATCTTGCTTTGTAAGCCCCATAATGAGACCTAGCCAAGCTCCAGAGCTGGGCAGAGCAGTGTCATTTCCTCTGGCCCCAAGGACAGCCATGATTCGTGCCTACCGTGTTTTGGTTTTAGGGAATTCTGTTCCCAGGGACCTAAACTGGTAATCAAGGTCACACATTGTAAACTACCTCGTTTTCCACATTTGTTCCCAGAGGAGGGACTTGGCGTGGTGGTCTCTGAGAGTGACCAGTGGTTCCCAGGGGTCCCACCTCTAAGGTGGGCACATTTGTAAAAGGTATAAAAGAAGCTTGGAAAGTAAACCTGTGGCTCCTCTTCACGAGGGGTCCAGCAGCCTTCTGAACCACTCCCTGTCTCCATTCATTGTGTCCCACAGCGACAAGCCACCAGTGCTGTGTGATGTGTGCTGTGCTTTACAGACAGTGACAAACCTGCAGGACCACCAGGGGGGCAGTGTTTTGGGAACTGAGTTGGCCCATGGCCAAGCACACCGCCCTTCCAAAGGCCTGCAGCCCTCCTTTTGTCTTAGAAAAACCCACAGAGGATGGTGATGCCACTGCTGTCCAACACTTCCTGTGGCTCCCTGCAGAGATAACTCTGTTTGGTGTTAACACAAAGAACACCATTTGCCTGTGCCAGATTGTGTTTAGTTGTTGATTGGAACATTCCTCCACCTCTTTAGCTCACCAGGTGCTCCCAGATGTGTCCCGTCTCCTGTCGTTCCAGTCTGGAAACACCAGCAGCTATGGGGAGATCATGACATCAGCTTGTTACACTCTGAGGAACCTCATCATGTCCAACCCCCACCTGGGAAAGTCTTACCTGTCCAGCAACTTGATAAATAATGTAGTGAGCCTGTGCCGGAATGGGTGAGTGTGGGGCATGAAGCAGGGGCAGGGACAGAGCCAGACTGACCCCAGAGCCTTCCCAACACCCTGCAGAGCCAGAGCAGAGCAGGATTCCTTCCCAAGAAAGGAACTGGGCATGTTGGTGGGCAGAAATCCTCGGCACTGGTTTCTTGGAAAGAGGCAGGAGCCATCCAGGGTGGAATTTGCAAAGAGGCCTCTGGAAATGTTTTGGTTGAATTTTAGGAAATTCTGAAAAGAACTGGAGCACCAAAATCTTAAAGTCTTTTAAAAATAGTACCTATAGAGCTTATAAAAAAGAGAAGTGGCTTTTTAAACGGGCAGATAGTGACAGGACAAGGGGGAATGGGTTCAAACTACAGGAGGAGACATTTATACTGGGTATTAGGAATAAATTCTTCCCTATGACAGTGGGGAGGCCCTGCCCAGGTTGTCCAGGGAAGCTGTGGCTGCTCCATCTCTGGCAGTGTCCAAGGCCAGGTTGGATGGGGCTTGGAGCAACCTGAGCTAGTGGAAAGTGTCCCTGCCCAGGGACTGGATGGGCTTTAAGGTCTCTTCTAACCCAAACCACTCTGGGGTTCTCTGATCCATGAAAAATTCCAGCCCTCAGAACAGAGGATGTCAGTGACTTCCTGGCTCCTGGGCTTCCCTCAGACCTTGCCATGAAGGTCAGGTCTGAGGTTCAACACTGCAGCTACACAAGGATTGTGCTTAACTTTTATGTGCAAATCTGTTTATCTTTTATTGAATCATCCTCCTCGAGATGCAGCTCTGGGGGAACACAGACAGGAATTATTTTAAGTACCTCCCTGGTCTACTCCTGTATTTTACCGCAGCTGAGCAATCTCATCATATTTTACTTCTTTCTATTTTAGGACTTGGTTTGGGGTTTGGTGGTAGGAATCCTGTCGTCTTTGTTATCCATATTCCCTGCAGCACAAGCCTGTCAAGCCTTGCCAAGTTCTGTGTTCCTTCCTGGCCAAACTGGTGTTAAACTTCCATTATCTTGGACCATGTTCTCTCCTTCCTAGGCTTTCATCTCTCCTGCCATCTGTCTTTGTTTTAAAATGCCTTAGACAAGTAACCCATTGTTTTCTGTTGTGAAAATCCATTTGCATGCCTTCATCACTCTTTGATAAAGTCCTTCCAATCCACCTCTTGTTGCACAGCAGAGACACTCTCGGTCATTACCTTGTTTAGTTTGGGCCTGGGCCAGGGAGCATCACTCTATTTGCTGCTTTTATTTGCTTCCACTCTCCAGCCAGCCCAATTACCATGAAACCCAGCCCTCCTCTAAGCCCTTGTTTTGAATGGTATTTACTGGGGCTGCAGTCCCACTGTGGCTCCCTCAACCAGTGCTCAGTAATTTGCTGCTCCAGCGCAGCCTTGCACAACCAGGGCTGGGAACACTTTAATTGCCCTGGCTGCTGGGGATGAGCTTTTTTGGAGATGAACTCACTGAACCGTGAGGAGTTACCAAACTCTGGAGATGCCTCCAGTCCTGCCTGGATCACAAAGTTCTCCCAAGAAACTCCCCAGTTCTTACAGTGCCCCAAACTTGAGTTGTGCCTTTTCCTCCATTTTTGGGGACCCATTTTTGTCCCCAGAGATTTTTATGCTGTTCAATTCTTAGGGAAAAAGAGAACAATTTCCACCCAGGAATAATCTTGTCCAAGGTGTATTGTTTCAGGCTGTTCCAGTAGAGCAGAAGCTGGAGAAACTTTGGACCCTTGCTGGGTCACAAGGTGAAATTTTCCCAGTGTCACATCTTGCCTGTGAAGATAAACAAGAAAAATTAGGATGGGATTTGTCCAGTCCTACATCAGAAAGACCCTCCCCACTCCCCAGTGGAAACCAGTAAGTCCCCACCTCTCCTGGGGGCTGCTGAAGCCCCCAGATCCCCACTGTGGTTCCAAAGGTGGTGAGTCCCTTGTCACCAAGCTCCTCCTTGCCAGCAGTGCAGGCAGCAGAGAGAGAGGGGACAGGGGGCTTAGGGGGGACCCAGGCACCCCCTGCACCCTGGCAGCATTTTGCAGTTTTCTCTGTTAATCTGCCTCAGTGCCCTGTGGACATTCCCTGACCCCCAGGCTGGGGTTGGTGTCCAGGTGCTCCCTCCCTGTGTCTCCTCTGCCCCTCACTGATCCTGCCCTGGGTTTCTGAGTTGGGCTCTCAGCTGCAAACCAGGAGCTCCTCAAACAGCTCCAGAGTGATAGCTCAGAAAGAGCCTCCAGGTTCCAGAGCAGTGAGTTATGGATCTTGGTTCTTCTCCCTTCCCATCTTTATTTCTCCTCATGTTTCTCATAGCTGGATTCTGACTGAAAGGCAGAATGAGTTCAACAGTTTATCTGATGGATGTGGTTTCTTCTTCTCCCCGGAGCATCCCAATTAACCAATTGTCTGTGTCTCCTGCAGATGCTCTCTTCTGTGACACGGGGTTCGTGGACAAATGAGGTTCCTTCACTCTTCATTTTTAATCCAAGTTGTCAAAATGTTGAATACTTCCTTCAGTTTTTGGTGGTGTTTCTGAAAATCAAGCCACTGGACCTGTTTTGTTGGGGTGTTTGATTTCCTTTTCATTTTTCTTCTCCAGCTGTCTGAAAAACATTTCTCTGTTCATTTTCAAGCAACATTATCTCACTAATTAAATGAAAATTCTCCTCATTAATTCTACTGGATTTCCCAAAATCTCTCCCTGTGCTTTGGAGCATTGCATTTGCAGTTCATCCCTTTAGCATGGATTTATTTCTGTTTCTCTCTGTTCCTTCACTTTTCACACCATTGCTACTGCAGTTTTATTTTGCAGTTAATTCCACCACAGCACTTCACCAAAATTAATCTTTCAAGAAACTCAGGTCTTCCCTTGATTATTCCCTGTGCCAGTGAGTTCTTCTCATCCACACATTTCCAATTTCCCATTTCTTCCAAAGATGGCACCTTGGTATCAATTCTGTAATCTCTTCACATCCTGAAGAAACCCCCTGTGGGAATTCCTTGGCATTCTCAGTGACACACACAAAGTTCTTTGCACTTTTGTCCTTTGAAGAAGAGTTATTTCTCCCCGTTTTTTGATACCTATGGACAAGATTCTTGTCTTTTTTGCCCCCATTCTGGTTCTCCCCATTCCCCACCATTCTTGTTTGTGTTCTGTCGAGTCTGTACCTTTTTGGGTGACTCCTCCCAGTGCCACCAGGGGACACCTCCCTCGTTGCCTTGCCACATTTTTTCATGAATAATTCTATTTGTACAAGACAGACTGTACTTAAACTCAACTTTGATTTCCAGGCAATTTGTTATTAAGGAATTTTCCCCCCAGATCAGCTGTCCCTGATATTCTGCTCCATGTTATCCACACTGTTTTGTTTGGGGTATGCTGCTTTACCTACTGAAGTTGGCATCATAGCTCCACCAGCTCCTATTGAGCTTTTTACACCCAAATTATGGCAGTCAGTGCTGTGATAAACAGTCAGTGCCAGTCCTTCAGATGAAGAGTTGAGAAATTCTTCTGCCTGAATTCGTAAGAGACTCAGGCACTGATGCTGGTAATTTTGTCTTGAAAATAGAAAAACTTCTGAGCTGCTCTCTGGAGACACAGTGGCAAAAGGTACATATTTAGCATCATTAGAAGTAAATTATTTCAAAACCAAGAGAAAATTACTCTGGCTTAGGAAGAGAGAAACAACTTAAAAATACAAAACCTTGAGAGAGTGACTTCATGCTCTGCCCATCTGATCACAGCTACCTTTGGGTTTGTTAGGATTTAATGGCTTTTCAGCCACAGACAACATTTCAGCCAAAAGATGTTTTAAAACATTGTCATTCTGGTGACAGAGCATAGGGTGGTTATAACTAGAGAAGAGATGTGGCAATAAAACCTGTTTTTTCTGTCCCAAAGCATTGCTCAGGATTTTCTGGCTGTCCTCCAGCCCTCCACACAACACCAGGAGCTGCACAAGACCTTTGAAGTTTATGACCAAGTTAAGCTTGGTTATTTCTTTGGTAACAGCTGCTGTGGATGCCAGGCAAATGCCCCAAAATTTCCTGGATGTGGCTCCATCCCTGTCCTCCCATACTCCAAGCGTGGAGTTGATGTCCCAGGTTCCTCATGACCTATTGGTCCCATTTCTTGCAGGCTTTTGGGAGACTATTGTGAGGACTGTTTTTGAGGACACAAAGTTTTGTGGAGCTGTATCAGACAGGGAGGGTCCTGATCTTGGTCCTGTTCCTCTCCATCACCCTGGGTGGGACAGGCTGGGGCTGCTGCCCTGAGCCCAGAGCAGGCAGGAGGAGGCCCAGGAGAGCAGGAGCAGTGATGGGAGCCAGCAGGGAGGGGATCTCTGGGTATGAAATGTTCCAAAATTATAAAAGGCCCTGCGATGACTCACGGTTTCGAGCAGTTACGTGAGCAGGTATCTGTTCCCTGGTGCTGAGTAAGGGCTCTGGGCTGCTGCAGATGTTGTTCTTGCAGAGCAATCCCTGCTGCTCTGCAGGCACCTCCGAGCCCATCCTCTGCCCCCTCCCAGGAGATCCACCCACGCTGTCCCTGCAGACTCCAGCAAAGCACTGGCACCAGTTCCCTGCTCCTTCCCTCGCTCAGGTTTCAGACTCAGCTCCATTTTGTGCTCATTTCCCACCCAGACCCTCCCCTCTCTCTCATTTGCCCTGCTCTGGTCGCAGTTGTTGTCACACAACATTGCTGAGAGAGCAGGAGGTGTTACTGCCAGTCCTGCCTGTGGCTAGCCAGGCTCCCAGCTGGAGCTGGCTCTGTCCCAGGGGGCCAGCAGTGTCTGTGGGGTGCTGCTCTGCCTCTGCCACTACCCTCCTGTTGCTTGCATCTCCCCAGCTCCTGTCCAAAAGCCGCCGAAGCTGCTCGACTCCTCCTGACAGACCTTTGGTCCAACAGGGAGCTGCAGAGTGTGCTCAAGCAGGTAAGGACAGCACTCCTGCTTCTGGGAGGCAGGAGCAGCCCTGGGCTGTTCACTGGGGAGCTGCTAAAGGCCCTGGTCCAGCAGTGAGCAGGGCAAGGCCCAGGAGCAGCCTGGGGAACCTGGGCACCCACCTGGGGTCTGAGCAGGTGGCAGGGGGTCACTGCTGGGACTCACTTTGGGGACAAGAGCGGAGGGTGATTGTTGGAGAGGATGAAGTAGCCAGGCCCTGCAGAGATGATTTATTGGTAAAAGATTCTAAGAGTGTGAAACCTACCAGAGGAATGGAATTGAAGGCAAAATTTGAACTATAAGGTGCTGGGCAGGAAGGTGATTAGGTTAGCTGAAAAGACTTGGCTGGGTGAGTCAGCGACACCCTTGCCAGGACAAAAGGATGAATAAAGAGTTGGACCTTCTCAGGTAGCAGGGGAAAGGTGGTTTTTCAGGATTTTGGTATGTAGAGTAGTATTGTAATGCTGTAGTCCCTACAGGCTGTATGTAAATTCTTCTGTAAAAATGTAGGTTTTGTATCCTGAGGTGATTGGTTGATGCTCGTTAGAATATTCACGATAGAAAGGGTTAAAATGGAATGTAACAGGTAGCTCTCTCTCTTGCCCTCTTACTCTTGCTCCCCTGGATCCCTGTCCCTTTAGACCTATGGACTTTTCCCCAGTTAGGCTGCCTCCCCACGACCAATAAACCACGTGTCCCAAAGAGTATCCTGCTCTTCAGATCATCTCTCTCATGGGACACCACCAGCGTGCTTTCTAATAGGTGACGTGCCTGTGTCAGGCACCCCCCTCCCTGGGGAGGTGCTGGAGTGCTCCCCAGCACAGCCCCTGCTCTGGGCTGGGACACCCTGGGTGTTTCACCCTCATTGAGGGGATTCCTCTCCTTACAGCCCGGCAGGTCCCAGCAGTGCCTGGCAGGGTCCCTCCTCTCTTTCCCCCATTTGCTCCTGTGTCCATAACCCTGCCCTGTGGTTACATCCCCCTGCAGTCAGGGGAAGCTTTCAAACCAAGAGGAGGAGGATTTGGGATTTGTTTTCCTCTCTGCAACAGAAGCTGGGAAAGTGCAGAGCCAAACAGGCACTGAGCCAGCTCCAGCCCCCAACTCCAGGTCCCAGCTCCCAATTCCCAGTTCCCAATTCCCAGTTCCCCATTCCCAGCTCCCATTTCCCAGTTCCCAATTCCCAGCTCCCAGTCCCCAGCTCCCAGTTCCCAGCTCCCAGTCCCCAGCTCCCAGTTCCCAGCTCCCAGTCCCCAGCTCCCAATTCCCAGTTCCCAGTTCCCAGCTCCCAATTCCCAGCTCCCAATTCCCACCTCCCAATTCCCAGCTCCCAATTCCCAATTCCCAGTTCCCAATTCCCTGCTCCCAGTTCCCAGCTCCCAGTCCCCAGCTCCCAATTCCCAGCTCCCAGTTCCCAGCTCCTGCTCCCAGTGGCTTTCTTTTTACAAGCTGGGTTTTTCCAGCTCAAGAGCAGCAGCACCTGCAGAGAGCACAGGGCCAAATTAAAGAGAAGGAAGAATCCCTACCAAGGGGAGCACCTGGGGGCAGGAGCAGAGCATCCAGACTGTTCCCATGTTGGCAGTGAGGGGCTCTCGGCACAGGAGCTGGGTGGTTTTGTGCCAGGCTCTGCTCACAGCCCCTGCCAGCTCATATTGGTGTGACTGAGCCACTCTGCTGTCCCACAGAGGCTTATTGCATAGGCAGAGATCAGGGGAGGAGGATGGGAGTCAGCAGGGGTACGTGCAGCATGCAAAGATTTCTGCAGGATTTTTTAGCATGAGGAACTAAATGAATCAATACTCAGTGAATGATTCAATAAAAGCTGCCTCCACAAACCTGGGGGGATCCAGCTCTGGGATGGTGGAAGGCAGTGCAAGGAAAATCAGCCTGGTCTAGAGGAAGGGGTCCCTGCCCATGGCAAGGGGTGGGATGAGATGAGCTTTAAGGTCCCTTTAATCCAAACCATTCCATGGTTCTGTGGTTCTGTGGAGTTCATGAATAAGGGTGACAAAGGGGCCCAGGGGGCTGGCAGAGGAGCTTGGCTGAGAATGAAGCACACTTGGCTCAGTAGCTGCTCTCGGTGTAGAAACTGATACACACTCACTGCACTTCATGTTTCTGCTTTTTCAGCAAGGGTTTGATAAGAACGTGATGGGATCTTTAGCTGGCACGACCTTCAGGACCTTCTCCTCCAGATTTTAGAGCCTCTCCGTGCACATTCAGGCTGCAGGTGAGAACACAGCCCTTGTGCTGCATTTGGGGCACAGGGCTCCTTTGAGACTGTTGCTAGTTTTGATCACCCCAAAGTGTGTTTGGGAGATTGTCATCCCATATCTTCCCAGCCCAGTCTGTTTCTGTGAGAGGTCAGAGGCTGTGCTGTCCCTGGGCCCAGGGCAGATGTTGCCCCCACTGCCCAGCTGTGCATTTGGGAGATGCTCAGCACAGGTACCACAGGACAGACAAAGCTGCTGGGCTTGACTGTGCCTCTCCCTTCCTTTGCCAAGCAATCACTGGTTCAGTGCATTTTTCCAAACCCTCACAGGTGAGGTTCTTCCTGGGATTCTCCCTGGCAGTGCCCTCATCCCTGAACTTTGAGCAATGTTATCCAGACACCAGTTATCCACTGTTATCCAGACAGTGCCAGTAATGTGCAGTGAATTCCAGCACACCCACTGGCCTTAGCAATTGTTTGAGCCCTTAACCTACCTGACCACCTCAGGTCAGAATTGAGAGCCACATTCTGTCAACTGAAAATCCCAAAAGGGGAATCCAGGGAAGAGAAACCATGGGCAGAACTTCCAGGGCATCACTGTGGGTTTGTATTCAGTGTGAAAGGAGAATTTAACCCATCAGGCACTTTTCACTCACGATTGCCACTGCAGGGAAAAGCTTTGAGCACTTTAGAAATACCAGAGGTCTCTTGGATAGTGTCCAAGGTTCTGCAGAGGGAATTATTTGCTCCTTTCCCCAGCAGGGTGCTTGTGATCAAACCAAGAGAAAACAGTGCCAAAGCCCCTTCCTTCCCTCTGCCAGGAATGGATTTCACTCCCTGCTCTGTTGGGATGTTTTCACTGGGACTCTGAGGAGAGTCCAGGGTGCAAAGCTGTGGGCAGCTGAGAAGCTGCAGCCAGGCTCAGAGAAATGATTAAAAGTTGGGTTTTGCTGTAATGAAAAGATCTCTTGAGTGTTTAATTATCTGGGGGTTTGCTTTTTCTGTGTTCTATTTTATTTTTTTCCATTTCAGAATTTGGAGCTGGTTCATGCCCAGGAAGAAGAATACTTCCGTGATTCCTTAGGATGTTAAAGATGTAGAGAGTTTCTGAGTTCCATTCACCTGTAAAGCAAACCAAACACGTGGATTTCATGTGGATGACACGAATATTTTTAAGCATTTTCTTCTTTTTAGGGGGGAGAAGGGACTTTTATATACTTTCTTGATGTCAGTAATTATTTTTTTTGCCAAGAGTGTGTCTGTGTAACTCTGGGTGTGATGCTGAGGTGTGTGCAGGCAGCGCACACAGAGCACACCTGGGGAGCAGGAGCTTCCTCCAGCTTAGTCCCCTGTTTTCCACCCAGAGTCAGGGTGATTGTGCAGTTTAACCCCTTGCAGGGTTTTATTCCAACTCCACCCTATCCATGTACCCAATACTGCCATGCTAAAAATTTATCACAATGTGTTTTTATCCACAAACACAAAAAAAGTCAATTTTAGGTCGAATTCCCCCTTTGCATCTGTCCATCATTAACAGATACACACAAGGATGCTCTTCTTTCCAAGGCTGATTATTCCTAACAGTTATGAACAAGGGCTTCTTCTCTGCTTAGGACTTTTCTCTGATAATTGTTAGCATTTTCTTTCTTGTCACATGAACTCTTTATCTCAAGAAGCAAATTGACACCTGCAGATTCTCTCCCAGGCCTCAGTCACCCTTCCCTGGAGCTGTTTGTGAGAGGACAGTTGGGACACAGCTGCAGAGCTGGAACATTCCCAGGTCCTGATCCATTCTGAGCACCAGAACAATCCCAGTTCCTGACTCTGCCTGGACAAAGGTGGAATTTGAGAAGCTGAGCAGGACAGACCAAGTGTTCTCCGCCTGGAATCACTGACTGCCACAGGAGTGAAAGAAGGGAGGGATGTGGCCTCTTGAATCATATTTTGTTTTCATTGGTCAGTGTAAAGAACTGGTATTACTGTGCAAAGGAATGTGAGCACTTGTGTGGTGTCAGGTTTGGAAATGCTTTTGTTTCTGGGGATCTTGAATTGCATTAATCTGCCTGGGATGCTGAGGCTGTGATGAGGGACTGCTGAGCTCACTTCAGAGCAACTCAATTCTCACAACCTTCCTCTCTCCAGAGGAAAAATACCCTTCCTGAGGAGGGGGCACAGCTCAGACTGACAGGGAGGGAGCAGCTGAGGCTGTGTTGGCTGCCTGTGCTGGCTCCTCAGAGGGTGCAGGGGCACAGGGCCCTCCCTGCTCTTCAAGTCTCAGGGGCTCAGGAGGTGCCTGGGAAGGATGCATTCTGAGCCTGGAAGTGGGAAAGCTGTCTCATTTTAACCATCAGGCTGATACATTGGTGGGACTCAGGATATTCAGTTGACACCCATGGGGTGATTTCTGCCCACCCAAGAGCCCCCTGTGAGGTTTGAGTTTGCTCTGCTGCAGTTCCAGGTGGCCCTTGGAGCACAGGGAGCTCCTGCCCACAGAGGGAGGTGACCTGTGGTCAGGTGCTTTTCCTCTCGGGCTGCAAGGGGTGGCTTCATCTTCTGCACTTCAGTGAGCAGCCACTCTTTGCCCACACTCAGCCAGGAGCTTTCTGTGCTGAGCTGCAGCCAAATGAGAGAGGGGAAAAAAAAGCCCTTTTGAAGTGGAGAGGCAGAGGCAGGAGGATGGAGTGGGGCAGAAGTGTCCCAGGAGGGTTCAGACAGAGCAGAGAGCCCCAAGCCCCCAGGCAGGCAAAGCCTTCCAGCCCCAGCAGCTCCTGGCTGCATGAGCACTCCCAGCTGCAAAATGCTCCAAGTGCTTTGGGCAGGACCCAGCTGGGAATGTCCCCAGGGCTGCAGCATCCAACAGGGTTGGTGCAGTTTGGGTGGGAAGTGTGTGCAGTTTGGGATTCAGGTTGGTTCTGTCATCACGTGTCCAGCACAGCTCCTGGGAGCAAAACGTTTTTCTCTGGAAAACTGACTGGGGAAAGAGAACTACAAGATGGAGTGATGGGATATTGAGGAAATTCACTTTAATTGGCTGTGATTTAGGCTTTATTTTAAAGCAGTGCAGCTGCTTTCACCCCTAATGCAGTTACTGAGTCACTGTACAAGGCACAAAGAGCTGGAGCTTTATGATTATCAGCTCACAATTCAATTTACAGGTATTTAATTAAAATTAAATTTACAGGAAATTTCATTAGTGACTACTGGACTCCAGGAGACAGATCCATCATTCACATAAATTTTATTACAGAAACCATTGTAGCAGTTGTTTTTATTACAGGGGTTTTTTTTCAAAGCTAACAAAATGATAAAAATAAAATCTGCCTCCATGCTCAAAGCTCTTCCAAACATGACTGGGCACAGCCCTGAGCAATCTGCCCTGGCTGGCAGGTTTTCCCTGCCTTGAGCTGGGCACACCAGAGAGATTCCTCCCACTGAGCTGTTTTTAGGATGTCCCTGCTTGCAAACCTCAGGGCAGAGCCCACTCAGGAGAGCCATGGGCTGCAGGAATCACAACCTTCTGCCATCCCAGGGCTGTTCTGCAGCTGGATCTTCCCCAGGAGATTCCCTGATACCCTCTCTTTTCCTCTCAGTCTCTCTTTAAAATCTGGACACCAGACTCCTCCCAAGTCAGTGAAGTGACTTTCTCCCTTTGATGCCCAACTGTGAGAAGTGAAGGGAAGATCAGACAGTGGAATAACTGGTGCTGCTCATAACCAGCTGTTGTGGGAGCTCAGGGAGGTTCCCTCCAACAGAAATTAATGCTGTTCTCACCTCCATATAAGGTTTTTTTTCATTCTGGGGAGGTATTTTTTGATTTTAACTGTGACATCCTCTCTGATGAGACAGTTTCCTGTTCCCTGCTACTCCAAGACCCCGGGTAGGGCTGACCCCCAGGACAGGGACAGGGCAGCTCTGTGGCACAGGGATGGAGAATTCCTGAGGAGGAGGAGGAGGAAGGAGTGTGGCCAGCAGCAGCAGGAACAGGAGCAGTTGGACACCCAGCCATGTAAATAAACACCACCCTCACTGGCCTGGGCGCAGCAGAGCTTTATTTGGTCTATTTTCTTATAAATACTTTGTTTATTTTGTGTGTGTACAATCCCACCCCAGCATTTCAGAAGCCTCATGGACACGTCAAAGGCAGTTTTATTCCTTTCTGAGCACACACCAGTGTGAGACCAACCCAGCCTTACCAGTCCATAGCTCTACAGTGTATTCTGTAAGATATAGGTATGTGAGAAAAATGTCTTGGAGTTTTGTTTTGGCTGTACTGTATGTATTTGCTTCATTGGAAAAGCTGAAATCAATAAAAATTGCTGGAATTTCTTCAAGCTTTCTGGTTTGGATGGTTTTGATTTTGGTTGTTTTGCCAGTGTTAGGAAAGAAGAAAGGTCTGAAAGGCCAGAAAAAAAACCCTGTTACCCTGCAGCAGGAATCAGCTTGGAGTGCTCTGCCTTAGCCAACAGGAGTAAGAAAGCTGTAAATCCCATTTCCTCCAGCCTGGCACTGCCCAGGCTCCCCAGGGAATGGGCAGGGCCCCAAGGCTGCCAGGGCTCCAGGAGGGTTTGGACAAAGCTCCCAGGGATGCCCAGGGTGGGATTGTTGGGGTGTCTGTGCAGGGACAGGGGTTGGGCTCAATGATCCCTGTGGGGCCCTCCCAGCCCAGGATCTTCTGTGGTTCCATGATTTCATCCTCAGTGGGTTTCCCTCCCCAGAGCTTTCAGAGCCACCATTTCAGTCATCAAAAAGTTGATTTCCATTTGTGTCACTGCTGAAAGGACCCAAAGGCTGTGGCAGGGAAAACCCCTCAGTCTCTTCTGGGCCTGCCCCAGCTGAGCTGTGGGTGAAGCTCCTTGGCTGTGACATTTAAAAGCTGTGGTGAGGCTGAGGGGATCCTCCCCAGCCCCTCTCTGGGCCAGGCTGGGCAGGCCCAGCTCAGAGAGGTTCCTCACACAGAGCCAGCAGCTCCTGGCACTCAGTGACCTCCTCTGGAGCCTCCCCAGTGGAATGGTTTCCTTCCTGAGCTGAGGAGTCCACAACACACAGGGCAGTGAGCCCAGGCTTGTGTTGGGACATCCCAGCTCCTCCTGAGCTCTGCTCCATCCCCACCCATGCCTGCTTCTCCCTTGGAGTCTTTGTTGAGCTGTCACTGGGATGGGCTGGCCATGAATGGTCCATGGAGTCACCTGCACAACCATCTCACAAAAGAAAAGATTATTTCACCCCATGTTCACCCCTTAACATTTCACTGTGCTGATGTTTGTCTGTCATTTACCTCCCTTTCCTTACTAGTCTCTAGCTCCCCAAAGTTCCACAGACATTCCTCCATTCCTGAGGAATACACTGATGGATCAGGTACAGCAGCTGGTGAGAATCCTCCCCACTTCTCACAGGCAGCACAAACTGGAACAGATAAAATCCTGCTCTTCTCTGCTCCTCTCCTTCCTGAGTGCCCCTTCTCCTGATGCCCAGTGACCCCCCAGTCCCCTGGCAGGTCGTTCCCCTCTACTGGGAGATGCTTTGGGCTCATTCTCCTGACTCCAGCTGGTTGTTCCTTCAACTGCTTTTGGCAGGTTTGATGCAGTTTGTGTTGAACTTGGAAGAGGTTGTGAAGCCTTTCCTATTTCTGTCTTCAGCTGTTTGAGAAACACCAGCTGGTACTTCCTTCTCCTGCTGCTTACCTAGGCCAGCTGCCTACTGCTGCTCCTCAGGGAATTCCTCACTGCTGGGCTGTGCTGGGATTGAGCTTCAGGATGGTGAATGCAGCCCACATTGCCTGGAACCACCCTCTCAGCTCCTGCTCTGGAGGATGGGCCTGTGGTGGTGGATATGAAGGCTTTTGTTGAGCCCAGACTTTCAGGACCAAATTGGAAGCTGCATCTGCACCCTTTGGGGACTCCCAGCCTGCTCCATGGAATTGCTGTTGACAACATCCAAGGATTTGGTCTTTCCATCAGAACCCTGCAGGAGCACGAGCCCAGTGCACGTGGGAAGAGCTGAAGTGCAGGATGAGCTGAGGAGTTTTTGTTCCCAGTGCTGGGGAAGGTGGGGTGTGCAAGCACTGGAGCAGCCTCACAGAGGAATAAGGAAGCAGCAGCTCTTGATCTCCTTCGTAGGATTCCTCAAAGCAGACACCTGGCAAAGGGGAATGAGCTCAGCTCTGAGGGGTGTTTGGTATTCCCTCGATGCAAGGCTGAGGAATAATCCCCCAGCACTGCCAGGATCTCATGAGCAGAGGATTTGCAGCCCATCAGACAGGCTGGGCACACTCTGTGAGCCAGTGCAAGGGACAAGGGACAAGGGACAAGGGACAGGTGCCACTCCCTGCAGGTGGCTCGGAGCTGCTTTCCAGGAGCACCCTCTGCTGCTCTGCTCAGGCTGCTGAAGGGTGGGTGAGCACCAAAGGATTAAGCACAAAGGCAAAGCACCCAAACTCAAACATCTCAACCAGCTTTGGGTGGACCCAACAGCCTTCAAAACCTAATTGCACTTCAGCTGTGATCACTCCTTCCTCAGAGTGCCCCTGGGCCCTGGCACAGCAGCAGTGTTTGTAGCTGGCTTTGAGTGTGGTACATAAGTAATTGTTTTATAAAAGCCCAACAGGAAGCAGCACATCCAGCAGTCCTTGGCAGGATTAAATCTGACACCACAAACATCACCAGCTGGGGATGTCCAGCCTGCAGCTCCTTCAGGCACCTGAAGTCACATCTAAGAAAGGTAAAATCAATGACAGGCTGGCAGAGAGAGCTGCCAGCCTGCAGTGTCTACAACAAATGCAGTTGGGGAGTCCTACTGCCCATTCCTGAGTAGCTCCCTGGACACTGGAGAAGGACAGGATGTGGCAATGTAGTTCAGAACATTTCCAGCTGGGAAATGAATTCCTGCTCACCAGTAGAGCCAAGACATGACCACGTGCTTGGATCTCTGTCCATATGCTGCAGGTGAAATGAACCCCAAGAAACCAGTGGGTCTTTTGGGGGTCTGCATCCTGTGTGTGGACACCTGACAAAAGCCCATTTTTGGATGGGGGGGTCTGTGGACACACACAAAGGGTACATGGAGGTTGCAAGAAAAAAGACAGCCCAGGTGGGATTCAGCTGTGCTGTGAAATGGGTCCCTTCAGGGCCCAGCTCCAGCAGCCACAGATGCAGGGATTTGGCTCAGGTGTAATGGGACTTGCAGCAGGACCCAAGGGGAGAAGATGGGTGCTACAGAGCCCCCACAGAGCAGAGAGCAGGCACTAAACCCTCAGAAACCACGCAGGTCCTACAGCCCTGGGATCCCCAGTAATCCCTGGGGTTCCACCAGCAAAGCCTCATCCCAGCAGCCAGGCAGCCCCTGGCACAGCCCCTCCCCATCCCACAGCACAACGTCTGAACCCTTTTTCTCTGCCTGCAGTGCTTCAGGGCAGACCCCACTCTTCATTTGCAGGTCATTGGGATTCCACCCCAAGGGTCCCAGGCACCAGAACTTCCTGACTTTCCCAGGCCACACCACTTCCCATGCAAGAGAATTCCATGGCCCAGATCCCTGACCACCTCCCACCTCTGGGATATCTGAGATCTCACCCAGGACCTGAAATATTGGCCAAAGGGTTGGTCAAGACCAGATCTGCTTCCTAAAAATGCCAGCCAGAAGTTCCACCTTCCCAGTGAGATTCCCTGGTGTCCTGCAGGAATTCCTGCAGTGCTCTTTTTGTGCTGAAACAGATTCTTGCTCTCCATCAGCTGGCATGAGGAGGAAGCACCAGGGATCTCACCTCACTTCTGCCACCACATCCAGGAGGGGCTGAGAGAGAGGAGATTGCATCAAAACCTCTCCTCAAAGCCCTTTCTGCAGGAGAGGCTCAAGCTGCAGAGAGTTGTGATGGGAGTGTGAGAAGCATTCCTGGGCCTTGGGAGTAGATGCCACATCCTGACAGACTGCTCTCAACTTTCTTTGTCAGGAAAATGTTGCTTCAGAAGCTTGAGCCTCTCCTGCAGAAAGGGCTTTGAGGAGAGGTTTTGATGCAATCTCCTCTCTCTCAGCCCCTCCTGGATGTGGTGGCAGAAGTGAGGTGAGATCCCTGGTGCTTCCTCCTCATGCCAGCTGATGGAGAGCAAGAATCTGTTTCAGCACAAAAAGAGCACTGCAGGAATTCCTGCAGGACACCAGGGAATCTCACTGGGAAGGTGGAACTTCTGGCTGGCATTTTTAGGAAGCAGATCTGGTCTTGACCAACCCTTTGGCCAATATTTCAGGTCCTGGGTGAGATCTCAGATATCCCAGAGGTGGGAGGTGGTCAGAGCCCCTGCAGCAGTCCCAGAGCTTGGCTCTGTGTGGGTGCAGAGCCTGCAAGGGCCCTGCCCTGCCTGGGCTGCATTTCTGCAGAGGAGGAGCAGAGCAGCCCAAACCCACCAGGCTGGGCAGCAGGGAAGAACCCCCCACCCCCGTGCCCAGGGTGTGTCTGGCTTCCCAAGGGATGGCCATGGGAACAAAAAGCAGCTGGGAATTTTCAGAGGCCATAAATCTATTATTGGACGTTCCTGGCAATGCAAAACCCAAATACTTTCCCAGAGAGGGAGAGTTCCTCTTGCCTTTCCCTGGCACTTCTCTCCTCAAAGAGCCTCACAAGGTAAGGATGTGACTGAGAGCTGAGCTCAGGCAGTCTCTGTCACTGCTTTTGGGTCCCCAGGCCAAGTTTCAGTGTGGCAGGTGCCCCAGGCTTTGTGCCCAGTGAAGGGCAGAAGAGATTTGCTTTGTGCATCTCAGGACTTTCTTCCCAATGTTTTTTACTCCTTCTCCAGGAAGCCTCTTTCCCTCCCAGTACAGGTGACTCCTGCTTCAATCAACAAGGATTTCTCCTGGCAGAACAGGAAAATCAGTCCCACTGAGTTTCCCAGGGCTGAAAAAAATGTAAAGGGAAAAACTGGAGATTCTCTGGGAGCCTTCGAGTTCCACCCTCAGCTTTCCTTTCCCCACAGTGAAAATCAATTCCTGCTTCCTTCCAGGAGAGAGAAACACTCTGGAAAGGATCATTGGAGCCTTTCCTTGGCAGGATTTCAGTGGGACCCTGGATTTCCCAGGCAGCAGCAGCACATCTCTTAAACGTCTCCTGTCATTCTTGGCTGTGCAGTGAGAAACTGGCTGTGCCTATCCCAAATATTTTTCCCCTTTTTTTTTTTTTTTTTTTTTTTTTTTTTTTTTTTTTTTTTTTTTTTTCCAAGGGTAAACCAGAAGTCCCACAGGAAGGATTTCCCGCAGGAGAAGAGCAGCCAGGGGGTGGCTCGGGGAGTGTTGGGCTGCCTGGCACACGGAGCAGCCCCCGCAGCAGCCCCCGCAGCCCCCCGAGCCTGCCCCCAGCCCCCGGGAGCGGCAGCAGCGGCTCCGCGGGCTCCGGCAGCGTGGGAAAGGAGCAGCAGCGGGGCTGAGTCACCGCCCCGCCCGCGGGAGCAGCGGGCACGGCCGGGAGGGGCTCCCGGAAAGGGCAGAGCCCGAGGGGATCCCACCCGCGGGACCCCGGCCCAGCCCCGCCGCTGGAACCGCGGCTGGAGCGGGGATGGGATGGGGATGGGATGGGGATGGGATCCATGGGATGGGATGGGATCCATGGGATGGGATGGGATGGGATGGGATGGGATGGGATGGGATGGGATGGGATGGGATGGGATGGGATGGGATCCATGGGATGGGATCCATGGGATGGGATCCATGGGATGGGATCCATGGGATGGGATCCATGGGATGGGATGGGATCCATGGGATGGGATGGGATCCATGGGATGGGATGGGATGGGATGGGATGGGATGGGATGGGATGGGATGGGATGGGATCCATGGGATGGGATGGGATCCATGGGATGGGATCCATGGGATGGGATCCATGGGATGGGATCCATGGGATGGCCGGGCAGAGGTGGATGGAGGAGCAAATTAAGAGTTTTCTACTCCCACCGCTGGCTGGGGAAGTGCAGATTAAGACAAGCCATGCTCAGGCACAAGGAGGGTGGCCCAAAGCTCACCCTCTATCTTCTGGGAGAGCACAGGCACAGAACCCCCACCCTAAAACTGCCCTGCAAGGGAACAATCTTCTTTCCAGGAAGCCAGAGCAGCTCTGTCCTGTCAGGATGAGATGGCAAACAACCCATTTCTTGTGTCTCTGGCAGGAGCTGAAGCTGCTGCCAGCCCAAGAAAGGTGAAACCACAGCAGCTCTGCAGGGCTCTTGCAGCTTCTGCTGCGCCTGAGGGGCTCCCACCACTGCAGTGCTGCCAACTCCTGCCCTGCCATCCCCATTCCTCTGAAATTCCCTCCTCCTGCAGTCATTACCCTACCCAGGACATTTGCTTTCTTGTATTTGCAAGCAGGAGCCTTCAGAGAAAAGCTTGGCACACTGGGCACCACCCTTGTGCTGCAGGGTAATGCATCTTTATGGCCAGGATTAAGAGACTTCTCTGTAAATCCTGAGTGCTCTGACTCACGCTCATTGTGCTCAGACTCTGTGGAAACCCTTCTAGCTGCATTCCCGTGGCAATTTGTGGCTGCTTTCCCTATCTCTGGTCAGACACAGAGTGCAGAGAGAGGCTGGGTAGCAGAGGGAGCTTCACCTGATTGTCCAGCCCTGCCTCTCCTGGGACCCTGAGCCAGCCCTGAAATGAGAGCTGGAAACTGGGAACTGGTGCCAGGAGCCACCAAAGGCACTGCAAAGGAGACATCGTGTCCCCCAAACAAGGAGTACCATGAACTCATCCGAGTATCAAGGGATAACAGGAATTAATAATTTCTGTCCAGCAGCACCAGGAAACAAAGCTGGCACAGGACTCTGGGGAGGTGAGAGCTGAGGTGTGGCTGGGCACAGGGAGATGGTACCAGAGAAACCTGCAGAGAGGAGGGAGCCCTGGGAGCAGCTGGATAATTCCCATTTATGTTCACATTGCACGTGCCCAGGGCTGAGGCTCACCCTCAGCAGGGCCTTTTCCCACAGGCAGGGCTTGTGGTGCTCCTGGAGCTCACCCAGACCCAGCTGGAGCCTCAGGCTGGAGCTCTGCAGGGTGCCCAGGACAGCCCACGTGCCACCTCTCCCTAAGGAACAGAGGGATATTTCCACTCAGGGTTGGTCTAGAATTCAACAAGATGCTCATTCTGCACGTGAGACCACAACAATGGGGCCAGCAGGGGGGAAGCACCAATTCTGACACCCAGTTCCTTGAAGCAGCCCAAATCCCTGCACACTCCAGCTTTTGGAAGTGCCTCAGGGGAGATCCCAAACTGCCAGGAGCAGCAGCAGTGCCCAGCTGTGAAGCTGCTGCAGCTGCTGCAGTGCCAGGGCAGCAGCCTGGCCAGCTCTCCTTTGCAGACATGCAAACAAACCTGTCAGTACCAAATCTGCTCTGTGAGCCAGACACAGCAGCTGCTGCCCGTGGGCAGAGCTGACTAGAACTCCTCAGTCAGCCTCTCAGTCATCCCCCGCTGCTCGTTCATGGCTTTTTGGGCTGCTTCATTTTACTCCTCTCTGTAAAAATCTCAGGTTCTCAGGTGCTGAGCTTGGCCATGAACACACCCACATCAGGGTGGAAAGTGTAAAAAACCCAAACTGTCCTCAATCTCCCTTTTTGTGTCTGAGTGGAAACAAGTAGAAAGAAGATTGACATTAGTGGCCCAAATTCCAAATTTCCAGCTGTTCTGCCAGGGTAAGACTAATCCTGGAGCTGCTGCTGATTGCCTGGGCTGAGATGCTGAGCCCTCCAGTTCTGCCTGCCTGGTGTGAGGAGTCACTGAGCCTTGAATAAGACAGAGAGAAATCAGAGAGCTGGGCATGAGGACAATTCACGTTTTCACGCTGTTCAGCATCTCAGGCTGAGCCTGGACTTCATTGCTCTGTCACATAAAAAGAACAGGATTGCAGATAATGAGCTAATAACACTTCACTCTCCTGGCCTGCTTTGCATCTTCAAAGCCTCTACAAGAACAAATAATTAACTGTCCAGAGCACAAGCTCATAACTAATAGCTGAGAAACCCAGTGAGTCAACGTGCTTGCGACAGCTGCTCGCAGTTTTCAGTAAAAACTCATTTTGGAGGAAGGGCTTTACTGGCCCAACTGGTCGCCCCAACCCACATTCCAGGGACAGACCCAGCCCGGGAGAAACCCCAGCAACTTCAAAAGAGCAGCAGCTGGGCAGGAATGCCCCAGACCCAAGCGTGGGGCCCCCTCTGCTCCGTCTGCAGGTGCGGGGTGAAACTGCTGAGCTGGCTGAGCTGCCAGCCCCGTGCTCAGCCCGGCCCTGCCTGCAGACAGCCTCTTCCCAGGACCATGAGCTCCACAGCAGCTCCATCCCACTGGCTGGCAGGGCAGAATCACAGAATCACAGAATTTTTAGGTTGGAAGAGACCTTCAAGATCATCAAGTCCAACCCATGCTCTAACACCTCAACCAGACCACGGCACCCAGTGCCACATCCAATCTATTTTTAAACACCTCCAGGGATGGTGACTCCGCCACTTCCCCAGGCAGGCCATTCCAATACTTCATCACTCTTTCTGTGAAAAACTTTTTCCTAATATCTAACCTGTACTTCCCTTGACGCAGCTTGAGGCTGTGTCCTCCCCTTCTGTCAGTTGTTGCTTTCCTTAACCTGTGTGACGCTGTTTAAGATTAACAACGACACCGACTCCGAGGTCAGAAGGCTGACAATGACTCCAATCAATTCTTTATTACCTGGGAATTCCTTCCCTTTATGCTGTTTTACACAGAACCCACCCAAGGGGTGGAAGAAAGACAAACTTCTTCAACTGCATTGGTCAAGTCAGAGGGACATCAAGCAAAGGTCCCTCCTAGGGAAAGGAATGTGAACACAGGTTATGGTTAGAAAAACGTGTCTCTTGGTGACAGAAAAACACAAAACTCTCTGGGAAAAGAGTTTCAGAGAAATCAAAACATCACAGCACAAACCATGACTACAATTGTGTGCAGCCCTGGTTGGTGCCTGTGATGTTTGGGTTCTCTGAAACTCTTTCCCAGGCACTGTTCTGCCAACCAGAGACACGTTTTCCTGACTGTAACCTATGCTTACATTCCTTTCCCTAGCAGGGACTTCTTGATGTCCCTCTGCTCTGACCAATGTGATGGAAGAAGTTTGTCTTTCTTCCACCCACTGGGTTGTTCTCTGTAGAGCAGCATAAAACAGTATAAAAGCCTGAGATGGTTTGGTTTCTCTGAAACTCTTTCCCAGACACTGTTCTGCCAACAAGAGACACGTTTTCCTGACTGTAACCCATGTTCACATTCCTTTCCCTAGGAGGGACCTTTGCTTGATGTCCCTCTGACTTGACCAATGTGATTGAAGCAGTTTGTCTTTCTTCCACCCCATTGGGTGGCTCTTTGTAAAACAGCATAAAGGGAAGGAATTCCTGGGTAATAAAGATTAATTGGAGTCACTTCGGCCCTCTGACCTCGGAGTCTGTGTCACTGTGATCCTGAACAGCCTCAGCTGTGGGTGCCACAAGCTCAGCCTTGGAGATGCACCTCCAGCTGGAGGAGCTCTGCTCAGTCCCAGCTCTTATTCCTTGCTTTGGGCAAATTCTTAAATGCCACAAGAATGTGACTTCTCTTCCTCGGCTTTTGGGGAACTTGGGTCACATTTACCTGGGCAAAACAGAGATGAGAACATTGGGTTTTCACGTGGGTAAATGGAGTCAGAGCCTCAGCCCTACAGAAGAATGTAGAGATCTCAGGCCAAGAACTTTGTCTTGGAGATTCCTGCCTAGCTGTGTGTATTCCCACCAGGAAACATCCCTGCTCTGTCTCTGAGGCAGAACCTTGAAACATCAGTCCCAATCAAACCCAGATCCACAGCAGATTCCAGCCCACAGGTTGTGGGGGATTGCTGGGGAGGGAACACAACTGTGGCTCTTGCTCAAGGGCAGGGGCCTTTCCAAGGGAGATGCCCAGTTCCAGGGCACCTTTCAGGGGTGCCAGGCCCCATCTCACAACACCCAGGGCTGCTGGATTTCCATGCAGGACTCCCAGCTGGAGCGTGGGCACCCATCCCACCCTCAGCAGGGTGCTGAGGATGCTGCCAGGATGCTCCTGCTGTCCCTCTCTGCTCTCTGAGGCACTGGGAAGCCCCAAGCAGAGGTGCAGCTTCCCCTGGGGGGGGGGGGGGTCAGGTGCCTCAGAGGAACATTTCTGCACCTGTAACCCTCACAGCCTGAGGCAGAACTCGGGGGCCCAGTGCTTTTCCATGGAACACTGAGACAGATTTCCAAAATCCCTGTCTCAGACACTGGGGTCTGAGACCTGCAAAGGAGTTTTGTGCCTGAGGGCACCTGGTTCTTCAGGAACCACCCAGGGGTGGGTTTCATGCTGTACCCACCTGCCTGGAGCCACCTGGTTCATGGGCAGAAGCCCTGGGGACATTTGCATCAGTTTTCCTTCTGCCCAAAGGAGAAAAAACTTCCTTCCTTCCTTCCTTCCTTCCTTCCTTCCTTCCTTCCTTCCTTCCAAGCTGTTTGTGTGTTTGTGTCCCAAGGGCCTTCAGGCTGCAGTTGGGATTCAAGAAATGCCAACAATTTCCAGAATCCTTTGGTTGCTCTTCCCAGTGATGCTGTTTGGAGGCTGCAGTTAATCACAGGGCTCAGGAACAGCCAGGACTGATTGCCCCATCCAGCAAACACTCAGGAGTTGGTTCCCATCCTACCCCAGCCTGCTCCTGCCAGCCCAGACCCTGTGCAGGCTCTGCCCTGCCAGTCACACAGCACTGAATCACCCTCTGGAGATGTTTATCTTTGCCCACTGCCAGGAGAGAGCTGGGATTGAAATCAGGCCAGCAGTGGATCTGCTAGGAGGGCTGGGAGCTGGGCTGAACCTGAACCTCCTGTGCCTGGAGAAGTGTCAGGCTGAGCCCTGGGGGGGCCTGGTGATATCCAGGGGTCAGCTCCAGCAGGGATATCTGGAGCCCAGGAATGCTCAGAGCTCCTCCACTGCCCTGCCCTGCCCTGGTGCAGCCAACCCCCCGAGGCAGCCCTGGGGGTGTGCTCTGGGCAGTGAGGAGGGACATCCCCAAATCTGTCCTCCTCCAGCACTCAGGAACGCTTCTGAGCTTTTACAGGATGTAATTGCATCAAAGGCTTTGAAACAAAACAAAAAACCATGAGCTGGAAAACCTCTCAAGAAGCCAAACGTTCCTTTTCCAGGACATGCTGATCCAAAAATTTTTGAGAATCATTTGAGAATGACAGGACTTAGTTGCTTTTAATATTCAGTTGAATTCCATCTTCTGTTGTATTCCTCTGGGGAATGGTCTTTCCCTCAGAACCCCCCAGAGCCTGTGACCCTTGGTCAGACCCTACCTGTCCCTTATCTCTGACCAATGGCTCTGTGCCAGCTGTCCCATCCCAGACAGAGACCAGATACAAACCCCAGCTCCTCCTTGTTCTCCCTCTTTGCCTCCAGACCCCTTCAAGAATAAAGCCTTGGAACACACCCTGGGGTAAGAGCCTCTTTTGGATTTCTTTTCCCTATCCTGAAGCCTCTCCCCCCCAAAGCTCCCCAAATCTGAGCTAGCACAGCAACCAGGGGGGCAGAAAGGGGGGGTAAAACTCCAATCTTGGGTTGGAGGTGATTGACTGACGAGGGCCAGGGTTTCTCCGAGGCGTGGCAGGCACAGCTGAGGCAGGGACAGCCCGTGTGCCGATAATTGCTCTATTTTTACAGCTAATCAGCAGCATCTGATTCACGAGAGAGATCAAAGCGCTTCCCCGGATCAAAGTGTTCCCTCTCTGTCACAACGTCAGGGTCGGATCTGCGGCTCTGCCAAGGCACAGCCGAGCTTTGTGTTGTTTTTTTTTTTGGCAGGGAAAAGGTGTGAGTGGCTCAGAGCCCTCCCGGCACCGGGGCTGCCGCAGCCCGGGGTGAGCCCCGAGCGCTGGAGTCACACACCGGGGCAGGGACACCTCCCCTGGCATCTTCATCCTGACAGAGAAGAGGAAGAGCGGCTTCTTTACTGTGAAAAACGACGTTTCGCCTTTTTATATTCATTTATAAGTTTAACAAAAATAAAATAAAATAGAATGAAATAGAATAAAATAAAATAGAAATAGAATAAAATAAAACAAAATAGAAATAGAATAAAACAAAATAGAATAAAATAGAAATAGAATAAAATGAAATAGAATAAAATAGAATAAAATAGAAATAGAATAAAACAGAAATAGAATAAAAATTCTGTCTCTGAGGAGACAGAAGAAGGTAGCTTCTCAGCTGAGGGTGCAAAGCAAACACACACAGCTGCACACATTTTGGTCTTAAAACCAAAATGAATATTTGAATCATGCATTAGCTTATTTAAATATGTAACACCAAGACTTTCAAATACCAAGGAATTTAGAATGGGCTGTGTGTTGCTTTGCACCCTCAGCTGAGAAGCCACCTTCTTCTGTCTCCTCATTGTCTATTTTTATTCTATTTTATTTTTGTTAAACTTGTAAATGAATATAAAAAGGTGAAGAGTCATTTTTCACACACACTTTCCAACTGTAAACTGCCAGAGAGGTTCTGTCCATTATAGGTGGATATTGGTACTAGATCAATATCCTTTTTTTTTAATAAATCAAGACAGTGACAGGACGAGGGCAACAGTTTCAAACTAAAGGAAGAGAGATCTGGATTGGCTGTGAGGAAGAAATTCTTCCCTGTGAGGGTGCTGGGGCCCTGGCACAGGTTGTCCAGGATCCCTGGCAGTGCCCAGGACAGGTTGGATGGAGCTTGGAGACCCTGGGACGGTGGCAGGTGTCCCTGCCCATGGCAGGGGTGGGACAGGATGGGGTTGGAGGTCCCTTCCAACCCAAACCACCCTGGGGTTGTGTGACAAAGCAGCACCTCACAAAGGCAGGGCTGAGCGCTGCAGCTTTGATGGAACCCCGCCTCGGGTGGGTTAGAAACCAGAGCTCCAAGCCGGGTTTGCATCAGACGAGGGCACGAACTTGTCTTTCCCACCTCATCAGCCAGCGCTGCAGCTCTGAGCTGGCAGAGCAGGGATGCTTTCCCTTCCCTCCTGCCCTTTGGTTGGGGCTTAAGGCTCAGGCTGGGAAGCAAACTGGGCTCAGCCCTGTCACAGTCGATCTGTGGCAGCCAGCATGGACACTGCACTCCAGGTGCTTCACTGGAATCACCAGAAGGCTTCGAGCATCAGCACCTGGATATTCAAAAAGTCTCCTGTACCTTTTCTCTTTGTCTCCCACAAGCAGCTCCACACAGCTCTGGCTCTGTCTCTCCTTCAGTTCTGGTGGCTCCTTCCTGTCCCTGGCACAGCCCCCTCACCCTGTCTGTCCCACCTACAGCAGCTCACCTTTGCTGGCCCTGGCACCACCTCCTGTCCCTGGCTCTGCACAGCACAGCCAGCAGCCTCCAACTGATTCCTTACCAGCTCACTCACTCTTTATCCTGCCCATGGCTGTGAGGGCAAGGCTGTTCCCACTCGAGGATAATTCACACAGGTGTGAGATATCAGGGGGGAGGCTGCCTTCAGCAACATCTCCTTTTGTCTCCCCACAAACCCCCTGTGTTCTGTGCAGATGCTGCGGCTGCAGCAGCCCCAGGGAGCAGGCAGAGGTGAGGGAGGAGTGGTGGCAGCTCGGGACAGGGGTCAGGCACTTCAGTCACCCGCAGCAATTCTCGCATATTCATTGCTGACAGCGGGACATCCGAAGCAAACCGCTGCCTAATGAGGATTTTCCCAGGCTGGGGTCATTCCAGGCCTGGAGGCAAAGCCGGTGACTTCACAGCTGGACATTTGCATTTCCTTCTGCTCCCAACAGACCCCGGCTGTGGAGCAGGGCACGCAGCTCCTGCAGTGAGAGCCCAGGGTGTCTGTGCGCCTGTGTGTGTGTGTCTGTCTGTGTGTGTGTGTCTGTCTGTGTGTGTGTGTCTGTCTGTGTGTGTCTGTCTCTGTGTGTGTGTCTCTGTGTGTCTGTGTGTGCAGGGCAGAGCAGGAGGTGTCAGCAGAGAGCAGCAGCAGCAATGTCCTGAAGATCCACAGCCTCAGAACTGCAAAGGTGGGCTCACCTGTCACTCAGGGGTTTGCCAGAGGTGGCACCCGGGGGACGCTGCCAAAGGCTCCTGTCTCTCACTGCTCCTGCAGAGCCTCAGGAGCTGCTCAGCTGGGCTGAGACCCAGATCCATGGATGAGTCCCATCTCCATGGATGAGTCCCAGATCCATGGGTGGGTCCCATCTCCATGGATGGCTCCCATCTCCATGGGTGAGCCCCATCTCCATGGATGGCTCCCATCTCCATGGGTGGGTCCCATCTCCATGGATGGGTCCCAGATCCATGGATGAATCCCAGATCCATGGGTGAGTCCCAGATCCATGGGTGGGTCCCATCTCCATGGATGAACCCCATCTCCATGGATGGCTCCCAGATCCATGGGTGAGTCCCAGATCCATGGGTGGGTCCCATCTCCATGGATGAGCCCCATCTCCATGGACGGGTCCTAGATCCATGGGGTGAGTCCCAGATCCATGGGGTGAGTCCCAGATCCATGGATGGGTCCCAGATCCATGGATGGGTCCCAGATCCATGGATGAATCCCAGATCCATGGGTGAGTCCCAGATCCATGGGTGGGTCCCAGATCCATGGGTGGGTCCCATCTCCATGGATGAGCCCCATCTCCATGGACGGGTCCTAGATCCATGGGGTGAGTCCCAGATCCATGGGGTGAGTCCCAGATCCATGGGTGGGTCCCAGATCCATGGATGGCTCCCAGATCCATGGATGGCTCCCATCTCCATGGATGAGTCCCAGATCCATGGGTGGCTCCCATCTCCATGGATGGCTCCCATCTCCATGGATGAGTCCCAGATCCATGGGTGAGTCCCAGATCCATGGATGAGTCCCATCTCCATGGGTGAGTCCCAGATCCATGGATGAGCCCCATCTCCATGGATGGGTCCCATCTCCATGGGTGAGTCCCACCTCCACGTGCCCTTGGGAGGGGCTGGGTTGAGAGCTGGGGCTGAGCAGGACCAATTCCCTGCAGTGCCCCAAATGTCCCTGTGCCACCCCTTGCCTGTGCCTGCCACAGCCACCACACACACCGGGATCACTCTGGGGCTCAGCACCAGGTCAGGCCCTCAGGGCAGCACCACCCTCACCCCTCAGGGACCCCAGGGACCCTGGGTGAAGGGCAGGAACCAGCTCCAGGCAGGGCTCAGCCCCTCAGCGCTCCTGCCAGGGGAGCTGAGGAGCAGAGTTTACACCCAGGCCCCACGGTGAAACCAGGGCATGAGAGCACATGCAAAGGCAGTGATTCACAAATCGCCAGGAAGCTCATTTTCCTTCCACCGAGTGCCAATGAAATGCTGGCTCCAGACAGCAGCCCAAGCCTCTTCCCTCCATCCCGGGGTGCTGCCTGCTGCGTCAGCGGGGCTGGTCCTGCGGACACGGGGTTGTGTCAGTGCCAAACCCAAACCCAAACCCTGCTTGGGGTGCGTTAAAGGCTTCATCGGTGACTTAACACAGCCGTGGAATCAGCAGAAACCAGCGGTGACTTTAACCAATTAAAGGCCATTAACCGAGACCTGTGAATGAGCTGCTGGGGGCAGTGATTTGCAGGGCTGGCACTCCATGCAACTGGAAGCTTTATAAGGCATTTAAAAACAATCGTGAGAAACTTGCAAACGTCAGAGGTTTGCAGGAGCAAAGGGAACTGCCCTGCAGGGGCCGTGTGAGGAGGCCATGGCACAGCAACACCAGCACTGGGGACTCTGGGGGCGAGGGCCCCACATCTGGAAGGTGTTGCAAAGTTCAGCGTTTTTGTCCTTTTTCGAAGTAACCCCAGCCCTCTGCCCTCCTGGCCCCGGCTGCTAGCTCAGATTCTGGGGGGCTTTGGGCAAGGATCACTTCAGGACAGGGGAAGAGACCCAAAAGAGGCTCCTTACCTAGGAGTGTTCCAAGGCTTTATTCTTGAAGGGATTTCCAGGGGCAAAGAGACCGAACAAGGAAGAACATGGGTTTATCCAGACCCTCTGTCCAAGGACAGAGAGCTGGCACTGAGCCAGTTGGTCAGAGATAGGGGGGAAGGTAGGGTCAAACCACACAGTTACAGCTTTGGGGCTCCTTTTGGGGTAAACCATCCCCAGAGGGATACAACACTTTTTCTCTCTTTTCATCTTTTCATCTACAGGACCTGACCTGCAAGAACTCCAAGGTTGTGCTTCTCTGTTTTCTGCAGGTTTTGGTTGTCACTTGGCCTTGGCTGGAGCTGGAGGCTGGGCACCCACTGCTGATGTGGGGACAGGGGCCCTGTGGATCGAGGCAACACAGGCACCCTGCACAGGAACTGACAGGGGCTGGGAGCTGTGAATCCCACAGGACACTCCAAAGGACGGGCATTGCTGGCTGCCCACAGTGACCCTGCCCGGTGCCACCTGCCCCGTGCTGCCCTGCACACCCTGGGTGGCACCAGAACCACCAGTGGGAGCTGTGCTGGCCCCAACCCACCACGGGCACAGGAGTCAGGGTGTGTCACCCTCCAGTGCTCCTCCCCAGCCCCGCAGGAGCCAGGTTCCTCATCCTGCACCAGGAATGGGGCTGGTGGGTTCCCCAGGGAGACAGACAGGAGAGGCAGAGCAGCCCACCCACCCGGGGTGTGCCTGAGGGGGAAACAATCCCCCAACATCTCCCTGATGGAGCAGGGAGGTGGGACTGCTCACAGAATCACAGAATCGTGGAAGGGATGCACAGGGATCATCCAGCCCAGCCCCTGCCCTGCACAGACACCCCAACAATCCCACCTGGGCATCCCTGGAGTACTGTCCAAACCTTCCTGGAGCTCTGGAATGCCCATTCCCTGGGGAGCCTGGGCAGTGCCCAGCACCCTCTGGAGGAGGAACCATTCCCTGATATCCAGCACAGCCCCATCCCAGCGAGCCCCCCTTGCCCCCCTGCCACCTTCCCCACCCCACAATCTGCCACAACCTCTGAGCTGGGGCTGAGGGGATCCCTCACTCTTGTGACCCAACTGAAGGTCCTCAGTGAGAGGCCCCACATCCCATCAGGTGAGAGCCTGGGGCCCTGGCAGGATTCCAGAGCTTCCAGAGCTTCCAGAGCTTCCAGAGCTCCTGCTCCACTGTCCCACAGGGTCTGTGAGCCCTGCAGCCCCAGCCTGGCCCAGCCCCAGCCCTGCCCGGGGTGCTGTCCCTGTCACAGCAGCAGAGCTCAGAGCTGCCCCTCGGGAGGAGCCCCGGAGAGAGGCTCGGGGCAGAGCTGCTGCCCGGCACTGGCACAGGACCCGTGCCACGCTCCGGCCCAGCCCGGCACAGCCTCCCGGGGCACCGGGAGCAGCACCCGGGGCGATGCCAGCACCCCGGGAGAGCCCGGCCAGCACCCCCGGCTGCTCCGCCGTGTCCCAGGGGACCGCAGCAGCCCGCTCCCACTCTGCCGCTCCCGGGCAGGGCAGCAGCGCGCTGGGAGCGGGATTACCGGGCCGGGCCGGGCCGGGCCGTGCCGTGCTGTGCCGTGCCGGGCCGTGCCGGGCCGTGCCGGGCCGTGCCGGGGCTGACTCAGCCGCGGTGCCGGGCCGGGCCGGGCCGGGCCGTGCTGTGCCGTGCCGGGCCGGGCCGGGCCGGGGCTGACTCAGCCGCGGTGCCGGGCCGTGCCGGGCCATGCCGGGCCGGGCCGTGCCGTGCCGGGGTTGACTCAGCCGCGGTCCCCGGCGGTGCCGGCGCGCACGGAGGGAGGTGCCGGGCGGTGTTGGGCGCAGGGATCCCGGCTGGAGCGGGGCCGGGAGCTGCCGGGACAGGCAGCGCGGTGGGAAGCGGGGAGTGCCCGGGTACCCCCGCCCTGGGCGCTGCCAGCCCCGGGCACGGGCAGAGCGGCACCGGGCACCGGCACGGCCCCGCTCCGCAAAGGATGGGAGACCCGGCCCTCAGAGCCCGCAAAAGGGGATATTTTTTTCCGAGGCAGACACAGCTGAGTGCCCCGGGCGCTCCTGTCTCCTGTTGCCACCAGGCAGGCTGGAAATGTCGCTTGCTGGAGCATCACACAGCCACCCTCTGGATAATTCAGGTCCCAGCAGGGCCACCCCACCCAGTTCTCCCCTTTGCCCTCCACCCCTCGGTTTTGAGGAGGCAGGTGGTGGGGAGCTGGCTGTCCTCCACGTGTGCCACACTGATTCTGAGCTTCCCAGAGCCTTATTCCCCAAACCCTGGTGGTGTGTGTTGAAGCAGGGAAGATAAATCCTCATCCTACATGAGCACACACGGGAGAAACCTGCAGGACACCCCCACATCACCAGGCAAGGGAGGGGAAGGACAGGGGAACATAAAACACCTCACCAAGATCCACCACCCTGTGCATCCTCCCGTCCCCACTGCTCTGGGAAAGGCTTCCCAGGTGTTTATCAACAGCGTGGGACAGGTTGTGATAACAAAACAGGGCAGCATAGCAGCCCTCCAGGAGCTCTGGTGCCTTGGGCTGGCTGCCAGCCCAGCTCCAGCTCCAGGTTCAGCTCCAGGTCCAGCTCCACAACCACATCCACATCCCAACCCACCAGGAGCACTGGGGGGTCTGCAGGTGATGTGTCCCCAGGACAGCACAGGTGTGAAGTGCTGCAGACTCCCAGGCAGATGGAAGAGCTCTGCCCCCTAAGCAGCCTCCCCACGTGGCTTTATCTCAAGGCTTCTCTGCACTTTGCATGCTGTAAGTGACATGCAGGGGAGGCAAACAGCTGGTCAGAGCCCTTAGCAAGAGCTGGGAACGGGGATGGAAATAGCCTGGAAGGTGACTTAGTGACTATTCCCTGAGCCAAGAGGCTTGGAAGCAGTACCCTGTCCTTGGTGTCCCACAGGACCAGCTGTGACCAGCGAGGAGCAAGTGGGGCTCTGGTGCAGCAGAAGCAGAACAGAAGTGGCCATGAGGAGGATTGCCCCAAAGTGCAGCAGGAAAAGCAGCTCAGACCACTGAGGTCCATCACCACACCTGCCAAGGGCTGCAGCTGAGGTGATGCTGGGGGGCACAGGGACAGTTTCTTGGGGGGTCCTGGGGGGTTGCTGTGGCCTCTCACAGCCCAGGGGGCAGGTGGGCGACTCCTGGAGCTGTGCTGAGCCTGTGCTGTGTCCTCTGGGGTCAGAGCCTCAGGACGGAGACCACACCTGCACCCCCTGACCACCTCTTTATTTACAGACACAACAGCACTGGGGGGTGGAGATGGGGAGCTGGTGAGGCCCCTGGGAGGCCCCATCCCTGCAGCCACTGCAGCTCCTGGGGCTCGGCCTCCTCTCCCCCTCAGCCTCTACTTCCATCGGCTGCCCACCATGGTCTTCCCACGGGCACCCTTGGATCTGCAAGGGAAGAGGAACAGCATGTGCAGAAAGGCGTCAGTGGCCACAGCAGGAGGATGAGGTGGGTGCTGGCACTGGTCCTGCAGCCTTTTCCCCTCGGAAACTGCTCTGGGGGCAGATGGATTCTTGGGACCTGGCTCAGAGTGTCTCGGGGCTCTCTGGGAACAAGCCCATGCAGCTGCCAGGTGATCCTAAGGATCCAGCGGTTCCTTCCCGTGCTTCCCCCCCCCCAGGAATGGTTCCCAAAAGAACTGACAAGTTGCATCTGTGGCTGCAGAGGGGGAAAAGCAGCTGCAGCAGCCCAGGGGGAGCAGGCACTGCCTGGGCACAGGGCAGCACTGAGGAGGAAGTTTGGGTGGGGAGGGAGGGGCATTTCTGGCTGCCAGTGCTTGGGATTGCCTTGTCCCTGAGCCCTGCTGCTGCCCTGGGGGCCCTGCAACACACAGGGAGGGGGGCACAGAGAGGGCAGGGACAGGGACACAGAGCACCTGTGCACACCTGTGCAGGGACACAGAGCACCTGTGCAAGGACACACAGAGCACCTGTGCACACCTGTGCAGGGACACACACACAGGGACACACACACACAGGGCACCTGTGCACACCTGTGCAGGGACACACAGAGCACCTGTGCAAACCTGTGCAGGGACACACAGAGCACCTGTGCAAGGACACACAGGGCACCTGTGCACACCTGAGCAGGGACATACAGCACCTGTGCACACCTGTGCAGGGACACACAGAGAGCACCTGTGCAGGGACACACACACACACAGAGCACCTGTGCACACCTGAGCAGGGACATGCAGAGCACCTGAGCAGGGACACAGAGCACCTGTGCAGGGACACACACACAGCACCTGTGCAGGGACACACACACAGGGACACACACACACAGGGCACCTGTGCAGGGACACACACAGAGCACCTGAGCAGGGACACAGAGAGCACCTGAGCAGGGACACACACACAGAGCACCTGAGCAGGGACACACACACAGAACCCTGCACAGACACACACAGCCCCAGCAGTGCCTGGACTCACCCTTTACTGCAGGATCACGCCGTGGCGGGGCAGGAGAGAAGAGAGACTTGGTGTCAGCAAGTGGGAGCTGCTGCCCCTGGCGCACGGGGGGTGGGGCTGAGCCCCCCCAGCATGAGGGGGCAGTGGGATGGGGAGGGAGAGCAAAGAGCTCTCCTGGGAGCAGGGCTTGGTTAAACACCCTCTGCCATCTCCTACACCCCCTACAAAGGGTTCCCTGGCCACGTGCAGGGAACATGGGCATGGGGACAGGCTCCCCTGGCCTGGTGGGCTTGCACAAATCCCACGTGCCCCCTGCCAGGCAAGCTGGGATCTCCAGCAGCTTCCTGAGATGCTGCAGGGATGGAGTGGCTGGAGACTGGAAGGACCCCACGGGACACAAAGCTTCCCATGCAGAGCTGGGGTCTTCCTGCCAGGGATGGAGCCCCTACCAAGGCCTCTGGGGAGGGGGAAGCTGGGGGCAGTGGGGGCCATGGAGGTCTGTCAGGAGCAGAAGGGAAGGGACTGAGGTCCCTGGGACAGACCTGCAGGGCACCAGAGGCATGAGGGGGAAGGGGAGGAGGTGGTTTAGCAAGGGAGATGCACAGGGGGGGAGGTGGGGAGCAGGGAGCTGGACCTGGACGGACAGGAGATGAAGAGGGGTGTGCAGCCACTTACACTTTCTGGTGGTCACTGATGCGGTTTCGGAGGACGTTGATCTGCAAGAAAGAACAGGGGGTGCTGAGGTCTGCCAGTAAAAGCTGCTGTGGGTGGTGAGCTCTGACAAGGTGCCCCAGGCTGGGGACAAGGGCTGGGTGAAGATGCCTCACTTCTCCCTCTCCCCCTGCAGTTTTTCTGGGGGTTCCAGAATCCCAGACTCCCAGCATGGCTGGGGTTGGAAGGAGCCTTCAAGCTGTCCTAGGTTCCAATGTAAAATTGTGCCCAAGGTCTGTATTCTATCCCCATGAGCCGTTGGAGCCAAGGTGGGGCAGTGTTTTCCTTATCTTCTGTTAACGAGCCCAACAATGCCTTCCCGGAGGAAGTTATCTCTGGTTAATGGGCCATCAAGGACCCACTGCATGACTCACGGAATGAGATCATCCCATTGTGAGATGCTCCGCCCAGGGGGAGGAGCCAAGCATTCCCACCTGGATAGAATCCAGGGTTTGAGACATCACAAGCAACTTTTCATCCACTGGACTCCCAGAGGAGATGAGAGCTACCAGATGGAATCACTGCTTGGACAAGAACATCTCATCTGGTTCCACTGGATTCCTGGTCTCACCATCACTGGACCCTTCTCATCATCACTGGACCCTTCTCTCTCAGGATCATCTCTACTCCAACAGAACCACATCTGCCACTCCAGGAGGACTCACTTTTGGACTGCTTCAAACACCCTGACCAACAGGGTGTATTGTTCCATTTTATTTTATTTTACCTTTTCTTTTTCCTCTCTTCTCCTATTAAATTGTATCTCTGACTGGGAGTCTCACTGGTTTTGCTTTCAAACCAGCATACAAGCCCATCTCATTCCACCCCCTGCCATGGGCAGGGACACCTTCCACTGGCCCAGGTTGCTCAGAGCTCCATCCTGCCTGGCCTGTGAGGTGTTTGCCCTGTGGTGGTGCCAGGTACACGTCCCCAGGAGCTGGGAGATCACCTGCACACCCCAGCTCATCCCCTGGCTGGGCAGCAGGCAGGAACACAGAGGGTGCACAGTACACAGAGGCCCTGGGGCTCACCTCGTATTTCTGCCGTTTGAACTTCTCCTGCAGGTCAAACTTCTCAGCCTCCAGGTCATGGATGTTCTGCCACAGCTCCTTGGCCTTGTCCCTACAGGAAGAGCCAGCTGGGGACAGTGCAGGGAAGGGCTGTGGCCCCCAGGGAGCTCAGCGCAGGGAGGGGGCCCTGATGCCAAACCCTCACCCCTTCCCTGTCTGGGGGCTCCCAGTCAGGGATGTGTTATCCAGGCAGAGAAACCAGGGACAGGAGCCACAGGGAAGGTCACTACATATGGGGACACACCCGTGTCACCCTGGCTCCTCAGGGGACACACCTGTCCCACCCGTGTGACCCTGACTCCCCAGGACACACCTGTCCCACCCGTGTGACCCTGGCTCCCCAGGACACAGCTGTCCCACCCGTGTGACCCTGGCTCCCCAGGACACACCTGTCCCATGTGTGATGTGGCTCCCCAGGACACAGCTGTCCCACCCGTGTGACCCTGGCTCCCCAGGACACACCTGTCCCATGTGTGATGTGGCTCCCCAGGACACAGCTGTCCCACCCGTGTGACCCTGGCTCCCTCTCATGGTTGGTGCCATCAGCAGCAGCCTGGCCATGGTGGCCCTGCCCTGCCCTGGAGCCCGTGTCCCCCCTGGGGTGTCACAGCCCACCTCCAGCTGTGCCACCCCCCTCGGCTGGAGCCACCCCCAGCCCGGGCTCCTGCCCAGGAGCTGGGAGCCAGCACAGGGCTCCTGCCCTGGCCACCCCTCCTGCAGCCTGTGCTCACCTCAGCTTGTCCTCGCTGAGGTGGTCGATGTTCAGGGGCTTCCGTCGCTCACTGAGGATCTTCTTCTTCTTCTCCCGCTCCGTTTGCTTCTTCCCACCCTTTTTCTCTGACTGAGGAAAACTTCCACCTCAGTCCACTGCAGAGAAAGGCTTCTGCCCAGCATTAGCTGCCCCCCATCCCAGCCCTGCACCCAACACCCTCAGCTTTTGGGACTCCAGACAGCACGTAAGGTCTTTGGGGACCTTTTGGCAATAGTGGACCAGACACCTGGTCCCTGTCACCGTCCCCATCCCTGTCCCTGAGGCAAGGCTGGAGCTGCACATCTGCAGAGCAGAGCTGAGTTCAGGGCAGCTCTGAGCTGACTTTGGCCCTGTAACCCCTGACCCCAGAGCAGTTCCCTGCCCTCTCCTGCCCCTAAACCCCGCAGAGCCCCACGGATGAGGCCAGCCCAGGGCCGAGCCCTCCCCAGGAGCAGCAGTGGCTCCGTTTGGAAGGGTCCCACCTTCTGCATGTAGCCCCCAAAGTGCAGCATGTTGGAGAAGGCCTTCTTCTTCCGTGCCTCCTCCTCTGCCCTCTTCCGCGCCTCCTCCTCCTCCTTGCGAGCTCTTTCCTCCTGCCGGGGTCAGAAGGTGGTCAGCAGGGGCTGGATGGACACACAGCTGGTGTCCCCAGCCTGCCCAAGCCCTCCCCAGCTGCACCTCCAGAGGACACTCGTTGTATCCTTCTGGGGAATGGGTTTTCCCAGTTTTTCTGAAGCTGTAACCTTTTAGTTTAACCCTACCTTTCCCCAATCTCTGGCCAACTGCCTCATGGCCAGCTGTCTGTCCTGGGACAGAGAGTCTGGATAAACCCTTAAAGGATGCTTTAAACCCTTAAACCTAAAAGGGATGCTCTTCCTTGTTTGCCCTCTTTGCCCCCAGGACTCCTTCAGGAATAAAGCCTTGGGACATTCCCCTGAGGTAGGAGCCTTGTAGTCACTGCCTGTCATGTTTGGGTTTTCTGAAGTTCTTTCCCAGGGACCTAAACTGGTAAACAAGGTCACACTTTTTAAACTCTCTTGTTTTTCACATTTCTCTCCTAAGGAGGGACCTTGCTTGTTGACCCTTGGTGTGACCAATGGTTCAAAAGATCCATTTTACAAATGTGGGCACATTGTAAAAAGGTATAAAAATAGGTTCTGACAATAAACCAGCCCCTTTTTTAGAGCATCAGCCTTCTGAACCACGAGTCCATGTCTTTCTTTCGTGTCCAACAGCGACAGAGCCTCTTTTGCATCTTTTACCCTATTCTTGGAGCCTACTGCCCCAAAGCTCCCCAAAATCTGAGCCAGCCCAGCAGCCAGGGAAGGGAATAAGGGGGTCAGTGCCTCAGGCACTCACGGCCATGCGCGCCTGGCGCTCCTTCTCCCTCTCGCTGCGGATCCGCTGCTGCTCTGCCCGCTCCGCTCGCCGCTGCTCCTGCACGGGGAGGGCACCTTGCCTTGGGCACTGCAGGGAATCTGCATCCTCTCCGCTCCAAGGGACAGATCCCTGACCCCAGGAACCCGGAGAGTCCCAAGGGAGCCTGAGGACAGCGACCCCGGGGAGAGGTGTATCCACATCAGGCACCGCAGCACCGCAGCAGGGGCATCCCAGGGAGCAGGGACAGCACCCAGGGCAGGGTCAGCCTGGAGCTCAGGGAAAGGTTCTTCCCCCAGAGGGTGCTGGGCACTGCCCAGGCTCCTCAGGGAATGGGCACAGCCCTGAGGCTGCCAGAGCTCCAGGAGGGTTTGGGCAGCACTGCCAGGGATGCCCAGGGTGGGATTGTTGGGGTGTCTGTGCAGGGTAGGGGCTGGGCTGGATGATCCTGTGGGTCCCTTCCAGCTGAAGGAGTTCTATGGTTCACAGGCACTGGGGTACAAAATGTGGCTCAGCCCTCCAGCTCTGCCCTGCAGGGCCAGGGATGTCCCAGGTCTGCCAGGACTGCGGGCCAGGGGCAGGGGCTGAGTGCCCACGGGGACAGGGTGTAGCCAGAGAGGGGCAGGCTGAACACGCACAATCCTGTCCTTGAGGGACAGGAGCTCCTCTTCCTCTTTCTTCCTGCTCTCAAAGTGGGCCTCGATGAGGGCCTGCAGCTCGTTCAGGTCCTTCTCCATGCGCTTGCGGTGGATGTCCTGAGCAGACACAAAGAGCCAGAGCCTCCAGCTGCTGCTGCCAGGCTCTGGGGGGAGCAGGGCTGCCAGCTGGGGGCACAACCTACATCAAAATCCAGCCTCTCGCCATCTGGGATCTTGGGAGGCACCAGGTTGGGCATGAAGACCCTGCAATGGAGGGGGAGCTGCAGCAGAGCTGGGAGCAGAGCCTCTCACTCATCACACCTCCCCTGCCAGCCCCGCAGCCCCCAGGGAGCCAGGGTGGGCACAGCTGGAGGACAAGGTGCCTGCTGGAGGTGCCAGCTGGGCAGCCACAGACCTGTGGCATTCCTGGGAAGCACTCCAAGGTGCTGGCATGGCTGGGATGGCTCTGCAAGCTGCAGACAGCGTGGCACGGGCCCTTTGCCAGGCCCCCTGAGCTGGCAGCTGCCCTCAGAGGGCACCACGGGCTGGGCTGTGGCCTGGCACAGGCAGCTGCACCCTCTCACCCTGCAGTGCTTGAGAGAGGGCAGGGGCTGCTCAGCAGGGGCACAGAGGGATGGAGGGAGGGTGGCTGAGGGCAGAGCTGCCTCCCACACTGCAGCACCCCAGGGACCCTGCAATGGGTCACAGTCCTGCTCCCTGGGGTCAGTCCCTGGAGTGCTGGCACTGCTGGGAATAGGCTCCTCGTGCCAGCCAAAGCCTGGGCTCAGCACCCCGGGCTGGGATACACACAGACACAGACAGACACAGACACAGACAGACAGACACACAGACAGACACAGACAGACACAGACACAGACACAGACAGACAGACAGACAGACACACAGACAGACAGATACACAGATACACACACAGACAGACACACAAACATAGACAGACACACAGACAGACACAGACAGACACAGACACAGACACAGACAGACAGACAGACAGACACACAGACAGACAGATACACAGATACACACACAGACAGACACACAAACATAGACAGACACACAGACACACACACACACACACACACACAGAGATACACACACAGACACACACACACACACACACACACACACACACATTTTTGCCGCCTGCAGGGTCAGAGGGCAGCTGAGCTCCTCCCAAGGAACACACGAAATGCTTCAGAGCTGCCTAAAGGCCTCGTTCTCAGGCTGCCCCTCATGGCCCATGTCCCGCTGTCTGCTTCTCTCCCTGTCCCAGTCCCACCCTGCTCCGTGCTCTGGGGGCTCCCCCTGCCCTGCCCAGGGACCAGGCTCTGTCACACGGAGCCTCTGCCCTGGCACAGCCCAGACCTTGCCCCTTGCCACACTTACTTGGGCTTTGGCTTGGATTCACCTGCAGGTCCAGGAGCAGGATAGAAAGACAAGGTCAGTGTCACCGAGGGGTTCCCTGCCACACCCTGACCCACCCCCCCTGCCCTGGGCTGGGCCCTCCCTCCCCCCCAGCAGCAGGGGCTCCACAGGGACCATCCCCCAGCAATGAGGGGGCAGCCCTGTGCCAGAGCTGTGCCCCAGGCAGAGCTGGTGCTGAGCTGAGCTGGGCTGAGCTGAGCTGAGCTGAGCTGGGCTGGGCTGAGCAGCTCCTGGCACCCCACCCCAGGCAGAAGAGACCAGGGTGATTGATACTTCACCTTCCCCAGGCTCCTGCTCCCGCTCTCCCTCTCCACCTGTGGAAAACACAGGATGCTCTGTGTCCCCGTGGGCAGTCCTGCCCAGGGACAGGCTGGGGTGGCTGTCCCCTTCTCGCCCCTGCTTGTCCCCACTGCAAACCCCAGCTCCACCCCTGCAGGATGAACGGGGCCCTTGAGGGACATCCCTCGCTCACAGGGTGACCAGGAGAGCCCCAGATGCTCTCCAGGAGGAATCCAGACAAGTTTTGCAGGACCTCAGGCTGGAAAAGCAACAGTGCCTGCCTCTCCTGCTGTATTTTGAGTGAATTTCTGCCCGAGGGAGCAGAAATCCATCCCTCCTGCTGCCCCTGTCCCACTGGGGGATGTGGCCAGGGTAGCTCTGCCCCATTCACCACAGATTGTCCCTCTGGCAGCAAATAAATTCAGCACCCAAACCCTGTTAGAAGGGTGCGGTGCCTCAGGGGACTGGGATGGCCAAACCCCTCCCTCCTCTGCTCCCACTTTACCTTCTCCTGCTGCTTTGGTTTCATCTTCTTGTTCTGTTTGAAAGCAATGGGAGAGCATGAGCACCCCTGGGTGAGGGCAGTCACACCCCCCAGCACAGAGGGGCCCCAGCACCCTGACCTGGGGTCCCAGCTGGGCTCTGAGCCTGCCCCAGCAGCAGTGACAGCACAGGGTCACACACCGTGCCTCAAAGGCACCTGATGACACCCAGGGCTCTTCTGGTGATCGGGCACATCAGAGCTCCACCCCAGCTCTGGAAACCCCCTCTGGGGCAATGGACCCCTTGGTGAAGCAGGCTGGGCCCATTTTTGGCATCATTTCAGAGGGCTGGACACAGCCACCAGCAGCAAACACCGTGGTCTTCATGCTGGTAGGGCCCAGGAAGGGCCCAGTCTCAGTCTGACATCCCCCAGAGATCCGGGGGCAGCTGCCCCTCTGTCTGTGAGATGTCCCCTGTCACAGCCAGGCTGGGACACCCCAGCCCCAGCTGGCAGCCCCTGGGGCAGAGCACAGCCCAGCCTGGCACAGCCCCACTCACCTTCTGCCTTGGCTTCCTGGGTCTCCTCCTCTGCCTCCTCCACCTGCTCCTCCTGACCTGCGGGACAGGGGCAGGGACAGGGACAGGGACAGGGACAGGGGACAGGGACAAGGGAAGGGACAGGGGCAGGGGAAGGGACAGGGGCAGGGGAAGGGACAGGGGGCAGGGGCAGGGACAGGGACGGGGAAGGGACAGGGGCAGGGGAAGGGACAGGGGGCAGGGGCAGGGACAGGGGCAGGGACAGGGGCAGGGACAGGACAGGGGCAGGGGCAGGGACAGGGGCAGGGGACAGGGACAGGGACAGGGACAGGGACAGGGACAGGGGCAGGACAGGGGCAGGGACAGGACAGGGGCAGGGACAGGGACAGGGACAGGGACAGGGACAGCAGGGACAGGGGACAGGGACAGGGTGAGCCCACAGCGCCGTCCCCAGCTCCGGGCTGGGATCACGGAGCCCAGGGACAGCCGGGGAGCCGCAGCCGCAGGGAGGGAACAGCGGCTGGGCGAGCGAGGGGCTCCTCCCTGACCCCACCCGAGGGCTGATCTCTGCTCATCAGGGCAAAACCCCCCCAAAATCCGTGAGACTGAAGGATTTATCGCCACCTCCTGGCTTGCCCCTGGTTCCCTGCCGTGCTCCCATTCCCTCACACCCCAGCAGGAAGGAGGGATTTCCATTGCTCTGCTCCGGCCCTGAGCTCCGGGAGGGGCTGAGGACGCGCCTCTGGCACCTGCCCAGCCTCATCCGTGACTCTGCCGGAGCCTTTTTCCACTGGAGGGAGCAGCGTCCCCACGGGATCCCCGCAGCGGGGCCGGAGCGATGCTGTGCCCGCAGCACCGCGACACCCGCGGGGCCACAGCGCGACAGGAGCGGGGAAAAGGGGACAGCGGGGACAGCAGGGACAGCAGGGACAGCAGGGACAGCAAGGGCAGCAAGGACAGCAAGGACAGCAGGGACAGCAAAGGCAGCAAGGAGAGCAAGGACAGCAGGGACAGCAGGGACAGCAGGGACAGCAAGGGACAGCAGAGACAGCAAGGACAGCAAGGACAGCAAGGACAGCAAGGGCAGCAAAGGACAGCAGGGACAGCAGGGACAGCAGGGACAGCAAGGACAGCAAGGACAGCAAGGACAGCAGGGACAGCAAAGGCAGCAAGGAGAGCAAGGACAGCAGGGACAGCAAAGGCAGCAAGGAGAGCAGGGACAGCAGGGACAGCAGGGACAGCAAGGACAGCAGACCATGGCTGGCAGATCTAAGAGACAAGGCACAGACAGAGGATGGACACACAGCACAGCAGGGCATGGGTGCAGTGCAGGAAGAAGAGAAGAGAAGTGGAAGAATGAAAGAAAACCATTCCCCAACCAGGGACAGGCAGAACACATCGAGCCAGGACTTTTCCCGAGAGCAGAGAGAGGAAATCATGAAAGGGAGAGGAAATAATGAAAGGTGCAATAACTACCGTCGTCTTCCTCTATCCATTCTTCCTCTTCTGAGCCAGGGAGGAGGGAAGGAAGAAGCACAGGGATTAGTTGGGTGCCACAGGGTTTTGGCAAGCGTGAGCTGAGGACTGGAGCACTGCAGGGGCTCCTCCCTGCACCTCTCTCTGCTTTTACACTCAGGGTGTTGTGCCTGGCAGTGCCCTGGAGAAGCCAGAGGCTCAGCCCAGCCCAGCCCAGCCCAGCCCAGTCCAGCTCCTGAGCCCATGGTTGTGTCTCCATTGGGCTGAGGCAGGAGGAAGTTTGAGTTTGGACAAGAGTGTCACAGATTCAGCAGAGGCTGCAGCTCCTGTTGGGATATTGGGATCACACCTCTGCCAGCTCTGCTTTGAGTCAAAGCAGCACTGACAAAAGAGATCCTGAGAAAACTCAGACTGGTTTTGATCCCACTGATGTTTCGGGGGCAGGCATCTCACACATGGCCCCATCTGCCTTTCCTGGGCGTGATTTGCAGCCCAGGAGCCAACCCCCAAACCTCCAGCAAAAGACTGAAGCCCCAGCATTTGGCTCTGGGTCCTTGCAGGTGGAACTCCTACCTTCCTCCATGCACTCCTCTTCGCAGAGCACACAGGGCACAGAGAGAGAGAAGGGAAAGAAGCCTCATGTTATTGGAGTTGCTTTGATCAGCTTTTGGCCTCAGGGCAGCTGCAGGTGCTCCATGCCCTCTTACCTTCCTGCTCCCTGCAAAGCACAACAGGAATTTACAGAGTCACCCTGATGGGTGGGATGGGGCCACCAGTGAGGCTGAGGAATTTAGGGTTTCCTCAAGGCTGCCCCCCCACCCCCACCCCCTTTCTCACAGCACAGGGCCAGGGCTGCTGGGTGGCTGCTGGGGGGGTGGCTGGCAGGTGGCAGTGGGGACAGGGACAAGGGCCAGCTCACCCTGCAGGCTGTGGAGAGCATGGGCTAAGGGTCTGGACTGGCACTTTGACAGTGCTCAGGGCCCCCCAGCATTCTGCAGCCTGAGGAGATGAGTGACCTCTGCCTGTCAGCCCAGAAAGGGGCACCTCACATCCCACCTCTGCCCCCAGGTCCTGCCCTTCCCGTGGGGGAGATGCAGAGCCTGACCCAGGGGGACACACAGGGGTCTGGGGTGGCACTGAAACTCCAGGGGATTCCTTTCTCTGCTGCTGGCTGAGAAGTGGGAGCTGTGGTTGGCCTCCCCCCTAGAACCCCACCCCATCTCTCCAGGATCTGCCTCCTGGCCCAGCAGCCTCCACCAGCAGGAGCTGCTCTCAGATCTGGGCCCTGCAGAGGGATGCTCTGGCTGTGCCAGCAGGACCCCACCAGTCCTGGTGGCCTCAGCTTCTCCCAGCTCTGCCTCACAGATTCAGACTGCAGGGGTTTCAGAACAAGAGCCACCCTTGTCCTGCCCATGGCTGTGGATGCTGCTCCCAACACAAACTCCCACTGCTGGGGCCAGGCAGGGGGGCACAGCCTGGGGGTCCATGGTGGGTGCTGGGGTAACAATGAAAGCACTTCCAGGCAGTGCTGCAGGGGGAGAGTGGGAACAGGGAGAAAGAGAAGGGGTTAAAAGCCACCCCACTTACTGCTCACACTCCTCAGTGACCTCCTCCGTGTCCGACATCCCTGGTGGTTCTCTGGCAGAGCCGGGGGCAGATTGGAAAGAGGGAGGGTTAGAAGTGAGATAAGGGCCAGTACAGCCCGTCCCTCAGCACCAGCACAGGGCCACAGAGGTGCTGCCTCTCTCCAGAGCACTTGGAGCTCCCAGCTGTCCCCAGCCAGGCTGTGACAGCATTATCTCAGCAGAGATAAGGTGCCTGCCCCCCTCCTGTCCCACAGCTTGCCCCAAGCAGGAGGCAGGAGATTGTCACAGCCTCCTGTCACACTGATAACTCTGTCAGGAGCCACGTCCAGGGCACTCAGCCCCCCTCAGGGGCTGTGTTTGCTCAGGGGACAGGAAAAGCACCCCATTGCAGTGTTCAGCTTGTTTTCCTTGCTGACTATTCTCAGCTCAGGGATGAGCCCTTCTCTCAGATTTACAGCAGCAGGCACAACACAAGAGCTCAGAAACCCTCCCAGCCCAGCCCTCCAAGTGCTGGAGAAGGGGCAGCCTGGGCTCAGCAGGAGCATCTCTCCCCTGTTAGCCAAAAGGGATCATTCACAGCCTGTTTTTTTCATTTAGCCCTGGTTTGAGGGCTGAAACTTCTGCAGGAACAGCCTTTCATCTTCCCAGCACATCTGTCTCCCCGCCAGCTGTGCTCAGGAGAGCTTTGCTCATCATCTCACCTGACCTGACCTTCACCCAGCACTGCCCTGTGAGACCTGCAGCCAGCAGCCCCATCCCTGGGCATCCTGGAGCAGCCCAGAGCCCCAGCCCAGCCCCCTGCTCCCCGTGCCAGCCCCCAGCAGGGCTGAGATGCCACAGGACGATGCAAGGCAGCTCTGGAAATAACTTCCATGTGCTGAAGCACCTGTTCCCAGAGCAGCCAGGCTTCCCTGCTGCTGCTGCTGCTGCCGCTGCCCCGAGCCGGGAACAACTGCTGCTCCTGGCTCCATCTGTCGGGCATTTATTACCCGGGCTGGGGAGGCCAGGCCCTGGGAGATGCTGGATGCAGGCTTGGAATGCTCAGGCGTGGGAAAGAGGCATTCCAGGAGGGGAACCTTGGCATAACCACGGCTCCGGGGGGTCTCTAAGCTCCCTGTGATTCACAAGGTGCTTTTTGGAGACCAACAGAGGCAGAACTCAGCCCCCTCTGCCTCAGGGTCACCGCCTGCTCCTGCTGTCACTGCTCCCTTCCTGTGAGGGGTCCAGGGCTTGGCTCTAAGCACCCCCCCAGCACCATCCCCAGGATCTCTCCTTCCCCACCAACATCAATTCCCACTTTTCCCCCCAGGCTCGGCGTGGTCCTGATACCCCAAGTTTGGCCAAACCGTTTGTGTGGCCTGGGAGCACCCAGGGCTCCACACAATCATTTCATGGGGGTTCCCAGTCCCACCAGTGTCAAAGCCTCTTCCTGCATCCTCACTGCCCACCTCCCTCAGAGCTGAGGGCACAGCAACAAACCCAGCACTGTCAAGAGGGTACACAAGAGCAAAAGTGGCTCAAGGAAATATTTATGCATCCCCTGCCCAGAAACACGTGAACCTTTCCATTAAAGCTTGGAAATCTAGATTTGGTGGAATTAGGAGAACCCAGCAGGCATTACAGAGATAAAGGGGAATTACTGCACTGACTACATCAAACCTCCCAGAATGTGCTGTGTATGAAATAATCCAGATATTCCTCACACTCCTGGAAATTCCCCTGTCCTTGGGCTGGCTGCTCACAGCTCTGGGGCTGAGTTAATCCTCCCCAGTTCTGAGTCACTGCCCAGCCAGGGAGCTCTCCTTCCTCCAGGAAGGGGCCACGTCCCTGCTCCACTCCTGCCTGGCAGGGTCAGAGCATCCCATCCCTGAGCCACTGCTGGCCTGCCAGAGAGCCAGGGCCAGGCTGCCCACGGGCACCAGCACATCCCTGCTGTCCCCTCCAGGGACACGGGGAACGGGGATTGGGGAGATCTCCCCGGAGCCGGGGCACCCAAAATCCATCCCAGGCACCCAAAATCCATCCTGGGCACCCAAAATAATCCATCCTGGGCACCCGAAATCCATCCCGGGCACCCAAAATCCATCCTGGGCACCCAAAATAATCCATCCTGGGCACCCGAAATCCATCCTGGGCACCTGGGCACCTGAAATCCATCCTGGGCACCCAAAATCCATCCCAGCCACCTGGGCACCCAAAATCCATCCTGGGCACCCAAAATCCATCCCGGGCACTCGAAATCCATCCCGGGCACTCAAAATCCATCCTGGGCACCCAAAATCCATCCTGGGCACCCAAAATCCACCCCAGCCACCTGGGCACCCAAAATCCATCCCGGGCACCCAAAATCCATCCCAGCCACCTGGGCACCCAAAATCCATCCCAGCCACCTGGGCACCCCAAATCCATGCTGGGCACCCCTCGGGGCGGTTCCAAACGGCAAACACAACCCGCTGGGAATGCCCCCCTGGCACGGAACCCCCGGAGGGAGCGGCCGGGGGGCTCCCGGAGCCGATCCCCCCCCCCCGGGGCCGGACCCAGCGCATCCCCCCCGGGCCGGGCGGGCACCCCAAGCCTACCTGAGCGATGCCGGGGAGCGCGGGGAGCCGGCGGGGTCTGGGCAAGGCTCTTGGGGCCAGGAGGCTTTAAGGGGGCTCCAGCGCCCACCCCGGGGCGGGCAGCGCCGCAGGAATGTGCCCGGCGCCCAGCGAGGAATGCAACACTTGTGAGCTGCTATTTCGGCAGCCGCGGGCCTGGCCCCCTCCGCCGCTCCCCCTTCCCCCCCAGGAGCCCATATAAGCCCAAGCTATTGTGTGGCCTGGGAGATTTGCTATTTTAAACCCTCCGGACCGAGATAGGCGGGTGCCCGAGGGGCTGACACAAGCCAGCCCAGCTGTCACCGGGGCCGGGACGCTGATAAGGCAGCGCTGGCAGCAGTGCCAGGAGCAGCCCCTGCCCGGCAGCTCCCACCCAGTGGCTCCCTCAGCGCTGCTCCGAGCCCGGGCTGCTGCAATGACAGGGGGAGAGTCTGTTCTTAACCCCCAGGACACATCTGATTCGGGGTTTTCCCTATTTTCCCCTTGTCGGGAGAAGGGGAGGGAACAGTTCCCAGTTCCCCGTTCCCAGTTCCCAGTCCGCAGTTCCCAGTTCGGAGTTCCCAGTTCCCAGTCCGCAGTTCCCAGTTCCCCGTTCCCAGTTCCCAGTCCGCAGTTCCCAGTTCCCAGTTCCCAGTCCGCAGTTCCCAGTTCCCCGTTCCCAGTTCCCAGTCTGCAGTTCCCAGTTCCCAGTTCCCAGTTCCCAGTTCCCAGTCTGCAGTTCCCAGTTCCCAGTTCCCAGTCCGCAGTTCCCAGTTCCCAGTTCCCAGTCCGCAGTTCCCAGTTCCCAGTTCCCAGTCCGCAGTTCCCAGTTCCCAGTCTGCAGTTCCCAGTTCCCAGTCCACAGTTCCCAGTTCCCAGTCTGCAGTTCCCAGTTCCCAGTCCACAGTTCCCAGTTTGCAGTTCCCAGTCCGCAGTTCCCAGTTCCCAGTCCATAGTTCCCAGTTTCCAGTTCCCAGTCCGTAGTTCCCAGTTCCCAGTTCCCAGTTCACAGTTCACAGTTCACAGTTCACAGTCCGCAGTTCCCAGTTCCCAGTTCCCAGTTCCCAGTCCGCAGTTCCCAGCTCCCAGTTCCCAGTCCGCAGTTCCCAGTTCCCAGTTCCCAGTCCGCAGTTCCCAGTTCCCAGTTCCCAGTTCACAGTTCCCAGTTCCCAGTTCACAGTTCACAGTTCACAGTTCACAGTCCGCAGTTCCCAGTCCGCAGTTCCCAGTTCCCAGTCCGCAGTTCCCAGCTCCCAGTTCCCAGTCCGCAGTTCCCAGTTCCCAGTTCCCAGTTCCCAGTCCGCAGTTCCCTGTTCCCAGTTTCCAGTTCCCAGTTCCCAGTTCCCAGTTCCCAGTCCGCAGTTCCCAGTTCCCAGTTCCCAGTCCCCAGACCAGCAGCAGGTGACCCAGAGCGTCTCAGAAAGAGCAACTTTTATTAGGGGAAAAAAAAAAAAAAAAAAAAAAAAAAAAGACACAGAGAAACCCAAACCCCTTCCCAAGCCTGAGAAGCAGATCAGCTCCAGGGGCAGCAGCAGATTCCCCCACACTGAATTCATCACCACAGCTGGTGCTCAAGGTACAACCCAAACCCAAAGAATGGCCCCAACAGGAGAATTTGGGCCCTTTGCCCATGGCACCCTCAAGCCACCCTCAATGCCTCAAGAGAGCACCCCCTATCCCTCAGCAGCCCAGGGAATGCAGGGTCAGGGGCTGCACAGCAACGGGCTCAGAAGGAAACACAAGAGGGAACTGAGGCCCAGCACAGGGCTCTCACTCCAGGAAACCCCCCAAACAGGGCTGTGGCCATGGCCAGGGCCAGCTCCCCCTCCCTGCAGGGTCACTGCTTGCAGGGCAGGGCGTGGCAGGGACAAGGACGAGTCTCTGGAAGGAAACACCAGGGCAAAGTCCTCCCTTCTCCCACCAGACACCTCTGAGCACTGAGTGGCTTCATTAACATCACTCTGCCTGGGGCAGCTGGCAGTGACAGCCTGGCAGGGGGTGACACCTGCCCAGGCAGGGGGTGACACCTGCCCCAGGCAGCAGGGACGGACATGGCCCATGGATGTGCAGCTGGAACTCCCTTGGCCAGGCAGGATCTCGCCCCACTGACATCTTCCAGCTGCCAGGGAGGTGTGGGGGATCCCCTTTGCCAGGGCAGTTCTGGGGCACAGGCAGAGATCAGGGACACGACAGCAAAATGTGGGGGGCAAACCAGGCAGGAGTTTGCCTTCAGCCCCTGCAGGGAGCCTGCAGGCCTGGGCACCCCCAGGCAGGCAGGGAGGGGGGACTGGGGGCACAGGGAGACCCTTCCAGGCTCCCTCCTTCCCACCCCACAGGCAGAGGACCCCGTGAGCTGGGCTGCAGCCACGTGTGGCACAGGGAGAATGGCACTGGTGGCAATGGCTGCTGGATGGTTGGGCAGGGCTGGGCTTTGATCTTTGGAGCAAACCAGGTTTTTCCCAGGTGGTCTGAGAGCACAGCTGGGATCACTGCAGCTGCAAAAGAAAGTGGGAACCGCTGAGGCTGTGCCCAGGGCTGCAACCACCCCAGGGGCAGCTGCTTTAGCCAGGACAGTGTCTGTCCCCAGCAGGAGAGGGGGCAGGCAGGCCTCCCCGAAACCCCACCACAGATCCCACTTCCCTCTGCCCCCAGACCAGAGTCCCTCCTTCCCCCACAGATGCCTCCAGCTGTCCCCTCCTGCTGACTCCCCAAAGTCACAGGCTCTTGAGGACCCCCACCTCCCCTCTCCCCCCACATCCTGGCTCTGGCCCTGCCCCAGAGGCTGCAGCAGCTCTCAGAGTAGCCCCACCATTACCTTGGTGTCCCCAGAGGCGTCCCCAGGCTGCTTTACCCAGGCATCTCGCTTGGCCAGGCTGTTGATTCTCCGGATTTCCTGCAGACAGGAGAGCCACAAGGGACAGGATAAAGTTCTCCCCACACATCTGCAGCCTTGCCTTGGCCTGGCTGTGTCCAAACCTTGAAGCACACACTGTCCAGGTAAAAGCAGCCAGCTCTGGGATCCTATTCCTGGGAGACCCTCCCAGCCAAGTGCAGCTGCAGCCCCAGAAGTGGAGCAGGTGCAATGAGAGCAGGAAGCTGCAGTCTGTGCCCAGGAGTGGCTCCAGGAGCAAACCCTCTGCTGTGCCTGGCACAGACCTGTCTGGGCAGCACTGATCCCCCAGGCCAGCCCAGCCTGGACTCCCCTTCCCTGCCTGCAGGGCCAGGCTGGAGCTGCACCTCCCGGGCCAGCTGGCTGCCACAGGCAGTGGCCAAAGCCCTGCACTTCTGTGAGCAGTGAGACCTGCCCAGGAGCCCTCCTTTCCACGAACACCAAACCACTCTGGGCCCAAGGGCTCCCTTGTCCCTCTCCTGCAGGAGGCAGCCACAGTGGCCAAGTGATGACCACTGAGTGCCCTTGGCTGGGCACTTTGCATCTGCAGCCACGAGACCCCCTGGTTTTGGAGGCTGGTTTCCTGTGGGGGTGCAGGTGGCTGCAGACCCCTCAGGCACCAGGAGCTCTCCAAGCACACACAGCCTCTGAGCCCCTCAGAGCTCAGGGGCTGGGCACACAGCTCCTCTCCCACTGGCCTCAGGCAGAGCTGCTCACCCAGGCAGAGCAGATGGGATGGCAGAGATGGGATCACACTGGGGTGGCAGAGATGTGACCATGCTGGGATGGCAGAGATGAGATCACACTGGGGTGGCAGAGATGGGACCATGCTGGGATGGCAGAGATGGGATCACACTGCGGTGGCAGAGATGTGACCATGCTGGGATGGCAGAGATGAGATCACACTGGGATGGCAGAGATGGGACCGTGCTGGGGTGGCAGAGATGGGATCACACTGGGCTGGCAGAGATGGGATCACACTGGGGTGGCAGAGATGGAGTCACACTGGGGTGGCAGAGATGGGACCGTGCTGGGGTGGCAGAGATGGGATCACACTGGGCTGGCAGAGATGGGATCACACTGGGGTGGCAGAGATGGGATCACGCTGGGGTGGCAGAGATGGGATCACGCTGGGGGGCAGAGATGGGATCACGCTGGGGTGGCAGAGATGGGATCACGCTGGGGGGCAGAGATGGGACCATGCTGGGCTGGCAGAGATGGGACCATGCTGGGCTGGCAGAGATGGGACCGTGCTGGGGGGCAGAGATGGGACCATGCTGGGCTGGCAGGGTCAGACACCCCTGAGTGTCCTGGGACGTGCACCCAGCTGGCTCCTGCTCCCTCCTCAACCCACCAAGGGCTGGAATCAGCTGTCTCAGGAATTCTGGGCTCACAGTCAGGACACAGCAGCAAGTAGAGCCCTGATATCTCATCAGGGTGGCCCTGCCAACTCCGAGACCTCCAAACCTGGCTCAACTGCTCTCAACCCCGTTCACAAGTCCAGCCAAGGGTTAATTCACCCTTTCACCCCGCCCCGAGGCGCAGCACCGTGTCCTGCGGGGCTCTCACTGGAGGCCGGCACAAGCTGTACCTTGCTGATTTCCTCCTTGGCAGGCTCCTGAGCTCGGCTGATCCACAGGTTGATGCGGGATGTCACCGAGCCCGGGATCTTCAGGCTGTCCTGCGGCACAGAGAGGGACACGGGCCCTACAGCGGCAGCTCTCCCCCTGCACCGATGTAACCCGGCCGGGCCCCGGGGCACGGGGAGACTGAGCCGAGCTGCAGCAGGCGGCAGAGAGCCCGGCCCACACCCTGGCTCCATCCCACACCCTGGCTCCATCCCAGCTCCTCGAATTCCAGCGCTCGGGAGGAACTCACACAGCGCCGGGGCAGCTCCCGTGCCCAGCCCAGCCCTGGCACCCACCGATCCCAGCCCAGCCCGGGATCCCGGGAGGGGAAGGTTTGCTCCCAGGTCGGTGCCTGCCCCTGCCAGGCTGAGCTGGGATCCCAAGAGGGGAAGGTTTGCCCCCAAGGGGTGCCTGCCCTGCCAGGCTGAGCCCGGGATCCCAGGGTGGCAGAGATTCGCCCCCAGGGCGGTGCCTGCCCCTGCCAGGCTCAGCCCGGGATCCCAGGGTGGCAGAGATTTGCCCCCAAGGGGTGCCTGCCCCTGCCAGGCTGAGCCCGGGATGCCAAGAGGGGAAGGTTTGCCCCCAAGGGGTGCCTGTCCCTGCCAGGCTCAGCCCGGATCCCAGGGTGGCAGAGATTTGCCCCCAGGGCAGGGGTGGCTGCCCCCGGCGGGTCCCCGCTCCTGCCTCACCTTCCTGGGCGCCGCCGGCTCCGCCTTGCCGGGAGCGCTGCCCTCGAAGAAGTTGCGCTTGCTGGCCACCCCCTCCGAGGGGAGCAGGCGGCTCTTCTGGACGGGCAGCGAGGATTTCACCCCCTCCGAGCGCTGGGAGAGAGAGAGAGAGGCGTGTCAGCGGGGCTGTGCTGCGCCCCGAGGGGTGAAAAGCAAAGTCCAGCTGCTGGGCACAGCCTGAGCCCCTCGGGGTCTGGTCCCCACCCCGTGCCCAGCACCAGCTCACAGCCTTGGGCACTTCCCCTGATGGGCCACGGTGTCCCCAGAGCCTCTCCAAAGGACATCCCCTCCCTGCAGGGCCATGCAGCATCCCCAGACCCCCTCCAAGGGTCCCTGCTCCTGAAACGCTGAGGCCAATCCCTTTTCCTGCCTGGGACCACCTCCTTCATCTCATCTCCTTCATCTCATCTCCTTCATCTCCTTCATCTCCTTCATCCCCATCAGCCCTGGGGGAGATGCAGCTCAGGCCCTCCCCTCCCCACTCGGCCCCAGGCCACCCCTCCCTGTCTCCCCACATCCCTCCCACCCCTGCCTGGCTCTGCCTTTGGTACCTGCACAGCTGAGTTGTACTTTTCCAGCTTCTCCCCAATGGTGCTGCTGCTGCCTGGGATCCTCAGACTGGCACTGGTGAAGAAGAGGGAAGAGTTGAAAGCAGCTCCCTCAGGATCTCCTGGGACTCAGCCCGTGGTGCTAGGGAGCTGCACTGGGCAGGAGAAGGCTCTGTCCCACCCAGGCACTCCTGCATCCATCTGCCAGGTGAACCAAAGAGCCCATTCCCTGCTGGTGGCAGAGAGCTCTGTGTGTCACCACCCTGCCAGGACCACTCTGGACCATCCTGCTGGTGACAGAGAGCTCTGTGTGTCACCACCCTGCCAGGACCACTCTGGACCATCCTGCTGGTGACAGCTCTGTGTGTCACCACCCTGCCAGGACCACCCTGAACCATCCTGCTCGTGACAGAGATCTCTGTGTGTCACCACCCTGCCAGGGCCACTCTGGACCATCCTGCTCGTGACAGAGAGCTCTGTGTGTCACCACCCTGCCAGGACCACTCTGCTGGTGACAGAGATCTCTGTGTGTCACCACCCCTCCAGGGCCACTCTGAGCACTGAAATGTCTCGGAGCTCCTCAGCCTGCCCTGGGCTCAGCTCTGACACCCTGACCTGTGTCACCCTCAGTGGCAGTGTGGCTCAGGCCACAGCATGCACCTGCCCAGGGAGGATCTGCTGGGGGATCCTTGATCTGGTCACCAAGGCCAGCTCAGGGTGCTCATGGACCTGTTTTGATGTCCCCATGGATGCTCATGGACCCATGGATGCTCATGGACCTGTTTTGATGTCCCCATGGATGCTCATGGACCCATGGATGCTCATGGACCTGTGCAGACACAAGCACCAACATGGAACTACATGTATGACTCAGGAGACAAGGGGGGCTTGCTGGGGGATATTGGAGCAGCCTGGGAGAGCAGAAGATGTTCCTGCCCGTGGCAGGGGTTGGAAGGAGATATTGAGGGTCCCCAAACCGTTCTGTGATTCCAGGATCTCACTTGGATGCAAGCTGCAGGTTGGACATTGTCCTGTCCCCTGCCAAGCATCACTGCCCGCCCAGTCCAGCACCCTGGGGACCGATGTCCAGCAGATTTCTGCCAGGCCTGCCAGGCCCATCACCTCCTCCTCCCTTGGAGAGCAAAGGATGGCAATTCCTGCCCAGCAGGACCAAAAAAATAGCAACATGATGAGCGGTGCTGACCTCCTTGTGAGAGGGCTTTGGCTCTCTTCTTTCTGCTTCCTGGAGATGATCTGGAAGACACAAGGAGAGGAGATCCTGCAGTGAACTCTGGTTACCCAAGATAAGCACTATCTCACTGATCTCCCCCAGGAAAGCTGCATTTGCACCCACACCAGAGCTTATCTCAGATCTCAAAACTCCCCAGACTATGGTGATAACAGTTTTATTCCCAATAAAGCCTCTTGGAAGTCAATCAAGTGTAGCCAGTCAGCCCTGACTCACAGCAGGGAGGATCTTGACAGTCCTTGGTTTTCCCAGCTCTTCAATCACTTTATTCCAGAGATCCCTTTTGAACTGAAATACATTCTCAGACTGCAACAGGGGATGAGAGGGAGGATGGATGTTATTTTTATCCCCTGCTTTCACATAAGACTGGAAAGGCTGGAAGGTGCATGGTAATTCCTGTGGCTCTGGAAATCCTGAGGACAACGAGCTCCCTGTTTTCTTGTCACTTCCCATGAGTTTTCTGGCCAGCAAAAGGTAAATGAATGAACTGGACACGTTCATCCTCACCTGCCTTCTGTCAGACATGGAGGAGGAGAACAGGGGGAGGAGGGAAGCAGAACTGCCCTGCCCAGACCAAGGGTAAATTGTGAACACCTCTGGGAACAGGCTCTGCCCACGTAACCCAGAGGCCAAAGCAATCCTTCCCTCCCCCAGCCCCCCCTGGCTCACTGGAATCCTTCCCCCCTGCTCTGGCTCTCACCCGAAAGGAGACGGTTCTGGGGCTGGCCCGTCGGATGGAGCTGCTGAAGGTGACGGGGCTGGGAGAAGGGTCTGGCTTCTCTGCAGGCTCTTCTTGGGCAGGGGACAGCTGGATTACCTGCTTTGAGGGGTTCCTGGATGGCTGCTGAGGAAGAAGGAGACATCAGAGGCATTCCTGCAGAGCCTGCAGAGAAGACTGAGGTGCAGCAGTCAGGGTGGGAACTGGGTTGGAGCTGAAGTTTGAGATCAAAGTCCTCCAAACCTTTCCTGTCTCAGCTGGACACACAGAGCCCCAAATGGCCCTTCAGTGTCACCATGATGGCAATCAGAGGGACTTGCTGGAGAAGGTGACCAGGGAGGGGAAAGAGGTGGTGGGACCCACCTCACGCTTTGCAGCTCTCAGAAAAACCTCCCCCCAAATCCTTCAAGCCCCATTTCCCTCCTTTGGGTACCGTGGGGCTGTCCCTCCCTCTGGTCCTCCCAGCCCCCAGGAGCTCTCCCCACAAGGCCTGGTGCCCCTTCCCTTCCTGCTCACCTGCTGCTCTGGAGATGAGGTCCCTGCTGAGGTTTTCTCCTCCATGCTGCGGTTCCCCACCCTGGTGAGGATCTTCACTTCCCGGAGCCGGCAGCTCCCCACCTCTGGTGGCTCCTTCACCTCCTTCCTCTGCTCCCCCCGAGGAGTCCCCACTCCTTGGTCTTTCTCTTGGAGCCGTGCCCTGACCACCACCTTCCTCTCGGGGGCTGGCTCCAGGTCCCTGTCCCCCGGCGGGTCCCCTCTGTCCTTGGCTGCCTCCCCAGCCTGCCCAGCAGCCCGGCTGCTCTCCTGCCTCCTGCGGGGCTGTGGCCCTGGCTCCAGGCAGCTTTCCCCCAGCCCTGGCTCCTTCTGCTCCTTCTCCTGCCTCAGCTTTTCAGACGTGGGCGGGAGGCATCTCGTCCTTCTCCCTTCTTGTGTCTTCAGCACCTCCGGGAGCTTCCTCTCCTCCCCGTCCTCCGGAGACTTCACCAAGGAGGGAGCTCTAGGGACAGGGACAATATGGGATCACCTCACTGTCTGGGGCTGGAGGGGTGGATTTCATGCTGCAAGTGAGGCAAAAGGCTCTGGGACGGGACATAAAAATCCCAGGAACACCCTGGAGTCCTCCCTGCAGATCAGTGCTTGCAGCCTCTCCCATCCCCATCAGCCCGGCTCAGCTGCCTGAGAAAGAGTTTGGATTAAAATTCTTTTTCCCTTTTTTGACACAGAGATGAAGCATTTCTGCAGCCTGGTCCCAGGACACCAGCACCCAGCAAGCCCTGTGCCAAGGAGATCCAGGCTCAGGGCAGGGTGCTGGGTCTGCTGCTGGATGAGAAGTGGATGTGGATGCTGGATGTGTCTCTTCACTGGACTGGGAAAATCCCACCAACTTTAAGTGGGAAGTGTTGGCTGGAAGTCCATCTGCTCTGGCAGGTCCACCCACGGTCCCAACACGGCCTGTGAAGAACTGTTTCCCCTCCTTGCCCCAAGCAAACAGGCAGAAGGTGTGGGAAGGGGCAGGAGGACACCTGGCAGGCTGTGTCTGCACCCTCCCACGCTGGGGAAGCAGGTGGGGTGACATCTGCCCTCCTCCTGACCTGCAACCACCTCATGGCCAGCCTGGGCCAGCACCAGGGAGGAAGAACTTGTCCTTCCCACCTGGTTGATTTTAGTCATGTCCAGCCCCCATCCACCCCACAGCCAAGCCAAGTCCTCACTCCATCCTGCCTGAAACGCAGAAACACCTCTGGAGTGGGAGTCTCACTGTGGACACAAAGAACCTCAGCACTGGACACTTCCAGGATCAATTCAGACAGTGGGTCAGGTTTTTTAAGGGCAGCCTGACACCAGGGCACTCCTGATCCCAGAGCACTCCTGACCCCAGAGCACTCCTGACCCCAGAGCACTCCTGATCCCAGGGCACTCCTGATCCCAGAGCACTCCTGACCCCAGAGCACTCCTGATCCCAGGGCACTCCTGACCCCAGAGCACTCCTGACCCCAGAGCACTCCTGACCCCAGGGCACTCCTGACCCCAGAGCACTCCTGACCCCAGGGCACTCCTGACCCCAGAGCACTCCAGATCCCAGAGCACTCCTGATCCCAGGGCACTCCTGATCCCAGAGCACTCCAAACCCCAGAGCACTCCAGATCCCAGAGCACTCCTGACCCCAGAGCACTCCAGATCCCAGAGCACTCCAGATCCCAGAACACTCCTGACCCCAGAGCACTCCTGACCCCAGAGCACTCCAAACCCCAGAGCACTCCAGATCCCAGAGCACTCCTGACCCCAGAGCACTCCTGACCCCAGAGCACTCCAAACCCCAGAGCACTCCAGATCCCAGAGCACTCCTGACCCCAGAGCACTCCTGACCCCAGAGCACTCCTGATCCCAGGGCACTCCAGATCCCAGAGCACTCCAGATCCCAGAGCACTCCTGACCCCAGAGCACTCCAAACCCCAGAGCACTCCAAACCCCAGAGCACTCCTGATCCCAGAGCACTCCGGATCCCAGAGCACTCCTGACCCCACAGCACTCCAAATCCCAGAGCACTCCTGACCCCAGAGCACTCCTGACCCCAGGGCACTCCAGACCCCAGAGCACTCCAGACCCCAGAGCACTCCTGACCCCAGAGCACTCCTGACCCCAGAGCACTTCAGATTCCAGAGCACTCCAGATCCCAGAGCACTCCTGATCCCAGAGCACTCCTGACCCCAGAGCACTCCAAACCCCAGAGCACTCCAAACCCCAGAGCACTCCTGATCCCAGAGCACTCCTGACCCCAGAGCACTCCTGACCCCACAGCACTCCAAATCCCAGAGCACTCCTGACCCCAGAGCACTCCTGACCCCAGGGCACTCCAGACCCCAGAGCACTCCAGACCCCAGAGCACTCCAAACCCCAGAGCACTCCAAACCCCAGAGCACTCCAAACCCTAGCTCCCTGCAGCCAGGGACTCTGGAAGCACCACCACTGGAAAGCCCTTGGGTCAGGTCCCCAGCTCAGCAAAGGTCCCACAGCGTCCCTGTGAGGCTCAGAGGGGCAGCACAGGCTCTGCCTGCTCTGCTCTCCTGCCCTGCAGAGCTGGGCACCACTCACCTGTTGCAGAGCCCACCTGCAGCACCCACCTGAGCTCCAGCCCTCCCCCAGCCCTCCTGTGCCAGGGGACCCCACCTGAGACCCCCCCCTGGGGAGCCCATCCCTGAGGAGCTCTTCCCACAGCTGAGCCCTTCCCCAGCCAGGGGCATTCCCACCAACCCAGCAGCAGCTGCCAGGGCTGGGTGGCAGCAGCAGGGCCGATGCCAGCAGCCCCCCACAGACCTGCTGGGAGCTGGGCTGGTGTCCTTGGCAGGGCTGGCAGGTTCCTCCTCCGTGGACGTGGAGGACAGCAGGCTGCGGTGCCTTCGCCGGCGCTCTCTCTGCTGCTCCTCCTCATCCTCCAGGGTCCTCTGCCTGGCCAGGCTGTTGGGGAGGAGACACGAGGGCATGGGGAGGCTGTGCCCTGCACGGGCACCCTGAGGCCCTGGTGCCAGGCAAGAAAGGAACTGCTGCACCCCGGGCAAGGCCAGGGGGCTGCCAGGAGTGCCCTTGCTGCAGGAGAGGGCTGCCAGCATCAGCCAAGTGTCCCCAACTGCTCTCACCCCACCCAGCTGATGCAGGCCCTTCCCAAAACCAGCACTCCACTTCCCAACTCCCATTTTCTCTTGCTGGAGGGAGCACTCATTCCAAAGGAATCCCTACATTAAATTAACCTTCCAGGGGAAGGAGACTGAACCCAACTCAGCCAGACCAGGACCCTTGAGCTACCACACAGACCTCAACCACACAGACTGGGAGGGTAACCACTGTGGCACACGATTTTAGGCCAAAACCAAGTTGTGGTGATGGCAATTTAATTCTTATGGAGCAAAAAGCCTCAGCTGCAAAAGTATCAGAGGCTGAAGGCAACTGCTGAGAGGCTCTGCCTGGGGATGGGGCTGGCAGGGCTCCTCTTCCCTCCTGCATGTGCCTGGACTGGGAATTGTTTCTAATCACAGGCCGAGCCAAAAAGACAAGGTTTGGAATAATCTTGGAGCATTTCATTTTGCACAAGCCAAATGTGGGTTGTTGGTTGTTGTTTTGTTTTGGGTTTTTTTTTTGGGGGGGGGGGTGTTTGCTTGCTTGTTTGCTTTGTTTTTTTGAATACAATGCCACCTGGAATAAAAAGCTGTCTGGAAAACACCAGCTCTGCCATCCTTTCCCTGTGCCAAACCTGCCCACCCTTTGTGCCAGACCTGCTCCCCCTCTGTGCCAAACCTGCCCACCCTTTGTGCCAAACCTGCCCACCCTCTGTGCCAAACCTGCCCACTCTCTGTGCCAAACCTGCCCCCCTCTGTGCCAGACCTGCCCCCATCTGTGCCAAACCTGCACCCCCTCTGTGCCAAACCTGTCCCCGAACTGTGTTGGAAAATATTTTTATTGGCTGGATGGAGCTGTTCAGAGCCAGGTTCTTCTCCCCCAACACGCGCCCTTAATCAGCCACAAGCACTGCAGGGAAGCCCAGGGGAAGCCCACGGGAAGCCCCGGGAACCCCACGGGAAGCCCAGGGGAACCCCACGGGAAGCCCAGGGGAAGCCCACGAGAAGCCCAGGGGAAGCCCACGGGAACCCCACGGGAAGCCCCGGGAACCCCACGGGAAGCCCAGGGGAAGCCCAGGGGAAGCCCAGGGGAACCCCACGAGAAGCCCAGGGGAAGCCCACGGGAACCCCACGGGAAGCCCAGGGGAAGCCCAGGGGAAGCCCACGGGAAGCCAGCAGAGCCTCCCTGAGGGTCCCCCCCGGGACCCCCTCCCGGCTCCATGCACGGCTGTGCCGCGGGTTTGACTTTTAGCCAAAGTCAGAGGGGCCGAGCGCGGCCAGCGAGGGCTGGCGGCCGGTCCCGAGTTACTCAGTAATCGCAGCCGGTGATAAATTAATCCGCTTTACCCCCCGCCGGTGTTTGCGGCTCCCGTTCTTCCTGCTCGGGGCGGGCGGGAGCGCGGCGGGGGGACGGGACGGGACCGGCTGGGAGCGCAGGGGGGGACAGGGCAGAGCCAGGCTGGGGACAGACTGGGGACAGGACAGTGATGGGCTGGGGACAGGGCAGTGCCAGGGTGGGGACAGACTGGGGACAGGACAGTGATGGGCTGGGGACAGGGCAGTGCCAGGGTGGGGACAGGACAGAGCCAGGCTGGGGACAGGGCAGAGCCAGGCTGGGGACAGACTGGGGACAGGACAGGCTGAGAGCTCCTGGTGGGGACAGGGCAGAGCCAGGCTGGGGACAGACTGGGGACAGGGCAGTGATGGGCTGGGAACAGGGCAGTGCCAGGGTAGGGACAGGACCTGGCTGGGAGCTCAGAGGGGGGACAGAGAGCTTAGGGCTGGGGACAGAACCGGGCTGGGAGCTCCTGGTGGGGACAGGGCAGAGCCAGGCTGTGCCAAGCTGGGGACAGGACAGGCTGAGAGCTCCGGGTGGGGACAGGGCAGTGATGGGCTGGGGACAGAACAGTGCCAAGCTGGGGACAGAATCCGGCTGAGAGCTCTGGATGGGGACAGGGCAGTGCCAGGCTGGGGACAGGGCAGTGCTGGGATGGGGACAGGGCAGAGCCGGGCTGGGGACAGGGCAGTGATAGGCTGGGGACAGGGCAGTGCTGGGATGGGGACAGGGCAGTGCCAGGCTGGGGACAGGGCAGTGCTGGGATGGGGACAGGGCAGAGCCGGGCTGGGGACAGGGCAGTGCCAGGGCAGTGATGGGCTGGGGACAGGGCAGAGCCGGGCTGGGGACAGGGCAGTGCCAGGGCAGTGATAGGCTGGGGACAGGGCAGTGCTGGGATGGGGACAGGACCCGGCTGGGAGCTCAGGGCTGGGAACAGGGCAGAGCGGGACTGGGGACAGGGCAGTGCCAGGGCAGTGCTGGGCTGGGGACAGGGCAGTGCCAGGGCTGTGCTGCCCTTCCTTCCCTCCCGCTGACCCCGCGACCGAACAGCCCCAAGAGCAACCACCCGCGGCTGGGGAGCTCCGGGCGGTCTCCGATGCCGCGCTGGGTACCGGGAGAGTTCCAAGGGGCTGCCCAAGGCTGCGATTTGCCCGGGGAGCATCCCCCGGCGGGACAGCCCCGCTCCGTGCCCGTGTGCGCACAGACAGCGACCCCCGCACGCCCATCCCCGGGCGGGGGGGACGCAGACCCCGCTGCCTCTGCGCTCCTGTCCCCGCAGGCAGTGACAGCACAGAGCTCCAATGAACCCTCGTGCCGACCGGGAACTTCTTTGATTTTACACGGACAGTCTCCTTGGAAGTGAAAATGGGATTTTCCTGCCTTGAAGTACCGTGGCTCCTTCTGAGGCAGCACAAAACCTGGCACCATCCACAGGCAGCTCCTCCACAGGCAGTTATTTGTAATTAAGTGATCCACCCATCAGGCTATGGATTTGCTCTGCCAACCTTTCCCTCCTCTTTTCAAAGAGGGATTTATTTTTCGCTGCCTTACCTTTTTTATCTCCCAGAGATGAGTAAAACCTTTGGCCAGTGTCCCTACCTTGTCCTCTCCTGCCCTGTCAATGATTAGTGCCGAGCTCTCTGACATTTCTGCTGGTTCAGTGCTGCCTCACCTCAGGAGAGCTCAGGAAATGCCTCCCAGGGCTGGGAAGCACACGGGGTGCAGGACCCAGCTGGGCTGGGGTGGCTCAGAGGAGATGGACCTGGGCAGGGCTGGAGTGGCCTCTGGATCTGTCCCACCCATGGCAGAGCCAGCTGAGAGCTGCTGGCCTCCAAGGAGTGGGGTCTCAATGAAATAAGGAAGTTTTTCACAGTGAGGGTGGGCAGGCCCTGGCACAGGGGTGCCCAGAGCAGCTGGGGCTGCCCCTGGATCCCGGGCCAGGTTGGACATTGGGGCTGGGAGCACCTGGGACAGTGGCAGGTGTCCCTGCCAGGGCAGGGGGTGGAAGAGGATGAGCTCCTTAAAGCTGAAAGGTCCTTCCCAGCCAACCCATTCTGGGCTTCTGTGCATTCCTGCTCCTCACACCCAGTGCTGAGATTTGCAATGAAGTCTCGGAGCCATAACTTCCACCTGGAGCAGGGTTCCTGCTCTGCTCTGCTCTGCTCTGTGGGACAGCCTGGCCCTGTTGGAGTCTCCATCCCTGCTCCAGCACAGCTGAGGGGTCTGTGGGGGGTCAGGGCTGATCCCACCTTGCTCCAGCCTGGTGTCAGCCCCCGCCCCACCCCAGGGTGCCCGGGAGCCTCCCCTAGTCTGGCTCACTCCTGATGGAGGCTGAGGGAGCTCCGGTGCTGTGGGGACGGTTCAGGATCAGGGCTGGCTCAGCACAGCCCGGCTCGCAGCCCCTGCAGGGCACACAGGACACGCACCCAGGGGCTGCCCGGACACGGGGGGGCTGGAGACGCCCCCGGCCAGCTCCGAGCCAGCCTGGAGGCACGGCCCGGACAGCCTGTTCCCCAAGGAAAGGCAAAACAGCCCCCGAATGCAGCCAGCATGGGGCGAGAATGCCCACCCAGGTAATTCTCCTGTGCCTGGCTCAGCTTCCCCAGGGAGCAGGAACAAGAACGCCTCCGATCCTGCCCAGCCACAGGAAACTGCAGCCTGGCCGTGCTCCCCGTGGGGCTGGCATTCAGCTCTGCCAACACCAACCAACCCCTCCCAGGGCAGCTGCCCGCTCTCCCCATCCTCCCCGAGCCCCTCCGACCAGCAGCCCCCCTCCCCGACCCCCGACCCCTCCCTGCCGGCGGGGGAAAGGGCCGAGCATTGACCCGCAGCGCTCACCTGGAGAGATCGGACCAGTTCCTCCTGCTGAAGGACATCCCCGCTGCCCGGGAGGTTCAGGGAGCCCCCAGGAGCCGAGCGGGCATCCAGGCCGAGGAGGAGGGAGGGAGGGAGGGAGGAACTCCCTGCAAGGTTATTTCCCTCTGCACCTTTACCCTGCCCGCCGCCAGCCGCATCACATGGCTCCTTATCTACCTGTGCCGTGTGTGCCAGCGGCGCGGGGCCGGGGCCGCCCTGCCCGGCAGTGCCACGCAAACCCCGAGCCCTCCCGGCTGCCGGCACCCGCGGCTCGGGCCATCCGCGGCTCCCAGGCTTTCGGAGACAACTCCCTGCGGAGAACCTGTTCTACCGGCCGCGATCCGCCCGTCAACAGCTCCCGCAGCCCGGCGGAGGAGGTGAATTAACCCCGGGCTGAGTGGGAGGAGGTTTGGCTCCCGGGGATCCAAAACAGTCATTAAAACACCTCCGGCTGGGCGCAGCCCAGGGCTTTCCAAAGAGCTTTGGGAGGGTCCCCTGCTCCTTCCAGCCCTTTCTAGATGGAGCTGTCAAGGTCTTCCCGTTCCTGTGAGCTCTGCCGCAGCAGCGAGCGCTGGCAGAGCCTCGGGGGAAGGGGCTGCAGCTTGCGGGGATCCCATTTTTGTGTGCTGGAGCCCTGTGCCAGAGGGGAGCTGTGTTAACCCAGGCCCATCCCACACCGGGACCCGGCCCATCCAACACATCAGCCCCTCTGGCTGTGCCCCGAGACCCCCACACTCCCACAGGGCAGCCCCTCCTGCCAGGGGCAGCTGTGAGGCCACGGGGGAGCTGCCTTTGGGCTGGGGGAACGGGGGCTGTCTTGGGGTTGGATGGGGTTGTCTTGGGGTCCCAGGCATAGCAGAGACGGGTCCCAGCCTGGGTTTCCCCACAGCACCACCCCAGTGCTCCCACTGCTGGGGCAGCCAGGCACCACTCTCTGCAGGAAATGCCACCCAGGACCCCCTCTGCTCCCAGGGAGATCCATCCCTGCACCAGCCCGAGGAACTGGTTGTGGGGCTGGGCTGGGCTGGCCCTGCACGCCTCCAGCCCACAGGGGTGTGCCGTGACCTGAGCAACGATTTTAATCAAAGGTTCCTGATTAAAATCCCATTTCTAGGAGATAGCCCTGTCAAATGAGCCTCCTGCTCCAAGCTGGGCTGGCTCTCTGCTTTTCGTTCTTCTTGCAGTAATCACTCCTCTTTTAAGTGTTTTCATATACACAGAGAACTCAGTTAGTTGTGGCACAAGGGGAAAAAAAAAATCACTTAAATAACCTTGCAAGCATCCTGCTAATTGCTGACAGACTATATATAGCAGCCCGGCCTCAGCAGCTCCTCTGGAGCAATAAAAGCCCTGTGATTGATGCACGGCACACAAAGCCCATTGCCAAAGGATAGCGCTGGAGCACAGGACTTAGCAGGGTTTTCCAGGGGATTAGACCGAGCGTGGCAGTGAAAGAACACCCCCAGCTAGGATCGACATGGCAAAGGAACATAAAACCTCCCCAGTCTGCAATTCCTCTGGTCGTTAAGTTGAAGAAATTCTAGACGGGCATTTAGTGCCTGGGGATTAGGCAGAGGATGAGCCTCGCTGACACTTGCCCCTTCCCGGGGCTTTGTTTGCAGCTCAGAAACCTTTGGGGCTGAAGAGAGTTTCCTCTTGATCCGAAATCCATCAGAGGGTTTCTCCTGCACCAGTTTGCCCTGTTCCCCTCAAACCCAGGAAGAGGGTCAGTAGAGAAAATATTCCTTCAGCACTGAGCTCCCAAGGCTCATTCCCCCTGCTGGAAATGCCCTCCTGTCCTGGGTGGGCCCTGCTGGGCTGGTCAGCAGCACAGAGCATTCTCTGGCCTCTCCTGTCTGGAGATCTCTGCTGCCATGGAGCTCCTGTTGGCCCTGATGTTCCCCACGTCTTTTCATCTCCACCATAACCCCAACATTTCACTCCCAGGGAGGTAAAGCCAGCCCAGAGCCCCTCATCTCAGAGATGAAGTCATGCTGGATTTTCCCCCCGTGTGTCACTTCACGCCCCTCTAAACCTCCTTTGCCACTTCATCCCCAAACTCCAGGTGCTGCCAGATCTTTCTGAGTGTCTGCATCACCAGTCTTTCCCTCTGCTGTGACAAAATCACAGGAATCATCAGCAGTTTGCTCTCTCACTGCTGCTCTCTCTCTGCTGGTTGATTATTTAGCTCTGTTTGGACTTTCCCTCTGAGCTGTGCTTGACCTAAAGGTCTTTGCTTCTGGAAGCCCAGGGAAGTGCTGGTCTCCCAGGTCACTCTCACCCACAGGCCCACTGATGCCTTCAGCAAACAGCAGACACCCTGTCAGACCAGCAAAGCTATTCAGGCCACCCTGAGCTCATCCTGCAAGCACTGCCCAAGCTGCAGGTCCCCAGAGCTGAGGGTGATGAAATCAGGCAGAGGGATGAGTCTTTGAGGGGAGGGATGCCCAGAGAACCAGGCTGATGTTTACCCAGACCTGCTGCACTCCCCAGGCTGCCCCATCTGCTGCTGCAGAGCCACAGGGCCCAGGGGAAGGCTCTGTGCCCCTGGCTGAGGGGGCAGAGCTGCAGGATGTGCCCTGAGCAGGGCAGCTCCAGGGCCAAACCCTTCTCCCCTGCTCTGCCCAGGGCAGCAGCACCTGCCCAAGGAGGAGCCCAGAGCTTCCCTGGTGTGAGCAGCAGAACTCATTAACACCCTCTGAGGAGCTGGAGCAGTTTCAGCAGGGCTGGCTTTTCCCTTGGGAACAGTGTCCTGTGCCTCATCCCAGTGCAGAGCCTGTTCCTTTGGCTCTGGGCTGGTGGGGAGCTCCCTGCTTCCACGGCTGAGCTGCAACTCTGGCATTCCTCAGCTTCTGCCAGGGCCCAGCCACGAGCCCTCCACCTCCATTCCTTGTGCTCTGCTGCTCCCTCAGCTCCTCCCTGCCTGCCCAGGCTCATCCCTGGGCTCTGCCACGGTGGAGCAGCATTTTCTCCCCAGGTTTCTCTCCCGAGCTGGGGCGTGGGGCTCCATGGCCAGGAAGAAGATGTTTTCACTCTTGCTCTCCTCCATCCCAACGCTGCAGTGGTGCCACAGCTCCCAGAGGTCCCACCAGCATTTAAAAGCTCTGGGAGGAGCTGGAGGTCTCCCTGCATCCCTGGGATGGTGCTCTGCAGGCTCTGGAATGGTCCAGGGCTCTCCTTCCCTCTAAAATGTACTCGGCTGTCAGGGAGATGTGTGTGCTGGAACAGAGAGCTCTGCAGAGGGGCCTGGAGTTGGTGCTTGCTCAGAAACTGAACCCAGCCCAATCACAGCCTCTTCTAGGGAAGGAAATATTCCTAGCAAAGGGATACCCATTGTCTGAACTGCCTGGCACCACCTACCAGAGGGCTTATTCTCCTTTAGAATTTAGCATTTTATTTAATAAAAAAATACAAATCTTGCCTCAGAAATTGCACCACGGTGCCTCATTGTCTTTCAGGTTCCCATTCCCTTCCCTGCAGATTGGCCTCCTCATCAGATGCCATCCCTGTGGCTCCAGATCTAAGGATGGCACATCCCCCAGAGGTGACATCAGTGCAACTCCTCAGGTGATGGACAGAGGAGGCAGGGCTGGCTGCCAGCAGCTCTGTGACCCCTGCAGCCTCCCAGCACAGGGAGTGACAGAAGACCAGAGTGTCTGGGGCTGGGAGGGACCTCTGGGGCTCAGCCAGTGCAACCCTGGCTCACCTGCAGTGGGGGCACAAGGGTGTATCCAGGTGGGCCTGGGATGTCTCCAGAGAGGGGACTCCAGGCCCTCCTTGGGCAGCTGCTCCAGGGCTCTGCACCCTCCAGGAATGAAGTTCTTCCTCATGCTGAGGTTGAACTCCTTGCTTGTGTTTGTGGCCATTGCTCCCTGTGCTGTCCCTGGGCACCCCTGAAGTGGGGTTGTGATTCCTGAGGAATCTGTGAGCAGGGAGGGACAGGGCTCAGGCCCAGCAGGGCCAGGAGGGATGTGCCCTGCCCACCCTGAGCCCTGCTCCCCCCTGGAGCTGCAGCACCTGAGCCTGGGAGGCTCCAGGAGGGGAAAATTCCTTCCTGGTGTTCACCACAGGGGACACACAGGGGCAGCCATGACCAGCCAGGGGTCCCAGGGGGCTGTGCCATGGCCCTGCTGAGGGGTCTGATCCTGCACCCAGAGCCCACAGGGGTCCCAGGGTGATGTTCCACCTTCACCTCAGGGTCTGCAGCCTGTGCCAGCCCTGTGCAGGGCAAGGTGCTGCAGTTGCCTGCAGAGGCTGTGGAATAAACTTCAGCCCCTCCAGCTGAGCTGCAAATATCCAGGGAGATATCTGGGCACAGTTCAGGGGTCTCTGGGCACAGTTCAGGGGTCTCTGAGCACAGTTCAAGTGTCTCTGAGCACAGTTCAGGTGTCTCTGGGCACAGTTCAGGGGTCTTTGGGCACAGTTCAGGGGTCTCTGAGCACAGTCCAGGTGTCTCTGAGCACAGTTCAGGTGTCTCTGGGCACAGTTCAGGGGTCTCTGGGCACAGTCCAGGTGTCTCTGAGCACAGTTCAGGTGTCTCTGGGCACAGTTCAGGGGTCTCTGGGCACAGTCCAGGTGTCTCTGGGCACAGTTCAGGGGTCTCTGGGCACAGTTCAGGGGTCTCTGAGCACAGTTCAAGTGTCTCTGAGCACAGTTCAGGGGTCTCTGGGCACAGTCCAGGTGTCTCTGGGCACAGTTCAGGGGTCTCTGGGCACAGTTCAGGTGTCTCTGGGCACAGTTCAGGGGTCTCTGGGCACAGTTCAGGGGTCTTTGGGCACAGTTCAGGGGTCTCTGGGCACAGTCCAGGTGTCTCTGGGCACAGTTCAGGTGTCTCTGGGCACAACTGGGCAGCAAGGAGGTGACACAGCCCCTGTAACCTGGGAGGGACCAACAAGGAGGGATGTTTTCCAAAGTCTGTACTCTCTTGATATTTTTTCTTTCCTACTGTCCAATTTAATTTGAAATGTGTGTAGTTTTAAGATTGTAGTGCTTTGCTTTGCTTTCTTTTGGGGGTCTGGGCTGCAGTGGAGCAAACTGCAGGACAGTGGGGACTGGGCTGTGCTCAGCTGGAGGAGCCAGGGCTGGCTCCCAGCTCCTCTGGAAGGAGACACCAGTGACTCCTCCAGCAGCAGTGTCCCCCCGTGAGAACAGCCCTGTGAGTCCCTGACTGGGGCTGAATCTTCAGTAAAAATGTCCTGGAGGGTTCCTTTGTAATTCAGTGAGCAGAAACTGAGGTGGTTGTCCCCTGGGAGGGAAACAACCACGGCCCTGCAGAGCAGTGGGCTGGGGAAGCCAGGTGCATCCCCAGCCTGTCCCTCTGCCATGGGCAGAGCTGGGATCCCAGCTGGCCCAGGGCCACAGCAGCAGCTCCAGGGCAGAGATGGAGAGGAAGGATCCCAGTCCCTGAGAGCTCAGAGCTGCCTGTTGCATCTTCCCCTGGAGATTCAGTCCCACTTAAAGAGCCTTTTTTTCCCCCTGCACTTCTTCTGTGTTCCTAATAAAGCTGAAAATCTGTAAAACTTTGGTTTCCCGTGGCAGTCAGTGTGGTTTTCCACCAGAGAGGGATGAAAAGGGGAGCCAGTGACTGGGGAGCATTATCCCTTGGGAAAGTAGGGAATCCTGTAGAGGGAAAAATTTTGGGAGTGGCTTTTTCTCTGCCCACTCGATCTAAAACACAAGGTGGCCCCACGAAGCCACCTGTAGCCCCTGAGAAGGGCCCTGGGACCTTGCTGAGCACACCTGGCTGCCTTGGGGGCTGCAGGATCACCCTGGGGAGCCCCTCTGCAGCAGTTTTGGGTGAGCAGGGTCTGAGGGCAGGCTGGGCACAGGCAGAGGGACAGGGACAGCCCGAGTGCCCAGCATTGACCAGGGCCTGGGGAGCAGCACCCAGCACCTTTCGTCTCCCTCCCCACCCCACAAACTCCACCCCTTTTTTTTTTTTTTTAATTACCAAATTAGCATAATTGTACTGAGCTCAGAGAACAGTTCTCAGCCCCTGCTGTGCCGTTTTCTGCTTCCATTCCAGGCCTGAAAAAGGCTTTGTTTCCACAAAACCTCTCCTGCATTTTCCAGCTCTACCAGTCGGTCGGGTCACAGTTATTAACTCTCCCTGCACATCTTTCTTCCTCTGCCAGGGCCTGTGTGAGTTCCCTCTGGGGATTCCTGGAGAGATCTCAGGATCTCAGACCTCAGCACTGCTCCCACCTGGGAGCTTGGAAGGCTGAGCTGCTGCTCCAAACCTTCTGCCTGCAGTGTGGGCAGGTGGGGCCAGGGCAGGTGCTGGGCTCTGCACCGGCTCTGGTCACCCCTGGGAGCTGAGTCACCACTGTTGGCCGAGACAGAGACACTTCCCAGGGCTGGGCCTGCCTGGAACCTGCCTGGAATGAGGGCAGAGCAGCCCTGGTGCCCTGCTGGGCCGCTGCTGCTGGGCCAAATGAAGCTTGAAAAGATGAAAAACGGGCAGGAAAGGCTCTGTGTGCCCTGCAACTGCTCCAGCCCTGCAGGAGGATGCTGAGAGGATGGAGGATCAGGTGGAAGGGCAGGGACTGAGCATCCCAAAGGCTGAGCCAAGGGAGCAGATTTTCCAGTGGCAGCCTCCTCTGCTCCATCCTTGGTTTGGGGAAGAGTTTGCATGCAAGTTTTGAATCCTCCACGGAAGAGCTGCAGGCTGCTGTGGCAGCCTTGAGTGCTGGTGGCCAGGCTGGAGAAGTGTCCCCAGGAGTGTCCCCCCCTCCCCCTCTGTGCCCAGGGACAGTAGGCAGCTTGGCTCAGCATCCCTGAGGTGGCCAGAGGAAGGGATGTGATGCCAGAGGAACTCAGCTCTCTTGGAGACAAACCCAAACCCAAACCCAAACCCAAACCCAAAGCCAAAGCCAAAGCCAAAGCCAAAGCCACCTCCTGAGGCCTCTCCCTCCCTCCCACAGCCAGGAGGCTGCTGTGGGCAGTCCTGCAGGAGCCACCTGCATGGGGCCAGCCTTTCCCAGCCCTTTCCTTAGGGAATGCAGCCTTTTCCTGGGCAGGCTGATCTCTCCTGGAGCCCACACACTTTTTGCTGCAGTTTCCTTCCAGCCCTGTCTGGGGCCTGCCCTTTGCTCCCAGTTGATGGCATTTTCTGCACTCTGCAGGCTGACTCCAAAGGGATGGGGGCTGCTGCAGCACAGCCTGGTGTGGTGTGGGCTCGGATCTGTGGCTGCTGCAATTCCTCTGGGTGCCCTGGGAGCACAGACAAGGCACTGCTGCAACCACCAAGACCCTGCTTGTGTGGGGGGGCTGAGCCCCCACAGTGCCCCCAGCCAGGAGAGGCTGAGTTCTCACTAATTCCCCCTCCAGCCCTGCTCCAGAACGAGCTGACACACTCCCAGCTGCTTTCCCTGACCAGCTGCAGTTTGGGGGGCAGTGACACAGGAAAGGGTTGGGCTGGGGGGGGATGTTTGGCCTGAAATATTCAGGATTCATCTCTGGCATTCAGCCTTGAAATGGGGCTGCCCCAACTGCCCCAGCTGCAGTGCTGTGGGGGGCAGTTGTGAAGGAGTTGGTGTCTGGAGCTCTGAAGGCTTTTCCAAAACCAGAGGGGGAGTGGGGCTTGGAGAAGAGGCAGCTCCATTCACCCAGCAATGTGTCCCTGAGCAGGGGGCTCAGCAGAGCTGCTGGGACGTGAAGAGCACCCTGGGGCTGGAAGGGGTGAGCCCAGAGCCTGTGTGAGCCCAGGGGGGTGTCTGGGTGCCAGGGTGGGGACACTGCAGGGTGCCCTGGCCCTGGGCAGGGGTCTCCCAGTGACGAGCCCACGCCACCTCAGCCCAGGACACGTCCTTTAATACAGGTGTGGCTGCACAGGGACACCTCAGGGGGACACATCTGGGCCTGAGCCACCAGGCCTGGGCCAGGGGGAGCAGCAGCTGCCTCTGGGGCATCTCTGCAGGGTAGGACAGGGCAGGGCAGGGGGGCTGAGGGAGGGAGGAGGCTGCAGGAGCAGGGCTGAGGGCACTGCTGGAAGGAAGAAGCTCAGGTCTCCTTCCCAGACCGTTGTCCTCGTGTTTCAGCTGAGTGGGAATTCAGGGAAGGGCACCAGGGGGCAGAGGGGCAGCGAGGGCAGGCTGGCAGCAGGGCTGGGGATGGGCACTGTCCTCTCTCCAGTGCTCCTGTGGGAAGGAAAGAGCAGAGGGGCAGCTCTGGCCCGGGCAGTGGGGCAGGGGATGAGGGGAGCACAGGCAGCACACCCAGAGGGGAGCACCCAGGAGAGGAGGAGAGGGGCTGGCAGGGACCCCACAGCAGGGAGGGGTGGGACAGACCCCCAGCCCAGGTGTGGGGGGTGGGACAGACCCCCAGCCCAGGTATGGGGGGTGGGACAGACCCCTAGTGCAGGTGAGGGGGGTGGGACAGACCCCCAGCCCAGGTGTGGGAGGTGGGACAGACCCCCAGCCCAGGTGTGGGGGGTGGGACAAGGGGATTTGCTGCCGTTTCCTGTGGGGAGTGGGGGCATTTCTGCATCTCTCCAGGCACAGCCCGGGCAGCTGAGGGAGCACAGGGGCAATCAGGGCCCAGCCCTACCTCTCACTGCCCCGTGGGGGACTTGGCAGCATCGAACATCTTCTTCCTGCCCTCCATGCCCGACATGGCTTCCACGTTCTTGCGCCAGTCGCCCACCTCCACGGGCCGTTCCTGCAGGGGGGACAGCCCTGGGGCTCAGGGGCTGCCTGCCCTACCCCTGCCCTGCCCTCACACAGCTGGGGCACACAGCAGCCCCCTGGCACAGCCCCTGCCTCCCTGCACGGGGGGCTGCCCGGGGAGGTGGCGAGCAGCAGCCTGAGCCCCTCAGGGAGATCTGGATCCCTGGGGATTCTCCCCTCCTCACAGCCTGCCTCCATGCAGCAGGAGGCTCCATCAGCCCAGGAAGGTTTCTTTTAGGAGGAAGAAAACCCCTCGTGGGAGTTTGGGGTTTACAGCAGCACAGTGGGGCAAATGTTTTTGCTGAAGTAAAAACATCTCCTGCCTTGCCCTCCCGCCTCCACCTGCTCCGAGCCTTTGGTGGGGACTGGGATTGCTGGTGGCAGTGGGAGCCTGGCAGAGACTGCCAGAGCAGACAGGGGAGGTGACAGCAGCTCTGGGCAGGTGACAGCAGCTCTGGGCAGGTGACAGCAGCTCTGGGAGCGTGCCCAGGTGACTGCTCTGCCAACCCCCAGCATCTGTAGGCTACCAGCTGTGCCCCAACACCATCTCAGCACATCTGGAACAAACCCAGATCCATTCTCCACCTGGTGCCCAGGGCTGTGAGCACAGTTTTCTGTCCAAAGGGCTGGAAAAGCGCTACACCACCACGGGGGACAGAGGAAAAACAGCTGAAAATTGAGATTCTCATCCAATTCTGCTCATCCAGTTCTCATGCAGTCTGCTGAGCTGGAACGAGCTGGTGAAACCTCTGTGGGGAGAGGAGTTCCCAGCTGCACCTGGGGATGGGGCCCAGCTCCTGCTGCTGGGGCACCTGCACAGCCCAGGCAGTTTGGGCACTGCTGGCACTGAGACTTTCCCTTCTGACACCTCTGCCAAGCTGGGGGAGCTGGGCCATTTATCTCAGGCCAAGTGCTGCTCTGTCTTATCTAATCTGGGTCTGGGAGCTCCCTGGGAGTTTCCTGGGTACGATGGTGCCCAACAGGAGCTCTCCTGGTTCCCTACAAGATCAAAGATCAGACTCTGCATGTGCAGCTCAGCAGTGGTGCCACGGGGGCCCAGGTGAGAGACCCCCAGACACTCTGGAAGGGAAGACCACCTGGACACAGCCCTAAATCTCACATGTTGCCATCCACCAGTTGCCTGGCCCAGTCAAACTGGTTTTTTATGGTCCCACAACATCCCACAATGGGAATGGCCTCACGAGGCTCTTCCCAAGGCTGACAAGGGGGGAACACAGGGTGCCCTGGAGAAGGGTAAGGCCACCCCAAGGAAGGGTGTCCATCTCCAGCCTCCAGAGGAGTCACCCACCTTCTCCGTGTCCTCCTTCTTGACAGACTTGAGGTTGGCCCTGAGGTCCATGGAGACCTTGTGCTTGGAGCCCAGCAGAGCCCTGAGCATGGCATCAGCTGAGACACGCACCCGGCGCAGGGGAGGGCGCTTGAACTTCCCTCGCAGGTCCAGCACCTTGATCTTCAGATCCTTGATCTGCAGGGCCAGGGGAGCAGGAGGAGGGGGAGGAGGAGGAGAAGGAGGAGGAGGAGGAGAAGGAGAAGGAGAAGGAGAAGGAGAAGGAGAAGGAGAAGGAGAAGGAGAAGGAGAAGGAGAAGGAGAAGGAGAAGGAGAAGGAGAAGGAGAAGGAGAAGGAGAAGGAGGAGAAGGAAAAAGAAGGAGGAGAAGGAGGAGGAGGAGAAGGAGTGGGAGGTCACTGCTTGGCTGCCTTGCACAAAGAGCCCCCGTGGGAAGCAGCAGGCTCTGCCAGCATCGAACCCCAGAGGGGTCTGCACTTCTCCTGCACCACCAAGGCTCTGCCCATCCCTGCTCAGAGCTGGGCCAAGAAGGGCTGGGCCCAGCCTGCTCAGGTGCCAGCTGTACCACGAGCAGCTCTCAGACCCACAGGGGTGACCAGGAGAGTGAGGAACCTCTCTGTGGACCCTGAGGACAGCCTGAGTTCCCTTGGGCAGGGCTGAACCTTGCTCTGAGGGGTGCCTTGCAGAGCCAATACCAGCCCTGAGATAACCCTGGTGCCTGTCCCACATCCCAGCCCAGCCTGGCCCGTGACACAGCCCCACTGAGGCCAGATCTGGCCCTGGGAGGGAGCTTCCAGAAGGAGCCAGCCCAGCCTCCCTCCTACCTCCCGGGTGTTATGGTTGCATTTGGCTTCAATGTCGTATCTCTCCTCATCCACGATTTCCACCTTCTCATGCAGCTCCCTGCACAGGTCCTGGGGGCCAAGGCAGCAGCAGGGCAGTGAGTGAGGCCCCTCCACGCTCCCAAGGAGCCCACCCCACCCTGGGGCCTGAGGAATACCTGGAGCTGGCTCAGGGAGAGCCCGCTGGTGTGCAGCGGGGTCACCCGCTCGGACAGGTACCTCTCCTTCTCCGCCTGCTTGTCCACAATCTCCTGCTCCCACTCCTCCTTGGCTTTGGCCAGCATCAAGCTCTGTGAGCACGGGGAGAGGGCAGAAGTGGGAATTGCACAGCTCCCCCCGAGCCGCTCCCCACCATCTGTAGGAGCCGGTGTGGCAGCCCCCTCCCTGCTGCCCCCAGCACACATCAAAGGCTCCCCAGAGCTTTGCTGTGGGGCCCTGGGGGCAGCAGGGCCCGGCCAGGGGGCTGGGGGGGCCCTGCTCCCGCTGCTGCTGACGTGGGCTTTGCCAGGGCAGGGAATGTTTATCCCAAGCCGGAGCCCGGGGAGCTCCCAGCCTCGTGCTGGAGCACGAAACAGGCTGAGGCTGCAGAGCTGAAGGTGTGGGGGTCTCTCCCCACCTCAGTGCAGGGGAGGTTTGTTTGGACCGCAAATCCCACATGAGTGAGAGGAGAAAGGTGGGCTGGGAGCTGCTCCCCACAGCCCAGCCCGGAGCTGCTCCCCATCCCCAGCCCAGCCCGGCTCCTTTCCCCCAGCAGGACAAACCCCAGGGAGTTTCCAGCCCTCGGGACTCACCTTCAACATCAGCTTGCGTGAGGCTGTGATCTTGGATTTTCTCTAGGGGAAAGGGGAGGGAAAGAAAACACCCTTTGAAAACAAATGCAGAGCAGCACCAAGGTCTCTCCCAAAAGGGAAAGGCACTTACCTCCCTGCAGGCAGGTGAGCAGCCAGGGAGGAGCAGGAAAAAAAAAAACAAAACAAGAGAAGAGAGCAGGGTGTCAAGGAATGAGAGTAAAAAAGAGGGGACAGTAAGGAATGAGAGTAAAAAAGGAGAGCATCTGGTGTGGTTGCAGTTGGTTATTTCTGTATCTCACAGCTGCCACCAGCAGTGAGCCAGGTGCGAGGGGAAGGTGCCCTCTGGAAATGCAGTGGGAGCTCAGGGCAAAGGCTAAGGAAGCCAAAATGTCACTCAGGTGTGACAGGTGAGCTGTACCAACCCCAGCAGGCCGTTCAGACACCCTCACCCCCCAGTCCCACGGCAGCTGGGACATCCCCAGGAAAGCTCCGCGGGGAGTTCCTCCCTCCTCTGCCCCCGGGAACGGGCCGGGGCAGCCTCAGGGCAAACCCAGAGGTGCTGCCCCGCTCAGATCCGCACTGGGGGATGGAGCAAAGCCCCCAGGTCTGAGCCGGGGCATTGGGAGGGCCAGCAGGCTGCATTTAAAGGCAGTTTTTTGTTGGCAGGGGAATGGCACGGGGCTCCGGGGCAGGGCAGGGGTCCGCAGCTGATCCTCCCCAAAGGGACGAGGCGAGGGATCCGAGCTACTCACGGCTCCGGCATCGCGGCGGGTGCTGTTCCCTGCCAAAGAAAGGGACAGGAGCTGAGATAAAGCTCAGCCGGCGGCCGGGGAGCGGTGCCGAGGTGCGCTGCTGCCCCGCGCTGTCCGCCCGGGGAAGCGGCTCCGCTGCCTCCAGCCGCCGTGAGACTCCGGGAAAAGCTGCCTGCGGCTCGGGCAAGCTCCAGCCTGCCTCCAGTCGGCCCTGCAGCACCCGGGCTCCCGCTCCTCGGGCCTTTTCCCAAGCTCCGAGCTGTTCCCCGCGGGGGCCGGCTGCCTCACCCGCCCCGGCTCGGGGCAAGGGATGGAGGCTGGAAACCTCGGGGGAAACGGGGGGTCCCGGGGGTGCCCCGGGGCTGTGCCGGCTCTGGGAGCCCTGCCCTGCAGCTCCCGTGGGCAGCGGGAGGGAGGGCAGAGCCCAAACTCACCCGGGAGTGCCGCAGCAAAGGGCAGCACCTCTGCTCTGGGACCTGGCTGGGAGGGCTGGGGGTGCCCAGGCTGGAGAGGGGAAGGATGCAGGGAGACCTGAGAGCCCCTTGCAGGGCCTGGAGGGGCTCCAGGAGAGCTGGAGAGGAGCTCTGGGACAAGGGATGCAAGGAGAGGACAAGGAGAATGGCTTCCCAGTGCCAGAGGGCAGGGTTAGATGGGATATTGGGAAGGGATTCTTGGCTGTCAGGCCCTGGCACAGGGTGCCCAGAGCAGCTGTGGCTGCCCCTGGGTCCCTGGAGGTGTCCAAGGCCAGGCTGGACAGGGCTTGGAGCAGCCTGGGCTTGTGGAAGGTGTCCCTGCCCATGGTCTTTAAGTTCCCCCCCAACCCAAACCAACCCAAGCCACTCTGGGATTCTCCAAGTCAGAGCCCACAGCTGAGCAGGTTCCTTCAGCAGCCACCCTCCAGGTGAAACACTCAGGGTTTCCTGGTTTACATTTGTCTGCTGATCCCAAGCCCTGGCAGCTGCTCCAGCCCACGTTGCTCCCCTGGCCCTGTGACCCCTCAGGGCTCTGACCCCTCCTGTGCTGAGCAGCCAGGGCACCCTGTGAGCCCAAGCAGCAGGAAAACCTGGGGGGAAATACCTCCAAACAGCATTTTCCAGCTGTGGGGTTAGTCCTTTTCCTTAGGAGTTAGATGGGCAAACTGGGATTTTTTGCATCCCCCGAAATTTGGAAACTGCCTTAGACCCCAAAGATTGATGCTGGAGGAAATGAAAAGCTGGTCTCAAACAGCTGCTCCCAGGTTTGTGTGCCAGGCAAATCTCAGGGCACCTCCTGGCTCTGTGCCCTTGTCCCTGTTCCCTCCCTGTGCCCCCACAGCTCAGCCAGAGACAAATCCCGAATAAATGAATAAATGGAGTTGGGGGGGGGAGGGAAATGTAATAAAATCCCAGCAGGAATCTTCTCCCCCAGAGCCCCCCAGCCCAGATCCCTGGATTTACAAGGAAAAATCCCAAGGACAGGAATTTCTTTGTCCTCAAAGCACGTCAGACAGATTTTCCTGTTCCCTGCCTTTGTGGGGGTTTTTGGTGCTGTGAGGAACATCCCAGAGGACACTCGAGCAGGCTGGGTCCCAGCTGCTGCCCCCCAGTTTATTTCGGGGCTGGCAGAGGAGCCTTTCCCCCCCGGAGGCTGCCCAGGGCTGGGCTCAGCCTCTCACGTTTCCATTGTCCCCTGCTGGAGGCAGAGCCCGGCATTCCTTGGGGTGGGATCCACACCACACCTCCAGCTCACGACCTCTGCCAAGGTCAGGCACATTTTAGGGCCAAACAGTCCTGAACTGGCTGCCCAAAAACCAGCAGGGCCTCGGCTGGGCCAGTGAGACATCCCCAGGGCCAGGACTCTGGGACTCCAGCTGAACCTGGAGCATCCATGAGACACTTCCCACCCTGACGGGAACGGGAGGATCTGGAGAAGCTAATTCTGCACTGTGTGCACTGCCCCAGCTGTGAAAAGTTTATAAAGCTTCTTGAACCACTGGATCGTGGAAATCCTTAAAAGAACTAAACCCCCCAAAACCCAAACACTGTGAATCCTGACATCCTCCCCCCATCCCAGGACAAACCACAAGCGCTCCCCCGGCCACCACCACTCCACACTCTGCTCCCACCAGTGAGCCAGGCTGGAACACTCAAGGCAAGCGCTCCCCAGACAGCCCTGCTCGCCACGTTTTTGGGAAAAAACAGGCAAAGAGCAGCTCCAAAGTCTTTGTCCCTATTGCAGCCTCACCCCCAAGGGCAGAGGAAATGTCTGATCCACCTCAGAGAGGGGGAGACATTCAGGCAAATCCAGGTGCTGGGGGTTCCTCTCTGTCACGTGCCAGTGCCAGGGGTCTGGTGCCCCTGTCACCAGCAGCACACCTGGGGCAGGGACAGGGACAGGGGCAGGGACAGGGACAGGGACAGGGACAGGAGCAGGGACAGGGACAGGGACAGGGACAGGGGCAGGGACAGGGACAGGACAGGGACAGGACAGGGACAGGAGCAGGGACAGGGGCAGGGACAGGGACAGGAGCAGGGGCAGGGACAGGGGCAGGGGCAGGAGCAGGGACAGGGACAGGGGCAGGGACAGGGACAGGAGCAGGGGCAGGGACAGGGGCAGGGACAGGAGCAGGGACAGGGCAGGGGCAGGAGCAGGGACAGGGCAGGGGAAGGGGAAGGGACAGGGACAGGGACAGGGACAGGGACAGGAGCAGGGACAGGGCAGGGACAGGAGCAGGGGCAGGGCAGGGACAGGAGCAGGGACAGGGCAGGGGCAGGAGCAGGGACAGGAGCAGGGACAGGAGCAGGGGCAGGGGCAGGGACAGGGGCAGGAGCAGGGGCAGGGGCAGGAGCAGGGACAGGGGCAGGAGCAGGGGCAGGGGCAGGGGCAGGGGCAGGAGCAGGGACAGGGGCAGGAGCAGGGGCAGGGGCAGGGGCAGGAGCAGGGACAGGGGCAGGAGCAGGGGCAGGGGCAGGGGCAGGAGCAGGGGCAGGGGCAGTGCCTTACCTGGCTGTGCAGGAGGGAGGTGACGCCTGGCCTGGGTTCAGCCTCGCTCTGCCGGGGCTGCAGCCGAGCAGGGGGGTATTGAATCCCAGCCCTGCCTGCAAGTGGTCGGTAAAAATAGCACCAATCCCCTCCTCTGCAGGCATCTGCTGCAAGCCCGGCCGTGCTGGGGCTGCTGCTCACACCTGGGGCACGCCTGCAGCCCAGGGACACGCACAGCTCAGCTGGGTGTCACTGCACTCCTGGCCCAGGGCACCCACAGCCCCACTCTGCTTCAGAGAATCCCAGGGCTGTTTGCATGGGAACCATCCCAGACTGATTTGGGTGGGAAGAGACCTTAAAGCCCATCCAGTCCCACCCCTGCCATGGGCAGGGACACATTCCACCAGCCCAGGTTGCTCCAAGCCCTGTCCAACCTGGCCTTGGACACCTCCAGGGATGGGGCAGTCCTGGGCATCCTGTGCCAGGGCCTCACCACCCTCAGGGGGAAGAATTTCTCCCCACTATCCCCTCTGATCCTCTGGCAGTGGGAAGCCATCCCCTGTGTCCTGTCCCTCCAAAGCCCCTCCCCAGCTCTCCTGGAGCCCCTTTGGGCACTGGAATGCCCCCAGCACAGGCAGCACCTGCTCACACCTGGGACACCCAGACAGGCTGGGGCTGAGCAGTGCTGCTGATGCCATGGGGATGGGCTGGGTCCCCCTGGCCCCGCTGCCTGGCATCTGTCCCGTGTGACAGAGCTCCAGGGCTGCTGGAAAAGGCGGCCAGGGGTTGTGAACAGCCTGGGAGCTGCTGAGCCCTGCACACTCAGGGGCACACTCAGGGCAGCGCTGGCCACGGGCTCTCCTGGGAGCCAGCAGGGAAGGGCAGTGAAGCTCAGCAGGCCAGGCTGCGCTGCTGCAGGGTGATGGTGTAACCCAGCAGGTGTGGGGTCACCCTGCAGGCCAGCTGGGGTGGGGACCAAGGAGGGTGCAGCCCCTCCCCTCTGTGAGCAGAAGGAGCAGCCCCAGTCACCCAGCAGAGCACAGCCTGGCTCACTGGAGCAGCCCCCAGCCTCTCCCAGGCCCGGAGGTTCTCCTGATGGAGAGCAGTGAAAAAGCTGCTGCCTGTCCCCACTGCTCCCCACACAGCCCCTTGGCCACTGTCCCTTCTCATCACCAGGACTGCAGGGCGAGCAGCACCTGTTCCCCGGGCTATTTTTAGGGAGAAATTTAGGAGCAAACAATTCCCAACATGGGGCCCAGGAGGGACAATGCCTGGCATGTTAATCCTGGGGCTTTTATGGCCGGGAGGGGACACACAGCTGCAGCAGTGGGGCAGCTCCCACCCTGCAGAGCCTGCCCAGCTCCTTCCCCCTGCCCGGGCAGCACAGGAGCCGCTGGGAGGTCGGTGACAGCAGCAGTGGCAGCGGCAGTGACAGCAGCAGTGGCAGTGGCAGTGCCATCCTCCCGGGAATTGCACCAAGCAAGTCCCAGCGGGCAGGGGGGAACCCCCCGTGCCCCCAGCTCACCGCCGGGAGCCCCGCAAGGACCCGAGCCCGGCTCCGAACGCCGGCAGAGGAGCTGCTCTCACCTCCCAGCAGCAGCAGGAGGCTCCAACCGGCCCCGTTAGACCTTTAAAAGGAAAAGCCCCCGCGGGGCCAGGCCTCCAGCATCTTTCCTCCCGGCTGCCTTGGGATTGTTTCCCGAGCACAGAGGAGCCAAAATTAGCCCGTGACAAAGGCGCTGCATTCCCGCAGCTGCGGGGATGGGGCGGGGGCTGCCTCGGATGCCATTTGCTCCAGTCTCGGGTTTCACCCTCCGCTGGGACCCGCAGGGAGGAGGTGGAAAGGGCAGGAGAGGGATGGGGCAATGAGACCCCGAGATCTGGGCTCTTCCCGTGGGTTCCAAAGCCCCGGCTCTGCCAGGGGGGCTGCACAGAGGGACGGGCAGGGATCGAGATCTCCCATCCCTCCTCCCCTGCTGACACAGAGGGGATGTTCTGGGTGCCCATCCCTGGCTCACAAACCACAGGGAGCTGCCTCCGGGTGAGGAGTTGTTTGATCGGGTGCCCCCTGGTCCTTGGACACCACTCTGAGCTGCTGGGGTGGGAATCTACGGGGTAGAGCAGTGCTGAGGGCAAAATCAGAGCAAAATAATAGAAATATACCTGTGAGTGGCTCCATGGGTCAGAGCTGGATCACTTAAGAGTTGGACTCAATGATCCTTGTGGTTCCCTTCCCACTCGGACTATTCTGTGATTCTGTGATTTGTCCATGTGCTGCTGCTGCTGCTGCTGCTGCTGCTGCTACAAATCAAATGTCTCCCCTGCTACTGGGAGCCAGTGGTTGAGGGGAAGGGTTCCCCATGGGCTGCCACCAAGCAGATGGATGCCAGCAGAAAATCCCCAGAGAGCTGTGTGGGGAGGTCAGAGCCAGCCAGGAACAGGGCCCCAGGGACAGCTGCTTGTCCCTGAACATCCCTGTGATCTGCAGAGCACTTGTGTTTAGTCTCTAACAAGTGGACCCCCTGGCATGTGTTTAGGGGCATTTTACCCCTCTGGACCTTCCAAGTGCCTGCAGGCTGTCGGTGCATCAGCCCCACACCCTTGGCAGGGCTGCCAGAGCTGCCCAATGCTCCCTGGCTCCTCAAGGTCTTGGGATTCCAACTGCAGAGGTGTCTGACTCCTGTGAGCAGTTCAGCTGCCCCACAGGAAGCCAATCTCCCTGAAGAAATGGGCTTGAAGCAATGCTGGAGGGATCTCTTCCCCTCCTCTGGAACCTTCCCACCCATCCTGTCCTCACCCCCTCCCAACCTCCGTCCTTGTTCCACCAGCCCCGATGGAATTCACAAAGACAACAGCTCCCAGAGCATCCAGGGCTTAGAGCTGACAGCAGAGCCTCTGGTGTCCCTTGGGACTGAGCCTCTGGTGTCCCTTGGGACTGAGCCCCTGGTGTCCTTTGGGACTGAGCCCCTGGTGTCCCTTGGGACCGAGCCCCTGGTGTCCTTTGGGACTGAGCCCCTGGTGTTCTTTGGGACTGAGCCCCTGTGTCCCTTGGGACTGAGCCCCTGGTGTTCTTTGGGACTGAGCCCCTGTGTCCTTTGGGACTGAGCCCCTGGTGTCCTTTGGGACTGAGCCCCTGTGTCCTTTGGGACTGAACCCCTGGTGTCCCTTGGGACTGAGCCCCTGGTGTCCTTTGGGACTCAGCTTCACATCCATCTCCCCTCACTGCCGTGCCCTGAGTCCAGCACTGGGGGCTGACAGGAGACCCCCAGCTGCACCAGGTTTGTCATAGGACTGGGACAGATGATGCCCCACAGACTCACCATGGTGTGGAAGAAGGTTTTCCTTCTGTGGGACAGCTCAGGGACCAGGGGACCATCCCTGGAGCCCCCTCTGTCCCTCACATGACACTGGGATGGTGCAGAGCTGCATCTGTGCAGGGTTTGGCTCCAGCTTCACCTGCACCCCAGCCACACCACATCACCGTCCCCAGAGCTGCCCAGCGCTGCCCTGGCAGGGGAACGGGAGCCCCTGGGGCCCGTGGGGTACAGGCTGGGGTGCAGGATGGGTGCAGGATGGGGTACAGGCTGGGGTGCAGGATGGGTGCAGGCTGGGGTACAGGCTGGGGCACAGGCTGGGGTGCAGGATGGGTGCAGGATGGGGTGCAGGATGGGTGCAGGATGGGTGCAGGATGGGGTGCAGGATGGGTACAGGCTGGGGTGCAGGATGGGTGCAGGCTGGGTGCAGGATGGGTGCAGGCTGGGGTGCAGGATGGGTACAGGCTGGGTGCAGGATGGGTGCAGGATGGGGTACAGGCTGGGGTGCAGGATGGGTACAGGCTGGGTGCAGGCTGGGGTGCAGGATGGGTGCAGGCTGGGGTGCAGGATGGGTGCAGGATGGGGTACAGGATGGGGTGCAGGATGGGTGCAGGCTGGGGTGCAGGATGGGTACAGGATGGGGTGCAGGATGGGTGCAGGATGGGGTGCAGGATGGGGTACAGGATGGGTACAGGATGGGTGCAGGCTGGGGTGCAGGCTGCGGTGCAGGATGGGTACAGGATGGGTGCAGGCTGGGGTGCAGGATGGGTACAGGATGGGGTGCAGGATGGGTACAGGATGGGGTACAGGCTGGGGTACAGGATGGGTACAGGCTGGGGTGCAGGATGGGGTACAGGATGGGTACAGGCTGGGGTGCAGGCTGCGGTGCAGGCTGGGGTGCAGGATGGGTACAGGATGGGGTACAGGATGGGGTACAGGATGGGTGCAGGATGGGTACAGGATGGGTGCAGGATGGGTACAGGCTGTGTTGCAGGCCGGGTGCAGGCCGGGGTGCAGGATGGGGTACAAGCTGGGGTACATCCTGGGGTGCGGGCTGTGTTGCAGGCCGGGTACAGGCAGGGTGCAGGCCGGGGCCAGCTGCCGCGGCCCGGGGCACAAGGACACGGCGCTGGCTCGGTGATTCCCAGGCGCTGGGCAATCTCCGGCAGGATCTGCAGCGCCTCCGGCCCCGGGCTGCGCTCAGGCTCCGGCTTGCGGAGCGCGCCGGTGGCTCCGAGCGCTGCTGCCTGCGCTGCCTGTCGGGGCACAGCCATCCATCCCTTCCCTGCTGCAGAGCCTCAGCAGCACACAAACCACCCTGGGGATCCCTGGGGACACGGGCACAGCGGGACTGCTGACCAGGGAGCCTCGGGGTGCCTCTGGGGGGCTTTGGAGCCCCACTGGGGGATGGTGGTTTAGGGGTTCATGACTGGCAAAGCTCTGCGCAGGATTTGTGCTCTCCCGTGCCCTGTGGGCTCCCACAATTGAAAGCAACACCAGGGTAAGAAGCTGAAAGTTCTGTTTAGGGACACTTTTGGTACAGGGAATTGGGGTCCCCAGCATTCCCCAACAGCCCAAGGACATCCCAGGGTGGAGACAATGTCCAGCAGCACGGCTGTGTCACCACGCCACTGGTGCAGTGCCCTGCTGAGGGCTCCCTGCTGCAGCAGCAGCTTTCTGGGCCCTTTTTAAAATTGGGACCCAGCCACATCCATTTGTCCCGGTGTCACTGTCACACAGACAGAGCTCCCTGTGGCACGGATCCTTCGGGCATTGCCTCATCCATCCCCTGTCCTGCAGGAGAGGCTTGGGGTCCCCAGCAGCGCACCAAGGTCCTGCACGTGTCAGCTGAACGAAGGCTGGTGGCTCCCAGGCAGGGATGTCACCTCCTGCCTCCTCTGAAGCGCCAGGCAGTGACCCTGCCTGTGTCCTTTGCCCCTCTTGCCGTGCCAAGGGGAGGTGGCTGTGCCAGCCCAGCTCTTGTGGTGCCTCTGTCCCGCCCCGGCTCGGGGGGAGCCGGCGCCAGCACCGGCCCCGCTGTCCTCGTCCCCGGCCCCGCTGTCCTCGTCCCCGGGCTGCACGGCGGTGACCTCACTTGCCCGCAGGGATCCCGTTCTCCCCGGCGCCTGCCGAGCCCAGCGGCATCTCCATGCGGCCCCTGGGAAGCTGCGGTTCCCGGGGCTGTCCCACGGCGGCCGCGTCCAGCTGCACCACTGCAGAGAGAAGGCTCCTGTCACCCGCTCGGCCAGCGCTGGCACCGGGGACATCCTGAGGGGCTGAGGAGTGGGGCCAGACACCATCCCCACCCCATCCCACCTGCAGCATGGCAAAGAGCCCCTTTATCCCTCAGGCCACCCCAGGCACAGGGAGGATGTTAGAAAGTCCCTGTCCGGGGATACAGAGAGGCAAAACCCCTGCGCGGTGTCCCAGCCACTGCAGGGGGACACGGGAACAGCAGCCTGCAGACCCACCCTGGTCCACGGGACCCCCTTTGTGATTCCCCAGCCCACTCAGGGACGGGAACCTGCGGCCAGGGACCTCACCCTGGGCTGGGTCTGCCCCCCCGCCCCACGTTGGCTGCGGTACCTGCTCGGCAGCTGTGCCGGGCGCGCACCTCCTGCATCGCCTGCTGGTTCTTGAAGCGCACCAGCCCCATGGTGATCGCGGCGTTCCAGCCCGGGTCCTCCTGGGCGCAGCGGAAATCGATCTCCAGGCTGTTGTCCATCACCACCGTGAAGTAGATGTGCCGCTCCTTCCACTCCACGCACTCCACGGCCTTCATGCGGGCGAAGCTCAGCTCCTTGCGCCGCGAGCCCTTGGGCTCGAAGAGCTGCAGCCCCTTCTCCGTCAGCAGGCACCGCTTCTTCTTCCAGAGCTGCAGCAGCCCCCCGCTCCGCTTCTCCAGCACCCCCTCCCTCAGCACCTTCTCGGGGGTCATCGCGCCTTCTCGGCCCCGCCGGGATCCTCAGCACCTCGTGCCGGCCCGGCCGGGGGAATCGCAGCCGCTCCAGGCCGCAGCCCAGCTCGCCGGGGCCGGACCCCCGCGGCAGCCGTGCCGGGGAGCGGCCGCCCTCCGCCGCGGCTCTCAGAGGGGCAGAGCCGCGGGCTGCCCCATCCCGGCCGCCAGCCCCGCGCCGGGGCTCCGCTCGCTGCCCCAGCCGCCTGTGGGATCCGCGCTGCCGGGAGCTGTCGCTACTTGCCCGGCCGCTCTCCCACTCGCATTCCTGCCGCCTCGCCTGGCCCCTCCTGCGCTCCGGCTCCCTTCACGCCCAGGCGAAGCCCGGCCAGGCCCGGCGCGGCCCCGCTTCACCCGGGAGGAGCTTTTGGGGTGCCCGAGGGCAGGCGCTGCCTCGGGGTGCTGGTGTGAACAGGCGGCTGTGGGATGGGGCAGGGCTGGGGGGCTGGTGCACGGCAGCCCGGGCTGCAGAGGCAGATGCTGGAGGTGCAGGAGCAGCTCTCGAGGGTGCAGCAGCAGCTGCTGGGGGTGCGGCCCCGCGGGCACGGGGCTGTAGGGTGCAGTGCTTGCTGGGGACATGGGCTGGGAGGCACAAGGTCGGCTGGGCAGAGGGCTCTGTGAAAAATGCAAGGCAGGCAGGGGTAGAGAGTGCAGTGCCACCGGGCATGGGGGGCTGGGGTGCCGACCAAGAAAGCACAAAGGGCTGCAGTGCCTGGGCAAGGGCTTCTGGGCTGCCAGCTGGGACAGTAGTCTGTGCATGCAGCACCGGCCAGGTAGGGGCTTTGGGGACCCCGAGTGCAGCCCAGGAGGGGAAACAACAGCAGAGAACAGACAGCAGCAACGGGGACAACCCCTGACAGCCACCTACCCCCCAGCCACTCTCCCAAAGGTGCTGGGCCACAACAACCTCAGCACACAGAGCTCCCATCCCTCAAGGCCCCTGGGACGGGGATCTGAAGCCTCCGAGGCTGTCCCACAGCGAGGAACAGCATCCCCCAGCCTGGTGTGCCCCGTACAGGGGGAAGGAGCCGCGGTGCGGGGCCGGGGCAGCGCAGCCTGGCCCTGCCTGATCCTCCCTCCCCTGCAGGCAAACAGCGTCTCCTTTCCAGCCCGTCTCGTTCCCGGCCACCGCAGCACCGTCTGTTCCTGTGCCAGCGCCTGGCACCGAGGGGTTCCCCGGGCCGGGCCGGGCCGGGCCGGGCCGGGCCGGGCCGGGCCGGGCCGGGCTGCAGGGGGCACATCTGGCGACTTGTGCTGGCCGTGCCCTGCCAGGGAGGGTGACAGTCCCAGGGGGCTGGGCAGCTGAATGTGCCCCTGCAAACGCTGAGAGTGCGGGTCCTTCACCCCGGTCAGGTCTGCAATGGGAAATCCCCCCGAGAAGCCGGAGTCACTGAAGGCGCCTGGATCAGCCCCCGGCTCCCTGGCCCACCCTGCTCATGCCCCCCTCCAGACCCCAGCCCCTCAGAGCCCCTGCTGCCCCAGCCCCTCCTGCCCCAGCCCCTTCATCACTCCCGGCCCCCGCCGGGGGCTTTGCCGGCAGCCGCCGTGGCCAGGGGGCAAGTCTGCAGCGCTGATGAGATGCACCTCATTATCCCTCATTAAGAGGGCAGGGCGGCTGGCAAAGCCAGGAACTGGTTCGTGCTCCCTGGGGCCAGCCTCGCCACGCTGGCAGAGATCCCGGGTGTCCCGGGAGAGCCGGGCTCCTGACGTCAGGCTGCCCTGGAGGTTACCCCGAGCACCCCAGCACCTGAGAAGGAGCAGAGCAAACGCCTGGGCTCCCCCTCCGAGGCTCTTTTCCCACGCACGGGGAACGCTCAGCTCCAGGGATGCCGAGCCCCGGCAGCTCGGGGGGAGCAGTTTCGGGCCTGTCACGGTTCTGGTGAGCTGTGGGATGTCCGTGGGCAGTTCTGGCTCCCCAGCCAGCTGCATCCTCACAGCCCAGGGCAGAGGCAAGAGCTGCCAAGAGACCCCCGCCCCTCTGCTCACTGCGGTCACTGCTTCTCCAGGCACCGAGGGCAGGTGATGGTCCCGCAGTGTGTGGAGGAGCTCTGTCCTTCTCCACTGCCGTTTCCCCAGCTGTCTGTTCCCAGACACACCGGGCAGGGTCTCATCCTGCCAGCCTGCCTGGGGGGGACACGGCAGCTCCTGCCCCGCAGCAAAGCCAGCAGGACTGGCTGGGCCAGGCTGGGGCTGAGCCAAGGGCTCTGCTCCGTGGGCTCTTCCCAGGCACACAGGGCGCTCAGGGCAGGTCACGAGCGCCGTGACAGGGTGACACGGGCTCCCAGGGCTCGGCAGGGCTGTCACCCCAGTCTGACCCCACAAGCCAACCCCTGGCTTGTCCCTTCAGGGCCAGGTCTGGGTGCCACAGCCCCTTTCCCAGGCTGAAGGGTGGGAGCAGCTGGGCACAGCGTGGCTCTGCTGCCTCGAGGGGGAGCTGGACAATACCTGGGCACAGGTGAGCACAGGCTGGGCCCTGCCGTGCTCGGGGAGCAGCAGAGGGGAGCAGATGGTTGGAGCTGTCCACTGCAGCTCGGGCAGGAGATGCCCAAAAGGCACCTCCAGTCCCACCCTGCTTCTCCTGGGCCGTGTCCCACCGATGGCTCAAGTTTTAGCTTTTGTATTTTCCAGATTCTGTACTGCCTTAGTGTGTAACTCTGGAAGGGTTAGCAGGTTCTCTTCACAGTGTAGTCAGACAAAACAATCCTTTTCCAGCCCCAGAACCAAGGACACCTTTGCAGCTTCAGGCCCAAAAAGTGCAAACAGCAGCGAACTGAGGAGAGCAAACTGGGAGGATGGGACTGCACAACCTGGAGCTGGAATTGGACAATTAACCCCAATATGAAAATGGACCAAAACTTATAAAAGTGTGAAAAGTCCTGACCAGTCATCCATTTTGGGCAGAGCCACAGCCAGGCTCTTGTACTGCCCAAGGTGCATCCTTTGAAGGCCTTTGAATAAAGAACTTTATTCCTTTAACACTGTCCAGCCTCTGTTCCAGGTCACTTCTTTAGGCATCACCACCATCTCCTCCAGTCCCCTTCATGCCTCTGTCAGGATGTGCACCCCCCATGGTGGGCTCTGTCACTCCCTAAGCCCCTCTGAGAGACCAGGGCAGGGTCAGCACGTGTGTGGCACCCGGGGCAAACCCTCAGGGCATGGTCCCTGTCCTGGGACATGGTTTACCCGGGATCTTTGGGGCTGGGAGCTCAGCAGAGACCCACCAGGCAGGAGAAAAGAGGACTTGGGGAGGCTGAACTTCAGTTTTCCACTGTCTAGGGAAGGGTTGTGGAGAAGGGAGACATGGCCCTGCCTGGCAAAAGGGGCACAACAGGAAAACCAGGGATTCACAAATCATTAGTGTTGGAAAAGCCCTCCCACGTCACAAGATCATCAGTTCCAACCACTCCCCCAGCACTGCCATGTCCCCACATCCACAGGTCTTCTGAACATCCCCAGGGATGGGGATGCTGTGCCAGGATCCCATCCTTTCAGTGATGAAACAACCCCTTTAAGGGTTGTGTGGCACAAGATCCACAGTGGTGGGACCTCCATCCTCAGAGGGTTCCCAAATCTGAGTGGACACCAAATGATCTGGTCCACCTGACCTTTGGAGCCCTGCCTTAAGCAGGAGCTTTTGCAGTTAAGACTTCTGCTGGCCCCTTCTAACCTGCATCTTTCTGTGGCCCTCTGAAACCCAAATCCAGCAGAACTGGCCTCTCTGGGGTCCATCACATGTGAAATGTCAGTACCTCATAGAACCACAGGCTGGTTTGGGTTGAAAGGTTAAGAACCATCCCCTGTTCCATCCCCTGCCATGGCAGGGACACCTTCCACTATCCCAGGTTGCTCCAAACCCTGTCCAACCTGGCCTTGGACACTGCCAGGGATCCAGGGGCAGCCACAGCAGCCCTGGGCACCCTGTGCCAGGGCCATCCCACCCTCACAGCCAAAAATTCCTTCCCACTATCCCATCTAACCCTTCCCTCTGGCAGTGGAAGCCATTCCCCCTTGTCCTGTCCCTGCAGGCCCTTGTGCAAAGTCCCTCTGCAGCTCTCCTGGAGCCCCTTAGGCCCTCGCAGGGGCTCTGGGTTCTCCCTGGAGCTCTCTCCAGGTGACATCCCCAGCTCTCCCAGCCTGGCTCCAGAGCAGAGGAGCTCCTGCTCCTCCCCTTTCTCTGACAGGACCTCTACAGCCGTATGAGGAAGGGACCAAATAAAGACTCATTGTAGCTTTACTGACCAACCAACACTACCTGGGCATGATCCCAGCTGGGGCACACCCAGCTGAGATGTCACAGCAGCAGCACAGCATCCCCTGCACGCTGACAGAGCAGGACAGCAGCCCCTGACCCCCCCATCCCTGCAGCAGCCCCAGCTCACAGCTCTGCAGCAGCCCCTGAGCCCTCCATCCCTGCAGCAGCCCCAGCTCACAGCTCTGCAGCAGCTTCCTGACCCCCCCATTCCTGCAGGAGCTTCCAGAACCCCCCAGCCTCGCCCCTCACCCCCTGCCAAGCGAGGGAGGCAGGTCTGGGTCTCCACACCAGGGTGGAACCTGAGCCCTCTGTGCTGTGGCTCCCAACCCTGCCTGAGCCTGGGCTGTCTGCCCCCCACACCAAGGGCCACTAGACCCTTCCTCACAGCCACACACAGCCCAGAGCACTGGCTCCTGCTGGAATCTAGAGGGGAGAGCTTTTTGGAGATGGTAAAGACTTAACTCCCCATCTCCACTTCAAAAACACCATGTAAAACCGAGGGTGAGATGAACCCCAGGAGAAAGCACTTGAGTTGATAAAGGAGCCCAAGTCCTGCCCCAAAAAGGGATTTCTGCCTCTGATGTGCTTCTCAGAACACTCCCCATCTCATTTGCTCAACCACAACGTTTTTAACTTTAAAAAACCCAGAACCCAATTCCCTGTGGAGTCCCTAACTCTGAGCTCCAGTGAGGCTGATCCAAGTCTGTCCCACCGGTCCAACAGGAGAATCACAGAGAGGGAGTGAAGAGTTTAGATGGAAACCTATTAAACCTGGGCAGCTGCCAAACTGGAGGCTTAATGATCCTCAAGCTGCTAAAAAAGCAGGGAGTAGGTGAAAAGCTGTTAATTACTTGGCACTGCTGGGCATGCCTGCTTGGAGAGGTGCCACCTCAAAGCACTGATCGGGCTTTTGAGAGGGTGAACTCACGTGTGGTGCTACCAACACACCCGGAAGGGCTGGCCCTGGCCTCCCAGCATCAACCTCTGCTTTTGGAAGCGTTATCCCCATCCCTGGAAGTGTTCAGCCACAGGGCTCGGAGCAACCTGGGCCAGTGGAAGGTGGGACAAGATGAGCTTTAAGGCCTTCTCCAATCCAAACCATTCCATGGTGGTTCTTGGTGGGAGCAGAGGGGGAGCCTGTTGGGGAGGATGAAGTAGCTAGGCCCTGCAGAGATGATTTATTAGTAAAAGATTCTAGAAGTATGAAACCCACAAGAGGAATAGAATTAAAAGCAAAGTTTGAACTGTAAGTTGCTGGACAGGAAGAAGGTGATTAGGCAGCTGAAAGGACTTGGCTGAGTGAATCAGTAACACCCCTGCCAAGACAAAAGGATGAATAAAAGGTTGGACCTTCTCAGGTATCAGGGATAGGGTGGGTTTCACAGGTTTTGGTATGTAGAGTAGTATTGTAATGTTGTAGTTCCCATAGGCTGTATGTAGATTCTGTAGGTTTTGTATCTTAAGGTGATTGGTTGATGCTCATTAGAATATTCACGATAGAAAGGGTTAAAATGGAATGGAACAAGGAGCTCGGTCTCTTTGCGCCCTCTCTTTTCGCCCAGCTCTTTGTGCGCCTTCCCTTGGACCCTCTTGCCCTCTTGGACTCTTTGCACTGGATCCCTGGACCCTTCCCCAGTCAGGCTGCCTCCCCATGACCAATAAAGCACGTGTTCCAAAGAGTAGCCTGATCTTCAGATCATCTCTCTCATGGGACCACAACCAGCGTGCTTTCTACTAGGAGCCCATCCCACTGGCCACCGCTGGGCCGTGTCAAACTGCACGGACACATTCCTGCCATGGGGGCTTTACTGACCAGCCAGGACTGCAAACACCTGCCCAGCTCTGGGCACCCAGTGCCCAGCAGCAGCCCCAGGGAGTGAATAAGTGGCAGGGCCAGGCCTGGTGAGCTCTGATGTCTCGGATGTTTTATTGCTTGCTCGGTGTCACGGCTGCGGCCGGCGGGACGGGCGACGCGGAGCAGGGCTCGGCCACTGGGGGCTGGCTGCGGTGGGAGGGAGCAGCCCCCCGGTGCCACCTGCCCCAGCAGGACCCCAGGGGACAGTGCTGGGACCCCCCTGGCTCTGGGGAGCACTGGGGCAGGCAGGAGGGGCTGGTGCTGCGAAGCAGCAGTGCTGGGGGGGTGACGGTGGGGCACTGACTGCGGCGTGGGGCGGGTGGGCAGCACAGCACCAGCCCTGGGCAGGGGCAGCACAGCACCAGCCCTGGGCAGGGGCAGCACAGCACCAGCCCTGGGCAGCACAGCACAGCACCAGCCCTGGGCAGGGGCAGCACAGCACGAGCCCTGGGCAGGGCAGCACAGCACCAACCCTGGGCAGGGGCAGCACAGCACCAACCCTGGGCAGGGGCAGCACAGCACCAGCCCTGGGCAGGGGCAGCACAGCACCAGCCCTGGGCAGGGCAGCACAGCACAGCACCAGCCCTGGGCAGGGCAGGGCCTGGCCCTGGAGCTCACTGCGAGTGGATCAGTGCCCCGGCGCCCTGCCCGAAGCCAAAGCCCTTGGGACCGAAGTTCTTGGCGTAACAACCTGCAGAGGATGGAAGGGAGACACAGGTGAGGCTGGCACAGGAGCGGGTCCTCCCCAAGGGGCACACCTTGCCCGGACAGGACAAGGTTTGCCAGATTTGTTGGGTAAACAGGGAGGCCCTGGCTCAGCAGGAAATTCTCCAGCTCTGTGAGTGGCACAGTCAGTCCCCAAAAGCAGCTCAGCTGCTGGGCCACCCCTTCCCCAACCTCCACCCCTCCCTAGTTTCCTGCACAGGGGTCTTCACCCCCACCCTCAGAGCCCAGGAGAAGCCAGCAGGGAAGCTGGGGCTCACCTTTGCAGTAGATCTCCCCATCTTTGTCTGCCAGGGTGGTGGACTCCAGGCTTTTGCCACACTTGGCACAGCGGAAGCAGGACTTGTGCCAGGACTGTGGGACAGGAGCAGAGCCTGGTCAGACCCCAGGGACAGGGCAGCCAGGCTCTGCTACCAACCAATCTCCCCGTTCCTGATCCAAAGGGGCTGCCAAAGAGCTCTGAATGGGATCAAAGCTTTTCCCTGGAAAGCACTCCCAGTCCCCCAGGGAAAACAGAGAGAGGAAACACCAGGTGTGGTCACTGCTCCTGTGCTGATCTGGTTTCGGAGACCTTTTATCCACCCTCTAAGAAGTAATTTGTGCAGTGATTTCTGCAATAATTTGTAAGGAGCAATCCCCTCTTCTTTGGGGACTGTCCTCTCTTAATCAGTGAGATAAATGCTCCCATTGTCCAGCTGAGAGCCATGGCTGCTGGATGTTAGGCTGGGATGGCAGCAAGGATGGGACAACTGCCCCACACAACCACAGCTCCAAGGAAGGCAGTAAACAGAGAGGAAAAATGCCAAAACCAGGCAGTGTTTAAAAATAACCCCCCATGGTTCCAGCAGTCCCCTGGAGATAAATGAAGTCACAGCCTTCAAGCAGACCTTAAGTAGCCAGAGCTGCTCACCGAGGAATTTAAACAAACACTTGGGAAAACATGAAACCTTTTTTGGAAGAAAATGTGAAATTCGGGGGCTGAAGGAGGAGGAGTCATCCAACAAACATCAGCACATGAAATACATGCTCTGGAATCCTCTCTGGGTCTGCTTCAATGTAATTGTTCCACCAGCTTTGGTTCCCTGTAAACACTGGGGCCAGAGGCTGACCAGGAAGCCCAGAGCCTGGCTTTAAGGGTAAATTCAATTTCTGACCCTGGGCTGACCCTCAACGTGTCCACCACAAGCCAGCTGGGGGGTGATGATGCTGAGAGGCCCTTTCTGTTGATCCCTCTCCTTGTTCTGGAGACACAGGACAAGCAGAAAGCCCCAGGAGGACAGAGCCCAGCCAGGTCAGGGAGTGACATCTCATCCCTGGTGAGGCTGGCCCAGCACGGCCACTCTGTCCCCATGGCACAAAGCCCAGCACCCTGGCCTGGTGGCCCTGACCAGCTGGGCATGTGCCAGCCCTCCTGGGGAGGGCAGCTCCAGGCAGGGACCTCATCTGGAGCCCAAGGGCTGCCAGGGCAGAAAGGGTCCCCAGGCCTTGCAGAGGAGCTGGGCTGGGACCAGCCCTGGTGAAGGGATGACCTTGGCACAGGGAGTGCCAGAGCTGTGGCAGTGACCTTCACACCAAACCCTGAGCTGACCCAGCCACCACCAGAGGAGCCCCAGGAACATTCACCAAAGCCCTGCCCACAGCTCCAACAGCCTGCCTGGCCTGGGCAATGCTGACCACTGGAATTCATTCACTGCCTGCCTGGCCTGGGCAATGCTGACCACTGGAATTCACTGCCTGCCTGGGCAATGCTGACCACTGGAATTCACTCACTGCCTGCCTGGCCTGGGCAATGCTGACCACTGGAATTCACTGCCTGGCCTGGGCAATGCTGACCACTGGAATTCATTCACTGCCTGCCTGGCCTGGGCAATGCTGACCACTGGCATTCATTCACTGCCTGCCCCAAATCCCAGCCCCAGCGTCCCAGCCTGTGGCACAGAGGGGAGAAGGATGCACTTCCCAGTTAACAGTGACACTGGCCATGGCACATGTCACTGCTCACCCCCCAGCACACCCACAGCAGGGTGTGCACTGTGGCCTCTGCTGAGCAGGGCTGTAAATATTTAATATAAAATGTGTTTCTCCCCCATCTAGAAGTCAGTGAGAGCGCTGCAGCCTGGACAACCCGGCTTCCAGACATGCCGAGATCCCCTTTTGGTGCCAGGCTTCCAGGTGAGCATGGCCATTGTCCCCAAGGCCAGCCCTGGCCGAGGGCAGGTGCAGAGCCTCTCCCTGGTGTCCCTGCCCTGCCCACCATCCCCTCTTACCTTCCCAGCTCCGATGACCTTCTCGGCCGCGTACACGGCCTGGCCACAGCGGGGGCACCCGTCAGCTCCTCCCACCTTCTGGGCCATCCTGGCTGCGTTGGGGTTCAGGGGTCGGTGGGGCTGGCCCCTGTGGGTGGCAGGGAGCTGAGGATCAGGGAGGCAGGAGGGAGCAGGGAAGAACTGCGGGATCCCAAATCCCAGCCCAGTCCATAAGGGAACTTCAGGAGCAACGTGTTGTTGAGCCCCGTGGAAAGTTCAGCCCAAGGGCTGTGTGCTGGGAGGGGGTGGGCAGGGTGCTCAGGCAATGGGGAAAACCAAGAAAACCAGGGATTCACAAATCATTAGTGTTGGAAAAGCCCTCCCACGTCACAAGATCATTAGTTCCAACCACTCCCCCAGCACTGCCATGTCCCCACATCCACAGGTCTTCTGAACATCCCCAGGGATGGGGATGCTGTGCCAGGATCCCATCCTTTCAGTGATGAAATAACCCCTTTAAGGGTTGTGTGGCACAAGATCCACAGTGGTGGGACCTCCATCCTCAGAGGGTTCCCAAATCTGAGTGGACACCAAATGATCTGGTCCACCTGACCTTTGGAGCCCTGCCTTAAGCAGGAGCTTGCAGTTAAGACTTCTGCTGGCCCCTTCTAACCTGCATCTTTCTGTGGCCCTCTGAAACCCAAATCCAGCAGAACTGGTCTCTCTGGGGTCCATCACATGTGAAATGTCAGTACCTCATAGAACCACATCCCACCCACCAAACAGGGTTCACTGGGATTCCCTGGAGGGGCAGAGGGGCCAGGCAGCCCACGGACACTGCAGCACAGGCTGCACAGCCAAGCCCCACGGGACAGGTGTGGGGAGAAGGTGCCCACAGCCCCGGTGGGGAGGACAAGGCTCAAACTCACTCTTCATATTTGATGCCCAGGGACTCGCCCTTGTCGGTGCTCAGGGTCCCTGCTCCCTGCCCGTAGCCGTAGCCCTTGGGGCCGTACTTCTTCCCGTAGCAGGACTTGCAGTAGATCTCCTCACCGTGCACGGCCACGGTGGTGCTGTCCAAATTCTTCTTACAGACCACTGGAAGAGAGGGGAGGGTGTGTCATGGGCCTGCTCTGCCAGAGCTCGCTAATTAGCTGGGGAAAACAAGCCCTCACAGGGACAGCAGGGCTTTCAAGGAGCAGGGAAGCCCTCTGCCAGGATCCAGCTGCAGGGAGCACATGCAAAGCAGGGCAGATAAGGATCACAACAAGAGCAGTGTCTGGCTTTAAAAGGAAGCACACACCGAAGCCAACAGGGCTGATACCGAGGGAAGAAAAGTTCTGTTAACCCTCTGGGTGCTGCTCTCCTGCAGCTGCACTCAAACCGTGGGGGTGAACTTTCCCTGTGAATCACTGCAGGATTCTCCAGCCTGGGGATGGATGTCCTGGCCCCACACCTTGTCCTCTGCACATCCACAGCAGGAAGTGCTCGGGGCAAAGAAATGGGAGCAAATGTGGCTTTCCTGCTCTTTGTATGGACCAAGAGCAGTCCTGTGGCCATCACCACAGCCGAGGCACTGCAAGGGCTTCAGTCACCTCTCAGAGCTCAAAAGGCTCATGTGCCACCTCAGCCCTGGTCCTGCCCCAGTTTGGGGGTGTGCATGGGGGGGTCTCAGGTGAGGAACACTCAGCTGGGTGTTTGAGCCCTGGGGGTCGATGTGGGATGTAAGATGGGACAGGAGGAGATGGCAGCCAGGCTCAGGGGCCTTGCTGAGCCCACCCAGAGCTTGAGCTTGGTGCTGGGCTCAGGCCTTCTCCTGATCTTTAGGTTTCCATAGAATCACAGACTGGTTTGGGTTGAAAGGGACCTTCAGTTCAGAGTACCCAACTCCAACCCTCTGCCATGGACACCTTCCACTATCCCAGGCTGCTCCAAGCCCTGTCCAACCCGGTCTTGGACACTTCCAAGGATGGAGCACCCACAGCTTCTCTAGGAAGCAATGCCCCACCACCCTCTGAGTAAAGAATTACTTCCTTATACCTAATCTTTCTTCCTTGTATCTAATCTAAATTGCTCTTCTTTCAGTTAAAAACATCCCCCCCTTGCCCTGTCATTATCTGCCTGTGTAAAAAGTCACTCTGCCTCTCTCTCATAAACCCCCTTAAGGCCCTGGAAGGACCAGCTCCTGTCCCAGCTCTGCTCACAGCTGCCACATCCCTTCCCAGCCCTTCCTGAGACACTCTGCCCAGCCAGCAGGAGCAGGAGGCCACCAGCACCCAAACTGCAGGGGATGTGCAGTGTTCACGTGCAGGATCCCAGCTCCCAGGGCAGAGTCTGCAGTGCTGGCAGCCAGCCCCAGCCAGATCCAGCTGCAGCTGCCACACAGCCTCCCCCATCCTGCTCTCCACGCCTTAAATGTCGAGGCTTCCAGCAGCTTCCTGGCCTGCAGAGCAGCTTCTTGGCCTGTCCCAATGTCCCAGGAATGCAAACAGAGCAGGGTTTGCTCTGGCTCCCCTCAGAGCAGCCCAAACTGAGCAGCAGGGGCAGAAGGCAGCCCTTCCATGACTAAATACAGCCAGGAGAACCCCATGTGCCTCTGCTGGGACAAGGAGGAGGAAAGGGAAGCATGTCCTTCCATCTAAGGAGGCTCTGGCAGAGCCCTCTCCTGGCTACACACTCCCACCACAGCAGGAGCTGGGGATGGAGAGCCCAGCTGGGAGAGAGCAGAGCTGGTAAGTGCTTCCAAAGCTGCCGAGCTCCTGGGCTGCTGCTGGGATCTCTGCACTGCCCTGGAGTGACACTGCTCAGGCAGACCATCAGGGAGGGATTCTGGGCACTTTCACTGGCATTTCAAAGGGCTTTGTCCTGGGGTAGCAGTGAATGACCTCAGTGGCATCTTGATGGATTTGGAGCTCCAGCCCAAACTTTCACAGCCCCTCACCTGTACTCACAGAGCTTTGAGAGGCAACAAAAAAATTTTACCCAGCCCCCAGGTTTGTGCATTGCAGAAATTCCAGTGCACTGCACTCAGGGAGTTAAGGACCCTTTGTTTTTCTAAGAGCAGCTGAGCTGCTCAGCAAAACAATTACACAAGAGCTGCCTCTGCTTTCCAAGGCCAAGGGGCTCATTCCAGCTCATTTCTGCTGCACTACCCAGGCAGCTGGGTCACGGCCAGGAGTCAATCACCAAGCTGCTCCCTGAGCTCTAATGCACTGTGGTAGGCTTGGCTCCTTTTAGATGATGTTTTTGGCAGATCTGGTTGAAGTATTTGTTGTTCTCCCCTAAAGATAATGGTTTCAAGTTCCTTGATGGGGCCCAAATGCAGCACTGGGGAACAGGCTGGGAATGCAGGAGCTCAGGAGCACCACCCACAGCCAGTGGAACAGTGGGCAGCAGGGTGGGCTGGCACACGAGCCCCAGCCTGAGCTGGGAAGCCACAGCCAGGACAGGCAGAGCTGCTGGGTACATGTGGAGTGGCAAGTAACATACAATAACAAATGCCTGCAAAGCACAGGGACAGCAGCCCTGAGCCCAGCACCACTCCCTGGGCACTTGCCTCCAGGAACACCCACAGGGGACCTCCTTCCCCACTCTGGCCATGTATTCCCACCTGGAAGCAATGTCTTTAGCCTCATTCCCAGGTTCCTGCAGGCCTGCCCTGCTCTCTGGGTGCCAGCATCCCATGGCAGCAGCTTTCCCTGCCAAACCAGCTGTGTGCACAAGGGGTGAGGGCAACATTCCCCACCCTCTTTATCTGAGGCCACAGAGCAAACAGGATTTCCTTCTGCAGAGCAGCTGCCACAGGAACCCAGCCCGTCACACTCGTCCTGCCCAGGAAAAGCCTCTACAACTCCCCTGTGAGCCCCACCAGCCAAAGCAAGTTTGCAGCCTGGAAACTCCCAGAAATGGGAGCTCCCAGCCAGGCTGGCCACCCTCCCTACTGCAGGGAGCACAGACACAGCAGCAGCCCCCTCTGCCTCTGTCCCATCTGGATCCAGCTGCACGTGCTGCATCCCAGGCAGGCTGGACAAGAATGTCCAGTAGCCAGGTTAGGGGGACACAGGAGCATGGCAGGGATCATCCCACGAGGTCACTGGAGTTTCTCTGCTGGGAGAGGCCAGTTCCAGAGGGATCACCCTCCTGTCACCCCGTGCCATGGCCAGGGGGATTGTGACTGAGCCTTGGTGCTGGAGTGACAGCTGCCACACCCCTGGACACAGGGAGCTTCTCCTGCCTGACCAACTCTCCCATCTCAGCCACTGCAGGGCAGGGGACAGTCAGGGCTGCCCCGAGGACAGGAGCTGACCCCTGGCACCACCAAACCCCTGGCACATGGCCCTCAGCACCATCAGCTCTGCCTGTTTCCAGATCCCACCTCTGCTTGCTGCCCCTATGGAAAAGATCCCTGCTGGGATGGGATGGGATGGTGAGACTGGGACCAGGGCACTGGGAGCAGCTGAGGGAGGAAATGTTAAACCTCAGTGGGGCCCTGCTGCAAGGGCACCCTGGAGATGAGAGAGAGATCCCTTCTGCTGCTGTGTGGCAGATGCAGCACCTCGAGGAGCCATCAGCAGACACAGGCAACATGTGTGCTCCTGTCCCCAGAATTCCACAGAGGTTTGCGTGGGAAGGGATTTTAAAACTCATCTTGTCCTACCCCCTGCCACAGCAGGGACACCTTCCACTAGACCAGGTTGCTCCAAGCCCCATCTCCTGTAGGCAGAGGAGAATTACTGGTTCTGGTAGGTGACATCTCCAGGGACAGAGGACAGTAATCTGGTATCACAGGCTGAGGACACTGCTCATCTTTTGATTCAAGCATCCTGCAGCCCCACTGGATGCCCTGGGTTTAAAGAGCTGCTCTCAGCACTGCCAGGCCAGCCCTGGGATCCCCAAAGGCAGGGAGGGGGGTCTGGGGACTTGCAGCAGGATCCCAGCAGTACCTGTAGGGTCCTTCAGAGGAGGCAGAGGAAGGGAGCTGCATCACTTGCAGCCAGATCCTGTTCTGCTGCCCCTCCCTGGAGGTGACACTTGGGTCCAAACACACACCAGAGTCACCCTCAGCAGCAGTGGATCTGCAGACAGGCTGGGGGTGATGCTTCAGCACTTCTCAGGAGGCTTTCCATCAGCACAAGGCCAGGACAGGACCACATCTCCTTCCCATCATCCCCTCAGACATGAGGAGATTCCACACCAATCCCCCAAGCTCAAGCACCTTTTCGTGTGGCAAAGCCACTTACAAGGCTAAAGCCAGCCCCATCCCCGAGCATTGCATGGCATGTGCCACCTCCTGCCACACTGCTGGGAGAGGCCCTGTCTCGTGCTCCAGGCTTTAGCATCTGGACACACAGCAGAGGACCCAGCCTGGCCTTTCCCTGGAGGAGGGATGGACTGTTTTGCATGGATGCTGGCTGAGGTCAGCCCTGACAGCTTGGACAGCCCATGTGTCTTGGGATGATCCTGCCACGCTGGGGGGTCTGGAGAGCCCCTGAGGAGGAGCCCTTGCTCAGGAAGCAGAGAGGGGGTCAGGGAAGGTGTGGTACTCACTGCACAAGAAGCAGGACTTGTGGAAGCTGTTGCCTTCACACTGCACCTCCTCAGCGAAGTAGACGGCCTTCTGGCACACGCCACACTTCTTCCCTCCTCCCCAGTTTGGCATCCTGCAGGGGAAAGCACAGTCAGGAACAGGGGCAGGGCTCTGTGGGGCTGGGATGGGGCAGCTGGAGCAGGCACTGGAGCTCCAGCAGCTTTCCCACATCCACAGGTGCAGAGAGCACCCACGGGTGCAGGGTGCACAGGCTGCAGGGCTGGCAAGGAGCAGAATCAGCAGAGCTCAGGGACCCAGCACCCAGCAGTGCCAGCTGCCTCCCAGGGACCCCTGGTCCTGTCTGCCAGGAGCAGCAGAAATCCCTGTCCTGGAGCCGTGGGACCTCCCAGCTCCTGTCAGTGCTAAGAAACAGGAGGAAGCAGTCCAGGGCTGGGAGATGGTGCTCACAGAGCTCCCCAGGCAGCTCCTCAGGTCACAGCCCTCCTGTCACCCCGTGCCATGGCCAGGGGGATTGTGACTGAGCCTTGGTGCTGGAGTGACAGCTGCCACACCCCTGGACACAGGGAGCTTCTCCTCCCTGACCAACTCTCCCATCTCAGCCACTGCAGGGCAGGGGACAATCAGGGCTGCCCCGAGGGCAGGAGCTGACCCCTGGCACCACCAAACCCCTGGCACATGGCCCTCAGCACCATCAGCTCTGCCCTGCCTGGCCAACCCCTCCCAGGCACTCCCTGCACCCCGATATTTCAGTCTCCTCCAGGAGTGCAGGCAGAGCCACAGAGCCTGCACAGGAGAATGAATCTGAAATCCAGAAGACAGTGCAGGGCAAAGACCTGCACCAGCCTAAGCCACCATCCAGCTCCTCAGCAGGCTATAAATGCTTCTGTTTCTCTTTCCTGAACTGTATCTAATGAGACAAGATTTGCAGATAACCCCAAAATACTGTGAGTTCCTTACACAAGCAGCAGACCCCCAGCCCAGAGGGGCCTTGACACTTGGGAAGACCAGGTCAACATAAACCTCGAGACATTGACACAACAAAGTCCTGCAAGGAGATTCTGAGGCAGCCAGGCTGATTGAATGTGGCCAAGAGGAGGCTAAGGAAGGTCCAACAGCAACCTGGGATTGCTGCAAAGACAATAAAACACATTTTGGAGACTCCCAATGATACAAGCAAGGTCAACAGGCACAAGCTGCAGCTTGAGAAGTCTCCAGGGGCCTCTTCCCATCAACACCCTTGTGATTCCCCATCCTGCTCCCATCTGGGGACAGGCAGCAGAAGTCACCAGGTGCTTCCTGACCCCTGAATGGTTAAGGCAGCTTAACCAGACAAGGTCCCCAAAACCAAACCCCACTTTCAGAGTACAAGATTTGCCAGCCCATGTGTGTAGGATCTCACCACCTCCCTCAGTCCAGCTGTGTGGAGGTGAGGAAGGGACCTGGGTCTGCCAGGGCACACCAGAAGCCCTGGGGGCCCCTCCTTGCAGCAGATCCTGGGTCACCTCGGGTAGCTGAAGCCCCATCCCTGGGCCTCCAACCCCAGCTAAACCCAGCAGGACTGGGGGCTGTACAAGCATCAGACAGAGATGGGGGAGCATGAGGGGCTCACAGGCACAGCAAGATCCCTGCACCTCCCAGGTCACGGGGAAGTCGAGATCTTCCCTGGGTGAGAGGATTTTGTCAGGAAAAGGGAAACTGAGCCCAGCCTGGTTACCAGGGCAGGGGTCAGGACAGGGGTCAGGACTGACTTGATGACCCCAGTTCATCCTGGCCACAGCTCCCAGATGCCCAGCAGGTCCCAGTGCAGGACAGACAGACAGACGGACAGACAGAGTGCCGGGAGCAGGGGCTGGAGAGGCAGTGCTGGCTCCTGGGACGCTGGGAGCCGTGTCTGGGCTGTGATCACAGCAGCTGGGAACTCTCTTTTCCAAAGGCCCCGCAGGCTGGGCTCCCCACTCTGCCAAATCCCTCCCTTTCAGCCTGGTTCTTCCAGTCCCAGCCTTTGCATTGCCTTAAAAGGACACAGGCTGCTTCTCTCCAGAGCCTGTTTTTTCCCCTCCATCAGGAGGAGGGCTTGACCCGGTTCAGGAGTTTCCTTGGAGGGCAGAAACATCCAGCAGCAGCCCCTGCCAGTCCCTGAGCCCTGCATGACGTGGGAGCCCAGCAGGCCCTTTAGCCCCTGTGTCAGATCCCACCTCAGGAATGACACATCACTGACTACAAGTTTTCTAGGTCCCCCATCCCTTTCCAATCAGCACAGCTGGCAGACCCCATCTCTGGGATTCCTCAGCCCTGGTTTTGGGGGCAGCCTCTTGCCAGCCCTCCCTGCTCCAGAGCCAGGGCATCCACAGCTGTACCCCATGGTTTGGGACCAGCTGCTCCCCTTTGCCTCCACAGCTCATTTTGTTCCCCTCAGAGCAGCAGCAGCGAAGGAAGAGGCTTTGCTTGTCCTGAACATCAGGGCCACCCTCCCCAAACCAAGAGATCAGCAGTGGAGACACCTTCCCCTGAGCTGCCTAGAAGCCTAAAGGAAGAGAAAACTGTTTCTGCATGTCAGCTCACCTGACATTTGCCACAAGAGGAGTCCAAGCCCTCTTGCTCTTGATTTTCCTCAATCCACCATGGGAAGGCTGCAGGTGCAGCCTGCACAGTTTACTCAGCTTACATGAAAGATGCCAGGTGATTTGAGCAGATGACTCTCACCATGAAACACAAACACAGCCCCAGCAAAGCCACATCCCAGCAAAACCTCCTGGCACATACCAGGATGGATTTCCTGAGGGGAGAGACCATGGAAATTAGTTTGTCCTGGGGATCCATGTGAGGGCCCATAGATGGACACAGAGAAAGCCTGAGGTAAGATTTAAGTTGCTGAGAACTCCCTTTTAGTCCACAACACACCCCCCACCTGCTGTGAGCCCAGCAGGCCATGCAGAGACCAAAGCTGTGCTGTAGGCTGCCATCAGCAGCAAAAACAGCAAAAGAAAACCCTGCTCTGCATGCCTGGACCTGACCAGCAACATCCTCACAACTGCCATCCAGACACATCCATCCTCCCAATTCCCTAAGTAATGGCCACTTTAAGATATGCCAGAGTGTTTGCAAGCCTTTCAGCATTACTTTCAGAATACTTTGCATATTTTGCCCAATTGCAACACTTGGTGACCACAGTCACACTTCTCCAAGTCACTCTGGGCCCCATGCAAAATAAGGAAGAGGTGACAGTCCTGCAGCCAGTGACCTCACTGAGCACAGGCAAGGGGGACACCCAGGGCTGCCATAAAAACAAGATTATTCTCCTTCCTCCCGCAGCTCCACAACTCCCAGCAAACATATCCAGAGGCGTACAAACACCACTCTCAGTGCCAAGCAGGGCTTGGCCCCAGAGCCACTCCATCGTCCACTACAGATAAGATCCCCAAACCAAGATCCCATCCTTTAGCAGTTGCTGCACTGTGGGGAGCACAGACACAGGGGAGGCTTGTGCAGAACCACCCAAGGCTGACACTTGCTGGAGGATAACCCCAGTTCCAGAGTTTGATGTTGCAGCAGTCCAGCTCCTCAGGAAAGACCAGCTTGGATGGAGCTTGGATGGAGCTTGGATGGGGCTTGGAGCAACCTGAGATAGTGGAAGGTGTCCCTGCCTATGGCAGAGGTGGCACTGGGTAACCTGCAAAGGTCCCTTCCAACCCAAACCTTCTGTGGTTCTATGAAATCTGGGCTCAGACTCACATGTTTCAGAGGTGCTGTGTTGCACCAGTCTGGGAGGCACTGTAAGCTGCACTGAACAACCAGGCACAAACCAGTATGGAACCAGTATGCACTGGTGCTTTGGGATGTCATCTCTGGCTGTAAGGGGAAGCTGATGCAGCCAGCAGGCAGCAGAAACACAGTCATCCTCTTTTTCGAGCGGGTTAAAGGTCAGTGTGTCCCTGTCACTGCCCCCAAAGCTGACACCCTCCACCCTGCCCTCCTGAGAGCAGCTCAGGAGGTGGGAGCTGCAGGAGCCTGTGGCTGTGTGGATGCAGCTCCTTGGCCATGGGAGCACTCAGGAGCAGGGCAGGTCCTACCCTGCCACACTCTGAGGAACGTCCCTGCAGCCACCAGGATGTCAGCTCAACCATCCAACCTTTGCAATGGCTGGAAAACCTTCCCGTGTCTGTGCCCTACTAAAATCCTACAGCAATTAACTGCAGAGCAATCACACTGTGTTTGGAGATCACTGAGGAACAGCAGACTTGTGCTGACCCATAAAAAAAGTTCTCATTTTTTTCCCAATGAGAGCATTAAAACAAGTGAATGACAGAAGAGCACCATCAGTGCTGCAGGAAATTCACTCCTAAGCATGTTCACAGCAGTCCAGGCAGAATTAATTCATGCCCTGGCAAAGGGAAGAGTCAAAGGGCAGGAAGCCACTGCAGGAGCCCCAAGCCCTAGGGTCTGAGTAGTGCCTCCCAGTTTAGAGAGCAGCTGGCACAGCCATAAAATGGGCAGACAATCGAAGCAAGAGGCCAGCAGATCGGACACAGGGGCTCGGCAGCACCCGGGACTCCTGCCCCGAGCTCCCGAACCGCCTCCCACGGCCTGAGGGCTCCGGGGGCTGGGGAGCAGCAGCGGGAGCTGTGCCGGAGCCTGTGCCCAGCCCGGGGCACAGCAGTGCGGATTCCCCTGGGAACTGCCCCGAGCCCACAGCCGAGCTGCCCCAGGCTCCCTGGAAATGAACTTCACTGAGTTCAGCCGATCTGATGCAAGAGCTTCGACTTCCGCGTCCCGCCACGTGTGCGGCCGGGCCGGCACTGGGAACAGCCTCCGGGGCTCCCACCGCTCCCGTGCCCACCCCGCGGGCACACGGCCGGGCTGTGCCCCTCTGCAGCCCCGCATCTCCCCGCTGCGGCCCGCGGGGCAGGGGCACCGCGGGGCAGGGGCACCCCGGGGGATGGAGGGAGGCATGGAGAGAGGGACGGAGAGAGGGATGGAGAGAGGGACGGAGAGAGGGATGGAGAGAGGGATGGAGAGAGGGACGGAGAGAGGGATGGAGAGAGGGACGGAGAGAGGGATGGAGAGAGGGATGGAGAGAGGGACGGAGAGAGGGATGGAGAGAGGGACGGAGAGAGGGATGGAGAGAGGGATGGAGAGAGGGATGGAGGGAGGGATGGAGGGAAGGATGGAGAGAGGGATGGAGAGAGGGATGGAGGGAGGGAGGGAGGGATGGAGGCAGCTCCGGGCTGGGGAAGCGGCAGCCCCGGGCACGGGAGGGGGAGCGGCTCCGCTGCGCCTCCGCCCCGCACCCACCTGCGGCCGGGCTGGGGACGCTGTTCAATCCGGGGTCGGTATCAAATTCGGGGTCGGGCTGGGTCTCGGTGCCGGTGGCGGTGTGCGGTTCGGGGTTCGGTGCCGCTGCCGGTGCCGGGAGCCGCGCCGGGGCCGCCGGGCGCTTTTGTGGCTGGCGGGCAGGGCGGGGCGGCACTGATGTCACCGCGGGGCTGGCGGGGGCTGCAGCGGCCCCACCGCGCCCGCCACCGCCGCCGCTGCCCGGCACCCCCATCCCAACACCAGCGGATGGACCCTCTGCGGCTCTAAAAGCCGGAGGGAGCACCTCCCAGATGTTTCGGTCGGTATTCTGTTCTGCTGAACTTTTCCCTCGAAATTAAAAGAGACGTTGCAAGATTGGAGAATGGACTGAGAGCAGCCCCGGGGAGAAGGACACGGGGATGTTGGTGGATGAGAAGCTGAACGTGCCCCAGCCACGTGTTCTGGCAGCCCAGAGCCCCCCATGTGCTGGGCTGATCCCCCAGCGTGGGCAGCAGGGCAGGGGGGATTCTGCCCCTGTGCCCTGCTCAGGTGAGAGCCCACCTGCAGAGCTGCCCCAGCCCTGGGGTTCAGCACAGGGAGGGGCTGGAGCTGCTGGAGCCAGGCCAGAGGAGACCACGGAGCTGCTCCAAGGCCTGGAGCCCCTCTGCTCTGCAGCCAGGCTGGGAGAGCTGGGGGTGTTCAGCTTGGAGAAGGCTCCAGGGAGGCCTCACTGCAGCTTTTCCACAGATAAAAAGGAGTTTATAAGACTTCAGCAAGAATTGTTGTACAATATGGGTGGTGAGCCCTGGCACGGGGTGCCCAGGGAAGCTGTGGCTGCCCCATCCCTGGCAGTGTCCAAGGCCAGGTTGGACAGGGTTTGGAGTAACCTGAGACAGTGGAAGGTGTCCCTGCCGTGGCAGGAGGTGGGACAAGATGGGCTTTAAGGTCCCTTTCAACCCAACCCAGGCTGGGATTATGAGTCTCTTGTAACAAATTGCAGAGCAGGGGAGTGAGGACTCTCTGGCAATGGCCCCCATGGGAAGCCACCACAGCAGTACTGCTCTGGGTGCAGACAGAGAGGGGGGAAATATGCACAGCCCCAAGCTGCACGGGAGAGCCTGCAGAGGTGATGGGAAAACACTCCCAGCACAGCTGGGGGACAGGTGGGAGTCCAGTTCTCTGTGAAGGGAGAGCTCTGAGAAGTGAAGAGGACAAAGCACTGCAGGAGCAGAGACACTGCTGCCCTTCCCTAATGTCCCACACACCCTCTGTACCCTCACACATCCCCCTGAGCCCAAACACTCCCAGAGCAGTCTACAGAAAGTGGTGCTGCAGGGCTGCAAAGCTGCTTCTCCCTTTTTCCTGTGTGTTTCTATGCCAGGGCAGTATAGGAGCCCAGGAAGGCCCAGGACCTTGTGACAAACAATTCCAAGGCTCCAGAGGATGCTGTTTATACCCTGAAAGGCCAAGGGTGCTCCATGTGTAGGCCCTGCAGCCTGACTCCACACTGAATACTCTGTCTGGTTGCTGCTCTGTGCTCAGAGCCCTGGCAGGATCCCACATCCCAGCTGGAGTTTGGGTGCCCCTCACATTCTCATTCCTGCCTGATTCACAGCTTGTTGGGGTACAAACTCCCAGTCTCCATCCCCCTGGGAAACAGGGCCCTGGATCTGTCCCCCTCTGGCACTCCCCCTCTGCCTGTGGAGGAGGGCAGGGAGGGGAGTGGGACTCTCCCTGATCCCACCAACCCCACACAGGGATGGGAACCAGGTGGCACCAGACAGGGAAAGGATCTCCCCTTTCTTAGGCATTTTTAGTACCCTGGAAGGTTCCAAGAAGATTCCGTCCATCAGTGTTCTGTTCCCTGGACCTGGAGGTCAGCAAAAGGCCGCCACTTCCAGGAGCGGCTGCACAGGAAGCTCCTGGAGGGGAAGTCAGGAGAATGGAACAGTTTTGCTGGTGGCTAAACGGCTTCCCAGCCTGAGCTGCTGCCCTGGCAGCCCCTGGGGCACCTGTGCTCCATGAGGATCTGCCAGCCCTTGCAGCAGGTGAGGCTGGAGAGAAGCTGGATGCTCCAGTGCTCCTGATGGCAGTGGCTGTGGACAGGACTGCCAAGGGAGGCCAGCAGGGTGCCACTGGCAGAGGCTCCCATTGAATTTCTCTGGCCTGAGCTGGCCTTTTCCTCCTCGACAAATGGAAGAGGGTACTGCAGAACAGGCAGCTGACACGAGGAGCCTGATGGCTGCTCTCTGGGGCTCAGGGACCCTTCCTCTCACACTCCTCTCCCCAGGTACCACAGATCACCAGGGGCAGGCATTCTGCTGGCAGGAGCTGGGGAACCCAGGCTGCTGCAGCTGCTGGGATTGTGCAACTGAAACCGGCAGGAAGGGAGGAGGGCAGGGAGGGTAGCAGGGAGCTGCTTCCTGTGGACCCAGAAAACCTTGGCACCAGATTCCTTAGAAATTTTGCTGTGAACTCTGGGCTATGAAATTCCTGGCACAGCTCAAGGCCATTTCCTCTTGTCCTGTTACCTCCTACTTGGGAGGAGAGCCAGACCTCCACCTGGTTCCAGCTGTCTGTCAGGGAGTTGTAGAAAATGAGAAGGTCACCCCCTGAGCCTCCTTTTCTCCAGCTCCCTCAGCTGCTCCTGGTGCTGCAGACCCTTCCCCAGCTCCGTTCCCTTCCCTGGACACGCTCCAGCTGCTCCTCAGTGTCTCTCCTGCCATAAGGGCTCCCAGGACTGGAGGTGCCCCAGCAGTGCCAGCACAGAGGGACAGGCACTGCTCCTGCTGGCTGCCCCATGGCTGGTACAAGGCAGGATGCCACTGGCCTCCTTGGGCACACTGACCACTCATGTCAAGCAGCTGTCAACCAAAACATCTCCCCCTGCAGCTGCTCCTGGTGGCCAGAGATCTCCCACAGGGTTCCCTGAGGCCTTGTGGAGCGTTAGACATATCCCAGAGCTTATGTCCCCACAGCATCTGGGAATGAGCATCCTTTCCCTGGGCACTGGGAAGCCTCTGCCAGGCGGCTCAGAGGCTGTGTCTAAGCCAGGGTGCAGGAGATGGTGCTGCAGATGCCAACCTGCAGCAGACTTGGGCAGACCTGCCCCCTCCAGCCTCCATCCCACAGGAGCAAGGCAGGGGCTGCCAGGTTTCAGAGGCTCTCCTACTGCTGTTTCTCTTCTCTAGAGGAGGAAGAGGAAGTAGATGCAAAGCTGCCTGTCAGCTTCAGAAAGGATCCCTGTATCCCTCAGTTGTACTGCTGGAAACTCCATCTCTGGTCTTTGCTCTGAAGGGGGCCAGGCTTGTGAAGCACCCCATTGCAGAGGGAGTGGGGCCCAGGCCTGGCCCCTTCCAGCCCTGGCACGGGATGCCTTGTGTGCCACAGGGACACTCTCAGCCCCAAGCCCATCCCAGCTCACCTCCCAGTGTCTCCCCAGTGGCAGTGGTGTCTCTTGGACTCTGTCACCTGAGGCTGCCTGGGGCTGTCCCCTCTACCTCTCACCTGCTGCAGCCTTCCCATCCCCTCAACAGCACCCAGCAGAGCCAGGGGATGCAGGAGAGCAGGAGGTTTCATTTCAGGGACTTACAGCCAGTCTCTTCTCCCAGGGAACAAGGGACAGGACAAGAGGATGTCACCTCAAGTTGCCCCAGGGGAGGTTCAGGCTGGATATTAGAGAAAACTCTATGGTGCTTTGCAGCTGAGAAACTGCTCAGCACCTGCCAGCCAGGGCAGGGAGGAGATCTCTTGCTGCCAAGCCAACAGCTGGGGTGAAAATGCTCTCCTCTGATAAATGTGGTTCATTAAAGGCTAATTGTATCATTAACACACCCCTCCATCCCAAAGGTAACCACTCCATCCCCAAAAGTATGAACAGCCCTCACTGGGGTGGTTTTTGTCACTCTCTTTTTAAAAGCAAAGCAAAAGAATTTTACACATAAAGATCTGCATGGTATGAGTCACCCAAGTTCCACCTAAACAGGAAGAAACCACATAAAAAGTAAGTTGAGAATGAGGGAAAAGTGAGGGAAGACTCCATAGTTACTGCTGGGCTCAGTCAATGGGCTGACCCAGCCTTCTTCCCTGTCAGGACCTATTGGGTAAGAACTGCACTCTGTGCACACTGAATGCTTTAATTGGGGATTAGAGCTTGTCTGGGGATTGCTTTGAACACATTTGTGCAGTCAGATCCTGTCACTGACAAATCCTACCGCTGACAGGTACTATCACAGTTCTCAAACTCTAACCCGTCACTGTTTTGTATCAATAAAGAGATTATTCTGTAGGTTCTGTGAAAAACGATGTTTCACCTTTTTATATTAATTTATAAGTTTAATAAAAATAAAATAAAATAGAATAAAAATAGACAATAAAGGAGAAAAAAAAAAACAAAGCTCTTTTCGGCCAAGGTGCTGATTCCAACAAGATCAGCACACCGTCTCTTCTCAGATCCTTTGTTTTTAAGGACTTCTGTGTTACATATTTAAATGAGCTAATACATGATTCAAATATTCATGTTTGGTTTCAAGACTTCCCTTAATTATACAGTTTTTCTATGTGGCCTTGCTAAGTCTAGACAGAGGTAGTGAATCTTTCTTCTTCAACAAGGCTCAGTTGTTCCTTATCTTCAGGAATTCCAGCTGGCCCTCCTGTCTTCTATCTCTTTGAGGAATTAAAAAAAAACAACAATCCCATCTCTACTTTGTTACAATCTAAGAATATTTATCTATCACAATTTTTTAAATTCTATTAATAAAAAAACCCATGCAATATAACTTTCCCGTATTATACATAAAGCAATCTGCTTGTTATATGTGAAAAGCCAACTCCAAAATACGCATTTATCAGTTCTGAGGGCGAGTCCTTCCCTGGTTCCAGCAGTGGGCAGCAGCAGGGACCGTACTCAGATAAAGAGGAAGAGCCCCTGCAGAGGCAGAAAGTGGGAAGAGCTGCCCAGGGCTCTCTCTCCCTTGTTCTGCAGAAAGTCAGCGGCACCGCTCTCCTTGCCAGCAGGACGGCTCGGGGAAGGAAAGCTCCCCCTAACGGGGCGCTGGCAGGCTGCTCAGGCACAGCTCGGCTCTCCTGGGCCACTGAGACAAATTAAACACCGAGGGTCACGTAAATCTCCCCACACCAAAGAGAAAATCCCTTTTCACGGGGTGTGGGTGTAGCACTTGGGGACACGGGTTAGTGCTGAGCGTGGCAGCTCTGGAGGAATGGCTGGACTCAGGGAGCTTTTCCAGCAGCATGGGCCTGTGATTCCCTGATTCCAAAGATTCCCTGATTCCCTGAGGCCCTGATTCCCTGATTCCCTGATTCCCTGATTCCCTGAGGCCCTGTTTCCCTGATTCCCTGATTCCCTGAGGCCCTGATTCCCTGATTCCATGATTCCCTGAGGCCCTGATTCCCTAATTCCCTGAGGCCCTGATTCCCTGATTCCATGATTCCCTGATTCACTGATTCCCTGATTCCCTGATTCCATGATTCCCTGAGGCCCTGATTCCCTGATTCCCTGAGGCCCTGATTCCATGATTCCCTGAGGCCCTGATTCCCTGATTCCCTGAGGCCCTGATTCCCTGATTCCCTGAGGCCCTGATTCCATGATTCCCTGAGGCCCTGATTCCCTGATTCCCTGATTCCATGATTCCCTGATTCCCTGATTCCCTGATTCCATGATTCCCTGATTCCATGATTCCATGATTCCCTGATTCCCTGAGGCCCTGATTCCATGATTCCCTGATTCCATGATTCCCTGAGGCCCTGATTCCCTGATTCCCTGAGGCCCTGATTCCATGATTCCATGATTCCCTGAGGCCCTGATTCCCTGATTCCCTGAGGCCCTGATTCCCTGATTCCATGATTCCATGATTCCATGATTCCATGATTCCATGATTCCATGATTCCCTGATTCCCTGAGGCCCTGATTCCATGATTCCCTGATTCCCTGATTCCCTGAGGGCCGGGCAGGCACCACCACGGCTCCCAGCCCCAGCTGGTGTTGTACCGCCGTGGGATGTGGCATTGGGAAGCGCTGGGCCCCTCGGCTCGGCAGGGCTCAGCTGCCCCAGTCAGGCCCAGTTGTACCTGAGGGCTGAGGGAGCTGGCTGGGGGCTCAGCCTGCAGAAAAGGAGGCTCAGGGGGAACCTTCTGTCTACACAACTCCCGACAAGAGGGGGCAGCCGGGAGGGATCGGGCTCTGCTCCCAGGGAATAAGGGAGAGGCAGTTTCACCCTCTCCAGGTTCATTTCCCAAAGGGCTGAAGGGCCTGCCCAGCTTGGCACAGCATGCACGGTGCGGCTGGACCAGGCCGGGCCAGGCACTCAGGTGTTGTCTGGGTTTTTGCCGTTCTCCTCTGTCTCCTTTAAGGAGTTTGTAAAAGTCTTGTTTTAGCCTTCTGTGTCTTTGGAGTCAGATACACTCTCATATAAATAAGCCATTTGTTATGGTGAAATCTAGAGGTGTTTACATTCTTTTCATAAAGGAGGAGACTGTTGACGGACTGCTACATGGTCCAGTGTGGATGGAGAAGAAGATTTTCTTCCTCCAATCCATGATCACTGCTGGAATTCGATAAATGCTGATTCTGTAAATAAAGTCCTTCTTCTTTCCACCTCGGACATCGCAAGGTGTGGGTGTGAGTTCTTGTGTCGGTTGCGACACTTGGGAATGCTCACACCACAGGGTCCAGCCAAAGAGTGTCCTGGGGCAGGCAGATGGAGCCCAAAAGCAGTGACCAAAGCCAATCAAGGCATCAGAAATACTGTTTAGAGCTCAAACAAACCTGGTGGTGTTCCCTGAGGGGAAGGGCTTGGGGGGGGCTGGTGCACGGACAGTAACAGCCTGTTACCAAATTCAAGCAGCTGTCAACCAAAACATCTCCCCCTGCAGCTGCTCCTGGTGGCCAGAGATCTCCCAAGGGTTCCCTGAGGCCTTGTGGAGCGTTAGACGTATCCCAGAGCTTATGTCCCCACAGCATCTGGGAATGAGCATCCTTTCCCTGGGCACTGGGAAGCCTCTGCCAGGCGGCTCAGAGGCTGTGTCTAAGCCAGGGTGCAAATTTAGCTTGGGCTAGATTCACCCCAAGGACAGTAGGGCTAGATTCACCCCAAGGGCAGGAGGGCTAGATTCACCCCAAGCCCTGCCTTGTGAATCCCTCACCGATGGGATTTAGCACAGAGTTTTCCAGAGAAAGCAGCTGTGCAGAAATCTGGGACAAACTCTGCCAGGTCCAGACGTCCCTGCTGCCTGTGGCCTGGCCCACGCGGAGGCAGCTGTGCTCCTGCAGCCGACGGGGGGCACGGGGGGCAGAGACCCACCTGCAGCCCCTGGGGAGTCCTGCTTGGAGGGCTTGGAGCCTGTGGGAAGCCCCTGCTGAGCAAGGCCCTGTGCTCCCCTGCAGGGAGGAGCTTGGCATGCTGAAGCAGGTTTGACTGCACCGCTTCTGGCCAACGCAGCAAAAGGTACCTAGGAAATAGCAAATGAGGATTTTTTTTTTTTCTCCTTGTTTTCCCCCCTTTGGAGGTTTGTAGTGTCTGGAAGGGAACTGACAGGGTGCTCTCCCAGTGATCAGCTGGGAATACACTTGAGGAAAACAGCTACTCCCCAGGGACAAGGGTTCTGCAGGCAGCACTTTGCAGCCCCTTCTTGCCCCTCCCTGACATGGCTTCCAGCTGGGCTTTGTAGCAGATGGACCAGATGGACCTCCTGGAGGAGTGTTGTTCATGCTGGAGGACTTGGACTTGTATGCTTTCTAAGAAGATTTGCTTCAAGGGCCAAAAAAGTCACCATTGTGTTGGTTGTTTTGTTCTCCCCCAAAGTTCTGCCTCCTAAAGCAACCCAGGAAAGCCAAAGTCCACTAAAACCATGTCAGGAACTGCAATAGCACCTGAGCTGGGTGGACAGCACAGGACATTTTTTTTCTTTCTTTTTCGCTCATTGAAGGCATTTCTTTTTCTTGCCAATGATTATCAAAGAGCACAACTCCTGGCCTTAATTTTGGAGCTGCTGATTTTTTGTGTGACGCGGCACAAAGAGCACATGAGGGGCTACATCCTCCATTGGCATTTGCTAAGAAGAGTCCTCCTCTTGATCAATTCCAAACATACATCTCTGGCCTTGAGTGAGTAGCCTTTGGCATTTCCTTCTTCCAAGCTTAGTGTGTCCTGGGTGGAAGGTGTTCCACGGGACACTTGAACTCAGGATTCATGGGAAGGGATGGGAATGAATTTCTGAACTGCAGCCCTGGCCTGTGGCTCTGGAATCCTTGCATTTCTCTCTTCACAAAGGTGCTCTACACTTCCTGAGGAAGATCATTGCCCTGAAGGACGAGCTTTATACCTGTTACAATCATCCAGGGAGACCTCTTGGCAGCCCTTGTGCAAGCTCTGAGAATGGAGCTACAGCCAGCCTGCTCTGACAGACAGCCGGGGGTTCTTGTGGTAACGCTGCCCCTGTCTTCTGTTTCCTTCTCCCTCTCTCCTTTTCCCTCTCTGCTCTTTTTTCCCCTATCCCCCTATTGTAAGGACACATACCCTTTTTTATCAGTAAACTTTCGTCAGGTCGCGTTTGTGCTTTATTTTTATCTGGGAAATCTATCAAAAAGAATCCTTCCTTTTGTAGTGGAACGGGACAGCGCCTCAACAGCCACTGTCCTTACTGCCCACTGTCAGGGGCTCCACTCTTCAGTCTGGGACAAGGAACTCTTGAACCATTTCTGTTCTAGTAATTCCAAACTCCAGGTTTGTGATTTTGTACTGTCATGCCAACCATTATCTGGCCTTTCTATGAACATTGAACAGCCCTTACTGTGGCTCCTAACTCCTGTTCATTAGAGTGGGGCGTGCTATTTTGCACACCGGGGATGTCAGATACACGGCTCCACAGCTCCTGGGGGCTTCCCTGGAACTTTGCTGGAGTCGTTTTAATGCCAACGAGCAAATACTGTCTACTCTGGGGGATTTGTCATTGATGATTCAGCGGCACAGCCGCCCTGAGAGTCCTCCAATAAACAATTGGAGGCAAATCCTCCGTGCAGCAGCTGGGCACTGCAGAATAAGCAAAGACGGAGAGGGGCAGCCCCTTCCCCGAGACCGCTGAGCTGCTGCAGTGATGCAGCCACGAGAGGGGGCTCGGGGAAGGCGCAAGGAAGCCGAGCCAAGGATCTCATCCCAAAGCCTGAGCATCCTCATCCCTGCCTGCTACAGGTCCCGCTGCAAGGGAGCAGCCGGCAGGGGCTGTGCCGGAGGGCCCGGGGGACCCCCGAGCTCGGGGTTAACAAGGGGAAGCCAGACACTTGTGAAAAACGACGTTTCATCTTTTTTTATTAATTTGTAAGTTTAATAAAAATAAAATAAAATAGAATAAAAATAGACAAGAAAGGAGAAAAAAAACCAAAGCTCTTTTCGGCCGAGGTGCTGATTCCAACAAGATCAGCACACCGTCTCTTCTCAGATCCTTTGTTTTTAAGGACTTCTGTGTTACATATTTAAATGAGCTAATACATGATTCAAATATTCATTTTTGGTTTCAAAACTTCCCTTAATTATACAGTTTTCTGTGTGGCCTTGCTAAGTCTAGATAGAGGTAGTGAATCTCTCTTCTTCAACACGGCTCAGTTGTTCCTTATCTTCAGGAATTCCAGCTGGCCCTCCTGTCTTCTATCTCTTTGAGGAATTAAAGAAAACAACAATCCCATCTCTACTTTGTTACAATCTAAGAATATTTATCTATCACAATTTTTTAAATTCTATTAATAAAAAAACCCATGCAATATAACTTTCCCGTATTATACATAAAGCAATCTGCTTGTTATATGCGAAAAGCCAACTCCAAAATACGCATTTATAACAAACTGAAATACTAAATGCATGCGATCGCGCCTGTTGGTTCCCCGCTGTTTTCCCCAGGCATTCTTTAAATACATCTTTAGATGCCCAGAGAATAAAAAAAAAAAAAAATCTTGTCGTATTTCTTCTCTAATGTCTATAACCTCGCACAAATCCTGTATTAGTGTGGCGGAAGTGTTGCACAAAGTTCTGATAAACCTTCCTGTCTTCTGAGCTGTTCAAGGAGGATGAATTTGGTTTCATGAAGGTTTCAGAAGTTTTAACTTTTTTTTTTTTTTCCTATGTTCCTTGTGCCAGGGTTAGAGAGCTTTCACAGACGTACTGATGATTCTTGCTTGCAAATCTACAAGGTTCCGGCATTTCCTCAATAAAATCAGCCACTCGTCTGAGCGGCAGCTGCTGGACCGAGCCGCTCCGGGAGCTCCACACCCCCGTGTCCGTCCCGATGGCAGCGGGACATTGGTCCCGAGGGTCCAGAGAAGGGAACGGAGCTGGGGAAGGGTCTGGAGCCCCAGGAGGGGCTGAGGGAGCTGGCTGGGGGCTCAGCCTGCAGAAAAGGAGGCTCAGGGGGAACCTTCTGTCTACACAACTCCCGACAGGAGAGGGCAGCCGGGAGGGATCGGGCTCTGCTCCCAGGGAATAAGGGACAGGACAGGAGGAAACCACATCAAGTTATGCCCGGGAAAGCTTTCGGTTGGCTATTAGTAAGAATTTCTTCCCAGAAAAGGCATTGAAAGGGGCTGGCCAGGGCAGTGGCGGAGTCCCCATCCCTGACGGCACAACGTCCAAGGGACGACTGCTCGTGGCACTCTGCTGGTGGCACTCGGTGCTCTGGGCTGGGTGGCCAGGTGGCGAAAGGCACAGGCTGGACCCGCTGATCCCGAAGGTCCGTGCCACCCTCAGCGGTTCCAGCATTCCATCACCCCAGGGAAGCCACAGCCACAGCGCCCGACCGCACCCGCGCCAGGGGGCCGCCGGGAGTTGTAGTCCTGCTCGCGCCCAGGTGCGGCGCCGCGCGAGGGCCGCCGGGAGCCGCGGCCGCCCCGGGGCAGGTGCGGCGCCGCCCCCGCCCGAACTACATGTCCCGGGGTGCCGCGGGGCGCGCGCGGCGCGGGCGCGGCGGCGGCGGCGGGGGCGTAGCGAAGATGGCGGCGGGGGCGCTGCGCCCCGCTCCGGGCTGAGCGCGGCGCGGCCCCGCGCGGCCCTCAGAGCGGCGGCGGCGATGTCCGAGCCGGAGCACCTGGGCGGGAAGCGGGCCGAGTCGGCGCGGCTCCGGCGGGCCGAGCAGCTGCGGCGCTGGAAGGGCTCCCTGACCGAGCAGGAGCCGGTGGCGGCGGGGGGCGGCCGCGGCCGGCATCGCGGCGCGGGGGGGTCCCGCGTCCGCTTCGAGGAAGGCGCCGTGTTCCTGGCCGCCTGCTCCAGCGGCGACACCGAGGAGGTGAAGAGGCTGCTGGGCCGCGGAGCCCGCATCAACACCACCAATGTGGACGGGCTGACAGCCCTGCACCAGGTACCGGGGCCGGGGGGCGGCCTGGCTTTGTGTACCCTCGGTCAGCACCGGCCCGGGGGGCCCGGCGGTACCTGCAGCCCCGGCCGGGCGTGTTGGGAAATTGGTTCGGTACACTTTGATCCGGGCCCCGTCCGGCGCGGTCAGTCTGTGTCAGAGCACAGACCGAGGTGGTCCAGTCGGGCACTGGGATGTACCAACTTTTCACACGATTATTAAGTAGGTTAATTAACAAAAATAAAGCCAGGGCTGCGGGCCTGACCAGGCAACCAATTTATTAATTTTTTTAAAAAACTTAGGATGTGATTAATGTCTCATGAAGTGCCGGGAAAATTTCCCGGGAGAGCTGCGAATTTTGCAAGGTCAGGAGTGTCTGGCCAGTTCTTGTGTTGTGTTTTATCAGAGTTGCCTTGAAACTCCCCAGACTGCTCCTTGGTAGAGAGCAGAGAGTGGCCACATGGCCGATTAGCAACGTAGATTCTATTAATACTCATCCAAATGTGAGGATGGTCCAAAGTGGTTGCAGGAATTGGCTGCAGAGTGGTAAAGCCTTGACTGTCAAGAAACGCGTGCTGTCTTCAATCCGTAGCTTTTGCTGCTCTGGTGTGAGTGAGCAGGAATGCAAGGGAACATAGAAAACTGCCTCCCTGGAATATTGAGAAACCTGTTGCTGTCCAAGACTGATTGAGAATTTAGCAAGGGCGTGTGAAATGAGCGTCTCAGAGTGGTGCATCTGGTCAGTGAAATGAATCTGATTTGGATCCGGGCCAGCTTTGGGAAGAAAATTTTCTTAGCTCAAGATAGTGTAGATTAAGCATGTAGTGCAGCAACAGGAGTGGGGGGGAAAAACCCACAGTTCAGGAATAACATCTGGACCTAAGATGTGTTCGTAAGCAGTAATGTGTTAACAGCACAAATAGCAGGACAGCTCTTGAGTTAATCAGGATTTCTTCTTTGCTGGGCTGATGTTAAGGAAGCATTTGGGACATGAACACGGTGGTTCAGGAGCTTGCTGGCTTCTGGCTGTTTGGGAAAAAGGGGCAGGGAGATTCATTCATTTTGGTTCGGACTTGCAAAAATAAGTTGTGAAGCAAAGAGCATGCAAGCTAACAGGCTGTCAGGTTGAATAAGACTTCAGCTGGCAAAGCAGTGACCTTTGTAATGGCTGGGCCTTTTCCTTGGTTATTTGTGGAGTTTGGTATAGCAACAGCAAATAAACTGCCCTGTGTTAGTAACCTGCAGTACAGCACATGTACATTTCTTATCAAATGAGTAGTCCTGTAGACACTGGTAAGAACCAACTGCTGAAAAGCTGGTTATTGATTTGCATTTTGACAGCCAGGAAGGCTGAATTCAAGGTGGATACATGATAGAGTTGGGATGACTTCATGAGGGGTTTCCAGCCAGGGTCGATGGTGATCCCCTGAGCAGGGCCTGGGTCTCTTGCTGCTGGGGGTGTTGTGAAGTGTGCTGGACTCTGAGGGCAGGCAGTGAACTCGGCAAGGTCACACCCTGGAGACCGAGGCAAGCCATGTATTGCCAGGCAGGCTGCAAATTGAATCCTGTGTACGTAAAGGACACAGAATTGTAGCCTCTGTGCCTCAGGAGCACGGTGTCAGGTGACACTGGATGGTAACACCTAGGGCTCCTGGATGAGTGAGCGGCGGAGCAGATGCTGGCAGTACCTGCCAGCTGCTTATGTGAAGTGTTTCTTCACAAACTTGACAGAAAGGGAGGGTGACCTTACTCTGACCGGAATAAAAACTTTGTTCCAATGTCCCATGGATGTAATAACAGTTTTGCTGAAGAGTGACGAGATGTTCCTGCACACCCAAATGGAGCAAATGCTGTTTTGTTAAAGGTTTTGATGTGCATGCTGAGTCTGTAAATGTCTGTCAGATGAAAATGTTCATCAGCATGGTCAGGGAGGTTGTTATGAGTTCCCTTCTCTGAACCTGTCCAAAACAGATTTTGTTTTCATGTTGCTTGGAGAGTGATGCTGCCTATGGTAAAGCATCAGCCAAGGCCAGTTGGGGATCCCCAGAGCACTGGTTGACAACCAGAATGATGTAGTACATGTGAGGATATTTAAATAACTTCCCTTAGTGTTAGAAACACAATGTTACATTACAGGGCAGATGGTAATGACAGTATGCTCATTTAATACCTGTGCAACCAAATGGCCACTCAATGTGGAAGGAAATCCTACACATTGAAAAGAGCTGGCTTTGTTGACAGAAACATCAGGTAATTTATTTTTTTTTTATTAAAGAATTTAATATATGATACCTGCTCTGGATGAGCAATCAGGTCTTTTTAGGTAATGGAAGGGTTAACCAAGTCAATTGACTTAATTTGTCAGAGTCGGCAGCTGCTGCCACAAAAGCTGAAGCCAATCTTACAAATCGGGTTAGTTTGTTTGAAGCACAGGCTGGCCCCGAATACTGTGTGTGTTCACAAATAAAATTACACTTGCTCTGGTATCTGGGCCACTGTGGCTAGGATCCATTGTGTACTTGCTGTGTGAGAAGCCGGCTTGGCTATTTATAGCCACAAAGCTGTGTTTTGAAAATAGCCTTTTCAATTACAAGTGATGGTTCTGAGCCTGCAGCCCGTGTCACTGCCCTCTTTGGAGGCATCAGGTGCTGCACAGACCTGCCCCACAGCCCCTGTCTGGAACTTGTAGGGTGGCTTCAGCTACACTTTGTCTACCTCAGTGTCTGCAGAATTGAGTTGCTGGATGAACATCAGTCCTGTATTTTCAATGATTAACTTACATTATATTCAGTGAATTGTTTTTGACAGTGGTTTTGCGTCTAATGCAGAATGGAAAGGGAGATCTTAGTTAAATGTGAGTGAATATATAGAAATCATCAAGAAAAAACTGCTACCAGTTGGTGAAATGAACTATTGGTGGCACTTGAACTTCTCTAGCGTTTGCTGGTGGTGGGAAATGGGTGTGAACTGCTCCTCTGTCTCCTGGGTGACAGATAAAACCAGAGAGTAAACTTGTATGAAAATTGAGTCTTAAGGGAAAAACATTCTACTGCTTCTAGTTGGGAAAGCATCTCCCAATGTAATAATAGCAATGCTTGTTTGTCTTCAAGGGCTCGTTCACAAAGGATGACAGCAAAGGTTGTTTATCCTCTGTCTGTCCTTTGATGATTTACTCTCTGTTTCCCTTTGGCCTGTTCCAAGGAGAAGTGAGTTGCTCATGAAATAACTCCTGTGTCATTTACAGTACTCTGCAGTACCTTGGTGCTTGCTGTTGACTTTGTTTTCAGGTGCTGGGTGCCTGTGCTAATTCAGGAGCTGCTTCCTGAAGAGTCAGGTACTTTGTGCAGTGACTGGCTTAGGTGGAGGCTGTTTGTTATGCTCAGTTTGTTATTCTCATTCCTCCTTCTGAGCCAGAGCTGTAAAACTGCAGGCATGTCTGGTTGCTCCTCAGAGCTTTATAAGGTGGCATCTGTGTCAAAAGGTTTGGGCAATTTTCAGCTGCTGCTCAACAAGTTTTCCATTTCCTCATACAGGTTGTGTGCAGCCATAAGAAAGCAGGAAGCAGCAGGAGTTTTGGACAGTCCAGAAACCAGACAGAGGTGATAGAGAGCACTCAGCCCCATTACAGCAGTCTGAAGACTTTTGGAAGAGGCATTGATGTGCTAACACTGGAACAAAATCTGAGGACTGAGGGGAAGGAGGAAAGGATTCCCACCACTTCTATGTTCAGCACTAAACCATGTCCCTAGGTGCCACAGCTATACACGTTCAGGGATGGTGTCACTGGGTAACCTGTGCCAGGGCCTGACCACCCTTTTTGGCAAGAAATTTTCTATAATATTCAGCCTAAACCTCCCCTGGCACAGCCTGAGGCCTTTCTCTCTCATTCTGTCCCTGTTCCCTGGGAGCAGAGCCCAACCTCCCCTGGCTGCCCCCTCCTGTCAGGGAGTTGTGCAGAGCCACAGGGACCCCCTGAGCCTCCTTTTCTCCAGGCTGAGCCCCTTTCCCAGCTCCCTCAGCCCCTCCTGGTCCTCCAGACCCTTCCCCAGCTCCATTCCCTTCTCTGGACACAAAATTTCTTCATCACCGAAAGGTAACAGCCAGTCTGTGCCCTGAAAGGTGAGGAGATCACACGACTTACAGTGGCATGGCAACTCTGGAATGAGTGTTCAGGTGTCCCATCTTTGGGGCATCACAGCTGTGCTTTAAGGTGGTTCAGCTTCTGATCTTTAAGTTGGTGATGATAACATCATAAATCAGGCTGCATTTTTTAAGATTGGGTGGCTGCATTGCCTAAAAATACATTCATTCCTAGAACAGAAGGTTATCTAGGGAGAGCCATACCTTTCCCACCGTGCTGTGCAGAGTTCCTTTATGAAGGTGTACTTCTGCCAGGAAAAATAAAGTTGCAAGCTTCTTGTGCTGTATGTAACGCTGCTCGTCAAAGTGAAATATGGCACTGTCAAAAATAGGGTCTATCACTAGGGTGAGGGAAATGGGGTTTTTGGGTTTCAGTTATAAATGGGAATTCAGTAGCATGTACCATCCCACAGGGCTCTGAATAAAGTGAGAGAGCTTGGATGCCTACAATATACCAGAAATTTATGAGACAAAATAGCTAAAATCTAAAGTGCTGTTTTATCAATCTCATGCTTTTATTTTCTTCCTTTTGGCTTACTCACTCCCTGTTTTGCCTTGATGTTTTCATCAAGGGTTCAATTGTCTTTCCCTTGCATCTCTATTTCCAAGCAATCTCCTGAGTGGGCAGAATTAACTGTAGACTCCACAAACTAACCTTGAGCTGCAATTAGAGACTGGGAGAGCTGCTACTGCTGGCAGCAGGGCAGGAAACCTTCCCCTGGTTTGGCTTGGGGCACTTTCAACTGGTTGGTTTGGCTTCTGGAAACCGAAGACAACCACATCATTTACTCAGGACTGGGTGCCTGGGAGGAAACTCTGCATTTTAGTAAGTGGATGGGTGTTTGGGAGGGGAAATGTGCATCTTCATTGCTTCCTTCCTCAGCCTTTGTTTATCCTGCCCAGTGATTCCATGTGTCAGGCTCTGCTGCTCCCCATAAACACTGAGCAGGGGAGCTGGTGGGATTTTCAGCAGCAACTTCCTTCATGACAGCAGCTGGCAGTGCTGCCCCTGGTCCCTTAGTGCTCTCCATGGAAAGGTTCTCATCTCCACTGGAGCTGCTGGGCAGGCTGGAGTCCTGGCCTCACATGGAAAGCTCATTTGGAAAGCAAAGGTTTTTTAGAGAAAGCTTTTTGTGCCTAATGTATGCTGAAAGCTTTCTGACTTGTGCAGATGAAATTCTTGAGCTTGAATCAGAGGTGGAGACAAGTTTTCCGTGCTGCATACTTGCCTGAATCAACACGGTTTGATAAGATTGAAAGCCAGCTCAGCAAAAATGCAGGAATGAGCAATGAATGCAGTGCCTGCTCCAGCAGCACAGGGTCCTGCAGCTCCTGCTGGCATGGCTGGAAGCATTCAGTGTTTGTGCTCAAACATTGATGTTATGTACATTTATGTGCAGAACTCTAAGCAGGAACCTAGATGAAACTCCCATCACCCTGGCATTATTTTTACAATTTATAATGCCTTTTGCTTATTTTAATGGGGAGTGTTGGGGCTGGGATCTATTTCTATTTCAAACAGTTTTAGAGATTTGGAATTCAAACAAGGTACTGTGGGGCTTGTGAGACATCACAAGTGCTGTGTTTTGTAATACACTGAGATAATAACTGACTAATATTAAAATACAGGACTTCTGAGTTGGTTTGCTGGTTCCCAATTGAGGATTATTGTATACCATCAGTCAAAAGGGCTTGTCAGACTGTATATTAGAGCAATCAGTTTTGAGAAGGTTGCGAGAGGGGAATATTACTTAAGTGGTTGTATAAATTGGTATTTTATTCCTTCTAACTTTTGAATACAAATCAGGGCAGGTGGAACATTAAATATTCTGAAACATGGCTTTTAAAAAATGGTGTTTGTGCAGAGGGCTGGAGTAAAAAATGAAAGAGAGACCCGGAGCCTTTCAGGGGAATGGCAGCCCCTGCTATGCAGTGACAGGATCCCCAGCTGAGTGAATTGTTTGACCTAGTGCTGATGGTATGGCCCCAGCACGGTGAGGGTGCCCAGTATAAATCCTGGGGTCTGAGTCTGCAGTTTATTTTGGGCTGTCCTTGTAAAGGGAGGTGCCACAGCTGTCCCTGCAATCTCCTTTCTTGGGCCACAGCAAACTGATCTGCACAGGGAGGAAAGGTGCAGCTTGCAGGAGAAGCCTTAGCAGGAAAACTTGACTTGGTAAAAATTTTGAGGCCAGGTGGGACAGGGCTTTGAACTGCCTGGTCCAGTGGAAGGGTTGCTGTCCATGGCAGGGCGTTCAATGAGATGAACTTTAGGGTCCCTTCCAACCCAGATGAGTTTGTGATTCTAGGGAGGAACGATTTGGGTGCTTTCATGGGGCTCACTTCAGCATGAGTGGGCTCAAGAGCAAGCTCGTGGTGAGTATAGTCTATCCAGGCCTGTGCAGAGATGTTTCAAGCTGCTGTGAACTTGAAGTGGAAGCAATGGGACCCAGAGGATGGCTGTGAGATGAAGCTCCAACTTGCACAGCTTCAAGGAGCCAAGCTTTATTTCCTCCCTTCGCTCCTGAGATGCCCTGCCTTTTACTGTGGTGAAACACGACCTTTCTTAAATGCTTAATTCTTAAAATGTTTTTCAGAGAAGATTGGCTTTTCTGCATTTCCAGACTAATGAGCACAATACCTCACATTGCTAACAGCCAGATCTTGGGAGTCAGGCTTCTCTTTCACATCGAGCTGTTGACAATCAAGGACATCAAGATTCCTGATTCAGACACCTACGTAATTTCTCATGTCAGTTTTCAGTCATAATAATTGTAATGTGCAGTGCTTACAAGTGATCAGTATTTTAGAAAGTACATCCACGTGTTCTCTTGTTAAATATTTTCCTATTAAACGAATTTTGGAAAAATCAGTCTCCTTTCTGCTTTAAACTCTAAGCTTAAATATAGACTTTGCTGATCTGAAAACAACCAAAATAACTGAAAATTCAGTCTTTAAGAGTAAGTGGTATGATTTATTTTTCTTTAATGCTGAGTAGTTTGGGATTTTTGTATCTTGTTTCCTATGGCTGGACAAAATAGAACAGTCTTAGCTTCTAGGAGTCTCACTGGAAATGTTTCTATAATACAATAAGCTGACCTTGCAGAGGGACACAAGCAGCTTCAGTGTTGCTTTTCCAGCATTCAGCCTTGCTCATAAATCTTTCTGAGATGTACAGAATGCAGAGTGACCACCTGCCATTAGCTTTTTATGTGTCACTGCCTTTTCAGGGTAAAACTAAACCTGGCCCCTGTCTGATCCCCTGAGCCAGAGCATTGATTTGCCACAGTGATTGCTCACCATCCATTTCTGGAATCTCTCTGAAACCACCTCCTATTTATAATTTGTCATTCCCTGCTGTACAGTTAATGCAATTTTGTATCAAAGCCTGCTGGTCTTTTACATCTGAAGTAGTGCAGTAGCAGCAAGTCCTAGTACAGGCTTGCCTGAACACAAGTGCTGGCTCAGGGAGGGGATTCTAGCAGTGGTTTAGGGAAGGTGGCTGTGTGGGCTCTGCCCAAACCTAGCTTATGTCTGTTTAGTTTGGACCTTTAAATAGAGTAGCATCACCCAGAGGAATGCACTCCAGCATGAAGTTGGTAGGGCACAAGGAGCTGCTCCCAGTTCACACATGGGCTTTGTGCTTGGATTGAAGCATCCAGGAGTGCTGCTGGTTTCCTTCTGAAGTCAAAGTAGGAAGCATCTTCATCTTCTGGGATTTAAATTCATATGGATTGTCAGCCTTACCCCAAGAAAACTGTTAATTATCAATTATCTTGAGTGACAATTATAAAAAGCGGAAACTTTATAAAAAGAGTGGCTTCTTACCCAGGCAGATAGCAATAGGGCAAGAGGGGGAACAGTTTTATGCTAAAAGTGAAGATGTTTAGATTGCATATTGGGGAAAAAATTCTTCCCTGTGAAGGTGGGGAGGCCCTGGCACAGGTTGCCCAGAGAAGCTGTGGCCACCCCACTCCTGGCCAGGTTGGACAGGGCTTGGAGCAGCCTGGGGTAGAGGGAGGTGTCCCTGCCCATGGCAGTGGATGGAACTGGACAAGCTTTAAATTCCCTTCAAACCCAACCCAGCCTGGGACTCTGTGATCTCTGACAATTTGATACTTCATGTCAGGCATGTAAATAGAGATTTCCCCCTGTGAGATTGGTGGGACTGGGGAGCTCTGACCCAGCTGGCTGTGAGTGCTGTGGCTTGCTTTAATTGTTCTGGTATACTCAAATACATATGTGCATGTATACATATATATTTATATCATTGTTCTGAGTTACATCATTAGCAGAGACCCTGCCTGTGCCAACAGAAATAATCAGAATATTAAATACTGTTGTGGTACTGGAGGGTGAAACGTTCCAAGTTTTTATCTGACAAGCCACTTTTTGACCCTGTTTGCTCCGTGGTTTCTGTAAGCGAGGTGACACACTCAGCGTGGACAGCTTTGGTGTTTTTGTGGCTAGCAACTAAATCTGAGCAACTGGTTGCATTAGCAGAACCAACACATGTCCAGGAAGAGGTGCACATCCTGAGCCTGGGTAGGAGTCTGACTGCACCTGTGACACACTTCACACTTGCCAACTGTCTGATCTAATTTTTTTTCAAGTGCTGTGAACATGGCAGTAGTAGTTTCTGCACTAGTTAACCCTAGGCCCTTACTTGAGCCTTTTAATGAATATCACAAGTGAAGCTGGTACGACTGACATGTATTAATGTGATCATTGGTGATAGCAAAAAATACTCCACTGGCCAAGACGCTTTCAAAGCATGATGGCAGTGAAATGCTGCCTTCTAGCCTGTTACCAGATCATCTTTCATTTTTTATGCAAGATGTGGGTTTTAAGAGTCTGCAGCAAATACTTCAAGCAGAATTAGGAATTCTGGGCTGAAACAGCCCTCTAGAACAGAGGCAGAAAGAGCTGCTGACTTGCTTCCAAAGGAAACAGTGTCTGGGTTAAACCTTCAAAGCTGGTTCCATCACTTGATGCTGGCTTTCAGTTCTTCCCTGGCTTCGTGCTCCTTCCCTGTGTTCTCAGCAAGCTGACTGATCTGCTCTGTGCTTCAGCCAGCTCAACTTAGTGCAGGCTGATGTTCTCATCATACCCTTCTGGGGGAATCTGTGTACCCTGTAAGGCTTTGAAAGGTAGAAGTCGTGTTCAAAGAGACTGTTTCCAAGGCTTTTGAAAGTCACTGTTGAGTTGCAGAGTCTCTTCCAGACAGCTGTATGGATGGTCCATAGGAGAAGCAGTTTATTGTGGCTGCCTGGCCTCTGTTCCCTTAGTCTCTCTGAGAGCTTGGCAGGTTGTTTGCTGCTTCACAGCCAGCTGCCCCAGTCTGTGCTGGTGCAAGGGCTTATTCTGGCCTGGGGTAGGACACTGTGTGCCTCTGTTGCCCTTTATAAACTCTCCATCAGGCCCTTTGTCCAGTCTGTGTAGATCCCTCTGAGAAGGATGTCCTGCCCCAGCCGTGCCAGAAGTTTGATATCATCTGCTGACTTGGTGAGAGTGCTCTCTGTCCTATAATTGGTGTTAATAAAGTTTGTTAATGAAGACATGGATTTGTATTGACCCCGTATCAGCCCTGAATGGATGCTGCTGGTAATCACCTGCTAGCTGGACTTTCTACAGCTGATCACTTTTTGAGCCTGATATTCTCGCCAACATCAGTCATCTGCTCCTGCAGTTCAGCTCCTGCCTGCTGAAAACTGGCAGAGACAGTGTCAAAGGTGTACCACACCTGCTCTCCCGTCCTCCACACAGGCAGCTGGGAGGGCAGTCAAGTTAGGCAAGATTTGCCACTGGTAAATCCACTCTGGCTGTTCCACCACCTGCTGGAGATGGCTGTCAGGAAGATTTACTACACAGCCTTTCCAAGGGCTACGGTGAGACTGAGAGGTCTGATGTTCCCTGCATCCTTCTGACGTGGTGGGGTGGTGTTTGTGTGTCACCAGGCCTCCTTTGTCACCATGACCTTTGAAAGTTGGTGGGGATTTGCAGTGACATCAGCTAGCTCCCTCTTAAGCCATATCTGCATCCCACTTGGTCTCAAAAGTGGTCCATGGTCATTCCTTCCCCGTCATTCCCTGGGCCAAGGCTCTGTGCTGCACAGTGGAGCTAACAGGACAAGTCTGTGCTTCCTGGCACCTGCCCTTAGTCCATTCCCTCAAGCACATGTCCATCTTGTTGGACCAGGGCTGTCAGCTGGAGTTGTGGGCCTGCAGGAAGCTTCAGCCACGCTTGCCTCTGACTCTCTGCAGTGACTGTCAGACATTCCTAGAACCACAGAACTATAGAATGGTTTGGGTTGGACGGGCCCTTAAAGATTGTCTTGTTCCAGCCATGGCAGGGACATTTTTCACTAAACCAGGTTGTTGGAAGCCCTGTCCAACCTGGCCTTGGACACTTCCAGGGTTGGGATACTCCTGTGAACACAAACACAAAAAGGTCCATTCATAGGACCTTTTCCTGATTTCCTTGCCTCCCTGATTTTCTGCCCCACCAGCTCTTACCCCCACCCTTCTAAAAAAATTAAGTTTCATGGTGAAGTCTATGGTGGGAGGGAGATAGGAGATGTTCTTTCCACTTGACTTGTCTCCTAGTTCTTCAGCATTCAGTCCCGCAGGAGCACAGCCAGTGAGCAGTTGCTGTTGTGTCATACCTGTGGTGGCTTCCCTACTTTTTGGTGCAAAGTTGCCCAGCGACTTCACCATCAATTCCAAATGGCTTGTCTGTCAGCAGCAGTTCAGTTCTGCGGCATGTTGTGACCTCTTTTCTTCAGGAGAAGACACGCAATCAGAAGTGCTGCCAGGTCATGTCTCCCAAGAGAGATGATGACTGGATTTCTGCTTTCTACTACCACTTTGGTAAAAGTTTCTTCCCCATCCTGCAGGACAGACATCAGTGGCTCCTAAGGTTGGATGTATTCTCTTGTCCAACTTGGCTGTCTTAATTTTATTAATGGGCTTAGCAATTCCTTCCAGTTGCTGAGGAATGCTTCTTGCTGCTACAGTTTGCTGACACTGTAGGAAATGCTATAAAGCTGAATAGACATTTTTGGCTTTTGAGCTCCTTTCTACTTTCAGTCCAGCTACCATTTTAATCACTGGTGCACTTCAGATATTAATTGTTGCTCAGTGCTCTCTGAATATGGGAAGAGGGTGCAGGAGGTACCAGGTAGGGGCTGGACTCTGGGGAGCATGCACAGCCTGTGAGCAGTGGCTGCTCAAGACTGAACAGCCAGCAGGCCCAGCTTGGTCCTTGCAAAAAGAATGTCCTAGTCCCACCTGCTTAACCTCAGCACTCCATGGGCTTGTCACAAGTCAGTCCCAGCTGATGCATGTGCCACCCTGGGGAGCTGGGTTTGAGTAGCTTTGAGTGCCAAAACTTTGTGCAGGCAAAGCCCTGCTGCTGCCAGTGGGTGAGGAAACAGGGCTGGTGGGTAGGAGTCAGTGGCTCCCATGGTTTGGAGACTAGCAGGGCAGTGAGGGGAGAGCAGGGCGTGACAGCTGCAGTCCCTCTCTTGGACCAAGCAGAATAGCCTCTGGCTAGGAGGGGAAGGAGCCGGTGAGGATAGCAGCCCTGTTTGACAGCTCGTGTCTCTGTGTTTCTTTGGATAGCCCTGGATGGGACTGTTTGTTTGCTGTTCCTGGGCAGTTCCACCATGTGTTGGCTGCTCTGCATACCCAGGGCACCCCCAGATGCTGCTCCAGGGGTGCCCAGATGCTTTCTAGACCAAACCCCCTGCTCTGGGGGTTTAAACTGCCCTGGAGCTATTGAGTTTGTTGCCAGGCCCTATGTCACTTCCCTACCAACTACCATTTGTTTCCCAGACCCTCTGTCACTTAATCTAATTAATTCAGTGGAAAGCTGAAAGGCAGTAGGTCCTCAGGGATCCACTTTTTATCCAGGTGCCCTGGGGGCCAAGAAGGCCAGTGGTGTGCTGGGGTGCATTGGGAAGAGCATTCCCAGCAGGTCAGGGAGGGATCCCAGCCCTCTGCCCAGCCCTGGTGAGGCACACCAGGAGTGCTGTGTCCAGGTCTGGGCTCCTCAGGACAGGAGGGACCTGGAGCAGGGCCAGCAGAGGCTGTGGAGATGAGGAAGGGCCTGGAGCATCTCCCTGCCAAGGAAAGGCTGAGGGAGCTGGGGCTGTTCAGTCTCGAGAGGAGATAACTGGGATGGGCTCTTACTCCTGCCTGTCAGTGTCTGCAGGGAGGGAGGGCTCAGAGCAGGGCTCAGGCTCTGCTCCCTGGGACCCAGCACTGCCACAGGGGCAGGAGCTGATGCCAGGAAGTTCCACCTGGACATGAGGCAGAACTTCTTCCCTGGACAGTGACGGAGAGCTGAACAGGCTGCTCAGAGAGGGTGTGGGGTCCCCCTCAATGGGGAATATCTCAGCCCCATCTAGGTGTAATCCTGGGCCATGTGCTCTGGGATGACTCTGCCTGAGCAGGGAGGGGAGAGCAGATGAGCCCCTGGGGTCCCTTCCAAGCTGACCCAAGGTGTGGTTCTGTGATCCCCAGTGCAATCTGAGCTGCACCCAAAATGCTGCTGTAGGCACTCAGGTGTTGCTGTGTCAGCCCTCTGTGCAAAGGCTCTGGGCATGGACCTTCCAAATTTCAGGTGAGATCACCCACACCTCTTCTGGATTTGTACCCTTTCCCTATTCCCATTCCCATGGATCTGGAAGGTGGGGAGTACAGGGAGAGGTTGAGCATATTTACTGCAGACAACTACTTCTGCAAACATCTACTTACTGGATCTATGAAATGGGACTTCCAGTGAAGGAAATGAAAAAGTGATGATCCAGTGGAATTTAAATCCTAATTATTTCAAAATGGAAAGAATGATATATTGTTCCTTGTAACATATCATCTTTTATATGTTGTGCATTCTCCTCTCTATCATAAATCACTATAATAGGTACATGCTCTATTCAAGGAGCACACAGTGTCTATTTTGGGGTTTTTTTGGAGAATCTGAGTCTTGGATACAGCTCAATAAAATAGTTTCAAATGACAAATCTGCCCCACTTTTGGTATTGTGTGCTGAATAATTTTGTAGTGTTTCTAAGCGATACCAGGGTTGTATGCCATCAATCTTTCCTCTACAAAATCTCTAAAGCTAAAAAATTAAAATTCACCTTTCTGAGCTTTCCCAAGCTGTAGTATTGACAGAAGAGGTTCCAGAGCTGCTCAGACAAATGGAAAGTGTCAGGTCTTCAGCATCAGATGGGATTGGCACATGAAGTGACTGAGCTATTATCCACTGTGTATAATGCAGCACTTAAAGCAGCTACCAGGGGCTGTCAGCAGGGAGTGACAGTTTCCAAAAGGGACCCCAAGAAGCACCTGGGAAGTGATGAACCCAAAGCAGGCAACGAGCACGTGGAGAGGAGAAATCTGGTGGAGTTGGTATGTCTGGATTTCCATAACACTTTTGACAACATCTCTCTATGGAAGCTGTAAGAAACAAAGCTGTTGTGAAATAAAAAGTTCTTATCAATGACTGTCTGAAAGAGAAAAAACAAAGGCTGGCAATGAAGAGTTCAGTTTGCAGGAGGAAGGAGAGTTATCCTGTGCATCTCCTCTGGAGTCTGTGCTGCTCTGTTCACCTTTATGTGAGACAGGAGAGGGAATACAGAGCGAGGTCACAGTTTGCAAAGGTTCCTGCACAGTCAAGATGAAGTGTGAGCTGCCCTGAAGGGTGTCAATCAATATTAGCCAATTTGCTGATAAAATAGCTGGCAAAATTTGATCTGTGAATGGGGAGTAATGTTTCTAGGGAAACAGTGCCTTCCAATCCAGCTGTCACAGGCTGGAAGAGCTTGTGTTGTGCCCACGTGTCAGTTAGGATGTGCAATTCTCTTTCTACCATCTCAGAAAAATATGTATAGTTAAGGGAAGGAGATGGGAAATAACAGCAAGGGAATCAAAGTCGTGGATTGGTTTCTATACCAGGAAAGAGCAAAACTTCAATTCCTTCTGCTGACAGAAAGCCACAAGCACAGCTATGATAAAGGTTTCCAAAATTATATGTAAAATGGCATTAGGGATGTGTGGTTTTTCCTACAAGGAAGAATTTAAGGATATCAGAGTTTTAAAACAAATACATTTTCTCATGCAGTGTAAATTTCAGCTGTGGAATTAATTGCTTTAGGACACAGCTCATGTCAAAAGCATGTGTTCAGAATCTGCTTGGTGGGTAAAATTCTAACTGTGTAAGTTAAGCTCTGGATTGTCAAGCTCTAGGATGGTGGAAGATATAAAGAGCAATTAAAAAAAAATTATTTATTGCAGGTGAGAGTCAAGAAGAGAAAATAAGGGAAAACTAGTAAGGTGAAAAACCTTCTCAAATGTTAAAGCAAAAGTTTTAAAATTTAAGTCCAGTGCTTTTCAGAGGGCTCATAATACTATCCTGCAGAAATGGTGGCAATTCTGCATTGTGCTTGGTGGGCAATTTTATTGAATTTTTGGGTAACTTGCTGCAGTGGCATGAAGATTATGCATTTCATAGTTCCTCTAAACTGGAAAGAATATGTACATGTGTGAGATACCATCTTGCTAATCCAGAAGGTTTTGAGCATTTTTCTCTTCCTAGCTCTTAGTGTCCTGAACTGACACATCTGACTGAACACAGTGTCAAGGTATTCATGCAAGGGATGGATTTCCTCTTTCCTCATCATCTGCACTGGCTTTTCTTTTCATTCTTGTGTTTGACAAACAGAGTTTGACCTTCACAGCCCTAAATGGTTTGTCTTTTAAATGAGTATCACTTGAGTCATTCTGAGCAAGCATTCCCTTGTGCTGAAAAAGATAAGTGGTAAATGTGTCTGTCTCTCGATGAGAGACTTCAGGGCTGTGCCAGCCTGGGTTTGAACTTCAGAGCACATTGAAGAGTTATTTTTGTTCCCTTATATTAATAGCTGCTATAGAAGGAGCCTTGTGCTTATGGCCAAATCCTGTCTTGCAGTTACTCCGAGTATTGGCTTCTCTACAGTCTACAACTCAGTCCTCAAAATCCATTCTTTTCCATTTAGTTTAGGCGCTCTTAATCTGTAAGAAAATTGTTCAATGTTGCAGAAAGCGGACAAGGAACAAAGCATTGATTGTAGCCCTTGGGAGGGGATCCATGTGCTGCCAGCACACCCAGCTTCCTGCAAATTGTGCTTGGGATTTCAATTCAAGCCCTGGCCTAAACAACAACTGCTGCATCTTTTAAATGACAGTGTTGTGGTGGTGAAACAAACCTCCAGAGTCCTGGAGATCTGGTGATACCTATTGTTGTCAAAGCTACTAGCCTCTTTATATAATACATTTATTTTAAACATAGAGTCATGGAACCGTTAAGTTTGGGAAAGACCTTCAAGATTATCATGTCCAACCTTTGACCACCCATCTTGTCAGCCAGAGCAGAGCACCAGTGCCTTGTCCAGTTGGTCCTTAAACACCTCCAGAGATGGGGACTCCACCACCTCCCTGGGCAGCCCCTTCCAATGCCTGACCACCCTTTCTGTGGAGGACTTCTTCCTGATGTCCAAGCTGAACCTCCCCGCTGCAGCTTGAGTCTGTTTCCTCTTGTCCTGCCCCTTGTAGCCTGGGAGAAGAAGCCAACCCCTGTCCTGCTAATGTGTTGCACTGGCCTGGTCTCAGTCTCTAAGCATTCACCCCTTTTCCAGTTCGTTTAAACTTGTTTCCTTATGCTTTGGCTTCTTGGAGCAGTGCTTTGATCGTTTTCCTTCTGTGGTGGGATGCTGAAAGCTGCACCTCCCCTGCTGCCGTGCCTTTGGCCTTTTCTGTTTGCCCACAAACCAGACTGGGCTGGGTGGTGAGGGCAGATGGTCGCTGTTGGAGAGGTCCAGACATGGCTGGGAGAGGTCACAGAAACCCTTCTAGTTCAGTCCTCTGCACTGAGACATGACCAGATCTATCAGAGCTTTTTAGAAAAGACAGTTAATTAATCCCTTGCTAAACATCATCACAGAGTGCTTGTCTGCACCTCTCCCAGAAGGCGAGAGGCCCCAGTGCCTGGCAGGCTCAGCTGGAGCCATCAGTGATGTGCTTCTTGCTTCAGCAGCACCCCTCTGAGTCATTCAGCCAGGCCTCCATTACCCCCTGGGGATGGAGAGGAGGGCATGGAGATGCTAGATTAAAGGTGATGGTGTCAGTCATTGATGCTTTAACAACACCTTAGTGAATGCTGGGGTGGAAGGCAGAGACCCCCAGGAAGCAGCATGGGAGCTGCCAGCTGCAGTGCTGGGGCTGCTCTCACCTCAGCAGTGATTCCCCAGGGCTCTGTCCTTTATGTTCTCATGCAGAGCTCTCCAGGAAGAAGATCTGTCTCATATTCTGATCTCATCATCATGAAAATATATTTAATTGTGCAGGGATCTTCTCTCTTACATGGGCAACACAGTGGCTTGGTGAGGGGCCTGGTGAGAATCCTTTAGAAAACCTTTGTGGATAGATTCATAGATTCTTCACTTCTCAGTGACTTTCTTTCCATCTGCTTAGTCATATAGTGACACACTTGCTGTTTGTCCATTTGTTTGGTGCTGTATCAGAAGAGGTTTAGGCTGGATATCAAGGGAAGGTTCTTCTTGTGCCTTTAGATTCTCCAGCCTAAATGTAGGAATATTCTCGTTGTGCTTCATTGTAGAAATGTTTATGAGAGACACTGTTTGTGAGAGGCTGGGCTCTGCTCTCTGGAGCTCTTGGCCTTCTCTGCTTTGGTTTCCTCTTGTCCTGCCCCTTGTAGCCTGGGAGAAGAAGCCAACCCCTGTCCTGCTAATGTGTTGCACTGGCCTGGTCTCATTCTCTAAGCATTCACCCCTTTTCCAGTTTGTTTAAACTTGTTTCCTTATGCTAAATGTGGGAATATTCTCGTTGTGCTTCACTGTAGAAATGTTTATGAGAGACACTGTTTGTGAGAGGCTGGGCTCTGCTCTCTGGAGCTCTCGGCCTTCTCTGCTTTGGTTTCATCTCACACCAGTAAAACGTGATCTCTGATTCTCTTTTTGCTGAACTGGAGGGACACGGTTCGGCCTCGTCGGTGTGTGCTGGTGGGACCTTTGGAGGAGTGTGCCCACAGGAAACTTGTCTCCCTCAGGGAATTGCAGGCTGTGGGTTCCCCATCCAGCCCCATCCCTGCTGGGTGGCTGCCGTGGGTCAGGGGAGCAGCTGTGGGGAGCAAATGTGGAACAAATGTCCTGGTTTTCCCAAATCTTTTATAGCTTGTTCCTGAAATCTTCAGCCATTTTTCCCCCCCAATGAATTTATTTATGTGGTACCCTAGAAATAGCATAAACCATATTTTTGATGCCACAGAAATCCTTAAGAAATGCTGTTGGAAAATGGGGTAAATTGCTTGGGTTTTTTGGAAGTGGGCTTTGTTTCTTGTTTTGGTTTGGTTTTTTTTTTCATTTTTTAAACTGAGCTTTTTCTCATTCATGTCCTATTCATGTCTTGTATCTTTTTCAGTTGTGTCTTATGATACTGAAAATCTGGTGCATTATATAGAGGCCTAATGATATTTTATGGCTTGTTTTGTTCCACTCCAAGTAATTTCTAGAATTTGCTTTGATTTCTGAGCTTGGAGCCGATATTTTCCTACAGCTATGTGTTAAAATCCTAAGAGCTTTTCCCTGAACTCAGTAATAAGCTCAGAGCCTTTCATTTTGTTACGTGACGTTGGGTGTATTTTGTGCCTGTGATTCACTCTCCAGTGATCTGCACTGTTTTTCATCTGCTGGTTTATCAGCAGTTGCTCAGTACTGTGAGATTCTTCAAGTTTGTCCTTTGCTTTACCCCTTGAATAGTTTCCCCAGCAAACTTCACCTCACTGATCACCTCCTTTTCCATGTTCTTCATGTAGCACATTTGGTAGCACAGACCCTGGGGGAGAGGTTTCTGCAGAGCTCTCCAGGAAGAAGATCTATCTCATATTCTGATCTCATCATCATGGAAATACATTTAATTGTGCAAGGATCTTCTCCCTTACCTGGGCAACTCAGTGGCTTCAGGAGCCACAGTAAGGGGCCTGGTGAGAATCCTTTAGAAAATCTTTGTGGATAGATTCATAGAATCTCTGGAGTTGGAAGGGACCCACAAAGGTCATCAAGTCCACACTCTGGCTCTGTACAGGACAACCCAATAATCATGCCATGTATGTATCTCAAGTGAATGTCATGTATCATATGGGCCTCCCTTGTCTTCTTGCTTATTTACCTTTCAAAAGACTTCAGTGGGTTTCTGTCAAATGCCTTTCCTCTGTAAAAACCTTGCTGGATATTTTCCAAAATATTACAATTTCTTATACACCTGCTCTTCTGCATTGTACCATCCACTAACGTGACCCCAGCAGCTTCATGGTTCTTGGGTTTGGTGAAATCTTTCCCTTTCTCCATTCCAGCAGTTTCTTCACTTCTCAGTGACTTTCTTTCCATCTTCTTAGTCATATAGTGACACACTTGCTGTTTGTCCATTTGTTGATGCTATATCAGAAGAGGTTTAGGCTGGATATCAAGGAAAGGTTCTTCCCCAGAGGGTGCTAGGCACTGCCCAGGCTCCCCAGGGAATGGGCATTCCAGAGCTCCAGGAGTGTTTGGCCAAGACTCTCAGGGATGCCCAGGGTGAGATTGTTGGGGTGTCTGTGCAGGGACAGGGGTTGGACTGGATGGTCTTTATGGGTCCCTTCCAGCTCAAAAGATTCCATGATTCTGATACACGTAGCCTGGATGTGGTTTCTGGGAGTGCTGCCCAAGCAGTGCTGCTGTCAGCTCCTGTTCTGGTGCCTCCCCTGGCTGTGCACCTGCCATGCCTGCAGCAGGGAGCTCACCTGCATCAGGTGGCCATCACCACCTGCCCAGACCTGTGCCTGCAATCCAGCTGCCCGTGGCCTTGCTCTTGCTTCAGGCTGGAAGCTCAGCCTGCGCTCGGGGGTGCATCTGTGGCCTTGGGGACCTGCAGTCGTGTTGCAGTGAGACAAACACAGGATTGCTCTCCCAAGTGTCCCAGGGTGACTGCATGATGCTTGTATCCCTAACCTGTGTCCTGTCCGTGTTGGATGTTACGTCCTGTACCTTTCAGACTGCTTCCAAGAGCGAAGGGGGAGAAAGAGAAGCACTGAGTTTGTTTTCAGAAGCTGCACTCACTGCTCCACACTCTGCTCCTGGACTGTGTTGTCTGCAGCACAGACAGACAGCAGGACAGAGATCTCCTTTGATTTTAGTTAGTTTTTAGCTAGCTGAGGCAGAGAAGCTCCCTGGACTTTTTTTTTTTTTTTTCTTTTGTTTCCTTGGAACTGTTTAAACATTTTTGGACTGAAAACCCAGAGGAGCACCGGGAGCTCACAGCTGTGGCCCACGGGGGCCTGAGCCTTGGCATTTTCCAGTGCCAGAGGGACTGATAAGAGACTGGGAGAGCTGAGCTACACTCCACAGCAGGGACTTCCTGGAACTTTCTGGGTTTGCCATCTCTTTGGATAGCAAGAGGTTTTATTGTTTCATATTTTTCAATTTTTTTGCGCTTGTGGATACTTCGATTGTTAAATAAATAGTTTTTTCCACTTTTCTCTGAGGAAGTCTTTTCCCAGGCTAGCTGGGGGAGGGGCCCCCTTGAATTTGCTATTCTGAAGGGACCCCATTTGGAGGTTTTCTCCCAGATTTGTCCTAACCCAGGACACCAAGGATCATTTCACTTCTTCCTCCACAGCTGGCACAGAGACAGGGCTGCATTTTGATCCATCTGAAAGTCGTCTTACACGATGTTCTTTGGGTCTCTTTGCTCTTCAGCAGAAACCATAGAATCATAAAATTGTTTGGGTTGGAGGGAGTCCTTGAAGACCCAGCTAGTTCCAACCCCCCTGCCATGGGCAGGGGCACTTTCAACTACACCAGGTTGCTCATGTAGCCTGGCCTTGAACACCCCTAGGGGTGGGGCACCCACAAATTCCCTGGGCTATCTGTTCCATAGCCTCACCTCCCTCATAGTAAATACTTTTTTCTTAAAATCTAATCAATTTGAACCCATTCCCCCTCGTCCTGTCACTACATGCTCATGTAAATAGTCTTGCTCCATCTTTTCCTGTAAATCCCCCTAAGGCACAGGAAGGCAACAATTAGGTCACTCTGAAGCCTTCTCTTTTCCAGGCTGAAGAATCCCAGTTCCCTCAGCCTTCCTTATAGGAGAGGTGCTCCATTCCCTCTGATTAACCTGGTGGCTTTGTCTGGACTGGGGTGATCCACTCAGACAAGAGGTTGTTCCATGCCTCTGGCAGCCAGGCAAGAACAGACTTGTTTGTTGACAAACCTCACCTTCTCCTTAATCTTCCTGTTCACCATCCAGGTTGTAGTACAGTGTACCTGAGGATTTCCTGTGTCATCTACCTGCAGGGCAGACTCATGCTCAGGAGACACCGTGCAATAAACAGAGAATTCACCATCCTCCAGCTGGACTTACACAAGGCTTGGTTTTACTTCAGGGATGAGTAAGTGCTGGTGCTCCTGGTGGTTACAGAGGTGGGGAGTTGGCTCTCCTGCCAACACTCCCTTTACTGGTACACTCATTGCTCTCTCCATTTCTGGCTGTGACCTTTTTTCAGCATCTGCCACCTGTGTGACACCGTGGAAGTGCTGTTGGGGCACTCCCTCAGGCAGAGCTCCCAGCAGCCTGCCAGGGCCTCAGCACTGAGGCAGTCACTGGGGTTTTGTTCCTCTGAGGAAAGTTTCTATCAGGTCTGTATTTCTTTGATCATGAAGACCACAGTTCCTGATTAGACTTGAAATGTGATTCAGGCCACTGGGGAAAGCTGACCCCTTAGTTGTGTCCATCTTTCAAGCTACCAAGGTATCTGGTGTCGTGCTCTGACAAGTGGCAGTGCATGGCCACATCCTTGGCACGCTCAGCTGCCCTGGAGAGTCTCACAGGAGAAGTCAAGCAGTTCCTCTCCCTCTGCAGTGACCTTATTCCACAGGTCATTTTCTTTTACAGCTTGGTGCTCTCTGTACCGTGTTGGCCACCACTCCTCTTTTCCATGGACATCACCAGAAAGGAGTCCCTGCCCTTTCTCTGGACTGCTGATGGCAGCAGAGGTGGAATGCGCTCAGAAACCAGCAGTAAAGGATTTTGTTGCTGGTGGCTGTGCTGAGATTTGCTTTAGTTTGTTTCTCAGAGGAATAAAAAAACCCCCAAAGACATTTCACTGTGACTGGGCAGCCCTAATAGTGTCAGTTGATTTCCTTATTTTCTTTTTTTTTTTCCTCTGAATAAAGGCAAGTGCAAATGAGCTCTGCCTGAAAGTGTGGTTGGTATTTGAAAACTCATACAAATTGGATCCTCAAATGGAGGTATTTTTCCAGTATTGGGAGTTCTTGGAAAATTTTTACTTCTGCTCTGGAGCCAGGCTGAACACCCCCAGCTCCCCCAGCCTGGCTTCAGAGCAGAGGGGCTCCAGAGCTTTAAGTTCCCTTCAATCCCAAAGCAGTCTGGGATTCTGTGAAGGGATGTGCAAACTTTCTGTCATAGTTTGAACTCATGTGTTCTCTTTTAACTACTGCACTAAAAATGCTAGCTGTAGTCCAGGCTTAAATTGCTGTGTTTAGATAGGTTTATCTGCTATGTTTTGGGAAAACACCTAGCTTAACTTCTGCTGTAATATCTAATTATATCAATTATAGCATTTCCTTAAAGCTATGCTGTGTTAAGTGATGTTGCAAATCCCAGGGATGGCACTAGAAATGGAAATGCTGCAAAGTCATAGCTGTGGGCCTGCCAGGAATAGTGTGAAATCACTTTATTTTTCAAGAAAGATTTCTTTATCCAGCCACCTCTTTGTCAGCTCCATCATTTGTTATGCTTCAAAGAAAATTCTGTGTCCTCTGATGGATGTGGAGCCTTTTCCTGCTGGGAATAGTGACGGGGCAGTTGAGCCATGGTGGATGCTGGGCTCTTGTTCAGGTGTGGGCAGGAACATTGGCAAAACTCAGAAAAACCCCTTATTGGATTGGTTGAGAAGGCTTTGAATGGCACAGGACTGGAAAATGCCCCAACAACTGCCACATGTCTGTTTGGGGATGATTTTTGCCTCTAGGAGCACATGGACTGATCCTTAGAGAGGCTTTAGCCACTGAATATATAACTGCAAAGTAGCAAATTTAAACTTTCCTGCACTCTACCAGACTGGAAAGGAAAATGAATAAACAGAATTACTGACTGTATGTTTTTATTTTTATATACCACCTTCTTTTTTCTGGCCACAAAAGGTAAAATTCAGATCTTGGAACAAAACTTGATGTGGCTGCAAGACAGAGATGTGCACAGAAACCAAGGACCTGATTGTCTGTGAATAAACTGACAGTGAATCCCTCCAAGGAACCTCCTCTTGCTCTTCACCTGTAGTTGTGCTGAGGTCTTTCTGCTCACAGCCACTGGTCACTTAGTGCTAATTGAGCATATTTGGCATTTGCAGGAGCTCATGGAACTTCTCATGTGTGGACTTTGATGTCTGTAAGGTAGAGCTGGTTTCTGTGAAAGCAATACTAGCCCTGGAGTGACCTGAATGCTTTCTGTGTTGAAGAATCCGTTGTTCCCTGGTCTGTAGGCAGCGTGGGCTGTCTGTCTTGACATAAGCAAGATATTATGTGGCAGCTTAAGATTGTCTCAGTCCCTTCCTGCTGCTCCTGTCATGTGCCTTTCATACCGGTGCAAATGCTTGTCTGCTCCCACTGTGAGCCAGTTTAGCTCCTGGATCTGTTCTCTGGGGTATCAGATGAGTGTCAGTGCCCTTGCTGGGGGAGAGGGTCTGCTGGCAGGGGAGGAGCAATCCTGGCTTCAGCAGAGCCTGCTGCAAAATCCTGCCGTGGCGGAGACTAAAGAAAGCCTGGAGTGATCCACAGAGATTTTTCTGTCTGCCTTTGAGCTCTATAGTTAGGCAACACAAATCTCACCTTTAGTTTGCCAAGCTGTAGCTAAAACCACTTGCAGCTGTTTTTCCGTGTCTCTGCTGGGGTAGGAGAAGACCTGGAGAGGCTCTTCGTGTAGAGGATTCTCTGCAGAGCAGAGGGGCCCTGCCTGCCCTTCCCACCCCACCTTGCCCTTCCAGCAGGTGTGGTGGGAGTGGAGCCACCTTTCCAAGTGGGCCACAAAGGGATTTTACTTTTTTTTCCCCCCATTATTCACCAGGAGAGTCCCCATTTGATGTTGGCCATACCGTGCTGCTGAGCCACCACCAGCAAAGCCTTGGGGCAAGTGTCAGCCCTGGGCTGCAGGACCCCACCTTGGTTTGGCTGAAGCTGCTCTAAGGCTGCATCTTGGAAGTTTAGGATATGTTTGTGTTCTAGAGATGATGGCAGAACTACATTTGCTTGTGTTGTGAAATTGAAGTCTTTAGGAACTGCATTAAATAGTGCAGTGTAGCCCCTGATGGAGCACCTGTCAGGACAAAGGATTGTTAGCAGAACATTTCTTTGCTAAGCAAATCTGCAGTACCTAAATACCCATTTTCCACACAGGAGTGAAATGCTTGTGAGCTTTCTAATTATGAAACGTAGTTATTTTGGGCAGGAACGAAAATTTCAGTAATTTAAGGGCAAGATTTTATATAGACTGTCTTGATCGAGTGCCAGGGAGTGCTGGCTGAGGGGGAGAGAAATTACATACTTAGTGGTCAGAATGACTAAACTGGTGAGGCTTGGAAAGTCAGTGCTGCTCCACGCCATTAGAAAACTGGCAGTCCCTGCTTTTTAGTGACAGAAAGATTTTATTTTTAGTGTTGGCAGTTGATCACGTACTGGACTCATTTCAAGCTCTTCTCAGATGGTACAAAGCATTAGACTCTTGACTGCTATTGAAATAATGGGTATTAAAAATCATGCTGGAACTAGTGGGGTGATGGTGGTGAAAAGGAAGGGAGTAAAATGATGATCTGGAGTGAGTTGGGAAGTCAGTCCCACATGGCATGGTGCTGCTTTAGAGCTGTGTTGTGGGCTGTGTACACAAATGGCAAAGCAGTCAATTGGCTGCAGAGGAGGAGCACTGTGGGAGTGGAAAATCAATGTCTTGGGCCCTGTTTGGATGAGAGGTGAATTCAGTGCAAGATGCTGGACACCTGGGAGCACAGACACTCTGAGGCTGGAGGGGTTCATAGGACCCTAAAATGTCCTGGGTTGGAAGGGATCATGGAATCCAGCTCCTGGCCCTGCACAGACACCCCAACAATCACACTCTGTGCCTGAGAGTGTTGTCCAAAGACTCCGTGAGCTCGGGCAGACCTGGGGCTGTGCCCATTCCCTGGCCCCTGGGGCTCTTTGCACGGTGAATCCATGTCTGTGGTCCGTGCTGATCTTCCTAGGTTTGACAAAATGCTCTTTGGTTAGAAATGTTAAAGGAGGGACAAAGAGCTGGCAACCCTGCCTGCCTGTGCCTGTCACATCCTAGCAAGAGTCACAGCAGAGCAATTCAGCTTTCTTCCCATTTCCCTCCCCTTTCAGTAACTCCGAGTGTGAGTGTCCAGCTGACCTTCTCTTTCCTTCCTGCAGTGGCTCCTGTTTCTTCACAGAGCTGGAAGCTTTGGCATTCCAAGGGCTGACCAGTCAGGGAGAAAAGCAAAGTGTGGTGATGTTTCAGCACTCACTGGCAGCACCATCACCACTGCAGCCCATGCAGGAGCCCTGGCAGGTCTAAAGAATTCCACAGACATTTAGCCAAGCCATCTCTGCTTTAGTGCAGCAGGTATTTGCAGCTAACTCCCTGTAAATAAGTGGATGGCCCCAGTGCATGTATGAAGGTGTGGGGAGGTTCAAAATAGTTTTCAGAATCTGGCTTCTATTCAAAGCACTTCTCCACCTGACATTTCATGCTGCTGTTTCATCTTGGAAATGCTGCGTTCATGGCATAATTATGCCTTTGCACGTATTCCTCTTTTCCCATGTGCTCTGCTGGGTTTTTTTTTTTGTTGTTGTGCTAATCATTGTAAGAGATTTGTTGTTGGTTTCTTTTGATGACTGACATGGATACTACTGAGTACTTCTCAGTTGTGTGTGGGGCTTTTTCCAATGGAAAAAACTGACGTGCCTCTCTCTTCCTGCTAACGTGAGAAGTATGACTCAACTGCTGTTAAAAAATGAACCTCCATAGCTAATTAATCAGGCTAGAAAACGAATCTTTTTATCTCATTTCGCTCTCCTTCCCCTTGTTTTTTTTTTTTAAACAGAATTTATGTATTTCTCCTGTTTCTAATGTGGTTGTTTCAGAATTAGATTTGCCAAGGATTTTAAAGCATAAAGATTTTAAAGCTGGGCTGGTGCAGGGTACAAGGCATGAGAACGTGCAGCAGCCAAGGCTGAGGAGAGGGAAGGTGCAAAAGCTCTGTGGTTTTGCAGGAACAGTGGTACGAGCTGTTTGTTGTTCCCCAAATCACTGGTGAGTGCAATCTGACTGCCAGAGATAGGGGGATCACTTGGAGGTGGAATTTTTGGGCAGTGCTGGTTCTGACAGAAGCCCCTTAAGAGCAGAGCTGTGATCATGGGACACCATGGCAAGGTCATACCTTCCAGTGCCGACAGCCCAGTGCTGACAGTTGCCAGGCTATTTTGGGAGTGCTTTTCCCTTTGTTTTCTGTGAACTCCTCTCTCTGCGCTCCCAGATTTAACCCTGATGCTGTTCAGCTGTCATCAGCCCTGCCTTTGTTTGTGGCTTTGAGGTGTATGTTGACATCACGTATTTACTCTTGCCTTGTATTTGCTGGGAGATTGACTCCCTCTATCTCCTGGCTAACCTTGTTCCGTAGATTTTAGACTTAGGACAGGAGAGCAGTCGAGAAGTGAGTCTTGTCATTTTAATCCCTTTGGCTGTGCTGTGACAGCATGACTGAACTGCCCTGCCAGTACTTCCAGCCCAGTCTGCAACACTTAATGGTGCTGCTGGTGTCAGTGTCAGCCTCTGGTTTCAGGAACCCTTTAACCATTTCCAAAACTTCTCCAAGTGCTCTCATTACACCAGTCCTGTAGAAGAGGTTTGTTGGAAAGAGAACCCTCTCAAGGCTCAGGTTAAGGAGTGACCTGGTAGATCTTGGCTCGGGGAGGGCTGCCCTGTGGTTGCTGGTCAGCTCTGCAGGGTGGGACTCAGCTCACCTGGGTCTGTGCTGGCCTGCAGGCTGGGAAAGGAAAAGCACATCCCACCCAGCCTGACCAGGCAACGCCCTCTGGGCACATTTGTGTCTTCACCTTTTGAAAATGTGGATGAAACTGGTCATGTGCAAGGCAAGGTGAGGAACCCTGGCAAGCTGGGCTTAAATCTGTTGGGGCTTTTTGGCTGAATTCAGGCTGTACTTACATGAACTGAGAAACCATTCTGCTTGTAGACTACTGCTTTTGATGGCCTATATTCACTCTGACTCTTCACTTAGCACAAAGCATACCTTTTAATAATTTGAGTGTGCTGTCTTCCCTTGGTTTGTCTGAACAAAACCCACTTTTTTCACCCCATGTCTGATGCAGAAGCTCCTGGGTGGTGCAGCCTCTGTCACTCAAATGAGTTTACATCAGGTTTTCAGCATGAGGACATCATTTAGGAGGCAAAAGCCAAAGGCTTGGGCACATAAAGCATCAAAGCTGTGGAGGTGGGTCAGATCTGGATCAGAATGGCTGCACAAATCTTCTAATCCTTCCCCACAATTATAAAGTTCCCTGAATTTTCAAGGAATAAATGTGTCTGTGTATGTCTATATGAACATATATGCACATGCTTATGATAATCCAGAGCCCAGAAGGGTGAGGAGAATTCACTGCTGACACTGGACGCACTAGATGAGGAGTCTCCTGAGGAGCTTCCAGCTGCAGTGATTCCATGGTGTATCTGTTGCTGTTCTGTACCTGACTGGCACTGGGGGCTGTTGAGAGCTGAGTGCTCTTCAAGCAGTAGCAGATGGTCCCTGCTCTGAGGATCTCTCCATCTGAACTGCAAATGGTTTCACCATATGGAGGGATGGAGTGGCCTTCTGGGCACACTGACATGTGGAGAAGGGTCCTGAAGATCAGTGCAAGGATGCTGGATTTGTGTTTGCCTCAAGAATCTCAGAGGTATTTGTCAGTGCTTTGACTCAAGAGTTACAGAAATCTGAATCAGTGATGGAACAGAGGGAAACAAACCATGTCAGGGAAGGGCTGGGTGTTTAAAGAGCTTTGAACATGGTTCAACACTTGGAGGAGAGAAGAATTAATAATGGGGGTTTCGTGAGCCGTCTGATTTAGCAGCAGCAGCATTTTGCACAGGGCAAGAGGTACCACAGTGCTGGGAGGCTCTGGAGCTAGGTATTTCCTGGAGTAATTAAGGAGAGCTGAAGCGTGGCCTCCTAGCCTGGCATCTCTTTCAAAAGCCAGCGTGTGCCTGAGCAGGCAGTTTATACATTGCATTTATGTGTGACAAGGGGAACTGCCAAGTCTGATTTCCATGTGGGAGCCATGAGGATTGCTCCCCGGGGATCTGACACGGTGGGATTACCAGGTTTTCAGTCTTGGGCACAGTGAAGTCACCGAGGTTGGGTTCTGTCACAAGACTGGGGTATTCATAGTGGAGACACCTAACACCAAGCAAAAACCAACACTGCTTCACCCTTCCTGCATTTTCCTTGGGCCTGGAGCAAATCCCTCCAGGGGCTTCTCCCTCTCCAATCCCAGCCAACCACATAGGGAGCACCAGGGGAGTAAAGACAGCCCCAGTTAGCCCACAGCAGTGATTACAGCTTTCCTGGCTGGCTGATGCCAAGCTCCTACATGCTGCTCTCTCTCGTGATCACATTACACTGGCGGATGTGACGTCTCATTTGTAAACTGACTTTTGGCTCCGAGGGGCTGCACTATGTGCTCCCAGCCAGGTTACAGGTGCTGCTGTTGGCAGGGCCAGCACCTTGTGCAGGCCAGAGGGCAGGACGTGGCCCTGCAGCTGAGTGGCTCTCACTAAAATCCCTGGCCAGAACTGTTCTGCCAGCAAACAGCTGCGCTGAATGTTTTTCATGGATTTGTTAAACCAGCAGCAGCTGGGCAAGCTGTGGAGAAAACAGCCACCTTCACGTGGGTGCCTGTGACAGCACTGGGGATGTGCAGTTACTGCCTGGCATCTGTGTTCTTCTGGGTTTGTAAACACTTTTCTCCATGTGGAGGTGAAAAGGCATACTTTTTTTTTTTTCCCCTCTCAGCTGATCCCAAACAGTTTCTTAGGAATTTGTCAGGTGGTTTAGATGCTCTCCTCGCTGCTATCCTGTGTGTGTATAATATGTGGTGGAATGTAGCGCCAGTCCTAGGCTGGGGCTTTGCTAAATGTGATGCAGCCCTAGAAAGTGAGCAGTATCACACTGTTCACACCTTCTTGGAGCTCGATTCCTAGGCCCCTGAACCCTCACTCTCATCCCATCTGTCTCCTTTTCCTCCCTGATCCTCCAGTCTCTGTCCCAGGGGATGCCCAGGAGATATGCAAACCAAATCCTTGGCAGGCAGCTGGAGCAGATACTCATCAGGGCTCGGTGGTTCTGGGTACGTGAAGGAAAGAGCAAACACAACACCATTGTAATAATGAGGTTTCATTCAAGATAAGATCAGATTCTGTCTGATTGCTGGACAAGCCATGCCAGATGAGCCAAGTTGTTCTGTCCCCTTTGCTGGTGTCCCCGTTTCCTTACTGTAAATGTAAACTTCATGCTCGGAAGGAGAATGCCTTGGCAACAGCTCCTGGCAAAACTCGAATCTGCAGTGAGTGTCCCTGGCTGGAAAGGGCTCCACCTGTTCACTGAGAAGGGGGGGAAGCTAATATGCCATATCTGCAAATTTTAGAAACTGAGCACTTCCTCCTTATGGAAAAACTGCTAAATGCTGGTCTCCTGCCAGGAGCTGGAGGAACACCATGAGCTGGGGATGGAGGCTTGCCCAGCGATGCCTGGGATTTAAAATCCTAGCAGCCAACTTTCTTTGCGTGCTGAGTGGGTAATTCTGGGCACTGGATGTGGTTTTGCAGCAAGGACTGCTAAAACTGTAATACATTAGTACTGTTCCAGAAGCCCTTGAAGTTTATCAACTGCCAAGGAAAATACAGGGATGGCAGGAGATTAGCCTGGTGAGGATCCATGGTGAAAGACACTCACCCTGTGCTCCCACCCTGCCACATCACCCTGCAGGTTGTGTTAGAGCTTGTACAGAGGTAGAGGATAAAGAAGGAATTAAAAATTTAAGGACAAAATTGCCATGCTCTGTAGTTAACCATGCTTTTAGCCTCTCCTGCCTGTGAACCAAGCAGCTGAGGGTTAGCCAGGCCTGAAATGGAAAGAAGTAAGCCTGTGCCTCTGTTTTGCTTCATGCCTGATTCCAAGAGCAGTTTAAGAGAGGAAGTGTTTCCTCACATGAGGAAACTACCCACAGAAAAGGCAACATTACATCTCAACCAACTCTTTTTGGCTGTCTCCCTCCCTTGGGGGGCTGAGGGCAGGTGTCTGCTTTGTGACTCTGCTCCTGAGGTCATGGTCCTTACCATGCTCCTCAGGAATGATGCATCAATTAAGAGAGGAGAACTCTGCATAGCAATAGATCCTCTCGGGTTACTAAACTTATCCACTCTCCTAAATTTAAGGTTGAAGGATTAGTAGTACTTACAGGAGGACATATCTACTGCATTACTTCCCCTTTGTCCTCTTCTCCTTCCTTGGGTGACCCCAGGTAACCCAGCTGGCTCAGCCTGAAGGTGAGCTGTACCCCTGCACCCCAGTACAGCTGCTTTTCCTACAGGCTGGCTCACAGTGCCTGATTTCGGTAGATTTGCACAAGAAAACACACAGCAGAGATGTGCTGGAGGGTATCAGCAGTCAGGGCTTTCCAAAATTGTAGGTGGACAAATGTGTGCCCTAAGTCCTTCTAAACAGTGAGGATTTTGTTCTTTACTGTGTATCTTGGTTAAATAATGGCATGTAGGAAACTATTAATGCCATTAATGTATGTGCAAGGGTGAATTCCCTGATAACATAATGTTAATCAGTTGATACCTTAAAAGTACACACAGAAATACATTGCAACCACTAAAAGTTGGCTTTTCATCTGTTGGAGCTTTTTTAGAGGCTTCTTGAAGTTCAGAAGTTCTTTAGAAGTTACCAATTTTACTCATTATCAGAGTTGTTGATCTCATAATTCTTGCTCTGAGTTGTGTTGGACATATCACATCATGTTAAGATCTGAGAAGTGTGTTCTTGTAGGGTGTCTGACTAGAAAATTATGTAAATAATCCCTTGCCTGATAGTTTCTTACATGACACCATGATGAGATTTTCACAGCTGAGCAGGAGTTACTCAGTACTTTTTGTCAAATGCTGGTTTTGGAAGCTGCTTTTCCCCCTCACTTTTTCAAATTTCAGCCAATGGAATTAGTTGCATATAATGATACAACAGCGAAAAAAAATCTTGAATTTTGGTATTTGGGGTAGGCAACGTCATACCTATCACTTAAAAAACTGTTCATGTCACTCTGCTCTCTCTCAGTTCCATTCCTGTGTGTCATCAGCTTCACTAAAATCAATATTTGCCCGGCAGTGTTCCATGGCTGGATCACATATGTGCAACAGCAGCTTTTCCTTGGTCACATACCTTGAACAGCAGCTTTTCATGAACTACAGAAGAGGGGAGGAGGGTTATTTCTCTTAGATCTTAAAGAATACTCTGCTTCTCCATTAAGGATACTCCACCTTTGCATTTGGCTTTCTCTTGGTGGAAAGTGCAGCCAGCAAATATTAAATGGTCCTGGCTCCCTTGGGAGTCCCTGGTGCTGTCAGCATCCACAGAGCCCTGACTCCTCCTCATGGATTGCTCCCTGCAGGGGCTGGGAGAGGCAAATCACTGCAGATTCAGTGCAGGAGCAGGTGGGGATTGATGCCATTATCCTGCTGGGTCTAGCATGCATTCCATCAGAACCAGCACAACAGCAAGACTGATAACAGGGAGAAATTCAGAGGAGTGACAAGGGGCTCTTGTATGCATTGAAGCAGGCATTTAACTTTGGAGTTCAGTTTATCCAGTGGCTTGGGCAAGAACCGTGCTTCTCCCTTGGCTGATTCCCAGACTATGCAGATGTCGTGGGTGTGTTTGATAAACAATGTAAATATAATTCTCTGTCAAATATGTACAAAGCTCACGCTCTAGAGACTCTCTTCAGTCTACATTTAGATTCACACTCGAGCTGTAGGTAACACTTGAACAAACCCAGCAGGGCAGTGAGTGTGCACAGGCAGGAACCATTCACCCACCTCGCTGCCTCGGCTGATAAAATTCCTCTGTGAGGCAGCCCGGAGGGATTGTGCCCAAAAGAAAAGCACAGTGTGGGCAAACCTTTCCTGGCTATTTCCAGAGCAAAATGCTTTTAGATGAAGTCAAGACTGGTGGCATTCCCAGGTCAAAATGTAAATAACTCATCAGGAAGATGTTAAGTGCAGTTTATTTGAAGCGTGTTGGGGGAAAGCTTGAGGTAAATCACAGTAAATATGGCTGGCAGTAAAACAGAGATTAGATCTGAGTTTTGCAGGATCAGACTTGAATTCTCAAAGAGTTTCTCCTTGTGCTCAAGAGGGATTATTATGGAGCCATGTGTTTCCATGGCCACCTCAGCGTGCATCACATCCTTTGCCCTTTTGCTGCATTTTGGTGCATTGGTGCAGACAGAAGTCATTAATAGATTTGTTTGTATAGTTTGCCAGATTATGGAAAACAAGTTTTTGTTCTTTCTACAGTATGTCTTAAAATTAATGAAATGCATAGTTGTCCTGGACAGTGGGAATTTGGCTTTTCTTTCCTGCCATCATCAGCTGCTGACACTTGGAGGCTACATGTGCTGCTGAAGCAGAAGGAACAAGAAAAATCCTGATTAAATTGTGAGAAGAATTGCCCACAGAGAGGATGGTGAAGCACGGGGATGGGGAGTCTCCAGCCCAGCAGGCTGAACTGAAGCAGGCCCTGAGCAGTGTGATCTAACAAGATTTAGCCCTGCTTTGGGCAGGGGGTCAGACCAGATAAACTAAAAGAAGACGAAAAGCTTGCTCCTGAGGCTGGTGGTAGAAGCTGGTTTGCATTCACGTTGCTGAGATGTAACCATGTCCTGCTCCATCATGCTTGGATCTGGGGCTCCCCCATCCTTATGGAAATGCTCTTCAGTCCCCAAGACTTTTTGTCTTGGGTTTTTTTGTTTGTTTGTGGGGGGGGATTTTGTTTTTGTTTTTGTTTTTTTTTTTGGTTGGTTGGTTGGTTGGTTGGTTGGTTTTGTTGGGTTTTTTTTGTTAGGTTTTGGGTTGGTTTGGGTTTTTTTGTTGTTTTGTTTTGTTGGGGTTTTTTTTTCCCCCAACTTTATTGCTTGAAATAATCTAAGGGAAGCCCCTCAGAGCAGGGTTTACAGGACAAAACTGTTTTGGGCCTGAAGGTGGGAGAGCATTGATTGACTGAGCAGGAGGGATGGAGCCAGTCCAGATTGGGCTCAGCCGTTCTGGGTTTGGAGCAGCCCCTGAAGTAAACGACTCCCAGACTTCTGCTTGTGCTTTTGTGGCCAAGGTTCAGGTAAAGCAGTCTAAAGCAGGGCCAGGAAACACGCTGATGCTTCAGCACAGGCTTATTTAGGACTTGAGACTGCTCCTGGGGCATCTTTTCCCAGTGCCATGGATGTTCCCTGTGTTATCTCACGTTTGCCAAGTACCTGCACTAGGAGTTTGTTATCTGGAACGTGCTTCCTTGGAGGTTTCAAAGCTGGGCTCGTGCATGGCTGCTTGTGAACCAAGCAAATGGAGGAGTGATTGTGTCCTAAGCAGGCAGTTTGGGATTTGCACTGAGAATCCTGAGTGTCCTGAGCTGGAAAAGCTCCACAAGGATCATCCAGTCCAACTCTCCTTGCAGTAAAAATAGCAAGAGCTGGTGGTCCTGGTCCAGGACGTGCCTCTCCTTTGACATGAGCAATGCAGCAGAGATGAACATGTTGGTAAACCAGGATTGTTTCTTTTTGGGGTGTGTGGATATTGGTTCAAGAGGATTTCCTCATTTTTATTCCTTGCTGGGACAGGAATGGGTGGACAGTCAGTGCTGCTTGTTTTAGATTGGATCATCTGGATCACCTGGCTGCTGTAAACAACAGATGTGCCTACGTTAAGCTATGCAAAAGGATCAGATGTTGGGATTTTGGAGGAATTCTGGACAAGCTGTTTCCCTCTGTAGTAATGAGGAGCTGTGTTTCTGCCTGGGGATGGACATGTAGTCAAAAGCAGTCCTTACACCTCCTGGCCATGCCCCGTGCTTCCCAGCATTAAGTTGCCAGCTCATCCTTGAATAGCTGCTCCCAGTGAACTGTAAATGCAGTGCAGAACGTGCTGGAGCCAGGAATTTGAGGAAGGAGGAATTCCACCCAGCAGAACTGCTGAGACTTGGAAATCGAGCTAGATTTTCTTCTGGCAACTTCAAAGAGCTCTCTATAAATGCAGGCTCAGGAGTGACACAGCAGCTAATCAAGGGCTGTCGTTCTCTTCAGCAGCTCGTGGGGCTGTAGAACAAACAGAGAAAGTTTCCTGCGTTAGACTCAGGAAAACAAAGAGACACTGCTGAATAAAGAAGTTATTAAGTTCTCTAGAGCTCTGCTTTTGCATTGGTTACCTCTGTAACTGAGCTGTCTTAGTCTGGCTCCTGGAGCTGCTGCTTTCCCTTCTCATACCTGCCCCTAGTGAGGCCTCATTGTGTTCACTGTTACAACCTTCATTCACTGACAGTTTGAGGACCAGGATAATCTAAGTAAATGCACAGCTTGCCTTGTTTAGGGGGATTTGATGCTGTACCTAAAACTGACACAGATCCATCATTTCAGCATCCCTGCTGTGGGGAGGGAACTGTGTGGGAGAGAGGAAGGAGATCAGTGGTGAAAAGGGAAGTTTGAGCAAATCTGGGAACTCTAAGTTACAATTACTTTTCAAAAGTTCTGAAATGAATCTGTTTTAGTTCACAAGTTGAAGTTACCCTAAGCTTTAAGGTGTGATTGCTCACAGCATGGGAAGTTCAACCCAGATATTGCCTGCTGCCAGTAAGGGTTGCACGTTTGAATTAACATCAACACCATTTTTTTTTCTCTCTCTCTTCCTTTTCCCTTCAATCCTTCCACCCCCTGGACATCCCCTGCCACCTTCACTCAGGCCTGTATTGATGAGAACCTGGACATGGTGAAGTTCCTGGTAGAAAATGGAGCCAATGTGAACCAGCAAGACAACGAGGGCTGGACCCCTCTTCATGCGGTGGCATCGTGTGGCTACTTGAACATAGCAGAGTGAGTGAGTTTGGGGCTATTCTGGGTATTTATAACTTCCCCTGTGCCTTTCTAGTCAGAGCAGCTACACAGGTGATGAATGCTCTGAGCCTTGTACAATGCTTTGGAAAGCAATGCTGAAAATAGGTTTGCTTTTCTCTTGGTATTGAATTCTGAACTCCTGAGGATTAAGGTGAGGTCGCCTTTGGCTGTTGCCATTACTTTCCTATGATTGATTAGAGATTTTAGGTAAAATGCAAAGAGGAAATGAGACAGCTGATACAGGGATGTGTAGCAAAGGGGCTCCTCCCTGTGAGGGTGCTGAGGCCCTGGCACAGGTTGCCCAAACCAGCTGTGGCCACTCCATATCTGAAAGTGTCCAAGGCCAGGTTGGACAGGCCTTGGAGCAGCCTGGGGCAGTGGAAGGTGTCCCTGCCCATGGCAGGGGTGGGACTGGATGAGTTTTAAGGTCCCTAACAACACAAACCAGGCTGGGATTCTGTGATTACATTTCCTTACCACAGACAGGCTGTGGGAGCAGTGCTGTGGTTAAGTGGGGACTTTCAAGTTCAGCTGTCAATCCAGCACCACCAATATGGTCACCACTAAACCTCCAGGGCCACATCCACTCATTTTTTGAACACTTCCAGGGGTAGTGATTCCAGCACTGCCCTGGGCAGCTGTGCCAGGGCCTGACCACTATTTCTGAAAAGAACTTTCCCCCGGTCTCCAACCTGGACTTCCCCTGGTGCAGCTTGAGGTCATTTCCTCTTGTTGTGTCCCTTGTTCCCCCAGAGCAGAGCCTGACCCCTACCTGGCTGCACCCTCCTGTCAGGAAGTTGTGGAGAGTGAGAAGATTCCCCCTGGGCCTCCTTTTCTCCAGGCTGAGCACCAACCCTTTATTCTTTACCAGTCATACTGTGCTTATATTTTTAGTCCACCACAGCTACCAGAAAGTTTCCAAAATTTGAATGAAGATAACTATTTCTTAAATGCATTGAAAATAAATTATAAAACCAGGCAACCTTTCCCTCCTGTATTTGTATGCTTAAACAGATACTTCTTTAACTTCTCAGAATTTTACTTTAAATTAAAAGTAGATTAAAAGATGCGCAAGCCAAAGAAGATGTCTGTTGTTCTTCAATGAACTTTGAAGTTACAAGAGGACAAATTTAAAAATTGATTATACTTGATGAGGCCTTTTTTAAAATTAGAGTAATTTCCTTTTCCAAAAAAAAAAAAAAAAAAAAAAAAAAAAAAAAAAAAAAAAAAAAAAAGAGAAAGTGCAATCAACCAGATTAATGCAGGAACAGCAGTATTGAAGTAACTATGAAGAAAGAAAAACTGTGAGCCCCTGTGTTGTATTCCTCAGGGAAGTGGTTTCTCCCCAGAACCCCCCAGAGGCTGTAACCAGGTAGTTTAACTCCACCTTCCCCTTATCTCTGACCTATGGCTCTGTGCCAGCTGTCCCACCCCGAGACAGAGAGCAGATAAAAACCCCTGCTCCTCCTTGTTCTCCCTCTTTTGCCCCTGGGACCCCTTTGAGAATAAAGCCTTGGAACATTCCCTAGAGGTAAGAACCTCTTTAGGATTTTTCCCTATCCTTGAAGCCTACTCCCCCAAAGCTCCCCAAAATCTGAGCCAGCCCAGCAGCCAGGAGGGCGGGCAGGGGGGTAGCACTTCACCCTGAGCAAGGACTTTGCATTCACAGTGAACATTTTTAGCCTAGAAACTGGCTAAGAGTAAGTTCTCATTTGGTAATTGAGCGAGCATGAGAAAGGCAGAGCCTTTGTGGGGCTGTTGTGTCGCTGCTGGACACAAAGGAGGAGACATGAGCCCATTCAGAAGGCTCCCAAGGAGGGACCCCGAGGTTTATTCTCCAAACCTATTTTATACCTTTTCACAAAGCACCCACCTTAGAGGTGGGACCCCTGGAACCATTGGTCACTCGCAGAGACCATCACACAAAGTCCCTCCCATGGGAAAGCGTGTGGAGAAACATCTTAGCTTACAAACAGCATGACTTGTTCAGCAGTTCTGTCCTGGGAGCAGAATTCCCAGAAACCACAACCTGGCATTATCCAGCTGGATGCTGGGGTCCACAGCTTGGACCCAGGAGGCTCCGTGCCACCCTGAATGAGATCTCGTTAGAGACACCCTGAGGGGTCAGAGCAACTCCTCAGCTGGTAGAGAAGGCCTCAGCAGAGGGGCAGAGCAGTGATTCTCAGCTCTTGTGATTTCTCAGCTCAGTGATTGTCAGCTCCTGCCCTTGCGAGGTGGTTTCTCTCTTAGCTGGCCCAGGGATGAGAGAGTGAGGGTCCGTTTAGCAATTCCACATCAGGTAACTTTATTGCAAAGTCCCAGGCGAAGGGAGCCAGGGACAGGTACCCTGGATACCAGGGAAAACCCAGGGGGTTTTATGGGGAACTGAGGTAGGAGGGGAAGGGGTACAAAGCCAATAGTTTGCAACAGCTCTACATAAAATCTCGTGGGGGATTGTGGTCCTCTTTTTGGGTCGCCGTAACCGAAGGGCTGTTCTTATCTTAAGGCTCTGGCAGAGGAGGTTGTGCAGTTCTTCTTATCTTCTCCAAGGCAGGGCCACCGGAGCCTTGTCTACCCCCACGCAGGCAGACACAAGTGGTGGCCGCACTGCTTGCTTGGCTGTGTGGCTGCTCTGAGGGCAGGCAGGCAGGCACGGTGTGACCTGCTGGGCTGGCTCTCCCTGCTGCAGGTACCTGCTCAGCCATGGGGCCAACGTGGCTGCGGTCAACAGCGAGGGCGAGGTCCCGTCCGACATCGCCGAGGAGGCGGCCATGAAGGACCTGCTGCTGGAGCAAGTCAAGAAACAAGGTACAGGGGGGCTTGGGTGCCTCAGAGGTGGGACCCCGGGGCTGTTGGACACGAAGGAAAGATGCAAAGTCCATTTAGAAGGCTCTGACTCCAAAGGAAGAGTCTCAGTTTATTCTCCAAACCTATTTTATACCTTTCCACAATGCACCCACCTCAGAGGTGGGACCCCGGGGCTGTTGGACACGAAGGAAAGATGCAAAGTCCATTCAGGAGGCTGTGACTCCCAAGGAGGAGCCTCAGTTTATTCTCCAAACCTATTTTATACCTTTCTACAATGCACCCACCTCAGAGCTGGGACCCTGTGGCTGTTGGACATGAAGGAAAGGCATGAGTCGTGATCAGAAGGCTGTGACTCCCAAGGAGGAGTCTCAGTTTATTCTCCAAACCTATTTTCTACCTTTCTACAATGCACCCACCTTAGAGTGGACCCATTGGTCCCTTGGTCGATCTTGGACCCATCTTGGACCCATCTTGGACCCATCTTGGACCCATTGGTCCCTTGAAAGGACCATCAAGCAAAGTCCCTCCTTTGGGAAAGCATGTAGAAAAATACAGTAGTTTACAATAACATGACCTTGTTTACCACGAGATTGCCTGGGAAAAGAATTTCCCTAAAATCAAATCAAAACCGTGGCTACAGGATCTGTAAGAGTTTCTCCATGAGAATTCTGCTGCCTTGCTGTCTGTTGGTGAAGGGATCTGAGACCTGGCCCAGGAAGCAGCAGACAAATTTTGCTTTGCTGTCAGGACAGTGGAGAAATGTTGTAGGAGGTTTGTGGTCTCTGTCCTTGGCATTCTTCAAAGCAAGGCACCACAGTCCTGAAATCTGATTCATCAGATCTAGTTACTTTAAAGTGAGATTAAATGCTGACCTCTGATATCAATGAAAGGTCTGGTTTCACTAAGGCTTGATAAAACCGAGGTGAGATTTATGGGAATGCCAAAGGCAGGGACCAGGAAATGAATATTTCAGGCCTGGAGTGACATGCTTTATCCTAATCTTTCCTTAGATTTCTTCGGACATATCCCCTTTCTCATCAGGTGTGCCTGGCTGAGGGGCTGCTCTCCAGGCTGTCCCTGCACAAACATCCCTGGCTATAGTTTTGGACTATAAAAAATAAAGAAAATGCATTATCAATCTAAAATTTTCTTCATACTCACAGAATTCATTTGGGAGTTTGGTTGAACATTTGTACATGTGTGTGAGAAGTGTAAATCATGTCTATGAATTTCATCAAGAACGTTGGAAAAGGAACCCAAGAAATTCCTGGAACTTCCATCCTTGGACATAGTCAAAGCTCAGCTGCATTTGTGTCTGAGCTGAGCTTTGAAGCTCTACCCTCCTTGGAGTGTGTGTTTGGGCTGCAGACCCCCAAAGACTCCTTCCTGTCGGGATTATTTTATTCCTACAGGTTGTGGAGGGGTTGCTTGCATGCTGGATTGAATCCAGTCCCTCCATCAGACACATTCTGACACATGTTGGTGACTTTATTTTTTAGGGTGTCCTTAGGAAGGAATCAGGTCCTTGCTGCTTCATAACCTGTGTTAGTGTTCCACCAAATGGGTTCCACCAACTTTGTCAGACACAGCTTGCCCTCAGAGAGGCCAGGTTGGCTGCCACCAGTCACCTCCTTATTTCCCATGGGCCTTGGCACAGTTTGCAGGAGGATCTGCTCTGTGATCTCGCTGTGCACAGAGGAGAGGCCAGTTGGCCTGTAGTGGCCCAGATCTTCCTCTTTTCCCTGTTCAAAATGGGGCTTATGTTTCCCATTTTCCAGTCTGTGAGAACTTCACCAGACTGCCACAACTTGTCAAATACAAGAGTGACTTAGGCACTTCCTCCAGCAGCTCCCTTGGGACCCATGGATGCACCTCACCCCATTCCATGGACTTGTGCACCTTCAGGTTCCTTAAATGGCAATAATGTGGTTGAAAACCTTTCAGGACATCAAGGCAGTGACTCTGCCTCACCTGCAAGCATTTTGCCTGACACTTTTTGGGATTCTGCTTGCATTGCCTCACCACATTAGTGGCATCCTGCTAAGATGCCCTGAAACAACCATCTGTCTCCACTGAGAAGATTCCCATTGCACAGTTTAAAGGATCATAACTGCTGGAGGAAATGGGGTTGAACTTTAAATAAGCATCTGGCCAGCCTGTCCTCAGTGGGGGCTATGAGCAGATGCCTGCTGCAGACTGTAGCAACAGCTCAAGTGTGCACAGTTCCCCTCCCAGCCTCCAGCCACTGTGCCTCCAGAAATTCCTGAGCCAAACTGGCTGTCTGTGTACTTGTGAGTGCCCCGTGGCTTTCTGTTTCCTGAGCTCGTGCAGCCCTCCTTGGGAACTCCAACATGTTCAGCAATTGTGTGTAATAGCCACAAACTTGTCTAGTCCTTGGTCTGAAGCCAGTTTATTTCTGATCTTTGCAGAATCCTGAAACAGTGGGTCTCACAGCTCAGACTCTGGGTTTTTTCCTTGGTTCTGTTTTAAATCTAATGTCCCATAATTTAATTGGCAATCATGTCATTCTTATCCTGAAAGTATTAATCCAAAGGGACACTTGCTCTTCAGGACCCTTCTTGGTTTTTGAGATTTGTCATCTTCTAATTTGTATGTTTTCCTGAGTTGGAGAGCTCTACTCTGATTAATCTTGTTTGGATCAGTATCAATACTTGTGATTGATATATTGTCCTTCTGTGATCTCATTGCTGTGAGAACTCTGCTTAGGAAAACAAAGTTGGTTTTGCCTCTCATTGGTTTAATGGCAGGTGACAAGTCTGTCAGCCAGCCACACCTCGCTCTCCACATCACCCCCTGCCTCTCCACACCTCCACCTGCCCCTAAGCACTCACTTGGGCCATCAGAGTAGATTTCTTCTGGCCTTCCAATGCCAAAATTATTTCAAATTGCGTTCTGTCAGAATCTGGGGTTTGCTGCTCAGTGGAATGACTCAATACTTCTGTCAGCATGCCTGTCATGAATGCCTGTGGAGCAGTGCAGATCCCAGTGTGTGTCACGGGCAGTGTCCTGGTTATGGAGTGAGCACAGAGCTGGCATCACTGTGCTCTTGCAGGAGTCATCTGAGGATCCTTCCCTGTAGGTTCTACCCTCCCTACAAGCCAATTCAGTTAAGCTGCTGTTCATGACTGTCATTGCAGTCTGGGACACAGCCCATGTAGAACTCAATCCTTCTACCCTTAATGCACAGCTGAGCTTTTAGTTAATTGGACTGGGTTGTAGCCACTGGCCCAACTTTCAAAATTTGTAACTCACTTTTTGAGGTCTCTGTCAATGACACAGGAGCTCTCCCAGTTCACAGAAGAGGCTTTTGCTGATTGTTTTGTGGAAGATCAGAAATAGGTTACTAATATTTTATAGCAAATGGAATACAGGGTAAGTGTAACAAGTCCTTCAGAGCTTTCATCTGTTGTTTGTCTCTTTTCATGTGCTTCACTCCCTCAGGTGTAGACCTAGAGCTGTCAAGGAAAGAGGAGGAGCAGCAAATGCTCCAGGATGCCCGGCAGTGGCTGAACAGTGGGAGAATTGAGGATGTGAAGCAGCCTCGGACAGGAGCCACAGCTCTTCATGTTGCTGCAGCCAAGGGCTATTCTGAAGTCATGAGGTAGGAGCTCCTCCCAGGACTGATGCACGAAATTAAGGCTGAAGAAGACACCTTGCTTCACATTCAGAGAAATTTGGTCCATACTGAGATTTTCAGGCTGTTATTTCTCAAAAGGCTCCGTGGTTTTATGTGTCCAACCCCAGTGGTTCACCCAGAAATACACAGGGGCTGGAGGCTTCCCTTTCATACCCCCAGGCCTTTTTGAAGTAATGAAAGCTTTCCAGAGAGTGAGGCATAAATTAGGAGGTCTCTAATTTTTCTAATCACGAGGTCTGATTTTCAGTGTTAGTGTAATAGTTTTAGGACTAGCAAGTTAAACAGTATTATGGGATCAAAGTATAACTTTGACATACAGAATGACAATACAGGCTGCATGACAGTCACAAACATGACCAGTCTAGTGGGAGAATGCAGTGTCCACCCCTGTCTCACTGTCCTCTGCCTCCTCATGCTGCTGCTCCTGCAGTGACAGAGTGATTCCAGCACCTGACAGCTCTGCTGCCCTGGCACTAACAAAATTATTATGAACATCAACTTTCCCAGTGTAGCAGTTCCTGGTAAAAAACATTAATGTTGTTACAGGCAATGTCAAATTAGGCTTTCCACCAATAAAGCTTTCTTCTCTGTGCTTTGTGTGGGTGGAGCTGCCCATAGAGCTCATTGAATCCCAGACTGGGTTGGGTTGGGAGGAACCTTAAAGCTCATCTTGTCCCACTCCCTGACTTGGGCAGGGACACCTTCCACTACCCCAGGCTGCTCCAAGCCCATCCAACCCAGCCTTAGGCACTGCCAGGGATCCAGAGGCAGCCATAGCTGCTCTGGGCACCCTGTGCCAGGGCCTCCCCACCCTCACAGGGAGGAATTTTTACCTCCTGTCTCATCTCAGCCTGTCCTCTGTGTGGATCTGTTCCTCCTTGTCTTGTTACTGCATGCTCTTGTAAATTGTCTTCACAAGGTGTTGTGGTTTGACACTGCCCAAGGCCAGGCACCCTCCCCTCCCACAGCTGGGCAGAGGAGAGAAAAAATGAACGAGGGGCTCAGGAGTTGAGATAAGGACTGGGAGAAAAGGCTTCAAGGGCAAAACCGGCTCAACTTAAAGGTGCAAAGTGAATTTATTACTGACAGAGTCAGAGGAGGATAATAAGAAGTAAAATAAGCCTTTAAAATATGGGGTTTTTACCCCCAGCCCCTCCCTCCTTCCCACTGACAGCACAGGGAGACAGGGCAGGGGGTTTTGGTCAGTTCATCACTGAGATTTCTTCCACTGCTCTGGGAGAGGAGTCCTTCCCCTGTGAGGCCGTGGGGGTCCCTCCCACAGGAGACAGTTCTCCATGAACTTCTCCAGCGTGGTTCTAATCTCACAAGCAGCAGTTCCCCCAAACCTGCTGTGGCGTGGGCCTCTCCTTCCATGGGCTGCAGTCCCCCAAGGACAGGCTGCTGCAGCCTGGCAGCAGGGCCCTCCATCTCCAGCAGGTCTCCCACTGGATCACAGCCTCCTCCAGGCATCCCCTGCTCCTGCATGGGCACCTTCCCCAGGGGCTGTGCATGGATCTCTGCATCCCCCTGGATCCCCATGGGCTGTGGGTGGATCTCTGCATCCCCCACTGATCCCATAGGCTGTGGGTGGATCCCCGCAGGTTGCAGCTGCCTCACCACAGTCATCACCACAGCCTGCAGAGGAATCTCAGCTCTGGTGCCTGGAGCTGCTCCTGCCCTCCTTCTCCACCCCCCTTGGTGTCTCCATGTTGTTTCCCTCACATGTTCTCATCTCCTTCTCTTCTCTGACAAGAGCACACTGTGTGTGCCCACTTTGTTTTGATTTTCTTCTCAAATCTGCTGTCACAGAGGCATTACCAGCCTCTCTCACTGGCCCAGCTTTGGCCAGCAGCATGTCCATCCTCAGAGACATCAGGGGTTGGCTCTGCCAGGCATGGTGGAAGCTTCCAGCAGCTTCTCACAGAAGGCACCTCTGTGGCTCCCCTGCTCCCAAAAACCAGGCTGTGCAGAACCAGCACATAAGCTTACTCTATTGCCCAGGTTAAAATCCATTCTGGAAGTGTTCATCTATCTAGATCCTAAATCTCATAATTTTAAGTGATGTGATTTGATGTCTAAGAGTTGTTTTATATCAAGCTCAAGCATTTTATTGTACTTTGTGTTTTCAATTTGTATTCAGTCATTAGAACTTACAATTGGTGAGTTGTCTGTGCCTGTACTGTGTCCAAGAAGAGGAATCTGCCTCAGCTCATGTGGATAGAAATGTAATATCTGTGAATTTGAGGTGCTGGTCCTGTGGCCAGTCAGGGAAGGGTTGTGCATCCAGTGCTCCTTGATGGAGTTCAGTGTGTGCAGGATGATTTCGTTCTGGACAGTCTCTCCTTGACATTAATTGTGGTAATGATAAACACATCTCACAGCAAGCTGAATTGTTTCACTCTTGTGTATGTGAAGGCTGTGCTGAAGTTGAAACCCAGAGCTTTAGTGACTTAAACCAAAGAGGCTGACAGGCAGGAGCCAGCTCACTCTAAATGAGATGTGGAATTTGTCTGTGACCTTGAGTCTCTTAGCAGCTCTGTTTCTCCCTTCTGCCAGCTGGAAAATCAACAGAAACTCAGCACCTAATTTACAATTTCTTTCCCAGAGAAGCCCCCAGCTGCTCTGCTGTGACTGTGTTTTATTTAGCACAGTAGCACGTTGGTGTAAAGCTGCAGGAGTTTCCAAGCTGTTGGTGCCGTGTTGGGGTCATGCTGGATTTCCCTCCATGCTGTGCCTCTGGATGGGGGAATTCCCCACAATGGAAATTCTCAGGAGCAGACTTTTCAAAAAATGATCAGTTTTACCAGACTTGCAGAATTCCCCTGGGATGTTCTTTGATATTTAAGCAACTTGTGTAATAGTTTTGATCCAGGAGCTGCTCTCACCTGCTCACTGCCACACCAGTGTGCACTTGGCTCTGGAGCTCCTGACTACCCCAACTACTCTTGTGTTTGTTTTGGTGTCAAATATTCAAGCTCCAGGTGTTGTGAAACCCCAGTGTTCTGCTGGAGAGGAGAGGAGAGGAGAGGAGAGGAGAGGAGAGGAGAGGAGAGGAGAGGAGAGGAGAGGAGAGGAGAGGAGAGGAGAGGAGAGGAGAGGAGAGGAGAGGAGAGGAGAGGAGAGGAGAGGAGAGGAGAGGAGAGGAGAGGAGAGGAGAGGAGAGGAGAGGAGAGGGTGGAAGGGACACACCAGTGAGGGTGAGGAAAGGAGATCCCAGGCAAGTTCACTCGTGGAAGGTTTGCTTGAACTGTGCAAGGGCTGCTCTGAAAAATTGCATTTGGGGTTGTTTAATCTGGCATGCAGAGGGTTGTCTGGCATGCAGATTTTACCCCTGTCAGTGTCACTGGTGCCTCACTGGCAGTCCTGCTGGTCTCCTTGGGGAGCAGCCCACACTGTGGCCCTGTGCTCTCAGAGAACCAAGCCTGGGCTCCAGTTCCCAAGTGTCCCTCTCCTGGCAGGTGCTGTGCTTGGCTCCCTGGCACAGGGGTGGCAGCTGCAGGGCTGCTCTTTGTGTGCTCAGTGCCCCAGCCAGTCCAGACTCTCCTCTGCTGGCACAGTTCAGACTGGGTCACCAATGCCAGATGAGAAGTCAAGGTGTTCTCCCAGTTCAGGACATGCTGAGAGGGAGCCTTAGCACTTTGACATATTCCAGCACAGTCACTTTTTGTTCAATGCCATTTCCATTCCAGTTTCAAGCCCATCAGATGGGATGTTGCTTTCGTTAATAAACAAGCCCAGAAGTTCCTGGCTGTTAGGGAGCCAGGCTGCCTGCTTGGTGCCTGACAGGGGAAGCTGCTCTGTCAGGAGGTCATTGCTGATGGGCAGAGATCAATCCTGCTGCTTTCCTCAGGCTCCTGATCCAGGCTGGGTTCAATCTGAACGTCCAGGACAATGATGGCTGGACTCCACTCCACGCTGCTGCTCACTGGGGAGTGAAGGAAGCATGTTCCATCCTGGCTGAGGCTCTGTGTGACATGGACATCAGGAACAAGCTGGTCAGTACACAGCTCATGCAGGCTGTTCTATAGCCAGATCTATTGCCTGCTGCATGATCGTGGAATCACAGAACCCCAGAAGTGGTTTGGGTTTGGAGGAACCTGAAAGCTCCTCTCATGTCACCCCCTGCCATGGGCAGGGACACCTTCCACTGTCCCAGGCTGCTCCAAGCCTCATTCAGCCTGGCCTTGGACACTGCCAGGCACGGGGCAGCCACAGCTGCTCTGGGCACCCTGTGCCAGGGCCTCCCCACCCTCACAGCCAAAAATTCCTTCCCAATATCCCATCTAACCCTGCCCTCTGGCAGTGGAAGCCATTCCCCTTGTCCTGTCGCTCCAGGCCCTTGTCCCCAGTCCCTCTCCAGCTCTCCTGGAGCTCCTTTAGACCCTGCAAGGGGCTCTCAGGTCTCCCTGGAGTTTTCTCCAGGCTAAACACCCCCAGCTCTCCCAGCCTGGCTCCAGAGCAGAGGGGCTCCAGCCCTGTGGCCAATTTAGTGGCCTCCTCTGAATTCTTTCCAGCAGGTCCTTGTTTGTCCTGAGATGGAAACTCCAGAGCTGAGATCCAGCTGGGGTCTCATAGGAGATCCAACATCGTGATCCAACTACATGACCAAGTCACAGCAGCTCTCTTTGCCTGTGCACTGGAAAATTTAAATACATCAGGAAGTGAAGAATCTTGACTTGCAGAAGGCAGAAAATATTTCAGATATTATGGGAAATGTGACCTGATTAAAGACTGAGCTTGTAAGAAGGGCTGGGGGCTACTCTGTGCCATCCTGAGTTAGTGTAACCCTGAGAAGTCAAACAGCAGCAAAGAAAGAGTCTTGGAGTGCAAAATAATATCCTAATAGTAAGGTATAAGGCACTGAAAACAAGTGAGCCCATGAGAAACTGGCAGCTTTAAATCCTCCCTGTTCTATGTATTGGTAATAAAAAAGGAAATTGAAGATTTGTGAGACATGAGTGAAGAAAAATAGGATGGAAGAAAAGGAGCAAAAATATTTCCTTTCTAATAGTTGCAGGTTTCCCTCTCAGTACAAGAGTGTCCTTTCTAGAAACTTGGAAACTCAGAATCCTGACTGTTGGATCTGAGCAGCAGCAGCCAGGGAGCTGCAGTGCCCTGGTAAAAGTTGCTCCCTGAACACAAACATCATCTTAGAGGTCTCTTCCAGGCAAAATGATTCCGTGATTCCATGATCACTGGCTCTGGAGTGAAGCAGAGTGCCTCTCACCCTTTGGGGAGGGAGGCTGTGGAGCATGTGCACTGGTAAATGGGAGATGTTGGAATATTGCCACTGTGCCACCTCAGATGTTCCCCTGTGTTCTCTCGTTGCCCCAGGGCCAGACGCCCTTTGACGTTGCTGATGAGGGACTCGTGGAGCATTTAGAAATGCTGCAGAAGAAGCAGACTGTGGTGAGTTCCTGGAGATTGTTTTCCACTTCCCCAATTACCTTTTCACACATGGGTGTTCTCCAAGACATATGGTGCCAACAGATGCAGGAAGCTGAGGCCCAGCTATTTTCTTTAGTTACTCATTTGCAATCTTTAATCACAGCAATATTTTTATTAGCTAGAAGTCTAGATAACTGGATGACTGCAGCAAGGAGGTCAGTTGTGTGATGGCATGCAGAATTATGGGAACTGGTAAGGAATTTGTATTCAGCTTTGTATTTATTATTGTTCTGCAGTTGCTTTGTTGGCTGGCAGGCTCTCTAGCATCAAACTGCTCTCTTCCTAATGAGTGATTAGCCAAGTCAGCTTTGTGTTTGGATCCAGGGAAATACACTGTCAGTGTTGAGAAAGAGATCTGTTACCATGTCTGTCTTTCTTACAACAGGGGGGCTTTGGATTGAGGAAAAAGAAATTATAAACTTCAGGGAATTCTGGACTGAAAAAACCCACATTAAAAACTGCCATTTCATAGTGCAGTGGAGATATTGGAAGGGATTATAAGCCAAAAGTTGACATAAAATAAAAAAAAAAGAAAGAAAAATAGATATTTTTCGAAGTAAGGGCAGTTGTCAGGCCAGAAAGTTGGGTTTGGATTGAATTTTTTCCTGTTTCATTTGGTCTACTCAACTATCTCATTTGGGTGCTTCTAAAAACCAAGCTAACCTTTTTCAAAGAGAGCTAAAAGTCTGTAAGTATCACTTAAAACATTGGGTTCAGAAGCAGACAGAATGGGAGCACTGCTGATAAACCCCAGGAAAGGATTTTCAGGAACTGACAATGTGGGTGGTTAGAACTCCAGCTCTGATCACAACCCAGCTGCTGCCATCCTCAAATAGCAGCCTCAGTATTCACAGGAACTTCTTAAAAATTAATCAGCTTCTCCCTAAATGAGGTGTTGATAAATACTATCAGGGTTGTATTTTGGATTCCTCTCTCTCACTACCCAGGATTTTGCAGATAACTGCACTTCTTAAAAGAAAAGAGAAAGAATTTTTTGGGGTGACTGCTCACCCATTTTTAGGGCTGCTTTGCAGGGGCTACAACCCCCCTGTTCTCTATAGGGAAGCACTATATCAAGGCCTTCTCCATTTGTTTAGTCAGTGTAGAACTGGGCAGAAGAATACAGACTTGATCACACTTTTTTGTTTTTAGTAGACATGATTTTTTAGTGGAAAAGCCAATTTACCATGTGTTTATCATGTGCCATTTTTATGACTTAAAAATAAAAAACTTATATTTGTTAAGGATAAAACAAGCAGTTCCACAACATTATTTCTCTTCCAAAATGGCTTTCAAATCAGATATTCTTTTCAGTCTAAAGCAGAACACTTGTGCCACCCTTGCTAAAAGATTCGCTGCCATTATTGGAAAGTGGGGGGGAGGTGTTTGCTGGAAGCAATTAATTTGGTTTGGGTTTGGAATTTTTTTCCCTGTTACTGAATTATCTGTGAATGGAGCAGGCTGTTTCCTGCACTTCCCTTTGCTGTGCTCCAGCAGTTTGGTCAGTTTAACAATGTTGTACCCCAGGTTTTTGCTCCTCACTGGAATCCATGCAGCTTTTCCTGCTTCACAGATGCTCAGAGAAGCTGTGGCTGCCCCATCCCTGGAAGTGCCCAAGGCCAGGTTGGATGGGGCTTGGAGCAGCCAGGGCTGGTGGAAGGTGTCCCTGCCCATGGCAGGGGCTGGGACCAAATGAGCTTTAAGGTCCCTTCCAACCCAAATAATTCTGGGATTCTGGGATTCAGAATTTAGAGTATTTTTACTTCCTTTGCCTGGTGTCAACTGCTGTCAAGAGAAAAAGAAGCACCTGGTGAGCCATGAGACAACAGAGTCAGCCTTACCCTGAGCCCCTGACTGCCATCCCTCCTTCTGCCTCAGCTCTTTCTGTGGTTCTCAAAGGTTCTAAAACAGTTTTTGGGTACTGCTTTGTCCATTGATGGTGGTAAAATTAATGTTGCTGCTCTCTACACAAATGTCTTTCAATTTCTATGTGATCCCAGGTATTCTCATGCAATGACTTTGTGCATATGAGAGATGTAAGAAGTGCCCCATCCTTGCAGGAGTTCCCTGGCTGCCTGTACAGGGCAGACTTGAATGCTTTCCTCTGACAGCAAGTAAATGATATTATGACTTAATAATTGCCACAAAGGCAGCAAATGTTCAGCTGAGCCTGGCCTGGTTTCATGGACACACACACACATGTGGACAGACCTCCAGCAGAATCCCAGACTGGTTTGGGCTGGAAGCCACCTTAAATCCCATCCAGTCCCACCTCCTTCCATGGCAGGGACACCTCCCACTGTCCCAGGTTGCTCCAAGCCCCAGCCACCCTGGCCTTGGACACTTCAGGGATGGGGGAGCCACAGCTTCCCTGGGCAGCAGCCAAGGTTCATCCCTGGTCTCAGCAGGGGCAGCTGCCTTCAGAGGTTTTATGAGATGGCAGCTGCATCCCAAGGACGTGCTGTGCCCTGCTGGAGCTCCAGTCCAGGGCTGACAGTGCCATTGCAGATGTGCTGCTGTTCAAGTGGCTTCTTATGGAAATCTGCAGTGGTTTGGTCTGAGGAGGCTGGGCTGACCTGGTGCTGTGGTGCTGACTGGGTTGTGCTGCTGGGCTGGTTAATGTCTGTCCTCCCTCTCTCTCCCATCCTCCTGGACGCTGTCGTAGCTGCGGAGTGAGAAGGAGACACGAAATAAGCTGATTGAAGCTGACATGAATGGGAAGCCTCAAAACAGACTCTTCACCAAGTAAGTCTCTCCCTCTTAGCTGAAAAGAAACTGCCCAGAAAGTAAAGGGAGAGCAGCTCCATCTCTCACAGCCAGCTGACCTCAGCTGGGTCAAAAACAATTCACTGCTGCTTATTTCATGCATTTTTTTTTAATCTGAGCACTCTCAAATACAGTTTTAGTTGTGTCTTAACATACCCAGTGAATGGTGGAACAAGGGCTTGGGCTGGTGTTTGGTTCTCCAGCTCATGCTCTGGCTGAGGATGGATCAGATCTTTGGGCTGAGAACTGCACCTTGTAGTTGCAGTTTAGTTTAGTTGTTCAACATGCTGTGCTGTGTGGCACTGGAAAAGGAGAGATCCCATTTTTGTTGATGGAAAAATGCTTGCAGAATTAGAAAATGTGAGACTGGCAGTGGAATCTGTGGCAAATTGGCCATGATGGAAGTGCTGAAGTGTTCAGTCTGTAGATGGATTTTATCCTTTGCTTGTTCTGTGTGTAGTAAATCATGTCTGCGTGTTCCTGAGAAGTACAACTCAGGTAACTTGCTTGCCTAGTCCTAAAACTTTCATATTTTGTAGCAAAGAGAAGATTCTTTATGAGGAAGACACGTTGAAGTCCATGGAAACTGAGGAGGAGAACAAGGACTCGAGCAGTTCTAGTTCTGAAGAGGAAGAAGCTGAAGATGAAGTTTCAGAATCAGATGCTGAAAAGGAGTCAGGTAAGTCTTAGTTCAGCCTTGGATTTAATAACTAGCCTAACTATTATCATTATTAATGTTGTTATTGTTAGCAATTACATAATTAGTTGTTAAGGATATGCTGAAAGTTTTACTTCCCCTGTATATGTACAGAATTTGGAGAAATCTGGAGCTAATGTCCAAAAAAAGCTGATTCAGATGCTGACTCCCAGGTCAGCATAAAATTATTTTTAAAAAATCCTATTTTAATTTCCACTTCCATCTCACATGTATTGAAGATAACACACAGTCCCTAGCTTGTTCTTAAACAGGTTTTTTTTCTTGTTGGCCCAGTTGAAGAAGAATCCTTCAGGTGCTGCAGGATGGCAGGGAAGCAGGTGAAGGTGTAGGAAGGCAATAGCCTGTTGTGTTCAGGTCAGTCTGAAATGAAGGGCTGAAGCTATTCTGGGTGATTGTAGAGGTGAGGAGCTTCTGTTTTCCAGGCTGTGATGAATAATGATTGCAAGAGATAGTGGAAAATAAGGATTAAGTACACAGAGTCACAGTAGCATTGACATTATAGTATATTGCTGGCATCTCACTCCCATTCCTTTTCCATAATTTCTGTGGCTTCCTTAATTAGCTTGAAAAGTGTTTATGTGCAGCACAGAAAGTTTAAATACAGATACTTAATTTTACAGTAAGCCAAGACTTATTTGTACTTAATACTCTGCAAACACAGATGGATCTTGCACTGTGATGTGTTTAATGGTTAAACTACTTTTAACATCAACTTGCTTGGTCTATATCAAATATACTAAGAAATAGGTCCTGAGTGTGAGTTTAAGTCCTGAGTTTAAGGTTGTGTTTCTGTGCCAGTGAAGCTGTGACTGTGTTAGGATTGTATCAGTTAATGCTGTTGGGGCAGGGTGAGAGGAGTGAAAAATCCTGGCTGGGCTGTGCAGAGCTGCTGCTGCACCAGCTGGGTGGGCATGGCAGCAACACAGGGAAACTATCTTGGGCTTTTTAACCAAGTAAATCTAGTGGACATGTCAGTGGTGGGAGGAGACACACAGTACAGGTCACAAATACCTTCTCCATGCATCAGGGGTTTACCCTGATTATATACATATTTATATAAATATAAATTATACCTATCTAGCTGGGTGCCAAAGCTTGTAATCCTTGTAAACCTGGTGGTAATTTGACCAAAACAGCTCAAATGTTTGCACATCTCTAAGTCCTCAAACTGTGTGGGGTTTAACTGAGTCAGGAGCAACCTAAGATCCTTCAGCAAGGAGAGGTCTACAGCAGTCAGCATTAAATTTTGTGTAAAGCCTGAACAGGTCTTTTTATTGCATTAATTCACTGAGCAAAGCACATTGTAGGAGTCTGTGTCAAACCACTGAAGCTAATAGAAATGGGAGACAAGAAGCATTCAGGTCATGATTCAGCTTCAGGCTTTGTTACCTGTCTGCTCCTTTCCTGGGAAGGTGATAGGTCCTTTGAGAAATTTCCATCAGAACTGAAACCCCACCTGGTAAACTTCTGAGATCTCTGGTAAAATGAGCATGGACTTACCCTGCTGCATGGAGACAACAGCTGTTGCTTGCAGTGGGGGAAAACATCTTTGGTACCCTTCTTAAAGCAAGATTCTGTGAGGTAACAGCATCAGCCCACATTGGACTAGAGGAGGACTCCAAAGACAAGTAGGATTTTTCATTTTGGTAATGAAAATCATAAATGTCACAGCATTACTGATTCCAGAGACAGACAGTGGCATTCCTGGGCTGATCCCCCAGCGTGGGCAGCAGGGTCAGGGGGGATTCTGCCCCTGTGTCCTGCTCAGGTGAGAGCCCACCTGCAGAACTGCCCCAGCCCTGGGGTTCAGCACAGGAAGGGGCTGGAGCTGCTGGAGCCAGGCCAGAGGAGGCACCAGGATGAGCAGAGGGATGGAGCAGCTCAGCTGGGAGGAAAGGACAACTGGGATTGCTCTGCCTGGAGAAGAAACCTCATTGTGACCTCCCAGGACCTGAAGGGAGCCAGGAAAATGAAGAGAGGCTGTTTACAGGGGCCTGGAGTGACAGGACAAAGGGGAATGGCTTCAAACTGGCAGAGAGTAGGTTTGGATAGGATATTAGGAAAAAATTCCTCCCTGTGAGAGTGGGGAGGCCCTGGCACAGGGTGCCCAGAGCAGCTGTGGCTGCACCATCCCTGGAAGTGCCCAAGACCAGGCTGGACAGGGCTTGGAGCAGCCTGGGATGGTGGAAACCTGTGGAAGGTATCCCTGTGCTTGGCAAGGGGTAGAATGAGATGAACCTTAAGGTTCCTTGCAGTTCAAACCAATCTGGGATTCTGTGGTTCTGTGTTTGTCTGGTCAGCATTTTACATGCTTGGATTGTGCAGGAGGCACGGGTATGAAAACATAAATATCATTCCCTTATTCCTCTTCATTTTCTCTAATGTTCTCATACTTTTATCATTCTGAGCAGTGCTGGGCACATGGATTATGACTGCTGTTCTAAAGTGTTCAAAGTCCAGATGAAAAAAAAAAACATAAATTCTGAGTGATCTTTTTAAACCTAAAAATTCCAATCCTTTTGGTAGCTGAGCACAGAGCAGGACATGTAGAAGCTGGCAGTGTAACACACAAGTTTATTTTGAGGTGTGTTTTGAAGAGTCTCAGGTTGCAATTAATTTGTTGAATTTGCAGAGACTGGGGGAGGAAGAAATTGGATGAGGGAAGCAGTGAAATTGTTGGAAGGCTTCAGAGTAGTATGTTTCTTATAGTCTGTAAATAATTGTGTTCTTCAGACAAAAGAAGCTAAGGGCATTAATGTCACTTCATTTGTTTTGAAGACAATTAATTTGGCATTGACCTCTTGTAAACAGGAGAAAGTATAAAATTCTGTGGCGATTATCTGTGCTAGGAGCCATGGAAGCTTTTAGTGTTGTTTTAACAAAAACCCTTATCCAAAAAACCCTTAGAAAAAAAGGAATTAGAAACTTAAATTTTTACTCTTACCGAATCTGTTTTGAGGAGGTCGGACTAATCCTCTCCAGTTTCTTTTGTCTGGAACTCATGTTTATTCCTGAAATTTTAGTAGAATAAAATGTGGGACCCTGCCTAAAGCCAACGCTGGCTGCACAGAGTCCCTCTGCCTGTCCCTCTTTGTCAAGTGCTCCCAGTCACATTACTCACAGTTAGTCCTTCCCAACCTGTCATTAGCACTTTAGCCTGTGCCCTTCTAATTAGGCTTGACCTTAAAAGCTGACCTGTGTGCTATAAACTTCCAGAACAGGCTCCCAGTCTGCTGCTTCGCAGAGAGGGAAAAGTGGCTGAGAATCCATTCCTGTGCAGAGCCCAGGGCAGGGCTGGGGCTGGGCCAGGGCAGGCTCAGCCTGGAGCTCAGGGAAAGGTTCTTCCCCCAGAGGGTGCTGGGCACTGCCCAGGCTCCCCAGGGAATGGGCATTCCAGAGCTCCAGGAGGGTTTGGACAGCACTCCAGGGATGCCCAGGGTGGGATTGCTGGGGTGTCTGTGCAGGGACAGGGGCTGGGCTGGATGATCCCTGTGTGTCCCTTTCAACCCAGGAGATTCCACGATTCTGTCTTTGTCTCTAGTTTGGGCTCTGTCAGTCCTGCTAACTTCTTGTGATTTTAAAATGTTTCTCTTGGCTTGCTCTTTGCTGTTTTCTGTGTCCTTTGAATCCTTCTTTTTCTAGTCCTGAGAATATTTGTTACAGAAAGATTGATCTTCTCGCTCCAAGGTGCCATCCTCCCAGATGCTCCATCCCAAATGACTCCAAATGTGTCACAGCAGATTTTTATTCCCTGCACATACACTATTTGCTAGGACTGTTTGGGTGCTGATGCTAAAAATGACTTTTTCCAAGCCATGACTGTGTGAGCACTCACAGCTATAAGGAAAGCTTTGGTTGGTGGGTGCAGGTTCATTATTTCTCAGGCAGGTCCCATGTGCCTGGGTTTATGGTGAATACTCTATCTCCAGCCTGTGCTCTCCTGTCAAATGAACCTACTGCCTGAGCCACACTTTCTGCTTACTCTCCCCCTGCTAATGCCTGCTGGATGTTCTTCTGTCAAAGATACAAAAGATAAGTGTGATACTGGACAGCTGCACTTACCTAACAAGCAGGGAGCCAGCTGTGAGCTTGGACAAGGGCTGCTTGGCTTGCTTGGAGCCCAGGTAAGGCCTTTTGTTGGGCAGCAGTTCTGGCTTCCTGTAGAAAAATGGATTTTGCTGCAGAAGACCAGAAATTCTGCCCAGCAGCACAAGCAAGGGCAGAGAACTGTGCAGTGAAAGCCAGCACTGAGCACTCAGGGCTCTGGGCTGTACCACACTTTTGCTACAGCAGGAACAGCATGTGCCCCTTTTTATCCCAAGATTTACCAGGGAAGAAATTCCCAGAGAGGAAACAAAACTGTCCAAAAAAAAAAAAAAAAAAAAAAAAAAAAGAAAAAAAAACCTACACCACAAAAAAAAACCAAAAAACAAACAAACAAAAAAACCAAAACAAAAAAACCAAAACAAAACAAAACACACCAAACATGTGTGATCTCTTTATGGTGCTTTCTGCAAAGATTTTGCTTGTCTGTGAGGATCAAGTACAGAAACTTTCCCTGGCAAATGTATCCATGCAATTCTTTAGGAAGTGGGAAGCTGGGAAGCTCCTTGCAGAAAGCCCTGCAGTGCAGGAGGCACTGACCCCTCGGTGATCCAAGGAGGCTGAGGTCACACAGCACTGGAGTGCAGACCTCCTTTCCTCTGTGTAAAGAAGGACCTCAGAAGTGCAATACTGAAACATTTGGTTTCTCTTCTTGTTTGAAATTGTAGAGAGGAAGGAAGAGCCCTTTGCCAACCACTCCAGCCGTGAATCCAGGCCCAGCATCACTGAGCAGATGCCACCACCCGAGCCCAACTCCTTCACTGCCTCTGCCAGAAGAGTAAGTGAATTTGGAATCAGTGGGGACTCCAGCAGTGCTCAGAAGCAGAAGGTGTTACTGGGAGATGGATGCTCTGAACCCAGGCTTCAGAGGACTCTAAGACTTGAATTTAGAAAAGCTTGCTAGTATGAAATTCTGGTAAAGATGTGTGTTAACAGCAGTGTAGGGACAATATAATTCCTCTTGAATCTCTGCTCCTCCAAAGCAAATTGTGGTGAAGAAACCCAGCCTGCAGCACATGCTCTGTGTGCTGTCAGTTCTGAGGGGGCTGGTGCCAATGTCTTCTCAGCAGATCTGTCACCAGGGCTGGTTCCTGCCTGCGTGCCAGTGCTGAGTTTGGCACCATCACCCAGAGTGCCTCTGCCTTGCCAAAGCCAGTTGAGTCAGTGGTGTGAAGTCACCACCCAGCAAGCAGAGGGGAGTTTGCATGTGGCTGGCCAGCTGGGCTATCAAAGCCTTGAAAAGTGAAGTGGTCACTAAAATCTGGTATGAATCCTCCAGCTCTCAGATCACTCAGCTAGATGGCACCAGGAGACTTTGCTCGGCACAGGACTCCTGTCATGTGCTGCTGCTTTTCTTTTTGCACCAGACTGGGGAGAAAACAACACACACACCTGGCCCAGGGCTGAAGCACTCAGTGCTTGTCAGAGGGAAATGCTTCTTGCTTAGTCACAATTTTTTATTTTTCGCTTGTAACTGAGTGTAACCAAGATGAAATGAAACAGAGCTCCTCTGGGCATTGTTCAGCTCAGGCTGGCTGAGCAGGGGAGCTGTTAGAGGGAGAAGGATGCTGGGAAGTGTGAGCACATCAGTTAATTAACCATTTCCCAGCTGCAGAGGTTTGGTCTCACTCCTTGGAGCTGTTTAATGCAGAATAAGGGTGTTAGGGTGTAGGAGCTGGCCCGTGAGCAGAGCAGCAGACTGATTTGACCCCAGTCACTTAAGACCAACTTTTTTACATTCTCTCAGCTGTTTGATTTTCTGTAATTCTCTTTGACAGACTGGGCTTTAGGTTGTGTAGCCCTCTATTAGGGGAGTTATTAGCATTTGCTGTTCCTGTGTTGTTCAGAATTTACAGGTGGCAGCTTTTGCTGTGGTTTTTGAGCATTCTCTGAGGAAAGCATCAAAACTACATGAAAATGTAGTTAGAGCTGTGTAGCTCAATAGACTGGCAGTGCTGGAAGTGGTGGAGCACAGATTAACTCTTTGCATCTGCATGGAAATGACATGAGCTGAAAACATTGCTCAGATACTGCAGGGTAATTTTAGCTTGGCAGCCTTCAGACAGTCTGAGGGCAGAGGTCCCCAGTAGCTCTGTTTATTCTGAATAGTGGCAGATGGTTTGTGTCAGATTGAATATGGTATAATAATGCTTAGATCAGCTTTGATCAAAAGCCTGGTCTGCCCAGTGTCCTGCCCATCAGAAGCTGCTAGAGAACACAATCTTGCAGGAATCCCCTCCCACATTCCAGCAATTGGCTTTGCAGGGACTCACTGAACCTGGTGGACTTTTTACCTTCAGTAGCCCCTGTTGGACTTTCCCTCTCTGCAGTCACTTTTTGATTGGAATCCTCTAATGTGCAGTGGTAAAGAAGAGTCCTTCAGCTTAGTTAAAAGCTCTAAAAGCTGCCTGTCCCATTAACCTACCACACCCTGGATTTGTTTGCTGTCCCTCGTTCCTCTGTGGGAAGGACCAAGGAGTAATTTGTTCCTTAGTCACCCTTCTGTGTGCCACTGAGGGTTTTGTGTACCTTGGTCATATCTCAGCCTGGAGACTGCTGCTACACTGAATATCTCCTCATGCAAAACCTCTCTTGCTCTACTCATTCTTGCTGCCTTTCCCTGAGCTCTTCCCTTCTTGTCAACTGCTGCTGAGCCCTGGAGCTGGGCTGTGTGTGGTACCAAGGTATGATTGTACCCTACAGTCACACAGAGCCACAGCGGTGTGTGTTCTGTACTTTTCCAACAGTTCCTAATAATCTGTTTGCTTTATTTCCTGTACAGCTTGGTGCTTAGCTCTGTACAAGTATCACTGGTGATGCTCAGGCTCCATTCTTGAATGGCAGTGGGCAGCCTTTCGAAAGACTTGATAACTGCAGCTGAAGCCATGCATTTAAGCAGCTGTACATTTAAGCAGCTGGGTATTTGAGGACTAATATATGCAGGTCAGATGTGCCTCATGTGTAGCAAAAACCACAAAGGCCCATCCTGTGCTCTGCATGGTTACCTGCCCGTGGAAGTGGCTTCTGCAGGGCTGAAGTCCAATGAATGAAGTTCAAAGCAGGATTAAGCTCATGTCGTGTTGCACTGTCCTACCTGAGCTCAGCTGAGTGTTAGAAGGTCTCTGAGGATGGAGATGCTCTACTCCCTTACTCCCTGTCCCAGTGCAGCTTTGCTCCTGCCAGGAGTTATGTCTCCATATCAGCTGGGATTTCCCAAGTGGAAAGTTGTCTGTTCTCCTCCTTTCACTGCAGACTGTACAGAAGATTGGTTCCACATCCTCTGTAAACCCACCCCCAAGTAGGAGAGCAACTAAATCCTGTCTGGCCTTCTCTTTTCCATGCTAAACAATCCAAATTCCCTCAGTCTCTTCCTTTACAGTGCTGTTTGCTACAGCTCCCTGATGATCTCAATGGCTTTTCCTGGACTCCACTGGTGCCAGGGGTTTGTTTGCAGCTAGTTCTGTAAGACCTGAGCACTTGGTTTTGGTTTTCTGCCTTTACTGAATAATTCCCCTTTCCTAAATGGGGGATAATAAAAGCTTCATTGTTCCTTATATTCTTTCCTCAAAGCTGGAGGAGGGCATTGTGTAGGCAAGGACCTGCACAGTGACAGAAGATTCCTTTCATCCTCTGTCCTCGGGGATGAGGCTCTGCTGCACTTTGCATCCCTGCGAGTTCACCTTGAGCTCTGTCCTGTCATTTAACTGAAGCAGGAAATCAGTAATTCTATCTCACAAGCCTAGCCCAGCGAAAACTGGGGGCCTTCTGAAACGCTCTCTGAACTTGGAGCGTGCCTTGCAGTGCTCTCCCTTTTTCCAAATGTCCCTGTTTTCTCCTCCCCAGTTCAGCTGGCTCAGCAAGCCGGAGGAGCAGAAGGACGAGTCGCCTTCGTCGTGGCGGCTGGGCCTGAGGAAGACTGGCAGCCACAACATGCTGAGCGAGGTGGCTGCCACTCGGGAGGCACCCAGGGAGAAACCTGCTCCCATCTACCGCTCCTCGTCCAGCCCGCGGATCTCGGCGCTGCTGGACAACAAGGAAAAGGTTTGGCTTCCAGCAAGGCCCTTTCAGTCTGTCTGTTTGCCTCTCAGCAAGGCTGTTTTGGTGTATCTGCCTCTCAGCAAGGCCCTTTTAGTGTATCTGCCTGCCTCTCAGAAGGCTGTTTTGGTGTGTTTGCCTCTCAGCAAGGCTGTTTTGGTGTGTCTGTTTGCCTCTCAGCAAGGCTCTTTCAGTGTATTTGTTTGCTGTTTTGGTGTATCCACTTTTACCCCTCAGGTGTAAACCTCTTTCCGTTTGCTGGGGTTTGTATCCATAACGAACGCACGTCTTTCATTCCTATGTTGGAGAGGAGGAAGCAGGAGGACCCTGCAGAGATAGTTTGCTGGTGAAAGATTCTAAGAGTGTGAAACCTACAAAAGAGATGGAATTGAAAGCCAAATTTGAGCTGTAAGGTGCTGGGCAGGAAGAGGGTGATTAAACCAGCTGAAAAGACTGGGCTGGGTGATTCAGTGACACCCCTGCCAAGACAAAAGGATGAATAAGGGGTTGGACCTTCTCAGGTAGCAGGGAAAAGGTGTTTTTTCAGGTTTTTAGTATGTAGATTAGTATGGTAATATAGTAGTCCCTACAGGCTGTATGTAAATTCTGTAGGTTTTGTATCTTGAGGTGATTGGTTGATGCTCATTAGAATATTCACGATAGAAAGGGTTAAAATGGAATGTAACAGGTAACTCAAGCTCTTGCTCCCCTGGATCTGGGTCCCTTTAAACCTATGGACTCTTCCCCAGTTAGGCTGCCCTCCCACTACCAATAAACCACATGTCCCGAAAAATATCCTGGTCTTCAGATCATCTCTCTCATCAGACACCAATAAGCGCGTTCCCAATATTCCTACTTCCTTTCTGTTTCAAAAACATACTCCCCTCCTATCAGTTGTTTCCCCAGCACTGGAGTTTGGTGCCCCTTTGGCCTAATTCCTGCTCAGTTTGGACCGGGCTGGCACTGGGCAGGGGCAGCCAGTCTGGCACAGCCTGTTCTGTACCAGAAAATGTCCAATCCAGCCAACAGCACATAGCTGCAGTGGAGATTCTCCTTCCCTGTCGTTTATGTGGATTCCTCCTCTATCCACCAGCTGCATTTGTAAATCCCATGCCACATAATTAGTAACTCTAACTTTTCTGCCCATGGGTAGATGCCTCATCCCTGGAGGTGTTCAAGGCCACGTTGGATGGAGCTCTGGTCTAGTGGACTAAAGATCCCTTCCAACTCAAACCATTCTCTGACTCTGTCATTGACAAGTTATTCTCTAAGTTAGAAGATGCTTTTATTCCCTACCATGGTCATCAGGAAATCCCTTTCAAAACTGATATTTCTGTGCTGTGGTATGTGTTGCCCAAGAAGTTGCCTTAAACTTGCTGGTAGGAGAATGCTTTCTTAATTGAATAAATTCTTAGTTGAATAAATTTGAAAATGAATTAATTTGCCACTGAACGTGCTGGAAGGGTAAGAGATATGTAGCTGAAGTTCCTCTTTTGCTTCACCAGGACAGAGACAACAAGAGTTATCTTGCCACCATAGTCCCCAGAAGACTGAGCAGTACAAGTGATATAGAAGAAAAAGAAAACAGGTGAGACTGGCTGAAGTTAATGCTCATCTTCCATCCTGTCAGTAGTACTCCTGGAATGTAATTATTCTGTAGTCATGGTTTGTGTGTTTTCCCGGCAGTCTCAAGTACACAGGAATTCACAACATCAAGAGCCAGCTCTGTCTGTAAAAGTTGTGATATCTTGATTTTCATTTAGGTGAGCAGGAATCAGCAGACTGGTTCCTGCACCCCCTATTCACACAGGCACAGGCTCCATCCAGGCAACCAGATTTATGGATCCTTTCTCCTTTTAATGTGCAAGTGCCTCATTTTGTAGCTGCCACCTGCACTTGTACTTGTCACTTGCTTCGTAATCACCTTCAGTCCCTTTGTTCATACCTCTGTCACTTGAGATTCACTCGAGTTTGTCAACTCTCCCATGCAGGAGCTGTCTCATTGCAGGGCTGTTCTTACAGTCAGTGTGTAGAGATGCCCCTGGATGGAGCCATGGTCTGAATGCTGTGTGTATATCTGGGATTTCCAGGTGTATTTGAGGAGCTGGTCCCTACCAGCAGCTTCTTCAGGGACCTTCCAGGCCCTAAAGGGGCTCCCATAGAGCTGGAGAGGGATTTTAGACAAGGTCCTGGAGTGACAGGACAAGGAGAAATGGCTTCCACTGCCAGAGGGCAGGGTTAGATGGATTTTGGGAGGGAATTCTTCCCTGTGAGGGTGGGGAGGCCCTGGCACAGGGTGCCCAGAGAAGCTGAGCCTGCCCTGTGCCTGCAAGTGTCTGAGGCCAGGTTGGATGGGGCTTGGAGCAGCCTGGGTGAGTGGAAGGTGTCCCTGCCAAGGCAGATAGTGGGACAGGATGAGCTCTAAGGTCCCTTCCAGCTCTGGCCATTCTATGATTTAGTTTGTACTAGAAGGAGTAAAATTTGACCTTAGCCTCATTTCCAGCTACTTCCCCAACAGAGCAGGAAAGGCACATGCAGAGCAGTGGCTGTGAACTGTAATTGTTGGGCAGGAGCTGTGGCAGATGCCACCCTGAGAGAATTTCAGCACAGCTTGAGGTTCTTTGCAGATCTTTTGCTGGAACCTCCCTGCTGTGATCTTGTTCACTCTCAGGCAGTCTGAGATGTGGATTTTAGCAGACAGTTTGTGTCTGTTGATCAGCTCAAGAAGGTTTGGCAGAGGCTGCTGTCGAACTGCACATCCCACTGCAGGTGCTGACAGGAGTCCTGTTCTGGGTGGGATGGGGACTGGCTGAGGACAGCTGGCCTTAGGAACAGATGGTGCCCAGGCATGATGTGTAGTACAGATCTTTTTCCCAGTGTTCTTTCCTTTCAGAACATCTGGGTTTTCCTTTCTGGCACCCACAGGTGTCTTGAGAGAGCATCAGTCTGGGCTTGGCAACTGGAAATGAGAAATAACTGCAGGCTGCTGGGAGAATGGATTAGTGCTGCATTACAAGCCCCAGGTCCTGTCCAGCACCAGCAGAGAGCAGGATACACTGCCAGAGTGTGCATTAGCATTCAGGGAAGAGCCCTGTTTTCAGATAACCAGGGTAAATAGGACTGCTAGGAATTTCTGGATGAGTTGTCAAGTAGTTTTAGATACTGTAAATATTTTCTGTGTGGTTTTCTGCATCATGATTTTGTGGTGGACCTGGTAGTGCTGGGTTAGTTGTTGGACTCAGTGATCTTAGAGGACTTCTCCAAGCCTAAAGATTTTACGAAAGGCTTTGCTGAATTGCTTTTGTCCTTACCTGGATACCTTGAAGAATAAAAGCTTCCCTGCAGTTCCAATATCTGCCCATTTATACCTCGATACAGACAGCAGTGAGAATATTAAAGGACACTGTTTAATATGTTAAATTACTTTTATGGACAATCCAAATTTCATTTGCAAGTCTTCTGACTAAAAAGGGTCTTGTTCCTCTTTATGCAAAGCATTACTGTTGGAGAGAAGGAAGCAAGAGGACCCTGCAGAGATAGTTTATTAGTGAGAGATTCTAAGAGTATGAAACCTACAAAAGAGATGGAATTGAAAGCAAAATTTGAACTGTAAGTTGCTGGGCAGGAAGAAGGTGATTAGGTTAGCTGAAAAGACTGGGCTGGGTGATCCAGTACCACCCCGGCCAAGACAAAAGGATGAATAAAGGGTTGGACCTTCTCAAGTATCGGGGAAAAGGTGGTTTTTCAGGATTTTGGTATGTAGAGTAGTATGGTAATGTTGTAGTTCCCATAGGCTGTATGTAGATTCTGTAAGTTTTGTATCTTGAGGTGATTGGTTGATGCTCATTAGAATATTCACGATAGAAAGGGTTAAAATGGGATGTAACAGGTAACTCGGCCCATTTTCTCTTGCTCTCTCGCTCCCCTGGATCCCTGTCCTTTTAGACCTATGGACTCTTCCCCAGTCAGGCTGCCTTCCCACGACCAATAAACCACGTGTCCCAAAGAGCATCCTGCTCTTCAGATCATCTCTCCCATCAGACACCAACAGCCTGCTTTCCAATACCTGACATCACCTGTGCTTTTGAAGCGAGCTGGCAAGAGCAGGAGCTGGTGTTAAGGCCAGAGCAGGTGCTCCTCTGCCTTGTGTCACCTAAACAACGAAGCGCAGAGGTGTAAGGGCAGGGCCTGTGTTGTGGAACTGTAAAGGAAGCAAAAGCAGAGGTTTCTCTGTAAGCAAACCAAGGCTGTGCTCTGTCCTGCTGCAGGGAATCTGCCGTCACCCTGGTGCGGAGCGGCTCCTACAGCCGGCAGCCCTGCAGGGAGGAGCCCAAGGGACACGAAGCTCCCCACCCCGGGGCACCCACTACCTACGTATCCACCTACTTGAAAAGGTATGTCCAGCTCTGAGACAGAGCCCTGGCTTCTCAGGCAGCCAGAACCACTCTGAACGTGCCTCCCAGAGCTCAGCCTCCTGCTTGTTGCCTCCTGCATCTTGTAACTGGCCTTGGAACCCCTTTCTGCTGAGAGCAGGGAAGAAAAATTACCTTTTTCGATATTTGTCATGCTACATAGTGGTTTTAAAGGCCATAATTTTTATTAATTTGCAAATTTCTGGACTGAATTGAAATACTCTTGTTCCCATAACTCAGATGCAATGCTTTCTCTGTTTAATGCTGGTGTTACGGTTAGAGAATAAAACCAAAATTGATCATAAAAAACAGATTAATGTAATAAAAGTCCAAAAGCATTGTTCAGATAGCTCTTGCTGAGTAAGTTACAGCTTATCTCTAATTTTGGTTTATATTAGTCCATGTTTATGGTATTATGAGAAAGTGGCAGTGGTCTTGCATGATGCAGAGCACTTGCTAAGGAGTAAAACTGATGCTTCCCCCATTGTTCTGTAAGGCAGTAAGGAAGCAGCTTGTTCAAAGTGTGTGTGAAGTTCTAGAGGCTGATTATTGATGAAGGAGCCAGGAAGTTCTGCAATTCCAGGCAGTGGAACTGCAGTGCCCTGGAGCCCCTTGGGAGGCAGAGCCTCGGTGTCCTTGAAGTCCCAGCTGATGGCTCTGAGTGAGCTGAGGCAATGCCCTGCTCTGGTGAGGCCAATAGTGCATGGCTGGCTTTTCATCTGAGCAGGAGGATCAGCAGTGCCAGCACCTCACCTTAATCTCAGCTCATACTGGAGACCATCAAAACAGCCTGTAATAAACTTGTAATAAACTGTAACAAACGCTGCCAAAAGCCATTGGGTTTCTGCTGGAGGAAAACTGCAGCAATAGCTTAAGGTTTTAGATTGAGCTTCACCAGATTCTAGACCCTGAACTAAAATAACTGTCCTGGAGATGGAACAATTGCTTGAGATGCTTGGGAAGAGGCAGTTTGTTCCAGTGTTGATGCTGTAGAGGTAAGTGGTGCTCAGGGATGTGTGTGGCCACGTACAGAGCCATTGCCACAGAAGGTGAAGCAGCCCCCCCATCAGAAGCCTTCTGCTCTGCTGATCCCTTCTGGTGACTTCACAGCTATCCTGGGATGTGATGACAGCCCAGCCTCCATAGCTGGTCTCTCTCTGAAGCTGGAGCTGATTACATTGGAAAACTTCTGCCCCTTGCAGCTGGCACACCTGTGCTGCTCCCTGAGCTGAGACAGCCCAGTCACCCCCGGGCAATCTTACAAGCATTGCTGGTTTATCCCAGCTAATCCTGCACCAGATTTAGTGTTGCACTCAGACACTTGTACTGTATTTCCTTGGTTAAAGTGTACAGAATGGAAAAGGTTTAGGCTGCCCTGGGACCTGCAGCCTGAGTTCTTCTCACAAAGGCTGAATTCTGGCCTTTCCTAAGAGAATGACTGGTTCACAAGCAGCTCCAGAGAACAGTTTTGTCAGGTAGGAATAGATGTGCTTTTAAAGGAGAGATCAATGGGTTTGCATTTCATATACAAACAGTAAACCCCTGATCAATTAGACCTTTATCCTACATAGTTTTCTGTAGGGGAGCACAGAGAAATTGAATACAATTGTACTGAACTTCTGATTTCTCCAGCCTTGTGCATCCCTAAGATGAGGAAAGGAGCCTGGTTGGATGAAAGTGTGTTGTCATTTCCAAGCATTAGCAAAACTCTGAACACAACTCCAAAAGGTGAAAGCTTCTTCTCAGAGAGGAAGAACCCAGGGGAATATGACATGTTGGATTCACTGAGGGGATGGCTGTGTACATCTGCAGCTCCCCTTTGCCTCAGCAGTTGAACTGATCTCTGTAGAGGTCACAGACTGGGCTGGGTTGGAAGGGACCAACTCCTTCCAGCCCCTGCTGTGGACAGGGACACCTTCCACAAACCTGGCCTTGGGCACTGCCAGGGATGGGGCAGCCACAGCTTCTTTGGGCACCCTGTGCCAGGGCCTCCCCACCCTCACAGGGAACAGTTCCTTCCCAATATCCCACCTAACCCTGGTTGTGTTCTTTAAGTGCTTGATATGACCCCCCAAACACAGAGTGAGCAACAGCAGCAGATCATCTTAAAATGGGGGAAAAGCTGCTTTAAAAATAAGAAAAAGGGAACAAAATAACAGCAATGTTACAAATGTTCTCCAGCTTTAGTTGAAGCAGATATTGGTGCTCTCTCTCTCATGGTGCTGGCAGTTGCCCTGCTTTCTCTCTGTGTACCACTGGCCCAGAAATCTACAGAACCCTGCTCTAATATCCTGCTGTCCATTTTAGTGTGTACTGGCCTTCAAAAATCCAGGTCATTTGGACTGGAAATGAAAGGATGTAGAGGAAAACTGGCACAGCAGGTTGGATTAGTTCAGCATCCCACCTTTAACATCAGCCAGAAGTGCTGCCTCCCAGGAAGGCCTCACACTGGAATGAAATCCTTCAGCCACACAGTTTCTCCCTCATTTCACATTTATGGATATACCTCCTTGCTGGTTGTGGTCCCACAAAAGCCATTGCAGTGAGCCAGGACAACCATCCCTGCAGCCCAGACTCTGTTTCTGACAGCAGCTGGTTCTGAAGGAGAAGTTGCAAAAGCCATGGTAACTTCAAAGCAGTCTCCTACCTCCCACGCTCTCCTTGCTTCCAGCAGTCAGGAATTCAGGAGCCAGGGGTTATATTTAACCATTGTTCTGAACAGCCACCACTGTGGCCAGCTTCCATGTCCAGCTCCTGGTTGGATCTCTGCAATACACCATGGCAGTGTGTTTAAAAAAAGTCATTACATGCTTTGTGCCAACCTTTTTTATTACCACATGTGGAAGCTTTTTAGGAGTGTGAAAGTTCTGAAGTTAAAAATTTTAATGCCTTTAAAGTATTTCTGTAAAGTCAAAGAAGTATTTCTTTTTATTGCTTTGAAATGTTGCTTTACATTTCACTGCTCATTCCCTGATGATTCTGTTGTGGGGATAATGTTGGAGAATGAGGAGGAGTGTGTCAGTGCCTTTTTTTATTTCTAATGTTGAATTCTTCAGCATAATTTCATAGTCCTCCCTTTCACAGACTCTGTTGGACACAGCTGTTAATTAACAGGATTCCCTGGCTAACCTTTGTATTGCAATTTTCTGGTCCTGTTCAGATCAAATGTGAACAATGGACTAAAGGCCTTGGGGTGCTCTTCACACTGTGCAGTGCCACCCATGCAGGGGGACAGGCTGGGAGGTGGATTCCTGCAGAGGTGGCAGTGCCTTGGCTCCCTTGGGAGCAGGAGTGTGCTCCTGGTGCCCCAGCACCACATTCCTCTGCCTGTGTCTGTTGGAGCTGGCACAATGCCCTCCCTGTGCCCTCTTCCTCCATCCCTCCTCCTCCTCTTTTCCTCCTTTCCCCCACATCACTGCTCTCCCAGGCACCTGGTGCTGCTTCCATCCTCCTCACCCACTGCCTTTCCCTTCTGAAAGACAATCCTTGTCAAGGCTTTCTTGATAACCCTCCTGCATCCTCCCTTCCTGACCAAGTCCCTTCTCTCTCTTGCAGCCACCCTCGTGCCCCAGCCTCTCTGCCTTGGGCTCTCCTAGGATGGTTCCACACCAGCTCTGTTCCCTCAGGGCTGCCACCAACTATTCCCCTGCTGATCCTCTCCTGCCTTGCCCAGACACAGGCTCCCCTGCCATCCTCTCCTCAGAACTCTCATTTATGCAACTCCCACCCCAGCCAGGCTCCTCTTCCCACTCCCACCCTCCTCCCAGCCCATCTCCAGGGCTTGTCTTTTTCCTCTGGAGCAGAGAGCCAAGAAGGGAGGGACTTGCTTCCAACAGGCCTGCCTGCTCCAGGCAGGGCCAGCATTGCAGAGGAAGCTCTGTTCAGGGTCCAGCAGAGGTTGCTACCTGGTGACAATGACTGGCTTGTTCCTGTGTGACCTGGATATGGCAGGCAGCCATCACCTGAGGAGCCCAGATGGGAGGTTCCCCCTGTGGAAGCCTTCCAGGATGCTCTCTTGTCCTCTTTGGCTCCCTAGGGACCAACTGCTCATGCTGGGTGGGCTGGGGGCCTTGGCAGGTAGAACTGGGTGCCTGGGTGAACAGGATCCTTTCTCTGGCCTCCTGTTCTTGGCTGTGGTCCTGCCCCTTCCCAGTGCTCTATTTCAGCCTCAGGCTGCTCTCTGGGTTCTTACTCTAGAGTTGACTTCCAGTTTTATTTATTCTGTCATCCCTGGCTTTCCCTAAAACCTGCAGCTCTGTCCTGGTCTGCTTCGTTCCTCTGGGCCAACTTTTATTCCTGTGCAACCACTTTGGTCCGTGTGCCTTGCCACGGGAGCCATTAGGATGCAGAAAGTTCCTAGACTTTGATCCTTCAGACAGTCCAGGCTGACCAGTGGCAACCAGGCATGCCAGATGCTGGGAAAGGCAGGGCCCTAGGACCCACTGGATTGCTCTGTGCAGGCAGTGAGTAGCTTGTGTGCAGGGCTTGGGCATGTGCAAGAGGGAGATTCTGCCAGCTTTCATTAAGTCTTTTCTCAGAGATGTGCAGCTTTTCCCACTCGAGTGGATTTTCTCTCCCCTTAGACTGGATTTGCTTTGAAAAAGTGAAAGGGTCCATCCTTGTGTAAGAGTCCTTCTGTCCTCCTCCATCTTATCCAAAATATGAACACAAACACAGCTTTTCAGTAAGATTGGTTTTCAGGGCTTGGTTTAAACTGGCAAAATATTATTTCCCTTGCTCATTCTTGAGTATTTTTGGACAGCTGTGCTAGCTGTTTTCTAGAAGCACAGTTTGTGCCAAATATGTCTTAAAGAGAATTAAAGCCTGAACTAATCATCTTTGCCAAAACTTTTAAGCCACTGGAAGTAAGTTCTTAAAACTGGAAGTCCTGGGCATCCTCAGGGATGATGCAGCCAGAGCAGCTTACGTCACTCTCTCCTTTCCTGCTTTAAGCATCCTCATCCTTGCACCCACCCTCCCCCAGGGCACAGGGTGCTCCGTGTGGCCTGCTTTCACTGCAGCAGGGTTTTTTCTCCTTCCCTGATCCTCCCCAGCTCACCCCTGGCCGTTGTTCTCTCGCTGGAACTGAGCAGGGCTTAGCTCAGCAGGGCTCTGCTGGCGCCGCAGCCAGCGGCAGCTCCGCCTCTCCCTGATCTCCTCGCACACCTTTTGCTGCCACCTGGTACCTGCTTCCCTCCCAGCTGCCACCCCAGCTGCGGGGCGTGCTGTTGAATGTTGACTGTGCTCTGAAGGCCGTGATTTTGTGATGTTTTACAGTGCTTCATTTGGTAGAAGTAGTGACCTGAGCAGTCCCTACATTTCAGCCAGTCCATCTCTAGCTACCTCACCCACTGCCATTGGCTCAGCTACCTCCCCGGGCACCCCGTGGCAACCAGGCTCTTGCTGTCCCACATCTCTCGGTGTGAACACTCCTGCTCCAGCCTGCCACAGCACCAGGTAATGGCTCCCAGTGGAGAGAACACTCCAAAAGTCAGCGTTTGGGTTGGAAGTTCTGGAGCGGATCAGGGATTTGAAGGTGTACTTCCACATGGGAAGGGCTGATCAGCAATCCCAGGATGATAAACGATCCCAGGATGGTGGTGTTGGACAGTTCCAGTGTGGTGGGTGTGACTGGCAGGCTGCAGTGTGTCCCTTGTGCCCTCTGCCCCTGTGACACAGCGCGTGCTCGGGCTGCCCTCGGGTGCTCAGCGTACAATCTCTGGGAGTTCCTTCCTTCTGCTCATTCACCAGGTACATTTTTCTGGTCATTTTTGCTGCTAACAGGGATGTGAAGGCTATTAATTCCTCCTGCTCATTCTTCTCCCAAGTTTTGTAGAACTGGTTTTACCGTGGCCGCTCTCTACAAACACACGAGCGTGAAGCGAGGAGGAGGAGGAACCGTCCTTGCTCCATCCAGGAGCTCGGGCTCGCTCAGCACCGGAGTTCACTTTGCTTTGCTTTCCCTGTATGTCTTCTCTATTTCAGAGCCCCTTTCAGGCAACAAACTGATTCTGCTGTAGAGAAAAACGCAGAGGGCAGCTGTGGCAGCACCCCTCTAGGTGTAATCACAAACCGTGCTGGGCTGGGCACTGCCAACGGCACCGGGAATGCCGGCGCCGCCTCGGCCCCTGGGAAGGACCTCTCGGCTGAGGAGGCCAGGGAGCGCAGAAGGTCAGTGAGGAGTGGGCTCTGCTGGCCCCCTCCGTGGGCAGCTCTCACATGCTGGTGATGGTGGGGGTGTAACAAGTGGTTTTGAGGAGCTCCAGGAGGTTCCCAGGCTGGTTTGGAGCTGAGTCGTCAGTGTGTCTTGGTTTGGACAGACAGGTTTCTGCCAGGGAAAGCTGGGGTTCCCCTAGAATGGAGAATGCAAGCCCCTCACACCCCGCCAAATTATAATTTTGCAATCAAGGGCTCTCAGGCAAAGATTTTTGGGGATAGGAGTAACAGTTCTTTACTAGGAAATATTAACAATACAAATGTAATAGGAAACAAAACCACCCAACCAAACAAGCAAATAAACAAATAAACAACAATTTTGGAAAACCCTGACAGAGTTAGAGCCACAACCTGACACCCTGTGATTCAGGGTGTTGGAAGCTGTCCAAAAGTGAGTCCTTCTGAAGTGGCAGACGTGATTCTGTTGGAGCAGAGATGATTCTGTGGAAAAGCAGATCTAGGGGTGGTGAGGAGGGGGTCTGGTGATGATGAGGAGGGGGTCCGGGGATGGTGAGGTGGAATCTGGTGAGATGAAGCCCGGTTTTCCTCCCAGGAGAAATCGGGCGAAAAACTGGCAGCTCTCCTGTCTGTGAGTCTCCGTTTATGCAGCCCAAACTGCCTGCTCCCCTCCCTCCCACTGCCAGGGCAGGAGATGTATAGAAATGCAGATGCCCCGCTCTGGGGGGAAGGCACAGGCTGGGAAAGGTGCTGGGAAAAGGTGCCAATGGCCTATCGAGATAAGGCGTCAGGCCCCCAGACAGAAGGAAATAGAATACACAAAACCCGGCTCCACAAGCCAGGACACAGTGGCGCGGAGGTTAAATTTAGTTTCACGGTTTTCTACTTGTCTCTTCAGCATCTCAGCCCTTTTCTTCAGTACTGATCTCAGCTCCTGATCTCAGCTGGATCCCAGTGTGTTTGTAGGGACACACAGCAGCACAGCCACTGGCAGTGGGCTCTGTAAATGAATCCCATGCCAAAAAGACAATTGTACTTAAACACATTTCAGATAAAAATCTGTCCCTCTGATTCAGCTCAGCTGTGTGTACTTGTGCCCTGATGGAGACATCTGTGCTGCGCAGGTGCCCCAGGTTCCCTCTGCAGTTAATGGGAGGAAACAAACATTCCTGGGGACACGTAGGTGTTTGACACAGTGAGAGGTGGGCTCCAGCAGCAGGGATGGCTTTGATGGACTGGAAAGGCCAGAGGTGGGAGACTGCCATGTGCAGCTGAGGCCATTCCAGCAGGAGCAGCAGTGGGAATGACTCTGACTCCAGCTGGTGGTATCTCTTTCTTATCACATGGTGTTATTTTAAGACCAGGGAAATACAAACCTGGAGAGACAGAGCTCTTTTCAAAGGAACTTTACCCTGTGCATTAATTACAGAATATGAAATGATCTCTATATTCTCCCTTCAAACAGGTTAACTTTTACAAAATTTGTCTCTTCTAATGGCATCAGTGGAAGCAAATAGTAATAAATAAAATACAGCAATGAACTGGGTGTTTCTAACCAGCAGTGAGTTCAAGTAGAGTATCTGGTGCTTGGATTCTTCCAAACTGTCATAGTGATTTATTGAAATACAACCCTTCCTGACTGCACATCTTAAATGGCCTGGGGCCAAAGGATGGTAAAAGCAGTGATGGGAATTATCAGCCTACAAGACTAAAGGTGGTGGGGCTGAGCTGCTACTCAGCTTCACCTGCAGCACATCCAAGCAACGTGGGCTGTGCTGCTGGAGAATACTCAAACTTGTAATGGTGGTTGGGATTTTTTTTCCAGAGCTAGCACAGGGAGCACTTGGAAGGTATTAAAACCTTCTGGAGGAGCCACATTCATTGACTTTGTGTGCAGGGACAGCTTGCATTAGCCACTGTAGGGTGTCTTTGGTGTGAAGACACTTGGGTTAGCCCTGGAAGTGCCTCTGTGTGCTCCTGTTGCAGTTCCTGGAGGTCACTTGGCTTGGGGACACTTGCAATTGAGTTGAGATGAGCTGCCAAAAGATGCTGCCAGTGCCCAGGGAGGTTGTGCAAGAGGACTGAGTGAGTATTGTGCTCTCAGTTCTCACTTCAGACCTTTCACCATGGTCTCTCCATTTTGGCAAGCCTGGAATCAAGTTGCAGAAGCAGATTTTTCCCTGCTCAAAGTCCTCCCAGACTTCTGGCACTGTCTGCAGATAGAGAACTGGATTGGGGTAGTTACTTGTAGATGCCCAAAAAAGCATCCATTAGTATTACTGCATTGGCATTTACTGCCAAATCTGTTTCTATAAATAATACAGAAGATCTGTTTGGCTCCTGCATTTTTATGAGAAAACCATCTCCTGTGAATTATGGTAATGTAAAGAGAAAACACCAGAAAATTCCTCCCACCTTTAATTGATGCATTGAAACTACTGAGAGGAAAAAAGCCCAGAAATTACATATTGTGTTCATGGGGGAGGAAACCTTACTGATGAATGCTCATCCTCACAGTGGGATAAAGTGACTGGGAGCTACCTACATTGGAACTAGGAAACATGGAGCCAGGGAGACAGGAGAAGTCACCTAAATGGGAAAAGCTGATTAGGGAAAGAGACCAACTCCAGTGAAATGAAAAGGCAAATGGCAGACAGTTGTCAGGGCAGTGCTGTATGGATTTCAGTGCCCAGCAGCAGCTGTTGCAGGAGTGCTTGGGCTGCTTCGGTGTTTCCAAAGCGTCAGCTTGCTCTTAGCAACAAAAACACAAACAGGCTGCTCAGCTAATATTAGATCAGAGGGATATCTCTGAACTTGTGGCCTTACAATTATGTATGTGAAGCCAAAAGGTTAAAGCAGAGGAGGCTGGGGATGAGCTACTGGCAGAGTGCTCTGGAGGGCTGGTTTGCATCCTGTGGTGGCCAACAAGCCTTACCCTGCCCCACCAGAGTGTTTGACCTGTGGTGATTCATCTGCTCCTTGCTTTCCAGCTGAATTGGTCAGGAAATGCTCCAGTAAATGTTGGAAAATAGTGTAAATTACCAGGGGGAGGAGAGAACAACCGGCAGAGGGGCAGCAGAGCAGGGGTGTGTTTGGTGCCAGCTGGGCTGTGCAGGAGCTGGATGTCCCAGGGGTTCCTGCTGCCACATGTGGGTCCTGCTGCACATCCCAGCCCCTGATGCTCCTCTGCAGCACTGCAGCGTGCTGCTGCCATGAGCTGTGCCATCTCCACAGCCAGTGCTTGTGCCAGGCAGTTTCTTTTGGTTTTTTTTTTTTTTTTTCCTGCGAATTTTGGAGCTGCTGATGAACAGCGTGGTCTGGCTGTTCGGATGATCTCCTGCCAAAAGCAAATTGTCTCCTGTTGTCAGTGTGTTTGTCCACTGAACTCAAACAGCCCTGGCTCTGCTGGGGGTGTGGATTTCAGCTGTGTGGGTGTTGTGCCTACACACAGTACCTCCCACAGACCCTGTTCTCCCTGGGGCAGAACAAACAGCTTCCCCATTTCTGCTGGGTGCCTGTAGATGGTGGGGAATGGGGGGTCCTGTGCTGGATTATCCACCTTTATCCAGGGTGACAGCGGCCTCTAGTGCCACCAAAAGTTCTTCCCGAAGTTCTCTGCACCCTTGTCTGTGCAGGTGCAGCCCAGGGCTCTGGAGTCCTGCCCTGCAGCCCCTGCAAGAGTATTCCTGCTCTCACAGGTCTGGGCTGCTCGGAGCTCTGTCCCCTGGGCTTAGAAAGGGGCTGCAGGAGATCCTGCCATGCTGGAATGTCACTTCAGCCATGAGATACCTGTGCTGGAAGGAAAGTCTGGGAGATCTGGCTGAAGCTTTTCATATTCTGTGGAAGTTCTGGTTCCCAGCACAGCTGGAAAGGTGACTGTGCAGCCCACAGCTGGCCTGTGGGGTGAGAGGCGCTTTGCCTGAGAACTTCTGAAAGGCAAGTCTGTGCTCTCAGTTACATGGCCACTTTAAAAGGACTCTTGAATTTGAAATCTCTCCTAGTTCAGCAAAAATTAAGATTTTAATTTTTTTTTTACTCCCCCCCCCCCCCCCCCCCATAAAATTCAGTGTTTATACAACTGAATTCTGCCATTGTGTGTGTTCTTCCTGTTCCAGCAGGGTGGTTCCAGCACTTGCCATCAGACATGCTCTTAGAAGCAGGAAACTCATCTCTCTCCTCCTTACTTTTTAATTTATTCTGACCAGTTTCTCATGTAACTGCCCAATCTCAGAGTTGTCCAAGGCCAGGCTGGACAGGGCTTGCAGCAACCTTGTCTAGTGGAAGGTGCCCCTGCCCATGGCAGGGGGTGGAACTAGATGAGCTTTAAAGTCTCTTCCAACCCAAAGCATTCCACGATAAATCCAGAGTAGGAGTGCAGTGTTTTCTGGGCAGCTTTGGGGCTGGCAGCTCTGCTCAGCCCATGCCTTCTTGCCCTCTAAAGTTTCCCCTAACAATGCTTTTCAGCTGAAGGAGATCTGCTGACATGCCTGTTTGACAAACACTTCTGTTTCCTGCTTCATTCCCAAGAGGAATTCATTTTTCATTCTAAGGATCCAGCTGCTAATTATAGTAGCATATATTATTAATATATTAATAACTGAATCCTCCTCCATCAGCACTGTTAGATGAACAATTTTTGGCAAGTCCTTTTACCTCGTAGTTCTTGCCCTGTAGGCATTCTGAGTGTGCCTCCTCCAGGTAGAGCATGGATGTGTCACCTCATCTGTCCCTTAACCGTAATGATCTGACAAATGGAATTAAATGCCCCTGATCTTTGTGCAAGTTAAACGATGAGATTTGCATTCAAGGGGTATTTAAATGGAGGAGCTGGCAGAAAAGATTGTGAGCAGTAGCTCACTGCTACCATTTCTTTAATAGCATTTGACTCTGTAATCCTTATCACTGACTGATGTAAAGCTGAGTGGTCCTAATCTCCTGGGAAAGGTCCCTGGGGAAGCAGCAGTGTAGGGGGATGTTCATGCAAGGAGCTGCTACAAGGCAAGGGAAGAATTCCTGTCCACACTACACTGTGGACAGCAAGAAGTTGAGAGGCTTCTCTCTCCTGTGAAGAACTGAAGAATCATCTGGCACCTGCTCTGACAGCATTTCCCTGCCACTGCCTCTGCAGCTCATCGCTTTCAGATAAAAGTTGTCCCTTTTTTTCAAAGGCTGCTGGTGCAGCTGGCGTGGGAGGGCAGGAATTCTGCTGGCCATGGAATTGTCCCTGTTGGGGAGAGGCGAGGTTGCTCCTACTGGCTGAGGCTGAGTTTTTATTTGGAGTAAGGGCGAGCCGTGGGCCGGGGTCAGAGCTGGTCCCTGCAGGGGCGGCCGGCAGGTGCGTGCTGCGGGCTCAGCCACCAGGGCTTCACCCACCCACCCACCCAGCTCTCAGGGGATTTTGGCATCTGCTTCAGGCAGGGGAGCCCAGACCGTAGGCTGGCCTGCTAACAAAAGCAGGAATCCGTGCAGGATCCTTCAGGAATGGTCAAGGAAAGGAAGCAGGGACCACTTGAGCTAAGCTTTGTAAAAGAACTGCAGCTGGGCATCGCGGAGCAAGCAGAAGGTAAAACTGCCTTTCCCCAGCCCTGTCCATGCCCAGTGTGTGTGCAATGAGCAATTGCTGACATTAGCAATTGCTAATTGTCAGTAGCAATTGCTCTTGGCTTACTAATGGGAACCACTGCCCTGCTGCATGCACCTCACCCTCGGTCTGACAGCAGGAATGGCTTCTTCTGGCCCCAGAGCCATCCCAGTGGCACTGCTCGGGTGTTCAGGGGCTGGCCTTTACTAACTTGGACTGGTTCAGCTACTTCTCTGCATCCAAAGTGGCCACTAAAGCCAAGGATGTGCCTGAAATATTTGTGGAGAGCTTGTGTGTCACTACAGCTGAGAGCTAATTCAGCACTAAATCAGCCACTCTGGTAAATTCTGTGCTCCACAGGTGGAGGAGCCAAGGAAGCCAGGTAATCTCCCTGGCATTTCTATTTGAAAAGTTTTTGTGCAGACTTAATTAATCTTCTGTCCCTGAGAACAGTGGACAACTCGAAATTGAACCAAAGCCACGGGCTAAGAAATTGCAATGTGACTCGGTAGGAAATGGAAATTAGGATACATTATTATTAACACTCCGTGGTATTTTGCCTAATTCGGCGGGGGCTGGTGTGTGATCCTGTTCCTTGGAGCTGCTCAGGCATCTCCTGCTCCCACAAGGTGGCAGTGGAAGGCTGCTGGAACGCACCGGTGGGACAGCATCGCTCCTTCGGCTTATCTGGTTCAGCAGCTGAACCTTCTTTATCACCACCAAGTTTTGATTTTACTTTATTTTTTAGTTGCAAAAGACAATTTCCCAAATACTCAGAGTCTCGCCAAGTTAATTTTTTTTTCCCCCCAGGCATTTTTTGCCCTGGAAAATTTCATGTTTCAGACTGTAAACCAGCTTTCGGGAAAGCTGTAAGGTCTGCTTAAAGTTGTCGAAAATGTCAAATTGTGTGGGTTCAGTTGCAAATGAGAGGGATGCTGACAGAGGCAGCACATTGGTTTCCTCCATCAGTGGCAGGAAGTGGAGTTCCATCCTGCCCCAGGTCCTGCAGCAGATTTTTAATGCCAGGTTGCAGCTCCTGAGAACTGCAGATAGTGCACTTGCAGACAGTACACTCAGTGCTGTGTATTGACACCTGACATCCTGTGCTGAACACAAACAACTGCAAAATATTCCACCCTGGTACGCTTTGCACTTGTGATGGTCACAGCTGACACAGTCAGTGTCTCAGAGACAGGTCATACTGTCACTTCTGCTCGGGGCTTGCAGGACTCTGCTTTTCTCTTACAGAAAGACTTTCTGGATTGTTTTTGGTTTTTTAAACAAGTACATGTTCTCTTCTGGCAGGAGTTTAAAGGTCTGAGTTCACAGCAACAGTTACTGCAGGCAGTTTAGGGAACACGATCACTGTGATGCCTGTTTGTTGCCTTTTTACTCTTCACCATAATGCTGAGTGACATTCATGTGAAGGGACTGCATTGATCACTAAGGGCTCCTCACGTATGTGCTGACTCCCCCAGCCCCAAACTTGGTGAGCTCTCAGGAGTCCCAATGCTGTGTTTTATTCCTGTGGCAGAGGGATTGCAGGGCTGTGTTCCCAGCTGGATCTGCAACCCGAGCACTCCTCACCTCGTGTTGGAGCAGCCCAGGCTGCCAGGGAGGCACAGGGAGCTGCTGTGGGGACACAGTGGGGACACGGCACAGAAGGAGCAGCTCTGCTGCCTGAGAGGCACACACAGAACTGAGCGTGGAACCATGGAAGGGTTTGGGTTGGAAGGTTGGTCAGGATGTTACAGCTCAGCTGATCCCACCCCTGCCATGGGCAGGCATGGCCCTGCCTTCCACTAGACCAGTGGCTCCATGCCCCATCCAACCTGGCCTTGAACACGTCCAGGGACATGGGAAAGGTCCAAAACTGTCCAGAACTCCCTGATGGGAAGTGAAGTGTTCTTGTAGCCTCAGCTGTCATACATATAACCTCACCCCACTGTGAATGCTCCGTGGAAACAGGAGTTCTGCAGGGACAAAGGGAGCTGCTTGTTTAGATTAACAAGTGGCAAAGATCACAAGTCTCTTAATCTCTTGGATCAACACCTGAGCATGTTGAGCAAAGCAGAGCTGTGGGAAATAAAGAAATTAATCTGCTGCTAGTGAACCTGCTAATCAACATGTAAGCAAAGGGCTGAAATTCAGACACTGAAACTTGCACGAGCTGAGAATTCATTGTCTGGGTTGAAACATGGCAGCTCCCAGCAGCAAAAGCCTGAAAATGGGGAATTCTCAGCCAAGCCTTTTCGAGGCAGCTGTGAAAGGCTTTAGTACTATCATCTTGTTCTCCTTCTGTCCTCAGCTTATTAAATAACTTTGGCATTGTCAGGCTGTCCCCCCCACCCATTCCCAGCTCCAACACTCACAGTCTGATGTGTTATCCTTCTCTCCTGCCTGGAAGGTCTCTCAGAGCACATCCAACTTCAGGCAGTTTCTCTGATGACCATTTCCAGCTGCAGTAGCCTGAGGGGCAGAACATGTCAGCACAGGGATAAATTCAGGGAAGAACCAAAACCTGTTGCTTGGATAAGAGAGCAGGAAAGTTTCTTTTTCTCACTTGCTTCCATGTAGTTGCCAATGATTGACTCGCTGCTGGGGACATAGTTCATTTTCTAACTTAAGGAATTGTATTTTGGGAACTGCTGTCAGCATCGTTGCCTGCACAACTTGCACTTGCTTATCCTCCCTCCTTCAGCTTCCACATAGTTATTTGCTAATGGCAGCTCTCCAGTTTGCAGGAATGCATTGCTGAGATGCTGTATTTTTCCAGTTGTTTCCAGGGGATCAGTATCTGTACTTGAGGCTTTTGCTGACTTTTTTTTTCCTTATCTTCCTTTTTTCACAGCGCATGGGAGTTTTTAATATACATATACATAAACATATATATATATGTGTGCATGCCTGAGAAATTGATATATGTATGACAAAGACTTTTTAGATCACTGCAGTGTTTGGAGTAGGGACACTGTACTCTTCTTAAGAAGAGAAATTGCAAACATTTTAGGTCTGAGTAGCCACATGGCTTTCCATGTGTTGAGCACACCTCCTTGTGAACAGGGAGCCAAACCTGTGCCTGGCTCCCCTTACCTGTCTTACCTGGATTTGGAAGAGCTGAAAGTCTGTCCTGGCTTCCAAGAAAACTGTCACTGTTGGTTCTAGTCTAGGGAGTGTAGTTCAGAGTCACTTCTAAGCTAGAAAGAGATGAGAAGATTTGGAGAGGGCCCAGGAGGAGCTTTCCTGCAGAAGAGCCCCATCAAGCCCAGCTCCAGTTCATGACCAGCAGAGTCTCATTCCCAGAGACTGGGGACAGCTGTCATGATGAGCCAGTTCCTGTGTGCAGTTCATGTTCTTGCTGTGCTGCCTGCAGGACCTGGGTTTATGAAGAGCCTGGCAGGGATGGAGGGAACCTGTGTTGGGGTGTATCTCAATTTTCAGTCCTGACAGTAGAATGAAATTCCTTGAGCCCAGTCTGTGGAAAGAACAGCTGTAGAACTTGCTGGATGTTCAGCTTCCAAATTTGTTGCCAGGTGTTAATAGAATGTCAGGAAGGTTTGGGTTGGAAGGGAACTTAGAGCTCATCTAATTTCACTCCCTGCCATGGGCAGGGACACCTTTCACTATCCCAGGCTGCTCCAACCTGGCCTTGAACACTTCCAGGGATGGGGCAGCCACAGCTGCTCTGCCACATGTAGGTGATGTAAAACTCAAGTTTTGCACGTTCTTGCTGTTGCCTCTGGGACTTGATGATATTCTGCTAAAGGACTCCATGGTGCTGAGTGGGTTTCCCAGAAACACTTAAAGCTCTGAGTGCCTGAAGGAGTTCAGGATTGTAGGGAAGAGACCAGTGTCATAAAAGGATTATCAGAAGATTCTATGTTTCTTGGAGAAATGATTCTTTTGTTCTTGTTACCTGTGCACCAACCAACAGGGCATTGGAATTCTCTTTTTTTGCATCGTTCACCCTTGACTTGGGTGGGCTTTCTCCTCAGAATATTTTCTTTTCCTCTGGCCAGCATTCTCTAACACAGAATTGCTTCTGTATTCCTGATTTACCAGCCTCTATATCCAGCCTTCCTATTTCCTGGGTTAAATCTCTGCTACTGTTGGTATTGGATTGCAGCTCTTTTTGCCTTGACATGGTGATGAGTAGTTGGGATCCATCTGAATTTTACACTAGCTTTGATGAAAGAGTTGACAGACAAAACTATGTCTTTTCTTGAAAACAGGCAGAATTAAGTGGGAGCCAGATTCATCAGTCAGTTACTGGGTTTTTTCCTAGCTAATACACAAAGCAGAAGCCTGTAGCTCTCTCAGGGCAGCAGGACACACTTGTCTCTGTCTGTGGGAGCTGTAAACCTCTGCAGTGGTTTTGCTGACTCTCACATACACATCTTGAATGATTTCTATTCTTCTTGAACTTACAGCCAAAACTCTGGTAAAAATCTGTTCTGCTTTATACATGCCTTGAGCTTGGTGTGATGGCTGCTCTTACTGCAAGTATTTCTCAGAGAAGCCTTATTGCAAGGAACCAAAACACATAGGGCCTTTCTTTTGAAGATCTGCTTGGACCCTGAGATATTTGCTTTAAATTATAGGATGACACAGGCACTGCACTTGAGCAAGCAGCATGTCCCTTTAAAACATAATTAAAAACTCTGTGGATTGTTCAGAGGCTGCCTCACACCCCATTTGGTGCTTGTGCCCTGCAGCTTGCTGTGCTCTGCAGTGTTTCTGCTTTGGAGAGCAGCGTGTTGCTCTGCCTCTGCCTTCCAGCCCAGCCCAGCCCAGCCCTGAGCTTCATCCAACTCACCATCTCCTTCCTGGGCATTTGTTCTCTCTGTCTCCCAGCCCATTGAGCACACTCAGGTCTCTCAAAATTCAGTTTGTAAGCAAAGCGACACTTTGTAAAATCTGTCTTTTCCCTCCCTCCCTTCCCCCCAAATTAAAACAAAGCACAGAGGGTCCCAAGCAGGGCCCCCCTGGGCCTGCACTGGCAGCAGGGCCAGGCTGCTGTCTGCAGGGCTGGGTGCTGACAGCAGAGCCCCCCGCTCAGCACCTGCAGCAGCCTGTGTCTGCTCCCTTGCAGAAACCAGCTCTGTCATTGTGCAGTGCCTCTGCTGCCTTGCCTCAGAAAATTCGGTTATCTCATGCTGTAAATGGCTTTGGGTAAGCTCCAGGAAGTGAGGAATTGTGTCCATGGAAAGGACCCAAAGGTTGGTGATGGATTGCGGCTGCGGCCCGGGCTGAGCCGTGCTGACCTGCAGGATGTGCTCAGCTGAAGAGCAAGTCCCTCCTACAGGCTGGACTCCCAGAACTGCTAATGATGCTGTAACATATCTGCAGGTTTTTTATAAATTCTGGGGGAGCAGAGGGGGAAAAGCCTGGGAGGATGACGGGGTAAGAGACCACAAATGGTTTTTCTGTTGCCGTACCCACAGCAAAGCTGTGGCTGAACTGCACCAAGGGACTCCGGCAGCCTCCTGCAAGTGCCTGGGCTGCCCCTGCTGCAGAGCCCCTCCCCACACCTGGGGCCAACCCACAGATTTGCCAAACCTTTCCTGAAACTCATTTGAAAACCTGTTTTGTCCTCTCTACACCTCTAGCTCCTACACACCTGTGTCCTCAATGCAGAGTAAATTCCACTGATTCAAATTCCACTGATTCAAAGCCATTGCAGTAAACTGCCTACTGTACTGAGCTACAAATATACTTGGTTTATTATATATTTCAGGAATTTGTATTTTTTTACTACTGCTCTGAACTTCATTTGCAGTATATTTTGCAAATGCCTTCTTCCTGTAGGTGGCTTATTGCTTCTGGCTGCTGGGCAAATAGCAGTGATTCTGCTTGAATCAAAAACTGCAGAAAATGCTTATTGTTTCCTTAATGTGCCATTACCTGGACAGTGCACACACACTGCAGCAGGGAGAGGAGAAGATCTCTGCTCTGCAAAATTGGGAGTTGCACAGCTTTCACTCATCAAACAGCAGCTTTTTTTTGTCCATGAAACAGCAGATCCTTGGGAGACAGTCATCCCTCTGAAGCATAGGCGCTTCCCTGTGTTGGCAAATCCATCACAGCTCGTGTGCCTGTCTGGATAATCAATGGGAAGAAATGAGCTCCTCTGCAGTGCATCCACATGGGCTGGGCTGGAGGCTCCTCGTGAAGGTGATAAATCACACCCTGGGAGTGCAGCTCTGCAAGCCCTCAGCTGGGGACATCTCCACTGCAGGCAGCTCCCAGGGCACAGTTCAGGGAATCATGGAGTCTCCTGAGTGGGAAAGGATCTCAGGGATCATTGAGTCCAGCTCCTGGCCCTGCACAGACAGCCCAGCAATCCCACCCTGGGCATCCCTGGCAGTGCTGTCCAAACCCTCCTGGAGCTCTGGCAGCCTCGGGGCTGTGCCCATTCCCTGGGGAGCCTGGGCAGTGCCCAGCACCCTCTGGGAGAAGAACCTTTTTCACAATATCGAGCCTGACCTCCCCTGACACAGGCTCATGTCATTCCTTTGGGTCCTGTGTCTGGTCACAGCGAGCAGAGATCAGTGCCTGCCCCTCCAGGAGTCCCCAGTGCAGCATCCCAGGCACAGACTCAATCCTTGCACTTTCCTTGGCCTCTGGAGATCAGGGATGTTCAGGGCATTACACATCAGGTCAAATCCTTGCACCAGTTTCAGGTGAGAAGAGCCTCACACGAGCCCCACAACACCTGAGGTGCTGGGAGGTGACTGTACCTCCTGCAAGCCAAGCAGGGATGAAGGGGATTCCTCCCTGGAGGCCAGGCTGCATTTACTGCACAGCTGAACCAGCACTGAACACAGGTCCTGAGGGTGGATAAAACCACCATGGCAGATTATTTTAAAATGATCCAAATTTCCAGATTCTCTCTGGTTTTGTCACAGTGCAGCGGTTCAGTGAACTTTCAAATACATGTCTGAACATACTGGATCAGATGCAAATCCTCTTCAGCCTTTCCCATGAAGGTGGACAACTAAAACCAGGAAAAGAGTCCGAGGACAAACGAAGTGTATTCACCTTCATCCCTCACTTAGCTCACTGCCCTTTGAACACATCCAGACCTCTGGTACAATGTTAACCTGGCAGTGATAGACCTGCAAAGAACATTCCAGCACCCTCATCCCTGTACAGTGGAACAGTGTGAATAATCATTCCATATTAACCAGGCTGAAGTCAGCTGAAGTTTAATTAACTGTTCATAAGACTGAAACCTCTCCTCCAGCATGGAAATAATTTACTGCTGTGCACTCCTTGACTCAAAGCACTGCCCAATTCCTCCCCAGTTCCTCCCAGTGAATGCCAGAGCGGAGGGTGCCGTTTCCGTATTTCCATGTGAATAATCCTTTTGAATTCTCCCAGCTTTGATGAAATCTAGTTGTGCCCAGGTCTGTGTTTAACTGTGGGGTTTCCATTGTTAAGGAGATTGGCTTACACAGAGTGTGAAGGTCATTTCTTTAATTCCATGGCTCTTTCCAAGGCGTGTGTCTCTGTGGTGCCTGCAGTTCAGTGGCTCCTGGCGTGATGGGTTTCATATTGATGAAGGCAGCAGATTGCAGGAATATGATCGTGACTGTAATGCCAGGAAGGAGGGTCTGAGGAATGCACCAGCACAGGATTTCTGTCTCAGGTTTTTGTCTGAGTGAGAGAGCGTTTATGAGGAGTGGGTTCTTTTTCTAATGATGCAATGATTTGGACTGGAGTAAATAATGCAGAGAATACGTGCCCCTTTTTAACAGAACATGTCCAACACTGAAGGGTTTATTGAGAGGCTCTGGGGAGAAGGTGCTGTGAACACGTGTGTATTGTGTGCTCGTGAGGAAGTTGTCCCAAAGAAACAGCAATAGCAGATGGAGCTAAAATTATTTTTTCTTTTCCGTGAGAAAGAGAATAATAGCTCAGGAGTCACAGGAAGGCAGATCAGCTGCATTTCCTTTAACCTCTTCTGCACCTTTTTTTTTTTTTTTTTTCCCCAGGTCATATCTGACTCCGGTGCGGGATGAGGAAGCGGAATCACTGAGGAAGGCACGGTCCCGACAGGCCCGGCAGACTCGCAGGTCTACCCAGGTAAAGGATGGAAACGCTCACATTCATCTGGAGGATGGAGAGAGCTGGTTCATGGGTTGCCTAGAAAGGCTGTGGCTGCCCCATCCCTGGAAGTGTCCAAGGGCAGGTTGGACAGGGCTTGGAGCCACCTGGGCTAGTGGGGGGTGTCCCTGCCCATGCCAGGGGTGGAAGGAGATGAGCTTTAAGGTCTCTTCCAATCCAAACTATTCCATGATTCTGTAAAGAGACAGGATTTTCTTCTGCTCTTACATTATTTATTAGGACAAGGGACTTTCCTGCATTCACACTGTTTTGGAGAGTTTATGGCAAAATTTCCTTCAAGCAGTTATTACAAAACCCTCCCACAGACATACATGAGTTTGATTTCCAAGCTTTGCTTTCTGCAGTGTACCTGTGTCTCAGTTTGTAGTGTGATCACATATACTTGGGTTGCTTTAAGTCAGTGGATTTGCCAATAGGCTGAGAAATACAGTAAAGGCAACAGGATTCTTCCCTTTCTCTTACCATAGGGATGAAACATGAGCCTGACCAGATGTGAGTCTGTGACATTTTAAACTGACCTGGAAGACTGAAAATGTAATCTCAGGCTGGATAAGTCTCCAGGGAGACTTCAGAGCCCCTTCCAGTGCCTAAAGAGAGCTGGAGAGGGACTTTGAACAAGGACCTGGAGGGACAGGACAAGGGGGAATGGCTTCCCACTGCCAGAGGGCAGGGATAGATGGGATAGTGGGAAGGAATTCTTGGCTGTGAGAGTAGGGAGGCCCTGTCATGGAGTCCCCAGAGCAGCTGTGGCTGCCCCGTGCCTGGAAATATCCAAGGCCAGGCTGGATGGGGCTTGGAGCAGCCTGGGACAGTGGAAGGTGTCCCTGCCCGCGGTGGGGATGGGATGAGATGTGCCTTAAGGTCCCTTCCACGGCAGCGCAGCGCGGGGCCAGATGATCCTGTGCACGGAGGGCAGGCAGGCAGGGGGCTGTTGGGATGATCCTGTGCACGAAGGGCAGGCAGGCAGGGGGCTGTTGGGATGATCCTGTGCACAAAGGGCAGGCAGGCAGGGGGCTGTTGGGATGATCCTGTGCACAAAGGGCAGGCAGGGGGCTGTTGGGATGATCCTGTACACGGAGGGCAGGCAGGGGGCTGTTGGGATGATCCTGTGCACAAAGGGCAGGCAGGGGGCTGTTGGGATGATCCTGTGCACGAAGGGCAGGCAGGGGGCTGTTGGGATGATCCTGTGCACAAAGGGCAGGCAGGGGGCTGTTGGGATGATCCTGTGCATGGAGGGCAGGCAGGGGGCTGTTGGGATGATCCTGTGCATGGAGGGCAGGCAGGCAGGGGGCTGTTGGGATGATCCTGTGCACGGAGGGCAGGCAGGGGGCTGTTGGGATGATCCTGTGCACGGAGGGCAGGCAGGGGGGCTGTTGGGATGATCCTGTGCACGGAGGGCAGGCAGGGGGGCTGTTGGGATGATCCTGTGCACGGAGGGCAGGCAGGCAGGGGGCTGTTGGGATGATCCTGTGCACGAAGGGCAGGCAGGCAGGGGGCTGTTGGGATGATCCTGTGCACAGAGGGCAGGCAGGCAGGGGGCTGTTGGGATGATCCTGTGCACGAAGAGCAGGCAGGGGGGCTGTTGGGATGATCCTGTGCACGGAGGGCAGGCAGGGGGGCTGTTGGGATGATCCTGTGCACGAAGAGCAGGCTGCTGCTGTCCGGATGATCCTGTGCACGAAGGACAAGCAGGCTGCTGTTCCCCTGCAGGGCGTGACGCTGACGGAGCTGCAGGAGGCCGAGCGCACCTTCAGCCGCTCGCGGGCCGAGCGCCAGGCGCAGGAGCAGCCCAGCGACCCGGCCGAGGACAGCGGCCACCGGCCCGAGGGCCGCGCCCGCTGGGCCCGCAGCGCCGACGACGAGGTGAGGCCGCTGCCTCGGCACCTCCTGCCTGAGGGCCGGCAAAGCCACGCAGGGGAGCTTTGGGCACCGGGAGGAATCCTTTGGGAGTTGTTGTTCTGAGGGGGACGGGCTGGCTGGAAGGGAAGGAGGTCCTGCTGGCTGAGGAGCAGCACCTCAGCGCAGGGCAGGTGGAGGTGCTGGAACTTGGCTCTGCCTTTGCTCTCCTCTGGGAATTTCACCTTTCTGCCTCTTGCCAGAAAATAAAACGCTGTAGATCCCAGAAAGCGTAATGAGAAGGCTAATGATAGAAATGTGGCCTGGATCCATCCTTGGCTGTGCAGTCTAGGCAGAGGCTTTGTGTTCACATTTTTCCACAGATGTTCTGTGGGTAATGGAAAGCTGGAGAGACCAGTTTTCTGCCCCTGCCACCACCTCTGGTTTTTTCACTCTAAATCATATGTTTCTATTTGGTAACTTGTGTTTCCTGCCATGAGCTGAAGGGACAAAGGGATTGATCCCAGATCTCCCAGCTGTGGAGGGTGCTCCTACAGTGCAGCTGTGCAATTTAACACCCATCCTTATCTGACAGAATGGACCTGGATCTGGCAAGCCCAGGTGATCACTTCCAGCAGCAGTGAAGGAAACATTGCACTCTGAAAAATCACTGCATTCTCTGAAATCCAAAACCTGCTACCTCCTTTTCATTGTCCTGTTTTGGTGTCATGGCTCTTTGTTTCTAGACCGTCTACCGGCGCTTGAGAGGCCCAGCACAGCCCGAGAAACCCACGACACCCGTGTCTCCTTCCACAGCAGCACCCCTGCTCTATACAAGTTCATACCTGACTCGAACAAATAAATATCTAGGGCTGGACTCTGTGAATCCAGCGGATTTCAGAGCAGCAGCCACAGAGATGGAGAAAAATGGTAGGTGCCAGGAGAGTGAAGGACAGACAAAGCTGAAGGGTTTTCTTGTGGTTTAGAATCTCCAGTGTGTTACAGATGGAGAGAACAAGTTCACTTGGTATTCTGGTATTCAAATGTTATTTGTTGAAATGCAGTTAAACAAATTCCTATTGCTTGTAACAGGGGGATAAAAGGATATTTTCCTTTTTGGATAAATAAATGAGATAGTGATCATGGAGCATTTAGGTATCAGAGCTAGGGAAAATGGTTCCCCTAGTACAGTTTGTTCTCAGAACAGGAGTAAGTCAGCCTGACTTGGGGAGAGCTGGCAGCTGGGGTAACCTTCCTGGCTCTGAGGAGGGAAGGAGTGTGAGTATCCAGCTGCAGTAGGACACTGGGATTCCATTTCATTTGGTTTAATAGCTCCTTTGTAATATAACACAAGGCAAGATGACCTTGATCAGCTTGAAAAGAACCCCCAGAACCTTAGCAAAAGCACAGATGTAAATCACTGAAACCAAAGCAGTCTTCCTTTGCTTGGCCAGAGTGTGAAGATCAGGACTCAGACGACAGATCCCTGAGCAAACAGTCGATCCGAGAGCGGCGACGGCCGAAGGAGAGACGGAGAGGCACCGGCATCATCTTCTCAGCACAAGATGTAAGTCTGACTTCCTTAGAGAGACAAACTCCAGGGTGAATTTTCTTCCAGTTCCGAGCCTCGTGGTTTTCTTCCCAGTCTACTGATTTCCCATTAGTTCTTCCCTCTGCAGCTCTCTTTTAGGCTGGCATATCCAAAGGTCTCACATCCCTGTCTGACCTATGCCAGCCTGTTCCTGAGCCATATCCTGGGAACCCTGCAGGACTGGGATGGTGCCCACATGGGAGAGGAGAGATTCAAAGTCCAATTCCTTTGGAAGGAGGGCACGAGCCACCTGAAGTATTTTCAAATTTCTTGAAGCCCAAATTTGTCTACTCTTTAGGACCCTTGAAAGAAAGACAATAAGAAGAAAACCTGTGTCTGGGTCCCCTCCCAGCACCAGGGAATACTCACAGTGTAAGGGCAGAAGAGTTGTCTGTGTCGTGGTTATTTCTCTTAGTCCTGGTTTCAGAGGATTTTTTCAGTCTGAGGGAAGAAATGCAACCCTCCAAACTTTGGTTAGAGCCTCAGCTAGGAAAACAGATCACCTTTTTCAGGAGAGAATAAGAATTATGTAATTATGGTTAACAAGTTGAGTCCAGAGTCAGCTGGGATGCCATGGTAGTTCACATTTGCCCCATGAAATCCTGGAGCAGTTACAAAGGGCAGTGGCTTAGAGAGGCTTTGCAAGTGCAAAATACCTGGGATGAGGAGTCTTTCCACCTGGAGTCTAACTGAACTGGAGATACTTCTGGAAGTCATTATTATGTTAGTATTTCAGATGTGCAGTTTTTCCCAAGTTTTTTTTTTCCCTCAGTGTAATAGGGACTTCCTCCCCACTCCTCAGAAGCACTGAAACAGCAGGAGCCATCTCAAGAGAGTCATTGTGTCCTCAATACCAAGATCTTCTAAACGGCCATTAGGACACCAAACCTGATCTGATCATTACCCAGAAGCATCTGGACAGGCATTTCTTTTGACAAAAGTTTTCTTAACATTAGCATCAAATAATTTGTTCACTGAAAGGGTGGTTTGGGACTTGTACAAGGTTCCCAGAGCAGCAGTGGAGTCACCATTCCTGGTAGGGTTCAAAACACACATAGACATGGCACTTTGTGCTGTGGTGGAGTTGACATCGTGTGTTTGGTCAATGGTTGGACTTGCTGGTCTTGGAGGTCGTTTCCAACCTTAATAATTCCGTGATTCTGTAAACAACAGATTACCTTCTTGGGATAAAGTTTTGTTGTCTCCAGAGCTGCCTAATTGCATTGTTTGCCTTTCCTCCTAGGATGATGATGAAGTTGATGGAAACGAGGAAGTGAAGGAAACTCGGGTAAGTGAGACCATGTTTGAATCACTGATGTGTCACTCCTGGGTGCTGGTGGCAGAGTATTCTGTGGCTTTTACTCTTCTCTGTAGGAGAGGTTCAGGCTTTGCTCAGGAGTATGAACAGGGAGGTAGTTCCAAGCAGCCAATTCCTTACTGATTTCTCTTCTGAGAGATCAGGTATATCTGCAGAGTGGCCTGAGTTCAATGTTGGCTCCTGGAGAGCTGCACAGGAGTTGTGGAACCTGGAGGGAATGCAGCAGGGGGCTGCAGTGCCAGGGCAGTGGGATCTCAGGTGACCTTGCATCTTGGAATCACTGTTATTTTGGACAGAATGTTTTGTATTTCTGAAATCTGCTCTCCTGTCTCCTCACGGATTTGTTGTCTTGTGGGAAATGGTCTTCACAAGCAGCACCTCAGAGGTTGTTCAGTGTACCCCTGTTCTTGAAATAGTTCTCATCCTTTGAGGCCCTTTCTTTCCTTTTATAATAATTACTGAGTCTTTCTGAATTACCTTGATTTCCTTTGGTTTTGTTTGTCTTTGTCTGAAACACATTTGAGCCTGACAACATGACTGACTCTGACAATGTCAAAGCTAAATACATTTCCAAGCTATTAAAGTGCTGTGTGGCAGATCTGGGAGAAACAGCAAATGCATAAGGGTCAGCCTGTTGGTGGGCTGTTTCATTTTTGCTGGAAAATGTTGAACTTGGGGTAGCCTTTTCCTATACTTCGCAGTGCAGTAGAGTGATTGAAGCATCATTTAGTTGGAATTAACAGGTTCTTTGCTGAAAATTGACAATAACACTCTTCAGACTCTGTTTTCCTTCTTGCAATATTCAGTCAGAATGTGACAAAGTCACGGTGAGCCTTGCTGGGACCAGAGACTCACGTGGTTCTGGGATGGCTTTTAGCCTGTGCTTATCTTTCCATGCCAGCCATTGCTTTCCCAATGCTTACTCTGCACTTTACTCCACTTGGAATGTGAGATATTCCTGCTCACAGAAGCATCACCTGCTTCAAGGAGGCCAGCTCTTCCCACAGGAGTTCCTGCTCATCACAGTGCAGGATCACTAAACCCTGCAGGAAAAGATTTGGCCATTTATCATCATTAAAATTGTTTTGACATTTCTGCTGCCTCACAGTAAGACTGAAGGAGGGGAGTTCTGTAATGTGTAAAAAGTAATAATCATAATAGGGACACCTTGTTTCCAGCAGGCATATTTGGGACTTGCTGGGAATGTCTTGTTCTTCTGGGAAGTTGTCCCAGATTACCTAAATTAAGACAAAAGAGTAGCTGAGGCTGCAGGTTTGGAGGCTTCCTGGAGTCTAGTCCTAAAATTGCAGAAGATTTTATTGAGCACAGTCCTCACTGCTCATGTAAATGGAAAGGCTGCACTTTGGGAGAACCCAGCTGCCCAAAAATTCAAGGTCACCCACTCTCTTTACAATTAATAATGCTGGTTTTCCCCACATTAACAGCAAGGATTCCTTTTGTCTGACACTTGATATGATTTTCTTGTGGGATCCATCTAACAGCAAAGCAACTTTCCTTCAGTTCCACCAGCCCTCTTGTGCAGGTGCTTCAGGGCACCAGCACTGTGGTTTCTTATGCACCCAATGTACTTTAGACCTGGGTTAGAATGTCCTCCCACTCTGCTGGAGCTGTTTTTCCCATTTTCCCAGTCCTCTTGTTTTTATCCAGTTCCCAGTTTATTTTCTTTGAATGCATGCCTCCAGCATCATGTCACTTGGTCAGTCTTCCCTGGTTTATTTGAGATCCAAATCAGGGATTTCTGTCCTAACTGGCCATCACTTTGGCATGAATCATGGAACAGCTCTCTGTTTTCAGTTCTAGTGCCAATAAGAAAGTACAGTTAATAATCATTAATTCTTCAGTAACTGTAGTTCTAGAACAGCAGGTGCTGAATGTCACCAGGCTGTGAGCTTGCACAGTCTGGAGTGTCCCATTTTAGGAGCACAACCCCAAAGAATCTGATTTTATGGGAACAGTTGCATTTTTTCCTCCAGTGTTTATATCTTGGCTGATATCAGGGTGATTTTCATGGAAGCCAAAAAAAAAGGCCTTACTTGAAATCCCTCCTCCAAGCTCTGCAGTGCTGGAGGCTAGCACAGGAAAGGTAAAGGCAGTTTTGAGGGAAAAAAAAAAAATAGGAGCAAATACATGTTGTTCTATTTCTCAGAAGTGGATGAATTATTTTGCCTGAGCTCATGAGCACCAGAGTGGGAAACCAGCCCAGACACTTTGGCTGAGGTTTAGGCAACTAAGAGGTCTCACAGTGGGATGTGTCAGGATCCTCCCTGTGTTCTGCTCCCAGCCCACCTCCCTCCTTGGGGTGCAGACTGCCTGGATGCACTGTGGAAAGTTGGAAGAGCAGACAAAGTTTTATTGTGGAATAAACGTTCAAGGGTACAAGGACTTCAGCTGGAAAAAGCCTCTGGGGAAGCAGCTTTTAAGAGAGGTTTTTCTGTGATTCCAGTGGGAAGGAGCTGCAAAGGAAGGAGTTTTTGTGTGGTCTGGGGAGACCTGAGCTCAAAACAGAGGTGGGGGAAAAGCTTGGCCACAGTCTTGTCTCTGTTTCTCAGAAAATAAAAATGGGGTGAGTCTGAAAGCTTGTGTTGGACCTAGGCTGAGCCAGGGGGAGGCTGGAGCTGGGAAACCTCCCCTGTTCCCTCAAGCCACTGAGTGCAAAATACCAGTGGGATTTCCACTCTTGGTGAGGCCAGTGAGGAAAAGTGCAGCAGAGTGGATTGGGATCAATGGCCTGGCAGCAGCTGGAGGATGATGCAGCAGCTGAAGGATGATGATGAAGACTAAAAGAGAGTGTTCCAGGGTTCCATTTCAGAGCAGGTTTTCTTTATCCCTGACTCTGCTGGCTTTGACTTGACTTGGCCCTGACTTAAGACAATAGAATATATTACAGATTGGTTGGTGTGGGTTGGAAGGGACCTTAAAGCCCATCCAGTCCCACTCCCTGCCGTGGGCAGGGGTATCTCCCACTATCCCAGGTGGCTCCATGCCCTGTCCAACCTGGCCTTGGACAGACACAGCTTCTTCTTCTGTCATTGCTGTTGCACAGCAGGAACAATTAGGAACAAATCTGGAAGAAAAGTATATTTTAAATGACAGAGCATAGGGAACAAGTAGAAAACGTTTATAGTAATTTAAAGGATTGTTTCTCCTTGCAGTTCTCTGCCAGAGCGTTGCAGATGTGCTTCACCCACGGGAGAGTTTGTCAAATGAAAACTTTAAATTCAGAGGAAGACACTGAAGTGTTGTGTTCATAAAATAGAATTTCTGAGCAGTAAAAGTATCAAACAAAATGTCTGTTGTCATGAACTGCCTTCAGGACAGTCTGTATAGCCCAGTATAAACCCCAGACACACTAATGGAATTAAGTTTTATGGAGGAATAGCAGTGAAACGTTTGATTGTGAATTACAGTTGCAGTAAGTGGATTAAATAGGCTCCATTCCTTTCTCCCTGCACTTTGATTTATAGAATTAACCAGGCTCACTCTGGTTTGTAAATAAGTGTTCTGCCTACTTGTACTGTTACCATGAAATCACCAGATGCAACTGGATACCAATATAAATTAAATCTCTGTCTTAGAAGGGCTGAATTTCTAAGCTTAATTCCTTGAGTTCTAAGGGAGGACGAATGAACTGGAAAATTCCTTATGCAAACTCCATGTCTTTACATTATTGCTGATTCAGAGCTATGACCTGGGAGTCCTGATTTTGGTGTGTCCTATTTTTCACCTATATTTTTGCTTTTAGTGCCACTCCATCCTTCCAGAGAGGCTTTAGTTCAGCTTTTGTCACCGTGCTGTTTGCCTTTTTGTGAAAGATGGATGTGATGAGCAACTAGAAGATCGGGAAGAGCTTTTGTTCAGTGTTTCTGTTGTAGCCAGACTGGGTGTAGTGGGAGCCCTGGGGGTCCCCAGTTGTTACTGCCCCTTTCCTGGTGTCGTGCAGCCCACCCCGTGCCTGTGGACTGTGCTTGGAAGCCAAGGAAGGCTCTGAGCCCTCCACTTTCAGGACTCACATTGCCTAATATGGTAAGGTATGTCTGCAAGAGCTGAGCTACTTTGCTGGGATACAAGGGAAAGTTGACCAGTAAAAGGAACAAAATAGGTGAACTTCTGGCCAGCTGATAAGAAACTAAAATCCTTTCAATCCAGACAGCACTATGTGGTAGTGTTTGTCCTGTGTTTCATTGCTGCTGGCCTGGGGTCCCTTCTAGGGATGAAGGATATGAGTATTTTCCCCTGGTTTTACCCTTGAATGTTTATTTCTAGCCGAGATGTGGTGTGATGTGGGAGGGAAACCATCTGGCTCCTGTCCAAGGGCACGTAGGTGGCACCATGCGTCACTTGCGTCGTGTAGTTAAATTAGAGAGCATTTAATTCTGTGTAACAGAAGGCTGGGAGATATTGGCTCTGTTTAGTCCTGTTTATAAACAAATTGTTCTAATGGGCTGTGTATGCTGCAAGGAAAGGTCTTTCATATGTATAGCAATAGGAAACAGCAGCAAAGTGCTGCAGGAAGGAGCGTGAGCTGAGGCTTTGCCATGGAGCTTGAATGGGGTGAAGAACATCCTCATTGTGTTTGGAGTGCTCTGGATTCTCTGGGAAATGAAGGGGGCAGACAGCAGAGCAATTAAAATTCATCCTGCAAATATTCCTACAAAAATGCTTCACATCTGCACAGAGGATTTGCCTTGTGAGCTCTCCGGCCTGATGTGCTTGTGTTGGTTTTTCTTAACCTCACTATGGGGAGAAGGGCATCAGCCTGGGTGGCTGCTTTCCCTGTTGTTACAGCACTTCACTCCTCAGCCTGGCTCTAAGCACCAATTTCCAGCCTTGGGAAAACATACTGTTTGTGCCTAAAGCCGAGTGACCCAAGTGGGTTATGTGACTACAGGGTTACAGCTAAATGCCCTCAGGTGGATTCCTCTAACTCACCCAGTTGCTGAATTAGGAAGGTGTAATGTGAAGCAGTGATGGGGATGAGTAACACAAAACCAGCTAAAATCCCTGAGTCCTGGGAAGATGAAGCAAAACAGCCAGTCCTCCAGGAGTGATTCGCAAGGTCACAAACTCGTAACTATTTAAGGTAACTTTATGCTTTAGCATCTTGATTAGTTGAGTGCTGTCAGAGCTGTGATGCAGTCTGAGGTGACTGATCTTTCTCAGTTGTCAGCAAGTCATTCCCCTGCAGCCATGGGCCTGCAGCAGGCACCCACAGCTCCCTTGGCTGCTGATGGCATTGCTGGGAGGCCTGTGCAGTCAGTTCAGATGATCCCAGTTCACCCCAGGCTCCTTCTCCTTTGCACGCATGGCAGCTATTGCACACAGTCCCAGGATTCTCTTGCTTTCTTCCCTGGATCTGGGAGCACTGTGATGGATAGGGTGGCAGCAGGATCCATGGCACACGTGTGCTTCTTTCCAGTGCTGTGTGGCCACTCCAGGAAATGGCAGCGCTCAAATCACAGTGAATGTCAGCCCAGACCCACTGGTGTGAGGAGCAGCATTGCTCCTGGAGACAGAATGAATCTCACTATTGTTTTAGGTCTATTTATAGTTGTAACTTTTGACTTTTTGCAGGTTAACAGTGTATGGTTGTGCTTATACATGTAACAGAGCATCCCATCACTTTTTGTGGGAAACTGTCAAAATCTGTCTCCTTGTGACATGTTCAAAACTATGGAAAGGAGAAATATCTCTGACTGCTGAACTACCTGGAGCAGATTCTGGCCCCTCTGGGAGCTGATGATACTGCCTCAGTGTCAGTCATCCAGTGGGCTGGGGGATGATGTCTCTCCTGACATGACTGAAGTCATCCTCCAAAAAATCTGATCTGCTGAATTAAAACTCCTGCCTAGAGCAGGAGATACTGCGTGGGCCTTGATGGCTGTGTCATGGTGACACAGGTGTCTGCCTGTAAGGCAGAGGGATTTGGGGAAAGGAGAGGGATTTGGGGCAGTGGGAAGGGGCTCCAGCATATGGAATTGAGATGTGTCATGCTCAGGCCCTGCTGTCTGGCCCTTTCCCCCAGTGTGAGAATCTGGATCCAGCTCTGGGGTCCCAGCACAGGAAGGGGCTGGAGCTGCTGGAATGAGTCCAGAGGAGCCCGTGGAGCTGCTCCAAGGCTTGGAGCCCCTCTGCCCTGGACCCAGGCTGGGAGAGCTGGAGGTGTTTGGCCTGGAGAAGAGAAGGATCCAGGGAGACCTCAGAGCCCCTTCCAGGGCCTAAAGAGGCTCCAAGAGAGCTGGAGAGGAGCTTGGAACACGCATGGCATGACAGGACAAGAGAGGAATGGCTTCCCACTGCCAAAGGGCAGGGTTAGATGGGGTATTGGGGAGGAATTCTTGGCTGTGAGGGTGGGGAGGCCCTGTCATGGGGTCCCCAGAGAAGCTGTGGTTGCCCCATGCCTGGAAGTGTCCAGGGTGGATGGGGCTTGGAGCAGCCTGGGTTGGTTGCAGGTGTCCCTGCCTGTGGTGAGGGTGGGATGAGATGTTCTTTAAGGTCCCTTCCAAACCAAACCATTCTGTGACTCCAGTATTCTGTGGATGCTTCTCTCTGGCAAAGCCCCCAAGAAACTGATTGTCCTTATCTCCTGGTGTCCTGTGCAGGCTGGTGCCATCACACATTTATGTAGTGAATTATTTGTCTCCCAGTAAAATCCAGAAGGAACAAAAAGCTGAAGCTGTATTGCCTCATGGCTAGCAGAGAACTTAGGAGTAATCTAAATTTGTTTGGAAAATTGGAGTCAAAATCTCTGGCAATAAAATATCATTTGGGAACAACCACTGTAGGAAAAATGGTATGTTGCTGTGAAATAAGTGTGGTGATGTTGTTTGTCCCTTTTGTCTTTAAAAGGTCACTTTCTGTTCGGAGTTTATATCCTCCCACATGCTTCTCTTCAGAAAAAGCCTCATGTTTGGAGTCATTGTTAGCTTTTTGCTCTTGGACATAGACTTTCCCTATGAAAAGTAACATTATTTGGCAGAAGCTGCTTCATTGTTTGGTATGTCAAGAAGTTGAGTCCTTAAGCTGCAAAACTCCTTTGGGCAGGAATTTCCCACCTGCTCTAGTTAATTGACATCCCATTGCTAATTATAGGGAACCCATAAGAAAGATGGAGAGGGACTTTTTACAAGAGCATGTAGTGACAGGACAAGGTGGAACAGCTTCCCACTGTCAGAGGAGAGGTTTAGATCAGGTATTTGGAAGAAATTCTCCCCTGCGAGGGTGGTGAGGCCCTGGCACAGGGTGCCCAGAGCAGCTGTGGCTGCCCCTGGATCCCTGGCAGTGTCCAAGGACAGGTTGGACAGGGCTTGGAGCAACCTGGGACAATGGAAGGTGTCCCTAGCCATGGTAGGGGGTGGAACAAGATGAGAGTTAAGGTCCCTTCAAACCATTTGTGGTTCTGTAGTAGGTACCTACCAGCTACCCAGTGCTGGGCACTGTTGGGGGTGGGTTCGAGTGGGTGTTTTACCACATAGGTAGACTTTTCATTGATCTTAGATTTCATCCTTGGCAGTGGATATAACCTTCTGCACCACAGCGTGCTGCTGGTGAGGGATGGCCAGAAATAGGCTTGAAGCACAGTTAGATGACAGTGTGTTGGAGTTACAGATTTGCCTGGCCAGTGGCACTGGAATATTGTGTGTCAGCCATTCACTTCCACAGGTGAGCTGACAGACAGGTTTTACAGGCATGGAGTGGCTGTGGTGGGCAGAGAATCTGATGAATGTAGATAAAGAGCACAATGGATCATGACTATTACGAGGGCCCTGAGATTTTTATTTCTCTATGTCATATTTTGGAAAGTCCCTTAGCTTGAAATAGCTGTTTCCATCTGGTTCTTGTACTGCTGTTTGCTTTCTCAGCTTCCCTGACATGGCCTGTTCGTAGCTGTGCAAATTGCTGTTGCGTTCCTCCTTGTAAGAAACCTGGGTGGGAAGGGGGAACCTGTCAGAAAACACTTGCTGAGTGCAGCTGCCAGACAGCTTCTCCTGGAAAACCTTATGTTCCAACACCACTTTATCCTTAATGGTTAGAAATGGTTAGAACTGGATGAAATCTATAGCTTTTTTTGCATGAGTAGCACTCAAACTGGACTTGTGAGTGAACAGAGGAAGGCATCTCTCTGGATTTGTCTGTCCTCACTCCGGGAAGGGTCGGGGCTCTGGGAGTTCCATCTGCTGGCAGGAAGAGTTAAATGTTACCTGGTCCCTGCCGGGCAGGAGCCCAAAGATCTCAAAGCCATGCCGGTGTGGGAGGCCCAGGAACGGCAGCCAGGATCTCAGCAGTGACCCAGACTGATGGATGCTTTTCCCTGCCACCCTCGGTCACATCTGGGGTGGCTCAGCTCGGGGCTGCTCCCAGGGGCCCGGGAAGAGGGGACGGAACATCTCCTCCCGGCCCTGGCTGGGGAGCAAGCAGCTGCCGGGGCTTTTCCTCCCCTCTCCCGCCGGCAGCCGGGGCTCAGCTGGGGAGCGGCTCCCGGAGGCCCGGCCCGGCCCAGCCCGGCTGCCCAGGGGGCGGCGGGGCCCGGCTCGGCCCGGCCCGGCTGCCCAGGGAGCAGCGGGGTCCGGCCCGGCCCAGGGAGCGGCGGGGCCCGGCCCGGCCCGATCCGGCTGCCCAGGGAGCGGCGGGGCCCGGCCCGGCCCGATCCGGCTGCCCAGGGAGCGGCGGGGCCCGGCCCGGCCCGATCCGGCTGCCCAGGGAGCGGCGGGGCCCGGCCCGGCCCGATCCGGCTGCCCAGGGAGCGGCGGGGCCCGGCCCGGCCCGATCCGGCTGCCCAGGGAGCGGCGGGGCCTGGCCCGGCCCGGTCCGGTCCGGCTGCCGCTCGATGCTCACTGGTGGCTCACCGGGAGAACAGAGGGAGGGAGGCTCCCACACACATTCTCAGCTTTATGTGGGTTTTACCAAAAGTCGCATTTTGCTTTCTCAGTGGTCAAACCACATGCCAATAGCCAAGAACTGGCCCCTGATAGGTCTCTGTCCTTTCTAAAGACATTTAAAGGTCCTGACAAGGCAATGTTCCGTATTTTTCTTCAACTAAAAAGCAAACTGCATTAACCCGTAACAACAGACCTGGCCAGGATTATGAGGTGACAATAGGCACTGCTGGGGTTCTCTCAGGGGCTGTGCCCATGGCTGCATTTACAGCCTGAACAGAATCCTGTCTGTGATCTTAGAGATATTTGTATTTTGCAAAGCTGCCCCCTTCAACAGGAGCCTTTTGTGGTGCAGTGTGTTGTTTCTGGTTGTTGCCATCCATTTCTGTAACCTCTGACCATCAGCCTGTGCCAAGGCAGGCTCAGCCTGGAGCTCAGGGAAAGGTTCTTCCCCCAGAGGGTGCTGGGCACTGCCCAGGCTCCTCAGGGAATGGGCACAGCCCCGAGGCTGCCAGAGCTCCAGGAGGGTTTGGACAGCACTGCCAGGGATGCCCAGGGTGGGATTGCTGGGGTGTCTGTGCAGGGACAGGAATGGCACTCAGTGATCCCTGTGGGTCACTTCTGACTTGGAATCCCGGCCTGTGCTCTGCAGATGGAAGTGTTCCCTCCTCCGAATCAGATTCCATTTATAGAAAACTCCAGCAGAGCCTGCACATCCCATTTACAGAAGAGCTACTTGCCTGACCATGTTGCTTTGCTCTGGTCCTGCAGGCCAGCATAATCCTGACTGCCTTCTGCAGTGCTAAATAAACCCTGCACGCTGTAGTTGACTGTGGTAAAGCTTGAATTTGATTTAAAAGTCATTTATTTACAGTGAGGTTTATATATCATATACAGTTGCTCTATAGTAGCAGCAGTAGTAATAATAACATTAATAATTTGAATTATTAAATCTTGAGATACAAAGTCCCATTAAATAAGCTAGATCAAATGCCCAGAAGTACAAATTGTAGAGTACAAGTAATGTTTTAATAACTGCTTTTGAAGGTAATAGGTGTTGGCATTGTTACTGCTAAAGGAATTCATACAAATGTGTTTATACAGCTCTATATAGACAGTTCCTTGGCTGTTCTCTGCACACAGTTCCTTGGCAATACTTGCTGTATAGCACATTAATTTCTGTAATCCAGCAGCTCCTCAGCTGCCCATTACTGTATCCCAGGAACAAAAATCTGTATTTTGGAGCCAGTTTTTAATTCTCTCACTGTACGAAGACATACTCGATCAAAATTGACTGCTCAGGTGTCATGAGAACGTGACTGTTAATAAGCAGTGCAGAGGGTAAAAGTGGAGCTGAGTCACTATATTTTTTAGATTGAAGAAGACCCAATTAAACACAAGAAACAACCAACCAGTGCCATCAACCCCTGAGCTGGGGTCCAATCCTTCTCCTACTCTGTAAGCATCTCTGTAGACAAAGCAGAAAATCCTTGTCAGGAAAAATCCACAAACACCACCCAGAACGCAGAATTAAGTGAGAAGACTCGTGATCTTTTCCAGACTTAATGGCACTGTGATTCTCTGGGTCCTGTGATCACTTTTGAAGATTGGCTTTTGGCCACGTCCTCTCGGATAAGTGGCTGTGCTGCCAATTCCAATTTCATTGATTATGCACCAAAATGAGCAGTTTCTCTCCAGAGCAAGCAGAATTTTTCTGCAGAGAAAGCAATGGGTGCAGTGAATAAAGAGGTGAGAGCAGGAGGCTTCACAAGGCTCAGCCTTTTCTTCCCATGTGAATTCCTTCCCCAGTGTTTTGGGATGGGATAGGGTAGGGTAGGGTAGGGTGGGATGGGATGGGATGGGATGGGATGGGATGGGATGGGATGGAATGGGATGGGGATGGGGATGGAGATGGGGATGGGATCCATTGGATGGGATGGGATGGGATGGGATCCATGGGATGGGATCCATGGGATCCATGGGATCCATGGGATCCATGGGATGGGATGGGATGGGATGGGATGGGATGGGATGGGATGGGATGGGATGGGATGGGATGGGATGGGATCCATGGGATGGGGATGGGGATGGGATGGGATCCATGGGATGGGGATGGGGATGGGGATAGGGATAGGAACAGGGATAGGGATGGAGTAGGGACAGTTTACCCCAAGATCCCGTGTGGAGAAAGCCGTGGCTGGTTCCCTGGTGCCGTGGCCCGCTGGGTGTAACCCTTGCTCTGGCTGTGGAGCTCTGTGTGTTAAACCAGAGCTGTTCCTGGCTGTTGGAGCCACCCTCGGGCTGGTCATGGCTTGTTCCTTGCCGATGAGAGCTCTTGGTCTGATCTGGGTGTAGTGAGAGACAAGTGTAAGGCAAGGAAGATCCCCTCCCAGGACTGAAGCAGTGGCACCATGAAGGGTACACAAGCAATGACTGTTCTTCTGGGCTGAGGTAACCACCAATATCCTCTGGTGGTGCCCATCAGAGGATTATTAAGCTTCACCCACAATATAAGCACTGTTGCAAAGAGGGGAGGTGCAGAATTGTGGTGCTATGGATTTCAGTTTTGTGGGCCAGTCCAGTGACATAAAAGCAGTGGGAAATCTAATTCTGACTCTGTTCTCCAGAACCCATGAGGGTAGTTCGATGGTAAATGGGGGTTTTTTTATGTTTAAATTGAGTTTCTGGCACAAGTTGCCCAGAGAAGCTGTGACTGCCTCATCATTCAGTGAGGAAGTGTTCAAGGCCAGGCTGGAGCAATCTGGTGGAAGGTGACCCTGGCCATGGCAGGGGCTGGAACAAAATGAGTTTTAAGGTCCTTTCCAACCCAAACTCTTTTTTTTTTTTTTTGATATTTTACAGAACAACCACGTACATAGAAACATTATTTTCTGGGTGTATAATGACTTTGTAGCCTAACTCTTGGAAACAACTGCCAAGGTTGTTTTGTTCCATTTTTCCAGAGAAGTGTCCTGAGAGAAAATGCAGTTTTACAGTTGATTTGGGTATTGCATAAAACGACAGATTTCAGTGATTCCCTGGACCAGCACATGCCTCGACAGACAAACAGCACATTCTGCTCCTGCAGGGGGAAACCCAGAAGGGGAGGATTGGGGAGATTTCTTTACTTGAACAGCAAACAGCTGAACTCTGTAGAAGGAGGTGCCAGCAGGTATCAGAAGTGTCTGGAGTGGCATGACTCCAGAGGTTCTCTGCTTCTCAATCAGCAAAGTGGGCTCAGTGGTAGGCTGGGGGGCTCAGCCTGGAGAAAAGGAGGCTCAGGGAGACCTCCTGGCTCTGCACAGCTCCCTGACAGGAGGGGGCTGCCAGGGGTCATTGGGCTCTGCTCCCAGGGAATAAGGGACAGGACGAGAGGAAAAGGCATCAAGTTGTGCCAGGGGAGGTTCAGGTTGGAGATTGGGGAAACTTCCTTCCCTGAAGGGGTTGTCAGGCCTTGGCACAGACTGGAATCAGCATTCTTGGAAATATTAAAAATATGTGTGGATGTGGCACTTGGGGACATGGTTTAGTGGTGAACGTGGCAGTGCTGGGGAATGGTTGGACTCAATCTTAGAGGCCTTTTCCAGCCCCAGCAATTCTGGGACAGGTTCAAAGCGAAACAGGAAGCCTGTTGCCTGCCTCTCCCATTTCTGCTCATCCAGCTGGGTTGTCATTCACAGGTGGCTGTGCAGTGCCATGTTCTTGCATCACTTGACCCAGCACAGGAGAGGGTCACAGCAAGGGCTGTGCCACTGCTGAGACCCCATCTCCAAAGGCTCAATCTCAAAACTGTTGCCAGCCCTGAGGCCAGCTGGGAAGGCAGGCTGCTCTGTGTGACTGAATCCTCCCAGCCCCAGGATCAGTGTCCAAGGTGCCTGTTGGGAATGGTCCCCAGGAGTGCCCAGTGGTGCCTGGAGGAGCTTTGATTGGCCAAGGATAAGGTGGTGCCAGAGACCTTCCCCCTGCCTGGTGATCACAGGGTTGTGTGCTGGGGCAGGGGGGGTCCCTGGCTGTGATCAGTTTGGCAGATGTGGGCAGGGAGGCCCTGAGGGAAGGTCACAGTGCTGGGAATGTTCTGGTGCTGGGTGGGCCCAGTTCGTGTTTTCTGCCCCAGCTGAGCCCTGTGTAGCTGGAGACAGCGTCGTGCTCCCTGGGAAATGCCTGTGCTGGGAGATAGAGGGGGTTTGGCTGCGGATGAAAGAACTCAGCTGGATGGGAAGGAATTCAGTGAGGTACACGGCAAACCTGGTGTGAAAAATGACATCTGGGACTTTCAAGAGATAGTTTTGGGAAGGTTTGTTCCAAAAATATCAACCACTCTCATTCTTCAAGTTAGAATTCTGGTCTCCCAAGAGGGTTTCTGCTCTTCTGCACTCAGGGAGTGTGCTGTGGGTTTGCATCACCCCTGAGCATCACTGCAGCTCTGGCTTTAACTCTCATTTTTGTCTGCTGCAGATTGGAATGTTGCAATGCTGCTGACATTTGTTTTACCAGCATCATGTTCTGTAGGTGAAGATTTTCAACACAGATAAAAAGGGTGTATGTATTTTCCTCTCAAATATTTAGCTTAGGGTTTTATCCTATTTCTGGTACATCATTTTTGTGCATATGAGTCCTCCTGTCTAACTAATTTTAGAAAGGGAGTACAAACACAGGTGTCATCACCAAAGGAACAGAGAGGACAGACATCTGAATGGAAAAGAAAGCAGCAGAATCTGCTGGGCTGGAAGGGACCCACAAGGACCATCCAGTCCAGCCCCTGTCCCTGCACAGACACCCCAACAATCCCACCCTGGGCATCCCTGAGAGTGTTGTCCAAACCCTCCTGGAGCTCTGGCAGCCTCGGGGCTGTGCCCATTCCCTGGGGAGCCTGGGCAGTGCCCAGCACCCTCTGGGGGAAGGACCTGACTGCTTTTTGGGTGAAGGTGTATGAGGAGTGATCATAGCCAAGACCACAGCTCTAGCTATGGGAATACACTCTGTCATGTAAATATGGGAAAGACATAATACTATAGTGTAGTTGTGCTGCTATAGTCCAAGGTGAGAGGAAACTTTAAGGTGATTTTGCCCAGAAATAGGTCAGAGCATGAAGTCAGCATTCGGACAGCCTTAGGGGATTGTGTGCAGTGGTTGTGGAAATGGGTGGTGACGTGTACTGGGCACCAATCTGCCTCGGTTCCTGCAGCCCTGAGTGTCCTGCCAGGCTGGCACTGAATCCTCAGAGGGGAAACTGAGGCAAGGACAAGACAAAAGGCACCCTTAGTCCCAGTCCTTGCCACAGTTTAATGCAGAACCTACACCATGGAGTCCTGAAGAGAGTAAGAGAGCGAGCAGGTGGCTCAGAGTGGTTTTGTGCCCTTTGGGAAGGGGAGGGGAAGGTGAGGGGTCAATGGGGACTGACCCAGGGGAGGTGAGGCACAGGTGGTGTCAGGTGAGGGGGGCACAGGGGTTCCTGGGGAAGGTATTGAAATGCAACGTCCTTGTTTTGTGTGGACATATATAACACCAAAACACCCAGTGCAAATAGAACAAAACTGCTTAGTGCAGTACAACAGAAATGCTCATGGAAGATGATCTTTGTGCATGCCTTTCTGAAAGCTGTATAAATATTCCTTGGTAAAGTACACAGCACCACAGCTAAGGCATGGACTGGCCTGGTTCTGACTGAGGAATCTCCTGAACAGACAGGAACAGTTGGATCTAAACAATGACCTTGAACATGACAGAGCTGAGGCTGTGAGGAATAGCAGCACTGTGAAGGAGAGTCATGTTTCATACTTCCACTGGGGACTACTTGAAAGTAAAACTGTGCAAACCAGCAGGAAGAAACCCCTAAATCAGGCATTTGTTGGAATAATGCTGAAAGCTGGCGTGTTTTGCCATATTGCATCTCTTGCTGCTCTCTGTGTCCTGTCTGATCAAGCCTCCCCCTCTCTCTAAAATGAATTACTGGCCACCAAGCTGTGTTGGTCAGTCTGTGTGAGATCTACACTCGGTCACTGAATAATTAGTATGGAATGGCTCAGGGCGTGTTTTGGATTTGGGCTGTGAGTTCTGTACCAGAATGTTGATTTTGGAGCTTTCCTGCTCCTCCTCAGCAGAAACGTGACCGTGGAGGGATGTGAGGAGTGGTTTGTTTGGGACTGGACGGGAGGGGAAGCCAAACTCTGCAATTTAGACCTGTGTAGCTCCACCTCGGTGACTAAGCTGGGCTTTGTCAGCCCTGGAGCTGGGATTGGGACACTCCAGTGCACTGCCACTTCACCCAGTTTCACTCACACTGTTTTGAAACTCCAGAAACTGAGACTGGTGTGAAAGGTCCACCCTGTGTGCAGGGTCTATAAATATGCATCTGAAGTGTCTGAATTACCTTGTTGTACAGCAGAGCCAGGCTCCAGGCACAGGGAGAGGTGTGTGATGAGTGGAATCAATGGAGGCTGGAAAGATCAAGGTCCTGCCCCAGCCTCCTGGAGCAGCGGGGTGCCTGTCACTGCCTTCTTGTGTGTCTGGACTTCATTTCCTTACCTTGAAAGGGGAATGCAGAGATATTACCAGGCAGAATTAGACCTCTCCAAACCCCTTTTCACCTCTCCTGCTGTCAGTGGGTGATTAGTCCCCTCCTTCCTTGTGAAGTATCGAGAAACCTGATCTCACTGTGACTTTCTTACAGCAGGAAAATCTGGCAGCCCCGTCTCCTGCTCTCCCTGGTTACACATGATGCTGCTTTGCCCCTGAAAAGTGAAGATGCTGGATGGCAGGAAGAATTACTGTGTTTCAAGCCCCTTCCCCAGCTCTGTGCCAGTTAAATTACTCAGGTGCCAAGCAGGGTGCAAAAAGGAGCAAAATTTCAGAGCAAAGCAGAGTGGGAGAATACTCCTAAAATGTTTTTATATAGACACCATTCTGCACTTCACAGAACAGTCTGAATTGAAAGAGACTTTAAAGTTCATCTCACTCCACTCCACTGCCATGGGCAGGGACACCTTCCACTGGCTCAGGTTGCTCCAAGCCCCATCCAGCCTGGCCTTGGTAGGATATGTTTGATATTCAGCAGATGTGGAGCTGGACCAGGACACGTGCTGCTGCTGCAGTGGCAGGACAGGCACCTGCTCTAAGTGACCCTGCCTTGACAGGGGGGTTGGACTGGATGATTTCCACAGGTGACTTCCAGTCCCAACCATTCTGTGATTCTCAGTGGTTCTGTGAGCTTGTCTGAGGCATTTTTTGAAGGAACATCCCATGGAGCTGTTCAGTGGGACATGAGGGACACAGGTTCCCCTTCCCTGAGCCTGTCCCTTGCCACTCCCAGTGAGCTTGTGCAGCAGCAGAGCTTGGCAGAGAGCTGGGAGTTTGGGAGAGGTACATGTTCTCCCCACCCTCTGTCCTCTCATCCGAGCTCCTCTCCCTCCTCCTTTTTTCCAAACACTCCCTTGAATGAGTGTACATTGCACAAGCTCTGTGCCGCCCTTCCACAGCTCAAACAGGCTTATGAGCAAACAACAAAAATCCTGTTGTGCTGCCCAAGTGTGTCCTCCCTTTCATGGAGTGAGCTGCTCCGTGGTCTTTAAATCATCTCCTTTTGTTGCAGCCACACACACTTTCTGGAGTTTAGCCTCTGCAAAGTGCCATCGTCTCACCTCCAGCATCCCACTCACCAGGCCTCAGAAGCTTGGGAGGGAGTTTTTCTTCACCCCCTTTCCATTTATTTTTTTTTTTTTTCATTTTTTTTTTCCTGCCCAAATCCCAAGACCAATCCCAAACCCAATTTGGCAGCCCAAATCCCAAGCTGAAAGTGAATCGCTGCTGCTGGCTGCCCTCCAGCATTCCTCTCGGAGCGAGTCAGGATCTGGAATGTCAGAATGTCAGAAGGCAGCGCGGGAGGGCCGGGAGGAGGCTCTGCGTGGTTGAGGGCGCCAGAGGGGGTGGAGGAGGAGGAGGTGGAGGAGGAGGATGGAACAAAACCCAACTTCAGCTGGACTGCCCCTTTCCAAACCAGCGTTTGTTCCTGATTTATGCTTTTGTGTTTCACTTAAAACGTGCGGCTCCATGCAGCAAGGGCAGAGCTTGCGGCTGCGCTCCGGAGCAAATCAGGGTTTGCTTTTCCTTTCCTATTTTTTTTTTTTTTTTTTTTTTTTAGCTTTTTTTTTTGGCAAAAGCTTTGTGCCTAGATAAAACCAGCCGGTTTCCAGCTCTCCCCTCTCCCTGCAGTTCTGGGGAGAGGCTGATCCCTCTGGGCCGGTGGCACGCTCTGGACGAGGGGAAATGTCCTTTTGTGGAGAAGTCGGGCCGGGGCCCAGGCAGTGAGGCTGGCACAGAGCAGCACCCAGCACTGGAGCACAGCGAGTCCTTGACACCTTCTCTGCTTCTGCTCGGACAAAGAAACATTGTGGAGCCTCAGCTCTTCCTGCGGCAGATTAATGCCTAAAATTACACACCCTAAACAGGAGGCTTTAATCACCAGAGCTGTGAATAGTTTAATTAGTTTGTTCTGACCTTGGAAGAAGGAACCTGCCCAGCACCGTAGAGCAACAGGAGAGCAAGACTGGTGTTGCTTCTCAGAGCCTGCGAGGCCATGTCGTCCCTGTACACCAGGAGTAAGGAATATACTCGCAGCAGGAAGGCTCAGTCAGACTCTCCCCCGTCCTCTCCTTCCCCGATCGCAAAGACACTCAGAGTAAGCACCTTTTTCCTTTCTGTATTACCCTGCTCAGCACGTGCTCTGAGCAGAGCCTGCTGGTGGCAGTTTGTTGGCTTACCCTTGGAGACCCGTGGCTGTGGTTTCCTTTGGAAAGAGGATGGTTTAAATGAAACTTGGGATGGTGCCTCTGCAGCAACAGGTTTTTAAGCAGCTGCCAGAGTCCTTGCACTGGGATTAGCTGTGTTAGTGCTGTAGAGAATTGCTGGTATGATAGTGTCCCCCCTATCCTGGAGCAGTAGGCTCTTGCTGGAGAAGAACCTCCCTGGTAAAAACAAGGCAGGACCTGACTAGCTTGTTAAACTGCACTTTTTCCATAAACACTCTGATACCGCTGGTGAAACCAGGTTTGTGTTCAACTTCCACCCCTGGGGATTAGCTGGCCTGTGCTGTAGTTTAATAATTTCTGCACCACAAAAAAAAATTGAAGAAAACCACCTGTAGCAGGAGGCCCCAAACCAGAGCTGGTATCCTCCTCTCCCAAGGTGTTGGAAAGTTAGAAATGCTTCCCAGCAGTACTGCTGATTGCTCCAGAGTCATGGGAGAAGCTGTCACAAACCCTCTGGCTCCGTATCATTGTACAGGCAGCCTCTTCACCATCAAGAAATATTATCATGCTGAAGTCAAAGCCTGGAGGAATTAGTTTTTAACAGCCAGGCTAATTTTAGATGGCAGCATTAAATTAATTCCAGCACTGGTATTTGCTCAAATCAGATATGCATTGCCTGCTCTGTTGGAAGGGACAGTTCTTGGTCTGGAAAAAGTGTTGCCCAAAATATTTGAGTTCTAACCCATGGCTGTGGCATTAATGGAAGCAGTTTCTGACCTAGAAAACTTCAACCTCGAGGCTTCTGTGGCTGCTGGTTGCCCTGGGCTGTTAATTGTAGTCAGGAGCAGGTGGTTTCTTCCTTCTGCAGCTGGAGTGTCTCTGGGATGGTTCAGATAACCTAAAACTATCCCCTGTGGGTTTGCATGGGCTTCCCTCATCAGTTTAACCACCGCTCTTACCATTTGTCACTGAAGGGCTGCAGTATTGATCACCAGCCTGATAATAGATGGGGAACCACTCCAGTGTGCTGGAAATGGTTTCATTCCTTTCAAACCCCAAGCTTTTCAGGTCAGACATGTTCAGACTGACTCATTTCTCTCTCGTATGCATCTGGGCATAGGAGCAAGTGACAAACATCTCACAAGAGCCCTGAGCTGTGCCTGGAGCAGGGGGGCAGGAGGGGCTGCTCAGAGCCAAGGGGTGGCTGCAGGCTTATGGGGGTCCAGGGCTGTTGGAGAAGGTGGTGGGAACTCTCAGGTGGGTAGAGGTGGTGCTCATTTCTCTGTCCATCACTGCAATGAGATCTGCAGGCTCCTTGGGGAGCTGTAGGTATTGGAGAAGGTGGTGGGAGTTCTCAAGTGGTTACAGAAAGGTGCCAGGTGGGAATGAGAGGGCCTGGAAAAAGGCTTCTTGTGGCAGTGAGGTTTTGATGAAAACCAACACGTGAGCATGGAAATGCTTGCAGTGGTAGTGCAGTGCCAGCTGTGACTCCACAGCATCTGTAGGGAAAAACCAGGTGGGGAATGCAGCAGCATTGACTCAGTCAGTGTAGGAAACAGCCCTGGTGCTATCTGGGTTATGGAAATAGCCCATGCCTTAAAAGGCTAATTAGGGAAGGATTGACTTCAGGCTAAAATAAGGATCTGAGTTAACTCTTTCTCCAAGACAGTGTAATTTTGCCACAAGCAAGAGAAATAAGGGAGCTTGGTTTCCTCTGTGTTTGTCCCATGTGTTTATTCCTCCCCACCCACTCCCCCATGCCCACAGTAACAGGCCTGTGCCATGAGGAGCTACCACCCTTCATAAACCAGATAGGAATGTGATATCTTGAAGTCTTTTATCTTTCCATCCAGTCCATTGATACCAGCAGAGCTGTGGGCTCTAAACCTTCCCAGCTGAGCAGGGGTGTGAGCACACACAAGCAGGCAGGAGCCTCACACATGGTGCACACAGGGAGAAAACTCCTGGAGAACCAGGCAGAGCAAAGGAGGTTTGACTTTTGGAGGTGTCAGTGCCAAACAGCTCCATTAAATGTCATTTGCCAAGCAGTTTCCCGTGGCATTCCCTCTGCACTTGCATTGCTCCTTGGAATGCTCCTCCTCAGGAGTTAGGATAATACTGCCTGGGGTTTTTCTTCCTTTGGCTGATGGGAAGTCCCCAAATGCACAGCCAAGGAGGGGAGGGGGGCACTTTGCAGTCAACTCCCCTAATCTCTAGGAGGGGGAATATCCCTGCAGGAGCTTGTGGTGACAGTGGGGTGCTGGTCCCTGTGCCAGGTCAGCACTATCCCATAGGCCCAGCACCTCCATGAACTAAAATACCCAAATCCTGTGAAACCCCCCAGGATAAATGCTGCTTTAATGAGGATGTTCCTCAAAAGAGGAAACTCAAACTCCTTTGAAGTCAATTCAGATCGTCCCGTTATTTGGCACAAGCTTCAAGTGTTTGGCAGTGGGTACCTTGTCATCATGTTTTGCACCGTGGTGATTTAGCTTGAGGTTTCTCCTCCTGCAAAAAAAATAATATTCACTTCCAAGAATGTAATAGGCATCCAGTGGCCTGAAACCTGTTGTGTGTATTTAAGCAAATAAATGACAGGATTGGAAGGGTGAGAGTGAAGTCAAGGACTGATTTATTTTTATTTTTTTTTTAATTCCTATTACTGCTGGGTCGTCATTTTTTCCTAGGAAGTACCATGTAGTTTGTGTTTAGGCTTATCCATCTGTTTGTTGTGGTACTTTGTAACCTTTGTGCTTCTCCATGGGAAGTTGTTTAGGTGGGAAAACAAAAGTTAAGGAGAATGCACGCTCCCAACTTACTGCAGAGATTCCAGCTGCAGCTTTTCTGTTGTTTCCCACCTCTTTGTCAAACTTCCCCTTTTTTTATAAACTGCTCCTTCTTGAGTGGTAAGCTGATATTTTTTGCTGTAAAAAAAGACCATCAAAACTTAAAATTGTCATTGCTGTGTGTGGGCTGCTGGTTCAGTAGTGGCTGCTTCTGTGTGGCTGCCATCATTTAGAATCCCAGAATGGTTTAGATGGGAAGAAATTTTAAAGCCCATCTCACCCCATGGGCAGGACCACCTGCCAGTAGCCAAGGTTGCTCCAAGCCCTGTCCAACCTCACCTTGGACACTTCCAGGGATGGGGCAACCACAGCTTCTCTGGGCACCCTGTGCCAGGGCCTCCCCACCCTCACAGCCAAGAATTCCTCCCCAGTACCCCATCTAACCCTGCCCTCTGGCAGTGGAAGCCATTCCCCCTTGTCCTGTCATGCCATGCTTGTTCCAAGTCTCTCTCCAGCTCTCTTGGAGCCCCTTTAGGCCCTGGAAGGGGCTCTAAAGTCTCCCTGGATCCTTCTCCAAGCTGAACACCCCCAGCTCTCCCAGCCTGGCTGCAGAGCAGAGGGGCTCCAGGCCTTGGAGCAGCTCCGTGGTCTCCTCTGGCCTGGCTCCAGCAGCTCCAGCCCCTCCCTGTGCTGAACCCCAGGGCTGGGGCAGCTCTGCAGGTGGGCTCTCACCTGAGCAGGGCACAGGGGCAGAATCCCCCCTGCCCTGCTGCCCACGCTGGGGGATCAGCCCAGCACGTGGGGGGCTCTGGGCTGCCAGAACACGTGGCTGGGGCACGCTGAGCTTCTCATCCACCAACACCCCCGTGTCCTTCTCCCCAGGGCTGCTCTCAGTCCATTCTCTGCCCAGCCCAGTTGTGAAGTAGCTGCTTGATGGTTGTTACTCCCTCCTCAAGGGATTCTGTATAATTCTCCTTGTTCTGTTCCTGCTCGTGCTTTCACTGCAAGGCTCCTTCCCTCTGATGTGTGATCACTCCCTCGTTAAGCCACCTTCGAGTACATAACCTGAGCTTTCCAGCTGAATTTTTATCAGGAAGAGCTCAGCAATAAAGCTCCAAGTGTATGCAGTGGTCTGCAGTGATTTATTTTATTCTGCCTTTCATTGGAGCATCTAAAGAAGCCGTGCTGGGTGAAATATGGGATGCAGGAGCATCACCTTTTATGGGCCGTCTGTTTTCACCGAGTCACTTGATAGCAATGCTTGAGCATAAAAAGCAGCAGTTCCCAAATCACTGTCTCTGTAAAGGAGCCCCCACACAGAGCCCGTGGTGCTGTGAGCAGGGCTCTGAGCACTGATTACCATGGCAGCAGATGCCCCCAGGCTGGCCACGGTAAGTGGGGAAGGTGAAGCCAATCTTACAGCAAAAAAAGAAAAGCTGATGCACAGAAATGGGAGTGGCTGAGCTGCGGGTGCTCAGCATGCAAATCGCACTGGCAGGGTCGGTGTGACTGTTTTAGTGATCACAGAATCACAGAGTCCCAGAGTGATTTGGTTTGAAAGGACCTTAGAGCTGATCTCAGCACACCCCCACCAGGGGCAGGGCCACCTTCCACTAGCCCAGGTTGCTCCAAGCCCTAGCCAGCCTGGCCTTGGACACTGCCAGGGATGGGGTGGGAAGAATTTCCTCCTGAGATCTGATCTAAATCTTTCTTCTTTTACTTTAAAACCGTCCCTGCACTTGTCCTGTCACTTGCCCATGTAAAAACTCAGTGTCCCAGGGTACTGGGAGGTCATTGGAAATGCCTGATAGGATTACAGCCTTCCTCAGGTTTGGAATATGAATGTGTCAGGTGGTCAGTTTTTGCTCTGTGGTGTTTTTGCAACAGGTTCCACCCGTTTCAGATACTCCTGGTCACAGGTTTATTCTCACATGGGGTTTTCCTCTATGAATCATTTAACTTGCTATGCTGCCAATGTGTTAGGGAATAGAAAGTGTTATGAAAATATTTTTCCAGGAACCTTTATGTTCCTGGGTTTCTATTTAGTGGCTTGGACGTGTTTGGTTGTGATAAAAGGGATGCTGCATAAACTGAAATGGGATCAAATAAGTTGTCTCATGACAGTTTCTGTCTGATTTCTGGATTGCTGACTAGTTACACGGTGTTTGTGGAAATGATTCCCTTCTCTCCCAGCAGCCAACAAAAAATGTGGGATACTGAAACTTGAACGTTCAGGCAATTAACCTTTGTCTGTGTTCTCCAGCACCCTGCTTTGTTTTATCTCTGGTTATTCCTCAGGCGTTGTGTTTCTCAGATGGGTATCAGGATGAGATCCTTCTGTGTTGTTTGTCCTTGGGGTTTTTTTTTTAATTTTCCTCTGTAAATGTCCATATCTGGAAGCGTATCAGGAACTTGTGGTCATTCCCAGGGCACCACCCATGAGATGTCCCCTGCTGTGACTCAGTAGCCAGACGATGCTCCTGCATTTGGATGTATAAACAAGATGGGTCAGGGCATGTGCTGTGACCTGTGGGCTGAACGGCTCCTGTCCCTGAGGCTGAAGTTCCTTCAACTTTCCTCCCTCCCAAGCAGCAGAATTGATCCAAGCCAAAGCTGGAGCAGGGAGTCTGTTAACTATTAAAGGCTCTGAGTGGTCATGGATGACTTGGAAAGGACCTGATGTAACACTACAGCCTCATTTAAAGCTCCTGTTTGACCCTCAGCTGCCTGGTCAGAGGTGTTGCCTTTGGAGAAGCTGGTTAAGCAGTTGGAGAGCAATCCCTTGGGATAGCTCAGCCTTGAAACCACAGCTGATTGCAGGAGTTCACAAGGTCAAGGGCAGCTTGAGGTTCCACCAGAGCAGGGAACCAGCTGGAACTGTAAAAGGGATGAAGGGAGGAGAAGGATGATACCCTTAATTTGAGTCAGTTAGTGGTATAGCCACAAAACCAAGGACAGAGAGAGGGGGAAGTGCTGCAGAATGGGAATGAGCAGCCATGGGGTGATGGGGAGAGTGGGTGGAACCTCTGTGAGCAGCAAACCATCCAGCTGAGCTGGGAACCAGTCTCTGCATCCCTGCAGGAGCCCACTAGAGTTCTGGTTTTCATAAAATGAACACAAACCCATCAAAAATAGGGCTGGAAGAGAAACAGAGCCCAGTTCATCCATTTCCCATGTACTAGCAGCTCTGCTTGTGCTATTCATGGGAGGTGGTGCATACAGTCATAGAATCATGGAATCATTAAGGTTGGAAAAGCACTCTGAGATCACTGAATCCAAACATTAACCCAGCACTGCTGGGTGGGGATCATTCTCTTCTCCCAGGTAACAAGCAACAGGACAAGAGGAAACGGCCTCAAGTTGTGCTGGGGGAGGTTCAGGTTGGATATTGGGGAAAGCTTCTTCCCTGAAAAGGTGGTCAGGCACTGGCTCAGACTGCCTTGGGTAGAGGTGGAGTCACCATCCCAGGGAGTGGCCAAAAAACCTGTGGATGTGAGGAAATCACACCTGGGGTCCTGAATTAGTGGTGAGCATGGCAGTGCTGGGGTGACATTTGGGCTTGATGGTCTTAGGGGGCTTCTCCAGGCTTCACCCTTCTGTGATTCTGTTACTCGAGTCTCGCTGCCCTGTGCTGCCTGTGCCCACAGTGCTGTTGTGGGAATGTGGCTGCTGGCTCAGGAGCTCTTCACTGGATTTTGGAGTCAACTTCACACTGAAAAGTTGCCAGGTTGACTGTTGGCTGCTCTCACCCTCACTGGTGGTTCAAGGAGTATTTAAGTCCCTAATGAAACACCTGAGAACATCCTGCCAGAGTTTTTGCAGGGCAGGGAAGGGGTTCCTGCAGACCTATGGCATTCTCATCTGGAAGAGATTTAGAAGCAGAAATCTTTTCCTCTCATGTCACTTGGCCGCTCGGCTTTTGTTTCCACATGTCTGGAGAATTCTGTCTAAGATCACGTCGCCGTGCAAAATTAAATTTTTCACCAATAAAATTTGATCCCTTAGGAAAGAAGGAAAAAAGAGCAACAAACCCTGGGTTTCAGAATTACGGCCTTTCCTAAATTAAAATACTGTCCAGCCTGATGTTTTACGTGGCGTGTTTTATCCCCAGGAGACAGTGGGAATAAACTGCAGCTGCTGGAAAGCCCGTGGGTTCTGAGAGAGCCTTGGGGCACAGAGCCACAGGCTGGCCATGGCACAGACCAGCATCTGACTGTAGCTTGTTTGGGATGGCAGGAGATGTGGCCATCAGTCCCTCACAGGCCTGGACGTTTGTTTCTGATTAAATCTGTGCTGTTTGTTCTGAAAACGATGGGGTCTGCTGCAGCCAGCTGCCAAAGCCACTGCTCCATCTTGGAGAAGCTTTTAATGTTATGCTTTAGTAACAGCAGTTTTTCTTAAGCAAAGTTTATTGATTTATAGTTTGAGAAAGTATATTTTGCATCAGGCTTTGGGGAGTTGGAGATTACATGGAGGTGGTTTGGCTGCACGGGATTATTAATCACATCCATGGGATTTTGGAATCCTTGCATTTGCACGATTGCAGGCTCGAGCTGGAAGCAGCACATCCATCACGCCGGTGGAGCTAACAGGATGCTGCACAAACCACAGCTCTCAGGTCAGAGGAGCAGCTTTCTGAGGGAGGCAATGACCTCGAAATAACTCTCAAAAGCAGAGTTCAGCCAGACCTTCGAATTATTCTGCCCCCACTGAAAAACTAAACTTGATCCCAGCCATTCCTGACTGGAATGACAAATGCAGCTGGAGGGGAGCACCAGCCTGAATTGTAGCCACTGGGGATGGTCCAGTGAGGTGTCCCAGGCAGCCTCCTCCTGGCTTTTCTTCCTTCCAGCTCAGCTCTGGCTGCACTGGCTCCTGGAGGACTCCTGCCCTCAGCAGCACCCTGCTCTGCCCTGGCCTGGCCTCACCTCAAGTCCAGAGGGCACTTCTGGGCACCTCAGTATAGGAAGGATCTGAAGCTACTGGAGAGTGTCCAAAGGAAGGAATAGGGAAGGGTCTGGAGTGGCTGAGGGCACTTGGAATGCTCACCCTGGAGCCTGAGGTCAGACCCCACTGGGGCTGCAGCTCCTCCCGAGGGGCAGCTCTTATCTCTGCTCTCTGTGACAGGGACAGCACCCCAGGGAGGGGCTGGAGCTGTGCCAGGGCAAGGTCAGTTCAGATATTAGAAAAAGGTTCTTCCCCCAGAGGGTGCTGGGCACTGCCCAGGCTCCCCAGGGAATGGGCACAGCCCTGAGGCTGCCAGAGCTGCAGGAGGGTTTGGACAGTGCTGCCAGGGATGCCCAGGGTGGGATTGCTGGGGTGTCCTGGGCAGGACCAGCAGGTGAGCTCGATTGTCATGGATCCCTTCCAGCTCAGGACATTCCATGCTCCTAAGAGGGAGAGGTTGTCCTTTGGAACACACACACACACACACATCAGCCTGGCCCAATGCTGGACTCATGTAGGAGCAGCTGAGCTGCATAACTGCAGGAGCATAGTGACTCTTGCTTATAAAAGGGAAAGAACCCCCAAACCAGCTGGCTTTATTTTACATTTGATTTCTAAAATAAACTCGGCTCATCACGAGGATATTTGCCAGCACAAGAATAAAGTTTGAGGGGTTTCTAAAACTTCCCCTGTTGCATAAAGGAGGACAGAGCTGGAGCTGTGCCCCTCGGTCTCATTACATGGTGGTTAATTAATCGTGGGCGTTGATCAGGATTTCTGAGACAACACACACCAAAATAAATTCCTTGACAACTCTCTTAAAATAGTGTACACTGTCCTGAGACTGGCCAATTGGAGATAAAGAAGCATAAAATGTTCCCAAAGCATCTATTTTTTTCTCTTTTTTCCTTGTTTATTTTCATTCTTTTTTCCTTGAAAAAAAAATGTAAATAGTAGGGAGTTGTGCCTTCACTGGCTCCAGCCTCAGCCACAGAATGCAACTGGAAGCAACTAGGGCAGTTTCTGCCTTGGCAAGAGCAGCAGCCAGTCCCTCTTTTGGCACTGCAGTTCAGGGCTGCATTTTATTGAAACCTTCCATGAGGAATTTGGTTTTAATTATTCTTCACTGAGTTCCCAACAGCTGCAGAATTTTCTGGTTTTAAGGGAAGGCTCCTGCCCTCCACAGTCCGAGCACATCTTTAAAATCAGTCCTGGATGGTGTTGTTGGCACAAGGAGCATCCCAGCACTCTGGATAGGTGGAGCCAGGGCCAGCACCCAGCTGTGCCTTTTCCCTGAGACTGACCAATGTCAGCACCCTGAGAATCTCTGCAAGTGTCCAAGGCCAGCCTGGGACAGTGCAAGGTGTCCCTGCTCATGGCAGAGGGTGGAACTGGATGAGCTTTAAGGTCCCTTCCAACCCAAACCATCCTTTGGCTGCATGATTCTCTGGTGCTCTTTGCCCTTTTTCTTGGGTCACATCTCAGAGCCTTAGAACTTTCCAGCCCACCTGTGCTGGATCATCTCTGAGCTGGCAAAATGGGCTGAACCCCTTCAGTGTCCTCCACCCACCACCCCAGCAGTAGCTGGACGTGCTGCCCTCAGTGAGATGGATGGGAGGGAAGGTGATGGGATCTTTCTGGTGAGAGCTCTAAGAGCTGAGGATTACCAGAAGCTTGTGAGCATGGCTGCAAGTGCTCAGTTGTTTTTTTTTTTTTTTCCTTTAGGAGTCACCCCCTTGGGTGTCTGGGCAGCAGTGTTGGGGCTCAGCTCAGCTGCCATGCTGGGTTCCAAATCAGGACAGCACCTCCACCCCAACCCCTGCAGTGCTCTGACCCTGTTCAGATTATGGAAGGATAATTTACAACTTGATGCTTCCCTGGCTCTTGATGTTTTTAGTTGAATTTTGATCCCAAGGGAAATAAAGGAATCTGGGCAAAACTGTAGTGCTGCTCCAAATTTGCCAGGGAGAGAAAAAAGCCTCCAGTGCTCCATTTGTTGATAATGGAGCTGACTGGAGTGGATACAGCAGTTTCTCAGCATCCCCCCTCACAAACCCTAACAATTCCTTCAGGAAAATCAGGAAGGAGAAGACCCTTCTTGCACCAGCTCAGTCAAGTGCACATGTGATGCCCCAGCTCTTCATTCCCTCTGTTCATTCCCACCTTCTCTTCCCAGCAATGAAGGAAGCAGAGTTTTGTCCTTCACCTTCTTATCTTGGAATTTCCAGCTCTCAGATGGCATCTCTGAGCAAATGATCTCCTTCCTCACTTCCATGGGCAGTGCAGGGAGGCAGCCCATGCTGCTGGAATTCCAGTGAATATTTGGTGGCTGTGTGAGAGGACAGGGCAGGTCAGGCAGGGCCAGCAGGGACTGCACTGATGGGGCAGGTGCAGCTGGAGGCACATGGAGAGGGTTCCAAAGGCGCCGTGGTCAAACACAGGGCAGAACTGAGCTGGAAAGAAGCTGTTTTCTGCTGAAACTGTCTCCTCCAGTGGCCTCTGAAGATGTTTGTCTCTCTTTGAACAAATGGCAGGGGTGTCTCAGTTAAGCACCTCCTCCAGTGTTCCACAGAACCATGGAATCACAGAGTCACTGAGGTTGGAAAAGCCCCCTAAGATCATTGAGTCTACCACTGCCTTGTTCACTGCTAGCCCATGTCCCAGGTGCCACATCCACATGATTTTTAAACACTTCCAGGGATGCTGACTCCACCACTGCCCTGGGCAGCAGTGCCAGGGCCTGACCACACCTTCAGGGAAGTAATTTTCCCCATTATCCAACTTGAACCTCCCCTTGAGGCCGTTTCTTCTTGTCCTGTCCCTGTTCCCTGGGGCAGAGCCCGACCCCCCTGGCTGCCCCCTCCTGTCAGGGAGTTGTGCAGAGCCAGAAGGTCCCCCCTGAGCCTCCTTTTCTCCAGGCTGAGCCCCTCAGCTCCCTCAGCCACTCCTGGTGCTCCAGCCCCTTCCCCAGTGTCATCATTCTTCTCTTAGAGGGCTTTTCCAACCTTCGTGGTGCTGTCATTCCATGATTCCAGGTTAGTGCAGGGTGGCTCTGCTCAATGCTGGCAGCAGCAGGAATGATACAGGTCCTTTGGCACTTTGCTTCTCTTTAAACACATAGACAGTCACAGTCTGAGCCAATCCATCACAGTGTCCATCACAGGAAGGCTGGAAATGCAATAAACCTGGGGGGTTGCTCCCTTTTTGCTGGGTATGTTTAAAGTGATTCCTTTCTTACCCCACCCTTCATTTGTGGAAGCATGCCTCTTGCTCCCCCTGCATATGGAAATTCTCATTTCTTAGAAGGAAAAAAAAAAAAAAAAGGGACAGAAATGGTTTTTCCTCTTGCTGCAAGCACCCTGGCTGGCTTGGGGACCTGCCATTGCCTGCTTCCCATGTCACCGTGCCCAGCCCCATGGTGTTTCCCAGCAGGGTTCAGATCCATTAGCAGGTGCAGTTTGCTGAAGTAAATTCAGGCTGGCTAAGGAGTGGATTACTTGCCCAGCCATTTGTCATCATAGCAAAAGTCACCAGTGAAGGGGATTAGCATGAAGTGCACAAATAACTTTCAACAAGAGCCTTGTTAATCACTGCAATTCCCTTCTGGAGCTCTTCAGGGGAGGTTGGGTCATTGGGCCAGGATTCAAAAGGAGCTGTCAGGCTGCTGAGGGGTTTAAGAAACAAATGCTCAGCTAACAAAGCACCATGGAGAGATCAGTGTGTGTGTGGCTGACAATGGGAAATCCTTTGTAGAATCCTAGAACCCCAGACTGGTTTGGGTGGGAAGGGACCATTAAAGCTCATCCAGTCCCAGCCTCTCCCATGGGCAGCATGGATCACACACCATGGTGATCATAGTCAGGAGGAATAACTTCAGTGGAGAAGGGAAACAATAGATTAGTTTGGATTCCAGTTCTGGAAATGAGGATTTGAACAGCAAGATTCAGGATTTCTTAGGTGAGTGAAATAAATGCTTCAGAGGAGCTAAAGCAGTTGAAGATTCAGGCAGAGATTGGAGATGCCCAGTTTGGGCTGGGAAATCTCTGTGTAGCCTGGCATGGGCTGGGTGCTAGCATCTGAAGTGGGAAATTGCTGCTGCCTGGAAGCTCTGCAGTTTTTGAATTGAACATTTAATTCTCCTCGTTATTAATTACCTTTTTCTTTCTTTTTTTTCTTCCTTCAGCATGAAAGACTTTCCAGGTAAGATTTCTCTTTTTTTCTTTTTTTCTTTTTTTTTTTTTTTTCGTGTAATATTTATTGGCAGCATGGCTTTGAGTATTCCCTGTCCTTCAAATCCAGTCTGGTTCTGGCTATTGGATCCTTTCCTCAGCTCAGCTGTGGCACCAGTTTGCTTCTGTTCTTCACTCCCCAAACTATTTACCTCAGTGCTCTCTCAGGAATGGAGCTGGTTCCCACCATGGCAGTGAGAGATCCGTGGGAAGTCAGTGCCCATGGGAGGCTGGGCTGGTTCCCTGGGATTTTCCCCAGTTACTGCAATGCTGGTGGCTGCTGGATCCCCAGGGCCAAGTGGAGGGGGCTCCCACAGACCCCAGAGCTCAGCAGGGTCCCTTCCCAACCAGCTGGGCCCTGTGCTGGCTGTTCCAAGCTAGCACAGCCCCAAAGTGCTGGGCCTTCATAGCCACGGTTTTGTGCCTGCATGTTTTGATTTCAGGGAATTCTTTCCAGGGACAAAACTGGAAAACAAGGTCCTGTTATTGTAAACTAATACATTTTTCTACAAGCTTCCCCAAAGGAGAGACTTTGCTTGATGGTCCTTTCAAGTGACCAATGAGTCCAGGGGTCCCCACCTCTGAGGTGGGTGCATTGTAGAAAGGTATAAAATAAATTTGGAGAATAAACCGAGGCTCCTCCTTGGGAGTCACAGCCTCCTGAATGGACTTGGCATCTTTCCGTCATGTCCAACAGCGACAGACCTTCCTCCTGATAGTATAGGGTTAAAATGATTTTTTGTAGAACTGCAAGCAGGTAACTAAGGGGGTGGAGGTTAGGAAAGGTAACGGGTGGGAAGGGAAATGCCCGGGCTTGCTGGTCAACAGGGCCTTGAGAATAGAACATTAGCTTTGCCATAGCTGCAGTAGCTAAGGCCATTGTTTTAACTAAATCAAGTATGACTTTGTTTGGGGGGGATTGAATATGATCACTGCTTGGCTAAATTACAAGAAATTTTGCTTAGGAGCAGTCCAGGGTAACCAATCAATGTGTGGCAGAGGGGGATAAAACGTGTGTGTCGTGAATCACTGTCGCAGTCAGATTTGGGTCTGTCTGTGCACCCCGGCTCCCGGAGCTCCTCAATAACAGCACCTGCATGTTTGTCACCACCCGCTAATGCAGGCGGGTTCCTGATGGTTCGAGTGATCTCAAGGCAGATGCAAAAGATATGACAAAAATCTCAAGGGAGCAAAGATGCAAAAGATATGACAAGGGACAATAATAATTCTGCTCAAAAAGCAGTACACTTTATTAAGTGCACCCAGCACTGTATGCAATAGAAAAGAGAGAGAGAGAGAGAGAGAGAGGGATAAGGTCAAAGAGAGAGAGAGAAAAGTGGGTGTAGCTACCGACGGAGAGACGAGATCCTCGTGGTGCTCGCTGACCAACAGATCCGTCTTCTTCCGTGGGGAGATCTCCGAATTTGGGTGATCTCGAGGTGTCTCCTATAGTCCTTTCTGAAGCCACAGGCAGTTGGCCAGAAGGTGGGGAGACCATCAGCAGGCGTGCTGAAACCAGGGCGAAGCGCCCTGACGCCCAGAGCAAATGTCCACTCGGGAAACAGTACGAGGTGAGCACAGACCAGACCAGTCCCAAGCTAGCCCATTGCCTGCACCTAGGCTTCCATGGCAATGCAATGGTTCAGCGAGTGCACCTGCAGGCAACGCCATCCACCTCAGCCAGGCCAGAACTGCTGTACTGGGGGGGGGTTCAGGTTTTAGTCTCAGTCCCTTTTGGGGTCTTCAATCCTTGGCGATGATGGTGAGGCAGATGAGGATCTTAGGGACTGTCTCTTACAGTGTAACCATTGTGTGATGATGATGTGTTTCCAACGCCAACGCTCCTGTTTCAGGTTGGAAGCAGCCACGACCCCCAGCACCGGCGAGCCGTCCTACGGCGAGCGCGCCTCGGGCCGCGCCAGCGCCTACAGCCGCCGCGAGAGCCGCCTGGCCGCCCTCAGCAGCCGCGCCGAGGAGGAGAGCAACAGGGACTACAAGAAGGTAGGAGTGGTTTTTAAGCTTCCTGTTGTCACTGCACACACCACAGAACCTGCCTGTTGCTGCAGAAACCAGCCCCAAGAATCTGTGGGAAGAGAAGAGAAGATATTTATGTTCATTTTCCTCTGTTTCAAAGAATCCGCTGGTTTGGGTTGGAAGGGACCTTAAAGCTCATCCCGTTCCACCCCTGTCATGGCAAGGGACACTTTGCATTATCCCAAGTCCCATCCGACCTGGAGCTGGGCACTTCCAATGATCCAGAGGCAGCCACAGCTTCTCTGGGCTCTGTGCCACGGCCTCACCACCCTGTGAGTAAGGAATTACCTAAATTAAAATGGTCCCTTTTTTGTGCTGCGTTTAAACTCCCTACAAAATTCAACAGCTGTTTTCTTATTTCCAATTCACGAATTATGAGAACAGAAGTAAAGCATCCAAGCTGGTTTTGTTTTCTCATCTCCTGATGTGTGGGAGCGAAGTGAACCCCTCAGCTCAGTGCTGAGGGCATGTGGCCTGCTCAGAGCAGCGTGGCAGGATGGGGTTAATTAACCAGGAGGAGCCTGGTTAATTGAGCTCTTGTTTTGCATTTCAGTTATATGAGAGTGCCCTGTCTGAAAATCAAAAGCTGAAGTCAAAGCTGCAGGAAGCCCAGCTTGAGCTGGCTGATATCAAAGCAAAGTTGGAAAAAGCAGCCCAGGTAAGGGAAAATCCAGGTCCTGGCTGAGGAAACTGAGCACTGGCTGTGACAAATCAACTCTCATTTCAGAATGGGAAAGGGAGGGAAGCTCCTGGAAGGATGTTTTTGGGAGGGAAGGTGCCACAGAGGAGACAGAAATAAGCAAGTAATTTTATAAATCAACTTGTTGCATCCCAAGCAAGAGCATCTGTGGGCTGCCTTGGCCTTTGTGCAGCACCCTGGGAATGCTCTTGGGTTTAATCGCTTTCTATTTTTAATTTCCATAGCAGAAACAGGAGAAAACTTCTGACCGGTCCAGCATGCTGGAGATGGAGAAGAGGGTACGTGTCTCTGCTTTCTTCTGAGTCACAGCCCCATGTGCCTCGTGTTGCTGTGCAGGGCAGTCATTTCTAGAAGGGAAGCATTAATTAAAAGATAAGTTGTATTTTTGCCTTGAGGAGCAGCGCACAATGATAATTGTGTTCTGACCTTTGCAGGGCCTGAGACTCTGCTGCTCTCTCTGCACATCAGCTTCCTTCTGATTCCTCTCTTTCGTTCTAAGCAGCTGAGGACCAACAGATTCTATCACACTGAGGGACTGGCGGTCCATTATGCTTTAAAACATTCTTGATCCTTACAAATAAAGGTTTGGGGTGGTGGGGGAACAGGACAAAATCCTGGAAGGGCTGCTCTCAATCCCTTCCTCCCCTAGCCTGGGTTGATACCAAGGATTGTCCCAGCCCAGGGACAGGACCTTGAACTTGGCCTTGTTGAAGTCAGGGTGACATCCTGCATAACTTCTGCTGAATTAGGATCACAACAGCCACAGATTCTGAGAGTTAGAAACTAAAAACGTGTCCAGCTGTTCTCAGTGCAGGTGCATTAACTGTTTCCAGGGTGGCTCATGCATTTTGCACCAATGAATCCCTGGATGAACCTTGCTGTGGGTAAAAAGTGACCCAGAACTCATCATCCACAGCACACTCAGAAGCTGCCTTTTCCTCACTCTCCTGGTCTCATGGCTTTTTGTATAGGGGAAAGAGTGTAAATCTTGTTCTTGATGCATGTTTCCCACTTCCCCCTTCTCAGGGCATGTCCCTGGAGCAGTTTGAGCCCCTTCATCTTGGGAAAGTCACTGAAGGAGTCCAGAACTCCCTGCCTTGGCACAGGCTTAGCTGAGGCCACTCACATGGCAGAATCTAATCCTCACGTTCTAAAATGCACTGAAAGCAGCCAGCTTTGCAGCCCTGGATTAGCTGGGAGAAACAGGATTTCCAGGCAGGGAATTTCCTTGTCTGTTCCCGCTTTGAGCAGCTCAGTGACTTTTCTCATTGCCACCTTTAGTGGAGTATAAGTAAATCCATGGCTTTACCTACAGAGCTCAAAATCACATTACATCAGCAGCTCCTGAGAAGTGGGATCACTGAAAATGGGGAAAATTTCATTAGGGGTATGAACAGAGTTTGTGATCTGCCCAAACAGGCCCAGCTTACATCCCTGCTGGTTTGCCAGCTGCCCTGTCCCATCTGATCAGCTCCTGGTTGTAACCTTTGCCTTGCTGTGGGATACTCTTCAGGGAATGCTGCAACAGAAACACAAGACTCTTATTTTTCTTTAAAAGAAAATATACTGTAGATTTTTCTTCTAAATCCTTGTGACTTTCTTTGTTATGAATCCTTGTAAACAGGAGAAGCGAGCCCTGGAGCGGAAACTCTCTGAAATGGAGGAGGAAATGAAGGTAAGAAATAATCTTCACTGTATCTATTCCACTTCTTATGCTTTGTACTCGTGTCTCTGGGGGTTGTCACCCAGGAGGAGGATGTTAAAGGTGTCCATGGGAAGGATCTCGTTTTCCTTTCTGCAGTCAGAATTTGCTTTAATGGCCCTGTTCTCCAAACGTGAAATGTTAATAAACTGTCCTGTTCTCATTCATCTGATTGCTCCTACGTTTGATTTGTTCTGCTGTTTGGTTCGAGAATGGCGAAAGCCGTTCTCCTGAAATGCCTTCCCAAACTAACTTTTCTGTGGCGTGGCTGAGTTCCAGTGTGCTGACCCCCTGTGCTCTGACTAGCCTGCAGCCCCAGGGAAGCCGCTGAGGTTCTCTCCGGACGGGTAAGAAGGCAAAGCTGGCTTCTGAGCTCACGCACACTGGGCAGGATGAAGCACAGAGGGGTTGTGCTCCTGTACTCCCTTCCCAGAGCATGTCACTGGGAGGCCACGGCAGCCTGGGATGATGCCAGCAAGGAGGAATTCGCTTCCTGACGGGATGGGCAGCATGGCTTGCTGTCACGAGCCGTGGCCACTGTGCTCTGGTGTGTTCCTGCTCCCGTGGCCTGCCTGCAAGGATGGTTTTGCCCTTGAGGGGAGCCCTGCAGAGGCCAGGCAGCATCTGGCTGCCCACACACCCCCAAAGCCTCACCCTGGTGCAGCAGCGCTGCGTCACAAATACAATTACGCTGTATCTCAGTGCTCCTGTGCACAAAATGAGTGTCCCCTCTGCTCTGTCCCCTGCTGTCCTTCCCTTTCAGCATGAGCAGGTGGGACCGAGCTACTCTCAGGAGGAAGGATCCACCTGAGAGCTCTCCTGGCACCGCACACTGACAGAAACTACTTCCTGCCACCCTGGAGGAGGTTCCAACTCCGTTTCTGGTTGAAACTTTGTGTTTCTACCAAGAACATAGCTTTGGAAGGACTGCTGGCTTCTGCTGCATCCTCTGCTGTGATAAGTAGCACAATGATGTGGTGGATTCTTGCTGTAGAGGCTCTTGTTCTCTCAGAGGAGAAAATAAGTGTGGATGTGTGAGCTGGGAGGAGAAAGAGAAAGGATTGAATATGTGTAAGTTCCAAAGTCTTTGTTCAGTGAGCAGGTGGGAACCTTTAACTGCACAGAGACTTTTCCTGTCAATTACAGAATTGTGGTCTTCAAGAGAAATACAGGTGTGAGCAGTTTGTGTTGGTCCTTCAGCTCTGCAGATCTCTGCAAACCCGCAGCTTCAGCCCATGGAGTAAGAAGACAAGGTGGTGGCCTCTAGTGGCCTCAGTTTGGAAACATACTGCTCTGGAAAGCAATTCATGGGAGAAGGTGCCTGTGGGGTCTGTTGGACACAGGCAGAGCGCCTCCAGTTCAGGTGGTCTGGAGCTGCAGAGCCATGGAAGCCAAGGTGGTGCAGAAGGAGAAACGCTGCTGGAGGTTGGATGTGTTCTCACACTGCCTCGAGAGACATGAGCTGAAGGAACCTGTGGTCCAGCTGAACATGAGCTTCAGGTCCTTGCTGCATCAGACAACCAAAGTGGCCTTTTGTTAGTAGAACAAATACACAAGAAATTGGAAATTCTCTCTTTCTGAGGTGCTACTAGATTTTTACTAGTTTTTGCAAAACCTTGAGCATGTAGTAAGTACCTGAGGGCACTGTGACATGCCTTGTTTGACAGCTTCTCAAAAAAGAGGAATATAAAATCTCTGAGGAAAGAAGCATTGAATTGGACCTTTCCAAAAGGAAACTGTTGTGTCCACTTTCATGATGCCTTGAAGTGGGAGAAACAGCCCTGCTTGTGTTTGCCTGGAGGGAGGTGACCTCTGCAGGGCATCCCTGTTAGTCACTAGTGTGGGAGTTGAGCCAGGAAAGAATCTACTGATTCTGGTTGGACTCTCATTCTTGCTCCTTGTGCTACCTGAGTAGCTGTTGTGCAGAGTCAGAAGGAATAGGTATGGAATTGTGCAAATCCACCAACTTCCTTTAATGTGGAGAGCAGCAAGTGGAAACAACCATACTTGTCAGGTGATTAGGTCTCAGGTTGTTTTTGGGAATTCTTCTCACTCGTCTTTGAATCCAGCAAGATTCACGTCTGACTGTTTGGATCCATGGGTGTCTGTGCACATCAGATGTCCTGGCCAGGGCTGTCCTCTCCTTGCAACTGACTTCTGAGGAAGAGGAGGCAGAGGTGACAGAAATGTACAGTTCTTCAGGCTGTGTTGGAGGGAATGAGCTTTGTTCCTGTTGGAGTGTGACCCCTGCTACCAAAGCCATAGCGAAGTGAAGAGGAGCCAGACAGGCTTGGTAACCTCAGGGAGCTTGGTGGCAGAGCTGCTCCTCAGACCTGCTCTTGCAAAGGTGACAGAGCAGTGCAGCGTTTCCCTGAGTGACTGCACAATTCGACTGGAGATTCAGAACCTTGGCTGAGGCAGGAGAAAGAAAATTAACATTTACACTGAGCTGAATTCAATGCCAAGTGCCCGAGGTCCCAACTTAACACAGCAATTGTTCTTGAAGGTCACAGAAGCTCCTTTATTCCATAGCAGTGCTGCAGCTCCTGGCCTCAGCCATCGTGCAGGCTCTGGGCATTTTGATTTAGTGTTGAGGCACAAAATCCGTTAATTGAAGGCAGGTACAGAGAACTGAGAAACCTGCTTTGGCTAAGCCAAGTATCAAGCAGAGTGATAAGCAATCACAGCGGTATCGTCCAGATCCCGCTCTTTGCCCTTGGCCTCAGTCCCAGCTTCCCAGCCTTTGCTGGGTTTGATGCACAAACAGGAGCCTGGCCTACCTACACATGCACACATTTTTACATAAATGGCCCTCTCTGTGGGCTGTGCAGCGTGTGGGGGCTGAGCAGCAGCTGGTGGGACCATGCTGAGGTTCCATGCTGTGCTGGTGTGGGAAAGCAAAGGTGGTCTCTGAGATGATCACCTCGCCTAGCACGATGCCCCTACTGTGTGTATTAGATGCTTTCTGCCAGCTGTGAGCCCTGTGATAAAACAGAGTATCTTTATTATCTGTGTATCATAAAATCATGGGATATCCTGAATTGAAAGGGACCCACAGTCCAACCCTTGACCCTGCACCCCAATAGCCCCACCCTCTGCATCCCTGTATTGTTGTCCAAACCCTCCTGGAGCTCTGGCAGCCTCGGGGCTGTGCCCATTCCCTGGGGAGCCTGGGCAGTGCCCAGCACCCTCTGAGGGAAGAACCTTTCCCTGATATCCAGCCTAAATATCCCCTGACACAGCTCCAGCCCTTCCCTGGGGTCCTGTCCCTGCTCACAGAGAGCAGAGATCAGAGCTGCCCCTTGGGAGGAGCTGCAGCCCCCAGTGAGGTCTGACCTCAGGCTCCTCTTCTCCAGGGTGAACAGACCAAGAATCCTCAGCCGTTCTTGGTACCATCAAAAGAAGTCACTATTCCAGTACAACCATCTCCCAGGAGCTCCTGGTGTGATGGACCATGGGACAGCCATGCCATGTCCATCTGTCCTCACTGAGCACAGGGGCAGCCAGCAGAGCTTGGTTGGGTGAAGGGATGGATGGATGGATGGATGGATGGATGGATGGATGGATGGATGGATGGATGGATTATACCATGGATCTTGCTGCTGAGGTGTCCCTGCAGCTATCCTGCAGTTCTGTAGCTGTAGCTCTGTCTTGGGATCTGTTGATTGATCCAGTGTCAGAACTGTGTTTGTGTGTCCAGGGAGCTGCTCTGTCAGTTTGATGACCTCAGGGGCTCAAAGCCCATCCTTTGCTGGCTCCCTGCCCTCCTGTTTTGCTTCCCTTGGTTTTGCAAAGCTTTTCAAAGAGGTGTCTTCATTCTATTGTGGAGAGCAAATGTCGTGCTTTTGGGCAGCTAAGAACAGAGCTGATGGTTGAGGGGTATACAAAGGACTTCAGTTCTGTACAGGAATGAGCCCTTGGACAAAATGTCCTGGGATGCAGCAGATTCTTTCCAGGCTGCAGCCAGCTCTGGGTCATCACAGAATCCCAGACTGCCATGGCCAGGGACACCTTCCTCTATCCCAGGTTGCTCCCAGCCTGTCCAACCTGGCCTTGGACACTTCCAAGGATGGGACAGCCACAGCTTCTCTGGGCAGTCTGAGTAGTGCAGGCTGGGTGGATGGCCATTGTCTTTGTGTCACAGTAGATTCTTTCATGGTGCTCCTTGCTCGGGACAGACAGCACCTCCCTTTGCTTTCTGCTAATGAAATGGTAGAAAGGAACCCCCTTCCCCACAAACCCTTCCCTCTGTGTTCTTCTGTCACAGCGAGCTCTCAAGTAAGAGGACATGGAGAGGAATCTGGTGCTTTGTGGGACTGCTTTGGTTTGGGACTGGGATTCTGTCACTTGAACTTAAAACTTCTCTTGTGGATGTTTCCTGCCTGCCCCTGCCCAGTGTTGGGGTTCCCTCCATCATGCAGGATGGGTTCTTGTTCTTGTGGCCCAGCTGCCTGACCTGTCAGGGGGAAGGAGGGCAGCTCTCAGGAAGCAGCTCTGCAGCTCTCAGCATCTCCTGGCACCCACAGTGGTGTAAATGTCCAGCACATGAATCCACTTTGGCATTACTGGGAACAGTGTCATCCTTGTGGCACTGGGATGTCTGCATGGCTTGTACCATTTCCCTGTTCAGCTTCCTCATGGCTCTTCTGTTCCCTCCCTCCCACTGCTGCTGTACCTGTGCAAATCCTGGTCTGTACCCATGTCCAGTTTGTACCTGTGCCCAGTTGGTACTTGTGCAAGCCCCAGTTTGTACCCATGCACAGTTGGTACCCATGTCCAGTTTGTTCCTGTACAAGCTCCAGTGTGGGGCTTGATCTCTGCCCTGTCCTGTGCCCCTCTTGCCTTTGTCACCAGGAATGCCCTCCTGGCACATCCCCACTGTGGGAGATGCTCTCATTCTGACTCCTCTTCCTAAAAGGAGCAATTCAAGGTTCAGACTGGTCCCCTCTGAAGGTCAAAGATAAATTGAGCCCCATGACAGAGAAGAGTTGAATCTGGGCAGGGGTGAGAAACACCCCCAAATCCCAGAGCCTGGGCAGATCCAGGAGCATCACTCAAGGATGAAGGACACAAGCAGACATGGTAACTGCCTCCGTGATCTGCTGTGGGACGGTGACACTTTCAGGTGCTTCAGTCTGAGCCTTTGGGATCTTCCAGGAAGCTCTGATTGCTCTTTGCTCCACTCAGCTGCTATGGTGTTTAGAGATACATGAAGAAAAGGAGTTTGAAAGAAATTCTCAGTTGCCAGCAGTGCTTTCAGAGTCTGTGTAGGTGTTAAGTCACTGGTGATAGGTCTCACAGCAGTTCCCAAGTCCCAGGGCTGTCTGGGTAAACTAGAATATAACTCTGCTTTGTGGTGGGAAATCCCTGTATTTGACCTTTTTTAAGACTTTGGGGGCCCCCTGGAGAAAGGGCTGATTCCCAAAATACCCTTGGTGTTTTGTCAGGCTTTCCCCATCCAACACTCACTGCTACTAATTTCTTTTAGCCTCTTTTTTTTTCCTTTCACTGCCCGTGGACTAAACTCTCATTTCTGTGCCCATTTGTTTCCGTGACGTTCTCTCTCTGTATTTCTCTGTCCACTCCTCTCACTCTCTGCAGAACCTCCACCAGCTCAAACAGATTCACACCCTGAGGCAGATGAATGAGCAACTGCTGGCTGAGAACAGGGCTCTGACCCGGGTGGTAGCCAGACTCTCTCTGCCCACCAAGCCCTCGGAATCGGAGGAGCTGTAGCTGCTCTCCCTCCGGCTCATCTTGCCTCCCTCTTCCACTCCTCCAGGCAGGTCTCCGCTCCCTGGCCGGGCACTTCTTGCTTCCCACTTGCTCTCCAGGGGTGTCTGGTGAAGCTTGTTGCTCAAAAGCTTGTGGCAAAGGCATCTCCAAATTCCAAGAGCATGGTGCTGCTGCCAGGGCAGGGCTTTGCTGGAGCTCTGCTCGCCCCGCTGGCTCTTGCTGTGCATGGCAGGGGCTGCTGCCTTTGCCAGCTTAGCATTGGGGAGTGGCTTTGGGGTGGCTTGGCAGTGCCAGCAGCTCCTTGCCTGGTTCTCTGCCTTGGAACAGCCCCACAGAGTGGTTTGTGTTGGACAGGGGGGTTAAAGTTCATCTTGTTTTACCGAACCCTACCATGGGCAGGGACACCTTTCACTAGAGCCCTGTCCAACCTGGCCTTGGACACTGGAAAACAGGTTTATGCTACATGTCTGCTTAGAGTAGAATTCTTTTTTTCATTGGACTTAGTTCAGGGAGAACCTGGCACTCAGCAAGTCAGATTATCCAAAGTCAGGAAATTTTCAGGAATGGTGTGAAAAGCTGACATTTTAGACAGAAAGGGTATTTTTAGAAAAACTGAGCTGTCCTCGGCAGGTTTTCTTGGTCACTTCAACAAAAAGGACAGGCTCCTTTCCTTATTTTAAACTGAAATTTTTCAGTATGAGTCCACAGCCTCAGCATCCTGTGGGCTGGCACAGGGTGAGGGGTGCAGCGAGAGCCAGACCAGGAGCACGCTGTTTTCATCTCCTAAGTCCAGTGCAGGACACTTAATGTTTGAAACCCAAGGATGAGTCTTCCCTAAGCTTTGCCCTCACACACCACACAGTTAAATCACATCTCCTCCTGTTGCTTCATTGGTTCAGTGCTAAAATGTAAAGCTGTAAATGCTCCTTTCTTGGGGCCCTGCCTATCCTTTGCAGGTTAGTAGGGATATTCATATCCCTTCAGACACAAAAGTCATGTGCTCTTGTGGCTGGAAGTGGCACCACAGAATAAAAAAAATCTATTCTTAGCACACAAATTATATCAAGGCTGATTAACCATAGAAACAAAGTCATCAGGGGAATTGTGGCTTCCCCTTTCCAGGAGCCTCAGCTCGAGCCCACGTGTGTCACAAGGGCCAGGAGAGTCGGGTGTCATGCTCAGTGCCCTGGATTGTGCAGAGAGTCAGGTGAAATCATCTCACAGGCTTTCTGGTTTTAGTCTGTGGAACTACCCTCCAGCCTGACCCTGCCTTATTTCTTCTCATAACCCATGGCTTTAAGTCATTCTCCTTCCCCACACGCTTTCAGGTCTGAGAAGGAAAACTGGGCAGAATTATTCCATACTCAAAAGAAGTGATGTGTCACAACCTGCAAGTCACCTCTCCTCCTCCCAGGATGTGCCCATGCTGTCACTGCCCTTCCATCCCCCCTCTGCTCTGGCTCAGGCTCATCTTTCCCTCCTCATTTACAGGTTTGCAGTTCCACACTGTGCCCGAGGGGGAGAGCCATGGTCTGTAAGCTCTGCTGATTTATTTTCAACTCTTTCAGTAGGTCTAAGGCAGGATGTTGCTGGTGTGTGTAAACTCTGCCTCAGTGGTGTCTGTGGACAGCACAGCTGTGCAGTGATGTCCCTGGTTTAAGCTCTGCCAGGTGTCCCATGCTCTGGCAGCAGTGCTTTTCTCTGAATCTCATTTCCACCTGATTTCTGAGGAGCCACATTCTCCAGTGTCCCAGGTAACACACAGCCTGCTGCTCAGAGCAGCCCCCAGCCCCAACTCAGGTGACACCAGCACTGCATCCTCGTCAGCCCTGCCACATCCCTGCTCACCTTTCCTGTGAGACATCTGTCAAGCTGCTGGAAACTTCCAGCCCTTCCAGCCTGTTCCCACAGGGCTCATTTCACCTGACCTCAGGCTACTCTGCTTCAAAGGGAGGAACACCCTGGACTTGGGCTGTGTAAGGCTGATGTGTAGCTTTCAGGGAGCCTCACTTGGCACTGGTGGAGCTGGGTGATGACCAGGAGACGTGTCCAGAGGCACTTACTTCACATGGATTTATTCTCCTTCCTTTTCAAATAAGTGGCACAGGTTGCACAGCCCTCCTGTGGGGCACAGCCCCCTCAGGCTCCAGCTGAACCCTGGGACTGGGGTGGTTCTCTCTGGCACCATTTCTGGGAACCTGTGACAGGTTCTCTCTGCCAAAACAGGTAGAGTGTGTCAGGGCTTCCCACACCCGTTATCCCAGCCATGGGCACTGCAGAGCCACCCCAGGCAGTGACAGGGGCCTGACAGGACTGTCCATCTGCAGCCCCCAGTTGGTGGTGGGGCTCTTGTGGGGGCACTGGGAGGCACCAGTGTCAGTGGCAGGTGAAGTGTGAGTTTCAGGAGAAAACAGAGGATTCCAGAGACACTAGGGCTCTGCTGTGTCTCTGAGCTCCTGGTCGCTTTGGTGATGGTGATGGCTGTGCCTCTTCCTTGGCCATGAGAAATGGCACAAGGAGCCATGAGTGCTGTCCTGGTGACAGCCCAGCCATGTGATACCCCTGTCACAGCAGCACTGAGTCCAGGGAAGCACACTCAGCATCACTGCCTGGAGCTCTGGCCAGCCCAGCACATGGACCCTTTCCAAATGTCCCACCATGCAGCACCAACCTCTCCTCCCTCTCTAAAAAACCTCCCACCTGAAACATCCACCACCAGTGCCCACAGGGGTGGAGTTGGGTGTGTTGGGGCCCAGCCATGGCTTGGCCCAACTGTGGAAGAAGGGAATTGCTCTGGTGGGAGCTGGGACTGCCCCAGGAGCTGCCCACACTCAGAGCTGGAGGGACTGCAGGTGGAGGGGGACAGAACACTGTGGCCAAAGCTGAAACACCAAGTTAGGAGGAAGGAGAAGATTCAGTGCAGGTGTTTAATTTGAGGGAATTCCTCCAAGATGCACCTTGGCAGAGAGAAGTTGTGGCTGGGCTCATAGCGGTACTGTGCCTGTGATCCTGCTCTGCCCTGGGTACCCCTGCAGGTTTGGTCACCCTGTGCTCTCTGCTGGCACCCATGGTGGCAGTGACCCCTTGTGTGTCACACCCCAGACAGGAGCAGGGGGTCTCCTTCTAGTCCTCAGTGGCTGGGAACAGTCCATGGAAGTCATTCACTGCAGCACAGCAAACCAGCAGGGTTTATGCCAATGGGAAATGCTGGAAGGGCTTTGTTGAAGCCATTTATTCTCTCTGTCCAAAGGCTTTTGTCTGTGTTGCAACCTCACTTGAGCACCCAGGAGGTACCTCCAGTGTCAGTGTGTCCTACCAGTCCCCTGGCCTCAGCACTTAAGACTGCATTGCACATCTGTGGGGAACCAAGGAGATTTGGGGATATTCTAAAGAGATTTGGCACGGTCCAGTCCTAAATGAAGATTCCAGACCTTTGGTTTCCCTTCTAGTCCTGGCAAAACAGAAAAACAGTTTCAGGGAAACCATCTTCATTGTTGTCTGCTGAGCTGTATTTATCCTCTGGGCACAGGTTTGGGATGGAACAGCTCAGAGATGGTTCCTGCCTTGCCCTCCTGGTCCTGAGCTGCTGCTGGGGCTGTGGCCTTGCTTTGCACCAGGGGCTCCCTGGCTCAGGCTCCCTGGCTCAGTGCTGTGCTCGAGGTCCCTCTGGCCCATCACGCCTGGCAGCCAGCTTGTCAAAGCCCTGGAGCTGCTGCAGAGCCGTGGAAGGGTGCTGGGTGGAGGGGATGCCGTGTCCCCTCCAGCCCCTGAGCCCCTCTGACCCCACCTTGTCTTTGTCTCCCTGCAGATTTTGACAGAGCTGAAGTCGGACAACCAAAGGCTGAAGGATGAGAACGGAGCCCTCATTCGTGTCATCAGCAAACTCTCCAAATAGGAATCCTGAGCAGAGGCAGGACAAGGAGGGGTGTCCTACACCAGCTGCCAACCCCCCACCGAGCCCTCCCCCCTTCCCTTCCCTTCCCTTCCCTTTCCTTCCCTTCCCTTCCCTTCCCTTCCCTTCCCTTCCCTTCCCTTCCCTTCCCTTCCCTTCCCTTCCCTTCCCTTCCCTTCCCTTCCCTTCCCTTCCCTTCCCTTCCCTTCCCACCACGTACAGCAAGTGTTTCAGCTGTGGGATCAATGTCACACCTGCCTTGCCCTGCCCTTTGCTGTACATTCCCTTTCTCCCCCCAACACACCCCCTGCCATTTTATTTTTTTTTTAATTTATGCATGTTGTGGTATCTCGGACATTTTATTCAAGGGAGAAATGTGAGGACTGAGTTTGAGCTGCCAAAACTTCTTCCAGAAGCTCAGTATTGGATTTTGGACTCTGACCTGGAGTGGGAAGCTCCTGCTGTAAAAAGTGACATCTGAAGAACTAACCCAGCATATCCAAGGCCGTTACATGTGGGAAATGTGAACATGGGCTGGGACTCTGAGGATGCACATCAGCCCACTGAGATGTGGGACTCTGGTTAAATGTGATGCTGTGAAAGCCACCAGAGCTCATGTTCATCACAGGCTGATGAATTGTTTTGCACAGAGACCTTCTCCTCTTGCCCCAGTAGACTGAGTCTTCTATTTAAGATAAGATTTTGAACCTGTTCAGTAACATCAGTGCTGACACTCAGTGTCAGACCTTACCCCTCACCCTCCCTTTACCCCACAGCCTGGGTGATCCTGTGCCACCTTGTGTCCTTCAGGGCTCCTGTCTCTGTGCTTGGTAGCATCCAGTTGCCACCTGGGCTCCTGTTCCTTGGGACAGGATATATCCCAGGCACTTGCTGGGCTTTGCTTTCTGAAGGACAAAGGTGGAGCCCTACAGACCCTCTGCTGCTCTCACCTGTGTGTGAGTGTGAATCACCTTGCAGGGAGCTGTGCCCGTGCCAGAAACCAGCCTCCCCCTCCCAACAGCCATCTGGGACATTCTCCTGCTGCCCCCCTGAAGGCAGAGCCCCATAGCAGAGCCTGGTCTGGTATTTTGGGTACCTCCCCCCCCCCCCTTTGATTTGCAGCAGGATTTGTAGAGAGAGAATGCCAGCATCCTGTCCCACACACCTTGGAAAGGCCAGGGGTGCCAGTGTCAGAGGGACAAGGGGCTGCTGGTCACTGGATCACCATGATGGAAGTCTTCTGACCTGTCAAAAATTTGTGATAAGCTTTGACCTTGAAGGAAACCTCCAGAAATACTCCTCTTTAATCTTACATGCACTCTGAACAGTTTGGAATTGTTCTCTCCCATGGGCATTTAGACATTGGCTCCTCTCTCCGTGCTGTGGGACATCATCAGGTCTGTTGAGTTTCCCATTGAGAGGAGTTAACAGACTCCTCTCAAACAATGCCTTCCCTCTCAGAGACATCCTGCTCTATCCAAAACATCCTCCCATCTACATCCTTCCATATTGGTCCTTTCATCCCCTTTGTCCTTCAGCTCCCCAGATTCTGTCTGGCCAAGGGCAGCAGTTGGTCACTGAAGCTGGAGGTGGCCATGGAGCAGCTCTACCATGTTCCTGAGCAGCTCTGCTGGCTCTGGCTGGGGGGACTCTCCACTGCCAGGGAGATGAGATACTTGAACATGAGCAGAATACTTGAGCTTGCTCTACAGGGTAAATCTTATCTCTAATTGTGCAATCCTGGGCTTTTTGAACCTTTTGCTGGTTATTGCCTCAGAAAGCATCTCTGTTTTCCTCTCCCTGGGGTTTTCTCTCTTTGTTTTCCTGCCCCTCCCAATTCTCCATTTTCCCCCCCTTCCCCTCCCTGTCCTGCCTGTTTCCACCTCTCTTGCTCTTCCTGGAGCTGCCAGTTTTTCCCCAGGCAGCTCTGACCACAAGTTGCTCTTCAGCTGATGGAGCCCTTTGTGCAGCTGAGGCACCATTTCTCCTGGTACACTGAGGCTCTTCCTCTGCTGCTGAGCTTTGAGAGGAAGAGACCAACGCTGGTGAAGGCATCAGGGTTTCTGCAGAGCACTGCCTAAGCCAGGCATCCTTTTTATATTCCTTGGTTTTAACCCTGCTCTATCGAACGGCTTTAAGTCTTGAGTCAGTGCTTCCCCTGCACGCCGTTCCCTCCTGGTGCACTCTCCATGTGAGTCCCTCTGCCCTTGTTGGTGTTTTCTCTCCTGGTGGCCCGCCCCTTGCTTCAGCCTCGGGCTCTGCCTCTGCTCAGCTCGGGGATCAGGAGGAGCCTGCTCCCTTCTGTGCCACACGGAGGAGGAGATGCTCCCCCGCCGGGCCAGCACCTCAGGCCTCCCATCCCAGCAGGATGAGGAGCAGGGTGCCGAGCTCAGATCCTGCTCTTCTCACGGCCGGGCTCCTGGCAGCAGGAGGAAGCCTGGGGTCTGCTTTGGGGAGAGGGTTCAACCCAACCTGACAAATCCATCCCGCACTGATGTTTTGCCCCTTCCCAGCAGGACACTCACTGTGCTTTTCCCCAAGGAACGGAGTGGGAGGGCTGTGGGAGGCTCATTCTTCCTTCTGAGTGGCACCTTGCAAAGCCAAACCACTTGAGCTGAAGTGTCTGCTTAGCACTGGATTCTCCCAAGCCCTGGGCCTCCACAGCTCAGTGTCCCTGATCAGCCAAAGCTGTCAGCGTCTCGTCGTGACGGAGCAACTGCAAACCAAATTCTTGAGAATGGATTTCTTTTTTTTTTTCTTTTTTTTTTTGTGTCTCACTTCATGCCTGACATAACCAGTGCACTGAGGAGGTGACAAACAGGACACCTCGAACCCTGCACGTGGGGCAGGGTGTGGAGCAAATAGGTTTTAAAATTGATCCCTCTTGGAACCAGAGCATTTGCCAGACGTGGTCTCCCTTGGGGAACATGAGCTTTTTTTTTTCTAAGCAATTGCTTGGGGTGACTTAATTCCTTGGGGTGAACCCACCTGTTGTGGCTGCAAGTTTGGTGATGGCTCTTTGTAAATAAACTCCTTGGAGAAGCAGGACTGGCTGACGAGATGGGGAGAGAATGTATTTTTATGCAACTTTTGAGTGGCCTTTCAAACCCTGAGATGAATGATTTGTTTTACTGGTTGTTGTTATATAGTATTATAAGTATTATGTGTTTGAAAGTTTGGGAATAATATTCACAGCTATGATGCTTGTAAACACAACAGTATTTATAAATGAATAAAATAAGAGTTGATAAAATAGAAGCTTTGACTTTGCTTCCATCTTTCTGGAATTACAAGTTGTTTGTGCTGAAATTCCATTTCTCTCAGGATTCTCGTGGCATAACCATATCCATCATCCATAAAAGCAGAAATGCTCTGCTGCTGCAACACAGGTGCATTTTCAGGGGAAGCTGAAATGGAGGGGGTGGTTTGTAAATCCCTGGAAAGCACCCACCAGTGAGAAGGTGGAACAGGAGAGGGTTCCCATCTCCTGCTTGGCACCACACTGGGGGTGAGGCCCATTTCCCACTCTGGTGGCAAGCCCTGCTTGCTCTGCTCACAAGTTTGGTCAGCACAAAGTGGCACAGGCAGGAGGTGGTGTCCACACCTGGGAGCCTCTGTCTTGGCTCAGGCTGCTGGAACCTCCCCATCTTCCAGTCTGTGGAGGTGGTTGGTGCAGGCTGAGTTCTTCCCTTAGGGTTGGGGGTGTCCAGCATCCCTGGGGAGCAGGATGTGACTGCAGGGACCAGGCTCAGTGTGCTGGAGGCAAAGAATTCTGTGGGGACCTTTGGTGTTTCCCAAATGTGCCACAGGTCTGGTCGGGCCTTTAATGCTGCCCAGAGCACAAGTCGGAGCTGGGAAAGGGGCTCAGCCTGGAGCAAAGGAGGCTCAGGGGGAGCACCTGGCTCTGCACAGCTCCCTGACAGGAGGGGGCAGCCGGGAGGGGCCGGGCTCTGCTCCCAGGGGACAGGGACAGGATGAGAGGAAACAGCCAGGCCGTGCCAGGGGAGGTTTAGGTTGGAGATTGGGGAAAAGTTCTTCCCTGAAAAGGTGGTCAGGCAGTGGCACAGCTGCTTCGCCACCCCTGGAAGTGTTCAAATGGGGCGTGAATGTGACACCTGGGACAAGGTTTGGTGGTAAACATGGCACTGCTGGGTTAATGGTTCCACTCCATGATCTTAGAGGGCATTTCCCACTTAAATGGTTTCATGATTTTGTGTTTCGAGGGACCTGGGCCCTTGTGAGGTTCCACCCAACCTCCATCCCTCCATCTCACTGCCCTGGGTCCTGCCCCTCACGGCGGCTGCCCGTGAGCCCCAGCAGCAAGACCAGAAGGGAACCAGCTCCTTTCAGCTCGTTTCTTTAATAAGGAGACGGAAATCATTACAAAATAACCATCAAACGATCAGAGACGGAACGACGGAGTCCACACGAGGGGAAGGGGCATTAAAAGCAGCTTCCGCCGGAGCCGAGCGCTGCGGGGCTGGGATGGGGCAGAGCGGGGCCGGCGCTGCGGCTCCAGGAAAGGCCGAGCCTGCGACTCCCAAAGCAGCTGGTTCCTCCCTCCCAGACCGGGAGAAAAAAAAAGGGAAAGGAACCCGAGCCTGCTGCTCGTGGATTCGCTTCCCTTTCGAAGCCGGGGAGCATCTCCGTGGCACAGGCGGGTTTGCTCCGCGGTGCCGTCGGGAGAGGGAAGTGCCAGCTCTCGTCCCCAAAACAGAAACCACCCACCGGACATGGCAGAAAAAAACCCAAATTGCGCCAAACAGCCTTTCCACCAGCGGCAGGTCGACCCCAACACCTGTGCCCAGGGTTGTCCCGTCCCCTCTCGGGGCGTGACAGCAGCACCCGAGGCCACCCAGGCGGTGGCGGCTGCGGCTCCCGGCAGCCGGAGCCCCACGGAACCGGGGGGGACGCGGACACGAGGGGGAAGGGGGTCACGGCTCACCGCGGGGCTGCCCCCGTGGGCTCCCGGTGCACCGTGCTCTAATATGGCTTCTAAAGTTGCTCTGACGGTGAGATGCTCCAACGCGACACAGGACACCGAAGCCACGATGCTGCTGCTACCCGGCCATGGGACAAACGCGACAAGACACAGGAACACGACACACATGGGCGCCACGGCTGCGGCGGTGACAGCTCACCCTCCGCGGGCGGGCCGGGCTTGGCATGCTTTGCTTCTTGGCATTATTATTTTCTCCTTTGATATGGATTGAATTGGGGATTTTCGTTTTATTTGGGGAGGGAGAAAAATCAGGGTGGTGGAGAGCTGTCGAGCGATGAGTTTTGGTAGTCGCCACGTCCTCCCCGGTGGGAGGGAGGCCGGAGATGGGGACGGCAGTGCCGGGACGGTGGCAGCGCCGCCGGGCTGGGGCCATGCTGCTACTGCTACGTGGCTGCATCGCATGCACTGCTCGTGGTATATACAGCTATGTCTCCATATAATTCAGCTACACACAGCTAAGAGGGGGTCAGAGGCAGCGCAGATGGCTTCAGTATGTTGGTTGGTTTTCCCTTTGTTTTTATTTAAAAAAAAAAAAAATAATGTATTAAAGTCACAGTCTTCCCCCTCCCCCAAGGCTTAAAGAGTCTGGATGGAAAAGCAGCCAGGTGGGATCTCCACTCCTGGCGAGACCCCGGCCGATGCGGCGGGTCTGGGGGCGGGGGAGGGCGGGGCGGAGGGGAGCCTGTGGTGTGTGCAGGTGTGCAGGTGTACAGGAGAGATGTGCAGGTGTGGTGTGCAGGTGTGATGTGCAAATGTTCAGGTGTGCAAGTGTGATGTGCAGGTGCACAAATGTGCAGGTGTGCACACCTCCACCTGCTTCCCTGGGAAGGCTGCGGGGCCATCCACACTCGCTGGCTGCAAACAGTAGGATTTCAGTGCTTTTGCTAATTTCTCCTCTTTTAACCCATTCCATGTAAGTCAAACGCCCCTGGTGCCTGGATGGACCCCAAGATGAGACTGAGTCCTCCCCGTGCTCCTGACCATAGAGCATCAGCCCCGCTCAGCTCCCCCTTTGTAAAAGCATCCCAAGACTTCTTCCTTTTGCTGCAGGGGCAGGGCAGGACCCCATCTGTTGACACTGACACATCCATTAAGAAAAGGGACTAATTAAAGCTGGAAATGGCCCTGAGAGACCACTGGCTGGATGACCCCTGCAGACCCAGCACGGCCCCAGTGCCACCTTCACCAGGGCATGGGCCCAGTGCAGCTGCAGTGGTGGTGAAGGTGGCACTGTCCAACATCCCACACTGCAGCTTGGCCAACCAAGCCCCAAACCTCCCACGGATGGAGATGTCTTGCCCTGGGGACAGAGCTGCACACCCCTCCAGGGAGAGGAGCTGGTCCCCCTGTCCTTTTGAAGTCCCTGAGCCAAGTTTCAAACCTGGTGACTCCCACCAAGTTTCCCATCAACTCCCCACCTCCAGAGAGGGCCAGGATGCCCTTTGGGAAGTCAGAGCTGTGGGAGCTGCCAAAGCATCCGACAGCACTGGGATCAGCTGAGTTTTGGCACTTTGTCCCTGGACCTGAGACACCCTGCACCACAGTGCCAGTGCAGGTGGTGAACCCCAGAGCAGCATCTCCAGTGCCAGCACATCCCTGGGGCTCAGCCCTTCACTGCTGAGGTGCTGGAACCCCCAGAACTGAGTCCAGGGAAGCCAAAGGGAGCAGGGCGTGGGGCTGCTGTGGAGCTGGAGCTGGGACAGGGACATGGGCTGGCATCAGTGCTCCAGTACAGACTGGACTGAACTGGGCAGGGCTGCTGGACCCTGTCCCAGCTGCAGAGAACTGTGTTGGCTTTCTGGTTCGGGGGCTTCTCTGGGACCTGTGGGAGAAGCAGTCTGGAGAAGCTCTTAGCCACTGTCAGGGTCATGGATATGGTTTATACCCCCGAGGGGAGCAGGACAGGGTGGGTTCAACAGCCAGTGGCTTGGTGGGGAGTATCAGCTCATGGAGGTCAGGGGCTTTGGTCCCTTGTTGGCCCCAGGTTTGCTCTTACCATCCCCACCCGCAGCAGGTGGTGGGGCTGGAGCTCCCCGTGGCACCCCTGGCTGCCCTGAGGCTGAGGTGCCCACAGCAGGGCTGAGCCCTGGGACATGAGATGGATGGTCTCTGGGGAGACACCTGGTGCAGCTCTGGGGGGCTGCCCCTCACATCTGGAGAGCTCTCATTGTAAACTTGCCTTGTGGAAGCACTTTGATCTATGGGATTCACCAAGCATGGTGGGACACAGATGCAAATTACCCAGCACTACTCCTCTGGGGACAAAACAGAAGTGGTGGTGATGCTGGTGGTGGTGGTGGGGGTGATCCACACAGTGCTGATGCATCCACGTTTCACCCTGTGTCTCCCTGGAGCAGCCCTCCCAACACTCTCTATGCCCAGACTGGGCTCCACAGCCCCTGCAGCAACGCTGAGGGCTTGGCATCCCACCACCACAGCAGGATCCACGGCCTCTGCAAGCCTCTTCTCAGAGAACCCAAACCTGGAGCTGGCCAGGGACATTCAGCCTTCCTTGGGGAGAGCCAGGGGGAGGCACCTGGACCTCTTCAGGGGGTCTTCTGTACCATTTTTCTGTCTCACTGCTGGTCATGCCCCAACCAAGCACAGCGGGTCTGGCCATCTCACACCATCAGGCTCCAGTATCACCTCCGTGCAACATTCCACAGTTCCCCACGTGATCCCAAGGGCAGGATGGTGGCAGCATTGCTGCAGACTGGTGACACAGCTGCTGGGGCAGGTCCCAGGCGTGCCGGTGGCTTTGCACTGGGAAGGGACGGCGAGCAGAGGCAATAGGACATGCAGCAAAAGGGAGCGACGCTGAAGAACAAAAAAGAACCATCCATGTCTTTAACCTCTTCCCCTGGAAGCTATTGGGACTGCCTGGATGCCCTTCCAGAGGCATCAAATGGGGCATTTCAGCTTCAAACAGAACAAAAAAAAAAAAAAAAACAAAAGGAAGGTTGCAGAACTGAGGTATCAGTAGCTCCGGGTCAACTGTCCGCAGTGCCGCGCCCGCCGGCAGAGCTGCCCTATTTGTTCTTCCCCAGAGCTGCATCCACTTCTTCCTCGGGCTTCAGCGAGTGCCACTGGGCGATGGGCCGCCGGGGGTTGGCCAGCATGTCGGACCAGTGCCGCAGCTCCGTGCCCGTCGAGTTCAAGCCCGTGAAGATCTTCCCGATGGCCTCGTTCTTCCCCAGCTTGTCGTAGTCCAGCACCGTGATGACCACTTGCACTTTCTGGAGGAGGAAACCTTTCTCAGAGGGGTGGAAAGGCGCGGTGGCCACGACAGCTCCACAGCCCCAGGGTGCCCCAGGGATCCCCCGAGGAGGAGCCCCACTGTGGCTCCTTTTGATGCAGGGCCCTCTCCCCGCTTCCTTCATGTCCTTCTCTGAATGCAGAGCCCAGTGGGGGCCCAGCTCATCGTGAGCTGATTCACCTGGGAAAGGTCACCAAGGTGTAGTGTGGGGCTGGGCAAGAGCTGTGGCTACTGGGCAGGGGCAAGGGGCACGTGCAGGGACTTGCACAGGACATGCAGGGGCAGAAGGCAGTGGCCAAGAGTCCAAAATGTCCCCAGGACCACCCTGTTATGCTTAAGGTGAGCACTGTAGGGTCAGGAGCAAAGGAAAGCCCTATTTCAGCTGTGATCTGGGTTCAGGGTTCATCTTCCATGGGCACTGCTCCTGCACCAGCTGCCCTCAGCATCAGCCCAGGCCCCAGATGGGACTGGAAGAACCTCCTGGGTGACCAGACCAGGAGCTCAGCAGGAGCAGCTCAGGCTGGGACAAGGGCTCAGGCAGCTTTAGGACACCTTCCATCCCAGGGGAGTCATCAGACAAACCTGTATCTGCTCAAAGGGGATCTCAAAGCTGAAGGACTCGTTGAAGTAGGGATTCAGGGTCTTCTTCTTGACTGTGGTCTTCTTCTTCTTTAACCTCTTGCCATTCTGCAGCAGGTGGATCTTCACGTAGGGATCTGGGGGTCAGGATGGGGCATTAGCCAGGGCTGAGATGCCCTGGGGACACCACTCTCTCTGGTCTGGTGCCAGGAGACATCTCAACCCAGGTGAGGGAGAGACTGCCCTGAGTAAAGGTGGCCTGAGGTTTGTGGATGGATGCCAAAGACGAAATGGTTGGGCTGGAGAAGATTGGTGGCAGCAACTGGCCAAGGGATGGAGCTCTTCTGCATTCAACAGAACTGGGGAAGGGTCTGGAGAGTCAGACATGAGGAGAGGCTGAGGGAGCTGGGGAGTTCAGGGGGAGCCTTCTCATTCTCCACAACTCCCTGACAGGAAGGGGAAGCTGGGGCGTCGGGCTCTGCTCCCAGGGAACAGGGACAGGACAGGAGGAAACAGCCTCAAGGTGAGACAGGGGAGGTTCAGGTTGGACATCAGGAACAATTTGTTAATTGAAAGGATGGTCAGGCATTGGATGGAACTGCCCAGGGAGGTGGTGGAATCCCCATCCCTGGAGGTGTCCAAGCAACGCCTGGATGTGGCACTCATGGTGCCCTGGCCTGGGTGACAAGGTGGGGATCAGGCACAGGTTGAACCTGATGATCCTGAAGGTCTCTTCCAACAGTAATGATTCTGGGATTCTGTGCTGTGGGCCCCCTTGTAGGAAGGCAGGGGACAGTGGAGTGACAGCTGGCCTGCCAGGTGAGTGACATTGGGTGGGTTCTGGCCTGTCTCCCTTGTTTCTGGAGCAGGAAAGCCCACAATAAAGCTGAAACCTTCCAGCCATGCAGGTCCTGCTCTTGTCATGGTTGAAGCACGTCTGGGGAGAGCTGAGGACCCCTGGGCACAGAGCTCAGCCCCAGGAGGGGGCTGGGGAGACATTTTAAACATAAAACATGCTGTTGACCGAGGTCCCTGGCCCCAGGTCAAGGAGGAGTAGGACCAGGAGCAAATGGCAGCAGAGCACTTTCACCACCCAGGCTCTGCAGCATCCTCATCCTGCTCCAACCAGGGGGACCAAGTTCCAAGTGTCCTTCTCCAAAGTCAGGGATGTATCCCATGCCTGTCTGCCCTCACCCCCAGCCAGACCCTGGGCTGCCTGCAAGGCTTGAGGAGGCACTGGGGGTTTCCCAAACTCTGCCAGACAGATGGCCCCAGAGTCCTTCCCCACAGAGGATGCTGAGAGTGCCCAGCAGGGCAGGGGGAGGCTGCCTCTGAGCAACACCCACCTGAGAGGCCCCCAACATCCATCTTCTTCAGGTTCTTGGCTTCCAGGATGCAGACAGTGAGCTTCCCGGCCGTGGGCACGTACCGGAGGGAGATGCAGATATCTCCCAGCTTCTCTGGCTGCCAAGCAGAGCAAGGAGGGGAAATCAAAGCCTTGCCAGTGCCTGAGACTCCAGTGCTTGGACACAATCACACATGCAGGTCCCCCCCAAACCCTGCTCAGTCCAAGGCACAAGCTGGCACCCCGTGCACCAACACAAGGGTTTGATCACTGGCTCCAGGACAAGCCAGGCCCAGCACAGCACTCAAGATGTTTTACGGTCTTCTTGTTACAGAAATATTTTTACATGGAGGAACAATGGGTCAGATCCTGCCCAGCAGTGACTGCCACGATATCCATGGTACCCTGGTGGGAACCCACAGTGACCGTGACCCTGAAGACAGAGCTCACCCCCTGGCCAGCCCCCATCCCAGCCCCCAGCAGGGGTTCACTGGCTGCAGGCTGGCCCTCTCTGCAGGCTGGCCCTCACTGCAGGCTGGCCCTCTCTGCAGGCCGGCCCTCACTGCAGGCCGGCTCTCACTGCAGGCTGGCTCTCACTGCAGGCTGGCTCTCACTGCAGGCTGGCCCTCACTGCAGGCCGGCCCTCTCTGCAGGCTGGCCCTCACTGCAGACAGGCTCTCACTGCAGGCTGGCCCTCACTGCAGACAGGCTCTCACTGCAGACAGGCTCTCACTGCAGACAGGCCCTCACTGCAGACAGGCTCTCACTGCAGGCCGGCCCTCACTGCAGGCTGGCCCTCACTGCAGACAGGCTCTCACTGCAGGCTGGCCCTCACTGCAGCCTGGCCCTCACTGCAGGCTGGCCCTCACTGCAGGCCGGCCCTCACTGCAGGCTGGCCCTCACTGCAGGCTGGCCCTCACTGCAGGCTGGCTCTCACTGCAGGCTGGCCCTCACTGCAGACAGGCTCTCACTGCAGCCTGGCCCTCACTGCAGGCTGGCTCTCACTGCAGGCCGGCTCTCACTGCAGCCTGGCCCTCACTGCAGACAGGCCCTCACTGCAGACAGGCCCTCACTGCAGACAGGCCCTCACTGCAGGCTGGCCCTCACTGCAGGCTGGCCCTCACTGCAGGCTGGCCCTCACTGCAGGCTGGCTCTCACTGCAGGCTGGCCCTCACCTCCTCCTTCTCGCCGCTCTGCAGGTCCCGCCACTCCTCGATGGGCTGGCCCAGGTCCACCGTGTTCATGGGCACCTTCACCTCCCCGATGATGTCGTGCTTGGAGAAGCGATCGAAGTCGTAGATGGCCATCACCAGCGTCTTCCCACCCAGCTCCTGGTAGGGCACCTGCAGGAACAACACCTGGGCTGCAAGGGGCTCAGAGGCCCTGAGAGAAGACCACCACTCCTGGAAGGGAAGTCAGCACTTGGGACTACTACAACCAGGGGGAAGAACTGGAGTGGGAGACAAGGTCCCATGTTATGGATGAGGGGGCTTACCTTGAAGGTGAAGGTCTCATTGAAGGCAGGGTTGAGGGTCTTCTTCTGCACTTTGGTCTCATACTTTTTCTTTTTGTCAGGGAGCAGGAACACCTTGACATAGGGGTCTGAGGTGCCACCCATGTCCAAAGCTGGCAGTTCAGCAGCTTGGAGGATCCCCACTGTGAGCTGGAAGAGCAGGGGAGTCCTCAGTGAGGCAGCCCAGCCATGCACTGCAGCTGCCAAAGGCTCATCTCCAGTCCAGCATGGGGCAGGATTTCCTGTGACACAGCACCCAGCTCCTCCTTCCCTCATGTGCCTCCCAGGCCCAGCACAGAGACCTGTCCTCATCTCAGCTCCCACTCTGGGCAAACCCCACTCCTCAGCTGAGCCCCAGCCCCTCCATCACCTGGTTTGCCTGGAAGTCGTAGTCCAGTGAGAACTGCAGCTTGCCCAGGTTCTCTGGCTCCTTCTCCTCCTCCTCACCTTCCCCCTCTGTCAGACCCGTCTCTGCGTCATCGTCGTCCTGTTGGTCCTGGAAGGGCAGCCAAGGTGTGCAGCTCAGCAGGATGCTCACAGCCCAGCAGCCCCAGCCCCACAACCCTGGGGACCTCAGCCAACCCTGCTGGCATCTCAGCACCCAGGTTCTCCCCACCACCAGAGGGAAGGAGACCCACGTGCTGGGGACATGAGGCACTGACCCAGCAGGCTGGGGGTGGCACTGGCTGTGCCATAGCCAGGCAGCTCCCAGGGAACCCCTGGTGCTGAGCCAGCCAAAATGATGGGAGGGCTGCCAGGGGGTCCAGGACAAGGGATTGACTCCAGGGGAGGGAGGTTTGGTGCTTGCAGGTGGTGGGTCCTGTGCCCCCCAGCCCGTGCTTGGAGGAGCACTACAGCCAGAGCTGAGGGCTTACCAGGGCCATTTCCAGGCTCTGTAGGGTCAGAAACAGATTGTCCCCAGGAAATCCACACCTCTTCCTCCCTCTCTCCAAGCAGAGTCCATGGGGTGGAAGTCCCAGCTCCTCACCCCCTCTTTGATGTGCCCCTGGTCCCCCATCCCACCCTGGAATGAGATGATGGGGAGGGAGGCTCATGGTGACACTTACGTGGAGGGTGTCCCAGAGCAGAGAGGCAGCCAGGGCAGGAGGGCAGGAGGGCAAAGAGAGACACGTTACACAAACACCCAGGCACCCATGGCAGGGGGAGGATCAGGGCTGGTACCACCTCTGGAGCCCCAGAGGATGCAGCCCTTGCTCTCCACCCCACATCTCCTCCCTCTCCTGCTCTAGCCCTGTCTGCATGCCTATGGTGCCCACATGGCTCTGAAGAGCAGGAAGAGATCCCCAAATTCTCCCACCCCCTCCAAAAGGCCATGGCTCAAGCCCATTGAGATGGCTGGGGTGGCCTCAAGGCTCTGGGTACCAAAGGCTGCCTTGGCCACTAGGATGAGGCACCAGCACCTGCTGCTTCACCACAGACGTTTTGGGGATTCCAAAGTGGTGAGGGTTTTGGCCTGGTGGCCCTCCCCTCTCAGCTAAAGGCTCAGAGAAATGAATCTGACCCAGAGGGAGGTAGGAGACACAAGGGACTAAATCAACATTTCCTGGCTCAGGTGAAGCACTGGCAGGTCTAGGCCAGCTTGAGCCTGGTCCATCTGGGCCACCAGACACTGGAAGAAGACAATGCTGCTGTCTCAAGTCCTGGCTCCACCCAGGGTCCTGGCAGCTCCATCCCAATCTGCTGCCTGATCTGTGAGCGCCCTGACACAGTCCATAACTCAGCCAGAGGGGCTGTTGGCCAAGCAGGAGGACATCACCTGGTTGCCTGACTTCATGTCCTTCATGTTCATGGCATTCTTCATGCCTTTGCCCTTCTCCTTCTTGTTCTTCTTCTTCTTGCAGCAGCACTTCTTGCAGATGCAGAAGCAGCAGGTGAGGATGAGGAGGCCAGCCACGACTGCGATGGCGATGAGGGCCCAGGGTGGCACTGTGGGCAAAAGCCACTGTCCTGGTCAGCCCTGTAGCTCCCTCCCAACCACCCAAAAACCTTGTTCCACAGGTTGTACTGGGACCAGTGCAGTGGGAGGGGGGGTCATGGGGAGGGTAACACGTGGGAAAGGAGCTACTCACAGGGGATCTTGTTGAGCTCGTTCATGAACTTGTCCCTCAGCTTGGTGAACATGTCCTCCTTGCTCTCGCCCGGCCCCGTGGCCTCGGTGGAGTTCTCCATGGTGCCCATGGGCAGCGTGCTGGCCGTGGCCTCTGGGGCCATCATGGATGCTTGCTTGAACGTCATGGTGGCTCAGGGGCTCCCTGAAAGGCATCACCTCACTGCTCATCTCACTGCTCACACAGGTCCCTGCTGCCCCCGCGCCTCCCCAGTGCCCCCAGACAGCCTGGGCAGCACCAGACACCTCAGCTTCTGCCAGAGGGGCCACAGACCCAATGTCTGCCAGAGGTCACCTGGATCCCTCACAGGCCATGGGAAGCCCCCTGGGTTTCCCAGCCCCTGACAGTCCAAATCCACCGGGAGCATCACCCAGCCTTGCATCAGCGGTGGTGCTGGCTCCCCCGGGAGCTGCCCTGGGGGGCTCCGGGGGCAGAGATGTAGCACAGACACCAGGCCAGGGAACTGCTGCCCGGGGCTGGGGGGCTGCAGGCAGCACCAGGCCTCGCCGCAGGGCTTGCTTTTGAACCGGGCCACTTAATTAGCATCGCTAATTGCTCCCTTGTGGTGCTCACCGGGCGGGCACTAGCAGAGCTGAGGCCCGGGGGAAACTGAGGCCCGGGAGGGGGCTGCGGGGAGCCAAGCAGCAGAGGAGACCCTGTTGCTGCTCCCCCTCCACGTGAGCACCCGGAGCACTCGGGGGCTGCAGCCCCTGCCCTGGGGGCGGGGGGCTGACCCTGCAGCCCCAAGCGGGGGGACCAGGCTTTGATCGCCTCCCGCCCGGACAGCTCAGGGTGGGGCAGCCCGGGCAGCTCTGGGACAGCCGGAGAGGGTGGGAGGCTGGGAGGGCAGGCGGTGGGGCAGGGCATGGGGCAGCGAGGGCAAGCCCTGGGGCAGTGTGATCTTGGGGATGTCTCTTCACCTCGGGCACGTCCCGTGTCCCCAGCAGGCACGAGCGGGGCTGCCCAAGCCCTCAGCCCTGGGGGCAGAGCCGCTCCCACCCCACGGATTCTCCGTCGGTGGAGCCCGTCCCAGCCCCCTGTCCTCGTCCCAGCCCCAGCCCCTGTCCCCATCCCAGTCCCCTGTCCCCATCCCAGCCCCCTGTCCCCATCCCAGTCCCCTGTCCCTGTCCAAGCCCCTGTCCCCATCCCAGCCCGTCCCCATCCCAGCCCCTGTCCCCATCCCAGTCCCCTGTCCCTGTCCCCATCCCAGCCCCTGTCCCCATCCCAGTCCCCTGTCCCTGTCCCCATCCCACCCCCTGTCCCTGTCCCCATCCCAGCCCCTGTCCCCGTCCCAGCCCCCTGTCCCTGTCCCCATCCCAGCCCCTGTCCCCCGGCGGCGGGCGGGGGCCGTGCGGGCTCGGCTGCGGCACTGACTGCATTGCAGTCCTGCTCCGGCTCCGCTGCCTTTTTTTTTTTTTTTTTTTTTCCTTTTGCAATTTTTTTTTTCCCCTCCCCTCTCTGCAAGTTGCGGCAGCCGCTGGCGAGGGGCCGAGGGCCGGCGGTGCGGGTGGGAAGGAAGCTCGGCCCCCCCCCCGAAATCCCCAGGACAGCCCGAACCCCGCCGGGCTGCCCCTGCCGAGGAGTCGCTCCGCTTCCTCAAGTTTCCTCTTTATTCCTGCCTGCTTTGGAGTTGTTCCCCGCCACCCCCCACTGCTCCCCGTCACCCCCCCCCCCCCCCCCCCCACGCCAAGATCGCAGGTTAGGGACATAAAGGAAATATGAGGGTTGTAATTAACCATTTCTCCCAGCCCTTGGCTGAAGAACAGGCGTGGTTAAGGCGGCATGAATCAATACTGCCTAGGATGGGGGGCTCTGCTGGTCCTGGGGGATCCCCCAGCCCCTCCCCGGGAGCAGCACCCATCAGGAGAGGCTGATAGGAATGACAGGACCCACTGCACCCCTCTCCCCCCAAGAAAAACCCCTCCAGGGGGTCCCCACGGAGCAGGACAGGGTGGGCTGCAGCCAGGCAGCTGCTGCAGAGACCCCACGGGGCAGAGGCTGGGGAAGGTGGCACATCCCCCATGCACCTCCATTACAGGGTGTGGGGTCCCCACAGCCCCCCCAGTTCCCACCTCTGTCCCCACAGGGCTTTACCTTGCTCCCTGTTGCTCCAGCCCACCAAACCCATCACCCTCCCAGTGCATTTCTCCCCTAATGCACCCCCTGCACTCCCCAGGGCCTCATCCTGCAGCCCTCAGTGCAGCACCCCAAATCTGCCACTGCAGCACCCCCACATCCCAGAGGACATCCCATATCCTGGGCCTGCAGCAGCCTCCCAGACCCCCTGACATCTCACCCCAGCCCCCCTTCCTGCACGCAGCTGCCTGCTGCACCACCCTCAGAGCCCCCAAAACCCTTCTGCACCCCACACTGTGCTACCCTGGACCCCCTCAGGCAGTGTCCCCCAGCTGCAAACATCTGGCCTGGAAGGAGCCCCCAGGGGCTGTATCCAGCAAACTCCCCCCAGGCTCAGCCCCCAAATTCACTCCAGGCCCACCCCCTCCAAACCCCATTAAAGCTGAACCCCGAGAAACTGCCCTGAGCTCCAAACCAGCCCCTCCTGGGGCAAACCTCCCCAGCTCCAGTGCTGATCTTGGAGAGCAGAGGGGTGGGGGTGTCCCCCTCCCTGTCACACATTCCATTTGCTGCATTCCATTTGCCAGCAGCACCCTGAGGTCTGGTGGGATGTAAATCCCAGGCTGGAGCCAGCGATTCCATCCCCATCCATCCCCATTCATCCCCATCCCCAGGGTATTCCCTGTACACACAAAAGCAGTTAAGGCACTGAAAAATCCCTTTCCTGAGCCCTTCATCCTTCCTCCTCTTCCTCCATCAAAGACTCCATCCCAGAGACTCCCTCACCAATGCTGCTGCAGTACCTGGAAAAAAAAAGGGGATTTTGGGGGTTTCTCCAGAGCTGGTTCCATCATGGGCATCCACTGCCCCAGCAGCAGCTCCCTGTCTGGGTGGGATGGGGGAGGATGGAGGGGGGGATTCCCTGGTTGGGGGGCTTTGAGAACCATGTAGGGAGAAGCAGGAAATCAGCCAGGATGTTGTTCTGCAAAGGAGCAGAGCCAGGCTGAGGATCTGGGGATGCACAGAAGGAGCGGGATGTCCCTGGGCACGGCAGCACCCAGGGAGCTCAGTGCCCAGCAGGGCATTTGGGGGGATTTTGGGGCAGCCAGCTGCTCCTCTGCAGGAACCTCTCCCCTCCAGGAAGGTGAAGGCCACGGGGATGATGGAGAGCAGGAACAGCGACAAATGAAGATTAATGAGGCTGAGGCAGCAATTAGCAGCAGCCAATGCTGACCGAGCACGGGCTGGGTGTGGGCAGGTGAGTATGGGGGTCCCAACCCTGGGCCCCCAGCCCAGAGGGGGGAAGTGTCCCAGGGAGACCCCAATCTCGTTAGAGGGGAGACTCATTAGCTAACGAAGGGGGGTTGCCACCGTGGGCCCAGAGCGATGAGTTATTGCTCCATTATGGGATGGCAAAGCCAGGTCTGAGCTGTCCAGATGGGACAGAGATGTGGGAACCCCCCCAGACCTCCAGGAACAAAAGGAGCTGACCCCAAAACTGTGCTGCCATCAATTGGGCTTGCATGACCATGAATAAAAATCCCCAGCCAGTTTAAAGGCAAGAGGCAATGCCAGCAGGCAGCCTGGGCACCACAGAGCCCACAGAGCCCTGCAGTGCAGCCCCGGGGCAAGCAGGGGTTCCAGAGGACAGCTGAGAGGTTTGGCAGTGCCCCATCTGCATTTTGAGGCCAGCAGGTGTTTTGCTTCTGGGGTCAGGAGCACAGGAGCTGGAGGGGGAGATCCCATCCCTGCTGGTACAATGCCTGGGCACCCCTCGGGCACACACAGGGTGGCACACAAGGGGACATGCCAGGCCAGAGCTTCAGCTCACAGCCGTGAGACAGGAGACTCTAATTAAGGCAAAAACACGACTTGGCTTCTAATGGTCATTTAATTAACAGAGAATTACTGGCAACGAGTGTGTGAAGGCAGCAGACCAAAGGATCAGGGGGGAGGGAGGGGAGGGGGTGCTGGGTGGGGAGAGGCTGCAGGACCCTGGTGCAAAGGGACTCTGCAGCAGCCCAGCAAATCCTGGGACCTCATCCCTGCTCCCCTTCCCCAGGCCCAGCACAACACCAGATCAGTGCCAGATCAGAGCCTCAGCAGCCAGGAGGGTGAAGCAGCCCCCGGGATCCCCCTGATCCACTGAGCTGGGGGCAATGGGAGTCTCTGCTCCTCCAGCTCTGCCCTTTTCAGGGCAGGGTATTCCTACAGCTGAGGGGTGTGATGGGGCCAGGGTACTCTGGTAGCAAGTGGCATCACAGGACCTGAGCTGCTGAGACATCACCCTCACAGGGACACCTTTTCCTGTCCCCAAACTGATGTATGAGCAGGTGCTGCTGGCCTACAAGGAGCCCCCACCCTCCAAGGGAAACTGAGACACAGCGCCCTGAGAGAGGAAATCCCTGAGCAGGGCTGAAGCTCAGCATTCCCCCAGCTTAGAGTGGGCCAGTGACAGCCACCAGACCTCCCCGGGACCCCCAGCACTGCTCCCCATCCTGCAGGCTCCAGCAGCATCTCTGGATGGGACTCCTCCCCACCATGGCACACTCCACTCTCATCACCCACCAGCTCCCAGCTCAGCTAATTAAAAATAACGACTTGCTGGGGTTCAGCAGCCCCAACCACAGGCTCTTCCCCAGGGATGAGTAATTCGAGGAGGGCACCACATGCACAGCTCAGGATCAGCTCCTGCCTCACTGCCCCGCAGCCAGAATCTGGGCTGCTCATCACAGAGCCCCTGGCCTCGAGGAAGGAGACTCAGCCCCTGGCTCATCAGGGAGAGCTTGTAAAATAAAAAAAATTAAGAACTGGTGGTGGTTTCGCAGCCAGTGAGAGAGGATCTGCGTTACTCACAGCAAAACCAAGCAAGGTCTCACAGTAAATGCAGCATTTGGGTCCCAGGTTGATGGCTCCTGGTGTTCCCAAGCCAAACCATCAGCTCCTGCTGCCAGGAGTCTCCCACTGGATGGACACCTAAAGGTCAGTGTGGGGAAGGGATGATCCCTCCCTGCCCTGCTCACTCCTGTGCATGTCCTGCTGCAAAGCAGCACCCCCAGCCAACACCCAGCAGGTATGGGAGCTCTTCTCAGCAATGGCAGGGCCCCCCAGGCACTGTGACTCGGGGAGGTGGCAGGTCTGTCCCTACCCAGGGGCACCTCCCTGCACAGGGAGCACTGCTGGCACCCACCAGCACCCAGTGAAGCACTCAGGGATTTTCTGTGCCTTTGCCTCTAAAATCAGAACAGCACCGAGGTGAAATGGGGGATGAGGGCAGGGACAGCCCACGACACCAGTGCCACATCAGAGCAGAGAAGGAGCCACTGCTGGGCACTCAGAGCCCTGCCTGGCACCCAGAGGTGCTGATCCCCCAAAGCCCAGTTTTTCTGCAGGGATCAGGCCCTGGCTCTGGTTTGCAGCTGTCCCAGGAAGGGCAGGAGGGAGCTGAGCTGGGACTGGTGCTCCTGCAGGAGCTGGGGCAGGCACTGCCACCTGGAATTTGGGTCCCAGCAGCAAAGAGACCTGTGAGCACCTTGTCTCCCTCTCCACTGTGGCTCTCTGCTTCCCACTGTCTCCCACCACTGCTGCACTGCTCCTTCATCCCTCAAGCACGCTGCAGGGGCTGCAGGCACCACTCACCATCAGCCCTTCACCCAGAGGGCTTTGGTTCAGGCCATGTGCCACCATCACAGGTAGGAAAGGCAGCTGGGGATGCTGGAGACCAGAGTCCCCTGAGCTGGGGGGGCACAGCTGTTGCCAAGGCCAGCAGGGCACACCAACATCCCACGTGGCACTGACGGCTGCCACAGCAAACCACCAGGCTCACCCCGAGCCCAGGCAGTGCAGGCAGCCCACCCTGGCCCACAGAGCCATGAATGCCAAAGAAACCTCCCAGAACTCAGGTTGCAGGTGCTGCCCAAACCCAGGCAGTGTGGGCAGCCCACCCCAGATCCACAGAGCCATGAATGCCAAAGAAACCGCCCAAAACTCAGGTTCCAGGCTCACCCCGAGCCCAGGCAGTGTGGGCAGCCCACCCCAGATCCACAGAGCCAAGAATGCCAAAGAAACCTCCCAGAACTCAGGTTCCAGGTGCTGCCCCGGCCCAGCCAGCACAGGCAGCACACCCCAGATCCACAGAGCCATGAATGCCAAAGGAACCACACAGAACTCAGGTTCCAGGTGCTGCCCAAACCCAGGCAGCACAGGCAGCCCACCCCTGGCCCACAGAGCCATGAATGGCCAAGAAACCTCCCAGACCTGAGGTCGCAGGTGCTGCCCCAGCCCAGCCCACCCCCCGGCACCGCGATGCCGCAGCAGCAGCAGCAGCGCCTTGCTCCGAAGGCAACACGAGAGCAGCTAAATAGGGCACCAGATGGTGATGGGCTGAGCTGCCCTGGCACCTTGAATCCACCACACAGCCAAGAGTTCCGAGCTCTGCCCTGCCGGGTGGGCATCACGCCGCCGGCACCGCGGCCACGCTGCTGGCAAGCCCCGGCCGTGGCTCCGTGCCACGCTGCTGGCTCCGGATCGGCATGGGAGGAGGGAAAAGGAGCCAGGTCAGCTCCTGGGGAGGAGCCAGCAGCGGCTCCAGGAGCGAGCCGAGCCGCGGTGGATCGATCCCAGACGGCAGCGGGGAGCCCTGCGCTGCTCCCCAGCCCAGCGGACACAAGCCACCAGGGGCCATTTCCAGGGGGAGGCTCCAGGGAGATCTCCGCAGCTCCCAGCCAAGCACGAGGCCTTGATGGGCTGGTGTTAGAATCCAGGAAACCATTTCCCAGCCCTGGGGAGCTCCCAGCAATGCTCAGCCCCCCTTCCTCCCCGTCAGCCTGGGCCAGTCCCCCAGGACTGGGTGCCTGTGGGAGGAGCAGTGCTGGTGCTGCTTGCCCAGCTGCAAGGCATGGAGAGCCCAGAGGCAGAGCAGAGCTCTGTGTCCCCAGGGCGACCCAGCCTTGTGGCATTTGGGGTGGCAAAGGGAAAGGAGGAAGCACAATGGTGGGATCAGCAAGGACACAGCATCACAGCAGCCCAGGGGATTTTGCTGTGGCACAAAGCCCCACCAAGGCCAGGACACAGAACTAACTTCCATGAACAAACCTTTGCAGAGGGAGAAATGTCACTGGGAGAGCTGGGAGCACAGCAGGGGGGATGAGCACAGCCCCTGAACACCACAGGGGGGTCCTCAGACAGCCTCAGAGCCCCTCTGAGCTGCCCCCCTATGTGACTCCAAGTGTTTTGTTGGCACAAGCACAACAGCACACACTTCCAGGGCTGCACAGAGGAGCTGCTCCACTGGCACATCCTGGAGAAGGTTGTTCCTCCCCTGAAAAAAACCTGAAGAGCCCAGATGCAGAGCACCCTGGTTCCTGAAGTGCTTCCCTTTGCAGTTATGCTACACCATCCCTTCCAAGGGTCCCCCGTGGCCAGGCCCACGCCCCTCCACCAGGAGGTCTCTGCTGGGCTCCCCCCGTGGCACAGAGCAGTGCTGAGCTGGCACAGCTGGCACAGCCACACACAGCTCACTGCAGCACCAGGCAGTGCCTGGGCCAGGCTGCTGGCACTGGTGCCACAGTGCTGCATGGGCAGGGTGGGCACAAGCCAGCACCTTCATCCCAGGCACCAACCCAGCTCTGCCAGGCCCCAGTTCCAGGAGAAAACCCTGGGGCTCCCCTGGGAGCAGAGCAAGACAGCAATAGAGCCCGCAGGGAGTCCATGTGCCTGTAAATGCACACATGGCTCTCAAGTTTGGGGTTGTTTTCTTCCTTGAATCCTCTGCTCAGGGCTGCTGGGAGCTGTGGTGCCACTTGGGGTTCCCCAGAACCAGCAGCCCTCAGTCCCAGCACGTCCCCAGGGACAGCCTGTGTCCTGCAGGAGAAGCTAGAAGGCGTCTCCCTGGGACAGTGCTGAGCAGTTTGGAGCCTGCTCCCACCTCCATGGTGTTTTGGTGGGATTGCTGTGGTGTGAGGCATGCCAGGAGACTCACAGGAGCCAGGGCTGCCTCATCCCACAGCAGCACTGCCAGAATGTCAGCGGCCAGATCGGCTCTGCTGGTCCCAAACCAGCCAGGCACACAGGCATCTCTTGGGCATCCTGCTGCTCACAGACACTCCCAATGCCCGTGGCTTCAGCCTGGTCCTGGAGCAGCTCCCCAGGTCCCTGGCAGCAGGACAGTCCCCCCAGGTCACCTCCAGCTCAGCACAGACTCAGGGCTTGGACTAACCCATCACACTGCACAGCACCCACCTACACCTCATGCCACACTTTGCTCCTGGTTTCCCCACATCCCCAGGAATGCACGAGCCCAGAGTCCACATCTGCTGCACCCTGCAGGGCTGGGAAAAGCTGGGGAGCAGGAAACACCCCGGGTTAATTACAGCACACCCAAGGAGAAAAGATGCCCAAGGAGAAAAGGACACCCTGTCAGTGCCAGAAGTGCCTTCCAGGCCCGTGGGGATGGGGTTGGTGCAGCAGCCAGACAGCTGCCTGTGTGGGGGAATGCCCTGTGGCTCCAGACAGCAGGGATCTGGCAGAGCCCAGCACTGCCACAGGTACTGACAGAGCTGGCTGCAACCACCCCTCCCAAAGCACCCACAGAGCCACCCTGGGGGCACAGGGAGCTCTGCCAGATTCTGACTGCTGACCAGCAGCTAAATTCAGGGACAGCACGATTCCTGCTCCAAAATGATTCCTGCTCCAAAATGATTCCTGCTCCAAAATGATTCCTGCTCCAAACACAAACGCTGATGAGACATCAGAACTTCCAGCACGCAGGGAGCAACGGAGCAGGTGGTCCCCCTGGGATGTGGGGGATGTGGCAGCCCCCAAAGTCAGCAGCAGAGACCAGGATCCCACAGCCCAGGGCTGACAGGAACGGGCCAGCACCATCCCCAGCTGCAGCATCACACCGGTTCAGAGCATTCAGATTCCAGATGCACGCTGCCCAATTTACGGTTTAATTAATAAATGGGGAATTATGCCAAGTTTATCCAATACTTCTGGATGCGTGATGTTATCAAAATCCCATTACTGATGAAGGAAGGCATGAAGAGCAAAATTAGCTTTGGCATCTGAAGCAGCTCAGTCAATGCGATAACACAATTATTAGGGCTAATAACCAAAGAGCACTTTGGGGAAGGCAGGAGCTGGGCCGAGGGCATGAGCTGGGTGTTCATCCAGGAGGGAAAGGCCGACCACAGCCAAGGGCAAAAGCATTTTTCTGATTGCCCTGGCGGCTCAGGATGGCTGGCACAGGGAAGGTGCTGGTGGCCACCAGGCTGAGGAGGAGCGCGGCCGGGCGCAGCGCCGAGCTGCACTGCCGGGAGCAGGGAATTAAAAAACACAGGATTTTAAAGCAGTGGGCACTGGGTCCCATCTGGACACTGGGCATTGATCCTGGTGGAGGACACCAGGGCTGCCAGCTCGCAGCTCCCTGCGCAGCCCGGGGAAGGAGAAACTCCGGGCACAACGAGGAGCCGCAGTCACCCGGCTCCGGAGCTGGGACACTGCCAAAACCGTGGGCAGCCGGGGGAAGGACCTGCGGGGGAGTGGGAGTCCCAGCTCGCTTCAGTGGCCTCCAGCTCTAGCCCAGTGCTCATCCCTGGGGCTTATGGAGAAGGAGGCAGCTCCCACGGGAGCAGTCAGCAGCAAATGCCACGGTGGCTGTGTTTGGAAACCCCCTCCCCATCCCTGTGTATAACAGATACCCCTGTACGTGCATGAATGTCTGTGTGACTGTATTTGTTGCCTTCCCTCCCCTGGGACGGCAGGCGCCGTGGGCAGCGGGATGCAGAGCCAGGGCAGGCAGCAGCAATGCAGCGCTGCCACCGCCGGCCTCGCAGGCAGCCAGGGACGCGTCCTCGCCCTGCAGAATCGGGGCCACCGGGGCTTCAGGCTGGCTCCCAGCAGGCGGGGCAGCGGTGCTCGCCACGGCAGGCCAGGCAAGGTGCCAGGGGCTCGGGCAAGGTCAGAGCCGTTCCTGCACTACGCCCGTAAGCAAGGAGGAGGCACGGCATCACTCCGGGAGGCGCTTGGGTTTGGGGGTGCCTGGGCTGTGGGTGCCTCCCCCGGCCACTGCTGGCCTCAATGACCTTGGGTGCATCACCTCCCCCTCGGTGCCTCGCACTCCCGCCGCACGCAGACCACCGCAAGCCCCGCTTCCCTCCCACCCAAACTCTGCGGCCAAAAGCACCGGAGCGCAGCACAAAGGGCGCAGAGCCCCGGGGATGCCCCAGGGGTGCCCCGGGGATCCGGCAGCCCTGGGCAGCGTGCAGCCGAGGCGCTGTGCTAGTGAGGAATAATGCAGCAGGCTGGAGACTCCTGCCGGTGGCTGCGCTGCCGCTCGGTGCGAGCAGGAGTAAGAGCGCTGCAGCAGCACCTCGCGTAGCAGCCAGCCTGCGCTCGGGAAGTGAAGTTTTTGCTGCAGCAGAGGAGCAGGCGGGGAGTCCAGCAGCGCCCTGCAGCTCCCCAGCGCAGGAGGCTGTGCCGTCGGACACTCTGCAGTGGGTGACACCCCGCAGTGGGTGACACCCCGCAGTGGGTGACACCCCGCAGCACCCCGGCCGCTTCCACTCGGAGGAGCGAAGAGCGCCCGTGCAGAGAAACAGAGGCACCGATACACTTGGAGACCACGAAGCAATGGGTGACACAGACTTATGTGTGTGTGTCCCCCCCCCCCCCCCCCCGCCCTCTATGCCACTGTCACCTTGCACCGCTGCCCGTCCCCTGCGCAGTTTGCAGAGCTCCTTTGGGATCACTCTTTAAAACTAGGCTGAGGGGAGCAGCGGTGTGCTGGGCACAGCACAGGGCTGCGGCACCCCAGCGTGACATCCCCGGCGCTGGACGGAGCCCCTCGGCACGGCTGCACCCTGCCGGCACCCAGCCAGCGCGGGGAGTGCTGGAGGATCCCGGGGATGCTGGAGCCACGGCGGGGGAATCCAGACGAAAGGTCTGTCTGGAGCTGGCTCCCGGCCAGGCCGCTAGGAAGAAGCCGTCAGTGCAGCGGGGCTGGGAGCTGCCCACGCCGGGGCCACGCCGCTCCGCGGGCTCCCCGCAGCAGGGTGGGATCCCCGCAGTGCTGCGGGAACAGCCCCGCGCCCCCGCCGCTCCCGGGGCCAGCACCCCAAGGGCACCCACTGCCCGGCATCCGCAGGGATGAGGAGCTGGAGCATCCCGCAGCGCCCAGGGGGCACCTTTGACCCGGCGGCACCGCGCGGCGTTCCCGGGCTGGCCCCGCATTCCCAGGGGGTCTGGCGCCGCCGGGAGGGTCCCCACGCCCCTGGGTGCTCCCCGCCAGTTCCGCAGCCTCCTGCACCACTGGCCGCCCCCCTCTCAACCCCTCCGGGCTCCGTCTCCAGTCACTTTCTGGGCGCAGCCCCCACGGGCAGCCCTGGGAGCCGTGTCCCGGGATGGCTTCCCGGGAAAAGCGGAGCTCCCTGCCCCTCTCCCGGCACCGGGACGCGGCGAGGTGCACTACCCGGTGACCGCGGCGAGTTCTCCATCCCACCCCACGATCACAGCTCGGGCGGCGGCGCCGGGACGGGCTCGGCGAGAGCTCGGGCGGCCCCGTCCCGCAGAGCCCGCGCCGCTGCGGCACCGGGGGAAACTTCGGCGGGAGTGCGGGCACTTACCGGCCGGGAGCCGTGCGCTGCGCTGCGGTCCGGGCGGGCCCAGGGGAGAGCAGAGGAGAGCAGAGGAGACGAGAGGAGAGCAGCGGCCGGTGCGGGGCGGGGCGGGGCGGGGAGGGGAGCGGTCGGTGCGGTCGGTGCGGGGCGGGCGGGCGGCGGGACCTGCGCGGCGCTGCGGCAGCCCCGGCCCCTCCGGGCTCGCGTGCGGCGGCTCCGCCAGGCTCCGCCCGGCCCCGGGAGCCCCGCCCGCGGCCCCGCCCGCGCACCCCGGGCCGCCCGGCTCCCCCCACCCCGGGGGCGCGCACCGGGCATCGCGCCGGGCATTGCACCGGGCATTGCACCTGGCATTGCACCGGGCATCGCACCGGGAATGGCACCGGGCATTGCACCGGGCATCGCACCCGGCATTGCACCGGGCATCGCACCGGGCACCGCACCGGGCAGCCCATCGGGCCGCCTTACGCCTGCCAGCGGGCACCCCGTGAGGTCACCTCACCCTGGGCACCGGGAAACCCCCATCGGGGCCACCTCGCAGAGGGCATTTCACACCAGCACCGGGCACCGGCGCCCCGCAGCGGGGTCACCTCACACCCAGCCCTGGCAGCTGGTACTGGCACACGGGCTGCCAGCAGGCACCTCGTGCCCGCCGCTGACACTGGGCACCAACACCAAACGCTTCAGGCACCTGGCACTGGTCACGCACAGTGGTCCCTTCTCGCCGCTGACCTTGCCCGGATCACCGCCCGTCCGTCACTCCCCGCTGCCGCCACCACGGCCACGGGGACCTGCCAACCCAGCCAGGGTCCTGCCATCCCAGCCAGGGACCTGCCGCGGCCACAGGAGAGGCGCTGGATGCAGCCGTGCTGGTGGCACCTCCACCGTGCTCCCCCAGATCCAGGGGGCTCCTGCGAACCCAGCTTTGGTTTTAGCGCCCAAACATCAGGAAAAAGCTGACGGGATTCAAGTTAGGAGCCCGGGTGGGGAGCAGAGGGCAGTGAGGGGGCAGTTTTGCCCCTGCTGTGGGATCCCCTTCCCATCAACGAAGTCTCCAGTGGGAAGGGGAGCCCTTGGACACCCCTTACTCTCCATACATGAGCCAGGGACAGGGACCCTGTGGGTTCACCCCAAACCACCACAGCTGAGGGTTCACCACCTCCATTCCAGCAGCCCCTGGTCCCATTGTTGCAGCCAGAGCACCTGAGCTACCCAGGGAGGTGACCGGCTGCTGCAGCCAGAGACACTCTGGAGAGGTGGTGCCTGGAGCAGGGACGGGGTCCCGAGGTCCCAGCCCAGCTGGGAGCTGCATCACTCCAAACCTCTGCACACCCCGCTTTTGCTGCAGCAAAACCCCCTCCCAGGCTCGCTCCAGCCCCGACACATCACAGAGACAGGCACGAGCTCCCAGCGGATGCTGCAGGCAGGGGAAGGCTCCTGCATGGGGGCCGTGTCCCCACTACAGCACCCCGGGGTGCTGGTTGCCCGAACAGAAGGGACCCTCCCCTGCCCATCACCCTTGAAAAGGGCGGCTGGGTGTCCCCAAACGCAGGAGTCCGTCTGGAATTGAAGCGTCAGCACCATCCCCTCGTGGTCCTTCTGCATCCCCCGCGCTCCCTCCGCCCCCATGGCAATTCCCGGAGTCACGATGCTGGGACCTTTCTGCTGCCCCCCTGCTCTCCTCTCCCGCCTGCTCTCCCCTCCTGCCCGCACAGGGTTGCAGTCAGCACAGGCCGAGGTGCACGGACAGGGCGCATCTCCGCGGACGAGGGGCCGGGAGTCACCAAAACCGGTCCCACTCTGCGCGTCCGGGGCCGCACCCAAGGTAACGAACTCGTGTGAACTCGGCGTGCGGGAGGAGCGGGAGCCGATGGGGAAGAGCCCTCTCCTGGCCCTGGCTCCGCCACTGCAGCCTCTCACAGCTCATCGCCACGCCGTCATTAATTAACGGCGCCCGAAGCAGCTGTCCCCGCTCCAGCATCGCTCTCCGGAGAGGAAAACAGATTGGAGCGGCCGCGGGAAGACCGAGCTCTCCCTGCCTGCTTCAGCCTCCAGCCGTGCTCTGCTGCAAGGCAGAGCAACTGGGTTTGCACAAGCGTCCCACCTCTGTCCCCTGTGCTGAGGTGGCATCTGTCACTGTCATGTCCTTTCAAATAGGAGATCAGATCAGACCTGGTGAGGCTAAAGGGGCCCTGGGAATGCCCATCCACCCCGAGGCCTCCTCACCTCAGGTAGGACCTGTCACTCCTGCCCCAGGAAAGGGACCTCCTGCTTTCCATGTCCTGAACTGCCAAGGTTCCAAATCAGGAGCATTTCTGCCCACCCCAGACTCTACAGGAGTGTGAGCTCAGGAGAGAGATCCCCAATCCCTAAAACTGCTCCCAGCATCCTGCAAAACAGCTCAGGTTTCAACCCAGGAGCCTCTGCTAAGGCTCCCTTCCCACATTTTGCAGGAAGGCAGCTACCAAGGGCGGGGTAGATACTTTGATGGCTTGAGCCCCTCTGCTCTGGAGACCAGCTAGGAGAAATGGGGGATGTTCAGCCTGGAGAGAGGCCATGGGAAGAACTTCCAGCTCCTAAAAGAGCTCCAGGAGAACTGGAGAAGGACTTTAGGACAAGGGCCTAGAGGGACAGGACAAGGGGGAATGGCTCCAAATTGCCAGAGGGCAGGGTTAGATGGGATATTGGGAAGGAAATCTTGGCTGTGAGGGAGGTGAGGCCTTGGCACAGGGTGCCCAGAGCAGCTGTGGCTGCCCCATCCCTGGAAACGTTCAAGGCCAGGAGCTTGGAGCAACCTCGGGATGGTGCAAGGCGTCCCTTCCACTGAGATGAGGCTTCAGGCCCCTTCCCACCCAAACCACCCCGTGATTCTGTGATGTGCACAGCTGCCCTCCCCTCTGCCACACAGAGGCACAGACACAGGACCAGGAGCCGACAGTACAGGAGATCACTTTATTGAATCCAATGGTGTTAGACAGACGACTGAGAAGAGACATGCCAGTTGGTGCGGGCAGTGTGGGCAGCAGGAGCTGACTCGGTGCAGGGCTGGATTTGTTTCTGTCTTTTCAGAATATCCTCAAGCCTTTTCCTGGCTTCCTTTTACGCTTCTTTTAAAATTTTTTTTCTTTGAAGTAAAAACAACTAATCGTGGAAAGAGTCCAGATGGTGTTTGTTTGTTCCCTATGATTGTTCCCGCAGCTATGTACAACGTGGGGCTGGGTCTCAACATCAGGTAGAAAATGGAGCGAGTTTACAAACGTGGAGGGTGCAAGGAAAAAGCAAAAACAGACAGGCGAGAGCAGTAGAAATCTGGACCAAAATCTTAAAGAGAAATTTAAAAAGTGCTATAAAACCCCTCGGCAGGAATACCATGCAGTTAAGAAACACAAAACCCAGTCAATTACACAGATAATCTAGAACAGGAATTTGTCCATTTCATCTTTTATTTAATTAAAAAAAGGTTGTTTGTGTTTAATAGAAAAAAGCTAAAATTGTAAGGTTCAGGCCACCAGGCAGCAGCAGCTCGAGGGGGCAGGAGGGTGAGGCGCTGGCATCGCCCACCTCCATCCCCTCCGGGGAACTCCCAGGGACTGTGGGCACCTTTGGGGGCAACTGGCACCTCCAGAGGGGCCAGATACCCTTGTGGGGTGATGCGCACCTTTGGGGACAACAGGCACCTTTGGGGGTGGTGGGCACCCTTGGATGTCAGTGCAATCCTTGGACCCCTTCCCTGGGGACAGAGGGGCTCAGCCCCCAGACAGCTGCCAGCCTTGGGGACACGAGGTGCTTGGTGTAAGGCAGGAGGGATCCAGCAGGACCTGGCTCCTCTGGCCAGGTAACCCCAGCCAAGCCCTGCACCTTGCTGATCCCAGGGCCCACTGCTGGCATGGCCCTTCTCTTTCCCTTGGAGATTCCTCCTGGATCACACCCCCATGGACACTGACCTCCAGCTGCTGGGGCTGAGGTGATGGGATGAGGGGCAGCCCTGACCTGGGGAGGGACGGGGCAAACCTGCAGGACCCAGGCCAGGGGACACTTAGCACTGGGGGATGGCTACAGTTTGGTCCAAGTTTGGGTGGCTCCCCAGAGGTGTCAGAAAAGAAAGCTCAGGCAAGGCTGCCCCTCCTCCCATGGGACTCCTCAGGGCACCTGAGCCCCCAAAGGTGCATCAGTCCCCTCCCACCCCGGGCACCAGAGTCCCAAGGAAGGTGTGAGGGGCTGGAGGGGGCAGCTGCCTCCCTACTGCTGACCTCGAGTGGCTGCTGGGCCGGAGTCTCATACAATCAGAAAAGAAGTCAGCACAGCACAGTCATCACAGAGTACAAAAAAAACCCAAAATCAGGGACAAGGCGCAGGGCCAGGCCCCCCCAACCCACACAGGGCGTTCCACGACAGATCTATGTACAGCGAGTCCTCGAGGGCAGCAACACAAGAGAAGGCAAACAGAGAGCCCTAACACCCAAGCCAGCACGGGGAGGAGATCCCGGGGATCCCCGTGGGGAGGGAGGGGCCGGGCTGGCCGGCCCCGGCGGCAGCAGGAGGCTGTGGAGGGAGGAGTGAGCACCATGGGGCGGCGAGGCGGGACACACCGGCCGAGAGCACCGAGGGCAGGGGGGGCAGCAGCCTCCGGGGGCACTGCGGGGGGGTGCCCGTTCCAGAGGGGTGGGAGGTGTCCCTAAAGGCCACACAAGCCATGGCACGGGGGGCTGAGGCTGCCCAGTCCCCAGCCTGGCAGAGTTTGGGGACAGGGTGGGCTCAGCCGATCTGGCCCTGGGGTCACCTCTCCTCCTATGGTCTCCCCAGGGCCCCGGATGAATGTGGGGGCTGAGCTGGAGGGCAGCAGGGAGGAGGGGTCCCCCAGAGCACAAGTGGGCACAGGACAGGGGTGTGGACCTGCAGGGCACCCCACAGCCATGGCTGGTGACAGGCAGCAAGGGTGCTGCAGGCAGCAGTCCCAGCTTGGACAGTGCCAGCACCTTCATTCCATCCCAGCCAAGCTGGCTTTGGGGACAGAGGACACTGCAGCTGGAGCAGGCTGTGCCAGCATTATCCCAAGCCCCACAGGCCCCCTTCCCACATGGCCAGGTATTAAGGCACCACGGCAGCACAGGGGCTGACCCTCTCCATGGAGTCCGGCCTTTTGACAATGCAGGCTAAGGCCAGGAGGACACATGGCAGCCCCAGGTGCCCCCAGAGCACCAACACAGACCCTGCCAGGCTGCAGGAAGGCACAGGGCCAGGGGGAGCAGGCAGCATGGGGAGCAACCCACAGCCCCGGTCCTGGCAGCACCAAGGGGGTGGGAGGCTGGTTGGGCCCCCCTCTACCAAGGGGACAGGGATGGCATCCAGCTGCCCAGGGCTGGGGCAGCAGCAGCAGCCTCCCCATGCCCCAGTACCTCAGGGAGGGGATGCCCTGTGGCATCCCAGCCTGGTGGGAGACACTGTCCCCATGCCCTGTGCCTTTGAGGAGGAGGGAGTTGCCATGTGAAGGGCTGCTCTGGGAGCCTCCTGCTGCCACCCGCCTCCACACGGGCCTCCAAGTCCCATCTCAGCCAACCTGTGTGGCCTCAGGAGGTGGGTTCAGGGACTGGAGATTGTCCAGTGAGCACCAGTTTTGTGACAGAGGTGGTTTGAGTGGTGAAACCAACAGCTGCAAAAGAAACCAAAGGGGAAGGGCACTGCTGCCAGGGAAGCAGTAGGCAGTAGGCACCAGGCCACAGGCTCCAGGCCAGGAGAGCGAAGAACCAGAACAAAAAAAGGGACCAAAGCAAAGTCTGGACTCGGCCAAAGGAAAAGGGGAGGGGGGGAAACAAAATAAAATAACCAAAGCAGGGTGTTTGGGCTGTCCTAGTCACAGCGGCTGCCGTGCAGGTGGAACGGGGAATGCACAGAGAGCAGCAAGAGCCACGCTCCCCTTGGCTGGCACGGGCTGGGAGCTCCACACTGGAGGCCCCCGTGGCTTTGCCCAGCAGGCACAGAGGGAAGCAGAGCCCCTCATGCCCATGTGCTCATCCTGCAGCCCCAGCTCCTCCTGTGCCCCCAGCTGTGGCCCAGGTGGCTCCCGTGGGGTCCCTGCCCCACACAGGGGCCTTCCTGCAGCTCCTGGGAGCGGGGGCTCAGTCAGCAGTCGCCTTGGTCCCAAAGCCCAAGAGTTTGTAACAGAGACAGAAAAAACCAAGAAGAGAAACCAGGATTCTCCTACCCCCAGGGTTGGGAGGGGAGATGGCAACTCATGCTCTTTCACAGACGAGCTGAGTTTCCCCAGGCTCCACCAGGACACGCCAGAGCCCTGCTCTTCTCCTTTGCGCCTGCTCGCCAGCCCCACGCTCCTGGATGCCAAAGGAGAAGGAGAGCAGCCCAGCAGCAGCTCCCCTCCACCTGGGCTGGCACTTCTGGGCCTCACAGAGTCGACTGCAGGTCGGGGTCCACCATGGTCTCACGGTCTGGAGACTCAATGTAGTTGGCGGCTTCCTGGAGCTTGAGCAGCATGGCCATCTGTGGGGACAGGAGGCCTGCAGGTGACTGGGGAGGCCACTTGGCTCTCCTTGCCCTCCCAAACCAGCCTTGCTGGGAAGCTCCTTAGAGGGTTAAGCAAATCCCAGAGAAGCTGCAAAATCCCTCCCTTGCGCCAGGATCCGGCCTCGGGCACAGCTGGAATGCTCAAGACTCGGTTTACCAAAGCAGCACCAGCTGGCATCACCTGTGGCATCACCTGTGGCAGCCAGTCAGCCAGCAGCCTCTCCAGGTGACACATCAGGCCATGTAGGAGCACATGTGTGCCTGCCTGTGGCTCTGCAGGTGGGCATGATGCCTCGTGGAGTGTCCTGGTGTGCAGCCCACCAGCCAGTGCCACCACCCCGCACCCACTGCTCCTCCCAGGAGCACAGCGTGTTTCTGCATCCCCAAATCAGGCTTTTCACACCGAGAATGAGCTGGGGAAGCGAAGCTCCACCCTGCCCTGCCAGCAGCTCCTCCCAGCAGCTCCTCCCAGCTTCCCCCGCTGGCCAGGCTGCGTACCAGCGGGTCGGAGTCCAGGGAGCTGGGCGTGGTGTCCTTCACGGTGCGCTCCTCGGGGGGGGACACGGCGCTGTGGGGCCCGACGGTGGGCGGGGGCAGGTGGTACAGCTTGGACTGGTCCTGCTGCGCTGATGGCCAGGGCAGGGTGTCCCGCACCCACTCCACGGGGTCCTCCCAGGCTGCCTTCTGCCCATGGACCTGTGGCAGGGAGGGAGCAAGTGGCAGCCGCCTCCTCAGTCCCCCTGAGCCCCCCAGGGCAGTGCTATGTCCCACAACAGCCACAGGGGCTGACAGAGATGTCACCTGCACCCACAATCCCAGTGCCTCCTCTCTCCCCCAGACCCATGACAGCTGCACCAGTGTGTCCCCGCACTGGTTTGCACTCCCACGTGCCAGCAGCTCTGGCTACCTTGAGCCCATCCTTCGCCCCCTCCTGCAGGTAAGGGATGATGGAGTTGTTCCACAGGTCGATGAACCAGGTCCGGAAATCCTCAATTCCAATAGGGCAGGAGAGAAAGAAGCAGGGACCTGTGGGGGAAGGCAGACAGCGGAAATGGGAGCTGGGAAATGGGACAGTGGAAACGACCCCTCCTCCAGTCACTGGGCCCAAGGCTCACAGCACTGAGGTGGGCACACCTGGCTGGCAGGGTGCCCTTGGGAACAGTGACTAGGCACCATCCACCTGCAAGGCAGGCAGACAGCATCTCCCGGGCGAGGAAGGGGGCTGCCAAGTTCAATCTATCCCCCAAATGCCTGGTGAGGCACGGGGGATCCATCTGGGAAAGCACAGCTCCTCCATGCCCAGGAAAGGGTGCTGGCAGCCTTGGCTGACACCCCTAGTGACAGCTCCCAAAGGAACAAAGACCACCCGAGGAGGAGCAACACCCGTATGCATCATCCACCAGCTGTGGTTTGTGGGACTGGGAGACACAGGGAACACGTCAGCCCCCCTGAGCTCCTCTGGGAGGTTTGGTCCCGGTCCCCAGGGCTCCTGGCAGCCCAGGGCAGAGGAGGAAGGTGAGGCAAGGCCGTACCGATGAGGAAGTCGGATGTGCTGTGTTTTTCCAGGAAGGTGTGCAAATGGTACCAGAGCTTGGGCACCCAGTCCAGCACCCGCAGCAGCTCCTCTTTGTTGGCGTTGATGTCCGTGTCCGACTCCAGCAGCTTCCGCCGCAGGTAGCGCACCAGGAAGCCATTGGCCGGCTCCACGTTGTTGGAGAAGGTCAGCATCCTGAGGAGGAACTCCGGTGGTCAGGGCTGGGTCTCCACAAGCTGCCCTGCTCCCCAATACTCTTGGGGTCCCACCCTGCATTTGCCTGAGGTTGGGGAATATCAGGTCCTTCTGGGATGGCAGGGACAGGCCTGGGGCTCAGTCTCAGTCAGGGTTCCCAGTCACAGGATGTGACCACAGAAAACGCCCAGGTGCAAGTGATGGCTTCTGTTCCCCCCAACCCCACAAGGCTGATGCCCAGGGATGTCCAATTCCTACCTGAAGCTGAGATGGAGGCCGTGGTTTGGGGTCATCTTCACAGGCTGGTTGGTAGTGCCAATGATATAAGGGCTGAGTGAATGACAGAGAGACAAGGTTCATGAGAAAAAGCCTCAGAGTCACCCCTGCCCAAGGCAGAGCTGACGTGGGCACAGCAGACACGAGCAGCCTCACCCCCACAGTCCAGTGACCTCGGTGGGAGCAGCGTGTGTGCCGTGGGGCTGCGCTGCAGGGCTGCAGAGGGGCCCTCACCATTTGTGGTACTTGCAGGTGAGCGCCCCGTTGACGAGCTCGCTGATGGAGCCCGCCTCGCTGAGGTCATCCAGGAGGATCACCAGCGGCACGTCCGCCGTGCCCGTCTCCCGGTCGATCTGGTTGGCCAGGTTGGACAGGTACAGCTGTAGATCCTGGAACAAAGAGGCCAAGGTGTCACGTGCGGGGCCAGGGCACGACGGCCACGGTGACCACGGAAGCGGTGCCCACAGGGACACTGCTCACCTTGCAAGACTGCTGGTGCATGTTGAAGGTGCTGACGATGCCCTCGGTGACGTCCCGACCCGAGCGCTCCACCAGGTACTCGGCCAGGCGGTTGGTCAGGTAGGTCTTGCCGGTGCCGCTGGGCCCCGAGAGGATGAGGCGGCGGTGCTTCAGCAGGAGGCTGATGTAGTGCTGCATCATGGGCTTGGGGATGAGCGTTTCGAACACCAGGCTGTCCACGCACTTCTCCTTCAAGCCTGCGGGCAGGGGAGGGCTGAGGGTCCCACTCACACCCCGCAGTACCCTGGGACAGCAGGGAGGTGGCAGAGCCGTGGAGCCCCCCTGCCACACTGACCTTTGAGCGTCACCACCACGCTGGTCAGGCCCCGGCGGCACAGCGGCAGCTCCGGGGGCTCCGTGTCCAGCACCCGCTTGATGTGGCTGATGCTGTAGCCGTAGACAGACTCGGTGCTGAGCCCCAGCGTGGAGGCAGGATCCATCTTGGTGATATAATCCTGCATGGAGAAGGACGGGACTGTCAGTGCCCCTTGAGGGCTGGCAGAGGGCAACTCCAAGAGAGCTGGGGAGGACCTGGGCCAGGGAATAGCAGGCCTGGTGGAGCAGTGTCAAAGGATGGCTTTTTAAAGAGTGTTCTTCATGCTCCCTACCTTGAAGACCTGGCAGACAGCCTCATCCAGCATCTTCCAGTCTACCTTTCCGCTCACCTTGGTCCACCCCAAGAAAAACTCCTGCTGCTTGAGGTCCTAGGAGCCAAGGCAGAAGTGTGCAGTGCTGCAGCACCACATCCAGCCCCGGGAGGCATCCTTTGCCCCTTTGTCAGGCCGTGACACGGTGACAGCTCAGGCTCCCCAGACAGCCCACACTTACTTACCCCCTTGATGATGTGCTGGGGCGGCATGCGCACCACGATCCGCAGCGTCAGCTCATCCTTCTGGGTGCCAGCGCTGACAGCATCCATGGGGGACACGTCTGGGGATGGAGCAGAGAGGCTGTGCTGCCCAGAGCCGAGCCACTGGGCCCGGCTATGCCCAGCCAGAGGCAAATCCTGCTGTGGCTGACAGCGGCACTGGCAGCATGACAGATGCCCGGCTCACTGCAGGTGAGCAGCAGCACGTTGCCACCACACACACTCCTCCCTGTCTCAGCCCTTCCCCATCTGCCAGCAGCTCTATCACCCTACCTGCATCCCCCAGGCTGGGGCTGAAGGCGTGGCCAAGGGTGAGACCCAAGGAGCGCCGTGGTGACGAGGAGGCCGATGTGCTCGTGATATGGCTGGGAACAGAACCTGGCACTGCTGAAGGCCCTGGGGCCACCTTGAGACGGTCGTTCTCGGCCTTCAGGAGATCCACCTCCAGCTGGGGCAGAACAAGGGAGGGCACAGGGTAAGGAGCTCTATGTCAGCAGCACCCTGGGGTGCAGCACAGTGGTGAAATGCAGGGACTGTGGGCACCCTGGTCCTGAGAGCAGACAGGCTGCTGGAAAGGGTCCTCACCTGCATGTTGTGCATGGTCTCCCGCAGCTGCTCCAGCTGGTGGGCTGAGTTGAGGGCCTCCAGGCGGATGTCTGTCAGCTTCATCTCCTTCTCCCACAGCTCTGAGCGCAGCTCTGACACCTCCTTCTTCTCGGGCTCGCCCTCGCTGTGGGCCTGGAAGAGCCTGGGCCAAGGAAGAGACCAGGTCTCACACGTGGCTGTGGCAGGAGCCTGCAGCCTCTGCCACTGGCCCTCCCTGGCCCCACATACTCAGCCGTGTCGATGCCCACTGAGGAGGATGTGGAGGACTTGATGGAGGGCGAGGCAGTCTCTGTGGAGCCATGCTGTAGCTTGGGGGAGGAGGGGGCTGACGAGTCTGGCGTGGCAATCTCCTCAATGTCCGAGTAGGATGAGGCTGATTTGGGGCCCTTCTTGATGCTGAAGGCCTTATTGAAGGAGCTGCGTAGCTACAGGAGAGGGTAACGTTCTTGTTAGAGACAAAGTGCAGCCTTGCAAGCAGAGACCTGGCCTGGTCCTGCCCTGTCTGTCCAGGACCCACAGACAGTCCCAGCTGCAACCAGTACAACCACACCCATCACAGAGGCAACACCACCACCATGCTGGGGAAGGCTGCAGCCTGACCCCGCTCTGCTGGCACAGATGGGGTGCACAGCCCTTTGGGCAACACTCACCCCAGCCTGGATGGTACCAGAGCCCCAAAGAGTGGGACCCATGTCCTGGTCAGTATGTCTCCCAGCCCTGCTCCCCACCATCACCTCCACCAGGCTGTTCAGGCACGGCACCAGCACCCTGGTCCATCAGGAAGTGCCAATCCATCCCCACATTCACCCCACCACAGCCATTTCAGCCACAGGCATTTATTTACAGGGATGTCCCTTGCTCTAGCCATTGCAGAGCCAAGGTCCTGCCCCACACCTTCCTCTGCCCCATGGATCCAGCTGGAAGCACAGAGGGGCAGCCAGCCCTCCACAGAGCATGCTGGTGTCTCATCCAAGCATGCAGCATGCACACAGCACACACAGAGCAGCAGGTGGGTGAGCAGTGGGCTGGGGCCAGGGAGGGAGATGGACACTGCACAGGGACCAAACTGGACCCAAACTGGGTCCTACCAGCTGGTGGGAGAACAGCAGGATGGGCACCCTGGGCTCACAACATCTGCCCTGGAGTGCCAGGGCCTGCTCCAAGGGAAGGTGGGAGAAAAAAGGGTGGAGAACACACAGGATCCAAATCCCCACAGGCACCAGCAGACTGCTCTAGAGTGTCCCCAAAAGCAAAAGCATTGCATTTCAGTGTAAACAAAGTAGCTATCCAGCTCTGCTGCTGGTGGAAGCAGGAAAGCACTGAGCCCTATGCAGGTGTTGGCAGGGACAGAGCCACTTGAGACCACGTCAGGCAGCCCTGGAGAGGCAGAGATGGGCAGTGCACCCCACTGCCCTCAGTGACACTGGCAGGGCTGCACCAAGGTACCCATTCCAAAAGATCCAGTTACAGGAAGTCAGGAGAGTGCCTGCCTTCCCTAGACAAGAAGGGGACTGTTCCCATCCATGGGTCAGGTCCCAGCTGAGCCTTTCCTGCTGCCTCTGGCAATTCAACCCCCTTCTTGTGGGTGCATATTTATCCTTAAGGAAGCATAGCAGCCAAGATGGGCAGTGCCTGGCTGGGGGCCCAGGATGGCCTGTGGTGGGGTTAGTGCCAGTGGGATGGATGGGATGGGGAGTGTAGGAGCACTGTCCCATGAAATGGAGCAAGGGCCCTGGCTGGGCACAGCATGTGGTGGATTGGACAGCGTGGGACTTACCTCGTACACCTGGAAAAAAAGGGTTGAAGTCAGCATAGGGGGAGAGAAACAAAACAAAGCAAGACTTAATCACACATCCAGCTCAGAGCTGCCTGGTGCAGGGAAGGGGCTGCCCAGCCAAGGTGTCAGCCCTCCACACTGTCAGAGCCTGCGTGCGCAGGAGGGAGACAGGGGGGAATACACAAGGAAGCAGGCATGCAGGGCCAGGGCTGGGGAATGCCTGAAGGGGCTGGAGAAGTCCCAGCTGACAATTCAAGACATAAATCCATGGCAGTTACACTCTCCTCACCAATGCTGTCCCCAGGGGACATGGGGCACCAACACTACAAGGCCAAGGCAGACCGAGAGCAGCTGGTTTGTGGGGCTGACCCCGAGCAGACCCTGCCAGTGGCTCCCCAAGCCCCACTTCTCCTGCCAGTGCCCCATCCAACCCACCCAGCTCTTCTTCTTCTTCTTCTTGGCGTCGGCGTCCTTGCTGCTGCCGATGCTGGAGTGGCTGGTGATGCTGTTGAGGCTGGAGATGCTGTCAGAGGAGTTCTGCCGCTTGATGCGTAGCTCTGGGGTTTGCCAGAGAAGCAGGAGAGATTGGGAAAGGAGGGATCAGCCACCTGCAATTGTCCCAATGCCAGAGCACCCTATGGTCCCCCCTCCCTACACCAAATCCCTCCTCCTACCCAACACCTTCTGAGCTCTTGGAGCCACCTTGTAACAATGACACAGGGCTCAGACACCACATGGGTGCTGCCAGAGAGATGCCCAGGGCAGGTATCACCCTGCTGCTGTCCCAGGCCATCTCCCTGACAGCCCCTTGCACTCACCCTGGGGTTTTGGGGCTAGAAACAGCACTTATGGGAACAAAGTCAAGACCAACAGGCAACACTGGCTGTTGGCAAAGGGCCTGGCAAGAAGGTCCCCCAAGACTGACCATCAACCATTCCCCTACATGCCAGCACTGTGACCTCCCATGGTGACAGCTCCAGCTGTCCATCCCTGGGCTCAGATGCTCAAGGATCCCAGGGGGGGAAAAACTGCTGCCCAGGGCACCCTTCCTCCAGATGAACTTCCCCCATGAGAGGGTGTGTCCTGGGGCCCTGTGCCAGCCCCAGCAGGAGCCTCCCAGCTCAGGAAGGGCAGCAGAATCATGCCTTACCTTTGGGGGTGACATCAGTGCCATTCAGAGCACCCTGGATCACAGCCTGGGCCTCTGAGTTCTTCTTCTTCAAGAAGTCAATGGTCTCTCGCAGGTCCAGCAGCTCGGTGTCCTGGGGCAGCAGGGTTGGGAGCCATGGAGTGCATCCTGACGGTGGAGAGCCCACCCCAGGAGCACCCTTGGGGCAACCACCCAAGTCCAGCACCCCCCAAGCCCCAGGAGCCCCAGGAGCCCCGTGACACACCCACCTTCTCCTCGGCAGTCTCGGCCAGGTGCCGCAGGCGGGATGTCATGCTCACCAGGCTCTGCTCGAAGGCCGCCACCAGGTTGGCCTGGGAGAAGCGGAGGAACAGGTGAGCCCCCACATTTGGGTGCAAACCCACGGACAGGTGAGCACCCACTGCCAGGCGTGGGACACAAAAGGCTGAAGGGGAAATCGGGGCTTCCATGGGCACATCCAGCACCAGCCCCACGCCTTGCACGGGTGCCCCACAGGGGCTCCCATGGGCACTCACATTGGCAGACAGCTGGGAGGTCAGCGTGGCCACCTTCTCCTGCGAGGACTCCAGCTCGCGGCGCAGCTTGCGGATTTGCTGTGGGGAGAGAGCAGGGAGATGAGAGGGGCCAGGCACTCGCCCTCACTGGGGGCAGGGGCAGGTGTCAGCAGAGGCTGTGGGCTCACCTCAGACTGCATCTTCTCCTCAGCCTGGCAGCGTGAGAGCAGAGAGGGACAGACAGAGGCAGGCAGTCAGGGGGGCAGCGAGGGGCACAGACAGGCTCAGGCACAGACAGAGGCATGCAGAGAGCCCCCCCAGCCCCACCCAGCCCCCCCCAGCCATGCAGAAAGAAGCGCAGCACGGAAGCAGCTCTTACGGAGGAGTAGGTGGAGGACGCGCTGGAGGCCAGGGACAGCACCGATCCATGAACTGCAACACAGGAAAACCCAAAGTGTCAGGGTGCCCTGGAGAGCATCACCCAGGGGCTACAGGTCAGCTGGCTACAGGGGTGGAGGGCTCTGAGGTGGCCTAGGGGAGGTACAGGGTGGCATGGCTGCTGCTCAGCACTGCCCGTTTCTCACTGCGTGCCTGGTGGCCTCTCTGGGCCCAGAGGAGGGAACACCCTCCACCTGCACGCTCCTCTCTGGGGAACCTGGGGGCTCTGCTGCCCTCCCTCTCTGCTTGGATCCCCTCCTCCCCCGTGTCACAGCAGCCTGGGGGCAACCCAAGGACACTGAGTACCCACGGGAGTCAGGGCAGACCCAGGGCTGATGCCAGCACAGAGTCCAACAGACCCCCCAGCGTTGCTGCCCTTGCTCTGGTGCCAAGAACGGGACACACCGACCCATCCAACAACGCCATGGCAGCACCAGCAGGAAGGGACAAGAGTGCAGGGAGCCCCACCAACCCTCTGCAGCCCCCTCTGCCTGGGCAGGAGCGCAGCACACTCTCACCATCGTCCACAGGGTCCCGGAAAGAGCCCGAGCGGATCATGCCCTTGGGCTTGTCGGCCAGGGAGAGGGTGCTGCCCATCTGGGAGGTGCTGTACAGCTCGAAGGTGGAGTCGTGGGTGGGGATGCTGTTGGAGCGGGTGATCCGCGGGGCTGAGGTGGCAGTGGGGCTCACTGCAAGGAGAAAGTGGGGAGGAGGCAGGGTCAGAGTCACGCTGGGGACCTGGCATCAGGATGGGGAAGCAGGACTGGGAGCCATCCACGAGAGCTGTGATGCAGTGAGGAAGCAGGGATTGTGGTCCCAAAGCAGGGAGGGGCCAGGGAAAGCTAAAAGGCACATTGATGCTGGGAAGACCTGGACACCAGCACCCAGGTAACCACAGGGCTGAAAAACAAATCCATTGTCCCAGGGCCAAGTGGGTACCACTATGCCACAGCCCACCACCTGCAGGGGCAGGACTGGAGCCTGCTGCCCCAAATCTGTCTGCCTGGTCCCTCCAAACCCTCCAGGAACATGCAGGTCCTGGTCAGATCAGGGTAGGGCTTACCCCCTGCCCTGCCAGGCACCCCCAGAGATGCAGCTATGGCCTGAGGCCCAAAGTTGGATGAGGTGCCCTGAAGCAGAGGTGACGGACATCCCTGGCCCCAATCCAGCACCTGAAGCACCAGGTGCTGGCGTTGGTGGTGTCAAGGAGACAAGCAGCGCCCAGGGGAGCACCAGCACATCAGGCAGGGAGCACGGGGAGCAGAAGGGCAGGGGCTGGCAGCGGAGGGCACTGACCGATGCTGGTGAGCGGACCCTTCCCGACCAGCGCCATGGGGAGGGCGGGGGGCGAGGGCAGCTCCTGCTGCTCGGCCGGCTCGGGGAGCCCGCTGGCCGCGTGCGAGTGGCGCCGCTCCTTGGCCTCCTCCTGGGAGTGGAGCTGGTACCTGGGGAGCCACAGACAGGCACGGTGAGACCGACCGGCACCGTCCAGCTCCTGCCCAGCTGCCCACACTGCAGCCCAGCTTCCCTTGCTCAGGGGCACTGCCCTGGAAAGCTTCCCCCTGCCCACCCCAGCACCAGCCAAAAGTGATTTGGGCTCTTTTACCTCAACCCCTTCTTGGGCAGCGTGTTCCTGTCGCGGTTGGCACTGGAAGGGAAGGAAAGATCAGTGACATCCCTGCACAGACCAGGGAAGGAACCGTGGGGATTTAGCAGCAGGGACAGGGAGCTTTTCCCTAGAAATGTAGCAGGAAGAGACTCTGAAGCAGGCAAAGGACATGGCAGAACAGCGGGGAGCAATGTGAGCCCATGAAGGTGCCACAGCAGCCCACCAGCCTCCTTCCAGCCATACCTGTCCAGATGGGTGAGCCGGGGGCTCCCACTCCAGCCCAGCTCTCCTGCCTCTTCTTCTTCCTCTTCCTCCTCTGTGCTGGCAGGGGCTGCAGCAGCAGGGGTGGGGGTGGTGGTGCTGCCCCCTGAAAAGGCACTGGGCAGGCTCATCGGCATCTGCAGGGACTCCATGCTGCGGTGAAGGCCGGAGAGCTTGGGGTACATCCTGCCCTCCTTGGGGACACTGAAGCCACCCATGAGCTCCAGGCCCTGGGAGAAGCTCGCCGAGTTGATGTTGAGGATGGGGGCAGGGCTGGGGCTGAAGCAGGGTGTTAGGTGCCCGCCGGCCGGGTGCAGGTCCTGGAGCTTGGCAGTGTGAGGGGTGTGCAGCTCGCTGGAGGAGGGCAAGTCCAGGCTGTTGGAGTTCACCTTGTCCAAGTTGGCCAGCGAGGGAGGCTTCACGTAGGTCTTGGCAGCCGCTCTGGAGGGGGGAAATGGGTAAGGAAACAGATGAGACTCAGGTACTGGTGGTGGGCACAGCCATGCCAGGCACCTGCTGCCCTCGGAGGTGGAAGGACCATACCTGAGAGGTGTAGGGGGCAGCTCAGCCACCTTGGCTGCTGGCGGGAGGTTGGCCTGGGCTTTTGGGGTGCTCTCAGGCGAGCTGGCACTCTTCAGGGTGCTGCACTCCGAGTCAAGCGCCACTGCCTTGGCCTTGGCCTTCTCCTTCTCACGGTCTGTCTGGTTCACAGGGGCCGGTGTGCCACGGCCAGTGCCAACCTTGGCTGGCTCCTTGAGCCGTGACACGGAGATGCCACCCTGCTTGGTGCTGAGCAGGCTGGGGTCAATGCTGCTGCTGACCGGCCGGGCTGCGCTGCGGCCCCCGGTCACACTCATGGAGCTGGACTTGGCCGGCCGGGGCAGGCTGCGGTACTGGATGTTGGAGCGAGCCCCCGGCGCCAGGAACCCAGGCTCAGGTGCATTGGAGACATCCAGGCTCGTTTTCCTTCCACTGACTGGCTTAACAGGGATGCCAGAGCTCTTCTGGACCTTGCCGAGCGTGGCCGAGCCCCCAGCCTGCATGACAGTGGCCGTGCCAGTGGCAGGAGCTGGTTTCTTGTAGCCAAAGGAGCTGGAGGAGGAGGGCCGTGCAAGCCCTGACGGCGGCTTCTTGGCGTCCGTGGTGCGGTCGCGGCCGGCATCGGAGGAGGAGCGCTGCAGGCCCGTGTTCTTCACTGACAGCTTGCTCTTGTCAGTGACTTTGGTCTCTGGCTTGCCTGGTGGCAAGGAAGGACAGGTTAGTGTCCCTGGAGGCTTTGGAAGTGAACATTTGGAAGTGAACAAGCCCGGACACCACGGGCACCAGAGATGTAGGGATGTGATGAAGAAGGGACGTGCCAGACCCCAAGTGCCAGCCTGGTGCGTGGGCGTGAGACAGGCACAGACCCCCAACCTGCCTGCAGCCCGCAACACAGCCCTGCCTCTGCTTCCAGCCCACACCCAGCTCCTGGGTCTGAGCACAGCTACAGGGAATCCCATGGCCCACATGCTTGGGGAAGGCACACAAAGACACCACCCAACCTTCTCCCCGTCAAAGGAGCTGGACCCTGCCCAAACTGGTTTTTACCTGCCACTTTGAGGGCGCTCTGGGCCGTGTGGGTGATTGGGGAGGTCACAGCTACTGGAGGAGTCTTGCCCTTCTTGAGGGAGCCCGGGGTGCCCAGGCTGACAGGTTTCTTCAGCTCCCCACCCTTTGGCCCCTCCTCACCGCCCTCCGAGGGCTCCCGCCGCCACTTGGAGGAGCCATGCTCCATCTTGAGGCTGCTGCTATCGTAGTCCAGCTTCTTGGGTGCCTTCTCGTCGCCCTCACCGTACCAGCTCAGCCCGCTCTCCGCCAGCGAGCGCTTCTCCGAGTCCGTGCGCAGCTGGGGACAGAGCAGAGTCAGGAGCACTCCTGGCACCCACCCCAAACCCACCCCCAGGGGACATCAGCCAGCTGGGAGAAGGACACAGCAGACACCCTGTGCTGTCCCTGTTTCCTCACACTGGCACCCTCCAGGCCCTCTTTGCCACTGGTGGTGGCAGAAAGCTGGGGCGGGTGCCGGGAAGGGTCGGGGTGCCCCTGGCACCTACCGCTATGGCCGAGTTCCTGCGCGAGGCCGTGGGGGTGGAGGGCAGCGAGTTGAGCGAGGAGCTGGCATTGAACTCCTCCGAGCTGAGGTTGTCGGAGGCATCGCTGAGGCCACTGCTGATGGAGCTGCTCTCATCCCAGCTGTGAGGGAGAGACAGCATCAGACCCCTGCTCAGCCCAACGGGGTCCCACCACCCGCGGGATCTCCCCGCTCCGGGGGCTGCCGGGGCAAGAACCAGCTCCTGGTAGTGCCCATGGCAGGGCCCATGGCTGGCTCCAGCCCAGCCTGGCAGGGGCTGGTGCTCCTCTGGCACACAAACCCCAGTAACCCTGCCTCTCCCCATTAAGGCTCTGTGGAGCTTTGGTGGGGTTGGAGGGATGTTTGTAGCTCAGGGAAGCCAGCACCCACGCCACAGGGCTGGCAGCATCACGGCTGGCAACAAGCCCCCAGCAACCTGCTCTGCCCCTGGAGGCAGGCTGGGATTGTCAGAAAGGGCAGGACTGCTGGAATAAACAAACCAACCACCCTGTAGCACCCACCCTTCCTGGGGTGGTCCCCACCCACTGCACCCTATAGCCCCTCTCCAGCTCCCAGCAGCCAGAGGCAGCAAGTCTGGGATCTGCTGCTGTGCTGAGGTGGCTGCTCCATGCCAGGGCTCAGCCAAGTGTGCAGAAGCCCATCTGCAGGGCCATCAGTCAGCACCACAGTGGGGCAGCAGCTGCCTGGGTGCCCCAGGGGCACAGCTGGTTCCACAGCACAGGGCTGTGCCCATGGTGATCTGGCACAGACAAGCAGAGAGCACCTTCCAGCAGGATGAGCACAGCACCTTTCAGGTCAGCAGCTGAGTAGGTCAGTGAGGCCTTGCAGCCTCCAAGGGCCTCTGAGAGGCTGGGGGAGACAACAGTGGAACAGGCTGCCCAGAGAAGCTGTGGCTGCCCTGTCACTGAAATGTTCAAGGTAAGTTTGGATGGGGCTTGGAGCAATCCCATCTAGTAAAGGTGCCCCTGGCCATGGCAGAGAGTGGCACAAAATGCATTTTAAGGTCCCTTCCAACCCACACCATGCCATGATTCTGTGACAAGCTGTGGTGTAGGAATGGGGCACAGAGCTGGGAGCTGCAGCCAGCCCCAGGCCCTGCAGGAGATGCCTGTTCCTCTGCATTGGGGCCACAGAGGTGCAAGTGAAGCCCAGCAACCACCAGAGCCCCAACAGCAGTGGCAGAGCAAAAGCAACAGCCAGCACCATCCCTGTCTGATGCCCAAAGCTCACGGAGCAACAAAAGCAGCTCCAGCAACATTAGACCTGCACTGCGTGTCCTGCTCTTTCCATCAGGGAGAGTTCATCAGAGACTGGCCAGAGCCAGGATGAACACAGCCCCCTGTGCCCCCAGAGCAGCTTTTGGGACAGAGCCAGCAGGTGCTGCTGCCCAGGAAGGGATTTCAATAGGATCATGCACACAGGATGTGCTGCTGAGCTCCTCAGCTCCAAGGCATGTCTCACCACCAGCCCCATGCCTAGGGTGAGTTCTCACTGGGACAGAAATCCCCACCCCTGAGCCTGCAGCATCTCCCAGCCTGGCATCACCTGGCAGAGGGCAGTGCCAGGAGGGAGGCCAGGCTTCGTAGGGCTGTGTCCTAGGTGACACAGCTGGGGCCACATGTGGTGCTGGGTGTCTCAATCTGGCAGGGAAACCCCCAACACTCTCCCAGCCATGCATGCAACACCCCCACTGCCCCAGGCATCCAGAGAGCCACTGAGAAAGGGGCACAGGGGTCAGAAGTTAAGCCAAGGCAGGAGGTGACTCCAAATCCTCCTTGACAACCCTGTGCCAAGAAAAGACAACATCCCAAAATCACCAGAACCATGGGGTGAGGCTGGGGGGCCACAACGCTGGGAGGGTGTCTCTGACTCTCTCATGGGGCACACGGATGGGGCACTGAGGGATCCCCAAACTGGTACGTGTATGCCACAGGCAGCACAGCAAGGAAAGCCTCAACCCAGCACCACCGGCCCCACAGCAAGCACAGCCGCCGGGAGCACGGCCGAGCCCTGGCACCTCGAGCGTCCTCCGGAACCCACAAATGACACAAAGCTATGTCAGAGTGTCACTCCGGGGCAAAACTGACCCCCTGCTTTGTACTCCATCCCCTCCATCTTCCCCAGAGCCCTTCCCAGCTCCTGCAGACGATCCCGCACCGAACCCACCCATAAGCGGCCCCGCGGCAGCTCCCGGGGACCGGGATGCTCAAGGGCAGCGTGTCCGTCCCGCGCGCTCCGCGGCGCCGGCGGGCGGACGGGACCCGCTGAGGACGGGATGGTCCGGCACGGCCTCGGAGATGAGCACCCTGGCCTCAGCCCCGGCGCGGGGAGGAGGCGGCACCGGCAGGGAGCGGGGGAATGGATTGGGACCGCGGTGCGCGGGGATGCTCCGCTCCGCTCTGCGCCGGCCGCACCCCGCGCTCGGAGCCCCGCGCTCGGCAGCGCTGGGGTCAGCCCCGACGTCCGGGGGCAGCGGAGCCTCGGGAGCCCCGCGGAGGCTCGGCCCGGCCGTATTGCAGGTGCGGGGCGGGGGCCGGGGCGGAGGATGGGGGTGCCGGGGCGGAGGCTGGGAAGGCCGGTGGGAGCCGCCCCGATGCCGCGATGCCGGGGTGCCGGGCGCGGCCGCGCTGCCCCGACCCCCCCCTTTCCTCCCCCCCGCCCCGGAGCGCGGCCGAGACAAAGCACCGCCCGCGGAGCGGCCCCGGGGCGCGGGGCTTTGTCTGCCGGGGCCGAGCTCCGGCCGCGCCCCCGCCCGGTGCCGGTGCGGTGCGGTTCCCCGCCCGTGCCGTACCTGCTGGCCAGGCGCGGGGCGCGGCGCGGCCTCCCCGCCCGCAGCATCGTGCTGCCCGCGACGCGGCGCGGCCCCGCCGGGCGGCCGAGAGGGGCGGGGGGCGGCGGGACCGCCCCGCTTGCCCGCGCCTTAAAGCGACAGCGGCACCGGCCCCCCGTCCGCCGTCCTTCGGCCCCTCCCCGTCCCCGCCGGGACGGGCCCGGCTCCCGGCTCCAAGCCCCGCCCGCCCCAGCCCCCAGCCCCGCGGTCATGCCTCCGCAACCTGCCTCCCGACCCGCGGCCCCGACCCTGTCCCTGGTGTTCCCTAGCGTCCCCCCAGATGCCTGCAGAGCCCCCAAACGACGATTCACATCCCCAAACACGGCACCAGCGACCCACAGTCCACTCCAAATGTGATACCAGAGGCCATTCCTCAGTACTGGGCCTGGAACCTGTGCCCCCCAAACTGCCCTGCTCTCTCTCCCCAAAGGAACCACCTCCCCGATGTGGGTCCCACTGTGGGGTGCCGGGACAGCCACTCCCAGCAATCCCAGACACCCATGCCTGCCCTGCTCTGCCTTTCACTGACCAAACCCCCTACTTCTGACTCTTTTTTCTCTCCCTCTCGCATCACAGCAAGAGCCATGCTGCAGGTGAGGGTCCTCACTGGGATGGTAACACCAGGGACAACTCGGCCACAGAGGGCAGAGAGAGTTAACTGCAGCCTTGGCAAGACAGAACCCATCCCTGCAGGCTGGGAAATAAGTAATTCCTTCCTCGAAGCAGCGGCAACGCCTCTTGGCTCCTTCCCCACTGCCCCATCACTCACCACGCAGGGCTTGGCCCAGCATGGCAGGACAGGGGTACCTGACCATGCCCATTCCCACTGATCAGCTGGTGCCCACACCCACCAAGCCCTGGCAGGAGCTCAGGGCCAGGGGCTGGCGGCGCAGCCGGCCCTGTGGTGCGGTGATGGCCCCCGGCCCTGTGCACCAAGGGCTGCGGCAGCCCAGCCCGGCCAGCACCGCATCCCTGCGGCCCCTCCGGCCTGGCACGGTGCTGGGCGCTGCCCCTTCCCTCCTCCTGGCTGGCTGCCTCAGCCCTGCCACCGGCTGCCCAGGAAATGCTCAGAGCAGCTCCTGCTGGGCCCGAACCTGGGCCGGCCAGGGGAGCCAGCCCGGCACAGCCCAGCGCTGCAGCCCCTCCGAAAGGCAGCTCTGACCCTGCCCTGCCACGGGCCTGCTGTGAGATGGCAGCAGAGAATCACTGCTGCTCACAGCAGATCCTTGGGCACCAGCACACGCACTGAGCCCTGCACGGAGGAGCACTCCCAGCACATTTCTCAGCAGAGGAGCTGGACAGTTTTGAACTCTCCTTGCTTCACCTGTCTCGAACCAGCACAGACCCCTGCCCGTGTAGCACCCACACCCACTGGCACCAGCCAGGGCTCCCGACACCCATGTCCCTGCCAGGCTGGTCCAGCCAGATCACTGTCAGCCTGAAGCTCACCCTTGATGGAAGCAAGTCCAGGTCTGCCCTGGCCCCCTCCTCCTGTGGCAGGGGAGGAAATGCAGGGTGCACTGAGGGAGTCCCATACCCCACATCCGCAGATCACTGGCATTGAGGGGGCTCTGTGGCACTGCTGTTCCCAGCCCCAGTCTCATGCTGTGAAATTGAGGTGGGAGCAGTGAGGAAAGCACAGGCACAGCCAGGGCTCCCCACACCCTCCCCCCTCTCCTCCACTTAATGGGGCAGAAAAAACAATTAGCTTCATAAATCCCATTGAGGGGGTTGGGAGCTCCCCATGGATGTGGGCAGGGCGGGGCTCTGCATCCCCCTCACATCCACATCAGGAACCAGAGAGCAACAGCATTCCCTGACGTCCCTGATCCTCACAGCCCTGTAAACCCCTCTGTACCCTCCAGGACCCCTCCCAGACCCCCAGGTATCCCCTCCAAGAACTCCTGCCCCTACAGAGAGTCAGGCTACCTTGACCCTAATTATCTCCTGCTTGGATTTTGGGTACTGTGATCTGGCACCTTTCTCCAAAGCTGCACTCAGAGGAACAGGGGTCTGCAGAGATCTGGCAGATGGGGAAACTGAGGTAGGGAAGGGAGATCTGACTTGCCTGAGCTCACCCAGAGGAAGAGCATCAACACCACATCCCGCAGTTGATTCAGGACCCCATTCTCCAAGCAGCACTGCCTCTGGTCTCTGGTCCCTCAGGTCCCTGAGGGGTGCAGAGGACTTTGCTGCAGGACCCTGGAGCGTAAGTGGTCCCTGCAAGGGGGGATCCACAGCCAGGCTGTGCCTCCACCCCAACCCTGTGCCATCAACAGCAGTAATAGAGGGGTCTGATTTCCTTGCAGCAGCGATGGGGGCTCAGCCAGCACTCACTGCCTGCTGCAGTGACATCAGCCACGGATGCCAGCCACACTCCTGGCTGAAAGCTCAGCTCTGGTCACCCCTCTGGCCTCCCCCGAGTGGTGGAAACCCCGGAGGAAATGTGTCCCACTGCGGGGATCTCCGCTGGCAGTTTGGTGACATGCAGAACCTCGCCCGGCCACCGCGGCACTCGGGGAGCTCAGAGGCCACGTGCGATGCTCAGAGAGTCCCAGGGCAGTGCCGGGGTGGGGAGCAGCATGACTCAGCCCGCTTGTGAAATTCCAGTTTTTCCTGTTGTCCGGACATGCCAGTGACCTCGGACACCTCGGTCCACAATGGCCAGGCCCATCCACAGGCAGCAGGGTGGCACGTGGCAAAGCTAGGTCTTGAGGTTCCCAGGTGGCATGCAGAGAGGCAGGCAGGTTTTGGGGGACATACTCCCCCCCAGCAGCTTCCTCCAGGGCACATGGGTGTGTGAGGTCCAACCCTACACTTGGCTCTGCCCCGTGTCCTCATCCAGCCTCATCCACAAGCCGCAGGAGCCAGCAGCTTCCCGCATCCTGGGCGTGCACTGACCCCCAGGTGCCCTGTACCCCCAAGCCTCACAAGCCCAGGATTCCCTTCCCAAAACACGCCTCACGCAGCCACTGTCACATCCCCAGGGCTCAGGGATCAGGTCAGGTGCCTCAACCCAAACCCCAATGGACAGAATTGCTAGAAAGCAGTGCACAGGAAGGCACTTCAGTGGTGCTGATGTCCAGTGGGGTCCTGGGGCCCCTTTCCGGGAGCAGCCCCTGTACCCAGCTGGAGGGAGGAACTCACCAAGCCCGGCACGCGGCGCAGCCCAGCAAATATTTACACAACACTGCTCCCTGGCCAGCCAGGCCACGTGCAGGGCCACAGCCGTGCCCCACGGGATATCCCTGATGAGGAATGACTTCATGGGCTTGCTGGGACAGGGCATGGGGTCATCCTGGACTAGCCACAGCGGAGCGAGGGGCGGCTGAGGGAAGGGAGCAGGCTCCAGCGCCAGTCCTGCTCGGGGCGGGAGGAGGGCGGCCGCTCCCCTGCTGCTCCTGGGGAGCTGAGCCAAACATCTGCTCCCGCCTACGGGCTGTGCTGGGCCCGAGGAGCTGCGAGGCAGCCGGAGCCAGGCCAGCCGGAGCGCAGCGGGTGTCAGCTCCAGAGCATCCCTCCTGGGAGGAGGCTGCTGGCAGCCCCCAGCCCTGCTGGAGGGGACCACAGGCTCTGCGGGGCTTGGCTGCCAGCAGCATCAGCACAGTGACCTGGGACAGCGCCTGGGGTGTGCCATGGGCTAGACACACGTGCCCTGCGCTCCCAATTCCAAAAGCTGCTGCAACAGTTCCATTTCATGCCCACGAGCAGAGTCAGGGCAGTACCCAGCTCAGGAGGGTGCACATGCTGCCACTGCTGCAGTGGGATGCAATGCTCCCTTTCTACCTCCAACACACAAGATTCAAAAGGACATCCTGAAATCACAGCAGTCCCAGGGTCGAAGGAAGATTTCCCCAGGGCTCTGGAAGCCCCAAGGGACATGCAAAAACCCCAGGGACCGGCTCCAGAGCTACTCCCCCACACCACAGCCTTGCAGCACACCCAGACCATCACTGCTCCTGCAGCCACCGCAGCAGAAGGTGCTGACTCAGCAGCCAGCCCTGCTAGCTCCCTCTGCACCCCATGAGCTCCCGACTGCAGCAAAGCCTTGCAGCATTCCATCCACTCCCACCGTGACCCCACCGGCCCTAGGGAACACCCAGGGACGGTGCTGAGCCACTACTCAGGGCACACCACACCAGCTCAGGTTCTGGGCACACACGGCCCAGGGGGAGACACACCAACACACAGCCACACTGTGGTGGCACTGCTCAGACATGCAGGACATGGCCAGAACCAAACCAGGCCAAAGCTGGCTTGCACATCCTGCTCCATGCTCCTCACCACTGCCTGGCTCACATGCAGGTCTACACACGAAGGCACCCATGCTGTGGTTATGCAGGGAGAGATGTCCCTGGGGAAGCTCCTGGTAGAGTGACCTTGGTGGGGTGACCTCCAGTGTTCAGGAAACAACCCCAGCCTGGATGGGAGGGAAAGCATCACTGGTGGTACCGCACCCTTCCTGGAACTGGACTCGGGGCAGGGAACAGCAAGTGACCACTGAATGGTAGCGGGTGGGCACCAGAGTTGACCAAGGAAGGGAGTGAATATGTTTTAGTGTTGGAGAAACAGCCCAAGACTGGGTGCTATCTTTGCCCATGCTTTGCCCAGGCCCCAAGGACAGGCAGGACAGGGCAGGAGAGCAGCAGCATCCCTTCCAACCCTTCAGTCACCCCAGACACATCCTGGTGGGTGCTCCCTGTGCCAGGTCCCTGCCCTGATGCAGCGCACAAGGAGGATATGGTGACACTGGGAACAAAAGGTATGTGCTGCTGAATAGGGGGGCAGTTCCAGACCCTGAAACCAGCAGCAGGTAGAGAGGAGTGGCAAGTGCCACGCCAGTGGGAGCAGGCAGAGCTGGGTGAGGAGCCAGGATGCCGATACATTTGGCTAACACGGGAACGCTGCTGAGGTCTGGGGTGTCCCCAGACAATCCCTGCTCAGAGCTGACCATCCCACTCCCTCTCCGAGCGGGGCCTCAAGCCCCGCACAGCCTCCTTGGCTGGGCTCACCCCCACCTCCACCCAGCCCAACCCACCCCGATACCCTGCGGGCAGCCCCCTGGTCCCGGCCGCGTCTCACCTACCTCAGCCCTGGCTCATTGCCGCCTGCTTCCCCGCCAAAGCACGGGGCTGCCGGCTCGCAGCGCACAGCCCCACGCGTCTCCCACAGGGCCGTGTCACCTCCGAGCCGTCCCTGACCTACTGCCCTACAAGCCGGGGCGTGCGCCGGCGCCGTGCGGGGGACGCTGCCCCGCGGGCCGGGCCGGGGCTGCCGGCCCCATCTGCGGCCCGCCGCCCCTGCCCGGTGCATTAGCAGCACCGCGAGATGGGGCCCGCGGCGGTGCTGCCTTTCTAGGTCAGAGCCAGCGAGGACGCGGCGCGGGGGGCTGCTGGGTGAGGGGCTGCGCTGGGTGAGGGGCTGTGCTGGGTGAGGGGCTGCGCTGGGTGAGGGGATGTGCTGGGTGAGGGGATGTGCTGGGTGACGGGATGTGCTGGGTGAGGGGATGCGCTGGGTGAGGGGCTGCGCTGGGTGAGGGGCTGTGCTGGGTGAGGGGCTGTGCTGGGTGAGGGGATGCGCTGGGTGAGGGGCTGTGCTGGGTGAGGGGCTGTGCTGGGTGACGGGATGTGCTGGGTGAGGGGCTGCGCTGGGTGAGGGGATGTGCTGGGTGAGGGGCTGTGCTGGGTGACGGGATGTGCTGGGTGAGGGGCTGCGCTGGGTGAGGGGATGTGCTGGGTGAGGGGCTGCGCTGGGTGAGTGGAGTCTGCATGAGGGGCTGTGCTGGCTGAGTGCTCCTGGCCAGCTCCTTACCTCTCAACTGGCCCTTGGCAGGAGGGAATGCCCCTGCCCTGCTTCCCAGGCTCTGCACCCAGAGTGTGCAGCCACACTGGACAGGGCACCCCAGTGTACCCCAGCACCCAGCCCAAGGCATGCTCTGGGACAGAGACCCTGCCATGCTGCCCACTCTGGGAGAGCCCCCCAACTCCTGATGTGAGGCCATGGGGGATGAAGCCATGAAGCTGTGTAGGTCACTACATGGCCCTGTGCCTGCAGCAGCCCCAGTGAAATGGCTGAGCCCCAGGATATGCCCCTGTGGCTGAGGCAGTCCTGTGCTGACCTGGCTCACTGCTGCACCCCTCCTTGGGGCAGTAACCCAGCACAGAACACCCAGTTTGTCTCTGGCACAGCATGGCACAGAACTCTGGGCACATCCAGGGCATCATGCTGGGGACTCTGCACGGGAACAGGGACTGTGGCACCTGGCCATGGCCCAGCTGACCACAGCACTGACAGCCTCACCCACACCGAGGGATTGTGGTGCTGCCAGAACATCACAGAGGCACTGCCATGCAGGGATCCATCCCTAAAGCTTCTGCCTTCCTGAAGGAGAAGTAAATCTTGCCCATAGTGCAGGGCTGAGCTGTCATGGGTCCCTGACCCAGCCCACACTCCCCCTGCTCAGTGTTGATGGAGACAAAGTGTTGCTCCAGTCACCCCTCCCGGCACTGCCTGGGAAGCCAAGGGCACCCCAAGGTTATCTGCCTGTATGAGCAACACCAAGAGGAGACAAGGAGGAAGATGGGGAGCAGTGTACCCTTCATCCCCACAGCCAGTCCTGCTGCAACCTCAGCCACCCGGGGCAGGCCAAATCCACCCCCCTGCCAATCACACCTCGCAGTCCAGTGGCCAGTGGCAGAATGTGGGGACCTCTGGCTGCCAAGCAATAGGTTAAGGTCTACAGGAGGGCCTGTGTTGAACCAGCACAAGGTTCCCTCATTCACAAGCACAGGGCAGCCTCCAAGGTGCCCATGGGGAGGATGGGCCTGACACTCACGGTGCTGCAGACACTCTCAGCCCATAGCTGGAGCACGGCAGGGGCAGAAGCCAGCAGATAAACAATGGTGTGTCCCTTGCAGCTGCAACATGTGCCTACAGGCCATATCTGGGGAGCACTGGCCCCAGGATGGGTGTGAAGCCACAGGCTGTGCTCTATGCTGCACCAAACTGACGTGGCTACAGCCATCCCAGCAGGGCCAAAGCAGCACTGTCAGGAAGCCAAATACCTCATCGGGCTCTGGGACAGCTCAAACGCACAAGTTATTTATTTTCTCCTGCGCCGAAACAGGAAACCTCCAAGATGTTCAAATCCTGGACCCTTGCCAGAGTCAGGGGCACCTCGACAGTGCAGCAGGAGCTGGACACATCTGGCAAGAAAACGTGAGCCCTGGGAGTGCTGGGCTGTGCCCATCTGGCAGGAGATGCCCCTAGCCCCATGGGTGGAGGGATGGAGGCTGATGGGGGTCTCAGAATGAGGGTCCCTGCTCAGCAGCACACCCTGCTCCATGTAGAGTCATCCATCAGCAGTAACACCTGGGTGCTCAGTTCTCACTGGGGTGCTGATATCTGACCCAGCCTGTCCCACCACGGACCACCAGGAGTCCCACAGGACGTCCCCACAGTGCCTGGGTCACAGGAAGCCACCCAGACTGACTGACTGGTATAAACTGAAGAGCACTTCTGAAAGCAGCAGCATTCACCCCGGCAGGACTCTGGCTCAGGGCTTTTGCAGCTACAGACCACGCACTTTGCTCAGCTCCCTGCTCTGGGAACACCCAGATCAAGCTGGACACTTCCCATGGACTGGCCCATCAGCCCCAAGAGGCCCCCAGCTGGCCCAGCACCACCAGCACTGCTGGCAGGGAAGCATCTCCTAGGATGTGGGGGCATGATCCAACCCTAACCAGACCCTTCATCCCCACAGCCAGTCCTGCTGCATGCACCCATGCACCACCCCATGCACCCCTGTTGCCACGCTTCGTGCCTGCCATATTTTGGTTTTAGGAAATTCTGTTCCCAGGCACTCTTACTGGTAAACAAGGTCACATATTGTAAACTACCTTGTTTCCCACATACTTTCTCAGAGGAGGGACTTTGCGTGGTGGTCTCTGGAAGTGACCAATGGTTCCAAGGGGTCCCACCTCTAGGGTGGGTGTGGCCATGCTTCGCGCCTACCATGTTTTGGTTTTGGGAAATTCCATTCACAGGCACAGTTTTCGTACACAAAGTCACACAATGTAAACTACCAAGTGTTCCCACATCTGTTCCCAGAGGAGGGACTTCGACTCTGGGAACTAACCAATGGTTCCCAAAGGTCCCACCTCTAAGGTGGGCACATCTAAAAATGTACAAAAAAAGTCAGAAAAATAAACGGTGCTCTCTTGCTTGCAAGGGATCACGCAGCCTTTCCTGAATCACTCCCTGCCTCGTTCCTTTGTGTCCAACAGCGACAGTGGGCACATTTGTAAAAAGCATAAAAGAAGCCCAGAAAATAAACCTGTGGCTCCTCCTGATGAGGGGTCCACTGCAGCCTTCTGAGAATCACTACACCCTGTCTCCATTTATTACGTCCCACAGCGACACACCCCAGCTGTGCCAGATGTTCCAACCAGCAGCGGGTGAAACCTCCCGGCGAGCTCCCCGCGGAGGCACCTACCCCGTGGTGATGTCCTCATCCTCCGTCAGCGTCTTCCCCATCAGGTCACTGTCACTCATGTACCCCGACTTCAGCTCCACGTCGTCCGCGTCCAGCGCCTCCACCAGCTCCAGGCGGGAGATGTGGCTCAGCTTGCTGGGGCTGCGCATGGGCATGGTGTGCGAGTAGTGCGCCCGCTCGCCGTGCGCCAGCCAGCCCGGGGTGCCCTCCGAGCGGCACGTGCCCCCCAGCGAGGGCGCGTCCCCGGCCTGCAGCCGCGGGCTGGACTGCCCGTAGCGCCAGGATAAAGGGGAGGAGCGGTTGGAGAGGCTGGAGACGCTCCGGGGGTTGGCCTCGTCGCTGTCGTAGCAGGTCATCTCCAGGGAGCTGCGAGGACAGGCGGGCAGGGGGTTAGGGCAGGGCACGGGGAGGGAGCAGTGGGGATCTGTGCCCTGCCTCACCCCACCCCTGGAGCTGGGTCTGTAACTGCTCAGATATCAAAACTGCTCATTTTGAGGCAGCCAGGAAAGGCCAAAGGCTGCCAGGGTTGTGGTTGCAGGGACGCTGTCTGTGCTGGACTGTAGTCACTGGCTGTCATGTTTGGGGTTTCTGAAGTTCTTTCCCAGGGAACAAAACTAGTAAACAAAGTCATACTTTTTAAACTCTCTTGTTTTCACATTTCTCTCCTAAGGAGGGACTTTGCTTGTTGACCCTTGGTGTGACCAATGGTTCAAAGGATCCCACCTCTTAGGTGAGCACATTGTAAAAAGGTATAAAAATAGGTTCTGAGAATAAACCAGCCCCTTTTTGGAGCAGCAGCCTTCTGAATCACGAGTCCGTGTCTTTCTTTCGTGTCCAACAGCGAGGCTGGACACCCTCCATCTCAGCTGGCAAGGGACAGTCCCCTCCTGCCCTGCTTGGTGCCAGCCCAGTGTCCCACAGGTCAGGACCTGCTGGGCCATGCACACCGCAGTGTTTGGTGACACCCATGTCTCCCCAGGGACAGGGGAGTAGGACATGGGGTGTGATGGGTAAATCTACAAAGGCAACTCTCTACCACAGCCCTGTCCACCCACCTTGGGTGGTGCCACCAGGACTGGTGCCAAACACACCTGGGTGAGGGGTCAGCACTGTTCTAGAGACTGGTCCCAAAATCCATCTGTGCTGATCTCTCCTAATAGGACACCTTTAGTGGAAAGCCTGGCCATGCTCCCCTGTGTCTGGGCTGCCTCTGCTCAGCCACTTCTCCTCCAGCACTTCAACATCTGCACCTCAGGGTCACACCAGACGCAGGACAGGACAAGTTGGGGTGGTAGCACTGATCCCAGGGAATGTGACAGTGGGCCATACCAGGGAGTGGAGGCTGTGAGTGAAAGGATGCTGAGGAACAGAGCTGGGACCAGTCCCTGCAGCAGCACCTCACACTGAACCCCTGCAGACTGAACCCCCACATCTGGACAGGAAAGACGACCCCAAGAGAGAGCTGCCCAGCCCCAGGGACTGCCCACAAGCACAGTGCTCTGCAGTCAGCCCAGAGCCCTCTAGAGCTTCAGGAATGGGGAGTTCCATCACTCCCTGTGCCTCTCTGGGTGTATTTTGGGCAAACAGTGATTCTAAAACTAAATTTAGCCACGAGAAACGATTACTGCTTGGAGCAGCTCCTTGGGAACCCACAGTCCCCAAATTGGCTCCAAACACTATTATCAGTAAATTATTCCCTAGCTTGGATTGAACGTTCCTGCAGAGCACCCAAAGCCAAACCCAGGCTGCAGCACTGAATCTAAAACAGGGAACTACATAAAAAAAAACAAACTAGGAAGTTTGTTAAAGCGGAACTAAAAGAGTTTTGTTTTTGTCCCAGCACAAAGGCTGTTTGAGGATGTGCTGCCGGCAGCTCAGAGCAGATGCCAACCAACCCTGTCTCTGAGCAGGAGGAACAGAAGCTTCACCTCCAATCCTGGGTTCAGTTCTGGGCCCCTCATGACAAGAAAGACATTGAGGGGCTGGAGTGTGTCCAGTGAAGGGCAACAGAGCTGGGGAGGGGTCTGGAGCACCGGGAGCAGCTGAGGGAGCTGGGAAAGAGGCTCAGCCTGGAGAAAAGGAGGCTCAGGGGGAACCTTCTGGCTCTGCACAACTCCCTGACAGGAGGGGGGGAGCTGGGGGGAAGTTGGGCTCTGCTGCCAGGGAAAGGGCAGGAGGAGAGGAAATAGCCTCAAGTTGTGCCAGGGGAGGTTTAGGTTGGATGTCTGAGAAAATTTCTTCCCTGAAAGGGTGGTCAGGCACTGGCACAGGCTGCCCAGGGCAGTGGTGGAGTCACCATCCTTGGAAGTGTTTGAAAAACATGCAGATGTGGCTCTTGGGAACATGATGTAGTGGCGAACACAGCAGCAGGGAAATGGCTGGAACTGATGATCTTAGAGACTTTCTCCAAGTGTCCTCCAAGTGTCCACTGAGTCTCCTCAGTGACTCTGTGATTCCATGATTCTCTAAGCCCCAAGGAAGTTCATGCAGCCCTGCTGCCAGGAGTATGGTGACATCTTTCAGGAATAACATTGTGCCCTAACAAGGTAACAGCAAAGACTGACCCCTCAGCCACTGGATGGAAGAACTCAGTGAGGATAACAAGAGAAATTTGAGGAATAGTTTATGGAAGGAATAAAGAGAGGGCCCAAAGCAGCTACAGGACACCAGCGATGCAGGCACATCCGGAGGACTTGCAGATGACATCTGTATTGGACAGACTTGTAGGAAGTGTTCCCAAGAGCAGAATGAGTGGGTATGTGTGTAATTACAACGTACCAGGGAAGAGCTGACACAGCTTTGGGAAGGGAAAATCTGGCTCACAGCCGCAGAGGAGTTCCTGAAGGGATGCAGGGAGCTGCTGAGGCTGCTGTGGGCTACTGGAGTAAAAAAAGCTTCCATATAAATTCAGCTGCCATGGGATAAGAGAGAAGATCTTCACATATTTAAGTCCCACTGAAAGGGACAGAGTGCAGGGGTAGGGATCCCTGGGCTATTCATAGCCATTTTTCTCCGTGGCAGGAATGCAGCTGAGGCATCTGCCATGTGAGGTACTCACAGCTCATCAAGGAAAGGAAGTGATAGTGAAGAGTCAAATCCCACCAGCAATGCTAATTTAATCACCCTTAATGTCCTCGCCCTATTTTCCTAAGACCTGAGCTGAGGAGGATTTCTGAAGGAGCTGAGCACTGGGGTGAGGAGCAGGGTGGAGTCTGACACTTGAGAAAGAGAAAGGAACACAAGGCAGCTCTGGCTCGGCAGGAGCACTGCTGGGCTCTGACCCAGCTCCTGCACCGAGCAAAGGGATGGCAGAGCTGTAATGCATCATTTCAGGAAATGGCCAGCTCAGAAAATATTGTTGTGGCCCCATGCAAATCCCACTGCCACAGCTCTCTGCTGCTCTTGGCTCAGAAAACATCCAGGAAGCACAGCAAGGGCGAGCAAGGGCCATAAATTCCAGGTGATGAAGAGGGAGATCAAAGGGCTGTTTCATCCTGGGCAAGGCTGGTTGAGGGGTGACACGGGAAGGTCTGTAGTGGTGAATGGTGGGTGAAAGGTGGGAGGAAGCTGCTGCTTTTTGTCCCTTCCAAGACAAAAAAAACAGGATCGAGGGAGACCACGAGGTGGCAACACACTCCAGGAGAAGGATGTTCCCACATCCCCACTTTCCCAATCGGCTGACACCCACACAACCTTGCAAACCCAGAGGGAAGCAGAAACCATGCACGATCTCAAGTGAGTGACCCAGGGGGACACAGGCAGTGCCAGAGGTGTGTCAGAGCCCCCTAGGCACAGACACTGTGCTTTTGTTCTCCACACAGTGCTCACCCTGTCTCCATCCCCACCATCCCCTCGCTCCAGTCTAGCCAGGGCACCCCAGGGTACCCCCACCTCTGCTCCTGGGCTCTGGCTGAGAGTTTCTCTGTCATCACCCTACACAGAGCAGAGAAACTAAGTCACAGATAGGGATGGAGCCTCTGGTGCAAACCATGGAGGGAACAGGTAATACCTTCACCTCTGGTGCTCCATTCAGTGTCACCTGACCACCAGGAACAGACCTCAACCCCTCCCTCTGCTGGGCCCTCACCTGTGAGACACCTGAGAGCCCCTCAGGCTGGACATGGTCTCCTCCAGGTTCTGACGAAGGTCCAGCACGTTCTGCACTGTCCTCTTCCTCTGGGACTCAGGGTCTGTGGAGAGACAAGGTGATGGGTTTAAAGGGGTGGATGGATGGATGGATGGATGGATGGATGGATGGATGGACGGATGGAGCACCCCCCTGCCTACGGCCCCTGACCAACAGCCCTGGCTCTGCCCATCAGGAAGGGACAGGGCAAGGCTGGCATTAGGCTGGAGCTGCAGCACCCTGAAATGCCTCTCTCAAGCATGCAGCTGGGATGCTAATCTCTAGTCCAGAAAGGATAAGCTGGCAGAGACCAAGTGGGGCCACAGGACTCGCACAGGTGACAAGAGCAGCAGTCCTGGGTTCCCAAACTTGCCCCTGCATCCCCCAGGCCCCAGGGGTGCTCCAGCCTGGGAACATGAGTGCTGGAGCAGCTGGAGTGCTAGTCTGCAACCAGTGGGACCGAGGGGATGTCAGAGAGTGGAGGACACTGAGCCCCACTCATGAAGGAGTGGCTGCCTCTGTGCAGGGCTGGAGCAGCTGGTGGGACTGAGCCCCCACAGGCACAGCCCTGAGCTGAGTACCCCTGAGCTCTGCCTGCCCTGGGAACTCTCCAGGTGTGCACACCCATGGCATGGGTGTGTAAACACACACAGAGCCATGCACTCCCAAAATGCACAATGTACATGCATCTACTCACATCACAACCACTTGTGCAAATGTGCAGACACACGCAGGCACACCCTCAAACAGGTACATACACCTGGGTGTGCATACTCCCCAGAGACACCTGCACAGAGGTGGAAGAACCAGGCACCTGCACAGAGGAAAGGGTCACTCCTGGCACAGCCCCAGCAGTGCTGTGGGCTGGAGGCCACGGCTCCTGTCCCCAGTCCCTGTCCTGTGCACCCCGGGCACTAACAGCCATGCCAGTGAGGCTTTGATCCCTGATTTCAGGCCTTTCAGCTGCAGCCTGCCAGGGCTCTGCAGCCACAGCAGGCATCAGGGACACGGCATGTGGCTCCTCCTAATGTAACATGGCAACCAGGATTTGCAATGGCACCGTGTGAACTGCAGGGACATGGGGACAGGGGACACTGACAGCACACACCCCCAGCTGCAGGGACATGAGGGTGGAGGACACCGCTGGCACACGCCCCAGCAGCTCCCCACAAAGGCACAGCCACATGCCAGTGCTCAAGCAGGGCTCCTGGAGCGTTCCTTGCCCCCATCACACTCTGGCCACGTTGCAGGCAGTACCCAGGGGTGATGCTGCCCACCTGCCCAGGCAGGAGCACCTCAGAGCAGTGAAGCAGCTCTGATTTCTGCGTGAGCCTGGAAGGGGGTGACAAGCAGGAACAGCCCCGATGAGACGGGTTCAATCAAGCAGGTTAAAGTCAGTTGCAGATGAGGTAAAAGGGCTGGTGAGCCCGCAGGGCAGCCGATGTGGCCAGCCCCATCAGAGCATAAGGACACCCACCCCTGCATGTGTCCAATCTCCCCAGTTCAGCTCCCAGAACCTGGCTCAGCAGGACACAAGTCGTTATTAACTCATTATTCAATCTCCATTGTGGAGATTGAAGGAGTTAATCAAAGGCACAGTAGCTCCAAGTGCATGTTCCAATGGCCCTGACCCACATCCTCAGTTTTATCCATTGCACCACTGGAGGAGTTAATCAAGGGTACAGAAGGTCCAAGTGGTCCCCAGAGCCACAGGATGGGGATGCACAGGCAGTACAGGAAAGAGATGTACTCAGAGAGCTGAGGTGGCTGCACACATGGAGCCAGGGTGCAGGGGAGGCTTGAGAGGCCCTCAGTGCTGAGGGGTGCTCTGCAGCCAGGGACAAAGGGCCACCAGGCCTGTGTAGTGGGGCAGACAGAAAGGATCATGTGGGCACCTCAAAGCTGCCAGGTTCTGCCCTCAAGTTGCCTGCAAAGATGGATTTTCAGGCTTGAAATGGCAGAGCAGGAACCTGTGGAAAAGTCCCTGGCTGTAGCACAGCAGTGTGTAGGACAGTGGGAGATTTGGACTCCCTGAACCTCAGGGAACAGCAATACAACACCCACCAGTATCCCCAGGCAGGTGTCCATGCAGGGATGGACTTGTTACCCTCAGCTCCTTCACCCTGGCTCCATTCGGTGGGTGCTGTCACCCAGACCCAGCTCCCACAGGCAGGGAAGGTGGCACACAGCCCCCAGCAGTGCCACATCCCTGTGTCCTGGGGCAGGACCGAGTGGGATGGGATGAAGAGTCGCTGTTGTCCCCGGCAGTGGCTCCCACCCTTTCCAGCTTGGCAGCGTGCTCCTCCCGGGCACAGCTCCCTCCCCAGAGCCCGTCTGCCTCCCCCAGGGCCACCCGCAGCCCTTCCCCGGGCACAGGGCCAGCGCCGGGGCCTGGCGCTGCCGCCTCCCCGGGCGCCACTGCCAGCAGGGCTGCTACAGCCCTCCCCATCCCAGGAGCACTGGGGCAAGTCCGTGCTGTGTCCCCAGCTGCCCTGACTGAGAGGCCAGCACAGGGGCACCACCTCCCCTGCGCTGCTCTGCTGATGGGGCACCGGTGGTGATCAGCAGCATCCTAGGGCTCGGGGACAGGAGTCCTGGGGCAATGGCACCGAACCACATCCCCAGCTTCATCTATTGCCCCATTCACCATCCACACCTGGACGACATCATCCCAGTTTTTGGGTGACAGTCCAGGTCACTCTGGACTCCAAGAAAAGCAGCAGCTCTCACCCAGGAAAGGGCCAAACTGGGACTGGAAGAGCTGCTCACCCACCTCTGGCACACATCCTGCTGCTAGAACTGAAGTGCCACCATCTGCCCCCAGAGTGCTGTCCAGGTGGTGACACAGGGACTCCTGCAGCCTGTCCCCCAGGGGCAGCAAGGGGCCGGGAGCTGGCTCGGAGCTCACCGAGTCATCGCATGCCAGAGCTGAGTCGAAACCGGAGCCACTGGGAGAGGCTGAAGTGTGGGAACAGCAGGAGAGCGCTGGATTCCTCCCCACATCGATTTAGTAAGCTTGTGCAGCCAGATGTTTCCAGCTGCTGGAGCATGGAGCAGCAGAGAAGGCTCAGCCCATGCCGTGGCGGGGTCAGTCGGACACCCAGCCTAGGCCAGGCTCCTTTTCCCGGCAGCTACGGCTGGGATGTGTTCTGCAGCATCCCCCACTCCACTGGAGCTGCAGGCTCAGGACTGATGTCTCCCTGCCCCAGCCCCAGGCTGGCCTGCAGCCCCTCAGCAGATCCCGCAGCTCTTACAGGCTCTGACCATCCTGCTGTCAGAGGGAAGGCGGTACTGGCTCTGGCCCTTTGCCCCCCATCCTGTCCATGCACAGGGCAGCCCTGAGATGCAGATGCTGTCCCCAGGCCCTGCACTGGGAGGTCACCAGACCCCATTGCCCAAATCACTTGTCCCTGTGCCAGGTTGGGTTTCACTTGCCCATACCCTCTGCTGTGCTTGAGCAGCTCTCACTCAGCTGAGAGCTCTCAACTCTTCTTTCTCAATTGAGCCCTTTCAGTGCTCTCTTCAACATCAGCAAATACAATACAGCTCCACCTGGCACACAGGGAAACTGAGGCAGGAAGCCTCAGCCCACCCCCAACCACCCCCTCACCTGCAGCATTCCCTAGCACGGCCTCCAGCCCTGACCACCACCCTACACACACCCAGCAACCTGGCACTGTGGGTGCCTGGCCCCCACCCACGCAGTGCCCATCGCCCCCATCTCCTGCCTGACCCAGCTGGGGCACCAGCAGGTACCATCATCACAACAAGGAGCATCTGCAAGGTGGGATGCAGGGCCAGAGGCAGCCAAGGAGGAAGAGGAGGAGGAGGAGGAGGAAGGAGAGAGCTGTGCTGGAATGGCTGGCTCAGGGCACAGCACTGTTTGCCGTGATGGGCAGCACAGCACCATGGCTGGACAAGGAGCTCCGGGCTGTGCTGGTGTCCAGCTCTCCCTGCCACCTCCCAGAGCAAGCGGGGGCAGCTCCTTTGTCCACGTGTCAGGGTGCAGCCGTGGCCCCGCAGCCGAGTGCTGCCAACGTGGCCAAGGACGTCAAGGAATGAGGAAATAATCAACTCCAAAGGGCTCTGACAGCTCAGTTCAAAGAAGCATGTGGCCACCAGCTCCTGCTGGGGCTCGGCAGGGCCGCATGCGTGGAACACATGTGCCCCATGTGCCTTGGCACAGAAACCCACGTGTGTGTGTGTGTGTGTGTGTGTGTGTGTGTGTTTGCATCATTCACCTGGGGGCCACACAACAACAAAAGCCTGCAGAAAGATGCACGTGTGCACGTGTATCACCTATGCCTGTGACCTTGCACATGTGCCCACGTGTCCATTTGCAGGCAGTGGGACAGCAGGATGTGACACCAACACTGGCACGAGGGTGCGCCGCCTGCACCCGTCTTCACTCAGCATGAACGTGGCACTCACACTTGTGGTTTTTTGCCCCCCCTGTGACCCAACTGGTCCCCTTTCAGAGGATCCAACTGGGAAAGGACTCCTGTTGACCCAGTAAAGATTTCAACAGCAAGCAGGAATTCGCCAGAAAAGGCTGCATGGTGTTCCTGAGTCATTCCGGTGGGCCCCTATTACACAGTAGCTGTAACGAATTTCCCCAGGCTGGAAAACATTTTTAACTGCTTGCTCAATTCCTTCCAGTGCATTGAAAAATGCACTAATAACCTCTGCAATAAAACCCACTCTCACGGGGCTGTGAGCCTCCTCCGGCCCCGCTGCACTCCGTGGCTCCACGAACCCTCGAGCAGACTCACACTGTTGCCTCCATCTGCCCCAGCCCCTGCTCCCAGTCCTGTTTATGAATGAATCAGCACAGGCAGCGTTTTGTTGGTATTCTTCTTGAAAATCTTCCACTCTGGCACTCAGAGACCACCCGAGGGGAAACCAAACAGCCCGAGCCCGGTGTGAACCTCACTGAGCCCCGTAGGTTCTGCACTCACACCCTGCAGCCAGCAACTCTACCACCAGTATCTGGGTCTGCCAACAGCAGAGGCTTCCCAAATGGAGTAAATGGCTTTATCTTGCATTATTACATCCAGCTCTGATTCCCCCTCCTGGATGACTGGGCAGAGGGATGGTCGCAACCCGCAATCCTTCTCTTTGGAGCTCAGCTGTCTTTCCCCCCCAACAGCTCCCAAACAGGCAGAATGAGCAGTGGAAATGGCTAACAGGGCTCTGTGGGGTGACTGCCAGGTCTGCAGGGTCGGCCTTGTTTTCCAGCTCAGCCCCATCCCTTCAAATCCTGCATGCTCCCACCAAGGATGTACCAGTAGCCCCAAATCACCCCTCTCTCTCTGGAGAGAGGCCCAGGGCACCCAAGCTGGGCAGAGCCTGTCTTCCACACTTGCTCAGTGCCCTGGGAAAGCATCACACTCTTTCCTGCAAACCTGCTGCCCCACCCAGAAGGCCTGCAGCAGTGTCAGGAGAGGGTCCTGCCCCCTGAGGGGCAGGGACAGGGCCACCCAGCACCCTGGTAATGGGATAGTGGGGTACCTGGACAGCTGGCTGGTGCTCTGCTGAGCACCCCAGGCAGATGGATGGGGAAAGCCTGGCCACCATTCCCTGAATGACAGCAGCAGTCCCTCAGCTGGTGGAGCCAGAGGTGCTATTCCCCATGGACATGGAAGCACAGCCTCCTGCCATTGGATGTTCAGGGGAAGCTGCGGACACCTGCAGTCCCAGTTTGTGACTCCACCACAGCAGGCTGGCCTCTGCACATGCTGCTGCCCTGCAAGGCTGCAGGAGGAGGTTGGACACAGCCCAGCACGTTCTGCACTTGCCCTTGGCTGAGGGAAGAGAGGCCAGCAGCAAATTTTGGGGGAGACAGTGGGGTTACAGAGGGCAGCAGTGTGGGGGTAGCATGTGTCCCGCAGAGCCCAAGTCCCCCAAGCAGCACCAGTCCCTGTGGAGACAGAACCAGAGAGGTAACAGAACCCCAGTCTGGCACAGCAACCCCATGTCTCACATGTTGATGGACCCTTCTTCAAAATGACATGGCTCTGCAGGAGGCTCCAAAGGTGGCTGCAGAGGGGCAGGAAGCCAACTCCCTGCCTGCACTCACTGACTCTATCATTCCACCCCACCACTGCAGTCACCCACACTGCCATCATTACCACCAACATCCCCATCACCACCACCATCCCCATCCCTGCCAACATCCCCACCACTGCAGTCACCATCACTGCCATCATCACCACACCATCCTCATCACCACCAACATCCCCACCACTGCAGTCACCAACACTGCCATCATCACCACCCACATACCCATCACCACCATCCCCATCCCTGCCAACATCCCCACCACTGCAGTCACCATCACTGCCATCATCACCACACCATCCTCATCACCACCATCTCCATCACTGCCAACATCCCCACCACTGCAGTCACCAGCACTGCCATCATCACCACACCATCCTCATCACCACCATCTCCATCACTGCCAACATCCCCACCACTGCAGTCACCAGCACTGCCATCATCACCACACCATCCTCATCACCACCATCCCCATCCCTGCCAACATCGCCATCCCCACACCAACCCCATCACTACCACCATCCCCACCACAGCCATCAGTGCAAGCTGGGGCAGCCCCATGCTGTGGGAGGGGGCCACCATCTCCCTGCTGGCAGCAAGAGCAGACAGTGAGCAGCCATGCAGCAGTGACAGGCTGGGACTGGAGCCGAATCAGCACTTCAGGGGCGAGCGTGGCTGCTAAGCCTTGCGAATCACTGCCTGTAACAAGGGCAGGGCTGAGAGACCTGCAGCCTGGACCCCGTCTGGCTCCAGTGAGCCAAGCTTTTAAAAGGGATTCAGACTTTCTCAGGCTAGAGCAGCCATAAATCTACTTAATTGGGTCTCTCCCATACACAAGTTTCCAAGTGAACCCGCTGGAGAGATCCAGACTGGGCCTCCAGCCCATCTGTGGGTTATTCTTTCAATGGATGCTGTGCTTGGCCCCAAACCACCCCACCTGCACATCCAAACCACAGTTCCTTTTCCAGATCCAGAGGTTCTAGCTGCTCCATGTCCAGGCATTCCACCTCCGTGCTACCCTCTGCCACACTGTGCTGGTGAGCCAGGGGAGCCCAAAATCCCCTGTGTTTGGACAGACACTGCTCCTGCACATCCCAGAGCCACACCTGTCTCCCAAGCTGCTCCTGAAAGCGTCAGAGGAGCTGGGAGCATCCCAACACCCCTGTCCCCAGCACCACAGGTCTCCAAAATTATCCACAGAAATATCTGTGCAGCTTGGGAAGGAGGGGTATGGTAGGTCAACAGGCCAAATCCATGCCCCAAGCGGTGCCTGGAGCCTCTGGCCCCTGGCACACACAGTGGCAGTCACACACAGTGACACTAACTCCCTGCTGACAGCCCCAAGGCCTTGGGCACACGAAGACAGTGTCACCAGTGGTCACTGCACCTGGGGTTTGTGCTAAGCTGACAGAGGAGGGTCAGACTGGTCATGCAGCACTCCATGCCTCAGTTTGCCCTGGAGCATGCCGTTCTCCTCACAGTTCTGCATCACCAAGGTGTGCCAGTGCCATGCTGGCCCCCAACATAGCACAGCTGTGTCCAGCCTGGTTTCAGCACTCCAAACACCCCAGACACAACACCTTTCCCACAGCCATCAGCAGACGGTCAGGGCAATGCTGCAGACTCTGTGCAAAAAAAAAAAAAACCAACAAGTGGGGAAGAAATGAAAAAAAAGCCCTAATTCCCCAGGGTGAGGCAGAACAGCACAGCCAGGCCCCAGCACAGAGGCCCCGGAGCAGCCAGCAGCAGTGGGTTCACACTCTCCACACATCACCAGACGCAGGTTGGACATTGTGGAAATTCAAAATTCCAGATGGCTCTTTTTGGGTGGGTTTTTTTCTTTTTTTCTTTTTTTTTTTTTTTTTTTGCCTTGCCTCATTTCCAAGGCAACAAGACTCCCTGTCATCTGCCAGTTGCCATAGAGATTTCACCTGATTCTGCTTCAGCGGAAGAGAAAGCCGGGCTCCTCGCTGCTGCCGAGGAACCACGAGCTGCGACCGTCTTCAAACTTACTGGGAAGAGCAGAGATAAATGGGTCTTTATATGAGGGAGGCAATGGGCTGATTCAGAGGATCAAAGGAAGGAACTGCGGGTTTCTATAGCACAAATCAGCCCTTCACTTAACTGCTTTGGTGCCCTCCAGATGCGCCCTGCATCTGGGGACGTCGCCAGCTCTCGCTCCAAGCTTTGCCTGGTGGAGGAGGGGGGATGTGGGTGCAAGGGGAGTCCTGCACCCACTGCTAACAGCGTACCAAGGATCAATCTGGGTTCCCTGCAGGGAAGGGAGGGCACAGGGCCTGTGCAGGTCACAGCCATGTCCTAAGCCCATAATGACTCTCCTTCACTGTCTACTGTCCTTCTCCAAAGGCCCTGTGATCCAGAGAGCCGAGGGGAGGACGGGGCAAATGCAGGAGCAGGTAGGGAGGAGGAGATGCCCATGGGCTGTGCTCAGCATGGCTCGGCTGTCACAGACACAGGGGTCAAGCACCACAGGCCCCCACATGCAGGCAGACACAGGGCACGTTCCTCAGTAGCACCAGTGCCATCCCAACAGCCCCACCACTGCTGGGCATCACCCATGCAGAGGGTGTGGATGTGTCCATGCCCCAAGCCCAGGTGCAGCACGTGATTCAGTCATTCCTCCCAGACCCACCTTCACCCCAGGCCCCTGTGACAGTAGCCCTTGGACTCTCAGTCAGATGCCCCAAATCAGTAGATCTGATGTCCCTCTGCCTGGGGCTCCCTGCTCTTGATGATAATGAATCCCTTGGGCATGAGGTGCAGTCCCAGGCACTGGCAGGATGCTCAGAGGTGGCAGTCACCCCTGCATACAAGAGGCCAAGGTCCCCGCACCCATCCATCCCCACTGCTCCCCTGGGTGCCCAGGCCTGGCTGAAAGGGCATTTATCAGCCCCCAGAGCCTCTCCCCTCCCCAGCCTGCATCCCTGGGCCAGCAGAGAAGGGCCCGGCCGGGCAGCTCTTGGCTCGAGTTGGCTCTGTTTTGCAGGAGAACAGTCAGTCATTAGCAGAGCCAAATTTCCCATTCCCAGCCAGAATACGGCCATGCTTGGGGAAGCTTTATATTCACAGAGACAAACAACTCACATTTGCTTTTTAACTGTTGGAATTGCACCCACTGGGACGGAGTGAACAGGGAGCCTTTTGTCCCCCTTGCCTTGTGACTGAGAGCTTTGTGCAGAGCAATGCGTTGCAAACACAATTCTCCCTGGCCTCAGCTGGGCTCTGGTAGACACTTGGTCTGTCTGTCCATCACCAGATCAGTCAGAGTCCTCATGTGTCTCCAGCAGGAATGCAAAACGTCCTCCCCAGCTTCCCTGGCAGCCTGTGGAGCTGCTCCATGCTGAGGGATCAGAGCCACCCAAATGGACCCAAAACACAGCTGCTGAGGGGGCTCTTGATCTCCCAAGTACCTGGAGTGGGCAACCAGAGTGGCAGGCAGCTATGGGCAGCAGAGCTGCTCTCTGGGGTTACAGCTCATCCGGATGCAAGGAAGAGCAGCTCCGAGCATGGAAAATCCCAGCATGGCACAGGCACAAAGAGCAGCTCATCCTGAGCCTCCAGAGAAGGTGCCCCAGCCACTCCCCAGACAGAGTGTCTCTGGAAACCTCCAGCTCACTGCTGAGCTCCTGAGTATCACAGCTGGCACTCACTAAGCTGTGGGCACCAGCAGTCCTCAGAGCTGTCACTCTGGAGAGGGACAAGGGACAGCTCTCCCAGTGTGGGACATGTCCTCGAGGCAGGGGCTGAACCCCCAGCTCGGCCCAGCAGCACCACCCAGGGAGGATGAGCATCCTTCACTCCAGAAGAGGAGATCCCAGAACAGCTGTTCCCCTCCAAACACTCAGCTTCAGGAAGGGGTTCAGCATTGCAAGCACACCCCGGGCTCTCTGCAAAGCCTGGGGGATGTGCAGCACAAGGGTCCAGCTGACAGCTGGGCCAGACCCCAGGGTAGGTCATCAGCCCTTGCACAACAGGGTCCCTCCAGAGCCCACTGAGAGAAGAGCCTGGGCAGGAGGCAGAGCACCTCGGGGGGCAAACCCCCGCTTAACAAGTTCCAGGTTCGTTAGTGGATCTATTGTTGCCACGGTCCGGCGGGAGGAGGAAGATAACACAGGCTATTTTTGCTTCCATCTGGGGAATCGTTTTCCTCCAATACGTACTGCCACGATGCTAATTTTTAAGGCTGATGATTAATTGATGTCAGGCTCATTATGGGGCAAACGGATCCCTCTTCCCCGGGAGCGCCAAGGACAGAGGGAGACGTGTTTTGACAGATGTCTTTGGAGCTGCATGTGAGTGACGTCCTAACAACAGAGGAGAATAGGAGCCATTACCATGGAAAGCCCTGGAAATGGGAAGGGAAGTGCCTGCACGCGACCCCAGCGCCCCTCCTCACACAGCCCCTAATCAGCCCTTCACGCTCTGCCCCGTGATTACCGAGGCTTTGCTCTGGAGATAAACGGGCTTTGTGCACGCCCGGGGAGAATTGAATCTCCTGCCTGCGGCGACGAGGGCTTGGCCTTCCTTCTCCCCCTCCCCAGCCTCGCAGGAGGGCCAGGTGCCAAATTCACTCTGGCACCAGGAGCAGCAGCCTGCGGGGAGCCGGAAACAAGGCTGCTGCACATATGATCCCCGGGATCCCGCACGGCCCGGGCTCTCCCTGCACCTGCACTCCCCTGGCAGCACTGCTGGGCTGCCTAGGCCTGCTGCTCCTACCAGCTTCACCCTGAAAATCGTGGCAGCATCTGCAACAGCAGCCCGTGCAGGGCTGAAGACCAACACACGTATCACAGATTTTGGGGTCCTTTCAGTCTGCAGCACCAGCTGTCCAAGTGATGCTCACCCCAAAGCAAACCCCCCACGCCCTCCCAAAGATGGAGCTGTGCGTGGTGAGCGGCAGGAGGTTTGCTTGAAGAAGGTGCCGTGGCTCTGACAGCAACACAATGACCTCCTGCATTCCCCAGGTCTCCCCATGCCCCCCACCCAGAAGCGGGATGAGGCACCCTGCTGACTCAGTGGAGAGCATGGGGTGACCCTGATCAGTGCAGGTGATCTTTGCCCGCTGTGCCAGCTGCCCAGAGCCACCCTTACTGCAGTCAGGGGTACAGAGCATCATGCCTTGCCACAGCCCTCAGCTTGTTCCCCTCCCCACCAACACTGCCATTACCTCTGCTGGCCTTGTTACCCGCTCCTCCAAACCCCCCTGGGAAAGGTACCTAACCCACTGGAGCCAGGAACAGCACCAGCTCCATGTTTCTCCCCATCCTGGGGCTCTACACCCAGCACCCAGGACTCCATCCTGCTGCCCCACAGCAGTGCCTCACATCCCCGTGCCAGGGACATGCTGGGTGTGTGCCAGGGAGCTCAGCAGCACCAGCATCCCACATCCATACTCAGCCAAACTCGACACCAGCTCCAAAGGCTGCACTGCCAATCTGCCAGCAGTGTTATTAAAAACTTGTGTTAATTGCTGCACAGTGCCTCGAGCACCCTTCACAGAGGGAGGGATGCAGATAAAACTGGGTATTCTTAGCACTGATGGTTCCCCATTCCTGGTGCCGGCCCACACCATTCTCCAACTGCTTCCAGACCTCTCACAGTGCACTCAGAGAGTCCCCACCACCAGGGAAAAGTTTTCTTGAGCAGCAGTAGTGTTTTTCCCACTAAAGGTGATTTGCAGAGAAGAAAGGTCCTGTCTCCTTCAGGAAATCTCTTTGTGCCACAGGAGGGAAGGGCATGCTTGGGACCAGAAAGCCCCGTAGGAGCCACCACCCGGCCCCTACCCATGTGCCCCAGGGGCTAGGGCTACATGGAGAAAGTGTTCTTTACCTCCAATCCACCACCTGCATTACAGTGAGTGATGGGATGCTGACACACTCTGCTATTCTATGCAAAGAGCTGCCATTCCAACTACAACTCTGAATTTTACTAGGGGCCTGGCAGTACCTGGGATGGACAGGGTGGAAAATGCTCCAAAACAGGCACCACTGCCAATCAGAGGGAGTTCAGTGGAGCCTCTGAACTCTCCACCGTGTTCCAGCTCCTGTGGCTGCCCTCACTATGTGCCTGCCAACACCAAGGGCTGAGTGACATGTGATGACAGTGGCCACGACCCTCTGGGCACAAGGGGAGAGCAGCCACTCACCTCCGGACCCGACACACCAACAAACCCCATCCCCAGCAGGCTGCAGGATCCCTTCAAGCATGCCTAGCTGGGGAGGTACAGCCCCAGCTTGGACAGCCGGGATCCCCAGGCAAGCTCCAGACAATGCCACTCCCTGAGCTGTCAAGGTGCCAGCCCATACCGTCCCGCAGGCAGAGCCTCTGGGAATGCCACGCTTCCAGGATGGCACAGAGGGGCCCCTGGCAGCACTGCAGCTGGGATTTATCTCCCCTAAGACATCTTAGCTCCATGCAATGGCTGCCTGCACAGCATAAGCCCTTTTCACCGTGGGAAGCAGCTCTGCAATGTGCTCTGAGCTCTTCTCCCCAAATTTGCTCCGGGGGCCTGTCCAAGCCCTGACGATGCACAGCCCAGAGCCACCACTGCTGCAGGGGAAGCAGAGCCAACACTACAGCTTGGGCGGAAAGCATCAGCCAAAAGTCACTCAAACAAGGAAGCAATTTGTCTTATTCTGGCAACATTCCCTTGAAAAGAGGAGTGAGGAGCAGGGAAATCAGGATCACGTGCGGAGCGCTGACCGAGCACCCACCACAGCGGCCGTGGGGAGTGTTCACACCAGGAGCCTGACAGATAGAACAGAACAGGGGGAAAAGGATGGAAAAAGAAATGCCATGTGACCCCTCACTCGATCCAAGGCAGGCATCACATCCAGCAGTTCAGAATATCAAATACGCACAATAAGCTCCAGTGAGTAATTAATCCCTTCAGGAATACTGTAAGTGATTGCAGACAGCTTACCAAGAAAAAAAAAAATTGGAAAGTCATTGAAAAAATTACCATAAAATGCTTTTTTTTTTTTTTTTTTTTCCCAGTCTGAAATACAATGAGATCTGTGAGGAGCCCTCTCTGCTCTGCACAGTGTGACAGCAGTGGATTTCCAACAAGCTGGTTTTCCAGCTATGCTCAGTCTACCTGCCAGGGTGCCAGTTGTGAGAAGCCAGCCCAGCCTGATGGATGGCAGCAAGAGTGGCTGCTCACAGTGCTCAGCTCTGGCCTTGGCATCAGTGGGACACAGTGGAGGGACATTTCTGGAGGGGCAAGGCACAGCACAAAAAGGTGTCCATGAGACCTCACAATTTCACCAGCGGTTCAAACTGCCCAAATGACTTTCACAGGTCAGAGCTTGGCTTATGGAGCAGGACAAGCCCTCCTGCTGATGGGATTTGGGCTCCCTGGCAATGCTTAGCTTGATGAGCCAACTCCCCCTCCTACCTCCACCCCTCCTCTCCATCCTTGAGCTCCCTCTCGCCTCCTTCCACTTTCTCCAGCACTAACCAGCCAGTTCTCCAGCTGCAAGGCTCCAATTTGGGCCAAATTCTGACCCATTGCACCCAAAGTCCTGCATCTGTGCTCACTGCCATGCACCAACAGGCAAGGAACCACATCTGTCCACACTCTGTCCCTGTGTAAAGTGACCATGTGCTGGTGATCAACCCTGCAATCCCCCTGAGCAGGTGGACAAGCACCCAGAGGCATCTGCAGGGGGGTCTATCTCACCCACTCCTCCAGCCTCAGTCCCCCACCTCCAGGGAGCACTGACCCCCAGCACAGCCAGGGGGAATTACAGAGCACAGCAGCTGCCTTTTACTTCCATAATTCCATGATATTTTTCAACCAACTACTACTATTTCTGCTTGTAAAACTGGAGTTTATTAAAAAGAGTATTAGGAAAGGTATTTTCTCCTGTCAGTAAAGTGACTTAAAATTAGTTGGAACTTTCAAATTAAAAACACAACCTAAACTTTCACTTCCACTTGCAATCACTCTGATTTGGAAAACAGTTTTTTCCTCATGTCCTCTCCTGGGTTTTCTCCCCTCTCTCCTGTTCTCTTCTCACCATGTTTTTGTTTAAAAATTCATCAGGCCAGGGAAAAATGCTGGGGCAGGAAAAGAGGAAAAAAAAAATAAAAAAGGCAGAAGAAACTGTAGCTTTTGTAAGCCCATCTCAGCACAGGGGAGAAGAGCTTCCAGACTCACCTCCCTGCTCTTGGAAAGCGAGAGGAACTCGGAAGGACAAGGGAATATTGTATATTAACCAACCTCCTGCGTGCTCTGGCAGTGGATGTGGCCTTGCTGACCCTCCTCAGAGTTCTGTGATCCTCCACGGCCTAACAGCTCCTCTAGCATGGCAACCACAGGAAAAAGGGATGGATGAGGCAGGAAAAAACCCCTGTATGTCAGTGTGGGATGCAGCCTGCTCCAACACTGACCATAAACCCTGTCTGCTGCTCCCAGCTCATGACAGGGCTCCTACTCCAGAAAGACAAGTGCCAGCTCATGTCTGGCCCTGGCAGGGCTCTGAGCTGGACACTGGCTGATGTGAGGCACATCCCCACAGGTGACACTGATTTGGGGAAGGACTAAGCTGATGTTTTACACAGCAGCAAGGTCGCTCCCATACCCAGTGGTGCAGGGATCCAGAATCACCACAGAACAATCTGGGTTGGAAGTGACCTTAAAGACCATCTCGACCTAACACCTGCTACCAGATCAGGCTGCTCCAAGCCCCATCCACCCTGGCCCTGAACATTTCCAGGGTTGGCACAGCCACAGCTTCTCTGGGCAACCTCTGCCAGGGCCTGACCACACTTACAGTAACGCATTTTTTCCTAATATCCCTTCCTGCATCCCTGAGCATCTCTGCAGTCTCAGGGGTCACTCTCACCATAGGCAGATCCTGCTCTGCTCTGCTTCCCTCTTACACCATGGTTTTGGAGGACAGCTGCTGCACGCTCCACACAGAATGTGTGCAGCATGGGCTTACGAGTGAGCACCCCCGCCAGCGGGTGAAAAGCTACATAGAAATGGGAGATCATTACCATGATCTCTGTGCAAACATCCCACCAGGGCAAGCTTTTTGTCCTCCTCCTTCTCTCTCCCCATGTGCACAGATTCTGGCACCCCATGCACCACTTGGCGTGGCTTCAGCACTGTGGGTCCAAAATGCAGGCGTCTGATTTCTAAAGCCATTGTCTGGGATGTGCTATTGAGCTGCAAAACATGGAAGGTTTGGGATGGAAAACAGACATCTTCTGAAAGACAAAAAGAAGCTGGCAACCCAGATTTTATTTGACTTTGAAGCTATAGAGAATGTCAACCAAACACAATTTGCTTTATTTCCACAAAGGGAATGAGAATCTCAGCCCCAAAACAAACTCGCACCTCCGCCCCCGGAAGGCAGCAATGGACAAATTGGGGAGCAGAGCGAAGAGAGCGTGGCTTCACCCCACTGGTCACCACTGCAGCACAGAGCAGCTGGGCTTGAAAAAGCATTACCATGCTCCACCTGGGAATGTGAGGCAGGAAAAGCTGCTTTGTAAATTTACTTTTGATTTGGAGCTCAGGGTTCGTTTGCCATTACATTTAGCCAGTGCTCATTTCTCAGCTCCAGGCAGGGAGGTTTGCAGGAACCACCAGAGTTTCACCATTTTAGCAGTGACTGTTTGCCAAGTACCTGCTGTTCACTTTTGAAAGTGAGCAGGGTGGGAAGTGCTCAGCGGTGCAAACAGTAGCTGAACTGAGATCGAATCCTGCCTCCAGGTTACTGGACTTTCCCCACCACAATATCTGATGAGTGACCTCTCACTGCAGATTCTGCTTTCAGAGGAGCAGCTCTAAAAGCCCAACCTCCAGGCCCCACTCTGCACAGCCCTGAAAGCATCTCACAGGCTCCAGGATGAGATTCCCTCACTCATCCCCCCTGCTGCTTTATGAGCGGGGCTGTTCCCCTCCCCTCACAGGAATCAGCCACATGTTCTCCATCTGGGAGCAGATGCCCATGAGCCAATAAGCTCCACTTGGAAAACTTCACTGAAAATAGCACCAAATTTCTGAGTGCTCTACAGACTGTGACCAGATGATGGATATGAGTGCTTCAGCAGTCCCGGGACGCTGCTTGGCGCAGCACAGCAAAAGCACAGCTAAAAGGGCTCAGGGAAATGGAAATGAGATGGCTGGAGGTGCTGCTGCTGGAGTGTCTGCCCTCCTCCAGATGATGCAGCCTGTTAGGAGGGAGGATCTTGGTCTGCTGGTGAATCAGCCCCCAAACAGCTGCTGTACTCAGCCTGGAGTGCTGGGGCACAGGGCAGAGCCCTGGGGAGAAAGGTGAGGGACCGCTTAGGGCAGGGCCCCTCACTGCCCCATCCCAGCCATGCCCGTGGCACTGCTGGCACAGGGCTGAGGAGCAAAAGGCCTGGGGTAGGTTCTGGGCACTGCTCCGCCCCACAGGGTCAGGATGCAGCCAGCTTTTGATGCATACAACCGTGCTTCAGTGGGAGACAGGAGGTCCAGACAGTGATAAATCCAGCCTCAAACCACTCGGGGTGAGACATCAAAATGGAATTTGCCAAAGGACCTTGCACTGATGAGCTGTGAGCTCCAGGCTACAGCCCGAGGCAGAGAAGGCTCAGGCCTGCTGGGAGTCAGGCAAATGTTCCTACTTCCCCTTAGCCAGCAATCACACCAGGCCACTCTGGATTTTAACCCCACGAGTCTATGTACACATGATTTGGGAGAGAAACCAGCACTACCAGGAACCAACAGGTGCCAACTGGCACTTCTGCCCCCAGGGCCTCTCTTCATTGCCCACCCCGAGGTGCAATGCATGGCCTGTCCAGGGTGACTCCAATTCCCTGGAAGGGCTTTTGTTACATTTTTAAATGAACCTGGGGCCCAGGAGAGGCAGGAGTGCAGGGCAGCAACCCTTCCTCAGGCCCAGTGGATGGGCAGCCCCACACAGCTGTTTTCCTCCAGCAGCCCTGCCCTGATCCAGCAGGACAGAAAGCCCCATGCCAAGCACCAAGAGAGCCAGACTCAATTTACTCCCACCCTTCAGTCTGCAGAAACCTCAAGCCCTGCACAGCTCAGATGCAGTGCAAGTCCAGCTCCTCAGGATTCAGCACATGCTCCTCTGCAGAAGTTTGCAGGACATCATCTGTCCATCCTCCCTGCTGGGATGGGAGGAAGCTGAACTTCATTATTTCCCTTGCTTCTGCAATGCCTGTCGGGAGTTTGGAACCATCTCCTTGTCACTCCCTTGGTGCAGTGAAGGTCTGGAGGCTAAATGCAAGGTGGCTGTGAAAGGCCACAGCTGGGTGGCCAGGGTCCTGTGCCAGTGGTGGCCTCAGCACACTTGGCTCCACATTGGTCCCGCCCTGGAAGAGCTGAACAGTCCCAGGTGCCAGCCAGAATCTGTCAAACGCCTTTCCTCCTGCTTTTAAGACGAGAGGAACTCTGTTGTCTCCCCTCCCACAAAGCAGTGCTCCCACCTCGGAGCTTGCCAAAACAACCCTGCCTTACCTGCTTCCACCACTGCCAGGTTAGCCCACAACTCTGTACCCACCCGGGCCTCTGAACCACCAAACCTGGGAGGAACCTCGGGATGTGGGAGCCAGCACCCACGAGGCTGACAACGTGTCCCCTGCGGCACCACACCGGGGAGGGACGTGCTGGCCCCATCCAGTGGCCCACAGCACGTTCCCTGCCATCCCCAGCTCACCTCGGGGAGCTCCAGCATCGCAGTGATCAATGTGAATTAGCCACGATCTATTCTTCCACTTGTTTGCATCAGCTTGGAAATGTAATGCCAAGCCAGAGATAAAGTGGACTGGAAATACCCCGGCAGCGCCTAACACTTCCAGCCCGAGGCGCTCATTCAGCTGATGGGTTTCATCATCACAGGTTCCAGCCTGAGGAGCAGGTTCCTGTGCTCCCCATGCACATCCCTCCCTGCCAGTGCCTGCCTCTCACACACTGGGCTATGAACGGGCTGCTCTCTGTCAGGTGGGTTTTACAGAGCCCAAACTGTTGTATTCCTCGGGGAAGCGGTCTTTCCCCAGGAAACCCCCCAGAGATTGTAACCTTTAGTCCAACCCTACCTGTCCCTTATCTCTAGCCAATGGCTCTCTGCCAGCTATCCCATCCCAGACAGAGACCAGATAAAAATCCCTGCTCCTCCATGTTCTTCCTCTTTGCCCCTGGGATCCCCTTCAGGAATTAAGTCTTGGAACACATCCTGAAGTAAGAAGGCTGTTTTGGATTTCTTTTCCCTATCCTGAAGCCTATCCCTGCCCAAAGCTCCCCAAATCTGAGCTAGCAGCCCGGCCAGGGGGGCAGAAGGGGGGGTAAAACTTCACCAAACTGCTCCCCAGCACGCTCCCTGCAAACCCTGATGATGCTCTGACAAGGACTGGGCCACAAAGCCCTGCCATGATTAACCAGCTGAATCTCCAGGCCAGTAAAAACATCGGGGTAAACCCCTTTTAGCATCAAACCTTGGGCTGGCACAGGACCAAGCCAGACCCCAGGCTGACATGTGGGAAGCCTGAGACGATGACGCCGCGCATGGGCGACGGGCGTGTGATTTTGACAAGTGTCTCCTCGGTGAGTTATTCTCAGTGCACAGCAATGCTGAAAACTCCCATGCTATAAATAGCCAGCAACGGAGCTGTACCTGCAGCGCAGCTCTGAACGTGCTTCAAGCCAGCTCGTGGAATTGGGAGAGCCAGGCTGGGGCAGAGCCAGTGCCAGGGACGCTTGAGGCCCATGAAAAAGCAGAGGTGTGAGCTTCAGGCAGTCTGAGCTCCCAACAGAACCAGTAAGGGCTAGGTTTGCCCACGACTGGGTGCTCTTGAACAAGCTGATCTGGTTGCAAGGTCTCACTGCCAGCTTTGTCACTCTTGATACAAGACTGCAAAGGATGCACAGAGGTGGGACGTGCAGCTTCCCCAGACACCAAGAATGCAGGCTGGCAGCCAGGCTGGCATGAGAAATAAAGGTGATTCTACTTTTCCCCAATGCTAAAGGTATGGCACTACCCATCTGCCATGCTGAAATTAGGGTGAACAGGGTTAGACTAGACATTAGGAAGAAATTCTTCCCTGTGAAGGTGGTGAGGCCCTGGCCCAGGTTGCCCAGAGAAGCTGTGAAATGTTGAAACGTTCAAGGTCACATTCAACAGGACTTGGAGCAACCTGGGCTAGTGGAAGGCGTCCTGGCCCATGGCAGGAGTTGGAACAAGATTATCTCTAATGGTTTAACCCAAACCATTCTATGGTTCTATCATTTTCCCTCCAGCTCACACAGCACAGGCCGCAGCATCCACAGCACAGCTCTGCCCGTTTTTCTGGGTTACACGAAGACAACAAGCAGAACCTCTGGCAGCTTCAACAAGGCCCTCAGCCATGAGCCACCCTTCCAGCTCACCAACCAAGAGAGGCTGTGATCCCCCAGCCGAAGCCAGCCGAGCAGCTGGTGAGCCAAGGAGCTGGCCCAGAGCCCGGCCCTCCCGCTGCCTCACCTGTGGCTGCGAGTCAGGCTCACAACCTGCCCAGGGAACCGCAGCTTCGTGAGCGCTGCTCCAACCCTCCATTTCAGCTCCCCATTGAAAGGCGCTCCTGGGTCCCTCCTAGCCAGCTCACCATCCCCTCCCTACCCACTGGGCAAGATCCAGCCTGAGGGGAAGGCAGAGCAGCCCTGCCTTTACGTCTTCAGACGCTAATTTCTGGATTTGCCATGAAATCTTTCTGTAATTTCGGAGGGATGCTTGAGGCCAGACCCTCACAGGTACAGAGGAGGACTGCAAAGTGCCCACCTCTGAATGAGCAGGACAGCTAAGAAGAGAAACAAGGCTGACACAACACCAGAGCAATGTGGAGTGATTAAGAATCACTGATACCTACACCAGGTGGAAAATCCTGTGCTCCCAACACGCTGGCATGCTCACACGTTCACAGAGGTGGAAGCACATGTCTAGCTGCAGGACAGACCTGCATTTCACTGGGCAGCACGGGGGCACATGTGTACCCAAGGTCTGCTCAGGTCCCCCCTCCAGGGAGCTCACGTGCCATGCTGTGCCAGGGCCACCAGGCTCTGGAGCCACCTCGCTGATCCATGGCAGCTCCCAGGAGCGAGGAAAATGTCCTGCCCAAATGTGCTGAGCTTCTGCTCAGCTTCCCTCTGTGCATTCCAGAGGGTCCTTCAGTGGGAGATGAATCTCAGTCCTCCTCCTGAATTAATAAAAAATACATTATGCCCTCAATTGAACAAGACAAATACCAGCGCAAGGATTGAGAGAAATGCTGGCACAAAACAAAACGTGGAAGAACCGGATTAGAGGAAGGACCAGCAAATCGGTGGGCACTGGGCACCACTCCTCAGTGTCACACCCGCCCTGACACGAGCACATCTCCATTTGCACAGCTTCTAATCTCAGCTCTGCAATGCAGCATCCTCTGACTTCCCAGCTTCACGGCTGCAGCATCCCTGCCTTCCCAGCTCCCCTCCCGCTCAGCTCCCTGCTCCGAGCTGCAATGCAGCAGCGTGGGCAAGCCCTGCTCTCCCTTCTGCCCCTCCACCCCACCATGAGGCAACACTGAGCCTCCCAGTCGAGCTCCGAGCCTCGCACGTCCTCTACCCTCCCAAGCTCACTGCTTTCCAGGCAGAGAACTGGCAACCCCTTCCCTGGCTCCCCCGGGAGAGCTGCTCCGTGTGTCTGGAGGAGGACGTGACTTTGCAGGGCGGGGGACATGGCAGAACGGCCCTGTGTCAGACCTCCTGGGTCCCCACAGCTCTGCACGAGACACAGCCAAGGTGCGAAGCCTGGAGATGGAACTCAGATAGCACAGAGGGATGGAGCCATCCCCACTCCACCCAGGGAGTGGATCCAGGCTCAGCAGCTTCACCATTGCCACTGGTACCAGGAACACCACACACAGAGCCCAGGACACCACTGACACCAGAACCAGGAACACTGCACACACACAGAGCCCAGGACACCACTGACACCAGAACCAGGAACACTGCACACACAGAGCCCAAGACACCACTGACACCAGAACCAGGAACACTGCACACACACAGAGCCCAGGACACCACTGACACACACCAGAACCAGGAACACTGCACACACACAGAGCCCAGGACATTTCCAATCACCAGTACCAGGAACACCACACATGCACACCGCCCCAGGACACTGACTGCACATGCAGGGCACCAAAAGCCACAAGCACAGTGCCACAAAAGACACTCTGGACCAGCCAAGTGACTGATTCAGAGGATGTTCCTGTGGGTCCACCTGACACCGCACAGCCAGGCAATCTTGATCCCAAGACTGCAGTCCTACAGCAAACCACCCAGTCCTGGCTGCAGCTGAGCCAGGGAAGCCAGGAGACACATGCTGGCCACAGCAAACGGGCTGGCACTGGAGGCTGGCATCACTCACAGGTTACACACCTCAAGGGGTTCAGGCTCTCATTCTGTGCTGAGCTGGAACAAATCTTCCCCCATGCAATGGGCACAAGCATCAGCCAAGTGTCCTCAGATGCTCAAGTGAGAGTGGGCAGGGGGTCTGCAGGTAGAAGGGACCAGGGACATTGTTTTCTGGCACCACGAGAAGCTGCACAGGAAGACAAAGAGCTGGGAACCTAAATGGACACAACAGCGTGATTGGTGGTGGGGAGACTTGTGACAAGGGAGTGCTGCGGACACAGAGACACGTGCCACAGCCTGAGAAGCCAAATACATACAGTTGGGAACAGGGGCATATGGAAGATGCTCTCTAGAAGGACCCAGAACTGCCAGTGATTCCCTGAGTGCCACCCACACAGAAGAAGGCTGCTCACGAGGCACCAGGACCAGGCAGGAGCCATGGGTGGGCTGGGTCCATCCCAGCAGCACCCAGCAGTCACACCCATGGGACTGTAAAGCCTTGAGAGGGCACCACCCAGGTCCCACTGTGGTCACATCCCATCAGCAGATCTCAAATAGCACTCCCGGAATTTCCATAATTTTCTATTCATTTACATATTTTCTTTTTAGACACGTTGGATTTGGGGGTAAGATACAGGCAGTCACTGGGAAAGCCCCATCTGAACAGGGATTTGCAGGCTCTTTGGGGAGAACTTTGTTTCAGCAGTGCACCCCCAAACATGTTCGCTTTCAAGTGTTTGCTCTGCTACCTTTCCATGAGAAATTTTGAAAGACATCTGGATTTATTTTTTTTCTCAGCCCTTTTGCCACACTGCCATAATCACTGGGAACAGGGCACATCCCAAACAGCTTCAGCAGAAGCTCTGGGTCCCCTGGACCCCATTCCCAGATCTTCTCCCCAGTCGCTGTAGCCATCTCAGCTGGAGAAAGCAGACATCTACTACTTGCTGTCAGCTCCTGAGAGCAGGCTGGAAGCAACAACACAACTGTGTACCACTGCCCTTTCTCCTCACTATTACCCCAAAGGCAGGAGTGGGCAAAAGGAAATAAATCTCCATCCCAATGACCTTGTCACACAGATGTTGTCACACAGGGACCCTAAGAGAGGAATAGCATTAGTGGTATCAGGACAGCCACAGCGCTTTACGAGGCAATAACCTGCTCTCATCACTGTGAAGAGCTATTTGGTCTTTGACCTCCTCATGGTCTCCTGCCAGGGAGCCTGGCTACTGCTGCCCAGTGCTGCCAGGGCGCATTAGTGCTTAATTAAACTGGCAGGAACAACATGGGGCAGAGGAAGGAATGCCATGGGGCAGAAGTGCTTCTTTGATCCCCCACCATGTGTTTCCCAGCAAGGATGGCAATCAGAAGGGAGTAACTTGGTTCCCATCTCTGCTAGGGTCAGGAATGTCCTTGCACGGGACACGTCAGATGCCAATCTTTTCCACACTGTGGTTTACTTTTTAAACCAGTCAGATGCAACATGCAGCTCCTGCCTGTGATGGAGCCCATCTGCTCACTCCAGCCCTTGGCTCTCCTCCCAACCACTGAGGGGCTGCTGGCACCCACTGCCCACCCAGCACTAGCCTGAGCACAGTGTCAGCACCACGAGGGTACCAACTCCCCATGGGTACAGACTGCCCAGCAAGGACATCCCTGGGAAGGGCAGCATGGCCCACCCAGGGCTGCAGGACTGAGATGGCTTAGAGCTGCAACTGAAGAGTTTGGCAGGGCTGCAGACTCCTGCAGAGAGCATTTCGGGGAACACCATCTCCACTGGGATCTCACGTGTGCTCGCCTGCCTCCTGGCCCACACAACACTGACCACTTACTTGCTGATGTGAATTAGCAGCGTCTTAAGAGGCACCACATCCAGCAAGAGATGGACGAGGAAATGGCCACAGAAAGCAGCTGCAGGATCCTGGAGGTGCTCTGGGAAGCTCCAGGTGAGTGCAACCATCACGCACAGCCCATACAAAAAAGCCCTTGCACCTGCACAGCCCTGTCCATCACACACGGACACGGGCATGGCGAGCTCTGCACAACCAGCTCTTCCACCACACTGGCCATGTGCCCTCCATCCCCTTCATCCCGTGGTTGGGCACTGGCATAATTAGCAACCCCAGCTGCCAGGCAGCTTTGATGAGAAGCCTCAGCCTTTGGTTGATGTGAAATGTATAATTTGGATGATGGAAATAGCCTCTACAAAGCACATGTGGTTGCTGCGTGCCGGTGACCTCTCCCCGCTTGCGCAGGCTGCTCTTTAAACGTGGTTCAGCTACAAAGGCCTCAGTGCCATCAAACAGATGAGGCAGCAGCAGTGACTGAATGAGAGGTAACATTTGGCCATTACTGAATAAACCGTATTTTTGGCCCAGAGAGGCTTGGGAATGCTTCTGGCAGGAGAAGCATGAGGTGAAGATGAGAATTCAGGTGTGGAGACCAAAGACACACAAGGTCTCTGGAAGCCACTGTGGCTAGCAGGGCCAGGAGCTCAGAAGCTGCACAGGCTTCTCAGCACAGGTCAGCAGTTCAAGGACAACCGTATCTGCAGAGGCTGGAAGTCCCTGCAACTCCTGCCTCTCCCTTCCCAGCACAAACCAGGCCTGCAGGTCCTTCCATGCCACTCTGGATAGGTGTCCTTCAGCAGACATTGCCAAACTGCTCAGGCTGATGTTCTGCTTGCCAAAGGGATTGATAAAAACAGCAGAGCCCTTCCTTCCCTCCCTCTCTCCCAAGCATCTCCTGTAGCAACCTCTCCTGGTGCTCCTCACCAGTCCCAACAGGGTGTGAAGCCCGCTCTCCTGAATCCAACTCTCCTGGGATCCCATTCCTTCTGGGTCCATCTCCACCACAGGAAGCCACCTCTTCCTGGGGAAGCCAGGTTGTGGAAGGTACCATCACCACTGGGGAAGATTTCATCCACCTGGATTGCAAGCAAAGGGGTCTGGAGGCTCACAGTGTGTCTCCACACCCTCGAGTTGTGGTTGTGCCAGCACCACTGTCACACTGCTCCCTCCTCTCCACACTCCAGGCTCCTGGTGGCATCCCCAACACACAGGCTGTCATGTATGTGCCAGGGCATGGCTGGCTTGGGTAAGTAGGTGTGATTCAACATCACAACTCCCATGAATGGGAAGTACAACCCTGTGGAAGGGAAGTTTTAGCATGGTGAATCTCCTGCTCTGTCTACCCCGGGTGCCCTCCCCATCCACCTGTGGATACAGCCCTCGATCCCCCCTGCAGGAGGCCTGCCAGTCCATATGTCTTGGAAAATTATTGGCAATACACAGAGCATGCATCTGGCAGAGTTTGGGCCTCATGGACCAGCTGACACGTCTTCAGATGCTAAGTGCAGTCCAAAGGGATGTCCAACACCTCCCAAGATCGAAGTCAGCCCTGACTGATGCAGGTGGAGGCTTGGCAACATCCCAGAAACCAAATCAGTTGCTGGGGGCGCTTCCACAGCCACGATCTTTCTTCCTCAGCGTGTGCACAAGATCCTGTCTTGGATCCCTGGTACTCCAGAGTACCACAAACTGGGAGTCACTCCCACGTGGGCCAATCCTGCAAGGATTTCTCTTGGAGATGCTGAGGAAACTCCCACCTAAGAGCAGAGCATCATGGGGGACACTGAGATTCCCCAACACCAGTGAGTGGCAGTCTGTTAGCTGCATAAGTGACAAATCTTCCTGCAATTCTGCCCTGCTCCCACGGTGCTACCGTGGCATTAGGCCTGAGGATGGGTGTCTGTAAACCCAGCTGAGGGACGAGCGGGGCAGCCTGAGCCCCTGCAGCCGGGCTGACCTCCTGCATCCCACCTGCTCACCCCCACAGCCTGCCTGCCCAGGCCTCCAGCTCACTCTGCGGCCTTCACTTGCAAGCCCTGGCATGCCCCAGCATCAGGGCAGACTCTGCCAAGGAGGGCACTGCTGCTGGGCATGGCTGGGCACGGCCAGGGGCCAAGGGCAATGGTCTGGGAGGCTCCATGCCAGTCTGCCAGCTCACTGGTGCACAGAGCCCTGCTGGAACTGGGGCTGTGACACCCTGAAGGCTCCTGGAGCAGCCAGGGGTACACAGGGAAGTGGACTCAGCAAGTGCAGCTTTCCAGGTACCTGGCTCCAGCACACCCTCCAGCTTGCTCCACATCTCCAAACCACCTCCCCCAGGCCCCAGCCAGGGCATATCTCTCCCCTTTCTCTTCATCACACAGCAAGGACAAGGCATCTCAAGCCAGTTCAAGTGCCAAGAAGCTCCTGCCCCTCTAAAAAGAGGTCCCAGGCAGGGAACTTGAAGGGAGTGGACACACCAATCCTGCCTGTACTGCTGCTCCCCTACCACCACCAAGCACCAGGACTTTACAGCCGGCCAGCCTGAGCACCACCCGAGCACCATCACGGCTGTGCAGGGCTCCCCCGCCACCTCCACATGCCAGTTTGCCAGACCAAACACAGCTCTTCCGAGCCACAAGCCCCCACAGTCAGTGCCCAGCCCAGACCCCAGGCACTGCTGGCTGGGCTGCAGGGAAGCCGTGGTGTCAGTGGGAAGCAGAGGGCAGCTGAGGCAGCCACAATTCCTAGAGATCAGCATGCAGCATGAGAGAATAGCAAGGGCTGGGCTCCCCTGGACCAAGACCCAACGCTGTGGCCCACGGCGGGGCAGTGGGCTGCGAGGTCTGGGGCACAGCCAGCACCAGGCCAGTGCTGGCTGTTCTCATGGAAACCCACGATGCACACAATGCACACAACGAGCTCAGGGACCAAACCCACAGGGACGGGAAAGCGCAGGCAGGCACAGCCTGAAACCGACTCACACAAACCCTGCAGCAGCATCCTTGGAGGATCCTCCTCTGCCAGAGCCCCAGACTGCAGTGGAGCTCTGGAGCTGCCCAAAATGCAGCGGGAGCATGGACCCCCTGGCACGGCACCTGCACCAGCAGCTTCCCAAGGTCACCCCCAGGGCAAGGCACGCTGATGGTGGGGAGCAGCTGTGGCACCCGGCTGTGCAGCCTCCCTCCTGCTTGGTGGGTGTTGAGACAAGGGATGGCCGACAAGACACGTGGGGGAGGACAAGCTCCACCACCACCTGCCACTGCTCCTTGGGAGGAGGAACTGCCTTTCCTCCAAGGCAAGAGGCAGCCGACAGCACCTTCCCTCAAGTGTGCCTTGGAGAGCAATGAGGGCTGGAGCCCCTCTGCTCTGGAGCCAGGCTGGGAGAGCTGGGGGTGTTCAGCCTGGAGAAAGCTCTGAGGAGACCTTAAAGCCCCTTTCAGCGCCCAAAGGGGCTCCAGGAGAGCAGGAGAGGGACTTTAGGACAAGGGCCTGGAGCAACAGGACAAGGGGCTTTCCACTGACAGAGGACAGGGGTAAATAGGATATTGGGAAGAAATTCTTCCTGTGAGGGTGGGGAGGCGCTGGCACGGGTTGTTCAGAGAAGCCGTGGCTGCCCCATCCCTGGCAGTGGCCAAGGCCAGGCTGGACAGGACTCGGAACAACCAGGGCTAGCGGAAGGTGTCCTTGCCCACGGCAGGGAGCGGGACAGGATGAGCTTTGATGTCTCTTCCAACCCAAACCACTCTGTAATTCTAAGTGACTGGGGACACCGAGGCTGACGACTCCTTTCCCCTCAGCCTCCCTTCACTTCAAGGCACTGAGGCGGCCACCACCGGCCCCTCACGGAGTGTCAGGAGCCCAGCCGCCTCCAGCCGCCGCCTCTGGCCATTCCCACCTCGATGTCGAGCCCTGCGGTCGCGCCGGCCGCACTCACCCAGCATTTGGCTGAAGAGCAGCTGCTCCAGGTCGCCCAGCACCGTCACCACCAGCTCGGGGTCCACCTTCAGGTACGGCTTCTCCTCGGTGCCCGCCGCCACCGCCGGCCCCTTCCCGCCCAGCAACTCGTCGTCGCACTTGCCGCCGCCGCCGCCGCCCGCCTCGGGGGCCTTGCTGAGGGGCTTCACCTCGGCGTAGGGCCCGCGGGGGATGCGGCTCGGCTTCCCGGCGGGCGGCGGCTTGGCGGGGCCGGCGGGGCGCGGCGACAGCAGCGAGTGCTCGGAGCGGGACAGGCTCCGCGACATGGCGGGCGCGTCCCGCCCGCGGGGGCCGCCGCGCCCGCCGCCCCCCGCCGCCGCCGCCCCCGGCGCTGCCGCCTTGGCCATGTCGTCGCTCCAGCGAGGCTCGTAGAGCTGCCGCTTCTTCTCGGCGTCGGTGAGGAAGGCGAGGTTGGTGAGCGACTTCTGCTTGCGCAGGTTGGAGCCGGCCGGCAGCCGCCCCTCCGCGCTGCTCGCCTTGAAGACGCGCAGCTCCGCGCCCCGCGGCCCCGCGGCCGCCGCCTTCGCCCGCTTCGGCATCACGGTGCTGCCGTCGGGGCCCCGCCGAAAGCCGCGCTCCTCCTCGCCCAGCTCCACGTCGGGAAGGCTCTTGAGGTTGCTCCCCAGCATCCCCGCGCTGCAACCATTTAACCCGCCGGGCGCTGCTGCTGCTGCTGCTGCTGCTGCGGCACCGAGGACACACCGGGCGAGACAGAGGGAGAGGCACCGTCAGCGCCCGTCCCACCGGCCGGGGCGGAGCAGGGAGGGGATGGCGCGGGCGGGGAGCTGGGGTGGGGGAGGAGGAGGGGGTGGGTGGGTGGGGGGGGTGGGTGAGTGGCACGGCCCCACCTCGCCGCTCCGCTGCCGGCAGGACACTGCGAACCAGCGGAATGTCAGGGGCGAACAAAAAGGGCCCGCCCTCCTCTGGCGCGGCCAGGGGGCGGGGCGCGGGGCGCGCGCCCGCGGCGGGCAGGGAGGGGAAGGGGCGCGCGCCAGGGGCGGGGCCGGGCGGGGGCGCGCGCCAGGGGCGGGGCCGGGCGGGGGCGCGCGGCGGAGCTCGGGGGGCGGAGGGAGCGAAGGGGACACCCCGGGGACAGCGCTCCCTGCGGGACCCTGCCGCGACACGGGACCCTGCCGTGACACGGTACTCTGCCGCCACACGGCACCCCCGGGGGACCCCAGGCCTGAAGCTGGCGTGAGCACCGAGCCGCCGATGGCCCCCGCCACCCCCGCGGCCCCGTTCCGCAGCCCCTCGCAGGCAGGGACGCGCTGGGTGCTGGGTGGGAGGTGGATGAACCCAGCGGGAGTTCCACACCCCAGCACCCTGCGTTGAAGCATCCCCCTGTCCCGCCCGCCATGGACCCCACACCCACCTAGACACTGCACACCCATTCCCGGGGGGGGCCAAAGCATCCCCGTTTCTCCCCAAATTGTGCAGCAAGAGCCCAGGGTGGCCCCAGGAATCCCCCGAGGGACACTGTGGCCCCCAAACCCAGCGGGGCCTCTCCACTGATCCTAAGGAAATAAGGGCGGGGGGGGGGGGGGAGGGAGGAAAGAAGGGGAGTGGGATCTGGTTATCATCATTTTTCATTAATTACCCGTCCCTTGGGAGGGGTGAATTAAGTCTATTTGGTGACCTCACGCGGGCTGCCATGGCAACCGCCGGGAAATATTGCATTAGAGCCCATCACTGCTGCCGAGATAAGCACGGGAGGACCGGGGGCGGTGCGAGCCCCCCAGCCCACCCCCGGGCCAGTGACCCGAGGTTGAGCCCATCGCAGGGCTGAAGAGTCCCAAAATAACTCCGCCTGGACGGGACAGCAAAGGGTGCCAACACAAAAGGCGTTTTGCACTAAGAGGTGCCGCTGGGGCAGGATGGGTGCACAGGCTGCACCCCAAAGCCACTCGGGGTTCGGGGCAGGGCTGTTGCCTGGGTGTAAGCCCCGCTGTAGGGGACAAATCCGCGGGCGTTGTGTCATTCCGGGGCTGGTGAGGTGATTCTCGGGGTCCCCCCGTGTCCCCCGTTCCCTCTGGCTGGGCCCAGCGGAGCCGTGGGAGGTGCCGCGGGCTGGGGAAACTGGAGCAGTGAGGAGCGAGGGAAAGGATCCGGCCCCTTCTCCGGTGCCGAACTCGCTTGGCTTTATCCCAAAACCTCCCCAAGGAGCGGGGCAGCTGCACTGGGTGCATGCCAGCCCCGCTCGCTCCCTCCTGCTTCTTCCTGGAACCTCCTCCCGCTTGCCGCTGGCTTCAGCACTTTCCAAACCGGGGCTGATTGTTCTCTGACTGAGGTGCTGGGACCCTAGGTCAAAGCAGGGCTCTGCCAGGAGCCACCGTGGCTCTGACCGACTTCTGTCCCTTCAAATCACCCGGTGAAGCTGCCGGCTCTCTTTTTCCCCTTCCCTGCACATCTCTGGAGCATCCCGCCATCCTCCGCTGCCGCTGCCCTGGCAACCGCCGCCCCAGCATCCTCCCTGGACCCGCCTCCCCAAAATCTCCCCCCAAAGCAAGCGCCAGAGGGGACTGGGGTGGCCTCAGCATCGCAGCGGCGAGCTTGTATTCAGCCCTGGAGAAAGGGGCTGATCCGGTGGGGGAGCCAGCGGTCCCTCCGCGCCGGCTCCTTGGAAATGGGTCATTCCTGGAGCTCGCTGGGAAATTGGGAAGAGGAGGGAAAGGAGCCAGCCAGGCTGATGTCCTGGCGCCGTCCCCGGAGGGGTCAGTTCCCCTGTGCTTATCGCAGTGCAAGGTTTTGGCCACGGAGGTCACCTGCTGCAGGAACTGCAGAGGAGCCGTTCCCAGGGGAGTTGGGGCACCTGCAGTGTGAGGGTCCCCCCACTGCCCCACTGACCCCAGCCCTGGCTCCCATTCCAGCAGGAGCCTCTGTCCCCTGGCACCGTCACAGCAGCCCCCCAGCAGGACCCCCCCGTTCCTGACCAACCCCTCTGCACTCACTCAGGCCTCTGGGCTTGGGGTGGGGGTCAGTTCCCTTCTCAGGAGCAGAGCACTCATCACCTGGGGACGTGGCCCTCTCCTGGTCCTGCAGCCTGTGGGCAGAAGGGGGTGAGGGTGGGTGATCAGGGGCAGTTGCCCTGGTGCCCCTCCTGGGGACCCCAGGGGATGAGAACGTGGAGCTGTAGGCTCTGCCATAGCCTGGGGACACTGGTCTCATGGCAAGGGGTCCCAGGGCACCCTATTCCCCAACGAGTCCATCCCCTGCCCCACATCAGCTCCCATGGGTGCCTTAGGAACCCCAGCACCCCAAACCCAGCGGGAACCTTCCTCCTGGTACAGAGCCCCCTGACCCAGCCCCACCATCCCCATGGCCACCCCTGCTGGGCCTGCCTGCCTCCCCCATGCCCCGTGCCCCCCACAGCCCCGTGTCTGCAGGCACCCCCTGCCCCACGTCCCCCCATGCCCAGGGACTCACCGGTACTGGAAGGGTGCCACGGTGGCAGTGATGGGGTGGCTGTGGGGAGGCCCTGAGGAGAAAGTGATGGCCCCCGACCCAAACACGGGGCCCCTCCCCTGTGAGCCACCCTGAGACTCACCCCCTGTCCCTGACGTGGCTGTTCCACTGCCCTTCCCAGGGGGCCCTCCCAGCCGCCCCCCAGGCCTGCCCTGTGCCAGGGGAGCTTTGTGCAGCTCGGTGGGCTCCCCCACCCTGCCTGCCCCTCTCCTCCCACTGCCCCCTGCCTCTGGCCACTTCCCAGGGGACACCAGGGGTCTTGGTGGCTCTTTCTGCCCCCCATGAGCGGGGACACTGGGGCTCCCCTCCCTGCCCTCGGCCGGCTCATGGCCAGCAGCTTTGCCAGTGGCTTTGGGCTTGAGAGTCCTGGGAGCAGGGGGTGCCACCTTCCCTGGCCTCTGGGGGACAGGGGACCCTGGGGTGCTCAGGGGGGCTGTGGTGTGCAGTTTGCCGTGGGCCAGGGCACGGGGCACTGGGATGGCAGACTGGTAGTGGCTGCGGCCGGTGGAGCTGACATTGGCTGTGCCCTTCATCCTGGCGAGCTGCTGGCAAGGCTGTGGGGGAAGAGGAGAACTGGTCACAGCCTGGCACAGGGAGGGCACCCCCAGCCCCTCGGCTGCCCCAGGCCTTGCTCTGTGTTCCTACTGGCCATGGGTGCTCAGTGCCCCCATCCTGGGAGAAGGCCACTGCACCCCACACCCCAGGGTGAGGACACACATGATGCCCCTGGCAGGGATTCACAGGACCATGGCATATGTGATCTCCTCCCCTAGGGAGCCTGTGCAGCCCCAGCCTCGTGTCCCCAGGTCCCTACAGCAGGTCCCTGCAGCAAGGACATTTGGGCACAGACCCTCACCAGTTAGGGCTGCACCACAGGCAGGATGGGGCCCTCCTGGCCACTCAAAACTTTTTGCTGGTCCCCAAAACCACCTCCTCATCAACCAAAACCACCTCCCAGACATCTGAGACCATCTCCTGGCTACCTAAAATCATCTGGTCATCCGAGACCAACTCCTTGTCACCTGAAACAATCTCCTGTCACCCAAGACCACCTTCTAGGGGCATGAGGACCAGCTCTGTGACCCCATCTACTGGTGTCTGAGTCCCATCCCCACACTGGAGTGCCCTCCTCATCCCCAGTGTCCCCCCACATGGTGCCACCTGCCACATGTCTCCATGCTCTTATCTTGCTTGCCCCATGGTGACTTTCCATGTCACCTCTCAGAGCGCTGTGTCCCCCCCTTGCTTTGGTGTTTTTCTCCATGTGATAAGGATGGGGTCTCATCCAGCCAAAACACCCAAAAGCAGGGCCACAGGGAGACACAGTGAGTGGAGAAGCTCCTCACTCCTTGTGCCCACAGGATTTGCCCAGGCAGGCAAGCAGAGCTCAGAGAGGAAACCAGCCATGGAACAAAGCTCCATCTCCAACAAAGCTCTAACTCCAACCTCCCACCTGCAGCTCTTCAGGAAAAAAAAAAAAATCTCAAAACTCAAAGGTTTTCTCCAGGGGATGAAATGATCTCTAGAAAGATGGGGAGCTGTGGTCCCACAGGCACCAGGTGCCACATGTCTCCCAGGACACACATTCCACATGTCGCTCCAGCATGGTTTCACTCAGCCTCCTTGAAGGAAAACCTCTGAGGAAGGGAAGCTTTTTGGGGCCCCAGAGCATTCTGTGGGGATCACCAGCTCCAGGCTGGCCACCCCACGGTGAGGGTTCCTCTGCCTGCTGCTGGCTTGGTGTTGGGTGGGTGCAGTGAGTACATTGGAGGTGTGCAGGAGCCCACTGAGGCTGTTCCTGGTGGGCTGGGGATTGCAGGAACCACCCCCCACCCCCCCCACACACACCCCTCCTCTTTCAAACACCCAGCTGAGACACAGCTTCTCCAGAGCTGGAGAGAAGCTGTGGGCTGCAGGGAGGTGGCTCCATCACCCCGATGGGAACAGCAACCCAGCCTCAGCCCTGCATCCGTTGCATTGCCCAGCAGAGGGTATTACATGAACAAAGTCCAAAAATGTCCCAAACTGCCCTGTTTTGCCTCTTCCCCAGTCTGAGCTGCTCTGAGCCCTGCTCCCCCCAGGCTTTTGGGGGTCTGCAAGGACCAAAGCATCGCCCACATTCTCCCTGCCCTGGGATGACCATGTCCCTGGCACAGGCAGCAGCTCTGGGGTGAACTCACTCAAATTCCCTTTTCCCAGACCCACGTGAGCTGGACCATTTGATCCTGGGGCCGTGGGTCACGGGGAGAAGGGCTGATGCAGCGGGTGAGATCCAGGGATTGCAGCACCAATTCCAGCACCAGCCAGGAGCTACAAAAATCTCTTTCCAAGGCAATTTTGATTAAGGGGCAGAGGAAGCTGACACAGCCAGCTCTGGGCTTGCTCTCCCTGAAGCCTCTGAAGCACTGGGATGTTTCAGAAGAGGTCTCCCCACTGAAATCCTGGCTGAGCTGTCTCTGTGTCTCTGTTTCTGCTGGCCATGGTCACGGCCCCGAGCTGCAGCAGAGGAGGTGGGGGCAGTGCTGGGACAGGCACTGGGGGGGCTCTGGAACAGATCCCTCCCTCAGTCACTGCAGGAGGTGGGATGGGGGCTCTGCCACTCCCACCTGGGCACACAGATCCAGCTCAGGGGGCAACCTCAGCCCCCAGGGTGGGCGCCTGTGCTGGCACCAGCCTGCCCCCAGGAGTGCTGCAGCGTGGGCAGCAGGAGCCAGGCAGGGCTTTCCCTGTGCCAGTGGGATTTCCCACACCTACAAAGGTCACTCCTGGGAGCCTGGGGGCCTGGGCTCAGCACCCAGCTGGACACCAGCTCGGTTTTGGGGGCATAATGTTCCCAAACCAGCTGGGAATATCAGCAGAGAGCAACCCTCCTCTGTCCCCCAGTCTGCTTCCAAGCTGTGCCCCACAACCCACACTGACAAACCCCAATTCTACACTTTCCCCCTCTCTTTAAGGCAGCCCCTGCCCTGAGAGTACTGTGACAGCAGCCCAGCCTTAAGCTGCAAAACACCTTGTGCAAACACAAACAAGATCCATCTCCAGAGAACTACGGAGCAGTTTGGGTTGGAGGGGACCTTACAGATCATCATCTCATCCCACCCCTGCCCTTCCACTATCCCAGGTTGTTCCAAGCCCTGTCCAACCTGGCCTTGAACGCTTCCAAAGATAAGGGAACCTTCCTCAATATAGGTGCAAGGAGATGAAACCACTGGTTCCAAGTGACCCATCTCACCCTGAGGTCCCTCACACCACCACCTCCAGCCCCAGCACCTGGTTCTGGTGGGTTTTCTCCTCATGCAGAGGGAAATCATCTGTCCCTCACTCCATAAAATCTGTCCCAAGCTCATCCTCAGCCAGCTCAGAGGCAAAACTTTCATCTAGATTTCTGCTATGACCTTACCTTCCCCAGCACCACTGAGCACCACCAGCACGCAGCGCTGCTCCAGCCCTGCCCGCTCCCTGGGCATGTAGCACTGGGGCTGTAACCAGGTTTTGTCGGGTTTTTTTTTCCCTTTTGGATTTCTCTCTTGTGCACACAACTTCCATTTCTCCCCTTCTGAACCCACCAGCGGTGCCACAGCTGCAGCAGAAGCCAGAGCTGCCACGCTGGCCACAAGAAAATCAATCCTTCTCTTGTGCTGACAGGGGTGGCTTCTCAGGCAGTACCTGCTGGAAGCCAGGCTCAGGGCAGTCCTTTCCCCACCCCACACACCTCAGGTGCCTCCAAGGATTCTGCTGTGCCTGGCTAAGCACTACTGACCCCTCCCTGGGCTTCACCCCGCTCCAGAGATGCCATGGGCTTCCTGGGGGATGGCTGAAGGGTGATGTGGCCCTGCTCCCCAGCCTGTGACAGCAGCTGGACCCCCCTGCTGGGGTCCCATAGCCAAGGATGCCATCAAAGGGACAAAGCAAAGCAGCTCCTGCTAAGCCCCTGCTCCCCCCAACAGCTCCAGGAGCAGCCACTCCTTGGCCCAGAAGCCCCCGACACATCCAGCACCAACCCCCAGGAACCACAAGCGCCCCTGGGCGAGGTTCAGCCCGTTCCTGTTCCCAAAGGAGCCTCCCTTTGCCTCCAGACTGAATTTATCCATCCAGGGCTGGGGGTCCCCGGCATGGGCCTCGTGTGTGACCGTGGCAGGAGAGTGGACAAGCACCCCAGCGTGCTGTGTCACCCTGTGTCACACTGAGTCACCCGGTGTCACACTGTCACCCTGTGTCACCCTGTGTCACACTGTGTCACTGTGTGCCACCCTGTGTCACACAGGGTGTCACTGTATGTCACCCTGTGTCACACTGTGTCACCCTGAGTCACCCTGTGCCATGCTGTGTCACCCTGTGTCACACTGTCACCCTGTGTCACCCTGTGCCATGCTGTGTCACACTGTGTCACCCTCTGTCACACTGTCACCCTGTGTCACACTGAGTCACTCTGTGTCACACTGAGTCACCCTGTGCCACCCTTTGTCATGCTGTGCCATGCTGTGTCACTCTGTGTCACACTGAGTCACCCTGTGCCATGCTGTGTCACCCTGTGTCACACTGAGTCACCCTGTGTCACCCTGTGTCACGCTGGCATCCTGCTGCCTCTGCCTGGCTGAAGCAGGTCCTGGCCTGACCCAGACAGACCCAGCAGCTGCTCTGCAATCAGCTCCAAAGGGAAACAACTTTCTCCTTCAGCCCAGGAGCAGCTCTCAGGAGCAGGGTGCTGCTCCCCCTCCGGGCAACATCAGCCCTGGGAACTTGCACCTGATGCTTTCATTTGGGCACCTACAGCTGCTGGGTGAGGTTTGGGCCCCATCACTCCCCTGGGCAGCAGCTTGGTGTCCCTGGGCCCTGTGGTAGTGGAAAGCAGCGGGTGCCCATGAGGTGTTTCAGCACCAGGGGCTGTTTTGGAGCAGCCACAGAAGAGCTGTGCCTGGGCACCAGGGCTGAGCCTCCTGGGCAGCCAGAGCTGTTCATCTCCCAGCCAAGCACAGGACACTCATCCCAGGTGCCTCCAGAGCTCAGGTCTGGAGGGGAACTTCAGTTTTTAATCCCAGAGGGATGATGCCATGCACAGAGTTATGGGTGTCCACATTGAAGGAGAAGCCTTGGCCGAGCTGTGTCCTCCATCCCAGGAGGGACATAAGCCAGCACATCCCTGAAGGCATCTCCTTCAGAGAGGCATCTGGTGTGCCCAGAGCTTGAACTACTTCCTCAGCCTCGTGCCCAAATCCATCTCACACGTGTGATTTTAGCAGCCAGAAATGAACAGGGACCTGAAGCCTGATCTCATTTCATGCCCCCATTTCCATGACCTAGAGGGGTCACTGGAGCATTCCCAGCACTGAAGCAGATCTGCTTTGGAGCCATCCATCACCTGAGCTGAGCTGGGAACAGCCTCCAGCCCTGGGGGGGCTATGATGAGCAGCTGAAGCCCCCAGCTCTGCCACTGTTCCTTGGAGGGGTCCAATCACAGGGGCCTCCCACATTCCCAAGAGAACAGCAAATGGCTCTGCAAGTGTGTCGCTCTATATTTTGTAGAGCATTTTGGGGTGGCTTTTATAAGTGAGATAAGATTTGCTTCTCTCTCCTCTCTCACAGTTCAGATCCCTGCCAGGGATGACACGCTGTCCTGTGTCCCAGGATAAATGTGACAGGAGTCTGAGCATGGACACAGTGATGGAAAATGTGTTCAACCCTTCAGCCTCTCCTGGCATCTTGCTGCTGTTCTGTGCCTGTTACCCCACCCTGGTGCAGCCCCTGAAAGGGGTAAGAGAGCTGAAACCAGGCTGATAAATAGGAGAAAAGGAGGATGGATCCTCCCCTGGCTGTGCAGCTCTGTAATTGGGCATCGTCCTTGAGACACCCTGGGACTGGCAGCACAGGAACACCAGGGGCTGCAGCACCGTGCCAGGTGTCCCCAGGGAGATGCTCAGGGGCTCCAAGCACCCTTCAGTTTGATGGGTGAGGGTGAAGGGGGCAGCCCAGGGGTGAACCCCAGGGTGTGAGAGCCCCTGCTAAGGGCCAGGCCCTCGTGCTGTGGAGGAGCTGCCCCCCAAGGCTGCTCCCTGCACCTTGCAGCCCTGTGCAGCAGCCAGCCTGGAGCTGCCATCAGGGGTGGCCGTGCTCCAGCACTGCCTCCTCCCTGGCACGCTCAGCAAGGGCCACAAAGAAAAGGCTCCTTGTGACACAAGGAACATAAAACTTTCCAAAGAGAAACAGAGGGAGCCAGGGGCAGAAAGGGGCCTTCAGCAGAGAACAAGCTGCCAATTCAGCCAGCAGGCCCAGCCCTCCAGCCCCCGTGCCCCGGCCAGGACCTGGCCTGCCCACCAGCCAGTGGCATTGCCTGGGACATTGCCACCACCCACATCACCCCAGGGAGGGCTCACTGCTCCCCTCTCCTGCCCCTCCGGAGGGCAATGGCAGGCTGGCTGCAGGCAGGTGATTCTCCTGGGTGCAGGCAGTGCATGGGCAGGCAGGTAGAAGTGGAGGCCAGCTGGACACAGCTCTGCCTGCTCTGGATGTCTGTTCCTCCCAGCACGATGCTGGGGGCCCTGGGAGCTGCTGGGAGATGAGCAGGGGAAGGCACTGAAGGACAGAAATCAGCTTTTGTCCAAGCACAGACCATAGAGAAATCACAGAATTGTCAGCTTGGAAAAGCCCTCTGAGATCATCAAGTCCAACAGCTAACTCAGCACTGCCACAGCCATCACCAAACCATGTCCCCAGGTGATACATCCACACGGGTTTGGAACACTTTCAGAGATGCCCAGCCCGTAGCCACAGCACTAATCCCTGCCTTAGCCCCTCTGCAACAATCCCATTAGCCACTTAAGCCACTTCAATAAAACCGGCTCAGAGCAGAGCTGAGCTCTGGGCTGGACCTGCTGCAGCAGCCACTGCGGGTCCGGCAGGGAGAGGGAGCCCTGCTCGGAGCGGGCTGTGCCCGGCACAGATTCTGCTGCTGGGTGGGCTGGGGCTGGGACAGAGCCTGGGACGGAGCCCGGGACACAGCCTGGGACGGAGCCTGGGACGGAGCCCGGGACGGAGCCTGGGACACAGCCTGGGACGGAGCCTGGGATGGAGCCTGGGACAGAGCCTGGGACGGAGCCTGGGTCACAGCCTGGGACGGAGCCTGGGACGGAGCCTGGGACGGAGCCTGGGACGGAGCCCGGGACACAGCCTGGGAGCTGTGCGGGGCTCTGTGCAAGGGGCTGTGTGAGGATCTAGGCGGGGGCGGAGGGAAGGGCTGGGTGAGGATCTAGGTGGGGGCTAGGTGGGGTGTGAAGGGCTGGGTGAGGGTCGTCCACGCCCAAGGCTTCTCCGCGGGGGTGTCCCGGCCGCACGGTGCCCCGTTCGGCACGGCAGCTGCGAGTTCCCCCAGGCGGGCCCCACCGCGGTCTCTCCCAGCCCTGGCTCCTGCCGGGGGGCGGGGGTCCCCTCCGGCGGGCAGGACCCTCGGCGGGTGGCTGCGGGCAGGGCCCGGCCCAGGCGGGGGCAGCGCTGCGGTTCAGCAGAGGCCGGTGCTGGACAGCTCCGGCTGCGGCGCCGCCCCCCCGGCACCGCCCCCGGCTCGGTGTCACCCCCCGCCCCAGCGGGGTCACCTCCCCCCGGGGTATCGCAGCCCCAGCCGCTGTCAGCCTCCCCTCCGCCGGGTACCACCCCCTGAGCAGATGTCCCCCTTTCCCCCCGCACCGGTGTCACTCTCCTCGGTGCGGTACCGCTTCCCCCCGCCGGTGCAGCCCCCCCCGGGACGAGCCGTGTCCGTCCCCTCCGCAATCCGGTGCCCACCGGGCCGGTGGTGCCCGCACCGCCTCTGGCCGCTGGTGGCTGTCCCCTCGGGCCGCCAGCCGGGGGCCGCCAGAGGGAGTCCCCAGGGAGCAGCGCCGGAGGTCCCCGGCCCCTGGGCTGCCTGTCTGGGATGGAGCCATCTGTCCCGTGCCTGGTGCCATCTGTCCCCCAGCAGCGCTGCTGTTGTGTCCCGGTGTCCCCAGCAGCCACCGGGAAAAGGGTTGGGCTGTCCCTCCGTGGGGTGACACCCCACTGAACCCTCTGCAGACGCTCCTGCAGTGAAGGGTCACCTGGGAAGGTTTGGGTTGTGCCTGAGGTTCTCCTGCTCTCCTCGGCCCCCTGCTCTTCCTGAGCTCTGTGGCAAGAGGAGCCACAAAGCCCTCAGCAGCTCTGAGGACGCCTCCTCCAGCCCACGAGCCCCCACTCAGAGCCCAGGGCCCCTGCAGCGCCCAGCACCAGAGCCAAAACACAATTTCTCCTATTGCACGTGCTGAGGGCTTCAAAACCTTCCCAACACCAGCCCAAAACCTTCCCAGAACCTCAGGGCTGCCATGGGGCCAAGGACCTCCCAGTGCCGAGCCAAGCCCTGGGCCAGGAGCTGTCCCCCAGCTCCGGTGACATTCAGCTGAACTCCTGTCTGGGCCAAAGCTCCACGGCGGCAGCTGCATCATTTATTGAGCCCCGTGCTCCTGCAGCATCACACACCTGGCCCTTTGCTCCGGAGAAGGTTGAGCAGGAGCAGCTGCGGCGGTGTCTGCGGGAAGGGCCCCCCCGGGGCTCAGCCCAGGGAACCTGGAAGCCCCTGATGGGTTCTGGCTGGGCTGCTGGGCTGCTGGGGAGAGAGGGGCAGCTGCACGGCGGGGCTGCAAAACACATTCACTCCGCAGCTGCTGCTGCCTCCGCAGGCGTCTGTGGGTGCTGTGTGGTCAGGGTGGCCGAGGGGGCAGCTGGGCTGGTCCCCCCCGCCTGGCACTGGCAGTGCCTCCCCAGCACCCCCAGCACTCCCTGCTGAGCCCCTCTGTTGTATTCCTCAGGGAAGTGGTTTCTCCCCAGAACCCCCCAGAGGCTGTGACCAGGTAGTTTAACTCCACCTTCCCCTTATCTCTGACCTATGGCTCTGTGCCAGCTGTCCCACCCCGAGACAGAGAGCAGATAAAAACCCCTGCTCCTCCTTGTTCTCCCTCTTTTGCCCCTGGGACCCCTTTGAGAATAAAGCCTTGGAACATTCCCTGGAGGTAAGAACCTCTTTAGGATTTTTCCCTATCCTTGAAGTTTACTCCCCCAAAGCTCCCCAAAATCTGAGCCAGCCCAGCAACCAGGGGGGCGGGCAGGGGGGTAGCACTTCACCCCTCACTGCCTCTCTGCCCCTTTCAACACTCGGCTCTCTCAGCACACAGCAGGCAGAGCCGAGTCCTGGAGGTACCCAAAAAGGCATTTTTCCCTCCTAAAGCAGGTTAAGGATTTAAAAATGCCACTGGGAACACGGGATGGTTGTCACCAGGGACACAGCACCAGGGTGTGCCAGCAACGTGGGAGATGAAGTCCCAAGAGCAGAGACACAGAGGATGTGCCATCATTACAGCCCAGCTCCAAACTGGAGTGGTTTTAGATGCTGAACCTACTTCAGGTGATGAACTCAGTGAATGAAAGTCAACCCATGGACCCAATTCCAAACTGCACCCCTCAATCCCTGCCCCAGCACGGGCTGTTCCCATCACAGACTGTCCCACCATGAGCAACTGCCCTGTCTGCTCTTACCTGGCCAAGCAGGGTGGATGTCCCCTAATCCCTCCTGTAACAAAGGAAACCTCTCTGGCAGCCTGGACTCTCCTGCAGGGTTTGCCCCGAGAGCCCCACACAGCCACTGGCACTCCAAGGGGGTTTCCCTCGGGATAACCAGGAATTTGCAATGGAAAGCAAAAGCCACAGGGAGCCCTTAATGGGATGAGTGGATTTTCCAGTGAGCTGTAAATCCTCAGTGGCTGCTGGCAAACACCTCCCTGCTTGCTCTGGAGGCAGGGTGTGTGTGTGGGTGTGGGTGTGGGTGTGAGTGTGTGTGTGTTGCAACACTCACCCAGGGGGATTGCATCCAGGGGGATCCACAGCCCCAGGATTTATCAGAACAACTCCAAATGTGCCCATGATGCCAACATCTCAAGGGAGTGGAGGATTGTCGTTTAATACATGAGGCTGGATGAGGTTGGCAGGGGCTGGCAATGCCCTCCCTGGCCCCAACACCCCTCAGCAGCAGCTCCAGCCCCATGACCCTCTTACACCTCAAATCAAACCTTCTCTCTCCAAAGGATGCAGCCAATCACGAGGCCATCACATCTGGAGGAGAGGGGAGCCCAAGCATCCCTGAAACATCCCTCAAACATCCCTCAAACATCCCTTCAATGTCCCTCAATGAGCATCCTGCCGGCCCGCAGCCAGGATGGCAGCACTCCTCGCCCACCCCACACTGCACATCCCCTGCAGGGAGCGAGGAGGGGCTGCCGGGCCCAGAGGGGCCAGGAGAAGAGGCGGCGGGGGAGAAGGGCTGGAGGAGAAGCCGTGACTGAGCGCCCTGCCCGGCTCAGGGGGAGTTTCCGCTGCCGGAGGCGGCGCCGCCCGGCCGCATCCGCAGGGGCCTTGGATGCGGTCTGAGGATGAGGAGGGAGAAGGAGCACAAACCCAGCTCCCCCAGCTTCCACCTCCTCTCCTCCGTGGGAGCGGGGGAATCCAGGGAATTCAGGAAAACAGTGGGAGGCTAAAACTCGAGCGCTGGCTCCCGCTCCAAACGCGCTCCCCGCAGCACAGCTGAGAGCTTCGGAGCCCGGATCCCCCTTCGGAGCCCAATTCCGCCCCTCCGGCGGTGAGAGGCTGCCAGGGCACCGCTCCCAGTGCCCCAGCCGGGCACGGGTGGCTTGTCCCCAGCTGCTCCCTCCGCATGCGATGCCTCGGGCACTCCGGTCCCCAGGGTGGCAGCAGGGCAGGGCTCAGAGCGGCACCAGGAGCTGCTGCTGAGCCCTCGTGGAAGGGAACTTGCAGGATGGGATCGCACAGTGAAACTCATGGCAGCCCAGCCCCGGGATGGGGTGACCCAGAGCCTCTCACAAAATTCCCGGGGGCAGCGAGGGTGCCCCAGGGGATTTGGGGGCGGGATGGGGCGGTGACCAGACAAGCTCAGAGAAGTGCAGGGGGCCCAAGCCCCACAGCCAGACAGCCTCACTCCAGCTCCTGCCCACCACGGCTCCCTGGGACAGAGCAGAGCTTCAAAGCCTCCCTGGGCCGCTCAGCCAGGAGCTCCCCCCACCCCGGGTAATTAAAATCTTGCTCTCCCCAGGGATTGTGACTTCCTCTGATGATGGTCGTGGGTGGCACGTGCCAGGGGATCCTCCAGCTCCTCTCCCAACAAGCATCTCCTGAGCCAGGCAGTCAATCCACAGCAGTGCCCGATGTCCATGGCACCACCCAGACCCTGCAGCACAACGGGGCAAAGCTCATCAGAGGCTGCTTGCTAACGAGCAGGACTCGGGCTGTGCCAGCAAACGCACCAGGGAAGCCACCAGAGCCTGCTGGGACAGGTTGGTGGCTGATCTGTCACCTGGAGCATTCGAGGAGTTCCCACAGGTGTTGGCCATGTGCCACCTGCCTGCAGCCCGTGCCTCAGTTTCCCCATGCACTGCCACCAGCCTCGTCACCACCAGTGCCACTGACTGCCCCAGCAGGTCCTGGCTCCCTGCAGAGCCCTCCTGGGGCTTGCACTCCTCTGGGCCTGCTCAGGGCTTGGGGACTGACCCTGCCCAGCCAGGACAGGCCAGTGGCACGGGATGGGCTTTCCCTGGGGACACACAGGGCACCGGGGTCCCAGCTGCTCCCTCCCTGTCCCTGCTGCATTTCCCACTGCACAGGGCACAAAAGGGCTGTGGGAGGAGGGACAGGTCCCTGCCCCGAGTGCCCCAGACAGATGAGGGGGAACTGTCACCCATTTCCAGCAGCAAGGTGAAGGGGGGGTCACATGGTGGTGGGAACAAATGCTGAAGACTTCCTTCCAATACTGGTGTCCCCAGCCCATACTGGTGTCCCCATCTCATACTGGTGTCCCCAGCCCAGGCTGATGTCCCCATCCCAGGCTGATGACCAGGCTCTGTTGGTGGTGGAGCATTGGAGGCCTCCCCAGGGAGCACGTGCAGGTGAGGGGACATCCTGCTTGGTCAGTGAGCAGAAGTGGTGGCTCTGCTGGGGTCACGGGCAAGGGGCAGCACTCTCCTCCCACGGGGCTGCTCCAGCTCCACACGGATCCTGCTCCAGCCAGGAAGGAGGAACACGTCCCCAGGGTTCTCACCCGGTGGCTGCCGTGGCTGATGGCACTGGGGACAAGAACAGGCTGTCCCAGCCTGGTGGCACCGTGTCCTGTCCCCACAGCAGTGCCAGCCTGCACCGGGGGCTCCTGCCACCAGCCCGGCCAGGGCCCGGGGGGCTGCAGTAGCCCCGCTGAAGTCAGGGGTCCCACCCGCTATGAGATCAGTGGCTGCACCCCGAGATCCAGCCCGAGGGGGTCACCTGATCCCCCTGCCCGTGGCCCAGGCTCCACATCCCGCTCCAGGCTGGGGCCCCGCTCCCTTCCGCAGCCGGAAACACCTTTTTCCTGTCCGTGGGGCTGCGGGGGGGCGGGGCAGCAGGAAAAACCCTCGTGTCCTGGCAGGTTATTTACATCCTGCTGCCAGTGGGGCCAGCCGGGGTCCCTCCACGTCCCCACACGCACCCCAGGCTCTGCTCCAGCCCTGTAAGCCTCATCCCCGTCCTATCCCCATCCTATCCCCATCCCCATCTCATCCCATCCTGTCCCTATCCCCGCCCCATCCCTATCCTCATCCCTCCCCCAAGGCATCTCATATCTCATCTCATCTCACCTCATCTCTCATCTCATCCCCACCCCCTCCCTCTCCCCATTCCGATCTCATTTCCCATCCCAGTTCTCACCCCCATCCTTTCTTCACCCCCATTCCTCTGCTCAGTGCCAACCCCCTCCCAACACACCAAGACTGGAGACCCCCTTTACCAGAAGGAGGATCTCAAACCCTGCCTTGGGGGTACCCTTCTCCCCCCGGTGAGCGCCGGAGCTCACCCAGTCCCGCAGTCCCCATCCCAACCCGGCCTCTCGGAGCCAGCTCCTGTGCCGGGATGTGTGAGCTGCCCTCTGTCTCATCCACTCCTAGGGAAACCTTGGGGGGAAACTGAGGCAGGGGGCTGGGAGTGACCCAGGCCAGGCTCGGGGGTGCTGCCGGGGCATGTGCGGGCAGCCCCTGCCCCCCGCGCCCCCGGCACGGGCACGGGCACTTGCTCAGCGCCGCGAAATGACTCAGCCGGGATCCGGCCGGGCCAGCCGGGATTTCCTGACTCAGCTCCCCCGGCTCTGGAACCGGGGGGGTTCCAGCCCCAGCCCCTCCTTCCCCCGGCACGGACACCAACACACCCCGCTGCGGGCTGCAGGGAGCCCCCCCAGCCCTGTGACCCACTCGGGAGCACACGGCCCCTCCCTGGCCCCGGGGACGATGGCACGGCAGCCGCGGCAAAGCCTCGGGGAGCGCGGGCAGCGCCCCAAAAAGCCCGGGCGAGCCCTCCCTGCGCGGGGTCTGGCCCGCTCTGGGCAGCCGCGGGCAGCCAGCAGGGCCGGCCGCGGGCCTGGCATCCCGGCACACCCAGACTCCCTGGCTCCCATCCCAGTTGTTTTTTTCCTAGGTGAAATCCAGGAAAAGAGTCATCCCGGCACACGCACTCGGCGGGACTTCCCTGCTTCCCTCGCACGGGGGGACTGACGGGCACCTCCGTGGCTCATCAGGCACGGCCTGCAGTGAAGTCATCTCCAAGTTTTCCCTCTGTCCTGTGCCAGCCCGGCTTGGCTGCGACATTCCCAGCTCCAAGGATGGCTCCTTTCACCCCAGGCGGTGGAGAATCCCCACGGGAAGCACCCATGGGTGCCTCCAGCCCAGAAGCACCTTCCCACATCAAAAATTAGGGCAGACACCGTGATCTGCCAGCACCGACCTGCTCTGCCTGCGGAAAGGAGATGTGGAGCAGCAGGACACACACTTTTGACAGTCCCCGTGTCTCAGCCTCCCCTGACACCCTTTGCTGGCCATTTTGTGCTCCCCGGGACTGAACTGGGGAGGCACCACAGCGCCTTCCTGCAGCCCCCCTCTGCCGGGGACAGGACCTGGGGGTGTCCGGGGGACACCGCAGGCACTGGGAGACAGGAATTTGCCAGCCCGGCCACGCTGCAGCTCCCACTGCTGAAACAGAGAGGTGGGGACTCTGTGGGGCACAGGAGAGGGGACACGGGGGCTGCCCCGGGTGCCAGGCTGTGTCAAGCCCTGCAGCTGCTGCCTGTGCTCCCCGGCCCCTGCCAGCACGTCCCTCGTGTCACCGCTGCTCCCCGCGGCGTGACCCCATCACCTCGGTCCTCAGCAGGGTGTTCCCCATCATCTGCCCCCCCCATGGTGTCCCCCATCACCGCCCGCTGTCCCCTCAGGACATCCCCGCAGGATGACCCAACCGGTGTGTCCCCGAATGTCCCCGCCAGCCCCTTGTCGGGCTGTTCCCTATCAGAGCCGGTCTCCACCGGGGTCTCCCTGCCTTCCAGGGCCACGCAGGATGTCCCCCATCACCCCTGCTCCCAGCGGCGTGTCTCTGGAGTCTCCCCGCTCCCCCGGCCCCGGTGCCCCGCTCACCGCTGGCTGCGCCCGTCCCGCGGCCCCGCGGGCAGCGCCCGGAGCCGCCGCCGCCGGCGGAGTGACAGCGCGGCCGGGGACCCGCGGCCGGGCCGGGCCGGGCCGGGCCGGGGGAGGAGTCGCGCAGGCCCGTGCCCGGCCCCGCCGCTCCGGCCGCCCGGGATGCCCGCCCCGGCCCCGGTCCCCCAGTCCCCGGTCTCCTGGCGTCCGGCCCCCGGTCCCCTGCCCCGCTCGGTCCCTGGGGGCGGCCCCGCCCGGTCCCCGCTGCCCCCGGTGCCGCTCGGCTGCCGAGACGCGGTGCCTGGAACCGGCAACGGAGCCTGAGCCGGGGAAGCCCCCTGGACCACCCCCCGCTCCCCCACGGCACATCCCCTCCTCGGATTTCTCCCGGATCCCACACGGCCGCCCTGACCCCCCATGCTGCTACACCCCCATGCACCCCCCTCGATAATCCCTCCTCGAGACCCTCCCCGGATGTCCCAAGGAGCCCCCCGGTGGGTCATCCCTCCATCCGCTCCCCACGGATCCTGACATTGTCCCCCACAAGCATCCCTCCGGATCCCCCCCCCCACTCCCCCCCAGCGAATTTCTTACGGATCCCGGCCCCATCCACCCCCACCCCCTCCTCCCCAGAGCCCCCGCCATGGATCTCTCCCTCCGTCCCTCCCTGACTCCCCTGCTGGATCTTGCCCCACCTCACCCCCGTCTCTGGATCTCCTCCCCAGATAAACGCGGGATCTTGACCCCCTCTGGAGCCCCCGTGTATTTCCGCGCATCCCACATGGATCCCTGACCCCTGGACACACCTGCCCACACCTGATTTTCCCACACATCTGTGTCTATATCCTTCCTCGAGTTCCTCCTGGATCTTCCCAGGGACTCCTGTGCTGGGTCCCCCCTCCCATCCTCTCTCCGTGGAGCCTGACATGAAGCCTGCAATGGATCCCATTTGGGATCCCTATAGACCCTCCTGTCCAGGGGTGCCCTGCCATGAACTCCCTTGATCCATGGATTCCCAGCCTCTGGATTCTGCCCCTCCCCATGGATCCCCACCCATAGATCCTCCTCGATCCTTTGCCCCAACGAGTTCCTCCCGTCCCGATTTCCCCCAGATCTCTCTTGATTCTGCCCAACCCATGGATTCCCCCCTGAACTCTCTCTGGAACCTCCATAGGACCGTCACAGATCCCCCTAGATCCCCGTAACACGGATCCCATCCCACGTCCCCTCCATCGCCCTCATGGATCCCCCACCCATGGATCCACCCTATAGCTCCCCCTCCATTCCCCGCCCATGGATCCCCGATGGATCCCACCCTCTCCATCCTCCATCCATGGATTCCCCCCTGAATTCTCTCTGGAACCTCCATAGGATCTCCCCACGGGTCCCTTCCACTGCCCCTCCATGGATCCCCCCATGGGTCCTCTCCACCGCCCAAACACGGATTCCCCGCCTCTCCATTCCCCTGCCCGCCCCCGGACGGGACGGGACCCGCCCCCGGCCCTGCCCCCGGCCCTGCCCCCGGCCCTTCCCCCGGCCCGGCCCTTCCCCCGGCCCCTCCCCGGCCCTTCCCCCGGCCCTTCCCCCGGCCCTGCCCCGGCCCCGCTCCGCTCCCGGCGCGGCGATGGCGGCCCCGGTGCAGGAGGTGTCGGCGGTGCGGGCCAGGCCCCCGGTGCGGGACGCGGCCTCGGCCAGCAGCGCGGGCCCGTGGTCGCTGCGGCACCTGCACCTGGAGCTGCGCGTCTCCTTCGCGGCGGCGGGCGCGGGGCGGCTGCGGGGCCGCGCTCGGCTGGAGCTGCGCTGCGAGCGGGCCGGCGCGGAGCTGCGGCTGGACGCGCACCCCGCGCTGGCCGTCAGCCGCGCCGCGCTCCTGCCGCCGCCCGGCGCGCCCGGGGACGCGGCCGAGCACGAGGTGCCCGTGGAGAGCCGGCCCTTCGCCAGCTACGGCAGCGCCCTGCACATCGCCCTGCCCCAGGCGCCCCGTGCCGGGCAGCTGCTCACCCTCCTCATCGACTACGAGGCGGGCGAGGGGCCCGGGGTGAGCGGGGGGACGCCGGGGGACACCGGGGGACACCGGGCCCCGGGGGGGGAATGTGGGAGGACACTGGGGCACACCGGGCCCGGGATGAGCAGGGTGGGACGAGGAAATACCGAGCCCGGCGGGTGACCGGGTGGGTGGAAGGGGTCACCCAGGCCCACGGGGACCAGGAGGACACTGGGTGTAGGCTGGGGGCTGGTCCAGGGGACACCAGGCCTGGTGTCAGGCCTGAGCAGGAGGTGTCAGGCAGAGCACCTCCAGCTGAGGAGCCCCTTCCCATCTCCCTCCGCCAGGAGTATCTGTGGTCGAGCTGCCCCCCTCACTGCGGTCTTGGTCCCTCCCCAGGTGTGTTGGCTGTCCCCGGAGCAGACGGCAGGGAAGCAGAAGCCCTACATGTACACACAGGGCCAGGCTGTCCTCAACAGGTCCTTCTTCCCCTGCTTTGACACCCCCTCAGCCAAGTTCACCTATTCAGCCACGGTGAAGGTAAGCGGAGCCCCAGGAGCTGCCCTGGCCGTTCCCTCACACCCCCTCGGAGCAAAACCCTCCATGAGTGCAAAGTTTGCTGGGGAGGAAAGTCCAAAGGAGGCAGTGGAAATGATCCTCGGGCTGGAGCCCCTCTGCTCTGCAGCCAGGCTGGGAGAGCTCGGGGTGTTCACCTGGAGAGCAGAAGGCTCCAAGGAGGCCTGGGAGCCCCTTCCAGTGCCTGAAGTGGCTCCAGGAGAGCTGGAGAGGGACTTGGGACAAGGGCCTGCAGTGCCAGGACAAGGGGGAATGGCTTCCACTGCCAGAGGGCAGGGTTAGATGGGATATTGGGAAGGAATTCTTGGCTGTGAGCTTGGGGAGGCCCAGGGTGCCCAGAGCAGCTGTGGTTGCTGCATCCCTGGAGGTGTCCAAGGCCACGTTGGATGGGACTTGGAGCAACCTGGGATAGTGGAATGTGCAGGGTGTGAGACAAGATGAGCTTTAATGTCACTTCCAGCTTCAACTGTTCTGAGCTGTTGGGTCTCTTGCAGGGAATGTGCCAAAGCACTGGGGCATCACAGCAGGGACACTGCTTCAAACGCTCCTCCTCAGGCCCCAGCTGAGAAGTCACTCACCTGTACTTGGGCTGTTTTTCTCTTAAATGCCCTTTTGGATGAAGACAAGTGACCCCAGGGTGCTCCTGCCTCTCCCCAGCTGCAGTGCTGGTGCCCAGGAGCAGGTGCATGCCTGGCTGTCCTGCCCAGAGCTCCTGGCATTTGCAGCAGGAGGAGCTGAGTTTGGGGGCAAACAGCTAGAGGAGGGTGGTGGTGCTGGGCCATGCTGGGTCCTGGTGGCAGTTCTGGGGCTGCCAAACTTCTAGGAAGGAGCAGCTGCTGATCCCCAGAGATGGCTCTAAATGCAGGTTCTCTCCTTTTCTGCCTGTGGGCATGTGGTGACACTGGCACTGGGCTGCCCGTGTACCAGCCTACCTGTGGGCAAGGGGAGCTGCTTAACGGTGTGACACCATGCCAGTGCCAATGACACCTGGTGGCATCAGCTGGTGATGCCAGGATTGATTCATTTTGGTCTCCCAGGACAGAGCCCCTCTAGTGCCCCAGGGTGAGCGTGTTGCTGAGCTCTGGTGTGATGCTCTGTACCAAGGAAACTCTCTTCCTTGTGTTTGGGATAGGTGACACTGAATCAGGCTCCTTGGGCTCAGCCCAGGCTGCTGGATTGGCCATGGCTTCTGTGCTGGCTTGGGAACAGGAAAAATGAGTTATTGTGCAAGAATTAGGAGGGGAGCCAGCAGCTGAGCGACACCTGCAGCTCCAGCATTTCCTTATCTCCTGGTAGCTCCAGGAGCACCTGGGGCAGCTCCAGGTATTGCAGGGATGCAGCTGGGATCCTGAGTGGGAGTTTGGAGTGTTCCTGCTCTGCTCCCCAAAGCCTGCAGTGCCCACAGCCTCGGCACCTTCAGGCTGGGGTGCATTTGCCATCAGACACCGTGGCGTCCCAGCTGGCTTAGCTGGCCTCCCGTTGTGACTGCTGTGGCTCTAATGGAGGCTTTCATCCACGTATTCAGGTCCCTGAGGGCTTCACGGCTGTGATGAGTGCCACCAGCTGGGAGAAGCAGAAGGATAACACCTTTGTATTCAAGATGTCCCAGCCAATCCCCTCCTACCTGATCGCTCTGGTTGTTGGGGACATCGTGTCTGCTGATGTTGGCCCCAGGTAAGGGGCTCAGGAGGGCTCCAGAGCTGTGGGAGCTGCACGGTGAAGCTCCTGAGGCAGCCACCTCCTGCCTCTCCCCGCTGCACGGGGCTCTGGAGAGCAGAGACACTGACCAGGAACATGGCACAGTCAGGCCCTGTCTGTGTCACCAGACTGTGGGCTCATGGCATGAGGGTCCTTCTTCAACTGGAGAGTGAGAAGGAGCCTTGATGCTGTGTCCCCTCACCTTCAGGAGGGTCCCTGGCCCTGCTCATGTCACCCTGCACGTGAATGAGGGCAGTGGGTCCCCGTGCATGGAGGATCCCACATTTCCTCACAGGCTGGTGCTTTCTTGAGTTCTTGGCTGCCACTGCAGCCATATAAACACCCTTTGACATTCAGACAAGGAAAGAAATCATAGCAATTTGTACTATTGGCCTCTTTAGATGCCTTTATCAGCAGGGTTTTATTTTTCTTTGGAATAAACCTGTGCAATTTCTGTCTGATGAAGCAACAAGGTGAAAGTCCCCTAATGGTTAAACTTCCTCTTCTCTGCCCTTGGACAGGAGCCGTGTCTGGGCTGAGCCCTGCCTGATTGAGGCTGCCAAGAAGGAGTACGACGGGGTGATTGAGGAGTTCCTGGTGGTTGGAGAGAAACTCTTTGGACCTTATGTTTGGGGCAGGTATGGCTGGAAGGTTCCTGAAGGATCTGGTTCCCCAGGGACAGGGAGGGAGTTTCCTTCTGTCCCCAGCCCCGTCTTCAGGAGGAGCGGGGTCTGAGCGCAGCCTTCCCTGGCAGGTATGACATCCTGTTCATGCCGCCCTCCTTCCCCTTTGGTGGCATGGAGAACCCCTGCCTCACCTTCGTCACGCCGTGCCTGCTGGCCGGGGACCGCTCCTTGGTGGACGTCATCATCCACGAGATCTCCCACAGCTGGTTTGGCAACTTGGTCACCAATGCCACGTGGGGCGAGTTCTGGCTGAACGAGGGCTTCACCATGTACGCCCAGAGGCGCATCTCCACCGAGGTCTATGGTGCGTGGCCGTGCCCTGCTGCGGGCTGCTGAGCCTGGGCTCTGTGTCCCACAGCTCAGCACGTCCCTCCAGTGGGGATGGAGCCTGGAACCTCTCACAGGAGGCCCTGGGGGGTTCTGTAAACTGAAAAAGAGTAGGTTTAGATTAGATATTGTGAGTTTGGGGAGGCATCGGCACAGGTGGCCTAGAGAAGCTTTGGCTGCCCCCATCCCTGGAAGTGTCCAAGGCCAGGTTGGATGGGGCTTGGAGCCACCTGGTCTAGTGGAAGGTGTCCTGGCCCGTGGCAGAGTGTGGAATAAGATGATCTTTGATGTCCCTTCCAGCCCAAACCAGTCTGTGATTTCTGGTAGACTTTGCTCTGAGATGGACAGTTCCCTACAACCCCTGCCAGGAATGTGGGTACTGCGTCCTTGCCTCACCTTCCTCATCCTCCTGCAGCTCCCATGTGGAGCTGATACCAGCTGTCCTGAGCTCCCCCCTGGACGCACAGTCCTGTCCAGAAGCTGGTGTTCTCCCAGCAGAAATTTGCTGTGTCCACACAAATTTCAGTGGCTGGAGAAATCCCTCGCTGCCCGGGGCTGGGCTGCCCCGTGCCTCCCTGCAGCTCCCTGGGTGTCGGTTTCCTGCTCTCCCAGCTGATGCACTGACGCTGTTCCTCTCCATCGCAGCGCCCGCTGTGCCCGCAGTGCCCGGGGGTCTGCCCAGGCTCCCCGAACGCCTCCGCTTGTCTCTGCCCAGGTTTGCCCTACACCTGCCTGGAGGCTGCCACGGGAAGGGCCCTCCTGCGCCAGCACATGGACGCCACGGGCGAGGAGCATCCGCTCAACAAGCTGCGGGTGGTGATCGAGCCAGGTGCGCGGGGTGGCCCTGGGCTGCGGGGCAGAGGGACAGTGACAGATGAGCTGGGCTGCTCCAGGGCTGGCAGTAACAGCAGCACGGGTGGTGGGACCCGGCAGAGACCATGGCTGCAGGAGGGGTGGGATGGGATGGGCTGTGCCCAGCACAGATGGGAGAATCTTGGTGCACACAGAGCCGTGTGGTTTTGCAGGTGGGCAGAGGATTTCTGAGGGTTTTGCCTTTTTCTAGGTGTCAATCCGGATGACACGTACAATGAAACACCCTATGAGAAGGGGTACTGCTTCGTTAGCTACTTGGCCCATCTTGTGGGCGACCAGAGCAAGTTTGATGCCTTCCTCCAGGTGGGTGTGACCTGCAAAGTCATCCAGAATGCCAGGGCAGGAGGCCAGGGCACAGCAGGACCATGGGAAGGATAGGCTGAGAGGGTGGCTGGGAAGAGGAAGAGGTGGGAAATGGGAATGTGAATAGGAGAACAAGAGGAAGGCAGAGCCTAGCCTTGTGCTAGCAGCAGATGCTGGAAATGTTGAGGAGTATCCCTGGGGAGGCAAAGGGCTGGGCAGCCCCTGTAGGGAACAGGGGCTGGAATGGGTTCCCACATGAGGTGGAGCACACAGAGGGCTGGGCAGCACTGCTGGGCTCAGCCCCATCCATCCCCCCAGGCCTACGTGAACCGCTTCAAGTTCCAGAGCATCACTGCAGATGACACCCTCGGCTTCTTCCTGGAGTACTTCCCGGAGCTGAAGGCCAAAGGCGTGGACTCCATCCCAGGTCAGCAGAGCACCGTCCTGGCCAGGGAACAGCCTGGGGTGTCAGAGGTGCCCGTGTCCCATGGAGCCTTTGCACGCTGGGCTTCACTGGAGGTGCTGCCAGCCCGGCTCTGTCGGAGGAGGCACGAACGGCACTGGCCAGCTGGGATCAGGCCCAGGCCTGGGCATGTGCCAGCTCAGCCTGAGCTTTTTCCATTCAGACTCACTCCCTGCTCTGCACTCGGGTGTTGTTTCATGGGGTGTCCATGACTCAGCCTGGTGAGTCTGGTGAGCACTGGGATCAGGCCCAGCCAGCACTCTGGGCTTGGCCCAGCCTTGCTGGAGCTCCAGGCTTGGCAGGAGCTTTCCATGCTGGAGCTTTCCTGCTGGTGGTGTCGGGGCTGATACCCACACCCTGAGCCCATGTGTGTGATGGCCTCACCCTCGTTAGTTTGTGGTGGTCCTGTCCTTGGCAGGTTTGGTGGCACTGGGAGAAGGCAGCGGGGTGTCTGGGCAGCAGCACCTGGTGTGGGGCTCAGGGATCTGTTCCCAGCCCTCCCTCCTGCCTCACTGCAGGGTTTGAATTTGACCGCTGGCTGAACACGCCGGGCTGGCCGCCCTACCTGCCTGACCTGTCACCGGGGCAGCAGCTGATGAGGCCAGCGGATGAGCTGGCAGAGCTCTGGGCAGCTGACAGCTTGAACATGGAGGCCATCGAAGCCGTGGACATCACGGCCTGGAGGACATACCAGCTGGTGTATTTCCTGGATCAGGTGCTGCAGAAATCCCCCCTGCCTGAAGGTGAGTGCCAGGGCACGCCCAGGGCTCTGGTGCCCAGAGCAGGCAGAGGGTGATGTGCCCACGTCCAGTGATGTGAGGGCACGTCAGGGGACACACAGGTGTGTGGCCATCAGCCCCTCTCCAGCTGCTCTGTGGGTCCTGGTTCCAGGGAAGCCTTGATTGGTGTGATGGGGGTGGAGAGCCAGGTGAAGCATGTCCCTGGATTTATGGGGACATGTGCAGTCCTGCTGTCCCCAGGCTGGTTCTGCTGGGCTGTCACCACAACTCTCCTTGCCCTCTTTGCCAAGGAATCTCCCCCCACTTTGTGCTGGCACCCCAAGCCACCCGCACGTGGCCCTGCAGGGCTGCCCAGCCTGGAAGGCCCAGCATGGGCACCGTCCTGCCCAGAGCCAGCCAGTGCCTGGGGTACTCCAGAGCTGGGGGTGGGGGGTGCTTGGGCAGGGGCAGGGGCTGACCCAAGACTGTGAGGATCCCAGAGAATTTGCAGCACAGCTGGGAGGGACTCACAGGGTTCCCAGGGAGCAGGGGCTGGGAGCTGGGTCAGAGCCCCACGGGGGATGGTGACTGCTCCCCTCTCACAGGCAATGTGAAAAGGCTGAGCCAGATGTACCCCAAGATCTCCAAGGCCCAGAACGCTGAGCTGCGACTGCGCTGGTGCCAGATTGTCCTAAAGAACAACCTGGAGGCTGAGTACAGCAAAGTCAAGGACTTCCTGCACAGCCAGGTTTGTCCCTGGCCAGTGGTGGCAGTGCGCAGCAGCATGCCAGTGGGGAAAGAAGGACACGGGGCACAGAGCATTCAGTGCCAGGGAGACAGGGGTTGGCTCTTGCTTTTGATAGCCCCACAGGATGGTTGGGGTTGGAAGGGACCTTAAAAGCTCATCTTATTCCACCCCATGCCATGGGCAGGGACACCTTCCACTAAACCAGGTTGTTCCAAGCCCTATCTAACTTGGCCCTGGACACTTCCAGGGATGTGCCAGGGCCTCACTACCCTCACAGGGAAGAATTTCTTTTCAATATCCCATCTAACCCTGCCCTCTGCCAGTGGGAAGCTATTCCCCATTGTCCTGTCACTCCAAAGTCCCTCTCCAGCTCTCTTGGCACTGAAGGGACTCTAAGGTCTCCCTGGAGCCTTCTCTTCTCCTGGTGAACAGCCCCATCTCTCCCAGCATAGCTCCAGCCCCCAGAGCAGCTCCCTGGACTCCTCTGGACCTGCTCTGTCCATGTATCTTGTGCTGGAGACTCCAGAGCTGCACGCAGTGCTCCAGTGTTGGGGTCTTATGAGAGGGCAGAATTTCCCCCTCAGCTGCTGCCCATGCTGCTGGGGATGAGCCTAGGACACAATTTGCTTTCCAGGCTGGGAGAGCACATGGCCAGCTCACACCCAATTTGTCACCCAGGTCCTTCTCTGAAGGGCTGCTCTCCACCCCTCCATCCATCCTGTCCTGACCCAGGTGCAGCACCCTGCATTCGACCTTGTTCACTTTGTGAACTTCTCAGGGTCCACTCCTTCTCCAAGGTCCAGGCGTTCCCCCTTCTCCAGGTGCTGCCAAGGGCTGCCCACCCTGTCCCATTGCCGTGTGCTCTGTCAGGAGGGCGATGCTGGAGGCACGGTGCCGGGGGCAGGGGGAATGGGGGGCGTCCCCGCGGGGCCGGGGCGGAGTCTGGGCTGTAACCGCGCTGTGTCCCCGCAGGGCAAGCAGAAGTACACGCTGCCCCTGTACCGCGCCATGTGGGCCGGCTCCGAGGCCACCCGGGCCCTGGCCATGGAGACCTTCTCTGCTACGGCCCCCCAGCTCCACGTCAACGTCCAGAACTACGTCAAGAAGATCCTGGGCTTGGGGGGGGCTGAGGCCTGAGGCAGCCTGGGCTCTGCTCCCAGTGCCAGTGTTGATGCTGGCAGGACCTCAGTGCCTCCCTCTCAGTGCACATTTCCTTATTAAAATGTGTCATTTTTTTTCTCGGTGTTCTTCCTGTTCCCAGTGAGCCATGGGCCACCTCAGAGTGACTCCCTGCCTCACTGCTCTGGGCACTTGGGGTTCTGCTGGCTTCTCCTGGTGCTGGCACTGCAGGGCTCAGCTTGGCCTTAGTGCCTGCAGGGCTGGAGCACCTCCTGGCCCTGATCCACTCTGCTCCTTGCTCGGTTCCTGCCCAGCTGCTACAGGTCCCGTGTGACAGTAGGGACAGGGGGAGCTGGTGCAGTGTGGCAAAGCTGGGACCTCCTGGCTCCAGTGCCCTGAGCTGCTGCTCCACAGGAGTTGGGGATTGCTTCTCCACCTTGTTTAGTACCACCACGCTGGGGCTCACACTGGGTTGGAGGAAAGGGGTGCTCCTGCTCTCCCACCAGCAGTCCCCAGGGCTTTAGAGGCCTGCATGTGGCAGACTGTAGGAATAAGACAAAGCTGGACAGCCACAGTGTTCCTTATTCCTTATCAAAGGCAGGGATATGACTGCACCAATTCCAGTACAAAACTACCCAAGGCTGCAGAAACATCAGTAACCTGAGAGCCTGCTGCCCATAATGATAACAAGGTGGTTATAACAAGAATGCCTAAACTGCCCTGGGAAGCTCACGTGTAGCCCACAGTCTGTGTGGCCTCTACACCACCTCCCCATCCTGTGATCTCCTGTGAAACTTGGGGCTGTCCTCTCAGAGAGGTGCACGGTCCTGGCACTCTGCACAGCAGCTGCCCAGAGGCAAATCTCAGTGGGCTACAAGTTTTCAAACTAAATCTCTGACCCAGCACTGTGGTCCCTACAGCCATGACTGAGCCCAAACCCCTCCCCAAAGCCAAGACCCCGCAGTGCCCACTCAGAGGGTGCAGGGGTTGTGCATTTCCTCACAGGTGGCCTCAGGATTTAAAGAGGGCTAGTTATGGCATGGTTGAAACCACCAATCTATTCAGCCTGAGAGAATGAGGCTTCCCTGGGCAATGGGTGTCCTCTAGTGGATCAGCATTACTGGAACTAGACTGTGGTGTTGTTACAAGTTGCAGTGCAGAACCTTTCTCCGGCTGCCAGTCTGGTTTTCCAGGGAACACAGAGCCTGTCAGTACAATTATCATGACCTCTGGTAAGAGACTCCCCTCTCTATGAGGCATCTGGAAACAATCTCTCTGGTTTAAAAGGTGCCCTTGGCTCTCAGAAGTACCTGTCACCTCTGGTCTGACTCACCTGGACAAGCCACCAGGGAGACAGCCGGGGCAGTCCCTGGAGCACTGTCCTTGGATTAAATACTGACACCTTCTGCACTGCACAGCCTGCAATACCCTTGGTGCACGTGCAGCTGTGGCAGGTTGTGGGATGCAGATGAGGAGCTCACAAGTGCTGCTCCAGGAACAGTTCACTGAATGAGAATCGTGGCTGCAAGGGTGGGAATGTGAGGGCTGGGAGCTGCGTGTCTCGACAGGGATCCTGCACCAGGATTCCAGCTTCAGACAAACAGAGAGCAGCCCCTGCAGCTGGAGCAGGACAAGGTTTTGATTCCCAGCTTGTCACTCCCTCCTTAGGGCAGCCCTAAAGGCTCTGGGCAGGGCTGGGACAGTTCCACCACCACTTTTACCAACACCACATTTCTGGTGCTCTCCAACCAACACCATCCAGCTGTGAGGAGAGGTGAAGCTCCTCTCCTCTCTGCAGTGTGGGAAGCATCCAGCACAGAGCTGGGGGCTGCAAGGGGAGGGAACAGCAGCAGCTCCTGCAGGGGCTGGGAAGGGCACTCTGCCTTCATTCACCTTCCTGCAAAGGCAAGGGCTCACAGAGACACTTCAATATAAAATTAGTAACAAGATGTAACACAGTTATTTTTAACAATGTGACCTTCATCAAGCACAGAACGTTTTTTGCTTAATTTTTTTCCAAAATGAAATCCAAGTCAATCATGAAATGCCAGGAGAAGATGTTAATTCTTTATTAATAAATAGATTTAGAAAGGCTTAGCAAGACAGGATTAATGGATTTTATGGTCAGAGAGGACTGCTGTAATCTTCCAGCCTGACCTGCTGCAGAGCATAGGTCTGGATTCCCATAGCCCACCAATCCAGGCAGTTGCACAGGGGCTTATCTGTTAATCCACACCATAGAGTCTCTGAAAAGTCACTGCATTCTGGTCCAAGGGCCAGTCTCCCTGTGAGCACCACGTGCTCTTGTTCCCAGTTTCGTTCTGACTTCCCCTTACAGCCCTCGGGCTGGGTCAGCTGTAGCTCTTTAAATAGTATTCTTTAAATACTGTGTTTCAAAGGATTAGTGACTCTTACTCATGACTACTTGATTTTACAGTATGAAAGTAATAATGGGCTTGATTATGAAGTTAGTAACTCCCCAAACCATGTGGAATTAATTCTCGCCTGCAATGATTTCAAGTCTGCATTTGGGTAACAAATGTAATGAAGTCCAAACGCTGCACAAAGGTACAAACCCAGCCAATCCAGAGAGAGCACCTCAGCTGTCCCTGCTCCTCCAGGGCTGCTGTGCTGTGCAGACACTGAGCTACTCCACACATAACAGTAAAGCAGAGCCAGCTCTAAAGTGCCAGTGTTTGTCAGGAAGAAATGAGAAGGTGGATTACCCAGGCATGTCATATGTCTGCGCTCAGCTCTGCACACTGCTTGTCTGAGATGTGGGTAGCTAAGGAATCTATGATGTCAAGGAGGAGGAGCTGACTGAGCGAGCGGAGATTTGGCAACTTGGAGACCTTCAAGGAAAACAAAACAGAAAAAACAGGAAGAAATTAAAAACCTCCCCAGATCACAGCTCATGTATTACCCTTTTACCCTTGGCACCCCACAGCAAGTCCAGCTGGGCATGGATGGTGCAAGATCCCAGCTGTGGGGCTGGGCTGCAGGGAACAGGTCATGGGGCTCCAGTCAGGGCTTAGAACCAAATTCAGACTGCTGGGAGCAGAGAGTAGCAGGAACCTGCCCCCAGAGCTGCCCCTCTGTTGGCACTGACAGCCCCACTGCTACAAGACACTGACTGAGCACTCCCCTAAGAGCAATGCTGGGCACCAGCACAGCCTGAGCTCTGAGATCTGTGGTTTCGCACTGAAAATGTGACTCAGGCCTGATCTCTGCTCCTGTGCTCCTGAGGAAAAGCTCTTCTCAGTGTCCATGCTGGTTCTGCTGGCATTCTTCCTGCAGTCAAAGCAGGTCACTGGAGCACTTGCCAACAAAAACCTCCACCACATCAGATAGATGAGAATCTACAACAAACTTTATGCTTCTGGACTGTTCAGAAGCTCAACTGTTAGCAAAAAAGGAGCTCCACACATTCCCTCCTTCTCCTCAACCTCATGGTAAGGAGCCAGTAATCCCTCTGCCTAGAGGCACTAACACACACCCAGCCTCCAGGCAGACTGTGCCCAAGCACTCACCCACCCACCTTACCTGAACTGACATTACCACCTTGCTCTAGGAAGATGCACTTGGGATAAAGAATAAAGATGTCCTGAGCAACCTTTGAAGGCCAGGAAAGAAATGGCTGAGGATGCTTTCAGAAAGAGCTCAGGATGTGCTTGTAAAAATATCTTCAGTCTAAGGATATGCCAGGACTGGGAGGGAAAGAGACCCCCTGAGCACTGGTGGGATCCTGCCCCCACCCCAGGCACACACTGCAGAACAGATCAGGGTGTCACTACACACACGTCACAACAGCAGGTTTATTAGGGCTTTTGCACAACACTGACACACAAGAGCCTGCAAACACATTGCCCAAAGCAGTGAACCTCTGGGAAACAGCTCTTCAGTAGTGCTGCTGCTGTGGGGAAAACTCCTTAACAGTCCAAATCCAGAACAGCGTTAAGTAACTGGGAGAACAGGAGGTCCCACAGCCAGGGACCCAGCCTGCCTGAGCTCTGGTGACCCACCAGGCTTGTGCCCGAGAACAAATCCCCCTCAGAGCCCGTGGCTGGCTCAGGAGCTGAGCAGAGAGTGTCCGTGCCCAGCCACACTGAGTCACCCAGCCCAGGCCAAGAATCACACACTGAGGCCTCTCAGGCCAAGGGAAAACATTGCATAATTGAGATTTCTCTGTGCACATCTGCTTGACAGTCTTCCAGACACGTTTTGATGAACACTGTCCTGCCAGTCCAACAGTTTAAATATAAAACATTTCCCCACATCCTGGTGAGGAAGTACAGCTGAGGAACGCCCTCAAGCTCCCATCGCTGCCTCCCAGTGTTGCAATGTCTGGGTCCCCCTGCTCATTCTGGGGAGAATGACACCTCTTTGCCTTCCTGTGGCCTCCACTGGGAAGTGATACTGTGATATTTCAGCCCTCAGCAGCTGCAAGGCACTGACCTCAACCCCAGGGATGTCCTGTACCCTGCAGTGGGACCATTCCCCATTCCTGCTGAACTGGGCTGCTCCACAGGACTCATGGGGCCAGAAGAAAACAGATATGATGAAGGCAGGGGCTGCAACCTCATGCTGTGGGAGTGATTTCTGGATACTGGCTCCACTCCCAATGCTTTTTATGCAATTTCAGTTATTTCTGAATGTAAAATGCGTCATGCTCCAGCAACTTTGGCATTTAATGAAGAGCCTGAACACCCTCCTGTCTCCTCTCCAGACACTAATGGGATGTAGCAGTGCTCCTCTTCCCCAGGAGGATTGTGAGTTTAAATATACAAAGGAGAGTGAGCTACTTGAATATTAACTAGGGAATTATTATCAATATGTGTGTAGCATCCAGAAATCCCAATTCCTAAGATTTATCTACCTATTTCAGCAATAGCTAATAACTAATGAGCTGAGCAATGAACTGATGACATGCTGGGGAACTCTCATGGAGGGACCACATCTCACAGGAACAATTAAATTGCCATATCCTTATTCTCTCAAGTGAGGACAGGAATATCAGCACATCAGGCTTTTGACCCTTCCTGCCACCTAATGCATAATCCCATCAAAACAGAACCACAGAATTTTTAAGACTGGAAAGGACCTCTAAGACTATGGAGTCCAACTGTTGAACATGGAAATCATACAGAGCCCAGCCAGGACATGGTAATTTGTTTTGGAACCCATGACAATAAAACATGTATGACAGAGAATACTTCAAGGGAAGTAAGAGGAGCACACTGATAACTGATAGTGAGGGAGAGATTTGTGCCCTCAATATACAACAAACTTACCCTGTTATACACACAGCAACCCAACAAAGGCACGGCACAAAACTGACAGTTGGAACAACTGGAAATGGAAGCAATTTTGGGTAACTTCTGCTTGGAAGAGCTTCTGGACTAGCTTGTTCCAGTCTTTAATTTACTTTGGTGTGAGAGGTGTGCCTAGCAGCACTGTCAGTGAACATCAGTAACATGCAGCCAGCTCTCAGCTATCTCACATGAGGAAGAATGAAACTGATTTCTGTATGACCGTGTCTTTAACCAAGGCAGTGACAGAGGACAGCAGCTCTCAAAAGCCACAGAAAAGATGCAACCAACCTTGGTGAACTGGTGGACGATGATGTGCAGGCAGTGCCTCTTCATGTCCAGGGCCTGGGTCTTGTCAGCTGCCTCTAAAATCTAGAGCAGAAGCAAAAACGTGATTTTCGTTCTGTACAGCTCAGATGCACAAACCTGAGCCAGAGCTGGTAACTCCTCTTAGCTAGGGAACATCTCCATTCTGCATTACAAACTGAATCTTTGCTGAACTACTCAAAAATAAACCTTGGATTTAAAATGTATGGAGTCCTCAAGAGCTAATCAGCAGGAATTGATTCTGCTTGTGCTGCAGAGGTTCAGGCTGCCTGCCTGGGAGCTGGCATTGGCTTTTTTACCACACAGCATCTTTTATTAACTCAAACTCCACTGCCAAATCCTGTCAGCATCACTGATAAAACAAGACTAATGTCTGTTACCTGCAGACCATCATTTGCCCTGGAACAAGTGTCTGCCAAAAAGGGTTGACAGTTGAGTGCTGAGCACGTGGTCATCTTAAAAAGACCTTTAGAAACACAGTTCTGTAACGGGGGATGAGAGCTCAGGAGGAGCCAGGCGAGCAGTGCCTGCTGAACCCAGCAGCACAGGGGCAGAAGTGACACATTCCAGGTAAGAAACAATGCTGCTGACAGCTGGGCTCCCACATGTGTCATCACATAGGGCCACTGCCACTGGGCAGCCTCAGTGACCTGGCACTGGGGGTACCCACTTGACCAGACCCCTTGGCTTTCCCCTAAGTGACTAACTGAAGCCCTTGGGGACAATTACCTGGAGCACATTCTCCACTGTGACATTCATTTCCAGGTTCTGCTTACAGTAGGCCTGCAGTCTGTTGTTGGAGAAGCCGTAGTAGTACGGTGCTGCAAAGAGGTACCTGATCATCCCATTGAGGAATAAACCAGAAAGGAAGGTGAGAGCACTGGCAGCAAACCAACCCCTGGGAGGAGTGGAAGTGCAGAGCCTGCTGCTGCTCCCCCCACAGACCATCCTCCCAGTCTGTGTCAGGCAACCCAAAGCAAAAGGGAGGTGACCAGCTGGACATGCACTGGACAGATCCTCCAATTCCTTCAAATCCAAGGATACAGGGAGTCCTCAGGAGGCATGTTCACTTCCCCATAATAGATGTATCTAAGCATGGACTCGAAGGCTTGCTTGCTGGGAACCATTTCACCTATGGAAATGTTCACTTGCCCATCTTCTGGCATGAAGGAACGGAACATGGCTTCAAAGTAACTGGAAAGGGAAATAAAACTGATAGAACACACTCTGCAGACAGATGGTTTAACCCAGTGTTGTTTGAAGGCTGCTATTCAGCACTGCAGCTTCCAAAGCAACAAATTCAGGTGACAACATAGGCAAAAACACTGCTTATTTATTTTTTCATGCATGTCTGCCAGTGGAAACTCCAAATATAACCCCCCTAATTACCATCAGAACTACCTGAAATTTGTCTGTTTCTTGAAAATTAGGACACATGGTGCTTTGCTTTTTCTCTAATTTGCATAAGACCCAGCAGAGAGCTTAAAGCATTATGAATTTCCTTGGTATCTACAGGCTGCCAATCATCAGGGCTGTTTTAAGAGCTGTGAAATGCTTCTGGTAAAATACCACGGTAACTAATACTGAATATTGTTATTGGGTCTGGGAAAAAAAAATTGTGACACTATTTGAAATAGAAATGTTATGGGAACACTTAATGTTTGGTGGAACATAAGGTGCAGGTCCACAGAACACACAAGTGCAGGAGAAATCCACTTCACCTACGCCCTGAGGAGGGAGAACAGTCCCACCATCAGCAGGGTGGACTCCTTGCTCTGCATAAAGCATGGGAACACTCTAGTCTCTGTCATGCATCATTTTTTCTTATGTTTATTCATAACCAGTCTTAAATATCAGAAAGTGAGAAAGAAATTCAAGTTCCACATGATACAATCTGCATTGTTCACTGTCAGAAGGCTCCTTCTGACCTCAGTGGACACCTATTGCTTTCCACTTCACTGAAACCACCTTATGTTTTTCACCCTTTTCCCCTTCCTGTGATTTTTACAGATGCTTTGTCTTGCAGTGCAGCTTCTCACACACCCTCTGCAGAATCTCTGCAGTTCTAATTTCTTCCTATTTTCCCTGCTGGGTACGAAATGGAAAAAAAAAAAAATTAATCACTACTGCTTAAAGGCTTATTACACTCATTGAGCAAAGCTGCATCTTAACACTTCATGCAGATTTAAGTTCCTCCCTGTCTTCTAAACCAAGCCAGCTGAGCACACAGTGCCCAGCCCTGCAGTGTCCCTCACACACACTCCTGGTGCAGTGTCAGGAACAGGGCTCACCTGGAGCGAGCTGCCAGGATGGCTTTGTGGGCTGGCCGTGGGTGCCCATCCAGGAGCAGGATGATATCACAGAATTCAGTCCCAGCTCCTTCCAGGTAAGCCTTCATGTCCTGAATTAGAGATGTTCCTGAAATGAAACATAACAAAACAAAGACATGATGGTTCCAGGTGACCAGGTACTATCACACTAATACAGGGCTCCAGCCCCTCTTTCCTTTGGGCCTCTCAGAGTGAATTTGAGTCAAGTCATTCCTCATAATTTTGGAGCAAAATGAGCCTCATCCTTCCCCACTACAGCTCATTCCCTACTGCCCCACCCAGAACCACACCTAGCAGCTTTGTGTTCTGCCACTGACAGCAAACTCCAGCTGTGGCCACAGGTGCTCTCTACAGGTATGAAAGCTGATTTTCCCCCTCCCTTTGCACTATTTCCAACCACAAGGAATATAAAATTTTGTGTCTTAATGAAAAATCCTTCCCAAATCAGCAAAAAAGGCTTCTTTCATTCAATATTTTAATCAACCTTTGTAAATACACAACCAAGAAATAGAGCACATCCAAGTCTGCTCCAAAGTCACTCATATTTTCAAAGTTAATCTTTCAGTTTTTAATGTTTGGGTCTCTCACACCATTCCAGCTCTGGATACAGAACTGGCTGTGTCACCTTACCAGCCAGGGCACCTCTCCCCCATGGGACAAATGCCAGCCAAAGCCTTTCTACTTGACCTTCCAGGACTAGCTTCCTTCTCTTTCTCTTCAGTTCCCAATTATTTTTGTGCAGCACTCCACACCAACACTGCCAATGCCTCTGAACTCTGTAGCCTTAGAAAATTTCATTATTGCATTCCTTGTGCTGTGTGTCAAGATGTTAAAATGTTGAGTAAGACTGCTCCCAAATCAGCCCTTGATGAATCTCACAAAAGAACTGTAAATCACATCTTTCTCTTCTCCTCCCTATCTCCCATTCCTTTCACACACACACAGAGCAGTGCCTTCTTCACAAGATCCTCCTCCTTCCTCCTGCTCCTCCTTGGTGAACACCTTCAAGCAGGCTGGTTCCCTGCTCAGCTCTGTCACCCTTCAGCCACTTACAGTGACTCTCCACTGCCTTTTTTTGGACCATTCTTTACACCCTCCTGCTCCTTCCCTCACCTCTCTGAACAGGACCATGATGGTTTCTTGCAAGAACACGACTGCATTTCCCATGTGCTTTGATGGGACACTGCTCTGATTGAAACTCACGGGAAAAGAACTGTTCTGTGCTCTGTCTCAGTCTGGGAGAGAGCCTGAGCAGTTATCCCAGCTGGGAACTGGTGTCCCAGCCATCTCCCCAGGCTAAACAAACCATTAGCAAAGGCAAAGCAGCACAAGGAGTTACTCCATAAAGCAGCAAGGTTACCAATGTCGAGCGGCTGGTCAGAGTGTGTTCGGACAGGGGGCTGCTGCTTTCTCCGGACAATCTCCACGATGAGGGATGAAGAAAGATGCTCAAACTCCTTCATCATTATGACTTGGTTAAAATGGGATTCCTTCACCACAAAGTTCAGGCAATGTTCCTTAAAAATACATCAGTGTTAATTCAGAAATTTATGGCATAAATTTCTTATTGTTGTTCTTATTGTTGGACGTCATCTTACAGCATCACATAAATGCCACTATGCCATCAGCCATCCTGTCCTTTGAACCTCCACATGGATCCTGCAGCTGGAACTACCCAACAGTGATATCCTTATCCCTCCTAAATGACCATTTGGGTTCCTACTTGAACAGGAAATTCAGGACAGTTCTAAGCATCTAGAAAAATTTGACTACAAATATTAACAAGGGAGGTGTTAACTGCCCACTGAGCTGCTCCAAAGCTTTTTAAAACAGGAATCTCAGGAGATTCTGAAAACTTCAAGGAGATAATGAAGATTGGTTGCTATCTCATAATAACTTTTAACATAATTAGGCAGCAGAAGTTAATTAAAAGAGTGAAGAGATCTTAACTCTTGACAGTCTCCATCAAGGGTCCAAAGAGCTTACAGGATTCCTTGTGTGGGTTTTGCCTGAACCTTTTCCATAAACACAACAAACAGTTCAAGGGCTCTGGAAGGCTCTTGTGTGAAAAAAACTTCTTACTAAAACTAGTGTGGTGAAAAGGTGACAAATGAACCAGACCCAATGCTAAACAGAGACAAAAAAGGGCACTTTATTTCCCAGTATGGGAGGCTTCCCCTCAGGACACTTTTATAAGCAATAAATGCAATCTACACCAGCTCAGCATAAGGTGGGTACAAGTTCACCCAAAGAATCAGTACTACTGTCTGCTTCTGCCAGTTTACTTCACCTGGGATCCAAAGGTATCTGTCAGGACTCACCTGTGAAACGTTCTAAATCATGACTGGGATACCAGAAAGAGCAGCTTTCTACAGAGGACCCACCCATGAGGACTAATGAGCACCTGAGCAGAGAGGATGCCAGCTCAGGGTGATCCTGCCTGACTGGAGCCATGTGCAAGTGCCCTGTCACTCCAGAGGCAGCCAGGGCAGGTGGGAGCACCAGATCCACCAGTGCTTTAGCTGCTGGGCAGCTGGTGCCATGCACCAAAGGCTGGCATTCACACACTTGCTGCTGGCCCTGCTGCTTCCTCCTGGAGGCCTTTCCTCTCCCAAATCCAGTGCACACACAGTGCCTGAGGAAGTGCTGGTGCATACTGATTTCTCCAGCCTCACTGTGCTTGCAGCCACCAGTAACATGGTCACTGGTGTGCACAGGCTGAACATCATCAGCAGGTAATGCACAGTCCTGCTCTGGGACTGGGACTGGGGCAGGTTCAGCAGAAGTGCCTCTGGGATCAGCACAGCCAGCACCTCTTGGGCTGCAGGCAGTGGTAACTCCACCCTGATTGTCACTGAACACCCAAAAGCCTCTCACCCACCAGAGAATTACTGGCACATTTTGTTTTCCAGTGCAAAGGCCTGAGAGCAAAGTTGTTTTTCCACCTAGAAAATGAAAGAACCTATCTGCAGTGTCAGTATATATAACACAGCAAGACCAGGAAATGCACTGGTTCCATCTTGCTGCGGCAAGAGTGAACTAATGAAGAGCCAAAGTCACTCTGCCCTTGACATTCTACAAAGCAGATATGCAAAAACATTGAGCATGTATTGCAAAAGGCCTACATAATATCACAAGCCACTGCAGGACAACCCATGCTAAATATACTCAAGCGACTGTAATTAAAGGAATGATGAATCTGCAAGAGCTGATACCTTTGGCCAAATGTTAATTACATAAATTTTATTTTTAAAAATTCCTTATCAGTTACTTTGTATGCAGAATGTGATTACCTTGAGCTGATCCAGCTGAAGCTTGTTAGCATTCTCACACACAATGAGCACGTTCTGCAGATCTACAGATGCTTCGATATACTGAAGGCAGAGCTGCTCCAGCCGAGAGAGCTTGAAGTTTAAGGCCAGTTTGTACACATCCATAATGAGGAGCACATCCTGCACATGACCTGAAATTGCAAGAGGGAAAACTGCTGGAGAGCTCACGGAACAAAGAGAGGAACCCTTCTAAAAGTATTTTTTTATATTAACCAGAGCAATTGGAATAGTAGAACAGGCAGTGGCTGGAATATTTTGATAGAGAAAAAAATTCCATTCCTGGTTAGATAAAATCTTGAGTCAATACTGGAAGAGGAGGTTCAACTTTGAAGCATGCAAAAGCCAACCCAAAGTATTTTTCAGGCAAAGATTTTGCGACAACCTGGATCACAATTTTTTGAAACGCTCCAAAGAAAGGGAATTCTTTAAAATCCCTGACAAGCCCTGGAGCTTGCAGCCCAATTTCTCACAGTGTCCAGCTGCCAACAGCCCTGCCAGAGTCCTTGGGTTTTACACAGAATTAACAGTCAGCTCCCTGCTTCTGACAGACCCTTATGAAGGTACTCTGTGCTTTCACTTTGTGCTTCAGCCTGCACAGACCCACAGCTGGCCTGAGAGAGGGCCAGAGGGGACCCTTGTAGGCCACTGCAATGGGGCCACTGGAACACCAACTCAAGGAATAATCCCCCATGGCCTTTGCTTTCCTCACAGGAGATCTCTGCCCATCTGCTCTAACTGCTTTTTAATAGAGAAAAGCCCTCTCACATGTCACGTGCCTTCCCTGTGTCTAATTGGAAAATCCCATTTGATGAGCATGCCCAATTCCATTAGCTCAGCCTCTGGGTGGCTCCCCAGGGTGCTGCTCTCTGAACTGAGAGGAGCAACTGAGAGGAATACAAATGGGCAGGGCAGGGCCCACGGAGGATCCCAGCAGAAGGGGGAGCACCAGAGAGAACCTCTCATGGGCTGGGGAAGAGGGGCAGGCTGCCTGGGAAGCCTGTACCAAGGGGAAGAGCTCAGGGTCCAAGCCTTCCCCAGGCCTGAGCCTGTCCCAAGGTGATGGCACCGAGGATCAGTGATGGCTGGGAGTGGGATCTGACAATGTCAGCAGAACCCAGAGAGCAGTTCCCTCAGCCCCAGTCAGTGGGATCATTCATTCTCAGACAGGCAAAGCCTTGGCACAAATGGACACATATCACTTTTTTTTCCTGAGAATTATCTCTGCAGAAAGGGACAAACTTGGAGTGAAGCTGAAGCAAAGATCAGTGGTGTGACAGCTGCACCTCACTGAACTTCACTGTGCCCCCTGGCTGCAGCTTCCCCAGCCCCAGCAGCTGGAGCCCCTCACTGTATCCAGACTCACTCCCATTGCCCCACAGCCCTCACCACTCACACAGCCAGGAGCTGGATTCCCTGTGTGGGAGATGCAAGTTCTCTGGCTATTACTTCCCCAACCACAAGTGTTTTTAACTCAGAGGACTTCAATAAATGCATAAAATTGATTTTTCCTTTCTTGAGGCATTCCTTCAGATCAGATTTTGACCGGTGATAAATACTGGCTTGCACACCTCTCTGTGTGGGCTCAGTTTAAAATGGATCAAAACAATATGAAAAAAATTAAATAAATCAAGCCAGGGTAAGACACATGGTTCTTCCAAACAGGATGCTGTGACGTTCAAAAAACCACAATACTTTTGTTTGTTTGGGTTTTTTTACACCTTTTGGAATGATCAAGAACTTGTTCTTCCTTGATATTTGAATTAGGGAAAAAAAAAAGCATGGTTAGTATGCTCTGATAAAAATCTGCTTTTTGTTTCATCTCAGGTTAGTAATTAAGTGCTCAGAACAGGACCTGTTCTGCAAATGCTGGACGCTGCTGTTCCCAAACACGTTTGCCCCCCTCCCCTCCCCTCCCCTCCCCTCCCCTCCCCTCCCCTCCCCTCCCCTCCCCTCCCCTCCCCTCCCCTCCCCTCCCCGGTGGCAGCGTGAGCTCCCCCTGCTGCCCTACCTTTGCGGGGATACTTTATCTTATCTGTGTACAGGAACTGCATCAGCACCTCAAAGGGCTGGGCCTCGGCCTCTCGGATGGGCACCTCCAGCAGCGGCTGCAGCCGGCACAGCTTGACATTCCCACCAATCCCATCCTTCTGGCACGGGCTCTGTCCCTCCTCTTCAATGTCTTGCTTGGATTTCTAACGAAACAGGAAAACCACCCAAACGTGGCACAAGCCTGTGCCAGTTCACACAAGTTACCACTGAACCAGAGGATCCTTCTCCTTGCTCCACATTCTTCAAGACCTAGGATCTCTTTAGCTTTGGGATTATCTCTCAGATAACAAGGAATTCGTATGTCTTAGACTTACTGTTCCACATCCTGGGACACACATGGATCAGAACACAAGTCAGCTCCTGGATACAGGTCAGAATCAGGACATCAGAGCAAGAGAGGAATGAACTGCACTGAACTCACATTTCTGCCCACAGCAGGAACTGCCTCACTCTGTGAAGGGGGGACAGGTGGGACCAGATTCCACAAACCCTGCCTTGCAAAGGCAGAGCACAAAGTGCTGCACAGAAGTATCTCAAAGCACTCTGTTACTTCAAGTTTCACTTTGACAGCCTTTTCCCACAGCCTTTCCAGTGGCAAAACATTTAACTGGGGGGCAGTGAGGCATCCACATCTTACTGCAGATTGTGCGCTATCACCTCCCCAAAAGCCATTATATGTTTGCTGCTGAAAAGCTGGAAGTAGTCAAAATTAATAGACAATGATCAGGGGCACCAGAATTTCATCTCTGGAAAAAGCCAAAAAATACAAAGGTTAAGGGAACAGACACAGCTGAAACCCTCAGCATTGCCTTTCTTCCCTCTAATGTGTCTGATCTTGTGGGCCATCCCCATGACACAGCTCTTACCTCCCCCACAGGGAAGGGTACACACACCTCTCTGGGGCATTCCACAAGATTAGACCTCAGACAGCTATGAGAGCTTCTGAGAACCACAAATCCAGATAACTGGATTAACTCTGGCTCCCCCATGTTACTCCTGATACACATCCAGTAGCCTTCCTTAATACTAATGATCCTCTTTATTTTACTTGCTCAAGAGCCCCTTAGCATCAGACACTGCTCCTGTCCTCCAGCTGTCTCAGCAGATATTACTTTTCTTCTGACAACCTTATTCCCAAACCTGGGCACAATAAGCCTTACAAGGCTACTTTTCCAAAATGCTCACCTGTTTCACCCTCTCCCTGGCCTGCATGATTTTCTTTTTCAGCCACTTGCAGCGAGCGGTGATGATGGCAGTGTGCCCTCGGACTCGCTCCTCCTTCTGCCAAAGGCAAAGACAGAAATCACACTCAACTTTTAGCCCCAAATCACATGGTCATGGCAGATGGCAGAAGTCACAGAAACCTGGGCTGGACCCCAGGTTACAACACATCTCAAGTTAGAGTCAAAGGCAGCCTTACATCTGCTCTGCACATAGAGATGAAATTCAACACTGATTTCCCAAAGGCTGATGGCAAACACCATTTGGGAAAAGAGCCAGTGTCACATTCACTGAGGGGAAGCTGCTGTCTCACACAAGAGTGCTTTTTATTCTTGCAGCTGATTTTCTGTTTAATATTCCCTTCTCAAAATAACAGTATGGTTTTTGCTATTGTTTGCTGTAATTTATTTCACCTGTTGTTGAGGATCTGTTTTCTGAGCTTTGCAAAGATCTTTCTAACTTTCTTTTTGCAAAAGTAATGCAGGTAAGTTCTAATTTCTCATGTTTATTTTCAGAAAAGCTGTTCTGTGGTAATTTTTTAACTGTTTTCATTACACTAGAGAACAATTCCCCTGTACTGCTTTTTCTCATTGTCTTTTATTTCAGTAATTAAAAATGGCTCTTGAAATGATAATGGGTTTGCAAAACACTGACCTGCCTTCCTAGGAGGCAAATGGGATGTGGGAGTACAGAGGTTGTTGGTAAATTTTCATATTGCAACGCTATATAACATGCTTCAATAAATTCAGGTTAAGTCAGTGACCCACAGTTCTCCTCAGTTTAAAAGTTTTTTCGCCATTGCAGCTTTAAAAATTTATCTGGATTAGTGTAACTTACTAAACCAGGCAGACAGTTCACCAGTGATTCATTCCCAGGGTTTCTGGCACAACCACTGCACAATTTGCTTTTTTTCCCAGCAAACACACCACACACACACTAACACCCCCATTGGCACCTCTCCAATAAATTCTACTCACCTCTCCCAAAACAAACTCCAAGTCACTGAACTGTCTGTTTTCCCACAGCCTTCCATAATCTTCATGGAGAGTGCATTTAGGGTAACAAGAAAACTAAAAAAATAAAACCCCACAGAAGACAGAATTAATTTCAGTGGCTATATAAACTTCAAATCTCAAATCACTCTGAAGCAGAGGAGCCTGAGGTCAGATCTCCTCGGGGTCTGCAGCTTCCTCACACGAGGCAGTGGAGGGACAGCTCCAATCTCTGCTCTCTGTGACAGGGACAGGACACAAGGAAGGGCTGGAGCTGGGCCAGGGCAGGCTCAGCCTGGAGCTCAGGGAAAGGTTCTTCCCCCAGAGGGTGCTGGGCACTGCCCAGGCTCCCCAGGGAATGGGCATTCCAGAGCTCCAGGAGGGTTTGGACAGCACTGCCAGGGATGCCCAGGGTGGGATTGCTGGGGTGTCTGTGCAGGGACAGGGGCTGGGCTGGATGATCCTTGTGGGTCCCTTCCAGCTCAGGAGATTCCTGATTCTATGATTCTATAACCAGAAGCGCCAAGGTTACATCTCCTGTCACTGGATTTTCTTATTAACTCAGCCTCAGTGCAGCACATAAAGTAGAAGGACACAAGCAAATCAAACACGTGCAAGGGCTTCCCCCAAGGTGAGGGTAAGGACAGATAACACAGCAGAACATGGAAGAATTGTGTCTCATCACAGCTTCCAGGTATGAGGATTCAGAGGCTGGGAGTCTCACCTGCTCTCAGAACTTGTCTGGGGGTGCCATACAATAAAAATAAACTTGAGTTACATGGGATTTAATCTAGTGTGAATATCCTGAATTTAAAATTTTCAATTCCCATAGTTCTGTGGGATGGGAGTGGGAGAGCTGCAGTGAGATAAAACCACAATCCAAAACATTCTGCCCCACAGCCCTGAACAGGACAGCACATGAAGAGGAACAGCCAATTTTAATGAAGTAACATGGCAAATCCCATCTGCTACACATTCCAATAATTTGTCAAGGTTGCCATGATCTCTGTAGCACTTCAGAGGGCACTAGGCGCCTTGACCTTACCAAAATGTCTGCCCAAATAACATTTCTCAGAAGATTTCAAAGACACACATTGACCTTTGAAAGCTGAATCTGAAATCCAGAGGCTGCCTGTAGGAAGGCCACGGACTAAAAGCCCTGGAGCTCCTAGTGAGCTAAACCAGACACTCCACAGACAGGACTCATGTGGAACTGGTGTGGAAGGGAGTATGTTTGTCAGCAAATTACCTGGAACCTGTACATCTCTCCACTTCTGATGTTATTGTCCACTGTGCCACCAAAGATGTACATAGCATCTGAGATAACTGCTGCTGCATGAAAGAGCCTCCCACTGGGCAACTGGGGAAGGAAAACAGGGAACAAACAGAAAGCAAAGGTAATAAATAAAAGCCTGTTCTTCTGCCAAAAAAAATACAAAATCTGCTATTAAGAGATCAACAGTGAAAAGGGAAAATCACAGAAGATCTGAATTGGAAGGAAAACACAGGGACTGTGGAGGCAAACTCTTTAAGTGACTGGGGATCGAACCGGCAACCTTGGCATTCCAAACACCGAGCGCTGACCAAACCGGCGCGGCCCAGGGTCTCACACACACACACACACACACACATGTACACACACACAGACACACTCACACACACACACACATGTACACACACACAGACACACACACACACTCACACATGTACACACACACAGACACACACACACACACACACTCACACATGTACACACACACAGACACACAGACACTCACACACACACACACATGTACACACACACAGACACACACACACACTCACACATGTACACACACACAGACACACACACACACACACACACTCACACATGTACACACACACTCACACATATACACACACACAGACACACACACACACTCACACATGTACACACACAGACACACACACACTCACACATGTACACACACAGAGACACACTCACACACACACACACACTCACACACACATTCACACACTCATGTACACGCTCACACACGCACATGCACACATACACACACACACTCACCCTGACACACACACACACACTCAATCACACACACATTCACACACACACACACACACACACACACACACACACACACACATTTGCACCCTCAGGTTGGCCCTTGCTGTACCCCAGCATTGTTTCCTAGCATGTCTAGAACGTATTGCCCAGGCACATTTAGGAACGCCCATCCACTGCACCTTCTAAGCAGACTGCTACCTACACAGGTCTGCATATCACGGCAATTAAAAATGCATCATTTACAAAATTAAACCCAACCTCATTTTCCACATAAACCCCATAAACACGCGCTTCTAGAAATAAGCAGATTCTGCAAATGTGATCAGTGTGCAAACTCAGCTTACTCCAAATGCTGTCAGGAACTTGAAGTGTGAATAATTATCTACCTCAGCAGGACTGAGCCCCAGGCCTGCCAGTGCCTGCCTCCCCCACAGCTTGAAGGGCTGAACCATCTGGCTAAGGCCCCGGCAATGGCCAGCGCCGAACAGGAGCCCAAGGCTGGAGCTGTTGGCAGAGCTGGAACCTCAGAGCCACAGCTCCAGTCTCCATCCTGCCAGCTCCACAGAAAGGAGAGCCCCCCACTCTGCAGCTATTTATAGGGCTGAGGGATCACACCATCCCTGCAGCATCGGGTGATTTTTGAAGAGTCACTGCAAGCCAAAGCCACCGTGACCCTCCTGCAGAGGACAGACCACAGCATTTTTTACTCATTTCTTCTTAGGCTACACAAAGGTATGTGAACACATCAGCATATCTCACTGAGAGCTCATAGAAAGGCTTCAAGTGGTGAGAGAAACTTCTTTTTTTCTTCCCCTAGCTTGATCAGGCTTTTCGCCTTCCAGGCAGTAAATTTCATTAAATCTTTGCCTAGAAAATAAGCAGCCCTCTGGTGTAAGAAATCTTTGCTTCTTGGACATATTTATAGACAGCACTCAAGCAAAGTCAAACATGAAACAAGATTATGTTTATCTGGAGAGGCAGATTTTCCAGGAAACCATGCTGACTGGCAGTTCCATTCCCACCAACTCACCCCTCTCACCACAGGATCACACAACAGCCTCATTTAGCCTGTTACTCACCACACTTTCCATGACTTCTCCTCAAACGACGGCTTTTGAGGAGACAATCCCCCAGTCAGTAACTCCGACGTGGGGATTTTTCTCAGATGTACAAACCACAGACTCGCTCACCTTAAAAGGCACATTTGCCTGGGCCAGTTTAACAAACCCTCTGGATTCCTCTGGATAAACAAGATGCCCTCTGTATCCAGGATGTTTCATGGATACTTAATCAAGGAAACTTCAGAGTTGGTTCTATTAAATACTGTGATGGGTTATGGAATAACACTGATTTATTACCACATTCCTGCCTGGACCCAGTTCCATACCTCTCTGAAAGAGGATGAGATTACTGTCAAATATCATCTATTTTCTATGGCCTCTGCTTCTTCTTAGCAGTAATCTCATCAACTAAATAAGATGTACTGATTGAAATAATCAACCATATTATAATGGGTTAAAAATACATCTGTCACCTTCATCAACTGGAGCTCCAACCTCATCCCAAAGTAAGAAGTTTGCTTGCCAAGACATTCCCACACACCAGGCAGGCTGGTGTAAGCTGTACTGTAACATCCTTCTCACAACTAATTGCAACCAAAACCAAGCCAAAAGAACTGTTCTAGCAGAGCTCAAATGCAGCCCATCTGCTTCAGACTTATTCAGGTCACTTTCCATCTCTTTTTTTTTTTAATATATAATATTTTAGTTTTGCTTTTAATTAAAATAATTCTGAAAATTCTCTAGTATTTAGTTTTTAAAAGCTGCCATTGAATTTAACAACCTTTTTTTTTTTTTTTCATTCAAAAACTCTTACAGCTTTGAAACTACTGGTGCCAGAAAGCAAACATGAACCACCTGAATATTTAACCAAGTAAGATGTACTTGCTAGTCACATCATATTCAACTCCAACAATCTCTATGGAACACTGTAATGATGCTTTTTCTTTTGTAATGATTGGTCCTGGCCAAAAAACCAGAGCTCTGCAGTTACTAATAACTTAAGCAATCAAACAACTTCACTTTCTAAATACACAGACCACATTTTTAAAGAGAGAAATGTAAAACATGGAATGACAGCCTGGAACAGAAAAGGCCACATCCAGTTCATCAAAACATTGTGCAGCTGGGAATTTCAGGGTGTTTGTTTTACTGAACCAGAACAGCAGAATTCGGGCCAGCACAACCCCCCATGTGGAGATGACAATGCTGCAAGTGGTGACATTTTGGTGCCACCCACATGGGGAACAATGCTCAGCCCTCCCAGGACCAAGGATTTTGGCCACAGGAACTTTGTTGCTGTGCAAGGAAGGAGAGCTGGGTCCTCAAGAAAATATTCAGGAGGAAAAAGGGGTTTATAGAGCTTAGGAGCACAAAGAGCTGGAGAGACATTCTGGTCCCCACGTTCCTCATCCACCAATACCAGATACCCAGAATCTGCCCTATCTTGACTTTTTCCCTGGGAGACCTCCCACGCTGCCAAATCCAGCTGCTGAATAAACTCACCCCAGGTAGAGTTTATAAGAAACAGCTACAAAATACCATCTACATTGCTAGCCAGGATGGTCAGAAAGGATGAGAGGAAATGGCTCAAATTGCAGCAGGGGAGGTTTAGGCTGGATATTAGGAAACATTTTCTCCTGAAAGGAGTTGTAAGCACTGGCACAGGCTGCTCAGGGCAGTGATAGTCACCACCCCTGGAAGTGCTCAAAAGGTGTGTGGCACTTGGGGATATGGACAAGAGGTGAATGTGGCAGTGCTGGATGGATGACTGGACTTGATGATCCTGAAGGTCTTTTCCAACCCTAACAAGTTCTGTAATTCTGTGATTCTAATTTCATCTGCTGGCACAACTCCAGGTGGTCCTGTGAGAATGCAAAGGGATTTGTCTTTCTCATTCCTGGTACATACAGGAATGCTAAAAATCACAGACAAAGAGGCACTGTCATTTTGAATGTATTTGTCAGCTCCAGATCCTGTACTTAACTCTCCATCAATGTGATCTCCTTACTTTATTAACAGTGCCTGACAGAAGAAATTCTGGATTCAATCCTGACACCTCCAATGATGGGGCCTGGCACCCCTCTCTGAGCTACATCACCCTGTTTCATCTGTTGGAGTAGAGCCTCTATTTAAGGTTAATGAGATTTGCATCTGAGGATCTTTACAAGCTGGAATCTTTGCTTTCAAAAGCAAATCTCATCAGTCACCTTTGCTTTCCTTTCAGTACACCCCTCCACACTGCTGGCACTCAAACCAATGTTTTCAAAACAAAAGTATTTCACAAGTCTTTTTTTTTTTTCCTCTCATTTCTTGTGCTCAGACTCACACTGTAGCCTGTCCAGGCAGCACAAAAGGAGTTTGTCCTGTGCTGCTCATCAGGGTTCTAATTTGACTCCCAAAGCTGTGCACTGGAGTTGCCTCTCCCTGTGCCAGAGCACCCCGAAAGCATTCAAACAGGTGAGATTACAGCTCTGAGCACGAGCTCTGGGCCTGAGCACATCTACTTGAAAATAAACTCAGTAATACCTGTGCAAACCCCTCCATAAACTCATTGATTTGAATTTTGATCTCACCAGGAACACATTTGATGTTCTTAATAAATTAAGTTGAAGCATTGTAAAGTAAAATTAAGTAGTGAAAGAAGTAAAATGAATCATTTCCACTCAGGGGTCAATAGTAGCCTGCTCTATGCAATTTAGACCTTGCTCATGCAGAGCCAATGCTTAAATGGTTCCTGGATTACAGCTTAAGTTAAATAGCTCAAGATAAATTGCAAGGGGGAAAAAAAAGGAGCAGAGAAGAAAAGGCATATATGAAGGTGGAATTTCTCTCTCTCTCCTGTAATGAGTTTAATTTCCATTTTTCAAGTCTTTTTCACTTTCAAGTGTTTCTTTATTTACTCTGAGTCTGCTCTAGGTCCTTGCTTAACTGTTGCTATGCTGAAATATAAACCAAATACATCCCAAGATATTTTTAAATATTCTCTTGAAGGCACAGTGGGAGCTTCCTCTGGGGCAGATACTCTCTCAGCCACTGCTGGGTAGGACGCCTGGTTACAAGGTTTAAAACCAAAAGTGTGTAAAAGTATAGACGGGAGGCATGAGAGACTGGAGCAGCAGCCCCCTGCAGCTGAAGCTCCAGAAGATTGTCCCTGTGTGTCCAGAACATTCAGGGTCAGTCCAGAGAAAGCTCTGTGGTCTTGTTTAGAGCCCATCACTGTGACTGAACCATTGACATTTTAGCTGTGTAGTTTTCTCAAGGTTTGTGCAGGACACACAGCAATGAGGTCTTTTGCATGAGCTGCTTTTTGTCTGCCCTCTTCCTCCCAATAGCTCTTCACAAATCACAGAATCCAAGACTGGTTCAGGTTGGGAGGGACCTTAAAGCTCATCTTGTTCCACCCTGTGCCATGGACAGGGACACCTTCCACTAGCCCAGGTTGCTCCAAGCCCCCTCCTGCCATGGACACTTCCAGGGATTGGGATGAGAAGCTGAGGGGTTTACTCACTGCAAGCAGGCAAAACACAAATCACAAGCTAAGATGGTGAAGAGGGAATATCCATCAGCTATTCCCAAGTCTGAGACAGCCTTCCCACATTTTGTCTTGATGGAAAAACAGGGCAGAAGGATCACCCCAAAGAGACAACTTGTGTTTTATATCAAAGCTGACTGACACACTGGAAGAGGATGAAGTAAAACCCTTTCTCAACTGTCAGGTCAGCAGCACACACAGAGCTGTGGCCTTGCCCAGCTCTTCTGTATGGCCAGCAGAACTGGGTCAGGGACAAAAATTCCACCTCCTCATACTGAGATTCACTCTCCTGGCTGTGAGGAATGCATTAACTATGCTATTACTGCAGGCTGTGACTACTTATGCTGTTCAGTGCTTATCTTCTCTCTCTGCCTCCTCTCAAAGCATTTTAATATGTTTCAGCACTTTTGGTGATAGAAATTTCAACATTATGGGCAATACCAGGACATTGCTGAAATCAAATCCTCTCCAGTTGTTTTGAGGTTCTCCTTTCTTACTCTCAGCTCCTCAGAAGAAGCCTTCTTATATTTACAGAATAGATTTATAACTGTGCAAATGTTAATTTTCCTCACACTCAGCTATCAATGAGTAGGTATTACAGAAGGTAATTGTTGCACTGAACTCAAAAGTCAGTAATGATGTGCTCAGATTTCTTTCACAACCCAGGAACATCAGTGAGCCTCTTTATCCTTCAGAATCACTAAAAGCTCAAAGCCAAAATTAAATAAAAATATCTAAAGCCATCAACAAACCAACCTGGTGAATCAATATAAACTAAAAGGTAAAAAAAGTATCTATTTTTCTCTGAAGCTGGAAGAAAACCATAAGCTACAACAGGTCCAAATGAGCTGTCACTACTGGGAGATTGGGAGCTGTTGATACCTGAGATGTTTCCACACGGTTACACCAGGAAACAGCATCAAACTCAAACAGATGGACAGACAGAGCTTTGGATAGTCTTTAGGTTCAAGGAGGTTTAAGGATTTAAAATGTTTTCCCATGCTGGGTGCAGACAATCTCTGCTTTCAGACAAAATTGGAACAGACACATGTTAGAGTGAACTTCAAGACATGCAGCTCTACAAATTAAGAGAAGCAGGCAAATGCTCAAGGATTTTACTCAGCCTTTCCACAGGCTGTTGTTCATTTATTGGGCCTTTCCTTAGCCTCTCATTCCTTTCAGATTATGGCAATGGAGTCATCCAGTTTATCACTGCAAGTACCCAAGAGTAACCAAAGTGCTGTTTACAACCCAAAAAGTACCTATTTATTTTTAAAATTTGGCCTGGTATGAACTTTGGGAACACAGCTAGCCATGAGCCAGGCAACTGCACTGCAATCCCAAGAAAGTTATGGAGAAAATCTTCCTGGAAGCTACTTCTACCACATGAAGGAGGTGACTGGTATCAGTCAGCAAGGATTTACCAAAGGCAAATTTTTCCTGACTAACCTGATCATCCCCTTCAAAACACTTCACGGGTTATAGGAGGGCACTGCACTCTCAGCAAGTCTATGCTTGCAAGCAAATTGTCTGCAGCAGTTTAAATGCTGGAGGCTGATAGTCCAAAGGACTTAGCCAGGCTGGAAAATGGGCCATGGGCACCTCAGGAAGTTCTACCAAGTCCTGCTGTTGGGACAGTCATTCCTTGCAATGATACAGGCTGGGGACTGGCTGTCCAGAACACAGCTCTGCAGAGCACAGGTGAGGCAGACAGGGAGCTGCAGAGGGTTCAGCAGCATCCTCTGGCAGCCTGGCCAGCAGCCCCTCAGCTCAGGGAAGGGACTTGTCCTCCTCTACTCGCTATTTTGGAGGCCCCAGCTGAAGCACTCTGCCCAGTTCTGGGATCCCTAGTACAGAAAGGCACTGACCTACATAAGTCCAGTGGAGGGACACCAATATCAAGGTGGTGACCAAGGGCTGGAGCACAGAATGCAGGAGAGAAAAGAAGGCAAAGAAAGCACCTTCCTGCAGGGAAATCAGAGCTGCTCTTCAGCAGTTGGCCCCGTGGGAAGAGAGGAGCCAACAGACTCAAGTCAGCGCAGGAAGTTGTTTCTCAGTGTGAGAGGAAAATGTCTTTCCATCATGATAGTGGACAAACACTGGATGGAAACCAGGAGAAGCTGCTGGATCTCCAACCCTGGAGATACACTGGAATGGAATGGAATGGAATGGACAATGCCCTGAGCAGCCTGCCTCAACCAGACCTGCTCTGAGCATGTGGCTGGATTCAAAACCTTGGAAGTCCTTCCAACCCACTTGCTTTTGTGATTCTATGACTTTCTCCTGTTCTTCAACATACTGCAGGGCTGGGAGCTCAGCTGTGCTCCTGTTACAATGGAAATCTAATTTACATCTAAGATGGAAACTTAGCTTTTACTTTTCCACTCTGATGGTACAGACAAGAAGACAGGGAATAAAAGTTCTATCACAGACACACAGAATGAACCTCTTCAAAGGCTATTTCTATTCCTTTGCTCCAGACAGGGTCAAAAATACTTATTTTGTTCCTGAGAGAAAAAATCCAGCCTGTTTTCAGAGATTTCCACTGGCAGACTTCTCAAAACATCTCATGAAACCTTCAACACCACACTAATGTCAGAAAGCCAAAAATATTTTGTCTGCAGTTTATTTATTGAGATTGCTGTAACTACATTGTCAACATACATGGATCTACTGCAGCTTAACAATGATGAAAAGCAGAGGATCACCCCTGTAAGCACCACTTCCTCACATGCAGCTGTTAATACAGAAAGAGACTGTCATGAATTGAAGCAGAAAATAGAAAATTGAAGACCATGATGTCAAAACCTACAACTTAGGATAAATCACAGAATCACAGGATGGTTTGAGTGGGAAGGGACCTTAAAGCTCATCTTGTTCCAATCCCTGCATGGCAGGGCCACCATGCACTATCCCAGGTTGCTCCAAGCCCCATCCAACCTGGCCTTGGGCACTGCCAGGGATCCAGGGGCAGCCACAGCTGCTCTGGGCACCCTGTGCCAGGGCCTCACCACCCTCACAGGGAAGGATTCCTTCCCAATATCCCATCTAACCCTGCCCTCTGGCAGCGGGAAGCCACTCCCTCCTTGTCCTGTCCCTGCAGGCCTTTGTCCAGAGTCCTTCTCCAGCTCTCTTGGAGCCCCTTTAGGCACTGGAGAGGTCTCTAAAGTCTCCCCAGAGTCTTCTTTTCTCCAGGTGAACACCCCCAGCTCTCCCAGCCTGGCTGCAGAGCAGAGGGGCTCCAGGCCTTGGAGCAGCTCCGTGGTCTCCTCTGGCCTGGCTCCAGCAGCTCCAGCCCCTTCCTGTGCTGAACCCCAGGGCTGGGGCAGCTCTGCAGGTGGGCTCTCACCTGAGCAGGGCACAGGGGCAGAATCCCCCCTGCCCTGCTGCCCACGCTGGGGGATCAGCCCAGCACATGGGGGGCTCTGGGTTAAATCACCACATACTGAAGCAAAGCCATAATAACAAAAGCTTGTTGCAATATCATCTCTGGTTATGATAAGCGACAGGGGATGCAACAGAGATATCCTTTGCAATTGAGCTCTAGACTGAGGATGAGATTTTTCCATTTGGCCTTCACTGGAGAACACAGAATGAAAACAGGAAGGTAAACCCATTAACAGTGACATCCAAACACATGGTGGCAAAACCACAAAGGTCAGGGTATAAGGGCTGTCTGTAATTTATTTACAGCTGTAATAATAGTAAATGTGTTTTCCCTTAAAATCGTTTTAGTATATATCAGTTGCAAATTTAAAGACCAATGTTAATTTATAATTCATCAGAGAGGATGAGGCAGTTTGAAGAGCAAGCCAAACTCCAGCCAAATCCAATGAACGCATCACAAAAGATCATATTTTGAAATCTGACAACAGCTGACAGAAATCCAGTGACCAACCATTTGCTTCTCTTTGGCATGTGGCGTGCACTCAAAAATCCAAATAATCATAACAGTACTTTTGGCATCTTAATCTGACTTCCAGAATAAACCAACCTACCAAACCTCTGTGCAGAGGTACTGAAATTTAGAATTTCTTTGAGGAAAACTTTTGTTTTAGAAAATATCAAATCCTGGTTTAAGTGTAATGAAGACTTTACAAAAAAAAACCTGCTAAAATGTTCCAATAAATAATTACTCTTGTTCTTTACAATTTGTAAACATTTGTTTCCCTTTCTTTTTCAGTCTGGATATTACTAGTTTCAACTTGAAGTGTCTGGATCTTGTTTTATCTTTCACTGATAGATTAAAAACCCTCTGTTCCCCAGGTAGGCCAGAGAAGATTTAATTTCCTACACCTAAAAGAGACTTTACTTCATAGTTGGTCACTGGGCTTGCTATCTTCAATCATTCTTCTCTGAACAACCTCCCTGGTTTGAGAACACAACTTGGAGAGATGTTATACTGGAAAATCTATCTAATAAACACAAGGATCATGTATTTATGTTACTTAATGGCACTACACTGTGTCAGCTTCTAGAACCAGGAATATCACAGCACTTCCAGCCACTTTAGACCACCAGGAGCTCTCTCAGCCCTCCACAAGAACTGGGAATTTAAGTCATTGTTTCCAGGGAAAGGGAAAGGGAAGCCCAGACCACACACTCTGTTCATAAATGTATCCTACAGCCAAACTGAAACACAGACTGTTTGCACCCACCTTAAGAAGGAATCAAAATCCTTGAGTGGACTGTTATTGTAATCAGTAATTGGCAAAACTCTGGCCAATTAGTAAATAGTGGAGGAAAGCTGTGATTTTCTGTTGTCTTTCAAGGTTGGTGGTGTAAGTTTATCCAGAGTAACTGCTCCTCATTCAAAAAGCATATTTCAAGTCCCTCCTTTACTCAATTTTATACCACCTTAATGTGGGTCACGTTAAATCTGTGTTGTTACAATTCCTTACCAGTGAGTGAGTTACAGAAATATTCCTTCTGCCTATCATCCACATCATTTGCATTCTGCTTTCTCTGGGAGAATACCATAAAAGGATGTAATAATGAACACCCCTCAGAAAGGATATGAACATAGAATTGACAAAAAGAAGTGGACAATAGCATTAGCTACTGCTACTCTGATGTGCAGATCCTTATAAATACAAACATTTTCAAGATGTCTCTCTTCAGCTCACTGAGCACAGACCTGCAAATGGCACTGGTATGAAGCTCCTACATTTTTTTAAAAAGGGATTTTAAAAAGGAAGCAAGCCTGAACACTACAATTATTTATAAACATCAAAAGTATCAGTCTTCCCTCTGGATTGAAGTGCTCAGTTTTATCTCTCCGAGCAGAACAGGACACCTTGACAATTACTCTGCCCACGTGTGAGGCAGATGTTGTTAGGGGGCTCACTGCAGGAACTGGGGGCATTGTGCACACAGTAACATGTTTCTCTTGCCTGAAGATACCTCCAGGGGTGTAACTGATTTCTGCACAAGGAGACTGGGGCAGACTCATCCCCACAAGGATGACTAAGTCCTTTTAATCTTCCTCAGCTGCCTACAAACCACGTCACTGTAATCTGTCTGAAAACCTCCAAAACTGAGCCCCCAAGTAAGCCCAAGAAGGTTACCAGCACATTAACCTCCCTTTTGGCTTACTAAAAGAAAAACTAAGAGCTTTGAAAATTGGAGATTTTTATTGCTCTTGGCTTTGAAAGCCCTAATTGTGAGACTGAAATGTTTCCCTTATAGACAACTTGCCAGTCCCTGTAGCCACAGGGAGATGATGGGAACTGGGAGGAAGGAGAATTTTCTTCCTGATTTAACACCCAGCCTCTATGAGGCCAGTGGCTGCTCCAAACATCATCCTGGATTCTGTGGGTCTGTGTCCACAACTGGCTGTGCTCCCAGACCCAAAGTTCCTGTCCTTCCCTGCAGAACACTCCTCTCTGCAGCACAAGCCATGACTGCCACGTGCACACTTGTCTGTCTAACTGTGCAACATGGGGCATTTTTCCTCTTACTGCCTGCTGATTTCTTATGCTGCTCCAGCCTTCTTCAAAAGTAATGGATATTTTGAGTTCAATAGAAAAACTTGAGGCAAACAAAAAAATCTATTTCTTGCTTTTGAAATCCTTCAGCAGCCCTGTACAACAAAAATCCAGCACGCCAGGAGGCTTTGGCAGTGTTATGCAGGCAGGCAAGGACTCAGACAAGATATTCCTGTGGCTGCCTTAGAAAAGAACCCCCAGCTGTGAAGATCATCTCACAGCAAAGATGGGGAATAGCTCTGTGTGCTCTGTACAATATATATGTACATGTATTATATTTAGGTTTGAGGAGCTACAGACTGCAATTGTGTAGCTCAGCAAGGATGTCTTGTTAGTCATTCTGGAGACATCCTAAAGCATAAAATGGCAGCTCCTGCTTTATTTTTGAAGTAGTGCCCTGTTCCATCTCAAATTGCCCTCTTCTACTCATTAAGGCATTTCCCATCCTCCATCCCACAGCGAGGCACTACAAGGATTCTGAGCACCCTGGGCAGAGAACTACAAACAGGGCCATTGCCAGATCTACTCCCAGGTTTGTTTTATCTGTTCACTCAAAATGCAGAAAATGCCAGACTGTCTCAGGGCACCTGCAGCACCTGACACACAATTGCTGTCTGTGCTCAAGAAGTGCCTCCAGGACCTTCCTAGAACTCTGCTTTGCTGTGATTAATGCCCAAATTGTGCCACCTTTTCCAGGTAACAACCCCAAGAGTCTTCAGCCTTGTGTGACTTGTCACCTTCTGTGTTACCTGTAACAGGGTAGCAGAGGACATACAGTTTCCATCTGACAGCCTATTCCTGCTACAAATAGGTCTGAAAAGTCCAAATGACTGACTCCCTGATCACCCTGAGAAGCTCCTCAGGGTGGCCTAAGTTCAGAGAACAAGACTGGAATGGCAGTAATGACTCTCCTTCAGTGTAAGCAATATCTTCTGCAATCTCTTTTGCAAAGCACTGTAAAAATCACCACTGAATTAATAGCTTAGTCCAAAACCTTATTTTGGACTCCAAAGGCTTTACCCATTCCATGCTAAACACCCAAAAGAACGAAGAATTAAGGATATTCACCACATAACCGTAAGTAAGAAAGTAACCCTGCTATAATGCAGTTAGGTAAAGTTGTAATGCAGCATTTCTAAGATCATACCACACAGCACAGAGCAAGCAAAAGGGAAACTCTACAATACATCCATTGGAAAGGAAAAAACCCAACTCTAAAAGTCAAGATAGGTCATTCTGCTGCACAATAACAGAGGTCACTATCACTTCACACACAGCACAAACCCTCAAGTGCTGAGACAGCTTTGCACTTACCAACTTCTATTTTGTTTCAAATAACAAATACTTGAATAATTTGAATAATTTTGTTCACAGAGGCCGATAAAAAAGGAAAATCCAAGTTCAGAGTGTCCAGGGAACAGGATGGTATTAGAGATTCATTGCTACTTTTACAAATCTTTGCCAAAAGCTCATGGAAACTTTAGAAAAATGTTTCTGAGAAATTACCTGGTTATAGCTCCAGAAGACACAAAACAATTTACAACTTACTTGAAACACCAAAAGTCTTTCAGGTTTTGCAGTGAATCAGTCATTTAGGAAAATTTACTTTCACGTGTTTCAACAGCACCAGTTTCCCCTCCTAGCTCTACCAAATCAGTCTCTGGATGCTGTATCAGAGAAGGAAACTGCAAAATACAACACAAGCAACAGACCTCTGTCTGCCTGGGATTACAGACAGATGAAGAAAAGAGCTTTGAAATCTGAAATGAAATTTAGCAAGGGATAACTCAGGGAATAATGCTGGTTTACAACACTGCCAGGAGCAGTTCTGCTCCTGGAAATGATAAGCCATTGTGTCCCAAAGAACCAATACCTGTTGAAGCCTCACACACCTAACAGTTACACTGGCAGGAACAGAACAGGATCTACAGTCCTGAAGGCAACTGTGGCTTTAGAAAATTGAAGAAGCAGCTTTATTAATTTTATGTGACAATAAATCAGCTTTATAAAGCATTAAACAGGCTGCTGTGAAACACTTTGGTCGAATAACAGTTCCCAATGAGGCCCATGAGCATGGTTAATTCTGAGCAGTGTGTGTGGGGGATTCTCCAGCTCATCCAACGCTGTGACCTGTCTGCAAACACATGAACACCCCACACAGCTCTTGGAGGGTGAGCCCTGTCACACCTGTGCTGGCTAAATCAGTAACTCTGCACCTGATCCTAATTCTTGCAACACTGAGCTGTCTGAAGTGTAACCTCAGGCTGTGCAGTTGTGTGCACAGCACACACACACGGAGCTTCTCCCTCTGAGGAGCAGCTCACACCCTAAACCCACTGTGACATCAGCTGCAGCACCTTTACATGGCTCAAGGTAAAATCTATTCACATTAATGAGCACAATGAATGCTGCTGTTCCAAAGCCAGAGCTACACACACTGGTATGGGCTTCAGGGACCAAGTGCTTGTGCATTCTGGGATGAAAGGACCCTCACTTACATGACCTGAAATATGCACTGAAAGCAGCTGAACCCTTGGCACTTCCACCTGGAATACAAGCTGATCCCAGACAGGATTTGTGAGTGTGCTATGAGAAAAAACCAGACATCTTATCACACAATTACTGCCTTGTATGAGTAGCAAGTAGCAAAAGAAACAGATTAATATGTTCATCTTTTTTTTTTTTTTTTTAATATTGTCTCATTTGGAGTGTTTTCTTGGCACTTGGTGGTCTACAGCCTTTTGATGTCCATGTAAAATCAGACATTTCTAAATTTATATATCTTATTAATGCAATTATGTTAAAACAGCCCTTTCTGAGCCTCCACATTACTTTTTGCCAGCCACACATTTATGTATAATCAGACTTTGTAAGATTTGATGCACATGGGCATTACAGTGGCAAATCAAACCTTGCCTAGTTTTGAATTCTGCTTCAAGTGGATCACACAGCCAACCTACGAACCACTGGTACACACTGAACTCATTGTTCAGCTTTCCACTGAACAAACCATTGACTCATAACACACACCAAAGCGTTTCGTGGCGTTTCTCTAAAATGTGCTAAGCGACGTTTTAGATGTGTCAACACTGACTAATTTAAAGGACTGCTACCCACAACATTTGAGCTGATGAACCAGCAGTGGGAAGGAGCTGTTACTATCTAGCTAAAAGCCAACGCTCTCCTCAAAAAGCGTCCGTGGCAAAAAGGAGTCAAAAAAAGATGGAGCACTGCTGCTGTGGGACACAAGGAATGAGACACGGACTCGTGGTTCAGAAGGCTGATGCTCTGAAAAGGGGCTGGTTTATGCTGAGAACCTATTTTTATACCTTTTTACAACGTGCCCACCTAAGAGGTGGGATCTTTTGAACCATTGGTCACACCAAGGGTCAACAAGCAAAGTCCCCTCCTTAGGAGAGAAACGTGAAAAACAAGAGAGTTTAGAAAGTGTGACCTTGTTTACCAGTTTAGATCCCTGGGGAAAGAACTTGAGGAAAAACCCAAACATGACAGGCAGTGACTACAGAGCATAAAAAACAAACAAACAAACAAACCTACAAGCTGAAGGTTTTTTACCTCACTGTCTGGGCTGGGCTGGATGACCTCCCAGGTCTGGGAGTCCACGTCGTAGCAGTGCAGCTCGTTGGGCAGCGTGTTGTCGGCAGCGCCGCCGAAGACGTAGAGGTGCCGGTCGAAGGCCACCATGGTGTGCCCGTAGCGCCGCTGCGGAGGGGGCGGCGAGCCCCGCAGCAGGTGCTCCGTGGGGATCCGTGTCCAGCTGCCACAGGAAACATTTTTGTACAAGGTTAGAAAGCACGCTGGTTGTGGTCCGATGAGAGAGAGGATCTGAAGAGCAGGATACTCTTTGGGACGCGTGGTTTATTGGTCGTGGGGAGGCAGCCTGACTGGGGAAGAGTCCATAGGTCTAAGGGGACAGGGATCCAGGAGCAAGCAAGAGAGCAAGAGCAAGAGAGAGCTTTTCCTGTTACATTCTATTTTAACCCTTTCTATCGTGAATATTCTGAGCGTCAACCAATCATTTCAAGATACAAAACCTACAGAATCTACATATAGCCTACGGGAACCACAACATTGCAATACTACTCTACATACTAAAACCTGTGAAACCCACCTTATCCCTGATACCTGAGAAGGTCCAACCCTTTATTCATCCTTTTGTCTTGGCAGGGGTGTTACTGAAACACCCAGCCCAGTCTTTTCAGCTAATCTAATCACCTTCTTCCTGCCCAGCACCCTACAGTTCAAATTTTGCTTTCAATTCCATTCCTCTTGTAGGTTTCATACTCTTAGAATCTTTTACTAATAAATCATCTCTACTTCATCCTCTCCAACAGCACAACCCTTTTAAATTTTCTAAGTCTTGTCTTTCACCACCGGGAGACGCAGCGTTCTCCCTCAATACCCTCAAGCATTACACCTCGCAGCTCAGGATGATGTGGGTTTTGCACGACTTAACTAAGTCGACACTTACATCTTCTCCTTGAATTCAAACTGGAAGAGGTTGTTGGTAATCTTCGCTCCACTCTGGCCAGAGAAAACAAACATCTTGTCCTTGCAAACGGCAACGGGGAAATTGCAGCAGGAAGGAGGAATTTCACCACTTTGTTCAATCTGAAAGGTAATTAAGTTCAAAATCAGAAATGTGCTGTGACAGTGCACAGCTCCACATGCTGAGGATGCTGCACGGCCATGGGACACAGGTAGAGCCAGGGTGAGCACGTGGCATGGGCCCTGCAAAGCTGGAGACAGGTAATGGACTCCTGCTGTGCTTATGTGTCTGATTTTCCCTGGGTAAAAACGTTGGGAGGCCAAGTTTTTAAAGCTCCCAGCACTGTAAGGATCAGGACTTTGGCCAGCTGGCCAGCAAAGCTCCCAGTCTGTGTCAGTGGTCTGACTGGGAATGCAGTGGTCAGAGTGGGAATGCAGTCCCCTCCACAGGGGGCACAGCAAATCCCCCATGGGAAGTCCATGTCCAGTTCACAGATTCACAAGTAAAAAAATCACCCTTTCATACACATTTGGTTTTCCAGATACACAAACCAAATCAAATTTGAACTGTTTCTTTTCACTGTGGGTCAAAAACACATTCTGAAGAAAGAGCAGTGCAGTCTGTCATGGGGAATTTTAAATAATTGTACATTAAAACCAAAAAAAGATCATTTTATGTGTTAGTTGAAATTAAAGCTTCTTACCTCTTCCCAGCAGGTCAGCTCTCTGTCCTGCAGGCCTATTGTCCACATGTCATTTAATCTGTGCCATAACACAAAAAATGCTTGATTTCAACCAGTTCATTTTTTGTAATCGTGTTGAAATGACAGAAATCCTATTTCATCAACATTCCCTCTGCACAGGAACATCTCCTACCTCCACTGACAGAAAAACAATTATTAGAATCCCTTTGTCCTATACCTAAATTTTACAGCCCCACCCCAGCTTGCCTCAGCATCTTTCTAGTTACAAGTACACTGCAGTTAACAGCTACATACAGCAACTCAGTCTGGGGCTTAAGGATTTGAGCTATTTAATCTTCAGGATTTTTATAAAATACCCCTTATTACCCTGCTCCTTCTGCTCATCCCTGTTAACTACTGAGACTGACCACAACAATTATTTACATTATTTACTGAAGCCTTCCTTAAATACGGAAAGGAGGACGAAGCAGGTAACCTGACATATCTCTGACTGTGCTGTTCCCAGAACAAGTCACTCACAGTAACTACAGATGTTTCCTTTGTTCAAATCTGCCTGGAGGCTCAGGTTCCATAAAAAGACATTTTTTTAACATGATCAGACATATTTAACATAAATTAGACAGCTCCTCTCACCCACTCCTTCCTTAGAGCTACCCAAGGCCCTGGGGGACTCCCTAAGCTGGTAGTGAACAATCCCACAGAGTCATGCCTCTTATACCAATTCCTCCTCCAGAAATAACAAAGACATCCCATCTGTTTTCCCGATTATCAGCAGCTCTCCTGGAGACTTTGTGGGGCTGGACACTTTTCTGAAGATTCTCCTGAGAAGAAGAGGCAACCCAGCTCCTCATTTGTGACAGTCTCTGCGTGCTCTCATGATGCAAATATTGTACATACACATAAATTATTCCTTAAGTTCATCACAGCAGAAAAAAAATGACATGTCCAGAACTGACTGTTCCCTGACAGACCAGCAACAAATGCAAGGAGACAAAGCACTCTCTAACATCTCAGCACCACTCCTCTCCGATCTTCCTCATACAAAATCCCATCTCTCTTCAACCTAAATATTACATATTTCCTGAGACTTCTGAGAAAAAAACCTGACACATTGCTCTTAGTTCTGTCAGATGATTTCATAGCAATCCAGGCTTTGCCCTCTAAGTCTTCAGCAACATCAGCTGGCCTGTGCTGGGGATCTTTCAAGAAATGTGCATTTGCCAAATTCCAAAGATCATTTTGCAGCCTCACAACCAAGCACACTGGCAAATTACACATCCACAGCCACTCTGAGTAACCAGATCTTTAGGCTTTAAGCACATACTTATTCGGACAAGAACCAGTGAATTGCAAAAGTGCAATGCTCAACAACAGACTGGGTTTGCAAAGTTCCATTTGAGTGTTCAAATCTCTTGGAATATGGCAATGTCTCTACAGAGGTGGAAGCTGAGGGGCTGGGATTTCACAAAAGCAGCCAAGGAGAGGGTGCCACTGCCCCATACCGTGCGTTGCCATCGTATCCAGCGAAGATCCACAGCTTGTCACTGTACACTGTGGCACCGTGAGCTGACCTGGCCACTGGCAACCTGCAAGCAAGAAAATGCAGACAATCATCTTTCCTCTGCAGCTGCAGAGGGGCTGCACAAGGATCTAAGAGCTAAAATGCACATGGAAGAAGAAGAAGAAAGTCCGAAGGATGTACTAGTTTTGCACTCTGCTGCCTTCAATGCAGGGAAACCACCTTAATGCAGACAGGAAAACAGAAAAAAAAATCCCAACTAATTCCTTGCCAGGACTCAAATACTCCTAGAGTATTTTGCATAATGCTGTTAAATAATGGCAAAATTCATAGCACCACTAGTAGAGCAAGGTGGCAATCAACTCTTGCTATGAACATCCCAGATGTATTTCCACAGACTAAGCAGGTGAAACACAGAAATGAGACCAGGACAGAGCTCAGGATCCTCATTTGGGATCATTCAGGGTTGTTCCCAAGATGTAGTGCCCACAATGAAAAATCAAACCTATGAGTTCTCTTCTACAATCTTTGTTGTTTTAACTGAATCAGCCAGGTTGAACAAATCTGTGATGCCACAAGGCATCTGTTGGCTTGTCTGAGGTCATTGTGCTACATGAGCACCTTAACTCTGGGGAACAAGCAAAATATGAATTTGTAAACTGAGTAAGAATTACTCTCCAAAATAGCCCAAGTCACCAGAATTAATCAGAAAGAGAAATTACTAGCATGGTCTCTGTTCTGAAATATAAATGCTCATTAGAGGTAAACACCAGTAACACAAGAATGGATGGGCCATTCCTCATCCCTCTCCACAAATCACAATAACCAGTGTTCTCCTCCCTCTCTCCACTGAAACCAGCATTTCAGAAAGTTCAGATGTGTATAGGACTGCAGGTAAAGACACCACATGGCCTTTACTGGGGAGTGGTAAACACAGAAATGTTTGGGGCGGAAAGGGACCTTAAAGCCCATCCAGTCCCAGCCCCTGCCATGGGCAGGGACACCTTCCACTATCCCAAGCTGCTCCAAGCCCTGTCCAACCTGGCCTTGGACACTTCCAGGGATCCAGGGGCAGCCACGGCTTCTCTGGGCACCCTGTGCCAGGGCCTCATCACCCTCAGAGCCAAGAGTTCCTTCCCAACGTCCCATCTATCCCTCCTCTGCCAGTATGAAGCCATTCCCCCTTATCCTGTCCAGGCCCTTGTAAGGAACACTCAGTGGTTGGACCACAATCACTGTCAGAAATGGCATTCTGAAATGTGCACACAGTCAACTTTAGCAAGCAATGTGTTAGTAATTTTGATTTTCCTTGGAACACTGAATCTCAGGAGCCCATGTTTATGAGGGAACAACAATTTGATCCCAAGCTATCCTTGAAACTGAAACAATTCAGAAAAAAACCCATCTCCCTTTGCTCCCATCCCTTCTGTCATGGACCTGAAACATGAAGAGTGGATTTTGGACTGATTTCCATTATTGTGCCCTCTGGCACTATTTTTTCCAAAAAAAACCTCCTGTAGAACCAAAAAGCTTTAGTTGAGGAAGCAGAGCAGCAATCATGCTGCAGCCCCCATCAGCACTGTAAGCAGGCCTGACTGTGCCATATGACATGATGCCAAGCTACCCTCACTCCCCCAAAACGTGAGGCAATGACACCAGCTCTTACCTTCCCTCAGTCTTCCACTCTGTCCACTGCCCAGTTGCAAACTTATACTCAAAGAGGTCGTTTTTATTCTTCAGGTTAGAGTTGGAATAGATATCTCCAGTATAACCACCTGGACAACAAGAATTCCATTAGACTCCCAGGCAATGGAGCACACACACTCCCAGGCATTGCATTAGGAGAAACTTTAGATTGCATAAAGTGTTTAATGGACTACTACAGAAAGAGACTCCTCCACTCCCTCTCCTAAAGAATCACTACGGTAATGAGCTTCAAGTCGTCTTTATTCTAAACAAAACAGTGAAATATTTCCAAACTAAAGTTGAAATCACGAAAAATACTGGATTTGCTACTGAATGAAATCTTTGACACTTCCTACAGAATCTCTCGTTCTTTTTTCCAAACCAGCACATCTAGCATTTCCAGCAGGACCTGCTGCTGCTGCCTTACCAAAGACGAACATGCTGCTCCCGTAGACGACGGCAGAGTGGTGGTACCGCGGTGCCGGCGGCGTCCCCGTGGTGAAAGCCCTGCACAGGTTACAGCAGCAGCAGCAGTCAAACACCCTGCTCGGGCTTTGGCCACTCACAGCTACTGGGCAGGCTCAGAAGAGAAACAATTGTTATTCTGTCATGTTAGAAACTAACTGTTAACTAACTAACTGACTGTTATGTTAGAAAGTTATTCTTTTGTTCCCGAGTGTTTCATTGGTTTGGGATTGTTGATTACACTAAGATTTTATGGAACAGCAGTATAGTATGAACAGTTACAAAGATGCTGCTGAAATATCTATTTGGCAGAGCTGGAAAGTGAGACACAGGTGAGATAAGACAGACTGCCCAGTGCAGAGCAAAGAAGCCAAGAAAGGTGTGTGTCGCTGTGGGACACAGTGAATGAGACACGGACTCGTGATTTAGAAGGCTGATGCTCTGAAAAGGGGCTGGTTTATTCTTAGAACTCATTTTTATACTTTTTACAATGTGCCCACCTAAGAGGTGGGATCCTTGGACTTATTGGCCACATCAAGGGTCAACAAGCAAAGTCCCTCCTTAGGAGAGGGAAAAGTGAAAAACAAGATAGTTTACAGAAAGTGACTTTGTTTACTGTCTCAAATCCCTGGGAAAGAATTTAAGAAAAATTTAAACATGGTAAACAGTGACTACAGGTGTGAGCCCCCCTCGGTACCTTCCCTGGCCCGAGGGGTGCAGCACACCCGGCCCCTCTGCCCTCCCACAGGCTGCAGGAACAGAGGTGACCCTGCTCCTCTCCCTTGCTGTGCTACCCGGCCTCCCCTCAGGCAGGATCAATAACCCCGACGGCCCAGCACACAGCAGGCTGGCAGGGAGCAGCTGTGACAGCGCTGGGCGGAGGTGACACTTCTTCTAGTCTAGTCGGGTAGTGCCACAAACTTTTACATCCAGCCCGAAGTAATGAGGGAAGCCGCGGCGTGTCCCGGCCCTGCCAGCGCCCAGGGACAGCGAGGGGCCGCGCTGCCCACCTGCACCACGAGCAGTCCTTCACGTCGAAGCGCAGCAGATCGTTCAGCATCGTCTTCCTGCGGGGAGGGACAGGAGAGGCGGCTGAGCCGGGCCGGGGGTCGGACAGGGGCGGCCACGGACCCTCAGCTCTGCTCTCCTCACACCTCGTTCCTCTCACACCCCATTCCCCTCACATCGATCTCCCCTCACACCTCGTTCCTCTCACACCCCGTTCTCCCAACACCCACCTCCCCTCACACCCCGTTCCCCTCACACCCACCTCCCCTCACACCCCGTTCCCCTCACACCCACCTCCCCTCACATCCCGCTTCCCTCACATCCATCTCCCCTCAATCCCGGCCCTGCTCCCCGCGTTCTCGGCTCCCCTTACCCGTTGTCCCCGCCGAACACGTAGATCGCATCCCGATAAGCCACCACGGTGTGTTTGCTGCGCCTGAGGGCGGCACGGACAGGTCAGCGGCGCTGGGAGCCCCCCTCCCACCATCCCGTCCGCTCCCCAGCTCACCGGGCCCCCACGAACTCGTCGCAGGGTGGGAGGCGGCGCCAGCGGTGCACGGTCTCGAAGGGCCCGAAGTTGAGGGTGAGGTACTCGACGCTGTCCGAACAGCTGTGGTCGAAGTCCACGCTCGGGGCCACCTTCGAGCGCCCCGCGCCGCCCGCCGGGGCCGCGGCCGCCGCCATGGCCCACGCGTGCCCCCCTAGACTACAGTTCCCGGCGTGCCCCGCGCGCCCGCGGCAGCGCCGTCAGACCACAACTCCCGGCGTGCACCGCGCCCGGGGTGCCGGCCTGGCCGCTGCCAACCCCTGGACTACAACCCCCAGCATGCACCCCTAGAGAGGAGGCGGCGGCCCGGGCGGCGCTGAGGAGCTCGGAGTGCCGCGTTCGAGACCGGGGCGGGGCCCGAGCCCGCTGGGCCCGGCCGGTACCGGCGATGCCCCGGTAAAGACCCGAGTAAAGACAGGGAAGCCAGGCAGGATTCTACATTACAAGAGTTTATTTGGTAATTCAAAAAAACCCCATTCCCAAAAAGAAAAATACTGATGAATATGCATAAAATCTCATTCCAGGGTCCAAGCTGGGCGGTTCGCTGGTTAAACACGGTCCGTGGGGTCGGAGCGTTGTGCTACTCCCCGGAGAATAATCAGTGAGAAAACATGGCCAGTTCATCCCCAGGTGAGTCCTGAGTGGATATGTACACCAGGCACCAAGGCAATAGTGGCATGTGCTGCCCCTGGCTGTGCAGTTGCCCACAGCTTACCCTTTGCTTTACCTTAGTTTATGTTTCCTAACATGCTGTCAGTCACCTCTATGATTATTAGTTTAGTTTCTTCACAACAACAGACAACACAAGTGGTGCTGCACCTCAAAACCAGACTGCTTCAGAGAGTCCAGCAGTTTCCATCCTGAGCAATCACTGTGTTACAGGTCAGAGGCTTTTTGGCACAATTCCTGCAGCAAACACAATCCTTGTCTAAAGACACATCACAGAGCCTTCAGAATTTTATGAAGATGACAGTGGTTAAGCAGAAAAGCAACAAAGCCTTGAGCACCAGCAGGACTTTGCTGAGGTCCCCCCAAATACTCATGCACTCCCTCAGATCCTATCCAACCTCTTCCCAGGGATTCCTGGAGTCAGAGAATTTCTTGCCAAGCCCACCCTGCAGACAGTGAGGGTGCAGGCAATAGGTGCTGTACAACCACACCCTCCCTGTGCCAGTCCTGCCCCTCGGGCTGGTCCCAAGCCTCATGAGCAGCCCCATGCCTGGCCAGCTCAGGCTGCATCTGAGCTGAGGATGAACGAGGGAGTGCAGAGCACCAGGAACAACCTTCCCACTTCTCAAGCAATCTGCAAGGGACACAGTGCCTTTCTTCTGTCCATCTGTGCCGTGGGAAACTCAGAATCTTTACGTGTGGAGACAGTGCCACTTATCCCCCCATCCTTCCCTTCTCACACCCCTTGAAAAAACATTGATAACTGCAAATCAAAGCCATTTTTACCCAACACAGATGAGCTCCAGCAAGCACATGGCACTGAGCCATCCGTCTTTTGGAGCTTACAATGACACAGACACCCTTAGATGTTTCAGTTCAGTGTCTGTACTAACGTCAGCCTCGTTTTTCATGGGCTTGTTTAAATCCATCCTCTGGCCTGGCTAAAGCCCCGAGGCACAGGATGCCAGCTCCAGCTCCCACTGGAGTGCACATGAGCCCCACCAGCACCTCTGTGAGCCCAGGGTAAGCAGCCTTCAATGTGCTGTTTCCTCTGATACCCTGACCACACCTCAATGCTTCCAGATGTTTGGCATCCACTTTTCTCCAAGTGTTGATGGCTGGTTTGAGCCTTTGCTGCTGACACACGTGGCAAAAAAAGCTGGTCCTGCCTCCTCACAGAGCTGGGAGCAATTCCTCTGAGGACACTCCTGTGGAACAGCCATGTGGACACACCACTGCAGCCATCAGCTTCTTGGTGGGTTTTCAAAATTGTTCAGTTTAACTTGTTGGCCCTTTCAGTGAAGGCTGAGAGGCAAGGGCCTCAGAACAAAACTGCTACTGGACTGTGTGACAGGAGGGTCAGGGCACCCCGTTTATTAGATATTCTTATAGACCAGAGAATCCCCAGGGAAGAAAGACACTGAGAGTCAATGGCATGGGAAGAGCTTGTACCTTGTTAGACAACATAAAAATCAGGCTTCAAACTCTCCTTCTCACAAAGTTAGTTAGGCACATAAAAAAACTGAGAATGGCTCAGAGGAGTCTGCAGGGGATGGGGGGTGCCCCCCTGGCTCTGCCCATTCTCGGGCACAACATGAGACCAGTGAGATACAGAAGGACTCCAGGTTATGGAGGTTTTGATAAAATGTCAAAGCAAATGATTCCACAAAGGAACAGCAAGTGCCTTTCTTAAAAGGAAACTGTAATGGCTCAGCCTGTTGTTTTAAGCAGCAGATACAGCACAGCACTCCCTTTCTGTCCAGGTGACTCCCATGAAACACCCAAACATCCTCTGGCAGCACTACAGAATGTGTCCTAAGGAGAAATATGTCTTTAAAAAGTGACTTCAGAAAACAAGCATAAGTTCCTTTAAAATCTGTTTTATAAGAAGGATACCAATGTACATTTTAATAGTTTTATTTCATTTTCCCCAAAAGGGAACCAAAGGCAGAGAGGTGTTGTGAGATACATCACACTGTTCTCATGGGGAAATCAATTTGCAAATGTTATTTACCACTCTATAAAAATACACACAGGAGTGTGAAAAAAGCAAAGGAGTTCAGAGTGGCTGTCACGGAGCAAATATGTTAAATACAATCAGGTTTTTTTTCCCCTCCTAAAAACTGTGGCTCCTTGTGTTCCAGAAAACCAGTCTTTCATAGTCACATGCCACAGGAACAGAAATTTAAGTGGTGGCTTCCTCTGAGCATGTGCACACACAAGTGTTAGTGAAGAACTGCTCCCATGGGAGATGTGAGCGACACAGCCCCATCCACACCGGGAAAGATATGCACTCAGGTTCATTGTCTCAGCTTCCCCTCCAAAATCCTGTGACACTGGCTCCATCCCATCCAGGCAGCTCTGAAAAGTCTGTGGTTCTATAAAAGTAGGATCAAGATATTTACCCTGTGTTACGTGAGGAGGAACAACAGCCAAGAGGAACAACCTTCCCACTGCTCAAGCGATCCGTGAGTGAGCGGCTCCTTCCCCTGTCCAGCTGTGCTGTGGGAAACTAAAAGTGCCTCTTCCCAGGTAGAGACAGGTTCCTTTTAAAAATAGTAAGGACACATTATTTTTTTTTATCTTTAACGACTTCCTGGAAAGTTACTGTGGAAAATGAAAGTGCTCCTGTGTTGAGACCGATGTGCAATGTCCTTGCTGCTTTCTCAGCATTCCTTCCCTCAGCAGATGCGTGTTAAGATGAGGCTCAAAACAACGAGGCCATTGTCGACCTGGAACAAGGCAGGCAGACACTGGGAAATGTTTTATGTCCAATCATAAAACGTGGAATTAGCCAAAAAAGAACCTATTGTTCGGATCTGGGAGGTGTGGTCTCCGGAGTGGGTCTATATCCCGATGGCCTGCAGCACCCGCTTCTCGTTGTCGTTGAGGTGGTCGGAGAACATGGCATAGCAGGGCTGCTGTGCAAACTGGCACAGGAAGTCGGTGAGATAGGCCTGGGAGGGACAGAAACACCCTGTCAGCACCACCCTCCTGCCTGGGAAATCCTGCTGCTTCCACCTGGCAGGAGACATCATCCCAACGTGCACCAAGGAAGACCCCAGGATTGAAGGGTACAGAAAGGAGTGGTGCAGGAGGAGGAGTGGAATCAGAGGGGAGGGTTGGAGCAGAGGGAAAAGGGTGGGAATAGAGGGAAGGGCCCATCAACAGCTGGAGGTGGTGGGAAAAGCAGGAGCAAAAGGTAACACAGGGGCTGATGGGGTGGGAGCATCTCTAAGTGGAGTATCTCTCATGTTCACTCTCCGACCTACTCCTGACTTCTGCCAGTAGCTGTGAAGCTCATGGGTAGAAAAGTCTCATCTCCCTCTGTTCAAAGAGTTTTGTTCATTCACATTTCCACGTTATAGACACTAATGATAAGGAAAAATAGCTGCAGAAATTCTTGGGACACTTGGCCCTTTCCAAAATAATTTCAATTAATGGAGTGCCTTCTGAATGACAATCAGTAACTGGTGTTTCCAGTGCTTACATATTTGTTAAAGCACAACATTTAAAAAATTAAAGCTTATAGAGAATGATTGGAATCTGATAAAACCCCTCATTCTAGAGCATCACCTGGAGATCTATTTGGTAAAGAGGATCCTTTAATGCATCTGGATCATCCTCTTCATCATCTTCATAGTAATCTTCATCTGTCAGAGGCAAATCAGCAGGGTTTAACATCAAAAAGAGCAGACTATCTCAGGAAGTTTTCTCTTAAGCTATTGAAACCCAAGGATCCAAAAGTAAATAGTTCCAGCACTGCTGGGAAAAAGAGAATTGTATCCAGAACATTTGCTCCTTTAGGTCATGTGCTAGAAACCACTGAAGCCCAGAGCCGGGGTCAGTGGAAGCTGGAGGAACACCCAGGTGAGCCAAGCACACAGGGGACACTGACAGGCAGGTTTGGGAACCCCATGCCCTAGGATCTCAGTGCCATGTGAGGGTGACACTTTGCCAGTTCTGAGCTCATGTCTTGCTGTTTCCCTGGAAAGTTCTCCCTTCTGAGGCTCCAAGAGAGATGATGCACCTGCTCATCTCTTTATGCAGCACTTGCTCCTCAAGGTCTCTCCACAAACAAGCTCACCCATCCCTAGGACACCACCATGCTGAGGTCACATCCACACCTTGGAGCAGCAATTCTCTCTTTAGAAGAAATACCTGCAGGAACCTCTCAGGTGTGCAGCCTGTGAGCTCCCAGGTGATGTTATTTATAATGCAACAATTTAATCACCATATTGCTCAAAGCCATGGCTTCTCCAGAAGGTTCTTATTCACAATTCCAGAGCAGAATTCCTTCCCTGTGCCTGCAGCCTTTGTTTTGCTGCTGGCAAGGAAAGGAAACTTTGACTAGGATGTCACCTACTTGGTTATTGCTTTGAAGAAGGACTTTCAAGCTGTTACTCACCATACTTGTTTGTGGAAAGAATATCTGATAAGAACTGTCCTGCTAAACCTTCATCTTCGTCCTCGTCTTCTTCCTGATCCTCCCACATATCATTTGAATCATCTGTTTAGAAAAAAAATTCTAGAAATGATCCTAATTCAAGAGGGCCAGTCTGTGATCACTCTATAGGGGACTGGAGTTTGTAGGCAAACACATCCCTGCATGTGTGGGTGGATGAGGATCTACATCCTCCTTATCCTTTTAGAACAATTCCAGAACTGGAGCCAAGCAAAAGGCAACAACAGGAATGGATACTTGAAGTAGGAAGAAAGGCAAACCAGACACACCATGAAATGGTAATTTTATTTGCACATGGTCAGATCCCATCTTCCAAACTAGCCCAAAAGTATTTTCAGGTCTAAGGATACACAACACTGACTGATCTTATTCTCCCATTTTATTTATTTTTACCTGAAAGAGATCGATAGCACTTAAATAGAGCACAGGGAAGGAAAGAGACATTGTGCTAATGATGAACTGTACAACAAAACAAGAGACCTGGAGGGGTACTTTGACAAAGAGGAATGGCTTCCCACTGGAAGAGGGCAGGGTTAGATGGGATCTTGGGCAGGAATTGTTCCCTGGGAGGGTGGTGAGGCCCTGGCACAGGGTGCCCAGAGCAGCTGTGGCTGTTCCTGGATCCCTGGAAGTGTCCAAGGCCAGGTTGGATGGGGCTTGGAGCAACCTGGGACAGTGGAAGGTGTCCCTGCCCTTGGCAGGGGGTGGAACAGGATGAGCTTTAAGGTCCTTTCCAACCCAAAGCAGCCTGGGATTCTGTGGTTCTATGAGCTTATCCTCTGGATCACTATTCAAGCCTTTGTAGTTACAGGTACATGACTCACTGTCACTAAGTTCCTGTATCATAAATGCTTCTCAAGAGAAGATTAAGTAGATTTAAGGCCATGCAAAGAGAAAAAGTAAACCCAGTATTTTACCTTGGCTCCAATCTGCAGTTGTCTGTCTAGATGCATTTGCTTCCATGGCATTAGAGAGTTCATTTATTATTAATTTTAAGATTTTTACTAACAAAGGAATGTTTGTCCAGCGCTCAGGATCTGTAAGAGAAAAAAACACACATAATCATGTTGCTTTTAATTAAAAATTATAAAAGAGGCCCTTTTTAATTGAGGTGGGAGTTTTTTGTTAGGAAGTTGGGAGAGAAAAACAACTGACATAAACCCCCCGAAGCTTCTTCCCATATCCCCTCAGAGCTACATTCCCAAAGATCTCAATGCAATTTCAACCTTGCATATTCTGAGTGAAGAGGAGGCAGGGGGAAAATCTTCACAGCTGAATGAAAGTGTGACTCTACTCCTGCAGGCTGCTTAATGGAGACATCTGGAGTCAGCCTTTCTCTCCTGAAGTCCATTTGCACATCCACAAATGCCTTCATGTAAAAGAGCAGTGCAGGCATGCCTCTGCCCCTTCTGAGGCACTGTAAGCTCCAACTTTTCCTTACTAGCACTCCTGCAGGGCTTAACTATTCCACAGGGACAGCTAGAGTGTATTTGCCCTGAATTACTAAACTAAGGATCCAATCAAATAAAGAATCTGGAAGCATTAGGTTTAGCTCTTATTGATGCTAGTATTAATCTTTGTTTAACTCAAATGTTGGCAGTTGCCATTTTTCTGTCTGACCTTCGTTGGTTTGGGTATTTTAAGCCAAGAATAATCAGTTAGCAAGTCATTTGTAACCACCATCACCTCTTAAAATCCCTAGTGCTTTGCCCCTATTCATCTCCTTAGCTGTCACCTTAGTCCTTCACTGCATCTCTGCAGATCCCAAGCCCCTGGCAGCTGAAGGCTCAAGGAGCACCAGCTGTTTGGACAGGCTCCCAGTTTGGATCTGTAAAGCCTCCACATCCCATCCCACCACTGGTCACCCAGCAGCTCCAGCACAGCAACTGGCACACCCAAGGTCTGGCTGATGGCTGAGGACAGCAGCCCCTGAGTGTGCTCCCCCTGGAGCTCAGTCCTCAGGATAAACTGCTCAGGGCTCTGCTCTCTCTGATTTAAAATACTGATCTCAACAGCAACCTCCAGTCAAAGATTTCAGGTTCAACCCATTAAAAATAAGACAAGTCTTATGGAGGAGACTGGTCAAGCTTTCCTTAAAATAAATCTCTGACTTGTTGAATCATTGCTTTTTGTGGAAGTGTCTCATTGAAAAAGACACCCCTTTGTTTTAAATCTCTGCATGCACTAAAGACACTTTCCTCTCAGAGAAGCTACCAGGCATGCAGAAATACCAATTCTGTCTCATGATGCAAAACAGCAGTGAAGAACTCCCCATCCCATAATTACCTCATTAAATCAGACATCAGCAGTCCTCCAAACCAGTCTTTGGCAGAATTAAGGTAAACAGGTACAGGTAAACAGAGATATTAAGTACACAATGTTTGAATTAGCTCTAAAAACCAACATGCACCTTCTTCAGGAACTCTCCCACAGCTCTGTGTGATCTGCCAGACCTATTTAAGGCTTTTCATAGCATCTACTTACAGAAAAAAAACCCTGGTAAAGCCAGCAAAATAATGACTTACTTTTGGCCGACTTGGATCGTGTCCGAATTCCCTCATCCATATTAAATATTTCTTCTCCCTTCACCCTAATGTCCTGAAGTCTCTTGTCATCTGTGTTGATGCCATACTGCAGGAGTTTGCACAGTGCTACAGAGCTGGGAGCAGAGAACAGAAAAATTAGAGTTGGGAATTTCCCCCGACTGTCTGGCTTTCATAGCCCCTTTCTAACAAGGAACACATCCCAGAGCAGACACCCAGATGCCCTTTCTTCTATGTCTTTGCCAAGAACAAGCATGACAGGATTTTCCCATCTCTCCTGCTTTATGTCAGCATCTGAAACTGGACTCAGCTGGGAACTGGTCAAGCTTTGGATTTAGCACCACCAACAGTACAGACCTGCCCCCATGCATACATTAAAGGTTTCTCCAGGTCAGAAGGGCCACCAGGTTCAACGTGCCCCTGCAATGCCACGTGCACATGAAGATGGAATTAAGAGGAAAGCAGGGGCAAGAAAGCAGTAATTCAGCTGATCTGCAGAGATAATCTGCCCCCTTTCTCCAGTCTCAAGGCTCATTTTCACTTCTGGTTCCTCATGGTTCTGCTAGACTCAGATCTTCCAGCCTCTCCTCTCCTTTGCATGTTCTTTCCATTTCTGATGCTCACATTTCTACTCCACACTTCAAACCTTCTCCAGTTCCACGCTGTTTTCAAGCATATTGAGGATGATGCTGACTACAGGTTAAGGTTGACAATCTATGCTTGGCACCCCCAAACCTTTCTTTCTCCTGGCTCCACAAATCCCAAACTGAAGTTTTGGAGTTCTGTGGAACTGAACTCATTTTGTGCTTTCATCTCTCATCCTCTGCTGGTTTGGACCCAGGGCTTTGGAACCAGCCTGCCACCCTAAGCTGCCCAAAGTTTTCCCATCATTTCATCAAGACCCAACAGCCACTTCTTCAGCTTGCCCCCAGTGGATGGGGACTGTGCACACAGGAGGTGCCAGCTGCCTTCAGGGTCCTTCTACCAACCCTGAACAAGATGCTCCTCAGAGCAGGCCCTGCTTTTCCTCAGGACACAGAAACACCAAGCATTTACTAATGCATGGTAAATGTTACCACAACCAACCAAATCCAAGTGTTTAATACAGTGTGGAGCCCTGTGACATCACCTGTACACAAACAGTTCTCATCTTGGACAACACAGCTCTGAACAATCACCTTTAACCTTGTTCTCCTGGTCAGCCTTGGCTTCTCCCTGTGCCATAAGCCTCAAGAGATCCTGCAGACAGCTCTGCACTGTCAAAATGGGGATAAACCACCAGGCTTAGGGATGAAACCAGCAAAGAGTGACCAAAAAGAGCACTGGATCCCCAAATTGCTGCTTGTGCCTCAAGATTTTTCACTGACTTCCATTTTGAACCTGCTTTTCCTCATTATTTATTTCACAGGCTATTTGACTGCCCATGGCAATGACATAACAACACACATTAGTGAGTTAACAGCTGGTAAGACCCCTAAGAGTGGTCTGTGAGGCTTCACAATTCCAGAAAAATCTAATACAGCAGCTGTGACAAAATTTAAATGAATACAGAGCATCCCATGTTTTGGAACACAGCAGCACTCAGCCTCCACCAGAACACAAACGTGCTCCTACAGCAAAAGGGAGAGAACACTGTTGCAACTGATTCCTTGATCGACTTTTAATAGATCAATAAATCAACAAGAAGTCACCAGATTCTCTTAGGAAACCCTCTACAACACCCTGGAACTCTACAGCTGTCTACAAATGCAATTCCACGTGTGGAAGCTGTTCTCATCACACTCACAGATGTCCAGTCCCAAAAGCAGCCCCGTATTTGCAGGACCCCCCCTTCCCCCTGGTGTCAGTGTTCCAGCACAGGAGCACGAGGCAGCAGGAGCACTGATGAGGAAGATCAGAGCTTGCTCCAGTTACCAGAGCTCTCCTGAGCAGAGCTGACAGCGCAGGGAGCAGCAATGCTGCCCGACGCTGGCACACGCTGCTCCCATCTGAGGCAGCTCCCCCTCCCTGCAGCCAGCACTCAGGGGCAGTGGGGTGAGGGCAGCTGACACAGGAGGATCTCTGGCTCCCACCTGACTTTGCCTTCATACTGCCCATAGAAGAGGTGCTGCCTGCTCATCCACTCGGCCATCACAAACTCCAAGGCGGGCTTGCCAGTGGGGCCGGGCAGGCTACACAGGAATTCCAGGAGTGGCTCCAGTTGTGAGTGAACCAAATGAGCAAACACCATGATTAGGGACTGCAGGAGGAGAAAAGGTAATGTTAGCTGTACATAATTTAACAGCTGGAAGTGTTTTATCAAATATTTAAGGAGCTGGAGGGAAGCTGTGCTCACTGAAGGAAGCTGAAGCTCCCTGCAGGAGTGAAGGCTGTGCTTACCAACCCCGGGAGGAAGGGAAAGTACAACTAGCTGCAAAACACTGTGCTACAAATGCAGGCAATAAACACCATCACATCATCACTCAGCAGCACCTTCCCGAGTCTGAATGCATTTTGAACATGATTTTGGGGAAAAAACTGCAACTTGTGAAAAGGTTTCGTTGCAACATGCAGTTTTACAGCCCCCTAAAGACCAGGGGCAGAACTCATTTGCTGTGTATGTCAGTCTCCTACTCTGAGGGCATCTCTGTAGCCTTCCTCAGGGAAAAGGAATGGGCCTCTGCCCATCTCCAGAGGCCCCTCTTAAGGGCTAACACAGGGGACAGATCCAGCATTGCAAAATGCTTGGCTCCAAGGGCTACATGAGACTGCTTCAGATTTAAACTTCTGTATCTTTTCAACCCAAAGTGAGAGCCATACCAAACTGTAAACAATCATCAGTATATCCAGGGGTAAACAAACCTAAAGCAGGTGGGATCTGCTGACACTGAAATGGCCATTGTGGCACCGTATGCTGGCTTGAAAAATGCACATTCAAAAATCAGAGAAATAAGATAAAATGGTTAGAGAAGAGCGAAGCTCAGCTGAGTGCTGCACTGGGAGCAGAGATGGGATCTTGCTCAGCAGTGCCAGCAAAAATGTCTTCCCCCAGCTGCTGCTGAGGAACCAGGGCAGTCAGCATGAACTGTTTTCAATTGAGGGCACAGGCAAAAAAGACAGGAGAGAGAATGAAGACCACTGGGAAAAGATCACTCCAGAAATCTGTGTCACTACAAGTAGGTCAAGGCTAGAAGAGATGGTGATGCTCTTCATCACTCAGGCCAACTACGCCTCCCATCCACCAAAAGCTCATCTTGTCTCAAGTCCCAGGCACTTATCCTTGGAATGCAGAACAAATCTATTCAAAAAGACATGCTGCCTTTGCCAGAACATTCCTGCTGAGGCAGCGCCTATCCCTCCAAAGAAGGCTTGGGGGACTGCTGAAGCTGCATTACAGCTTCTCCAGGAGAATCATGCTTACCCTGTAACCTGACAAAAAATTTCAGACCTGAGGAACAGCACGGAGCTGTGTCACAGGAGGGTTAGGTTGGGTATTAGGAAAAGGTTCTTCTCCCAGAGGGTGCTGGGGCACTGAACAGGCTCCCCATGGAATGGGCACACCCCCAAGGCTGCCAGAACTCCAGGAGTGTTAGGACAGAGTGAGGTTGTTGAGGTGTCCTGTGCAGGGCCAGGAGTGGGACTCAATGATTCTTTTGGATCCTTTCTAACTCAGGAGATCCCAGGACTCTGATCAGAGTAGGCATTTTCCTGACTACTTCAAGAGGATACACAGACTCTCCAATTGCACGAGCCATGAATAAACAGGCACGAAATGAGTTTCTTCTCCTGGTGCTTCTCCTCACTCTCCTGGGCACCAAGCCCGCTCACCTGCATCACGCTGAGCGTCTCTGCCTGCTGCATTTTGCTCAGGATGGCTCTCAGGATCTGGTCCAGATTCTCTCCCAGCTCGCTCCCGGCTTTCGAAATCAAAGTGGAGACCAGCCTGCCCACGAAGGCAGCGGTGAACTCCGAGGTCCGTGGGTCCAGGAGCTGGCTGACCACCTGCATCACGTACCAGAGGCCGTTGTGGCCCTGCTCATCGTGCCACTGCGCGATCTGCTCCAGCGCCACCGACACGTAGGCGCGCAGGCACTCGCCGCCGTTCTGCAGGGACAGGCAGTGGGTAAGGGAGAGGGCGGGCAGCCACGGGCACACTGGGGGGGTGGACAAAGCCCCGGTGGCTCTGCCTTGGAGGAGATAAGAATTGCACAATACCTCTGCAGAACCCTAAGATAAGAAGCAGTCTTTCGGTTACGGCGACCACTAAAGAGCCCACAATCCTCCAGGAGATTTCTATGTAGAGCTGGTGCAAACTATTGGCTTTGTAGCCCTTCCCCTCCCACCTTAGTCCCCCATAAAAACCCCCTTGAGTTCCCTAGTCCCTAGGGTTCCTGTCCCTGGCCCCCTTCGCTGGTACTCTTGCAATAAAGATCCCTGATGCGGGATTGCCAAACAGACCTTCTGTCTCTTTCCTGGGCCGGCTTAAGAGGAGAAGCGACCACGCAAGGGGAGGAGCTGACAACCACTGAGCTGAGAATCACAAGAGCTGAGAATCACTGCTCTGCCCCTCTCCTCTACCAGCTGAGGGAGTTGCTCTGACCCCCCAAGGTGTCTTTAGAGATACCTTTTGGGGTGGCTCTAAGCCTCCTGGGTCCCGGCTGTGGACCCCAGCACTGGCTGGATTAGGCACACATCCCCTCTCACCATCCCAAAACCACCCTGAACCCAGGGGAAAACAAAGGGAAAGCTGTTGGCACCTGTGCAAGATTTACAAGTGAGGTCTACAGGCTCCAGCTCATTATCAAATACACTAGTCCTCACTGCCCAATCAGCAGCAATCAAGGTAACTAATAAATACAGCAACCACCTCGAGTAGCTGCAGTTTTGTGCCAATCTTGGTACTTAAAGAAATTCAAAGAGTTTCTAACAAGTGAGAGATGAAGACAGAAGTGTGACATGAACAAAACACAACTCAGCAGCTAATCTGCAGTCCTTTTGAATTCTTAGCATCAAGATCCAGCAAAGCAACCAATGTGCAGATCTACAATCTTTCCCTGATGGCCCCCAGCCTATCCTTACTGGTCTGTTGTTTAGGCAAAGACCACATTCCCATGGTCTGTATTCACATGGCAAAGAGTAGCTGCCACTATGGAACTCCTTACACAAGGAAAGAAACCACCCTTGTTATTTATTCATTTGCCATCTAGGAGCTGGAATGAAAAGGCTCCCTGCACTTCCAGCCTCTGATGCTTTTTCCTCCTTGCTAGATAATCCAAAGACATCAGGCCACAGCCAAGGCTGCCAGCAAGCACAGCTCAGGCTGTACTGATGCTGCTGATTCCCTGCTTTCCCTTCACCCCACACCTGGCTCAATCAAGAAGAAGTTTGCCTTCCCCTTCCCTCATAAATGAGTACAGCAGAAAGCTGCTAGAGGAGGAGGAGGGCTAGGAGGGCTTTTGTTGTCCTGTGCCTGTGAATGTTCCTGAAGACAGCCCCTGCCATTACCAGGTGTGATAAATGTTATGGGGGCAGAAAAGCATTACAGGTTTGCTTGGTTAGTTTGGGGTTTTGGGTTTTTTGGGAGTTTTTTTGTGTTGTTGAGCTTTGGTTGGTTGGTTGGTTTTTTTAACATGCTCCAGTGCACTAAAATAGAAAAAACATCCAGGCTGCTGCCTTTCTCACCAGTTCTCCACATTCAGGAATGATCAGGCAAAGTCACTGCAGGCCCTGAACAATTTCCATGGTATAAACTGGAGGTGGCAGAGGCCCTGGGGTGCTGCTGATACAGCAACTGGCAAGCTTCCTCAAAGGCTGTGTCACCTCTCTGGGACTGGTACAGGCCTGCCATCCTCCCCCTCCCCACAGTGCCTCCCCCTCCCCACAGGGTACCTGCATAGTAGCATTGTCATCTGTGTTCAGGCTGCACTGTGCCACTGCAGGGAATGCTTGGCAGATGAGGAGCTGGGACAGAGGGGGTTTTGTATTCCTCACAACTGTGGTCAGTATATCAATAGAAGTCTGAAAGGAAAGCACAAAGTCACAGCAGCAGCCACAGAACTTGAAATCAGCCCTACCCACCCCTGCTGCAAACATCAAAGGTGTGACCTGCAGGGATGTGGCCACTGCTGCAACCACACCCTGAACTCTGAGTCTAGAATAATTTTTAATGCAAGGACCCTGGAGTCATACACACAAGCATCACTGGTGTGAGCTGTACAAGTTCCCAAGACAGTTCCCACATTAAGAGCAGTGTCACCACTCAAACATGGCAAACAGATGCATGCTAATCAGAAGAGCCAGAGAACTGTTCTAGCTGACTTGTTCGATTTTGGTTATATTGATTTAAATTTATTTTAATTACCCATAAGCAATTGTTACAGCCATACCAATTAACAGATTATATGCATATTGATAGAGATGTTTATGGGTTTAATTCCATACAACCATTCTACACAGTCAACGCTTCATCTTTTATTAGGGCACCTGTATCATTTATCTCCAATTCATACATATGTGATGCATAAATCAGAAAAAGCCTTAGAAAGAAGTGCAGGGAAAAGTTGTATAGCCTGCTGGGAGAAGAGACTGCTCCTGCTGAAAGATGGCAATGTCACAGCAATATGACTGGGGATGACTGATACTGTGGAGACTGGAAGAAGGCCAGAGAAAACAGTTTAAAGCAAACTTTTGGAAGCATCTTCCTGCACCTGCAGTTTGCCTCCTCTCAACAGTGAAACCTCCCCCAGTGACAGAAGCCATTGCTCCAAATGTCCACAGCAGCCCTTTGCAGAGCAGCCCTGTGGGTGTTACAGAACAGAGCACATCCCCAGCCCAGGCCATGCCCCACTGAAGCACTTACTGCACACAGCCCCGCCGGGATCTTGTCAGCTGGAGCCTGCATGATGCTGACAAGGGTTGGGATCAGCCTCATCTGCATTGGACCCTGGCAGGTTTCTATTTGAGCTAGCTCCTTAAAAATATCCTGGGCAAGAGAAGCAACAACGGGATCTGGAGAGAGAAAGCACCATTTACTAAAACACACACACACACACACACACCTCAGCCTTTGCCACCACTATCTTGGCTGGGCAAAGCAGCAAGGTCCCTGTCGCTGTGGGACACAAGGAATGAGACATGGACTCGTGATTCAGAAGGCTGATGCTCTGAAAAGGGGCTGGTTTATTCTCAGAACTTATTTTTATACTTTTTACAATGTGCCCACCTAAGAGGTGGGATCCTTGGACCCATTGGCCACATCAAGGGTCAACAAGCAAAGTCTCTCCTTAGGAGAGGGAAAAGTGAAAAACAAGATAGTTTACAGAGAGTGACCTTGTTTACTGTCTCAAATCCCTGGGAAAGAATTTAAGAAAAACCCAAACATGGCAAACAGTGACTACAGTTCCCCCTCTACCTTTACCACAAGAATCAATGTTCATTCAATGACCACTGCTTGAGTTTGCAGCAGCAGGATTCAACAGCAAAAGCCACTGTGCTTTGGGAATGTCAGTGGAATGCATACCATTACTGTACTTGAGGAATATTGCAATGGTGAAGGGGCAGATCTTGTTCTCCATGCTGGCTGTGAACGCCGGGTCCACCGTGCACACGATGCACAGCGTCTCCATCACCAGGTTCAGCACCTCGGAGCTGAACTGAGTTGCCAGGTGGATCAGGCCATCCAGAATGCTGGGGAGGAAAGGCTGCAACACGTGGGTGCTCTCAGAGATCTTCAGCTGGTCACAGTAGCTAGGTGAGAAATTTGTGATACAAAAATATATTCTTAATATATTGAAGTCACTTAAATGTATTGCATTCTAGATAATATGTAAGGGGTTGTTCTATCCTGTCCATTCTTATTCCTTAAGTTCACTCCTCAAGGACTTCTGCTTGTCCACTACTGCTTGACCTCCCAGCAGCTCAGCAGGGAGGAGGAAAGCTCTCACCAGAAATCTTCCCTCTGCATTCCACACAAAGCAGAGCTGAGCCGAGTGATGTTAGAAGCTTCTACTGCCCCTCAGTGACAGATCTCTCCTAAGAACTGCCCATTGATGGAGAAAAGGAAAACGTCTAGGACAGGCACTGCTTACCAAGTGTTTTGTTACCACGTTCTACAAGAGAGCTGGGGGTGGACAAAGCAGTTTCAGGAATAGTTAGGTCATAAATCTGCCTTCCTTTATTTGTTAACGTTTCAGTGCAAATAAGAGACAAAGTGTTGTTTGGAAGTGGAGAACAGTCAGGTTTTAGCAGATTTTTTTGTGACTGTTTTTTTGATTTTATGCTAATGTTTATTTTTTTAGAATTCACTCACTTTAGAATGTGTACACTTTAGAATGAGTACAGCAGAGCTTCCTTCTGACAAAAATGGGGTAAGAAAATCAAGCCCCACTCATTGCTGTGATTGGCTCCATAGGCCTGTATGATGTCAGTCACCCTTATGACCAAACAGGAATAATCTGGGTTTCATCCTTGTGCCTTCCAACACTACCTAGTGCTGCTCCTCCCTGTGACCATACCCATCACAACACTTTACTGTATCCACCCCTGAATCTCAATTCCACATTCCTCATCAGAGTTATTCTATTTTGAACCTGTTTGCTTACACTTTCTAAGCTGACATCTACTTCATTCAAAGCCAAGCCTCCCACAGCCCAAAGAGAAATGCTACTTTAACAAACCAGTTTATCAGCATGAGGTACAGCCCTGTCCCTGGGGCTGTGGGGTAGCCCAGGGTTTGCTTACCCCCAGATGGCTCTGACTGCAGAGATCCTGACAGAGGGGGGCTGGGTTTCGTGCAATCCACTGACAGTGGCCTGCAGGAACTGCTGGATCAGCTCCGGGGACATGGCCACGGTGAAGCGGCTGGCGGCCCACAGCGCCCGGCCCAGGAGGAAAGGAGACACTGCAGCAAAACAAAACAAACCTCCGTTTTTTATTCCTTCAGAATAAGCTTTAGGAGTTTAAAATCACAGCTGCTTCCATCCATTATTTAAAATCCTGTCATCCCAGTAGGAAAACACTGAAGTGTAACACACAAAACGAGTGTGCCGGCATACAAAGCCTTTTTGTTCCTGGGCAGAATTCAGTTTATTTTCTTAGTTATTTCACAGAGTCATTTCTCATTTATTAAAAAGCCTTTCCCTTCAGCTATTTACCTTTGAATTTGTTCGTCACTGAACAAAAGCAAAGGAAGAGAACAGAGACTTTTCCAGTAATTCTCATTTATCCAGCTCAATATTCTGTCCCCAGATGAAGAAAACAGCAGCATCTTAGGGAGAAGAATCAGAATAACAGAGCTCATACCCTTTCACAGATCACATTGCTAGTTTGCAGCCATCACCCTGCAGTTACAGAACAGAATTCTGTGGTTCACCAACACCACAGAAGCAGTGGACATTCATTATCCACTCACCTGCTTGCACTCACCAAGGTATGATATATCTTTATCACACTTAATCCTGCTGCCTTTTCAGACTATCAATCTCCTTACCTATCTAGGCTGGCCTCAAAGTGATGATGCTCTCTGCTCCTCAGCATCTTTACTACCATTATTTATGCTCCTAAGTACTAATTTTAAGATGAGGACATAAAACACGCTGTGCAAGATGTACAGCAAGAGAAGAGCTTCGTGTTTGAAGTCAGTGTCATAAAACACAACATTTCTTTCTCTGTACCATTACTGACCATTAAATGGATATCCTTGGAGAGCCATCAACACACTGACTCCAGGAGCTCTTCTGGAGCACAGCAGCTCATTTACAACCCAATGCCACACATGTAAATGAATGTAAATATATGTAAATTGCTGAGGTTGGTTTCTTACAAGCACTACACACTATGCACTTTGCACACTAGTTCTTCACCCGGTATTAACACAAAGGAAAGAAAAAACTCCTCTTTGTAGTGGGCTAAGTAAGTGTTTTTTTGATGAAAAAGGAACGCAGCAATCAGTTTTTTCTACACTGACAACTCAACGTGGACACATCAATGACTCTCACATAGCCTTTAACTTCTAAAATTTCAATTTGCAAGGACTTTTGAGGTCTGACTTTCAACAATTCCTCTGATTTTCTTGCACACTGATGTAAGATAACACAGAGAGCAAAATCCTGCTGAGTTCCCAATAACACAATCCCATTTAGCCAGGAGCATTATTTGAATTCATCTGCTGCAACGTGTCAGCCTCAGCACAAAACAAACGGGATGACATGGTGCAGCAGGAATTCTGAAGGCTGTTAAACACTGCTGGTGACTTTCCCAGGAACAGACACAAGACATCAGAACAGCTATTTTCCACCCAGCTCCCGAGCCCTCCAGCCTCACGCATCCAGCCAACAACAAGATGCAGCTGAAAGCACAGTCTCACATAATAAAGGACTTACACTGGAACTGGGAGCACATGGGAACTCACAAGATTTTTTTTCACATGAGTAAGGTGCACAAGTGCATTTCCCACTACCTCATGCACACATTCAACCTGATTGATTCATCAGACTCCCAGTGTCTGGCACCCAGCAGTTATTCACAGGGATGCAGGGTCCCACATACCTGAAAGGTTGAGGTCTGCCAGGACCACATTTGTCAGGAAGCCATGCATATCAAAGTGTATTCTCCCATTCTTCACACTGTCTGTAATGATAGACTTGACTGAGCCCAGGGCCAGCATACAGGCTTCATGTATTTTCCACCTGCAAAATAGTTCAGATGCCTTAAGACTTTCCCCCATCATCACTCAAGAAATAAATACATATTCTGAAGTGAAGTCACGAGTAATTTTTTGGTCTAAGCTACCACAACTATTTCCTTGATCCCAAAAGAGAATCCAAAAAAAGCCCTCAGAGATTAACATTCACAAACTGCAAGATGAGGGATTGGAAACTTCCTCAGCATTTTCAGTCACTTCCTAAAATATTGATGGAATAGTTGTTACTTGTACCAATTTTGTTCTCATAATAAAAAAGAACTTCCTCCATGAAAGCTTGTGTTGCAGCCATGCCTTCATAATTTATGTGCAGAAGCACTGGGATACCCAGTACATTAAAGGTTTAAAAACATCTAATCTTGCACTAACATTTTGTTAATTATGATGATATAGAACTATGTGCAAATACACTTCTCCTTGGTATTTGTGAAGCCAAGAACCTACTTTACAACTTCTCACAGCTGAGGCTGATGGGGACCTCATGTCTGATTTTGCAGCCATACCATTGCTGCTCATTATCAGAGGGGCTACTCTGACTCTTCCATTCAAAATAAACACAAACACTGAACCAATGCACTGTAAAACCAGGAGAGAATCACTGTGGACCAGCAAGCAGGTACTCCAGCAGAGGAGTTTTCTTTTTCTATCCCCAAATAACATTAAAAACTGCAACTCTGAAGTTCTAAAATTGAACATATACATCTGCATACAGCACCACTACTCTTGTTGACATCAAATAAAAAAAAAATCCTGAAATTTTTATCCCAATTAACTGAACACGAAGTATTGCAAATTTCTCTTCTGATTTTGTGTAAGCAATTATCACTTCCCATGAGATGTTTTAAGGAACATCAAGCTCTGAAGGGAGGGAGCCTTGGCACAGATAGCTTGTGCTAGGAACTGCCCAAAGTACTCCATGTGAAGATTTCACCATCTGGCTCAAGAACTGATGTACTTTCTTTTGCTGCTTCTAATCAGAGCTCTCCAATTCTCATTCCAGAAATGAAATGGGATTAAATCATGGTGCCCCCAGTGCTGCAGATGAGCTTGATACCCAACCCAGCCCCATCCCCTGAGCCCCAGCCCCATCCCCTGAGCCCCAGCCCCTCACCAGTGCTCAGCTCCACTGTTTTTAGCCTGCTCAGCTTCCTGCAAATGCCTCGTAGCTGCTGCAGCCAGAGCAGTGGCACTCTCGTTCTGGAAATCAGCAGCAACAGCCTGTGCAGAAGGAAATGACAGCACTCATTTGTATTGACAAAAGTAGGCTTTTTTTTCTCTAAATGCCCTTCCTGAAGGTAGGTTTGATACTTGTTATTACTATTTCAGTATCTAAATGTGGAATACATCTCGTACCAGCAGCAGATCCTGAGCAGCAATTCTCACTGTGTAGGAAAATGTATCATCATCTTCATCCTCCACAAACTGCTGGGGATTCGCAGTCCAAACTTTTATCTAGAGGAGACAAAAAGGAGAGGGCAGCTGAGAATTGAGGACACCATGAGTACAAGGCAGCTTTTCTGCTCCCTGCAACCTGTTTTGGAAAATTACTTTCAGAATTTTTCTCTGCCATAAGAAGTCTTCATCCTCAATTGAGTTTTCTTCTACTCTATTGGAGAAACCTTTAAAAAGAAGAAACTGTCTTTGTTCTGAGCTCATCTTGCTCTTCTGCCCCTCACTTGAGATCAGAGCTTGACAGATCTAATGACTGACCTGGAATCAACGCCACGCAGCTTTATTTTTAGATGAGGAATGGGAGAAGCAGATAAATCTTTTAACAGAGTGCTTGTTTTTATGCATGTCTACCTAAACTAAAAGATGATGGTTGTCACACTTGAGAGGCCAGGAGCTATGCAGAATTTCAGTACCAATTCTTTCGCCCTACTAGCACAACAGTTTTGCTCTCACAGAAAGCTGTTTATTCCTTTCAGCATGAGAATCCTCATTTTCACAGCACAATGCATCATTGAAGAATGAGGGAAGAAAGCCTGAAAGAGCTGAGGTTGCTCAGCCTGGAGAAGATCCCAGAAAGACTTTATAATTGCCTTAAAAATAAAGGCCTTTTACCAGAGTGCAGGACAAGGGGCAAAAATTTAAAACTGACAGATGGTAGGTTTAAATTACAGAAGAAATTCCTTACTAAGAGTGCTGAGACACTGGATATGGTGCCCAGAAAAGTTGTGAATGTCCCATCATGGAAAGTGTCCAAGGCCAGGCTGGATGGGGCTTGGAGGAACCTGGGATAGTGGAAGGTGTCCCTGCCCATGGCAGGGGGTGGGACAGATGGGCTTTAAAGTCCCTTCTGACCCAAACCCTTCTGTGATCTGTGATTTACTGTCCACCCAGCACTATTCTGGAACCTCCAAGTGCTGCCACAGCAAAGTGATGGAACAGCCTGTTAGATTACAGCAGCTTCCATGCACTGAAACTCTTCCCAGGAGACTTTCTAGTTTAAATCTCTCATTTCCTTTGTTTCCTACACAACACAAACATGCTCACCTGCTCCTCTGTGATCTGCATGTAAAGCAGGATGTAATAGATCAAGTCTGGCAGAGCCTTCTTCACTGTGCTCTTAAATTTGTTGTTTTCCAACAAGGCATGAACAAATTCAAATATGCTGAACACCAGGTTTTCAAAGCCCAGAACCTCACCTGAACAAAGTGGAAAAAATAAAAAAGAACATGACTGAATATGCCAACATACAAAAAGGTACAAATGGATGTGAAAATAATTACAAACTGTTAGCTTGTCTGAGCAGGTATTTATTCATTCTCCTGGATTAGCAAGTGCAACAGCAGCCCCAGGAGGATTTCTGACCTCATCACTTTCTGCTCTCTTCCCACCATACACCCCTCATTAAAATTTATCAAGTTCAACCTAAAACCTATTTGATTTTCCTTTGTCCCACTACTTTTACCTCAAAATTGTTGCTGAACTCACTCCTCGAGCCATTAGAAAACTTAAATTGTGTGGCTTCATTGATCACAATCACACATAATTTGCAAAGGAGTGATGGACACCATTCTAACATGGTAAATACACCTTTAGCACCACCTCCCATGGTCTCCCAGTGTTTCAGTCACTGTTTTGACAGCAGTATGTAAGTAACTCCATTCCTCTTCAAATAGCAGAAGTGAAGTGCAAGTTCTTACCATCAGAATCCACAGGATCCTCTACCTCTTCTGTGTAATTTACTTCTGTTCTCACATAAGTGGACGGAGTTAAGGAAATGCGTTTTTCTAAAGAACAACACCTATTTTGGAATATATCTGCTCCTGTCCTGAAATTCCTGGTAACTTGGGAAGGTTTTGTTCCTTAAAAACCCTTTGATTTTGTGTAGAGTCCTGTGCTTCATAGAGACAACAACCCCAGGAGCCCCTGGCTTTGTGCATTGCCCAAGTTCAAAGACCACTTTCCACAGACCACTCACACATCACTTCAGCACATTTTTCATATTATTTGATTAACTTAGATCAAACTCACCAAGGTAACCCAAAACTTCATTTATGTTAACTTTGCAAGAGCAGAACCCCCCAGACTCACTCTTTTCAGGGGATGTGAGCTAATTCAACACCTCACTGCTGCCCAAGGGTGAGGAGCCACCCCATGCTCCCACATCCTACCTGCTCCTACCAAGCTTCTCCACGAGCTCCAGCCCTTGGAAATGGCAGAAAACAAACCTGGGGGTAAGAAGGCAGAAGTTTTCTTTGGGGATGGTGAACTGAAGATCCAACTGAAGTACCAGAGCAAACACAAGGAAAGGAAGAACAAGGCTCTCCCCTTCTGTAAACAAAAGCCCATTTTGTGAGCTCAGGTACCACCAGAACTGTAGTAGGAGTGTGGGCAGGAGAGGGAGAAATATGCCACCAAAAATCCAACAAACAGCTCCTTGTATTTTCATAGATTCACAAAATGGTTTGGGTTGGAAGAGATCATAAAGATCATGTAGTTCCAATCCCCCTGCCATGGGTAGGGACATCTTCCACTGTATTTTAACAGGGGTCTGAAAAAACAATATGGAAAGATTTGAATTGTCAGGACTCAAGTACTGGGCTCAAGTACAGGCACCCACAGACCACTCTGAGACAGCTGGGTATGCAGTGGAGCACTGACTGAAAATTCAAATGGCAAATCAGCTTCTGCAGCAAGTGCAATCAGCCATTAGTTCTGCTGCAGCAAGGGGTACTGCTGCTTCTCCTTCTCCTGAAGTCTTTACACTGTGACCAGCATCTTTTTAAGAAGACAATTTTTACCAAAAAGTACCAGAAACAATGCAGAGCTCGTGGCAGTTCTACAGGGCACATGCATCAATCAGCATACATTTTAAGCTAAAAGGAACTTAATGGAGCCTTTGGAAGTAACAGAAAGGTCCTGTTTTGTCTGGCAGGGCAGGGCACTCCATGTATTGTGCTTCTCCAGCAGTCAGGTCATTAGTGGGTATGGGACTGAGTTTGTCTTGTTCAATTCCAGTTAAACCAAGGATATAAAGCAGCACTTTCTGTCAGGGTGTTCCAGACGATGGGCAGGATCTGCTGCATTGATGAAATCATGTGCTTTGGGTAGTTTTTCACAAGTGCTGTCACAGCCTAGAACCAAAAAGTATATCAGTCAAAAGTGAAACTGGGAAAGCCATCAACACACTCAAATCACAGGCTGCTGTTTCATTAACAACTGAGATCATCCAAAGTCTTCCTGTCACTGAAGTCACCTCTCACTCCTGACTGCACAATCCCCTCTCTTGCTCAAACACTGACCAAAACACCTCTCTTGGTGTTTCCTCTCTTGCAGGGAAGCAAAGGGATAACACAAGATGTGGCACTCTGGAGTGAAGACAATGCCATAATGCAAGGGGTAAGACACTGACTCAAATCCAAAGCACATCACTGTGCAGCACTGTCTGGATATAATTATCCTGGAAGTGTCTTGTCCCAGAAAAAGAACTCTAATATGTGATGTAAAACTAGACTACTGCCCATTTTCCACACTTCTATTCACGCAAGCAACACATCTATTGCACACCCAGGGAGTAGCTGGAGAAGCAAACACACACCCAGATCAATTCCCTTCCCATTTTGGCTGCAGACACCAGTGGCTGTGCCAGCCCAGCACAGAGGCTGCTCTGGGAGAGCTCAGCAGCTCCACAGGGGATTGTGCCTGGACTTTGATGAAGCTGATCATCCTGACTTAGGGGAACCCTTCCACTGACACTTGCCAAAAGCCTTTTGGGACCTTCAGGAGTGAGAGAGCTCTGACTGCCCCCCTCTCCTCCCCAGGGACACAGCTCCAGCTGTGTTACACCTGTTACAGAACAGCCCCTCCCAAACTGCCTGAGAGGTGGCTGCTCCCAGACACACGGGTGTCACTTTGTTTGTGCTTACCCAATACAAACCACTCCGTGAAGTTTGTTTGTTTGCAGCACTGGGTACATTAACAGAAAGAAAAAAATAGTGATTCACCTTCCAGAAAAACAACAGCAATCTAATATCAGCATTGGAGATCAGCAGGTGTCAGGAATAACCCAGATATGTGGGTTTGGGAATGAGTCTGGCAGGTGCTAGAAGGAAGCACCACAGAAAAGACCTGCTGAAGCCTCCAAGGAAAAATAAAATATGCAGGTGCTGGCAAAGGATGTGAACCTGATCTTCAGGACTGCTGCAAACTCAACACCCTGCCTAGGGCCACAGGAGCATCCAAACATTGTTCCATATGCCACTGCACATGAACCCTATGGAAATGTTTCTAAGCCCTAGCCCAAGCAACTCTGCAGGAAGCGCTGCTGGAGTGCTAAGGGAGCTCTTCAATTCAATGGCTCTGTGGCTGTAACAATAGAAGGCTGCATTTGCAAGGTCACCACAGTCCTGCAGAGCAAGTCATTAAAAATCAGAGCACTCTCCTGTCAGACGTTGTATCTCAACCCCTGGCCCCTCATTCTGCCAATTCCCACTGCCTGTCTGAACTCACAGAACTGCTTCACAGATCCTCTGCCAATCCCCACCACCTATTAATCCTTCAAGAAAGCCCTTATCCTTCTCTCTTCAGAGCACTGCTCCTTCAAATCACTCTGTCAAAGCCTTTTAGTGCTTCTCTTCCTGTCTGCATCTTTAAACAGAGAAGGAATCCCCAAATTTTTGGATAAAAACCTTAAAATACACACTCAGCACACTAAAGCTGACTGTCAGTCAGAGTTCAGCAGGGGCAGGTGAAGTACCTTGTTCATAAATTTGGGAAGTTCGTCCCAAGACACAGACACCACCTCATGTTCCATCCAAGAACAAAGAGTTTATGATTAATTTATTTTTAGCTAGTTACTTGTTCCAGTATCATGAAAAATGTAAGCATAACTTCTCTGACCCAGGTGTTGAACAGCTTCTAAGCACAAATGAAGAAGCACAACAGCAAGGCTGCAAGATTGTTTGTTAATTGGTGTTCCTGATATATTACCACACACTAAGTACACCATTGTATTCCAGTTTGTATTCCATTATTGTGAAATTTGCCTTAAATCTGTCACCTGACATGTTTAATCACTCTGGTTCTCTCAAAGCAATCAATAGGAGCATGTTCAACACTGGAATTAGGATTCAAGAACTGCACAGTAGCAGCTCATTCATCCTTAGAGACACCATTTAATTCATGCTGAACTATCAAACACAAGAAGAAATCACACCATGGGTATTTCCTTCTAGTCCTCACACTTGATGATCTCCTCCAAGGATAAAAGGCCCTGATTTCCTGCTGATAACTGCTTAAAAACTTGCAACCATATTGGGAACAACTTGGGACACATTAACCATCACTGGTTCCCCATGATGTGATCCAAACACTCCCCTAACCAGGATAACTGTCCCAGGGGATCAGGCAGATATGCACACTGCAACAGCATCCCTTAAAGCTTCTGCCACTGTCCTGCAGAACATTCTGACAGTGCAACAGTTTAGGTCAGGGCTGCCTCTAACTTCCATCAAGAATTCCATGAACCAAAGCTCTCAAGTGACAGGGAAGGAAAAGAAGTCTTCCTGTCATTTGCCACACAGCACTTCATTAAGGAAAAGAAGATGGGATTGAGTCTGCATCGGCTTGAAAATGTGCTATAAAAAAAAGTCTCAATTCCCTCTTCCATTGCATCAGCTTTTCAAGGGGTTCCTGTAATGACCTCATCTGTAGAGCTGGTTTAAATAATCCCCTAAGGTTTCTTACTTCTGCATTACAATGACTATAAAATCCACTTCTCTGGAAGTGAAGACAATTCAGGGTCTTTCACCTGAATCCCTTTTTCCTCAGAAAATTGCTATCATCAGCTTAGAAACCCTACGTGACAAAACCATGAATTGCCTTAAGTCAAGAGCCAGAACACCCATCTCTTCACAAAGAGCTTCCACTTGTCAGCAGCAGATCTGAAGTTGCTGTTTAAATGCACAATGATCCTCTGCTGCCATTGATGCCACCCAACCAGAGCAGTGTATTCAGATCCAAATCCTCTTGTGCTGCACCTCCCCTGCAGAGGCCAAAGGCAGAGGCCCTCACACAGCCAAGGAGCAGAGCAGGAACATGGTGACACTTCCTCAGAGACTTTCCCAGCCTGTCACATTGTTCAGGAACCTCCTGGTGGGACCAGTGCTGACATACCCATGCAAACAGCCCAGTGCCAGCAAGCACTTACTTGAGTAACACAAAAGGCTGCAGAACACATGGAGGCAATGAGAACAGAACTGGCCTGGCCTGGTTTAGAGTGAAGCCATCAGTTACAACTGCTTTCTGTGGAGGCTGGAAAATACCACTACTCATTAACAATCCAAATGTGAGGATCTGGAGTAAGAGATCCAAATATCCTTGAGCTGCAGCCTGTTCAAATCGGGATGATGCCCTGCAGTGCTCCTTTCATGTTGCTTTTGCCATATATCACTGCCCCAGGAATCCCAGTGTACAGGCAACAGAAAGGAAAGAAAAAAAAAACAACAAACCCACAAGAGATACTCTCAACAAAAACTGCTAACATTCTTCCCCAAACTCCTTTCCAGTAGTGCTGCATAGCAAGAAAAGCTCCAGCTGTTCCTAGAGTATGACACCTGCAGCCCCTCACTGAGAAGCCACAGGATGCCCAGACCAGGCACTGCTGCCTTGAACAGGACTGAGACAAGTCCCAAAACACAGAGCCCAGGAGCTGCTGGTTTGTGTAACACAGGAGCACCCTCCCAGGGTGTATTTTCATTACTTTAGCACAAAGCTGGTCATCCTGAAAAAACTTTTGACACTTGTCCTCAACAACTTCCTTATTGCTTTCTTCAGAGAACTGAATGTGTCTCAGTGCCCATCCTCAGAAAGCTGTACTGAGTGTTGCTCACCCCAGCACACAGGCAGGGAAATGAAAGATCTGGATTTAATCCTGCAACTAATGCTTTTGGCTCTTTGCTCTCCCATGCTGCAGGCACCACTCCCTACAGCTCCAGGGCTTCCCAAGCTATTACAGGAGTCTGCACTGGCTCCTGTCCCCATGCACACAGAGCTCTCCAATCCAATCTCCTTTCTCCAGGAAACCAGGACAGTACAAAGACCCTCTATCTCTCTTCCTCAGAAATCATTTAGGATTAAAGAGCAGGCAAGTTCCTGAAAAGACCTTGCACTTAATAAGCTTTTACAACTTCACTGCGGCAGAATTCTGCAGTACCTTTAGAAAAGATTGGTATTTAACTACAGCTTATGGTGTCCAAGACATATCTAAGACCCATTGGATCAGCAAATGACAATGAGAGATGGTCCTATGGACCAGATTCCTGTGGATCATTTTACAGACAGATCCTCATCGATCTCATCATAGGTATCTTCAGTACAGGCAAACAATTTATTTCACTGTTGATGGTGCTGGGAGCCAAAAGCCTTCACTATTCCATACCATGAGCATAGGAGATATGCCACTTGAGTTTGTTTTCCAGCACATCTGAGTGTGTATTGATATTCAATTCTTACTCCACTTAATGACTCTAAGTGACTCACCTTTAAAACTTCCATCTTAAACCCACTGTCCGATGTTGGTCCATCAGGCATCTGCAGGGCCTGGACAAAGGCTTCTGTGAACTGCTGCACCACAGGAAAAATCAGGACCTTGGCAGCACCCTGGTTACAGACAATGCAAGCACAGCTGAATACCAGACACAGAACCCCCACATATGACAGGTAAAGCACTAGAAGCAACAGCAATTGAACTTTTCTGGTACAAAACAGAAGAGAAACTCATGGCAACTGCAGAATATTGCAAAATCACATGAAAGCTGTTCCAGACATCACTTGGGCCCTCTATGTTAGGAACTAAGCTCAGCTGATTCCCACTTCAGAACTCCACGGCACAGGCTGCCACAAAACAAACACATCCAACTCATCACTTTGGAGTCTCAAGAGAGCTCCAGACAATCCAGTCTGGGGAGCCCAGGAGCAGTGCTCACCCCCCTCCTAGAGAGGCATTTCATTTGATGAGCTGAATCCTGCCCTGCACCCCAGCACCCCCAGGCTACAAAACCAACCTGGGGTGGCTCCATCACACACACAATTACTCCAAACCCTGCAGCTGGCATTTATCTCCCTGCAAAGCCTCCATCCCCCACACCAAACAAGCTGAGTATCAACAGCTGGCCTGAAAATTAACAGGATGATTCTTCCTAGGAAAATGCAGCAAGTATTTCTCCAGATGTCAGAGCACTCCATAAGTAGTCCTTAGCAGAGCAAGTAATACAGGACCAAAATAATTTTATTGAGATTATTCCTCATAACTCCATAGCCAGGACAGCAAAGTCCTATGTCTAAATCAACTGGGAAATGTCATTTATAAAAAGATTCCCTTTTTCTTTTTTTAAGTAAAATTTCAGTAGAAAAGGTTTAGTATTCAATGTAAAGGACACTTTCAGCCCTTCTCCAGAATAAGAGTGAGGAGCTACTACTATCTCTTGGATACTGGTACCAAGCTGTATGATATAGTGCATGAATTGTCATGGCAGTACAGATACAGTGTAATTAGCAGAAGTTTCCAAAAGTCTGCACTGGATTGCTCCCTGTGCAAACAGGGAGGGAACAGTACCTTCAGCCACTCAGCAGTGACCAGCCACTAGACTGAGAGTCACCCTTCCCTATCCTCACACCCCAAAAAGCTAAAAATAACCATTTATAGTCTAGGAGTGCTGGAAAAGCCACTTGTCAAAGGCCATTTACAATGCAGATGTGCTCAGTTAGAGCCAGACAGGAGACTCATGTATAAAGCTGCTTGACTTCTGTGTTTGCCCCTTAACAGCTGTTCTTCCAAAACTGGGCTGGGTCTGGCTTCCCCCACCCCTTCAGGTGGAACACGAGGCCAAGGCAGCCCCTGAAGCAGGGGTGAAGCTCCAGGAGCCTGGAACCAAAGCCTCACCCAAGGGTCCCCAGTTACCCAGGTGCCCAAGGCCTGGCAGGTGATTGGGACACATGGTTCTGCTGGGGGCTGGAAGCTAAGCCAGGGATTTCCAAACAAAGGGATGACATCCTATCTCCTCCCCATGCTGACTCCCCCCTTTCCTGAGCTCTCACAAACATGTCTGTTGATAAACCACAAAATAACCTTAATTATGGAAACCAAGTCCCACTATCAAGGCATGCATGTAAAGCAGGGAGTCAGCTACTTTACATGTATTAAATTACAGCCTCTTCCCCCGAATTCCAGCTGACACAGTATGTAATTTTCCAGTGTTTCATTTCCATACTAACAACTATTTAGAACCTCACTCAGTTTGAATTCAAAGTGTCTTGTATGTCAAGTAAAGTTCTTGCCTTTTCCAGCTCCTCCATGTTACAGATCATGTGGGCACACGTGGTAAATATCTCCACTGCACGTGACCTCGTGCGAATCCCATACACCTAAAGAAAAGTTAAACATCAGGAACACAACATTCTTCTTACACAAAGTATTTCCTTTAATTATCTTCTAATTGCATTTCATTTTTACTTTAGCTTTATTCTCTTACTTTATTGTTGGCTTCAACTTTTCTGCTGAAACATTTGCTGCCATCAACTACTACATCATCAAGAAAATTCTTTAAGTCCATGTCATACTACAGTATGAGTACCATTAAATCTGGAGTTTCTTTTTTCCAAGAAACATTCCCACTAATTTCATCCAATACCAACCTCCCTGTGAAGATCATACCTCTGCCATTGTGAAAATTTTGTACATCTCTGGAAGAATAACTGGAGCTACAAGTGGCATCTGTATGTCTGTCACTTCTCGGGTAAATTCTAAAAAACGGAAAAAGAAGAGAAGTTCTTATAAGAAATCCAATTTGTAGGGAACAGCAACAATAGAACCATTGGGAAACACTAAGTGTACTGAAACATGTTGATTTGCACTTCACTAGACCAGAGTCATCTGATCTACCTGAGGCAATCCTTAAAGGCAAGCAGAACATTATCCCACTAAAACCTGCAGGTATCTGGAAAACACAGGGTGTTACAATCCAAGTCCCAGCTGAGCTTTAAGCTGCAGCACAGCACCTCCTCCCTCCCCCAGATCTCCTGACACCTGCTGAGCACAGGATTCCACAGCCAGCAACTGTCGCTGTGGGACACACAGGAACGAGGCAGGGAGTGCATTCAGAAGAGGCTGTGTGGATTTTTTGCAGGAAAGGGACTTTGGTTTATTTTTTTGATTTTTATTATACTTTTTCAGATGTGCCCACCTCAGAGGTGGGACTCTTGGGAACTATTGGCTAGTTCAGAGACTACTACAAAAGTCTTTCCTCTGGGAACAGAAGTGGAAAACACACAATAGTTTACATTGTGTGGCCTTGTGTACGAAAACTGTGCTTGGGAATGGAATTTCCCAAAACTAAAACATGGCAGGCACGAAGCATGGCAACAAGCAACAGGCAGCAGGCCCAGGGGAAGAGAGGAAGAACAATTTCTTCAGCGACAGAGCGCTGGCACAAAAGGAAAAGCTTGAACAGCTTCCTGCAGCAGAGCTGCCCAGCCAGGGCAGCCACCCACCTGTGAGCACCCTCATGGCCCCATGCACGGCGTTGACGTCGCCGCTGACCAGCATCTCCATCAGGAGGTTGAAGAGCTCGGGCCAGGCCTCGGGCCAGTCCCAGTGGGCGATGGCTGAGACGGCGTAGGCCACGCTGGAGCGCACCTTGCTGATGGACTCCCTCAGCCCGTTGGGCAGCAGCTCCCTGATTGCAACCTTTGCCTGTGGGGAGCAACAGCACTTCAGAGCAGATCCACAGCCACAGCATCATCTAATAAAGAAAAGCCAGACTTATGACCCTATCCTGATATTGACTCAATATTGGTTTTACAACATGAACATCCAGGAGACAAAAACACTCTCGCACGCTACACCTCATCGTTTTATAGGGAAAACTGCATGGTGTAACCCTGGTTTGTGCCTGAGATGTTTTGGTTTCTCTGAAACTCTTTCCCAGAGTGTTTTCTGTCAACAAGAGACACGTTTTCCTAACTGTAACCTTTGTTTACACTCCTTTCCCTAGGAGGGACTTCTTCTTGATGTCCCTCTGACTTGACCAACGTGATTGAAGAAGTTTGTCCTTCTTCCACCCACTGGGCTGTTCTCTGTAGAACAGGATAAAAGGGAAGAAATTCCCAGAAATAAACGGAGTCATTGTCAGCCCTCTGAGTCAGAGTGTGTGTCCTTGTGATCTTTAACAGCATCAGCATGGTGTGTTTTAACATAGCATCATCTCACACACAGCATCCGACAAGCACAGAGTAAATAGCTCACAGCTGCAACTGCACAGGATGTACACATCTACGTGGAAAACATCCAGAGTTAGCTGAGCTAAATCCCAGCTCCAGTGTCAGGGACTATGGTTGCTTACTTTGGAAGATTTCAGTAAACAAGAACAGTCACCCAGCCCCAAAGGGACAGGAAAAAATAAAAGCCACTTCTAGGGCATAATTCAAGCAATTATCTCTGGATGGGATGAATCATACTCTAGATATGAAAGATGCTCCAGTCAACAGTCAGAGTGGAAAGGAATGGAATCTCTGGCCATCTTATTTGTTAAATACTCCTGCTGAACAGATTCTTAATGAAACCTAATGAAGCTTTAAACTAAGATTTGTCATGGGAAAATAACCTTTAAGTCCCAAGATGTATAACAAAAGATTTAGCAAATCTCCAAGAAAGGACTGCCAGAATCAGTATTTGTGAAACTCAGGAAGCAGCTTTTCGTCTAGTCTTGTTCTGAGAGTAGCAGGAGCACTGTGGCTGAACTTTCCCTACAGGAAGCAGCCCAAGCTTCTCAAGCCCAGTGATGTTTTAAGCAACTGAAAACAGATTTTTGACGTGGAAAATGTCAAAAAACCTTAATGGAAGCCATTAATCCTCCAAATACACAAGGGCATTGGGACTTCTTTAACTGTCTACAGAATTAATACTCTTGGTGTATAAGGTGTTTCAAAGCAGGTAACATGAAACCAAGTCTTACCCTTTCTGTGGTCTCTGGAGGTCTAAACTTTTCAGACTGAGAGCACCAGTGAGTTTCCACATACTGTTTCAGAATAACAGACGCCAGCTGTATCAGGAGAGAGGTCAGGAATCAGGGACACATCCTGATACAAGGATCACCCCTGACCCATTTGCTCAGCCTACTGCCCCATCATGCTTCTTCTAGAGGGGCATCAGAACTAGCCAAAAATGCAAAAAATCCATGAAATGGACAGCCAAGTTATTGCAGGAAACAGAACTGCTGGGTATGCACTGAGCAGCAATGGCCTGCACAGCACTGAGCCAAGGCAGCAGCTCTAGAAAGGCACAAGATGCAGGTCACAAAGTAACTAAAGAAATACAGAATCAAAACTTCCTTTCCAAGGAGGAAAACATCTACAGAAAAAGCTTCTGCAAAGAGAAGTCACACTCCTGCTTGCTGATGTCTACCACCCACCTCCTAAGCTGTGTCCATTTCCAGTACAGTATTGTCTCAGCACCAGGTTTATTAAGTTCAAAAAAAAAACCATTTTCAAAAAATGTCAGAGTATAACACCTGAATAATGTTGAAAGAAAGACTCAAGAGAAATGCAAAAGGAAGTGGAGAAACAGTCACAGAAAGCTACTCCACATTTTTCACCTGAAAATATGGAAGAATATTTTAAAAAACAAGGAAATTTTGATGAAAATTCTTTCTGCAGTTCCAGGCAAACTCACCTGCCGGATGGCCAGAGCTCCCTGAGGATCCACAGTCAGTTCTGCTAAATGAACACCAAATTCTGCAAGGAAAAAAAAACCCAAATATTGGTATCGTAATTTTTATTGCCACACAGCAAAAATCATCAAGATTTTTGGAGAAGGACATCATACCAATTGAGTGACTCATATACAGGAAGGAGAAGGCAATTCCAAAGCACAGCTACTCAAATAAATCATGAGCATTAATTCCCCCCTGTCCTCTCCACAAAAACTTCATTTATTGTCTTGGCATTTTATTTTCTTCTCTCATGGGCAAAAAATTTTGCAATGCAGGCTAACAACAACCAAAATTTTTTAAACTTTCATTACGTATATAAACACCTTCTCTACGATGTAAAATCATTACTCAAGTTCCTACAGGAGAGATGGATGGAGAAGCTCCAGGATGGAGCAAGGCAGCAGCAGACTGGCAGCCAGCAGTCCCTGGGTTCATGCAAAGGGATGTGCAGGCATCACCTCAGCTGTCCCAGCCCTCACCCTGTCACTGCCCAGGACACACCAAACACCTTCCTGAGCAAACCCTGCCCAGCACAGTGACACCAGCACTGCCTGGACAACCCTTGGGGCTGCAAGACCTTCTCCTGCAAAGAATCTGTCCAGAAAAAAGCAAGAGTTTCTTGTGGCTTCTTGCCAAGCAAGCTCCACGACAAAGGCAAAGTTCAAACACTTGTAGCAAGTTTGTTGATGCTGAGCACAGGAAGTAAAAGCCAGGAAGAGCAGCTACTCTGGTATGCTAAATCCATACAACCCAATAAATTTGCTTAAAATTGCAATTTTAAGTTCCAGGCAGCTGATAACTGTCCTAAATACTGCATTTAATTTCACTAGTCTGCTTAAGAAACACATTTGTGACGTTTTAGTTCTTACAAGCTGTGGAGCAGAAGTTATGCCCTAGGGTCCTGTCAGCACACCCTGCCTCCTGCAGACAGGCTAAAGGTGCTGACAGCATCCCTGACAAAAACAGACTGAAAATTCTTCTCAAAAGGAGTTCTGTGACTTCCCTCAGCAGCAAATCTGAGTGCTTCACAAATGCTTATTGAGTGTCTCCTAATACCCACCTCACTGCTAAGAGGCTTTTCTGTGCCGGGAGATAATTGCCTCCCACTTTCCCCAGCACACACTGAACATATCCAGTTCCTTTACCCTTTCTCCATAGATCATGCATTTAAGAAAGAGGAAAATAACCCTCTTATCCCAGCTGTGAAAGCAGGGAGCCTCACTCCAAGATGTGCTTAACATAATACTTCTCTTAATTGAAGCAGTCATTATTCTATGTGCTATCTGTGATTTCCATGCTCAAGTGTGGCATTGCATTTCAGCCCCTCTTTAAAGGGTAAGTTGGAAGGGCATAAAGAGTATAAATGGAAAGCTAAAAAGGGTAAAAATAGGTATAAAGGAAGCCAGAGTAACTGCAACAGCTTCAACTACAGCTACAACTCAGTTTTCTAGTTCACAATCCTTAATTTGTTTACATATATGCATTTGATGCACTCTCACTGCATACAGTGCTCTGCCTGTGATTTACAATATTTAATTTCTCCATCTTCCAACCCCTCAGTTCTGCTCCCCAGGCAGACTGCAGTGCCATCCTTGGGACTCCAGACATACTCACTGCTGCAGTGACCAAGAGTTCTGTCACAAAAACCCCTTGGGTCTGACAATAAACCACTGACAACCCATCTTCCCCCTGCCCAGGTTTTCAGCCTGATGTCCTACTTAAAAATATTACAAAACTGTATCTTCTTAACTGATAAATTACCATTGTGGTAAATTCCTATCAGGGATCCTGCTGAATTCAGATCATTCATGCCCAGCACTTGTTTAAGCAATAAGCCAGCTCTCCAGTCAACCCAAAATGAGATGGATTTATCAAGAACAGATCACATAAAACTACTAGTTCTGCAGCAACTATTTATCCTATTGTTATAGACACTGCCAAGCTGTTTAATGAGCTGCTCCAAGAATCATTCCAGGGCCTGCTCGTACACTGATCCTTGTACAGCTCCCTGGCTCCTCTTTTCTCACAGGATTGGTTTATTATTAGATTTTTTCCCTATTGGCTGGAAACTTTAATCTTTCTGTTCAATGGACCTTGATAGGCGATTCCTTCACTTATTATTTTATAGGTTGGAGATATCAGAAATACCAAGTCTTCTCCCCAAGATAAAGTCTGTAAACCTCAAAGACTAGAAGCTTTTAATGAAGGGCCTGGCATAGAGAGCACTTAGCAAACACATTTTCTCCCATTTCTGCTCCTCTCCTTCATTAATCTCAATATTAATAAAATCAAACTCTCCTCTTTCACAACAAGCTCTATCTACCATGTTACCCGTTTATGTAACCTCTTCACCCTCAACATTTTTGCAAAACTAAGCCACATAAACCCAAAAATTACTAGTAAGCAAGCAGGAAGGAATAAATGAGCAGAAGTTTCTCCTGAATCTTTGCACCTATCTGCCTAGTTGAGGTGGGTCAGCACTGACCCAGTCAGCTCAGCACAGCCCCACAGAGCTGGTTCAGGAGCTGTCAAAGCTCCCTTTGGTTGTGTCTGCTGAGGGCAGAGACAGGGTGAGGTGGAGGAAGGGGCTGCAGCAGCTGCTGCAGCCAGTCTGCTGAATCCAGGTGGTGAATCCATGGCCACTGACACTCCAAACTGAAGCAACACTTGGTCTGCAGAGGCTGGATCTCACCACCACCACAACAGCAGCACCAGAAACTTGAGTTCCCTTGACCCAATACTTGCCCACCCTTGTGCACCGTGGTCCTCAGCCACACAGGCACAGCTGTTTTCCACAGGACAGGCTTTCAATAACATCATCATAAAGCAACTTGGCTTGAAAGGGACCTCAGGAGGCCACCCAGTCCAATCTCCTGTTCAAAGCAGAGTCAGCCACAAGATCAGCACAGAACAGGACGGGGATCTGCAGACAGACTAGGAGGAAGCACCAAGCAAGAATCTAATGCTTAGCTGGAACTCTAACACTCCACACATGCACTTCTTTGAGGAACTTCTTCATGCTCCACCATGATGCTCAAGAACTGCTCCAAAAGCACTCCTTTTGTTAGCACACCTCTAAAACTGCATTCATATATTTTCCTAATTTCTCAGCAAAAGACAGAAAGATTGAGGTCACACTTCTCCAGCAGCTGTGCTGGTTTTAAGTATCTTCTTTGAAATCCTTTCTTCACAACTTCTCTCTACATAATTGCAGCATTTCCCAGAGCAAACATTAGCACCTTTCTTCCGGACAGGCAGTATCATATGTTGCAATGTGGCCATTTCTTGTTTCAACTTCCCTGTTACAAATCAGTTCAATGTTAAAGTTTACTCCTGTTACTAATTCAACTCAATCCACTCTCCACTCTTTTCTGCCCATCACTCACTCTCCTACAATTCAAGTTACAGCCAAAAGTGCACCACACAACCACATGTTGTGGTCATGTCTTTACATTCTCCAGAATCTCTCCTTCCAAACAAAGCTTGTGTTTATGGCATAAAATCATGTGTTTGCAGAGTACCTGATGCAACACTGAAATCCCTCTAGAAGCCCTATTTTAAAGCAGTTCTGTTGGAAAGAAGCTGACCATAAGCAAAACCATGCTGAACCAGGGAAGCACAAGTGATGCAATACGTTCTGTGCCATTATGGTAGCTGTGGGTGTTCTGGTACAAATGGACAGCAAAGTGTATCATGAAAATATCATCAGAGAACCCACGAGTTTTAAAGCATCGGGCTGAGCCACCTGCTCTGGAAGAGGAGATAGTGAACATTTACAAGACACATAAAGCCAATCTTCCATTCTGAAATCACAGTCAAATCAAAGCACTGGTTGTCTCCGAGACAAGACTAGCCCCAAACAAGATGGACAAGAGGGTCAGCATGCCCAGCCTGACACAGGAGTCAATCTGCCAGGGTCAGCACCATCTTCACAGCCACCTGCACATCTCGGCTTCTGGCAACAAACAACCTTGTTAAGGACTGAGCTGAAGGCACCTTTTCATACACAGGGTGTCACAACATCAACCATGCTGAAGATGGCCTTATGATGCCTTTCTGCCTGCAAACAGGACACACAGAAACACATGAGGCAGGCAGGCAAAAGAAAGGCAATTCTCCAGCCTGGAGCCTCTCATCTCTCACCACATTTTCAGAGCACAAGAGCTGACAGCTCAGAAACTAAATACTGTCACCATAAAACATCAAACCTGGTATCTAACCTGGCAAGCAGTGAGCAGTGTTTTCCAACTGTCTGAGAAGCTGCCATTAAACCTCCTTATCCACATAATTGAGAGGACTGTGTGGCAGACACTGCTCCTCTCCATCAGGTGGAAGCCATTCAACAGAGTTGGACTGGGTGATCCTTGTGGGTCCATTCCAACTCAGAATAGTCTGTGGTGCTCAGCAGTCTGAGCCCTCCTGCTGGACATGAACGTCCCTCAGAGGGCCACTGCCTTACTCTGGCATTCCTGGAGATGACCTGGGCTCCACACAGGTTCTGCAATACAGTAAGGCCTAGAGGAGGAGATCATTTTTCCACACTGGGTAATTATCCTTAGGTCATATGACACTGGCAGCAGTGCACACCACTGAGGTGGTGCATGGTGCTACCTGGATGGACCAGATAAAGGGAACAGGAGCCCCACTTCACCAGCAACACACTGATACCACAGCCAAGCCAGGTTAGACACAGCAGCACCACCCCACAGCTGCAGCTCACATTTCTGTGCCTTCCCCTCCAGTCTCAGGCACTGCTTTTATTTATGTTCCACTAAAATCTAGAGAAAATGAAGGTCACCAGGTGAACTCTCCTCTTTCCAGAGACTGACAGTAATGCATCTCCCATCCCCAAGCTGCCAAGTGGTGCCTGTTTCCTCAGCAGACAGAAGATGCAGAAGCAGGTAAGAGACTGAGTTGCTGAGGCCATGTCTGGCAGTTGCCAAACGGTGACATGGTGGGAAGAAACTGCTGGCATGTCCTTAATCCAAAGCAGATATTCCATGTTCCTGCAGAGCACGCGTATGGAGTCAGACAGGAGACTCCCCCTGAAGAGTTCAGCCTGTTCCAGAGGCTTTGACTGTGCATGCTACCCATCTCCTTGTACAAGCACCAGCCAGATCCACTGTCACCCTGCTTCAGGGAGCTCAACTGCATCCTCTAAACACCTGAACCATCCTGATCTGGCTAAAACCTGCCTGGAAGAGAGGGCAGCACACCCAACATAGCCAACAGCTGCACTGGCTTAACCACATTATACAACCCAATTTGTGAGCAGCTTAGGAAAAGAGGTGAGGGCAGAGCAATGCCCCCAAGGAAATGCTGGCATTAGGAACCTCCTGAAGTGAGTGTTCTATCCAACCACTGCGTTCAATGGTTCTTTATGAGTTTTTTCCTCCAGAAATATTAAATCATTATAAAACCATTTCTACTTCTAACATCCAGCAGTGATGAATTCCACAGTTTGCAACAGCCTAATTCTGCCTGTTTCAGATTCATTTTCCCTGACAGCCCAGGATATTCCATGATTCTGTGATCTCAGCTTTATGTGAAGTCACAAACAATCCCTTCTCACTCACCTTCTCTGCAGCTTATTATTTCAGGGCCTCCATCTCTGCTAACCCTTTCCCAGGCAAAAAAGCCAATGGATTAGGTCCTTTGAAAAAAGCAGCTTTTCCACACCTCTGCAAGTGTCTGTGCTGTCTTTTTGCTGCCCTGCTTGATCCCTGCCAGAGCAGCAGGCCAGTAATGCATGCAGCACTGGCTGTGGAAGCATGAGGAATTTGTCGCCTTTGTTCTCCATTCCCTCCTTAACGGTCTGTTTGGCTTTTGGAGCATGACAGAGCAGTGATTGGGTATTTTCAGGGAACTCTCCACACGGACAATGGGATTTCTTCTCCCAGGGACAATAGTTAGGACCGCCCATAACTTTTTAGGGCATTATCTGGACTGCCTCCCCCTCCCCCAACACTACCCTGCTGACCAACTCTGACTAGCTTCAGTGTCTGCATTCAACACACCTTGTGAAATCATCCTGTAATTTGTGCCACTGATTCTCACTCTGGCCAGACTGAGCAGCACTATCAGCAACTTTGTCCCACCACTATTCACTCCGTTTCACATCGTTTACAGATGTGCTGAGCAGCTCAGCTTCACCTGGGACTCCTGACCTTGCCAGTCAAGAGCTGTGCTCAGCAGCTCAGTTTCTGCAAAAAGTTTCAGCAAGTGAACTTCCTAAGAGCTTTTTGGGAGTCCCAGCACTCCTGCAAAAAAACTCTTCTGCCACAACAATTTCATGTGCCTGTCTCTTCTCATCCCAACTGCTGAATTTTAACCATAACAGGCAGTGCAAAACCCACACCCACTCCCCTGTGCCAGCCCCTGCTGCTCCTCACCTTGGAGCCCTCACTAAAGGCTGTCCCATGTTTACCAGCTTAATACTCAGCTGGTCCCTAAGTGGTGAGTTTTACAGCCCAACCTCTGCACAGTAATTGAATGTTTGAGTCCCTCTAAACTCTGGGAGATCCATTCTTTAGCACCTGCTCTTTATGGCAAACAGGAACTGCTTCTACTCGGGCTTCAATCTGACATGGATTCCTCAGCATGTCTCCTGTAGAGGCTCCTCAATGTCACAAGTCAACATCAGCACAAGGAATTTGGCTCTTTTGCAGTCCTTCTGTGCTGAACATACCTTCCCCAGTCAGTCACTGGCTTTGAACACATCTGAAAGGTGCAGAGGAGTTCAAAGCTTCTGCAACATCTGAAAGCATTTTAAGTTTTTATGACTTTAACTAGTTCTTCCTCAACCTCTTTTTGCCCTACTTTCATTTGTTTTGCATTAAAAGTGCCAACACTTGTACTCTTTTCTTCTCCTTCACTTCTACTTCAGCATCTTCTTCATGCTGCTTAATGATACATTTTTTGCTCTTTTAAAGTACTTGTGACACACATGATCAGCATTTCTCTACCTCAATAATAGGGTGCTGGCACATACCAGATTCCTGTAGCTCCTCCTCTTGGTTTTTGCAAGCTCCTCCATACCAAAGACAGCACAGAAAGGAGAACACAGCTTATTCCTCCCATGCTGCTTGACTAATACAAGAGAGGAGGAATCAAAGGTGTGCAAAATAATTCCCTGAAAGAGACCTTGGGAGGTTTCCAGCCAACCCCCCACGATCAAACCAGAACCTGCAGCATCAGACCAGGGTGCCCAGACTTTCTAGGCAGATCTTGGAGATACTCAAGGATGGAAAAAACACAGCTTTTACAAACAATCTGCTTAAAAACACCTTATATCCAGTTGGAACCTCTTGTTTCGAGTTTGCACCCATTTATCCCTCACCCTCTCCCACCTCTCGGTGTCCCGACAATTTCCTCATAATTACCAGAAGGTGCTGTTTGAGGTGGGGGGACCCACCCCCAAACCCTCTTGCTTTGCAGTGGAAAACCCCTCAACCCCCAGCATCACTCCATGTGGTGAGTGCTGCAATTCCCCCAGCCAAGCCAGGACCCTTTGCTGAACTCACTCCCCTTTGTTGCTGTGTCTCATCACGGGGGGTGGGAAAAAACCACCCAGGTATTCCAGGTGTGGTCTAAGGAGCACTGACCAGAGAGAGCTGATCACTGCCTCTGACCCTGCTCAAACAGCCTGGCATGCAGGTGGCCTCCAGGGCACACTGCTGGCCCCATCCAGCTCACCAGCCACTGGTATTTCCTGGCCCTTTGTCCCAAAGCTGCTCCTCGGGCAGGCAGTGCCTGACCCACATCCCAGCAGTGGGATGTCCCAGCAGCAGAACATGCAGTCTGTCCTTGCTGAATTCCTCTGGCTCTGTTCCTGCAGGGCTCTCTGGACAGCAGCTCTGCCCTCAGGACATCAACTGCCATCAACACTCCCCAGTCTGGTGTCACCTGCAAACTGCTTGTGCAGGTGTTCTGCAGCCTCCTCCAGGTCACAGGGGCAGATCCTGCACCAGACCTCAGAGTTCTGGCCCTACAACCACAGAGATTTATGGGGGACTTCAGCAGATTTGTAAAACCATGACAAAATAGAAGGGCAGATTACTCCATTCCTCTTACCCTAACATCCACTAAATGCAAATCTGCAATCCTGGCCTTTCAGAGGCACCTCAGGGACATGCATTGCCTGGAACCCTCAGAAAACATTCCTCTCTGGAAATCTGTCACCCAAACAGGCTGTGGAAAGTTCAGACTCTTTGGGGAGAAGCTGCCACTGAAGTAGCAGCTGTGAAGGCCAAGGTTCTACTGTCAATGAACTTCCCAGCACTTCCAGACTTGTGCTGCTGCAATGTCATCAAACCACTCAATAAAACTCCCAATAGCTGTGGGGGCAGCACACAGAATTCCTGGTAACGCCAGGAAGAGCTAAGCTGAGTGTGGTACAAGCACCTTAAGGCAATGCACAACAAACATTTTATCAAACAGTCTGCCTGCCTTCACTCCCAGAGCACAACCACCACTCTTGACCCTGTCCCACCCTCACACCTTCCCTCTTTGTACCACAAACTGCCTCTGGTAACTCTTCTGCGCTGAAGCTCAGGAGCAGAAAGAGTTCACAGAACACTTCACACCTTCAGAACAGTGCAATCAGACTACAGGTAAGGCAAAACTTCCAGGAGGGTCCACAAACAACCAGCCCATCAAGCTGCCAGGCCACAGACACAGCTTCAGGCCTGGGATTGCAGTGCTGCACTCTCACAGCACATCATCTGCATATCTTCCTGTGGTTTCTACAAACTCCAGTCCATTTGGGCTGAAGCAAAATGAAATGCTAGCATTGATAGGTTTTTAAATGTATCTTCCACACAGAAAAAGCAGTCAGTGCATGAACTAACCTAGTGCCACCAGGAGAAGGCCAAAGGAGTAATAGAATGATCAGAGACACTGCTGGAACTTGGGGTGTTTGCTCATTTAAAATCTCTCTTTCCAAAGCCATAAACCAGCTGCCATCCAGTTCCACTGTCCTGCTTGCCCTCAGCTTTCCATAACAGGCAGTGGAGCTCTGTCACTGGAGTTTCACACTGGCTGAGGGCACAGCTACATCCTGACCACCCTCAACCTCAAACACACCATGTGCAGATGACAACCTGCAGGACAGGAGCACACATCCAGAGGTGAGGAGGATCCCTGTGGGAGCAGGGCAGGGTCTACAGAAGGAAGGGCTCTCCACGACCCTCATGCGACCAACCCTGGGGACTCCAGCTGAGGTGGAACAAGGTACCCAGAGCAACAGCCCTGCTGCTTCACCACCCCGGCCCCTGCAGGTCCCACCCCTGGTGAGCTCAGAGCGCTCCTTGGTGCCCAGATGTCACACAGCACCCCAGAGCCAGCCGCGGCCGGAGCAGTGCCCCGAGCGCGCCCCGCCGTGACCCCGCTGCAGGCGGAGCCAGCCCGACCCTCCGCGCACCGAGCCCTGCGCCGGGGCAGCGGCTGCTCCGCAGAAAGCCAAGGAGCTACTGGAGCGGGTCCAGTGAGGCCACAAAGATGATGAGGGGTCTGGGGCATCTCCCTGGTGAGCAGAGACTGCGGGAGCTTGTTTTAATTGAGGGAAGACTGAGAGGGAAATCTCAGCAATGCATACAAGCACCTCCACGGCGGGTGCCCAGAGGTTGGTGCCAGACTCTTTTCCAGCGACAGGACAAGGAGTGATGCCCATAAACTAAACAACAAGAAGTTCTACCTCAACATGAGGAAGAACTTCTTTACATTCAGGGAGGCAGAGCGCTGGAACAGCTCCCCAGGGAGGTCGCTCTCTGGAGACATTCCAAACCCACCGGGACGTGTCCCTGTGTCACCTGCTCCAGGTGACCCTGCTGGACAGGGGCTTGGCCTGAATGATCTCCAAAGGTCCCTTTCAGCCCCAACTATTCTGTGATTCCGTGAGAGACATCGAGCAGACACCGACAGCCGGCAGGAAACCAGCCACAGCCGCCTGCTCCGGTCGGCCCGAGCGTCGAGGCTGGAAGCTTCGGCCGAGGCCAAGGCGCAGCCATGAGGCGCCGGTACCGGGAATCGCTGCGGCGGCGGCCTGGGGTCCCCCCATCCCCTCAGCGCGGCCCTCACTCACCCTCCGTCACCTCCAGCACCTTCACCTGCTCCTCAGCAGCGGCTCGCACCGCCTGCACCGGGCACAGGATCCCCGTCAGCGTCTCCACCAGCGCCTCCTTCAGCCCCTGCGCCACCGGCCCCGCTCCAGGCCCGCCGCCGCCTCCCGCCATCGCCGCCCCCTCCGCGGGCCGCGCGCGCCAAACGCACCGCGCGCCGGGAGGAGGGGCCGGTCCGGCACCCGCGCACAGCGCCCCCTGGCGGCGCGGCGGACCGCGGCGGCGCGGCCATCCCGGGTCAGGGAACAGCCCCGAGGCCTCGGGAAGGGCCGCGAGTGACAAACGCGGCCGGGAGCGGCACAAGGGCTGGGCAAGGGACCTGCGGGGCCAGCGCAGCGCTCCCCTGCCACAAACGCCCTCCTTGTGCTTCTGGGGCTCAGCGCAGCCCCGCGCGGGGGCGAGGCCGAGCGGAGGCCGCGCTGGGCGCCACAGCTCCCTCAGAGCCGCCCGGGCCCGGGAGGGTCCCGGAGGAGGGACGGTGGAGGGGAACTCATCGGCACGGCAAGCGAGAAACCTGCGTCGGGCTGGGGAAACCTGTCCAGAAAATGCAACCCCCAGGCAGGACCCTGGACATCCCCTGGGCCGGCCGGACAGCAGGATCGATGTGCTGGATGGAAGTAGGACTGCTGATTGATTGATTGATTGATTGATTACCCTCTCCCCCTCTCTTTAATTCATCTCTTCCTTTCTCTCTTCCCTTTCCTCCTACCCCTTTATCCAAACCCCACTGCCATGGGCTTATATAGTAGATCTGGGATTAACACAGCAATTTCCAAGTGTGACAAGTGTGTGATTTACTAAAAAAACTTTGATTTTTTTTAATTTTTTTTTTTTTTTGGTGGGCTCTCTGACTTTTGTCCTTTCCCACCAGGAGCATCCAGGGATTTGGGTGCTCCCTCCCCCTGAGGTGGGGTACCACGGGGGCTGGGGCAGTGCCCAGGTCCTGTGGAGCACCTGGAGCCCCCAGAGAGCCCAGTGGAGCCCAGGGCAGGGACCCCCCCGGGGTGCAGGGACCAGCCACAGGCAGGAAAAGCCTGGAGTCCCTCACAACCTCTTTCCCCACACGTAGATGTGGTGAACGCTCAGCAATGAGCCTTGAGGAGCCCACCTGTGTTTTCTGGAGCTGTTTATTTAGGAAATACAAGCAATTTTACACAGCGTTACGAGTGGTATTGAGCCCTATGAAGTGGGCTTCTTACCTGGGGAATGGTGATGGAGTTGTGTTTTGGGATGGGGATTCCCAGTTCCATGGGCACAACCACGACAGGCTGGCAGTTTTGCAGCAAGAGAAGGGCACATTTCAGCCAAGCTGCTCCACCCAGAGTGGGCCCTGCCCTGAGTGGCACAGCCAGGGAGCTCATGCCATCCCTCTGTCACTGCTGGCCCCAGAGGGGTCTCTGAGAGGGGAATATTTCATTTTTCTCTCTTGTTCTTCCCAATCCAAAATGCTGCTTCTGCTGCAGGAATAAATACATATTTATTTAAGGGTAACTTCTGCAAGCCCAGGTCATCATGGATCTCTGCACTATCCCAGGGTTTTGGCTTAGTGGAAAACATGAGTGAGCTGCTGCTGCTGCACCAAAATCAGTGAGGCAGGAGATCCAGACTTCTTCTCCCAGGAAACAAGGGACAGGACAAGAAGCAGCAGCCTCAAGTTGCTCCAGGGGAGGTCCAGGTTGGGTATGAGGGGAAAATTTCTTCACAAGAGGGTGGTCAGGGCCTGGTACAGCTGCCCAGGGCAGTGCTGGAGTCACCATCCCTGGAAGTGCTCAAAATATGTGTGGATGTGGCACCTGGGGACATGGGTGAGTGGTGAACTTGGCAGTGGTTGACCTGATGGTCTTGGAGGGCTTTTCCAGCCCTTTTCAGTCTTTAATTCCCTGATTCCATCACACCAGGCTATCACTGGCTCTCAGGGCCAGCATCAGCTCTGAGACATCTCTGCAAGTATCTGTCAGGAAGGGACAAAAATGATCACAAATGGCAACTGTTTCCTCTGCCTTACAGACACACTGCAAAGAAAAGAGGAGGTTTAGGGAGAGGAGGGGTATCCCAGAGCAATGCCAGCCCAGCCCATCCTCCTTTTGGCTGAGGTGATGCCTAACCACTCTGAATGTGCCAACTCATCCTTCTGTGTTTGTAGAAACTCCATTTATTTGAATCTTCCAGGCTTTTCCAGGTTTGAATTCCCACCCATTTGGTTTGGTCACTGCAAGGCTCTTCCCAGGTTTCTGCAGGGATCCCTCATGCTCAGTCAGCACTCAGAGCTTGCAGCACAAATATTTCTGCCTCCACACCCAATCCCAGTTCTCTCATTCCCTTCTTTTGACCTTCTTTAGGAAGGACAGTTCCCTCACCACAAAAAGACATTCTTGGTGGGCAGAGGTATTTTATGATGAACTCCCTGTTTCTCCCTTTGCTGTTTCAGCTCAAAGCTCAGCTCTGAGCTCACAGCCCCATGCCAAGGAAGACCCCACAGGAAGGTGGCATGGGACTACTGGAACCAGCAAAACCCCCCCAAGAAACATCAGGGCAGCACAGGGAGCAGGCAGAGGATCAGCCTGAGTTAGAAGGTGCTAGCCCAGCCTGTCCCCTGCATGGTTAAAATTTAACTCCAGACTAACAAAACCACAAAAAGCCAAAATCCCAACAGACACCAAAGCAGCCCAAACACTCGACCCACACTCTCCAATATTGGTTTTATCTTCAATAAAGCCTGGACGATGGAGAGACTCTTCCAGTGGGTTCCATGTGCTTTAGACAGGGGGCTGCTGGTTTTACCTACACATGTTTAGAAGCCCAGATCTCCCAGATTTCAAGGGACAAGCACACACACACATGTATGTATACAAAATCTGGCCCAATATTTTGATTAAACAAACAGCTAAATTCTTTTAAAACACTACTGTGAGCAGTTTTTCAGAACTTGAAACAGTGAGTACACAAGGAGCCTTTGTGAGGCTGCACCTCTGAATTTAGGGTACATCACTGTTTCTTTTCAACCACCCTGCAGCAAACCTTCCTCTCAGCAAGCAGAATTTTGGACCTGGCAGTCCATCACATGATGACACTGGCTTTTCTTTTTGTCATAAAATATTTGTCCCTTCTACCCAAGGCCTTTGTGCAGGAACTCCCTGATCTCAGTCTTGCCTGTCTCTCAAAGCAGCTGAGTATTGAACCTGCAGTTTCTTTTTTCTCCTGTGGCTGCTTTATCTCCCCTTCCAGACAGGCTTTGATCTCCATTGATGCTGCTCTCGGTGAGGAGCTGTTTCCTCACAGACTGAGGTGTTCACATCCTCAAGGAGAGCTCTCAGTATGAGAATTGTTCCCTTCTGAATGAAGGGTAATGCCATCTGTCAGGGCTGTGCTTCAGCCACTCTCTCAGAACAGCACTCTCATTTCTAGACTCGCAGAAGAGCCATCTCAGCTCCTTGTGTGGCTGTGTGTGCATTCTGGAGACAGTTCCTCCCTGAACCCCGTGGGACACGTGTAGCTGTGTCCTACAGACACATCTCCTGCAGCCAAAACATTCCTTGCTCCCATGTGTTGGTGTTTTCTGTGCCCTGGCAGGGTCTTGGCAGCTGAACCCCTGCTGAAAGCCCCAATTCCCTGAGCTGCACTGACCCTGGAGCAGCCCAAACACCCAGCAAATGCTCTCCAGTGTTGGTTTTATCTTCCATAAACCCTGGACAATGGAGAGACTTCGAGTGAAGCCCATGTTTTGTATCCAAAGGATAAGCTCACAGAATCCCAGGCTGGATTGGGTCAGAAGGGACCTTAAAGCTCATCCAGTTCCACCCCCTGCCATGGCAGGGCCACCCTGCACTATCCCAGGCTGCTCCCAGCCCCATCCAGCCTGGCCTTGGACACTGCCAGGGATCCAGGGGCAGCCACAGCTGCTCTGGGCACCCTGTGCCAGGGCCTCCCCATCCTCACAGCCAAGAATCTCTTCCCAATATCCCATCTATCCCTGCCCTCTGGCAGTGGAAAGCCATTCCCTGTGTCCTGTCCCTCCATCCCATGTCCCAAGTCCCTCTCCAGTTCTCCTGGAGCCACTTCAGGCTCTGGCAGTGGCTCTAAGACCTCCCTGGAGCCTCCTCTTCCCCAGGCTGAACACCCCCAGCCCTCCCAGCCTGGCTCCAGAGCACAGTGGCTCCAGGCCTTGGAGCATCTCTGTAGCACCTGAACAGGTGGAATCAAAGCTCTGCCTCTTCCTCGGGTGAGTTCTTGGTGCTGTGTGACCACACTGGGCTGGCCTGATGCTCCTGGGGTACAACACAACACAGGGTCCATCCCATGGACTAGGTGGCACAACAGGTACAATCTCAGGGTCCTGGCACAGGGTACAGGCAGGCTTTAAACCAAGGTGTTCAGCCTCAAATCCACAGGTAGGGTTACTTCATTTAAATTTTGTTCTGTTTTATGATTAAACTCATGTAGAGGCCATAAACTGATTCTTATTAAATAAAGAATTAGGATCTGAGGAATCCAGGGAGGTTTGATGTACTTGGTTGCTACATTATAAAAATAAATAAAATTTAAAAAGCAGCAGAATGAGGTGAGAGAGATCTTTTTCCTGTTCTGGCTTAGCCTTTGGCAATCAGGGGTGCACAAAAGGAGGGGGGAAAGGGCAGCTCAAGCACCCAGACTCTGTTCTGCCCCTGACACCCTCCCTGAGGATGAGGAATGTGCAAAGGGCACCACAGCAGAGCCCCCCCCAAAGTGAAGCAATCTCTCTCTTGTTTTGTTTAACAGAAGTCAAACCCTGATTTCATCAAGGCTGGGCATGCAGGTGGGGATGAAACCCAAGGGCAGGGTCTGTGGCATGGCAGGCACTGCCACCTCTTCCAGCCTCCAGCCACTGTCCAGGAGGACATTGTCCAGGGGTCACAGCTCCAGCAGGAAATAAAACACCAATCCTTCAGCAGTCCTGGGCTGCAGGCACAGGTCACCCACGGACTGGGAGTTCCATTTCCTGAAAAATTTCAAGCAACAATGTGGTCATTTAAAAAAGTTGCACTCCAGTTGTACTGCAGTCAATAATCCTGGTAAGGAATGCTGCTGTTGGGATGCCAGAAGCCTCCTCTGACAATGGTCAGTCCTGTATGGAACCACCACGCTGAACTAAACTGCATCCCATTTCCTCTGGCACTTTCTGATAAGCAGCCATTTCTTCAATGGAAAAAAAAAAAAAGGGGGGGGGCTCAGAGAAACATCTGTAATGATTCAGCTGCATCAGACACTGTGCCAGCTTCATTTCCAGCTCCAGTTTGTCTGTCTGTCCCCTCTGAAAGGAAGTTATTACAGAGCAGTGTTTTTCCCCAGCTCAGATTGTTATCTCAGCATTGCACTGAGATTCTTCCAAGCAAAAAGAGGAAAGAAGCCCCATTTCTCAAAGTCTCCTTTTGGTACTTAAATAAAAAGGACCAGTTATACCATGGAAGCAGAGACACAGCTCATGTACACAGGCTCAAGGCTCTCCCCCACCCCAGCACTTACAGACACATCACTTGGGCCAGGCTGAAGATTCTTTTTAACAGTCCAAAATTAATGTTAAAAACTAACCAAACCTGTGTGGGACCAAATTCCTGCACAGTTCTGATCCCACCCACAGACCCTCCATGCCACCATCAGCCACAGATGATCCAAGGCTCTGCCTTACCCCAGTGACTCAGCACTTCTGCCCACAGGAAAAGAGCTAAAACCAGCAGGGAAAAACCTTACCAGCAAATTACTGCTGGCAATGAGTGGAGAGAACGCCAAGCCCACCACGGCTTTCATGGAGAGGCTCTCCCTGAGACAAAGATCTCCAGCCCTCCCACCTCCCTGGGCTCCAGAAGCTCCCCCTCTGGCAGGCACATCCCTGTCACCAGGCCACTTCCAGCTGTGTCCTGCAGCTGGAGAGTGACTGCTCTGCAAGGGATGTTCAGGTGCAGCCCCGTGTGGGGAGTGCCTTGTGGGCCTGAACACTCAGGCTGTGCTGCTCAGAGCTCCAGTCTCTTCTGGCTGCACCGTGATTGCCACACCTGCAGTGCCCCAGCCTTTGGGAAAACCAGAAATCTTCTTCCTCAGGCTTCTGGGCTAAATGCAGGCAGAAGAAGCTGAAGGGAGTCCACCCAGAGGCAGAGCAGAGCTTGCTGTGGCCACCAGCCTGGGCTGTGCAGAGCCAGCTCCCTGTGGCCACACAGAGGTGGCTGTGGCCACCAGCCTGGGCAGTGAGGGAAGGTCTCTCCTTTGCTGCAGCTGGGCAGGAGAAGCTGCCCCACACCTTTGCCTCCTGTGGGAAACCCCCATGCCAAGGGGTTCTTGTCCCTGCCAAGTCCCAAACTGGACCTTCAATTCTTCATGCACTTGACCTGCAAATAATTTCACCTTTGGAAAAGCTTTGCAAAAATCTTGGAAAAACTTTTTTTTTTCTCTTTTTGGTGCAACATTTGTACTTCCCTCCTCCTTCCAAACCTGAACAGACAAGAACCACCACGCTTTCTGCACTGCTTCTTTGGAAGGTGATTATCTCTTGGCTATGAGAACCCAGCGATGCTGTGTGGATTCAGAGGGAAATAAAACTGCATTTCAAACTCTCTAAAAAACAACAACATTTAATTTTATAACATAACCAGGGGTTTATTCCACAATATAAACTGCAACATTTGATACAAGCTACCCAAAAAAGGAGAAAGCCAAAATACAGCTGTGGCAATTACTTTACAGATTTTTTTTTCCTGTCTTCTACATCACAGGGCCCTCAGTGACACTAGGATCTAACATTTGCTGTCTGTACATCAACCAATGCTAGAAGCAACACGTTGTTCAGTTGTCATTCCAGTCACTGAAACCAGACATAGAAGTTATTGCTCAGATAAATAAACCTAGTCTACGAAAAACAAAGTGGAAAAAAACTAAAGTCTCCAAAGAGTTAACAGAGTAAACAGGGATTTCCTCAAAAGAGGATTATTGGAAAAATTCATGGTGCAGGGGTTTTTTTGTTTGTTTGTTTGTTTTTGCACCCAAACCAGGCTGAATTAAATAGGCCGGTAAATCCCAGAGGTAACTGAATGCTGTACAACAAAGGTGCACGTGTCAAATGCCTTCCCAATCGGTAGAAACCCCTGCAAACAGTCAGCATCATCTCAAACCTCAACAACCACAAACAGATCAAGGGAAAATACAAAAGTGTCAAAAATTGGTTTTGAGTTCTGGAAAATGATCCCATAAGGATAGAAGTAGCACCATTTGCAATCTGGTTCTTAAACCAGCCCCTGTGGCTTAACTGGAAAACTGGGAACCTTCTCTACTCGAGTCCGGAAGGGTTGCTGGGGTTTCACTTGCGGCCCTGGGCGTCCTTGCCGGCGCAGCTGGCGCAGATGTAATCCTCCTTCTCCGCCATCTCCGGGGAGATGCCCACACACACCTGGTGGAACCACTGGTTGCAGCTGCCGTCACACTGGACCCAGTCGACCTGGTGAGGAGCAGACACAGGGGTCAGAGCAGGGCACTGCCCTTGGGGGGTCATCCTGGGGCTCCTGGTCTATTGACACGAGAAATGTCCTGTTCCACAGCTGCTGGTGCTGGACATTCACTGTGCTCCCTGCTCTCCCAGGCTGTGGGCAAGGAGAGCCCTTATCTCCCTTATCTCCCCATTGCTTTCCCATCCATCAGAGACTCAACGTCTCTCTTCTCCATTTCCAGCATGGATGGGCCTGAGCAGAGGTCCAGGCAGTGCCCTCACCCACAGAGCCCATCCACACCTGTATCCCAAGAGCAGCCATGGACACAGTGTCTGCATGGCCCCAGCTGCCCCCCTCCCACGGGTGCAGATGTTCTGATGCCCCAGGGCAGGTGGGGTCGGCCCTCCCATCCCAGCTGCACGGACACCAGCCCTGGGTTAGCCAGGGCCTCCCACTCTCCTCAGGAGCAGCTTTTCTGCAGCTCCCTGCCCCAGATCCCAGCACTCAGAACACCCCGGTGGGTGTGCCCCTCCTGACCTCATCCCCCTCGGGCTGGAGGCAGTTCACAGCTGGGCAGATGGCATCCTCATCCTCAGAGTCCTCCTGCTCCGAGAACGACGTGTCCGAGGGCAGCAAGTGGCTGTCGCTGGAACGCTGCAGCTCCAGGAGCCGCTCCCGCTCCCTCTCCAGTTTGTTACTGCACAGATCCTTCGAGTGATTCAGTTTCAGTTTCTTCTTTTTGGGTGTTCTCATCTTTTTTACTCTCGCTCTCTTCTCACCACAGAAGCTCTCTCTCTCAAAACGCCGCTTCAGTTTTCTCTCCATGTAACTCATGCCATCCTTTTTCCCTCGGCAACACTCGTTCTGTGGGAAAGACATTTTGGCAAGGTTGGAAGTATGCAGCTAACACCCATTATCCTGTTCTCCACACCATCATTTTAGGAATAGGTTTAAGTACAAGTGCAGTGTTGGACAGCGCTGCATTTTCAGCAGCATGAGGTGTGTAAGAGGAGCCAAGGGCAGGTTCAGGCCCCAGGGACAGAACTCAGAGAGAAAACCATCCTCATTTCCTGCCTCTGAGCCCACAGCTTCCACAGAAGCTCCCTTGGAAAGCCTCGACATAGGACAAGAATCAAGTGTTCAAGGCCAGGATGGGACTTGGAACAATCTGGTCTAGTGGAAGGTGTCCCTGCCCATGGCAAGGGGTGGAACAAAATGAGCTTTAAGGACCCTTCCAACTCAAACCAGTCTGGGATTCTGCAATTCTACGAGATCAGGACAGATGTATTTAAAGTACAGAGACTGACTATAAACATATCTAAATTTCAAAAAGGTGTGTTAGGCCACAAATTGTATTCAATATTTTGTAACCAACTTCTTATCAACTTCTTGACTCCTTTTGCACAAGGAAGATGTATTTTCATGGAAGTGCAGCCACGCACACAAACCCCTGTGAAGCCCAAGGGCTGAGGCAGAGCCCTTCCCCAGGGTGCTCCAGCTCAGGGGCTGCTGTTGGACACTTGCCTTGTCACTCGTGGCTGCGCTGGGTGACCTCTGCTCCGGCTGCAGGGCCGGGCTCTGCTTCGTGAACAGGGCCTGGTACAGCTCCTGGATCTCAGGCAAAGAAACCTGCAGCAGCTGGGCTTCCATCATCAGCTCATCCAGCTCAGTGCTAATGACTAGTGTGAAAGACAAGGAGACACAGCAGGAAAATCCCTCAGTGACAAGAACTGCACAGATAATGAAAAAACTCTGGTAGCACAACAAAAAATGGTGAAAGATTTTTAATCTGCAACTGTATGAATTAGTTCTTATCTGCTCCCTCTTGACTGCTCATTTTTAACAGCAGGGTTAAAAGGAAAGATAAAAGGCTTGCACAGCAGTTCCTGCACTGCTCAGCACCCTGCCATGCTCCCACTCCCTGCTGGTTCAAGGATAAGGCATTGCCATCATTCCTGGCAAATTCTCCACCCTCGGGAGCTACAGGAGTGTGACAATCCCCTCACTACCTAATGAGTGGACAAAATGAACGAACTGAGTGACATCTGTACAGGGAGCCATGAGAGGAGAGGAAGGCAGGCTGAGAGGATGAGCCTGGTGACAAGGTCCTGCTCTCTGGTCACTACCCACTGCTGGGTAGCGCCTCCAAAGCTCAAGCAGGGCTCTGAAACAGCCCTGGCTGGGGAGGCCAAAGTCTTTGTACAAATAACAGCTTATTAATGCAATACAACTCAAATATGGAAAATAAACCTGGTGACACAGAGAACTGCTTTGTTTGATGTGAACGGTACCATTCCACTGAAATGGCTTTTCTACCACTGGTGTGGACTGAGCTGCAGACATGAAGGTCAGTCTAGACTTGTGTCCCTGGAGCATTATGCATGAGGAGGGAAGAAATGATAAATCATTTCTGTCACAGTCATAAAATGATGCAATTCACAGCTTGTCTGTTAGGCCAACCCAAGTCTGTCACCGAGTCTGAGGTGAGGATGCTCCAGAGCCTGTGCTGTGACCCACCAGAGCAGCCCCATGAGGGCTGGGGCAGCTCCAGCCCCTGCCAGCTGGGCAGCAAAGCTCACATGGAGTCGTGTCCTGTGCATTAAGTATCCCATGGCTTGCAGCACCACATCCCTGCTGTCCCCATCCCCTCCTACACTTCCAGCAGCCTCCCCCCTTCCCTTCCCCCCTCTGCAGCCTGGCTGGGACACAGCCTGGGGGAGCTGTTCTTGTGGGAGGGTGCCAGCTCTCCTGATTCCTCACCCCAATGTGCCCCATCTTTCCATTACACACAGGAAATTTCTATCCTTGAGCAACCCCTCTGCCAAAGCTGGACACTGAGCTCCAAAGTTGCTGAGGAGATGGAGAAAACAGCCACCAGTGCTGTGCAGTCACAGGCCTGCTCAGTCAGCTCCTGGTCACCAGGACACCTCCCTGCCCCACCAAACACGGGAGAAAAAAGGAAGGGGCAGGGGGAAACCCCCCAAAGCAAAGTGAAGATTACAAACCATGAAGTGGGATGCAGTGCTGTCCTGTAGAGAATGGAGAATGCAAATACAGGGTTCTGTTATCCCAGTCATGAGGCATGGAGAATGACATTGCTCCAATTGTCTGTGACACCTAGAAAACAAAATGCAGATGGTTTCACTAAGCATGGAGTTTGAAATGCAGAGTAACTGTGATAAAGGATCAACACTTGTTTCTCTTAACAGCTACTGAAATCTGTATCTCACTGCCCTGGTCCAAAAGACTGCAGCCCTGCCCTGCCCAGGCAGGGACACACCAACAGCAAGCCCTGCACCTCCTGACACTGCCAGGGGCATCTCACCAGGAATCTTCCACAACAGCCTCTGCCTCACTAACCTGAGTGCCTGGGCCCCTTGCAGAATATGGTTCTCCTCAACACTCACTGCTGCTCTCAAGGGAATTTTTCAAACTCACCCACATTCCTCACTTTGGCCAGTGCCAAAGCAGCCCAACTCCAGTGGTTACTGAAGAGTTTCTTGTGGGGAAGTGAGTGGTGAACTAGCCCAGATGACAGGGAAACAGAACTGGGACGGGACGGGACAGGACAGGACAGCCATGGTGGAGACACTGGATTCACCAGAAAACCACCTCAAATCCATGGAGACTGAAGTTTGAGCTCACACCTGCACTGAGGTGTGCTGGGTGCCTGACCCAGAAGGGTCCCTGGCTCAGTCAGGGACTCAGGCAGAGGCACCTGGTCAGATGCTCTTCCACTGAGCTTCCCAGGGACCTCTGGTTTGGGAAATGTAGCCACAGAGACCCAGACTAGCTCAGCCAGAAACACCCTGATTTGGAAGGTTTACTGAATTAAGATCCAGATCTCTCAAAAATGGTTACACTGCTCTGGGTGGAAGGAACCTCACAGTTCCAGGCTGAGCTAACACCATCAGGCAAATAAAACTAAACTCACTGTTACAATTTCTGGCTGAAACACCAACTTCTGTTTCCAAAATCTTGGCCAGTTCTTTTCAGCTCCACTAGCTAACCTAGCAAAATGATACCTTCAGACCCAAATGACCAAAAAAATTCTCTTAAATACCTAAAGATGTTTTAATTTCTATATCTTGACTTGCCTGCTTGAAAAATTTGGTCCATGAGCCATTTGCACAGCTGGGTGGATGAGAAGGAGCTGCAACACCCCATCAGGCATGTGTGGCATGGTTTGTGTTTTAACATAAGTGAACATGGAAACAGAAACACAGCCTACCTGTAACTGGACTGGACTAGCAAAACTAAGGTGTTTCAAAATGTAAAAGCAACAGAATACATTCTGTTTTGGGGTGTTTCGTGTTCTTTATACAGCACAGAGCTTTGATTACTTACTCTCTTCTGCATTTGTTATCTCAGGAATATTCCTTACCTCCTTTCCTTCTTTACGTGTGCTTTTTGCTGCAAGATCTTCATTGAAAAAAGACAAAACTCCCTCACTACCCCACCTGAAACAGCTGCTGTGGCTAAATCCAGCAATATGAGCAGAATATTCAGCTTGGGAGGTCAAGTGGAAGTGAGGAGAGGCAGCAAATGATGAAGACACTTTGTTGAAAACAACCTTGTGTGAGAGCCAAGCTGGTAATGCACAGGACAGTTTGTGCCTCTGTCAGTACTTCTCAACACTAAAAACTCTGTTTGAATACTTGTAGGAGCAGAATATAAAGACCAACTGAAGAGTGAAGACTCCAGGACCAGTAACTCAGCAGCTCTGTCATTAGTGGTGTCACAGCCTACAGTGTCCCAGAACCCAGGGGCTGGGAGAGGAGGAGACAGACTCTCTGAGAGGAATTGTTCCTGCCTCCAGCAGAAGGGAACACAAAGCTGCTGCTGGGGCACACACACACATCCTGGCTGAGGGGCACAGCAGGACCCAGCTCCTGACAGCTGTCAAGCAGGAACAAACCCCCTGCCTTGTCAGGATTTCTAGGGAGCTACAGCAGACCCAAACCCAGAGCAGCGTCACCCCCGTCCCCGCGCTCCCAGTGCCAGGAATCCCAGCCCAGCCTCACCTTGTTTGTCTCCGGCAGCTGGCCCGTCAAGGCTTGCCACCTGCTGTACAGTACTCCTGAGCCAAGTTTCTCGTGGAGGCGTTTGAGGTTCCCTGAATACAACATTTGCTGTGCTCTGTGCTGCCAGTTGACAGTTCTCTCGATCATGTAGCGCAGGGCATCCCCCTCGGGCAGGCGGACGCGGATGCGCTGCAGGGAGGCCAGCAGCGGCAGGATCTTCTCCAGCGGCGGCTTCTGCGAGCGCTGGCACTGCGGGCACAGCCAGACGCGCGGCCCCGGCGCCGCGCCGGCCGCCGCCGGCACGCAGCCGGTGTGGAAGAAGCCCCTGCAGAGCTCACACTGGATCATGGGAGCAGCCGGCTCCTTCTGGCACAGGCACACCTTGAGCTCGGCGTCCTCCTCGCCCGACAGCGCCTTGGCCTCGTTGGCGGCGCGCAGGGCTCGCAGCGCCTCCATCTCCCGCAGCCGCGCCTCCCCCAGCGTGGCCATCTGAAAAGAGTCAAAGGATGGCATCTCCAGGGGAGCACGGATTGATACCAACAGCGCTCTGCCACCCTGCAGGCACGCCGGCCTGCGGGGCTTTCAACGCTGCAATGAAGCAAGGGTGGGGATGTGCAGTGGGGCAGCAAATGGCATTGGAGGGGCAGCAGTGGGGACTGTGCAGTGCTGTGACTTTGTTGTATTCCTCTGGGGAAATGGTTTTTCCCCAGCAACCCCAAAAAGACTGTACCCTTTAGTTTAACCCTATCTTTCCCCTATCTCTGACCAACTGACTCATTGCCAGCTATCTGTCCTGGGACAGAGAGTCTGGATAAACCTCTGCTCTTTCCTGTTCATGCTCTTTGCCCTGGGACCCCTTCAAGAATAAAGCCTTGGAATAATCCCCTGAGGTAGGAGCCTCTTTTGAATCTTTTACCCTATCCCCTGAAGTATTCCCCCCAAAGCTCCCCAGAAACTGAGCTAGCACAGCAGCCCAGGGGGGTGGGCAGGGGGGTAGTGCTTCATGACTTCATTTCCCTTCCATTTTCTCGTGAGGCCCTGAGAGAAAAAGCTTAACCCTTTGTAAAAAAACAGCTCCTCAGCCCTTCTCTGTTCCAAGCTTTTGTATTTTGTACTACAAAAACACGGTCTGCCTTCAAGCAGCTCAAATCCTGAAGAAATGCAAGTTTGGGTTGCAGACATTGCTCTGGGGATGTGTCTCTCAACAGTCTGACTCTGGATACTCAGAAAAGCTTCCTGGGCAGTTTTCACAAATGCAAATGTACCTCTGACCCTCCTTTGTACACACTGCCCAGTGCTCAGGGCCATGCCCTGACCTATGAACTTGCTCTGGTGATTGTGAACAGCAGGCGTACCCTGGATATGCTGTTCACCCTCTCTGCAGACACTCATGATCCCTTTTTCAGGAAACTTTAGCATTAGCTCCTATAAAGACAGCAATATATTTCAGTTCCATAAAGGCTGTTCAAATCACCTGCAACTAATTAATTTTGTAATGTATATAAATGTACCGAGGAGGGTTTGTAAGCATATACAAAGTGGTTATTTCTCACACCATGGCTTTCAAGCGTAATTCCTGGACTAAAATCAGCTCTGGAAAAAGGAGGCAGCTGTGTCCATCCTGGGCAGACTGGGACTGGGGCACAGCACACTCCCATGTGCACACTGGTGCTGAGCTGGGCTGAGAGTGTGGGAAGGTTCTGCTTCCCCTCATGTGTCAGAAGCAAACCCTGCCACACTGAACGATTTCCCTTTCCTGTGTGCAGCCTCTGGGGGTGCCCTGGGCCTCCTCAGCCAGGAGTGCTGGAGTCACAGAGGGCTGAGTGTGTGTGACCCAGGGCCCAGCCTGTCCCCACAGAGCCACAACAGGGGGGACACTGCTCCAGCTCTGGGGTTCAGACAGGAGAGGCCAATACCAAAGCACTGAAAGTACAAGCTTCAAGTAGTTGCCATACGTTAAAACTTAAATCAAATTATATTCAAGCCCCACCCAATGAGCCCCTAATGAGCATCTCATTAGCCACAGGACATGATTACCCTGCCCAGGCAGAGGCTCTGCTCTAGGACTGCTGGAATGAAGCCCTTCCCCACCAGCAACTGAGTCTGCCCCAGCCAGAGCACTGTTTCAGTGACTCCATAACACATGAGGTTTTCTTTAATTATTTAGAGTGTTTGTTTTAATTATAAATGGTGCTGGATTATTGCATTCTTTGAAAAGATCAGACCTGGGCAAACCCTATCCCATTTTTAATAAGCCATGGTAGGGGAAAACAAGTCTCCATTTTTTGTTTTCCTGTGCTTTGTTCAGCTACAGGCCCTGCCTAGCAAACTGTGAGGCTGCGTAATGCACAAAGCAACACGTTGTTTCCACTGAAAGCACTTCTGGGAAGCAAAACCAGAGAAGTGCAGCCCCAGAAATCCTGCAGGGCAGCACAGCAAGAACAGGGTGGAAGCCATACTCCCACACAGGAGGCAAACAGAAAGAAGGATTCAAGGAACTCAGAAGCAATCCCAGTCAGGAAGATGTGCCCACGTACCGCGGAGGCAGTGTCCTTGCTTTCAGAGAGCGCCCGCTCCAGGTCGCTCAGGGTCTCCAGCTTGCTGCTTTTCTTCTTGCCACTTGGCACTGGCTCCTTCAGCTTCTTCTGCTTCCTCTTCAGACTGAGCATCCCGATGTCACACCAGGGGCACAACACCTGAGGGACAGAACAGCAGTGTCCCACCTGCAGCACTGTTACACCTGCACTGCTCCTAACGCACCTTCCTGCCTGCATGCACCAGGCAAGCAGTGAGAACCAGGGTTCCTGCAGTTATTCCTTCAAAGTTCTCAGGGATTAGGATGAGGTTATCCAGAAAGTAGGGAGAGCTGGAAAGCTGGAACTTTGGTTTTGTAAAATGGCCAGACCCAAATAACCCTTGTACTTCTCCCAGGGTTGCTGGGAGACACAGAGGAAGAGAGAGACAGCTGATATGCTGAACAGCCTCCCTGAAACTGCAAACCCTGGGAAAGAGCAGAATTCCAGGGGCTGCCCTCCATTCCTGTCTGCCCCCGACAGCAGGGGGCTCAGAGGGCCTCGGTGCCAGGCAGAGTGCCCATTGCTCAAGGACTGCAGGTGTGACACAGCCACAGCTCTAGAGGGGCAGCAAACACAGCCCCAGGCTCACCCCAGCACAGCTGACCCTGAGGAGGATGGAGCAGGTAGGAACCTGCTCACCTGCACCTCGGCCTGATGTGCTGAAGTTAATCCAGTGCCACAGATTTGTCAGTATTCCCATATTCATATGGAACATGTTAGACACTAGCATTGCCTGCTCCTGTTAGCTACTGATTAAGAAGAATAGAGAAAACATAGCTAAATCTTAAGCACTTTAGAAGTTTTAAACGATTATTAGAAGTATAAGTCACCAACAAAAGTTGTTATTAAAATAGTTCATGTAACCCTAAAGCAATTCTGCAAATACACTTAATATCTACTGCTCCCTCCTGGGTGCACTCCGAGTCCCTGCGCACGACTGACCAGGCTGATGCCCAGTCCATGCCTCTCACCTCCAGGAGGGAATACGGGGAGTTCTCACACAGGAAGGTGTTTGCTGCACACTCCTTCCACGCCTGCACTTCAGCCACCAGGGCCTCCAGCCTGGGCAGGTAATCCAGGTGCACTGGGATGGATCGACCTCTGGTGACGAGCTCTGCCAGCGTGTCCAGCACGGGCACACGGCCCCCAACCTGCTGGGTCAGAAATGAGGAGATGCTGGAGGCACCCAGGACACAGCACTGCCCAAGTCACAGCAGTCACTTAAAAATTCAGGGCAGAGCTTGGAGAAATGAATGTAATGCTCAGACAGCTCAGTGACCTGCACTATCAGTCCAACATTTGTGCAGCTCTGCACTTAGTCATTGACTACCAGATAAAACAACACATTTGGAGTTTGGGAAGCAAGAGTACAGTTGCCAAATGACCCTTGAAAAAGAAAACAGAACAAAACCAGAGACTGCCAACAATATAAGCAGCCTCCCAGTCTCACACTGCATTCACAGCAGAAAATTAAAGTAATTCTGAAATCATAAAATCATAGAGTTATTAATATTGAAAAAAGCTCTCCAAGATCAATTTCAGCCATTAACCCAGCATTGCCAAAGCCACCACTAAACCATGTCCCCCAAGTGTCACATCCACACACCTTCTAGATCCCTCCAGAGATGGTGACTCTACCCTGGGCAGGGTGTGCCAGGGGCTGACCACTCCTTTCAGTGAAGAAATTTTCCCCCACAACCAACCTAAACCACTCCAGGTGCAACTTGAGGCAGTTTCCTCTCATCCTGTCCCTTGTTCCCTGGGAAGAAACTCGGATCCCCTGGCTCCAGCCTCCCTTCAGGTACTGCAGGGAGCTACAGCTCCACAAGCCAAGTTTAACCCAGGCTGTGGCAGGCCAAGAGTGAGAACCACCTCCAGTATCCCACGTGGCCCCCAGGAGCAAACTCCAGCTGTTCCCTTGGCACCCCACCTCTCAGGCACTGCAGGTACCACACACCCAGAGGCAGAGCAGCACAAGAGGTAATTCCAGAGGTAATTTCTAGAACAGGCAGTTGATCTGAGACTGGAGAACTATTCACCAGAACAACCCCATCACCTCCAGCAACTTCAAAGTCCTGATGCCAAGAACTTCCTGCAACTCACAGTGACTGCAGGCATTTAACAAAATCTTCACAGAACCAAAGCAAATACTCTTGGCACAGACAGAACTGTTTTTCCCATATTCAGGAGGCAGAATTTCAGAGTCCAGATCATGAAATTAGCAAATGCCAAGAAAAAAGAAATCACTCAAGTTCTTTCAAGACAGCCCTCATACAAAAGTTAATATTACATGAATTTTATTCCTTCAAAATATTTAAATCCAGGAAAGTTAGTTTTTTAAAATAAAAGCCCAAAAGATGTTGTTATTAAAAGCCCAATTGAGGCCAGGGGGGCCTGAACATACCCGTAAGTTAGATTAGAGCTCACTTTATAGAAAAAAAATGAGGACAAGTGAAAATATTTGGCAATTTGTACCAAAACTTGAAATCAGGGCTATCACAATGCCACCCTGGTCTTATCTGGGCAGTCCCACTGACTCCTGACTCGAGCACCAGCAAGGAACTACTTCTGTATCACCAGTCTGTACCTCAGTGTAGTACACAAAAATGTGACTAACAGGGAGTTGTTACTGAGCAACTGTGCAAAAGTGACCTTCAGGTGAAGTTCCATAATGCAGTAACCTTTTAACTTTAGATTTTTGGTAATAGATTTTATTGCAGGCAGGAAGTTGCAAAGGTGAAGGGATAGAGGTCAGAAACAGAAGCAGGAGTCAGGGCAGTGAGTGCAGCTGCTCCATGCTGAGGTAACCCAAACCCCAGAGCAGGTGCTCCAAAATCAGAGCGACACCGGAGCCCTGCAGCACGCACGGGGTGTGGGGTTTCTCTGGTGACAAGAGCAGGGTCCCTGTCCCTCCCCAGCAGCCAGACTCACGTACCTGCAGAGCCTCCACCTCCTGCAGCCAGTCCTTGGCCTTCTGCACCGCATCCTTCAGCGCTGCCCCGTTTGGGAGGTAGGCTGGGATCTCCTCCAGCTCCTTCACTGCTGCTGCCAGGCTGCTCAGCGACTGCCGGGGCCTGGGGGAACACAGCAGCCCAGATGTGAGGTGCTGCTCACAGGGGGGGGCTCTTCCACTCACCTGGGTTCTTCAAATCACACCAGCTGCTGATGTTATGTTCAGTACTGGCTGCACCCAGCAGAGCTGGAGCATCAGGTGCAGGGAGGTTTAGAAATGTTTGTTTGTTGACTCTAGACTCCTACTGGATTTAAGGAAGATTTACCTTTTATTAACTTTTTGGTGACAAACACTCACCAAACCCAGACCAGCACAGCTGAGAGAGTCTGCATTAGAAGGTTAAAGCCCTGAAATTGGCTTTCCTGTATTTCCCAGTTTGATTCTGAGGTTTTAGAGAGGTTCAAACACAACACAGCTCCCTATTGAAGGTTAAACCCAAGCTTAGTCAGTAATGTGCTATATTAAGTTAACCACAGTTAAAACACTGTGCTTAGTAATGGTAAGAAATGTTCCAATATCCCAAGTATGACAAAAATTAAAAATGAAGGGAATCTTGAGGGAAGAAACCTGGCACATAAGTTCGTGCTACATTCCTAATTTTTAAGTACACTGTGCTGACCCCTATTTTACTTCATAAATCAGAAGGTAAAAACCACAAGAAAACTTTTCTTAGTAAGGATGTATTTGGCTTAATTTCCTTCTTCCCTGCACCAATTAATCTGGAAAAAATCTCCTCCTTGTTAGTTAGAACCAGTCCTACATGGACCTCTATGGACTATGAATTTTACCTGCTGGTGATACCTATCTGAGCTTGATCTGAACATGTGTCCTCCACCCTGAAACTGGGGAGAGGGGAAGGTGGAAAAGAAGGAAGAGGCATCTTAAACCCCTTCCCTGTGGCACAAAGAGAATTTACACAAGAAGTCTGAGCAACACAAACACTGCAAGGCAACCCCAACACCTGAAACTGCTCCATCCCTCACCCTCCTCCTCCAGCCCTGTCCCTTCTGGCTGGCACAATGTCCTGGGTTCCAATGTAAAATTGTGCCCAAGGTCTGTATTCTATCCCCATGAGCTGTTGGAGCCAAGGTGGGGCAGTGTTTTCCTTATCTTCTGTTAACGAGCCCAACAATGCTTTGCCACATGACTCATAGATAACTTCCTCCAGGAGTTATCTCTGGTTAATGGGCCATCAAGGACCCACTGCATGACTCACGGAATGAGATCATCCCATTGTAAGATGCTCCGCCCAGGGGGAGGAGCCAAGCATTCCCACCTGGATATAATCCAGGGTTTGAGACCTCAGAAGCAGCTTCTATCCACTGGACTCCCAGAGGACATGAGAGCTACCAGATGGAATCACTGCTTTGACAAGAACATCTCATCTGGTTCCACTGGATTCCTGGAGGAAGACTGGACCCTTCTCTCTCAGGATCATCTCTACTCCAACAGAACCACATCTGCCACTCCAGGAAGGACTCACTTTTGGACTGCTTCAAACCCCCTGACCAACAGGGTGTCAGGTTGTATTGTTCCATTTATTTTATTTTACTTTTTTTTTCCTCTCTTCTCCTATTAAATTGTATCTCTGACTGGGAGTCTCACTGGTTTTGCTTTCAAACCAGCACACACAAGCTTTGCTGGAGCCCCTCCAGGAGTCTGTCTGAAACAACCCACGGAACCACAAAACGCAGCACTGAGATTCAGCTCTACCTGGCCTTTATCAGGTTCCTGGCTTTGTCATCCCAGTGCTCGGACATGGTGAGGAGCTCCTGCAGCTTCGCCATCGCCTTCTCCACCGCCGGGTAGGGCGCCAGCCCCACGCCGGAGTCGATGAGGCGCCTCATGTCGTCCAGGGTGAGGGAGCTGTGCTCGAAGCAGGCCAGCTGCACGTCCTCCAGCCAGCGCGCCTGCTCCAGCCGCGTCCGCAGCTCCGGCAGCTGCGGCAGGTCCACGTCGAAGTCAAAGCTGACGTCCAGCAACTCCTGCAGCTCTGCAGCACTGGGCATCTCTTCAGAAAGGAGCTTTTGGCTTTGCTGTTGGAAAGCTTCCACACGGTCCAGGAGATCCTGGAATGCACGAAAGCAACAACACATCAGACAGAAGTCCTCTGCCAGGTCACTTACCCATGGAGGTGGGGAAGTTAACCACGGAAGCACAGGGTTAACAACGGGAGCACAGGCTCCTGGCAAACCCCTGCTGCAATGCACACAGAGCACATGGCAAATTATCCCAAGGGCTGACACACTACAACAGCATCTTCAACACACAGTGCTGCCAGCACCTCCTCATAGGTAATGTGGCCACAAGCTTGGGTATCCAGAACAAGGCAACCCCAGCCCTAGAGGTGTCACAACAAGGGCTCGGAAGAACAGAGAGGATGTAAAGGGAAATGGAGCGTTCCATGGGTGCTGCTGTCTGGCTTAGTTTTGGAATGGTTCAGGCGGCTGAGGAACATCAAGGTGAGGATTATGAAGGCTTTGCAAAACACTGGGAAGGGCCCAGGGGTTCTGGGGTTCATTTCTGCTGCACTGCTAAGGCTTTTGAGCTGCAGCCCAGAGTCCCAGTGAGTAAAGGCATTTCACTCTCTCATGCAGGGCAACATCGTCTCTCTTGCTCCGTGCACTCAGCAGCTCATTACCCCAAAAGGTATTTCTGGGGCTGTTTGCTCTTTCCCCAGGATAAAGGACAGTCATCCAGACCAATCCCACAGTGAAGGCTGAGATCACTCTGAGTGGAGCAACCTGCCCAGTACTCCCAGTACTGCCTGAAATGCTGTTCCTGCAGGAAGCTCTTCCCCCACAGCTGACACCTTGGCATTTTGCCAGTGAGGCTGTTTCCCAGGGTGGGCAACCCTGGGAACCTCCTCTAGCACAGAATAAAACATTTTTTAGAGATAGACTGAACTGTGAACCCATCTCCAGTAATGTTGGTCATTTATATTAACAGCCTAAATTGCACAATGACATATAATTAAGGCTTGTGGAGGATGATACAAAGGAACACTCTGACCATATGTGTTTGTTATTTCCCTGTTCAGGAATGCCAGATGGAGAGAACTGTTTGCATATCTGGTATTTCCAAAATTCTGCTTTTCTAACAGCAAGAAAACTCACAGCTTCAGTGGTATAAACAAATAACTGTAAATAGGACTGCATCAAATCTGATCCACACACTGCAGGGCAATAAAGCTTCCAAAACAGCAGTCATGGATGAGTTGAACTGGTTTATTCCCATTCATTTACATGGCACCATCTGGTATCTCAGTGTTGGGTGGATACCAGAGGAACAGTTCAAGAGCTGGACACAGCATCTCTTGGTTTCAAGTGTCACGAATATGCAAAGCCCTTCTCCTTTAAGAAGGAATTGCAGCTGCACAGAATTTTTTTTAATAGCCCCTCAGTGTGATATGGAACATTTTGGCAAATTCTGAAACAAGATTTTGAATTACTTTCAGTTTGTCTGAGCACTCATCATCTCGGGAGCACAGAACCAGCACAGCTGGTGGTCGTGGTGTCCACAGTGATCTGACTCCTGCCAGCAGCAGGTTCTCTGCTAGAGAGAGGGTTTGGCCAGCCTGGGCTGGGTTTGGCTGGAGTTCTCTGTGGGGTTTCCTGGAATGTGGGTTGAGAGAGCAAAGAGGGATCTAATTACAAGACTGAGAAAGCTGGTTCTGGATTAAAAAGGAAGGAAAGTGATAAGAACGAGAGAGTTGTCCCTCAGAGCACTGGGGAGTTTGAATGTTCTCAGACTGACCTGGCTTTACCCATAAGAGCAGACCAGTTAACTCATCCCAAACTTTTAACCTGTAATTACCCAGGTCATCTTGCTCCTTCTCCTACAATCCTTCTTACAACATGAATGGTTTGATTTGCCTGTGCAGGGTAAAACTCTGCTGACCACAAAGAGCAGCTGGTCAGAGCTCCTCTCTTCAGCATCCCACGTGCACAAGTCACCCCACAGCCTGCCAGTGCCCGGGGATTTAATTCTTGGAGCAAACAGTGAGACAGGAGCTGAACGCAGTGCAAACCCATCCCTGTGCAAATGCTCCTGCTGCCTTCCCGAGGCTTGCCCAGGTTACCTTCAGCAGTGGTGTCTGGCTGAGCACGCAGGGCAGGGCGTAGAGCTGCCTGACGAAGAGCCGCAGCTCATTCACCGTCAGCTGGTTCTGACACTTCCCTCCCCCGGAGCGGTACCTGAAACGACAGCGGGCACCAGCCCTGGTTAGCGCTGGAAAAACAAAGATCAGAACACTGAACCTCGAGGCCAGGCTGGGCAGGTGTCCTGGGTGGTGGAGCCGGGGTTTGTGTATTCTATTTTTATCTGTTTGAAGGCAGAGGCCTGACGCCTCATGGTAATGGGCTATTAGCACCTTCCCAGCCTGTACCTGCCCCCCCCAGGGCGGTGCATCTGCATTTCCATCACCCCATTGTGAGATGGATCACATCCCCTGGCAGTGGGGACAGGCAGTTTTGCTGTCTGGATAAAGGAGACTCACAGACACGAGAGCTGCCAGTTTCTCACCCGATTTCCTGGGAGGAAGACCAGACCTCATCTCACCAACACCAGAATCCATCTCACCATCCCCAGACCCCCTCCTCATCATCACCAGACCCCCTCCTCACCACCCCTGGACCCGCTTTTCTACAGGATCATCTCTGCTCCAACAGAATCATGTCTGCCACTTCAGAAGGACTCACCTTTGGACTGCTTTCAACACCCTGAATCACAGGGTCAGGTTGTGGCTCTGACTCTGTCAGGGTTTTCCAAAATTGTTGTTTATTTGTTTATTTGCTTGTTTGGTTGGGTGGTTTTGTTTCCTATTACATTTGTATTGTTAATATTCCTAGTAAAGAACTGTTATTCCTATCCCAAACATCTTTGCCTGAGAGCCCTTGATTGCAAAATTATAATTTGGCGGGGTGTGAGGGGTTTGCATTCTCCATTCTAGGGGAACCCCCGTTTCCCTGGCAGATCCCTGTCTGTCCAAACCAAGACAACAGGGCTTGGAGCAACCTGGTCTAGTGGAAGGTGTCCCTTAAAGATGAGCTTTAAGGTCCCTTCCCACCCAAACCATTCTGTGATTTTTTTGCTTCCCTGACATCTGCTTATGATTTCACATCAACCATGCCTTCTTCAGGAATAGCAGAACATTAACAAGCATCCAAGCAGCCCAGGGCTAACACACGTGGGAAACATGAGCTGTCATTGAAACACTCATAATAAACAGGATTCTGGAACAACTGCTCAGCCTTGGAAGGGCACTGGTGATTATGGAATAAAATTAAGCTTTTTTTTTTTTTTCCAGAACACAAAGCAACTGTGGATAAACTATTCAGTTATGTTGCAGTAGCTATTGTAGTCAGCTCTGCCCATGCCAACACCAAAAGAGAACAAATCCCAAGTCTGAATGGGTTTTATATTGACAGGTTGTGTAGGCACTTCTGAAAAATCCTCTCTACACTGAAATCAGCGTTTTTATTTTTATCTAAAAGCTTTGTATCAAATGGGTGGCTTATAAGTGTTAACAAATTGCCCAAAATTAAAAGCCTCTCTAAACTCAAGCCAGTATTAATGAGGTCTGAGAACCCTAAACAGAAAAGGAAAGAGATCCCTTACAATGCTGGCTCCAATTGAATCCACAGTGTGTTTTTATACAAAAGAGGAGAACAGCCCAGCAGGATATGCCAGCATGACTGGAATGTGAACACTATAAAATAAATTTTAATTTACCATTCTGTGGTAAAAATAGGTATTTTTAACAGATACACAGGACCACATTGGGAGTTCCAAACCCCACAGAGTCAGCTGAACAATAAAATGAATTCAAAGCCTCAGGTACAACACAGGTTTCTTTACAGACTGCTTTGTTCTGCTGGTTTTTGAGTAAGCTCCACAGTGTGTTCCAAGAAAAAGCACAAGTTTTTAAATACATAAATATTTATATACATACACATATCTAAATGGCAGAGCTGTCACTAGATGTTTTTGAAAACCAGAAATTACCTGAGCCTAAGAAAAGCCATTGACAGAAGCCAAACCCATGTCCCTCCATGGTTATTAATCACAAAGTTCTCCAAGCACAAATTCTCAGAGACTCTAAGGAACAGAACAGGTTTCAGAAGACCCAGAGAAGGATGGGCTTGGAGCAACCTGGGATAGTGGAAGGTGTCCCTGCCCAAGGCAGGGGGTTGGAACTGGATGAACTTTAAGGTCCCTCCCAACCCACACCAGTCTGGGATTTATGGGTGAAGAATGACACAAGAGAAGATGGTAATTTGTGAATCCTGTGAGAAAGGCACTAACATCAATACAGGCACTACTAGGCTTATGCAATGAGGAGGACTGGACTTAGCCTTCTGTTGTGGCTCTTCTCAGCAAATTTCAGACATGGAGCACCAGCAGGACCAGGCAGGCAGTTCATAAAGAACACTGCCCTACTTCAAATCCCTTGAGCAAACAACCTGTCTGAAAGATTCCATGTAAAGAGCAGGTATTATTTCAGAGCTCTTGTACAACACTCCTGCCAGCAGCAGCTCAGGGAGTTAAGGCACTTTGTTTTTCCACAACACAGAGGGTAATGAATACAACACCACCTGCACTATGCACAGATTTACAGCACAAAGACAAAGGGACTGTATCTTGCTGAGTGTTACTTTGTTTGGACATACCACACCACTTTTTCTTTTCAGGGAAAGCTGGAATGAATTTACAGACTAACTGTCAAACACAGAGGAAGAAGAGGTTTGGAAACTCAGGATGTTTAACTTATTACATGCAGTAAAGCTGAATCTCCCTGTTAAAGATGGCTCTGCTGAGGAGACAAAGATTCTTTCAATTTTTAAGTCTTGCAGAGCACTTGCATCCATCAGTGGCCACTGACATCCATCTCTGGTGCCCCAGTTTGGCTGCAGACACGGAGTGGCACTGACCTGGTCTGTCTCTTGCCGTTCAACAGCTGCTGGGCCACCGAGGCACATTTGTCCGCGTCCTGTGTCACCAGCCGGAGGTGTCGCAGGAGGTCATTGTCTGGGAACTTTTTCATTTCTGACTCTTCTATCAGAGCCTTAAAACTGATGAGACCTGTTGGGAAAGACATTAAGTTAAGAAGTCTCCCTTTGAGATGAATTTTCCGTGGTAAGGCTTAGAAATACAACGCATTAAATGTATTTCTATTTCTACTTCAGTTACACTTTGTGTCAAAGTGATTTATAGTCTTGTCACACAGAGACAGCTTAGCATCATATCTGGGACCGTAACAGCTAAAATATTTACTTAAAAACATGAAGTGATAAATGACTTCTTTCGATTGTCACATAAGAAAAAAGTTACTACAGTTCAGAAACTAAAAACTGAAAAAGTAGTCCTTTTAAATGATGTGCTACAGGCAGTAGGGAAGATCCTCACTTTTTTTGTTGCTGATCTTTGCCTCCAGGGCCTCGTTGACGTTGGAAGCCCACTCGTTGTAGGACTCGGCGCGCATCTTGAGCGCGTTCATCATCGGGTACAGCTCCTCCAGGGTGTAGCGGAACCTGCGGGCAGCACACGGCTCAAACCTCCAGCAACACCCCGGGCAGCAGCAGGGTGGAAGGAGGGGCACCAAGATGAGGACCCAGGTTGGATGGGGCTTGGAGAAACCTGGACTGCTGGAAGGTGTCCCTGCCCATGGCACGGATGGAACAAGATGGGCTTTAAGGTTCCCTCCAGACCAAACCATTTGGTAATTCTGAGATGTGTTGGTTCGTACAACAGAGAAATAAGCTTCTCAGGGTTACACAATTAAGACCTTACAACCACATCATGTTCCTTTTGAGATAATTTCCATGTTGTAATTGCTCCAAAAAGCAATTTTTATGGAACAGTTAAGGAATTGTGACAGTGTCTTAGAGCAAGTTACATTCATGTAGGACAAAAGATACACTAAACAGCACAGGAAAGTTAACCACGGGAAGGTAAGCTCCCAAAAGCAAAACAACACTCCTTGGCAAGGACTGGATCTAAGGGACAACGAGCTGGTTGCTATAAATAAAAATGCAAACTAACTTAGCCAGCAACTTTTGCCATTACAGAGCAAGAAGAGCTGAATGCTGAAGAGGCTTTGTGTGTGAGCACAAAACAGCCCCATTGTTGTGGGGGCACTGGATTTGCAAAGGACTGAAACAGAAACAGAGACCAGCCCCACTGGCAGCAGAGATTACCAAACCACAGCATCTACACAGACAATGCTATTTCCAGATCATGGTGTTAGCCTCAAGCTTACCCCAGTTTGTATTTGTAGGTGGGACAGGAGCAAAGGTCCTCGACGTGGTACAAGCACACCAACAGGCCAGGTTTGCAGGGACAATACACTGCTGACATGAAGCAGGTGGTTTTACACTTCAGGCATTGTCGCTCATCGTCAGGGAACAGCTCAAACGTCACCCTCTCCGAGTCAGTCACTCCCTGCAAGAGTGTCACATCAAAGCCTAATGAAGAAGTGACTGTTGCAAAGAGGAGGTTACTCCAAGCTAAAACATCAGAAGGCAAATTTATCAAAAGAATAATGGAGTTTAGATATAAGATATTCAACCCAGGTAAACAGAAGTCTTGGTAAATGAAAAAAATCAGCTTTTCTGACCAAATGACAGGAAGTACAAATATTACCTTAAAAGTGACATTCTGAACAACATTAAAGGGCAAGTACTAAAATAAGGCGCATGATCAATGATTCTTTGCTCAGGTGGTCCTCTAAAATCCACAACTTAGGAAGGGATTAGGTACCTCCAGGCCTCTGACACCCCAGTACAAGAACCAGCATGTTCTCACATCACTGTTTCAAGTGTTACTTCATTCATTATAATGAATTCCATCCCCTCCAAGTGTTCAAGGCCAGGTTGGATAGGGCTGGGAACAACCTGGTCGAGTGGGAAGTGTCCCTGCCCATGGCAGGGGATGGAACAAGATCATCTTTGAAGTCCCTTCCCACCCACACCATCATCTCCTGCAACTCACCAGTTTATCAACCTTCTCACGCAGCCTCTTCTCCTCTTCAATCATAATAGCCATGTCTTTCTGGACTGTAGAAGCCACCACAACGTCCAGGACATCTGCTTTGGAAGCCATTTTACAGATCATCTCATCGTGGGAGAAGACGCAGTAGCGGTTGAGCAGCCGGTAATGCTCCACGCACTGCCGGCCCAGGGGCAGCTGCGGGGCAGACACGGCGTCAGGGGGTGCACCAGGGAAATGACATCAAGGCACTCGCTCTGCATGCTACCAACCAAAAACTGCCCCAAGGAAAGGCCAAGACAAATCCTTCCAGCAACAATGTTCATACTTACAGAGTGTAAAAACAAGAGAAACGGAGATCCCAAGCTGTGCACACCAGGAATGCTTATGGCTCTTTCCCAGTGGACTCTACGGATATGAGCTCTGTATTTGAGGGATGTGCCCCCTCTTGTAGAGGTGGTAATTAAGGGCTACTAAATCACTAAACCACAGTGGGCTCAGGAAGATCCAAGATAAAAATGAGGGCAAAGAAGCATCAAAAGGTCAAGTACATAAGCCTGGCCTGTTTCCATCACCCAAGGGATGCCCCATCTCGGGCAGGTGCAGGGCACTCCAGGCCTCCTCCCTGCTGACAGGAACTGTGCTGCCTCAGGGAGCACTGATGTCCCTAACTGGCTGCAGGCAGAGCACACAGCTCATCCTGAGCTGGGCAGCTCACTCAGCTCTATTTTAAGGCCAGGCAGACGGGATGTGCAAAGTACAATGAGGTTGTGTTGGGTCCAGTGTGAAACTCATGGAAGGACAAGAGGACCAAACCAAACCAAACCAAACCAATTGACACGTGAGCACAGTCAAGTGCAGAAAGCTTTCTTGCAATATTAGTCATCTCCCTATTCTAAGTAATGTTTTTTACATCTAGCAATGTTTTAGTTGGGCTACTCTTACAAATAGCCAAGACTTTTTGGGAGGAAAAAAATCACAAGAGAATTTGAAACATCAGAAGCTTCAAAGAGTCTTTGTGAGATCAGACAGCACTGTGTGTCTGAGTCATTTGCTATGAAGGTAAAATTACTTCTAACTTAGGAGCAACTGTCCTCCATTTGTGTTTATTTTTAAAAAGACAAAGATCTTATTCAACAACTCTAACCTCCTAACTGTGTGCCTGTCTCTGCTGGTTCAGTGAGCTGAGTGAAGCTTAGTGGGAATGATACACTGCTCTGTAAACCTTCCCCTTGAACTTGAGAACTTCCTGCTCTTTTCTCATTCAAGGTGTTCTTCCCTAAAAATCTAGAGCACCTCTGCTACCTAAGAGGATGCTCTCACATGAGATGCAATTCTTATTTTTTCCCCCCACAAGAGGGCTATCAATGTCTTTAACTGTTACTAATGTGCTACACTTATCAACTGACTTTATCACAGAAGCTAAAGCAGAAAAGATATCCAAGTTGGATTTGGTTTCCAGCTGCAGAAAGCACCTCTCCGAGAATTCCCAGTGCAATAAACTGAGCAATTTCATCCCAGCCTTTGATTTGAGATGGAATTTGGGGACACAAAAACGAGCAAACTCTAGCAGCACTGGTGCATCTCATTCATACCCCAGGCATGCAGGGGACTGTGCCTCCCTCCTGCTGCAAAAGCTACATCAGCCCTGATACATTAATTCCAAACCAAATCTTCAGAACCAGAGGAAGCCCGCAGTTCAGCACATGACAAACTGCTTCAGCAAACACCTCGCTGCCAGTAACAGGCTCCTTCTGATCTGTGGCCTAGATCTGTGCATCAGCAATAAATCAAAGCTGTACACCAGCTAGGAGCAACTTTGGAACTGCTCACTTAGGGAAAAACCGCTTTGGAACGTACCCAGTCCACGGTGCAGAAGTTCACAGCTTCAGCAAAGTTGAAGCCCTGGTTGAAGCCGCTGTGGTAAGCTCTAGGAAAGGTGATCACAAACTCCCCAGCACACTGGTTGGTTCTGTACACCTGGGGGGACAGACAGGCCAGTGTCAGCTCACACCCAAACACAGCTGGTGGCTGCAAGGAGAACATGGATTCCCAACTTGCAGTAACTTCTGTGAGGACTTCCCAGAGTTTTAAACCATAAGCCAAAGAATTAGAGCTGGCACCTGATAAAGTGCCATGTAAAACCCTGGGAAGCCAGGGGTTCCACTCAGCCACACCCCACTCCAAACAGTTCTAGGTTGGCTGCCTGGGCCTTGTGCTCCTCACACCTCAGGGTTAGGGTCAACACAGATCCAGCTCTCTCCAATGTGCAGCTTAAGGGGGAGAAAAATTGGGAGCCTTAACACTCATATTATTATTCATCTAAGGCAGTTGGGGCTCCACAGTCATCATGAAAGCAGGCAAGTCTTCCTGCATCCTTCCATTTTGGAGTCTACTATAGGAGACACCAGAAATTTTGCTACTTTTTCCAGATTTTCCTTTAAGTCCCAAGGTCAGCTCATCAAAAGCCAATTAAGTTGTAAAGGGACATAATTCCCATGAATAATCTAGTATGGAATAAGATGAAATCTGATGAAAAAATGTTTTTTAAATACCTAAGGACTTATCCAGGAAAAAATAAGAGAATGTGGATGACAAATAAAGGAAGAATGGGGTTTGGGCCCTTGACAGAATCTCTGTGCCAAAAAAACAGAGTCTGATTGAACAGACATACAAGAGCTCCTGCCATTGTTCCAAAGGTAAAGCCTAAACCTTCCAGCTGAGACACAGAAATAGAAATATGCAAGATGGATCTCCAGAGAAGAGTCTGCCAGTCGATTCCAAAGGCAACAACTCCATTGCCCATCTGCTCACACTGGCACATTACAGTGGATCAGGAAGATGCAACACACATGGGAACCACCACAGCACCTCTGTAACAGAAGTGGCTTCAGTTATCAGCTTTAAGCAGCGTTCCAATCACAGAGGGTGGGGTGGGGTGGGGTTGGGGGAGTAGCACAGGAGTCCGACACATACAGGCACCCCGTGGGCCATCAAAGTGTTCGGGTTCATTATGGTGACAAGTTGGTGCAAGAGATCTGGCTGGGACTCAAATAGCTCTGGAGCAAGTTTCTTCATTACATCCTCCAGCTGCTCAGCTGCGTACCCTGGGGCTCCATACCACGTTTTAGGCTCCCCCCTGCAAGATTATTAAAAAAAGTTAAAGATAAGCAAACTTTAGGTTACATTTTTAGTCTTCTGCTTTAAAACACACCATGTCAAAGGAAGGGCATATCACCAGGAAGGAATGCAAAGGTTCTGTACCTTCCTGAATCTTCACATTTTACACAGGTCCCTCTTCTCCAGACCTGCCTACACTTCTGAGCAGGTACTTCAAATATTGTGGGGGAGGGAAAAAAAACTGAAGAAGTTCTCAGTGAAGTTCTGCTGATTCCAGCACAACTTCAAAGCATAAGCTGTCTGTCTTTTCCCATGAACACAAACTCCCTCTTGGGTCCAACAACCAAAGCCAGTTCTTTCTATCTTATGCATAACTGCCATAAAAGCAACACGTAGGAAGTAGAAATCAAACTTCCAAATTATGCAAGACTTCAAGGGGGAAAAAAAAGCATATCCAGAGTAGGAACAAAGAACTTTCAGCACCAGCTTTACCCAATGCAAGCCAGCTGAGAGAATTAAGGGGATGCAGATGTGTTCCAGCAGATACTGTTTCAAACTTACACTGACACTGGCTCACTGCAGCACTGAGACAAAAATACCTCCAGGGCCTTAGAAAGAATGAACTTAGAAAAGGTATTTAGAAAGGAAAACAGACTAATCACCTTATTCCAAGACTTCTGAAGAACTGGCAGACTAAAACTAACCCAACAGTGCTCTTTCCTTCCATCAATCATGAAGCAATTGGGAGGATTCCAAAAGAAAAGAGTGGAGTGTGAATCCAGAAGTCTATCCCTCATCCCTAGGAGCTCACTCCTGTACTCACACAGCCAAGGGAAGAGGACAGCCAGCAGGACAGACTGTGGAGGGGCAGTTACACACAAGGTATCACAAGGAGTTGTTACAGAGTATTAAACAACTTTGCAGCCTTGGACCTGGCCATCATCCTGGGGCAACTCTAGGAATCCAGGAAGAGCAGCCACAGATGCAACTAAAAACCATTCTGTGTCTGGGCTGGGCTAGTCAAGAGTTCTGCTCCCTGACAGATGCCAGCACAGAGGAATGGGTGACAGATATGAACTGTGCTAAACTTGGAGCAGGATACTGGAACTGGGGGTCTCTGGACCTGAGGGGAACAAGGAACAGAGCTGAGGGGCCAGGAGCCTGAGGGAGCACCAGAGGAGGTCACAGGTCTTTTTGCTCTGCTTCCTGACTGCTCCACATCCCTGCCTGTACAAATACCAGCAGCAATGATGGCAATTCTTCCTCTGTCCCGGACTGGCATCTTATTCATTTCCAAGCATCTTCAGAAGCAAAGGTTTGGGGTTTTTTTCCCTTTTACCATTTCTAGAACTAACACAGGACTCAGAGTTCTGCAGGAGGACTACTGTCTTCAACCCTGGGAAAGCTCTGCTGCTGCAGCCTGGGTCACTTGGGATTAGCTGCTCACAACACTGCATCAGGCAGGACACAGGCTCCTCCAAGGCACTTGGGAACACTAAAGATGGACACACCATCCACAACCAGTCCTGCTTTTTGGAGTCTTTGATTCAGAGTTTGGAGCACTGTCTCTGCAGAAGCAGGTTGTTCAGACTGCTCTGGCCAAGAACAGCTTTAACCTCAAACTGCACTTAAATACAGACTTAAACCTCTGCACTGAAGGGAAATGAAGAAGAATATCTGCAAATTAAAGGACATCAAGGACTTTCCCATTGGAGGATAAATAAATTAAAAGCAGGTCAAGCAATTTTCACATGAGTCTGGATGTATCTTGTGTATGCGCAAGTACACCTATGCACTGACACACCTTTCTGGCCTTCTGCAGACAATAATGCAATGGGGGCACACTGTGGAGGACAGAAAGCCATTCTAAGAACAGTGAGGGAAACTCTCCCAGAAGAAATTAAATCTGTGCTGCAATCTCCTCTCCCACCCACAGTTTTCAGTCTGACTGAAGACTCAGACAAAGAGGAAAAAAAAAGCACTAACACATGACAAGAAAGATCATTTTTACCATGTAATCCTGTCACTCCTTCACTCACCCTCACTCAAACAATATGTTTTTGTAACAGCAAGCACCACAAAAGCAAGTGAACTGGCTCTTGGGCTGCACTGCAGAAGCTGCTATTTCAAGGAGCAGCAATTGAATAAGCAACCAAAAAGGACCCACTGAACAGCAGCTGGGATGTGGTTTTACCATTCTGCTTGAATACTCCTATGAACTAGGAAAGAGAAAGAGCTTGACAGGTTTCAGGAAGAGTGACAACCATAATCCAGACTCTAGAAAAGCTGTTGTAAGGTGAGAAGTTCAAGGAGTTCAGTCTATTTAGAATATCAAAGAGATGGCAAAGATCTGTCCTGATTACAGCTGACAAGTGTTGGCTTGATGAGAGGATTTATGACAGCATGATCCATCTAACAGACAAAACGTGCCGGAACTGAGTTGCTAGCTGAAGTTGGATGATTTTTGAAAGAAAACTCACATGGCTTTTAGCTTACATTGAGTATAATAAAACATTTGATGGAGTATCTGCTGCATCTCTCATGGATTTTTTTTAAACTGGGAATGGATGTCTCTTTCCAAAATATGACCTCTTGTCCAAAAATAAATCAATGTAAAGAATTACACTGTCAGATTTGACCCTGCTGCAACAGGACAGCAACGGTTACTCTGGCTGAGCTCTGTGAATCTGCTTTTATTCCACTAATTAAGGGCAACAGGGGAGGAAAGGGAGATTGTTTCCTAGGCTGGGTTTATTCCTCAAACTCACCAATGCAGATAGTTAATGGAATAGCTCCAATGGTCTTCTATATGCCAACAAAATGAGGAAAAGCACATTCCTACGTACAGCCAGGGCAACTTCATCCCACAGATGTCTGCAGTGATGTGAGCAAGCACAGACTGCTCCATCACTGGCATGTTGTTTAAATTCCAGCCACTATCCAGGTATTCCTGAAAATTGAACACAACAGTTGCAGGTTTATACATCAGGAAGTGAAAAACCCAAGAAGATAAAACTGTTCAGGAGCAATAGAAGAAAATCACTTTTCCCAAGTAAGGAACACAAGAATCTGGTCAATGACCCAAAGACTAAACCTTCCATTGTCTTTGCCTCTTTCACAACCCTGACCTGGTCTGCTTTGTTAAAATGAGACCTTTTTTTATTTGGTTTTATTTAGTTTAGAAGTTATTTATTAACAACTAGAATAAACCTATGGCTTTGAATGGCTGATCGCAACAAGTTTTATTCATTGAAAACCCCAATGTAGTTCTCCTCTTCAAATACAGACACAAAAAACAAACACTTTGCAACCCAGGTCCATTACTGTGCTTTGAACCAAGGAGAGTTACTCAATGAAAAACTGCAATAAAAACCTTCACAGTGAACTAAGGACCTACCTCTTCTTCTGGTCTAACTTTAAACTTCCCACCTCTAACTGGGAAGCCACTGCCAAACTCCTTCGAAGCAATGTCAGCTCCATATTCCACTGTCACATCCTCTTCAATGGTACTGACAAGTCTCCAAAATTCTTTTTCAACCAGCTCAGTGGGGACCATCTAGGTATGAAAAGGGAGTATGTACTGAGGGATCAGTAGATAAGAAGCATGTGCATCAAAGCTGTCTCAGGGAGGAGCCTCCACTAGGCTTGAAGCTTTTCCCCATTTTAAAATTGTTTCAACAAGAGAAAAACAACTGCAGCAGAGATGTGGTTCCAGGAGATGCTGCTGCCCTGTTCTCTCAGGAGTGGCTGACAGTCACTGTTCTCCTTCCTATAGACACTCCTTCTAAAGTGGAAAATACCAAATGAAAACACAAGCAGCTGGTGGAACAAGAAACCACAACACCAGCAAGAACCAGGATTCGCTGATGTAAATGAGAACCTCTGACTTGGGATTTCATCCCATTGAAAACCAGACTCCCTCCCTTCCCCCTCCCCAGAGTCACCTATTTTAGCTAAGCACACAAAATGAACTCCACACAACATGAGGATAAAGCAGAACATACGTGTACTGGCATGTTAAAATAGTCTGACTTGAAGGCATCAGCCATTTCTCCAAAGGTGCGGAGGGTGTAGTCTCGTGCTGCTTGTTCAAACCCAAAGGCTTCTTGAGGCTTGTTACACTCCTGCAAGTGAAATGGAATTGTTTCTGTAACACATGAACGTAGCACTCTGCTCAGATTTACACAAATGGGCTTCTGAGCAGTAAGAAAGAAGGACACCACTGAAATGAAAACACTCCCAAAGGGCAAAGTCAGAAGAAGAAACTCTGCTTGAGTCACCAAATCACAGTATTTATTTATAAATCTGCCTAAGCATTAATGAATTAATATTCCTAGTATCTCCTTACTCTAGTAGAGCTAAGCAAGATAAGATCCATAAACCACCACACTGAAGCACCCAGTGACACTCCAACTTTAAGCACAGAGAAAAGGTGTCAGTTAAAATCCAAAATGTTCTTCAAAGGCAGACCAATTTTTGGCTCAAAACAGTAAGTGTCAGCTTTACAATACAAAGCATTCCCAGTCCTCATTACAGCTTTACCTCTATCACCTTGTTTGTACAACTTTAAATAACAACAAACTGTATTTTCTATTCCTGTGATCAGTTAAAAAAAAACAACCCAAAATACAAATTAGTCTTTGGCCTAACTGCAGTGATTTGTCAAGATTACCTGAGCCAGACACTGGGGACACCTCCAGTCCCCTTTGGGAACATCATGGAGAGGTGGAATTAAACAGAAGGTGTGGTAACTGTCATCACAGCCATCACACAGCAGGAGTCTGTCCTCATCGTTCCCACTGCCACACAGGAGACACACATACAGATCCACCTGCAACACAAAATTCCACAATGGGAGCACTGAAGGCAGCTCAGGGGGAAAGCAGTTTGGTATCTCCCATCTGTGATACTTCCCAAAGCTTACTCTTACCTTATCTCTGCAATGGAAATGAGACAAACACACCTGAATGTTCTTTTCGTAGTTTGAACACTTCCCTCAGTAATGTAAGAAAAGAACACAAGAGCTGCAAGCCCTTCCATGCATTTTTTTTCCCCCAAATGCCAGAAGATTTGACCAAGTGCCAGGACAGTTCACATCAGCAGCACTGTGGCCTTGGCAGGTCTAACCCAACACCTGGAGCTGGGCAGGAATAACCCAACACTGGCTGGGGGCTCACAAATCCTTCTGCCACATGCAGCCGCAGGTGCTTCATTCCCCTCTGAGACAATTGCATTGGAAGACAGAAATCTGGAGAGAAAGGGGTTCCTGTTGCTGGGGAGTGTTCCTTATTTTCCCCAGAGAAGGCACCAACCTCCCAGCAGAGCTTTGGGTAGGGGGGCAGCTCTTAATTCTGACAGAGCAGCTCCCAAGCCCCAAGGACAGGCACAGACACTCCAACCTGGCATGGGCTCTCTGCTGCTTGTCCTACACCCAACCCTCACCAGCAATAGCCTGGAAGGCTCTTCCCAAACACAGAACAGAGTCATGAGGACAGGCAGAACCTCCTGCTTTATGTTGTTAAAAAAAGCAGCAGCATCTCCTGCTCCTCCCCACAAGCTTTTCTCATTTGAGGGGGTGAGGGTGTCAGGCTTCTGGTGTTTGAACTCTTCATTCTCAGGTACCAGCTACAGGTGTGGATTGAATGAGAACACGTTTGATTTTAGGAGGAACCCAAGTTGTGGCATGGGCAGAAAAGAACCTCAGCATTATCTTCTCAAAAGAGACAACCACCACTGCCTTCAGGTGGGGGTTTTGGGGGATAGTTGGTGGTGTGTGGAGAGCTGGAGCAGGAACAGAGTTGGTTTTTTAAGATGCATCTGAACAAAGCTTCCAATTTAGTGCTGAAATGGTGGAATTAGGGGCAGGTCTGTGAAGTGCCATGTGTCACAGCCTGCAGGGAGCTCCCCTGAGGTCACAAAGTAGTGGGGAGGGATCAGGTAACACAAGAACCACTTCCACTGGACTATGCTTTCAAAATGCTTATTTTGAGACTGTACTTTGGAGACAGAAAATAAGCTGCTTTAGTTATAGACAATGAAACTTAACCATCCTGTCATTTGCAGCTTTGTGAAGCAGGAAGCTTTGGCAGTGTTGATGATATTCCAGCAGGCACAAACACTGCTGTGCTTCAGCCTGGGGCTCCAAGGAGAAGACAGGAGTCCTCCATGTGACAAAGTGACAGCAGGTTTTACCACACACCCCAGAGAAATCCAGAAACACCTGCAGAACATGCAGCTGCAGGAAGGCAGGGGGTACTCACAGCATTGGTGGGTTTTTTTGATCTGACTTTGGATTTGTCCTTCTCTGGTTCCCCAGAAAGTTCTTTCTTCTCAGGGAGTTTCACCACACTGCGCATTTCCTTGTCTGGGGAAAAAAAAAAAAAAAAAAAAGAGTATTACAAAATGTTTCAATGCTTAGCATTCTTTGTAATTATTTGTTTGATTTATTGCTTGTTAGACTGCATCATATCAAGGTATTTGCTGAATTGTTATCCCCCCTACACTTGTTTCAGTCAGCATAGGGCAAGACTTGGACCCCTGCAATGCCTCCAGAAGTCAGGGTTATCCAAAAATCCCAGCACACCACCAGGAGCCAGCACTTGCTACCACAGCCCACAGTTTTTCAGTACTTTATATGCAATTTCAATTAATTTTAATTAAATTATGAGCAGGTTTATAAGCTAAAGTTTTCCCTCCATTTGGTGTTAAAGAATGTTTTCAAGAGCTTTTTCCTTCTACTCTTGGGGGAGGGAGGCTTTCTCCTTGAAGAAAAAAATGAAATTACAAAACACCATAATATAAACAAATAGTTGAAAAAAAGATTTTGAATGCACAAATGAGACTGACAGACTGCTCAGGTAATTTCAATTATTGAAATAGTTGCTAATGGTTCCTGTATTTATTTGGCTAAATTGTTTATCAGCAAACTTATTCTTCTGTTTGATGGCACTAAATATTGTTTCTCAGTCTCAAATAATTATTTCTTAAGGAAGGAACAGACTCAGGACTGCTGATAGCAGCAATTTAATCATATTATGGGAACTTTATCATTAAGCTCAAAACATACTATCTTTTGCTTTCATGAGTTTAATTTCCTGATTTCAAGTCCAAATTCTTTCCTAAAAGTGTCTGATATCTGATATATTCTTAAAAGAGTTTCTTCTATTTAAAGCTCATGGACTGATGTTATTTAAAATACAAAACAAAAACATGGCTCCAATCACATTTCTGACAGTTCCAGAAGAGAGACCCAAGTTCAAAAAAGTGTAAGACTTTTTCAAATACAAATATCACCTTCAAGAAAACTCAACCACTTACAAGAAAATAAAAATACTTCAAACCCATAAAAGAACCTTTTATCAAAATTCCAATTTTAAAATTAACTGCAAGTTGAGGATTTTATAAAATACTTTCTACCTTTCCAAATGCTGATTTTAGCTCTAGCCTTAAAACACATTTGTGCAAAGTAACAGAAACTGCATTCACACTGGGTGTCACTCACCACCTTCACTCTTTGGAGGGGCACAGCCCATTCTGCGTCTCAGATTGTGAGTTCTGGCTTCTGGAGGGTCAGCCTCAGTTTTAACATTGGTTGCCTTTAAAAAAGAGAAAAAAACCCAAACCAAACAAGTTAAAACTCCTCAGTAACAGCCTTAGCTGGAAGAGTCTGGTTTGCCACTTGTGCTTGGGAAGATGCTCACTGCCAGCTGAGCTGGCCGCTCGCCCAAGCACAGAGGGATGAGTTTGAATCTCCAGCTGGCTGTGGGAAAGGCTGGCTCTGCAAGTCCCAACTAAACATTTTCTAAGGTCCCTTCCAATGCAAACCTTTTCATGACTCCTTGGTGTGAGACACAAACACCTCACTGAGGTATCAAGAGGGCTTGAGACTCATAATTTGCCTCGTTCCAGGAAAAAGGCAGACAGGTGAGAGTCAGAGAAACTCTGAGGGCTTCAACTAAACTCAGAACCATTTGATACTTACAAGCCACTAAACCCAAACAGACACCTGGAGTTCTGAAACACTTGTCTTCAATTATTTACAAGTAGTTCAGAGAGAAATAATGCAGGGAACAACATGGAAGATTCAAAAGTAAGTCCTCCAAAGTGTCCATGCCAATAATGACACCAGGATTCAGGGTTGCTCTCAGTGGGACCCATTAGGAAGCAAAGAACAAGGAACTCGGTCCTTTCACAGATTTTCTTGTACTCCTGAGGAGCAGAACATGCTCCACTCTCCAAAGCATGCACCTTTCTTTGTGCATCTTGGAATTTTCAACACAGAATAATGCTCTTCCATTTAATTCTTACATTTCTTCCCTGAAGTTTTTGAGATGGTGGGAGAACAATTCTCAAATCCCTCAGTGTTATAAGAGGTTTCTCCAACACCATTTTTTTAAGGAAACGAGGTCATGCAACAAATCAGTAACTCTCAGCCACTCTCTGAAGCCCAGCAGATGGGATGGGTGGCCCAGGTCTAAGGTAGGACTGGACACAGCCTCAGGTACCCCAGGGGGTGGGAACTGTTGTTCAGTCAAGTGATTTTTTGTAGGCATTGGTTGTTTAATTTTGGTTTTTACAAGCTGGTTTTGACATTATTTCCTAATCACTTTTTGTGTTCTCTCTGCCTCAAATGTCTCCATCAGACCAGGCAGAGATCCCATTGCTCAAGGTATGCACCAACTGCTCACTGTGAGCAGCAGTTCTGCCTCAGGGGCAGTGAGCCCTGAACCCCAAGTGCAGGGACAGACCCTCAACTTCTGCATCTTCAGCCCCTCTGAGCTGTGCCTTTGTGCTTCAGCTGACACTGATCTTCACAAGAGCAGCTCTTGGTTTGGCCTGAGCCTTTTATCACATCAAGTCATCTCACTTTCACCCCCCCTGCACTGTTGTGGTCTTTCACATCAAACTGTTTCACATCAAGCACCTAAAGCCTTTGCATTTCAAAATCAGCCTAGACAGTTATTGCCCTTTTCCTTTCTCATTATGAACATTTTCTCCTGTTTACTCTCCAGGTAGGAAAGGGCAAGATAAAACCTTGTGTGTCTCACAACTGCAAACTAACACCTACCCTATGGGCCACAATAATTTCCAGTACTTCCCTGTGGTTCACTTCTTTTTAATGTTTTTGGCCAGCCTTTGAAATGCAGGAAACATCAAACTGGCAAACATGAGAATGAATTTAAGATTCACAGTTTAAGACATTGATAAATCGTTGTGTATCTCATTAGAGCAAAAAAATTGAGATGTGAACCAAATGTTACTCTTTTGCAACCAGGTCAGTACAAATTCCAACTGCTTGGAGCTCCAATGTTGAATAAAATGGATTTAATCACCACCTCTGACTGCACTGACATGGAGCAGCAAAATTTATATTAATAAATCTTAACTTTGGCAAACTACTGTCTTAAAAACACTATAGCTCCTGGCTAAGCCAGCCAGTCCCTGTTGCTCAATTCAGCCTTAGCACTGTATGTTCCAGTTATGATCTTAATTACAGATTTTCTCTCCAAAAAAAATGAGGTATACAACATCAGTGGTGCTTGGGGCAAGAGCTGAGAGGGCAGCTTTGCCCTTTGGCAGTTGGTTTCCCCCAAAATGACAAAAATGTCTGCTCTCTGTCAGTGCCATCTGATACCACTGCCAGAGAAACAGCTGGAATTTTAGTTATATTTGTCCTGCTGTATCCCTTAAGAACCCCTGTCCTTAAGGGATACATGAAAACAGGAACCCTTCAACCACAGGCAGACACTTCAAATGGAAAGTTTCAGCCCAAACTACTGAAGTTTACTGAAGCTCAGAATTATAAATCCACTTGTAACCAGGTTTTTGAGTTGAAAAGCTTTAGAAACCCTTAATTGTCACTCATTAACCAAGCATAATTACAGCCAGAACCTGCAACAGCTAAGCTGTACTATTGGTACTAATAAAGACCAAGACCAGAACAATGGGAGTTAATAAGAGTCTGAAACAAACTGTGACCTTCCTAACTCATGATGTCACCACTAATCAGACCCTCTCCTGGGAATATCCTCCACTACCCTTCATCTGCTCAAACAAAAGAAATAGGAACTCTCTGGAGATAGGATCATCAGGCTGGAAAGGCTGAAGCCAAAGTATTACTCTTTTCTAGCAACAAAGGAGACACATGATCTCCTAAAATATGTCTTCACAGAAGATACTGAGATATGACCAATACACTTCACGCTTATCCAAATAAATATTGTTTCTTAGGACATGTAAGTTTGTACAAAACCACACTGACTCGATGGTATATATTTTTTTCCTTCTATTGCATGGGTAAATTAACAAAAATTGATAGAAATCGAGTGAGAAATTAAGTATAACGATGCTAATGTTATAACCAAAATCTTCCCCACTCTAATAGCTGGCTTCAACTCCTGAGAGATGTACAGAAACCTCCCAGTACATTTAAAGAGTAAGAAGGAGGAACATTTAAAGAGGAACAACAGATCGAAGCTGCTTCATTTCCAGGATTTGCCACCTGTATTTTAATCTAAGAGCCCCACAGCGTCTACATCCTGCTGAAAGCACAACCCTACTGCCCACATCAACGACAGCTTCCACAGCAGAGCCTCCCGGAACTCCAAACCTCAGTATCACACTTGGTAAAGCAACAGACAATCCTTACCCCTTATTTCTGCATTTATAAATTTAGGTACTCCTGAGAGAGTGAAGCAGCTGTTCCTACACACACACACACACACACACCCCCAGGGTGATCTCTGCAGGGCCCCGCTGCCCCGGGCAGGCTCACCTCGGCCGTCAGGCGCTTGGCGCGGCGGGCGGGCGGGCAGCTCTCGGAGGGCGGCACCGACTGCCGCTGCGGGATGTCGTGGGGCTTGTACTCCTTGTCCTTCGTGTCACTGCTCAGATCCGGCTTCTGCAAGCACTAAAGAGACCGTTTGATTACTTCGTTTCTGCCTCCCTGTTGTGTTGTCTATCTTTTTCTGGCCCAGCTTGGTGTTCAGCTTGGGCTCCCGGCAGCTCTGAGACGCTACAGCAATACTCGCTGGTGGGGTCTTGGCTCACAGGCAGTTCAACTCACACTGTCATGGCTGTGGTAGAAAAAGGGGACTCTCCAAGGCTTCCAGGAAACAGAGGTTTTATTTGGGGGGTCAAGGGATTCCCCAGCCTCAGTCCAGTGCCTCAGAGAGACCCCGAACTTGGGCTGCAGGGCGTTTTTGTACAGGACAGATTGGGAGGTGGGTACAAATTATTCAAACCAATAAAACAATCCAAACACTACATGCCAACTAAGTTACCTAAATTCTAACAAATCCAAAACAGGTTTGGGAGTGGTCTCAAGGGGGTCCTGCCAACCAGTGGCTGGAACTCTTGGACCTTGAAGATAAGAATTCCGTGATGGACAAAGGGAAAAACTATGCATAACACAGGGATGAAACAAGAAAAGAACCAATAGAAAAGAGTCTCCAAGCAGAGACTCAAGTTGTCTTAGAAACCCTTATCAAACTATGATAAGAATACATTATAGGACAAGGGGCCCTTTCAAGGTATCTAAACTACACTAAACTTACAATATAAAAAACTATACTATATTCATAACTAAAGCTTGTAAAACATTTCTTGCAAACCCACACCTCCCCTTGCAATGCAAACTGTGTAACAATTTCCTGGCTCATGGAAGGAACATGGATGAGCCCCTAAGTAATTCCCGTGCTGAGTTAATAAACAGCATGTATGACAATGGTAACATCACCAATCCCAACAAGGCACAACATCACTTCTTCTCATCAGTTTAAGGGTTGCAATAGCCATAACAATGGATCTGAAATAAAGCTGAAGTCATCCTTTAAGTGTTAATGAGCCCCAAACATTTATCTGTGTGGAACACCAAGCCCAACTCTCCTGGCAGATGGGGCTTTTGCAGATCGAACTCTGGAACTGCTGAATGTCCTAAGGTTGAGTGGCTGTGATGCCAACATACAGAGCAGTGTAAAAGTAAATTACAACCTATCCAACATCCCTGTCCTAACTGAAATACAGCTCTGTAGTATGAACATTGCAGGAGTTCTCTTACTTGCACGTTTTGGAGAGGACAACTGCTGCTTGAACTAAGAGCAGAAGGAAAAGATGCAAGAACAGTTTTAGTTCTTTCAAGCTGCTGAATGAACACATTTAATTGCTGAAAACTGTGCATACCTCTGGCAAGAAACAGAATAATTAATGACAATTCCCCATTTGTCAAGCCACACAACACTCAGTAACTGCAGACAAAATGTAGCAGTTTTTAATGAGTAAACAACAAATCCTACAGACAGAAAAAAATCTCGTGTTGCCAGGAAGTAATTCATGAAATTGCTGGAGCCACAATTCCCCAGCTCTGTTAGTCTGTGCCCATCACAAGCATTTTCTCAGCACGAGAGAGCAGTAGAGGGGAGAGAGAACCACTGCAGTGGTGTGAGGATGATGATGCTCTATAGACAACACAGAAAACAGACTTTCAGACACAAATGACAGCCAGAACGGGGGAGGGAAAAGGAGGAAAAAGTGTTATTTTAGAAGAGAAATCTATGTTGAAAAATTATGTATTTAACAAAAAACCAGTACCAGTCGGGGCAGCAGGATGTCATTAACCATCACCCACAGACAGCCCGCAACACTGACCAAAGAAACCTCCAGAACTGCTGCTTGCTTTCAGACTGCCTTCAGCCTCAGACTTTGAAACCCCAGATTCATATTCTGAAAGCAAATGGCTGACTTAATTTCAGCATTAAATAAACAGTAGTACTCAACTTTGCAGCTCATACACATGAACAGTGATGCTCAGAGGTTGGGCCTGGAGCCACAGAGCACTGCAGTTGCCTCTTCACAAGAGCCTGGTCCCTTTAAAGCTCCTACTGGAACCAGAATCACAGGATCACAGAAGGGTTGGAGTTGGAAGGGACCTTAAAGATCACCTTCTAAGCCCCTGCCATGGACACCTTCCACAAGATGAGGCTGAGGCCCATCCAACCTGGCCTTAAATGCTTCCAGGGATGAGGCATCTACCAAAGATGAAAGAAGATGATGTGACATCAACATCAGTGGAAGAAAGCAAAAAATAACAACTTCTCAGAACAGAAAATGGACAAGCAAGAAGAGCAAATTAGTAGAAAAAGGTTGAAAATGAGAGAACAGAAAAGAACTTTAAAATCTGGGTCCTTGAATCATTTCCTCATGTGAAAACCAAAATTATCAGGAGAAAAAAACCCAGGAGTTTCTACTGCTTTAGATAATAAAGGACATATGATCCTTGAAAACAAAGATCTAGAAGGCAAACAGCTTTTCCTAAACAAAAGTCTAAGAAAACCTTGAAAACCAACAGACTGTTCCTCACTTCCGCACAGTGCCCAAGAAAACCCAAAACAAACAAAGAAAAAAACCCCAAACAAAAATGCACACAAACCAAAAACAACAAAAAATCAAACCAACCAACCAAAAAAAAGCCCAAAAAACCAAAACAACCCCCCAAAAACCAAACCAAAAAACCCCAAACCCCCAACAACAACAACAAAAAAAACCCCACCCCCAAAACCCCCTAACAATCAATCAAACAAGCCCCAAACGCCATTAAAAAAAGCACTCACTGTTCCTTGAAAAACACCAGAAGACTTTTCCTAAATAATGATGCTTCACCACCTATTTAAGTACAAACATTTCCCAGTGCCTCTCTAACCCAAGGCAAAGGCAGTGGCATAGAATGGCTGTTAACTCACAACCTCAGCAATACCAGAACACCTAGAATTGTTAATATCTAAGGATGATAATTCCTCTCTACCTCCTTTACTCCTGCACTGATGATCATCTGTCTCCAACCAAGGACACAGCTGCCATCTCTCCAGATCTTCCCTCTTCCCAACCAGGCTTTGGTGAGGTTGAGCTTCTGTCAGCCATTCCCCAGAAGCTCATCCCACACACTCTGACCATGATCTCCTTATATTCCAAGGAGATGGTTGTACACACGATCCTTGAACCCTCAGCAGTGGCAGAGAGCAAGTTAAAACCCATCAGCTGAGCCACAAAGGAGCAGCTCCTTTGGCAGACACAGGACAAAGCAGGAATGGTCACAAGGCCTTCAGGAAGTCAAAAGACTGGGTTAGGGGGGAAAGGGATACAATTCATCTCCTCCAGGTTTAGACATTTATTAGTTGTAATTCAATTGGTAGTACTTTACACAAAAGCCCATCAGTCATGCTTCCTGTACTTGTAGAACACAGCTGGTTTATCCCTGCTACACATCCATGGAGGGTAAAACCCACCAAACCCCAGAGGTGCTCATTTTACTCCAGAAACCATGAAGGTGCCAGAGAATCATCTTACACTGAAGCATCTTTTTCAGAGGCAGACACATATAAATCTTTGGAAATATGAATCCCACTAAAGCCTTAGTTTGGAAAAGAGACCACATGCCCAATTACTGAGTCAGTTGAATTCACTGGAAAACAGAAGTAAGACCCCCAAAATGTAGCTGCACTTTAAATCATGAAACATCTGGGCAATGTACCATAGAAGATGCACCAACAGAAGATTCTGGATGCCTCAGTTCATGCAGGGGACACTTTTCCCTCTGGGCATTCAGTGTGACTCTCTGGGATGACACACACTGTTACTACAGCTGGGAATGAGAGGTACAGGTGGCAGGAACCAGCACCAACAGGTTCACTGTAGCTTCTCTAGAGACACCCAAGGCCTGCATAGTTCAATTTCAAAATAAGAGGAAAATAAATACCCCCTGTGGAGAGCTGCTTTGGGTATTAGAAATTGGCTGGTTTAAGCAATTTTTGCTGTTGGACTGAACATGAGCTCTAATGAAAACATGCTATTCTGCTCTATTCCCTTCTGAACAGGTCCAGAGAGTTTCACTATTTCAGCTTGTAGATACAAATATCTCCAGCTGGAGTATCTGTCAAAATAACTTCTGAAGCCAGTTTAACATGTATTGAAGCCACACAACCAGTTAATGCTATACACAGACCTAGATGAGATTAAAGTTATGGCACAGTCAGTGGAAACCACATAATTTCATATTTTTGGCTTTTGCGGGAAAGAAGGCAGTGAATATTCCAAGTATTACCAAATAAAGAAAAAAATATCAAAAGACTCAGTGAATACAAGCAGTAATCTTGTCTGGATGATCACCAGAGCTGCGTGTAGAGCTTCTCTCGAGAGGCTGGAGGAAGGAGGAAGCACATCACCAACTGACAGCTGTCACATTGAACAGCCACAGCTTCTCCAAAAACACAGCTCAGGTGCTGAGATTCCCAGGAAAACAGTGAACAGACACACACAGTAACAGACACCCACACAAGAAGCACCTGGGTGAGCACCACTTAATAAGAACATGTGAAAGGAAGCCAGAAAGAATCTCATTTGAGATGATACTCAAAAAACGTATTGTAAAACAAACTCATTTAAAAGACAACACTGTCAGGAAAAAACATCAAATGAGAGTGAAAAGTGAGCTAAACTCATTTCTGTGGATTCTCTAAGGTCATTAAAAATTCTGTGTCTGCCACAGATAGGATGGGAATATTTTAACTGCCTGGGGAGAGGAGGAGCTAAAAAAGTAAGCTAACCTTACATGCATTACTTGTCTAGAACTGCCTCCAGATCAGTTTGGACAGATGTCAAGTGCCCACTGCAAGACAGAGCTTGAAAAGTCATTTAAAATGAAACATCTAAGGAGGTTTTTCCTCTTCTAAAAGGGTTTAATACTGAGCAAACCATGAAGTGAGTATTAACTGCGTGACAGCTGCTCTCAGGAAATTTCCATTCCTAGGATACTTTGGTACCACATTCACTGTTTTACAACTTTTAATTAGATCTTTCCCTGTGCAATGGCACCTCAAAAATATGGCAGCAAAGACAGGTGTACCAAACACACAAGCTCAATAAAAACTCTGAACAGAAATCACAGTTTTCAGACCTAATATAAATGCAAAGTTTTCAATTGAATGCCTTTAGAAAATGGTGCTGCTTTCCATTACTTAACACGAGTGTTTGAGGGAAGCCAAAATATTTTTGATCCAGCGGTTTCCTCAGCATGAAGATTTTTATCTTCAATTCTATTTTGTTCTTATGCTGTTTGCAAAAGACCCCTTTTTCTGAAGGGCCAGTAGAATTTAGCTTTTCTTCACTGAAAAGTGACTGTCACTGCCTAAATAAAAAATCTAATTCTAATCACTCTGGACTTACATCAAATTCCTTACTTTCTTTGGTAGCTTTGTGTAAAGGCCTGTGCTGATTTCTGTACACAGAGATACTGCTTGTAACAGGATTAGGGCATTTATTGCTTAAAAAAGGTCAGCACTCCTGTCTTTGAAAGATCATCACGGAAAGAGCATTTCAAAGAAATAAAAACGGATGTTGGCAACTGCAACCAATTTTGGGTTTGCAATAAATGACTGCTGCTCTAAAAGAACAGACCTATTCCTCATTGGAGATTCTGTGGCCTCCACTCTCAGTCAACCCTGAATTTTGGTTTAATGACCAAATCAAAGATTGATGACTAGGAAGGATGAGGATTTAAGCTTGGAAAAAATCCCAAGTCATGCTGTTAACATCAATAGTGCAGCCAGGAGGTTTTCTGCAACTTGTCCCCCTTAGTGAAGGTGCCACAACACTGCCTGGCTTGGCACAGTCCCTCAGTCACTCGAGGCACATGACACAGGCCCACAGCACTTGTGGCACAGAGATGGGTCTGGAATGTTCCATGAATACTCTTGGCCTTACAGAAATCATTACAGGAACATCCCTTATCATGAGGCTTTTGTAAACTGCAGAGAGGAAATACCAACAGAGACAGTTCAAAGCAGGAGTCCTACTGCTAAAAACTTGACTCCTAATGAAAAGTTTGCCCATGGCTTTCTGAACTGCTGACCAGTTCTGGTCACCTGCACGCCACCAAGCATGAAATGCAGCTTCACAAACGTTCCAGAAATCACAAGAAGCCTCCCAGACTGGCTGCTGCATTAGCTGAGCAGCTGGTTTCAGCACAGCTTACCAAGAGGCTGGCTCCTGACTGGAAGAGGTTGTAGGGGTAGAGGATTCGCTCGTAGTGCGCACGGATGTGCGAGCCCACGGCCTTGCCAGGAGCAAAGCCCATCCTCGTGGCTATTTTGGTCCATTTTCTCTCCTTGCAAACCACGTCAAATCCTCCTTGTTCTGCAACTAGCTAAAAAGTGAAAATAAAACGGTCACATATTTAATGGTAAAATTACCAGTGTTCGAGGGAAAAGGCAGGCTAACATCTCAACTGACATTTTAAACTACAAAAATACAGATTTAAAAGACCACACACGACACTGAAGTCGTTTTAAGGCAATAATTGGAACACGTAACACGTAACCTATTCAGGAATTACAAACCTGATGAATTGCTTTACAAAGAAGTCAGCACCTGTGTTCCACCTGCAGTCACTCAGCCTATTCTGAGAACTTATCTGGCTGCAATTTATTATTTTGTATCCCAGCAAAACTTTCTAGCACAGGACACTCAGTTCTTTTCACTGGAACAAGTGCTACAAAATGAACTAAAATACTCTCAATAAAAACTGCCCTAAACATACAGAGAAAGAACACATCCTTTCAGAGATTCCCACCTCTTACTATTAGTATACATTAACTTCTCCAGACGTTTAACAAGTTGCATCCTAAAAGTAATTGGATTTCTTTTCTTCCATATTTCTAACAGAATATTTTTCCTCTCACTTTTGTCATTGTTCAGGAACTTTCTCCAATTAAGCCTAAGTTTATTCCTGACCAGTATACCCAAGTTCAATTTTAAAGAAGAGCTGCAAATTTAAAGTGATCTCCTAGCTCACAGGAAAACTCCCAGGATAATGTATTACTCACTATCTCTCCCTGATAATGTATTCTTATTTTTACTGTCCCATTAGCTATGTTAGCTTAAACAACAGAATACTTTTTCCAGCTTAGATACACCCCAAAACCTCCCCTGACCAGCTCTGATACCATCCCAGGAATTGAGGTAACACAGCAGCTTTTCTGGATAGTTTTTCCATAATGGTCTTACTCTGTTAAGCTGAAATAAATCCAGGATCTTCCTCTCCACATGTGGAATTTTCAGCGTGCATCCTTGAAGCTCCCAAAACTTCGCAATCTGGTCCAGAAAATTCAGCTTTACACGAGTTTGGGCCTGAAACAAACCAACCAACCAACCAAGTGAACTGCAGGCTAAAAGCACATGTAGGCTTTGTATAAGGTTTGCAGCACTGCAGCCATAGCTGCTTGCCCCAGCTTTGCCCTCTGCAAGAGTCATTCTGCATTTTTCCCTCTCATCATCTGAAGAAAAATAAATTCCATGCAGATACCATTGATGGCATCTGTATCTTTCTTGAGTCACTTGCTGTTACCTTTTACTGCACTGAGAGAAGTACTTTCAGAAAACAGCCAAAAAGTATGTTACTACTGCTAAAAACTCCCTAAACCAGCTGCATAATCAGAATTTATTGCATTTATTACAATAATTATGGCAATAGTTTATTTGCAGTAATCAGTATTTTTTTCAAAAAAACAATTTTTAAAGTTTTTTCAATTATCCCTTCTCACTCACAACAAAAACAGGCAGGGAAAGCCTGGCTGGTTTCACAGCAATCACCACAGTAAGATCACTGCACTGCTGCTATGTAAGAGCAGTAATTTAAATTTTGACATATTTTCAGCACATTTCCTAATCTTAAGGTAAAAACTGGCCATGTCTGTACAGATTAGCTTGTCTGCAAACTCCAGGGAGCTCTGAACAGCTTGTGGTCACACAAATCCCTCTCTTAGCATTCTAAGCCAGCATCTGAGCCCTTCGCCAGCACTTCACACAACCACGTCAGGGCTTTAAAAACCAAGAATCAGGAGAATAATCAGGCACAGAGTCACCATCATCCCAAAATGGTACCAGCATCGAGCCAACCAGGACTCCTCACACTCCCCTTCAGTGTCAATTCATTGAAGCAGTGAATGAAAGTGCTTGTGAACAGCAAATTTCCACAAACTGAATCCAGATTTTGCAATTGTTTCTTCCAAAAGGCTGGCTATTTTTAAAGCATTCCAAGTGTTTCATCTCTTTTCCTTTTGAAAGATGCTGTATGAGTGCAAAACACAGACACAAATCTATGACCCTGGACAGTTTAACTACCTAGAAGTACATGTGTGAAAAGGCCTAAATTATGTTCCTTGATTGAGCATTAACATTACTTTTATGCCTGGAATGTTTCTAACCAGGTTCTGAAACAGATGAATTTCCGTGCTAATTAAAAATTGCTGTTCATGGTCCAGAGCGCTGTCAGCTCATGGCCAACTCTGGCAAACATCACCTTCCAAAAACACACAGACATATTTGGGAGCAGAAGTACTGCTCAGCTTCCCAGTTTACCTCCAGTTCATTGAGCCTCTGGATCCTCGGTGTGAAGTGAAGCTTGTCGACATCGCATGCGAATGGAGGCTGCCAGTCCTGGAAAAACAGAAGGGTTCCATCAAAAGATCAGGAAAAGGAAAGAAGTTGCTGAGGCAGTGAAAAGCCAGGGGAGCCTCAAGAATGAAGAGGTTCCAGTGGCCTCCAGAGCCTCCTCAGGCCCACCAGGACACAGAACTGGCCACAGAGGGGACTCGGCAGTCACAGCCTGGCCAGGACTGTGACACCCAAATCCCCTCACTGGGAACAAGTCTGGAGAGCAGGAATGGTGAGATACGTTGAGTGAGTGACATTGTCTACCCCTTAGAACGCTTCACTGTGCCTCAAAAATACATCATGGAACCACAAAATCAATTACTTCAGGAACTGAAGACCTGTCCTGCATTGTAAGCCACCACAGAATCATGGAATCATAAAAGCTGGAAAAGCCCTTTAAGATGACAGAGTCCAACTTTTAACCCATCACCATGTTCACCACTAACCCACGTCCCCAAGTGCCACACCCACACAGCTTTGAAACACTTCCAGGGATGGTGACTCCACCACTGTCCTGGGCAACCTGTGCCAATGCATGACAATTTCCTTGGCTGGAAACATTCAGGAAGAGATGGAATATGACCAATTAAAAAAAAAATATTATTATTACTTTGATAAAATACCTGCAACTGAAGTGTTATTTATAAACACAACTATAAAGCTGTTCAATCTTTCAGATCTCTGACATCTACTGCACACACTTGGCAATACACAACTTCACAAAACCAAATTAGATTTCATTTAAAGTTGATAGGAATTTATTACATATAAAGTTATCTTATTACCACTAATTACAGAATGAAGATAATGCACAAGTGAGCTACTGACAGTGGAGTAAGACAGAGCTTTGCTTCAGGAAAAAGAAAACCTTTCTTCAGCATTGGGTGACTGAGGCAACTGAAGCATCATAAACACGGTAATTTTTATTTTAGATTCACAGAGAATATGAAAACTGGAGTTAAAACCAACTGTACATGGTTTCTAAAGCAATTATCTTACAAACAAGGAGCAAGATTCACCAAGAGCATGGAGAAGCTGAAGTGCAAAGAGGGCTACAAATCCATACATTTTACCAAGCTTGCATTGATTAATCCAGACCTCAAAATTGGTAATAGAAGTTTTCTGATCCTGCAAGGCACTTGCCGCACGTCACAACTTGACAATGCCAGATAAAATTAACATTTGAATTGGAAATTAGACAATGGTAGGGGGCCAGGATGACAAATTATCCAGAGAATACTCAATCCTTGACCAGTGGGACACATTTCTTGATTATTCTCCTGCTTTTAACCACAAGACTGCCTGGTGCCCAAAGACATGTTGTTGAGAAACTCGGTAACACTAACCCTTCTTTGACTGCCTATTCTCTATGCCAGGAAACCAAATGAAACCATCAAGTCTGAGGAGGAGAACTGACATTCCTTTCTAATATCCTGTTGTCTGATTAATCATTTAGGGCCCTCAAGCTGTAAGATGAGAAGCACAAGTGGGAACAGTTGGGCAGGATTTGAAGTATTGTACTTCAACAGGACAAATCTGACTCTCAAACGGAACCAACTACATCATTAGTCACAACTCCAGAGTCTGCTCCGTACCAAACAGAGGGAGACAGGAAGGGACACAGTGGTGATGACACACAGGACCCTTGAGACACTGGGGACTGAATTAAAATGCCCAAGGGAGAACTGTAGGGAGCTTTGCTTAGGCTGAAATCAAGGGGGCTGTGCTGCCTCTGGCTTTGCTAAGCAAGGCTGTCCCCGGGTAGACTGTGCATTACCCCACACCAGATCCTCTAAAAAGGCTCTGCAGGCAACAAGAACCAGTGATGAGATGAACAGGGGCAAGAATTCAGCTCATGTAGGCAATGATACCACCTCTGAAACTGTCACCAGTCTAGGCTGTGCTTCAGGGCCACCACCTGCAGTTACTGCACTGGCAATACATCAGGGAAGCCAGGGAAGGAAGGGGACAGCACAGGAGACTCTTCTGGTCGGGCCACATGTCTGCTGCTCTGGGCAGAGCCCAGAGGAAAGCCTGCATGCAACTGGGCACAACAGGAGGAACAGGATCGCTACCCACTCCTACAGGCTCTGGCTCATGCTCAGACTAAAGAAATCCAGCTCCAAGGGTGCCTAGGGCAGCCACAGACCCAATCCACGTCAGACAGCACCGAGCAGACTCGTTCCCTCTGCTTATGGAAGCAAATGAGGAAGTTAATGTGCATGGTCTTACAAAAACGCCTCGTTCACAGCATGGCACCCAAAACATCCTGCTCCAGAATTAGCTGATTATCTCCATGATCTCCGTGTGTCTATTACTGACTGGTGCATGGCTGGGGACAGTCTTTCCTGTTTGGCCAGAGACACTGGCTCTGGCAAAGCATCAGCCACCTACTGTGTTGGAAGAGCAACGTGACTCCAGACAACACAAGCTGCCATAACAGGCATTTCCTACACCTGCAGCTTTGAAGTTTGCCAATGGCTGAAGGACCAACGCACACACCAAGACGCCCTGATGGCGTGTCAGCTGTTTCTCAAAGATAAGCTTTGGGAACTCCATTTACTCAACACTTTCAGAAGGTGACTTTTCAGCCTATCAGGCAGATGGGTTCATCAGCCAGAATCAAACAGCCTCAGAATTGAACAGCCTCAGAAGTGTTTCACTTTTAGCAAGGAGAAACTCATTGCAAGAGCTTCTGCTGGGTGACAGCAGAATTGGCTTAATGAGAGGCTACACTGGATTGACTCCAGCTGCTGAGGTTTTTAAGCAGGTACCATAAAATATGTTGAATTGGAAGGGACCCATCAGGATCATCAAGTCCACCTCCTGGCCTTGTGCAGGACACACCAACAGTCCTGCCCTGTGCCTGGGAGTGTTGTTCAAACACTTCTTGAACTCAGACAGACTCAGAGCTGTGCCCATTCCCTGAGGAGCCCGTTCAGTGCCCCAGCACTCTCTGGGGGAAAAACCTGTTCCTGCTATCTAAACGTCTCCCAGCTCAGCTCCAGCCGTTCCCACGAGTCCTGTCACTTGTCATGAGAGGGAATAGATCAGTACCTGTCCCTCTGCTGCCCCTCATGAGGATGTTGAAGACCCCACTGAGGTCTCTGCTCAGTCTCCTCTAGGCTGAACAAACCAAGTGACCTCAGCTGCTCCCCATGAGGCTTCCCCTCCAGACCCTTCACCATCTCCTTAGGATGCTCTCCAATGGTTTAATGTCCTTCTTATATTGTGGTGCTCAAAACTGCACCAAGGACTTAAGATGAGGCCGCAGTAGTGCAGGTAGACCTGATGGAAATGAATGCCATATGTAATGTATCACATTAGCTTATTTTAAAACCACTCCTGGCTTTAAAAACACACTACAGCACATCCCACTGAACACAGACTGTGTCAGATGACACTGTTACAGACCCACAGCCATTCACCATCTGGAGAAATGACAGCAGGTACAGAAGACAGTCCATCCTGACTGTCATTGAGTTGTTTTAAACTCACAACAAGTTTATTTTGGAGCATCCAAACTACTCAAAGTTGATATAACCAATAAGGATAATATTTATCTTTCTCTATCCCACAGTATGGCAAGTTCCTCGAGTCCTAAACAAGACATTTTCAACCTTTCTTTAATAAGTATTATTTACTCAACAAAAATCTTGGACACATTTCGAAGTACAAGTTACCAAGCCAAATGCAATGCTCACTTGCAGGCCCATGAAAAGACATTTCTGTGTGACAGAAATGCCTTTACGCACTTGGAAAGGCAGCAGCACCACGAGAGGGAGCTTTATTGTGCAGGATTCACTTGCCAAGCTGCTGAACCACATAAGCAGCTTTGCTGGGGAAGAGACCAGCCCCCACCCCCAACTCTCCAGGCCCTCTTCCCTAAAGCTCGTGTCTGGCAATCAGTAAGACTTGCCCTCTCCATCCAGCTCCTCAAAGGAACTGATCTGGATTTCCCTTTTTTAAAAAATGAATTTAAAAAGTTTAAGAAGTTCGGTTTTTAGTGTCTTCCAACAGCCATGCTGGGCATTAAGTATACACAGAAAGCAAGAAAACACCAAATTCCTAAAAAAACCAGGAGTTCTTACTCCACCAGGACTCTTCATCTGAAGTGACTCTGTTGAGTTCTGTTATAAGCCTGCAAGGGACAAACAAAATCCTGTGCCCACCTCAGCCTGTAATTGATATAAACCTGTCATCAAATCTAGGCAATAATGGAGACTGACTTCAAAATTCCAAACTCTTCTATAAACGTGAGGGACAAATCCAGCCATGCAGAAGGCACGCTCTAAGGATCACATTAATATTTCAAGCAGTAATGCAAACTACAAATGGTCAGCAGAATTATTTCTGTGGTATTGTGGATATTCCATATTCCAGCTCCCAACTGAGCTGTTCCAGGGATGTCAGGCTTCAGAGCACTGCATCTCAGCTGGCAAACCTGCACCTCACCCAAACTCACTAATTAGAATTTAACCACTCCCACCCCTATGAATTCAAGCAAACAAGAAATTAGCACTGTCCCTGGTAAGCTGTTCTACAAGTTAGTTGGCTTCAGCTTTTCTTCCTCCCTTATCCTCACGTCCTTTATAACCAAATCCCTTGTCTGCTGGCTGCCAAAGCAGCTATTCCTGAATCTTTCCCGGAAGAAATGTTTCAAGACATTTTTCAATAAACAAATACCTTTTTCCTTCTCTTTACAGAACCAGCTTTCCAGTCCTGCAAATAAAAGGATTTTTTTTTTTCCTTGGGCTTTTTTCTGAAGTCTCTTATATTTTTCAACATCTTTTGAAAACTGCAAGTAGCATTTTACTTGCAGTCTCTCCCGTGTCAGACACAAAAAAAAAGACAGCCCTTTCATTATTTTGCTAGACAGCAGCTCATAGTAAGATCCAAAGGAATATCTTAGCAATTCTTGCCAGAGAAACACATTCATTCAGCAAACTGCAGCAATTCCCCCCTTCCTGGGATGCCCACCCTGTGAGCCTGACCTACATTCTTTGTTCCCACATCTATGATCTTGCCTTGGCAAAGGTGTTCCATGATTGCTGCCTCCGAGAGGAAGGGAGCACACTCAGTGACTCAGGAGGTCCCTTTCAGTCTCCTGGTTTTATGACTACATTAAAAGCACACTTGGAGCTCTCAGATGGCAGAATCCACACAAACCCATTATCAGCCGGCAGTGGGTCAGCCACAAAGCTCCTGTCTAACGGGAACTAATCCCTCTGTGACCCTGTTAAAGGCTAACATTAGTTGGGAACTCCAATCATCAGCTAACCCAGTTTGTGATGAACAGCTCTTCCTTGGTCATTATGAATGGAGGAGATTTTTCCATCAAACCCCCTGAATTCCTCCTTGCCAGTAAGGGACCCTGAGTGCACTAATCCACCTTATGTGCAGAGCTCTCCAAAAAGAAGCCTGGTGGAGTATTTCTTATCTGAGACAAAATTGGGCTCTATGATGTATTGCAGACTAGCAAGGGAGAATAGACACAACCCCAAATCCTTCCCATTTGAGAACCACAGCCAAGGATGAGTGTACAGTGGCAATCACCTCTCTAGATCCCAGTGTTTCTGTGCCAGCTCCGCACCTGGAGAGAAATACAGGCTCAGGTAAGCTGGAGATGATTCTCAAGCATCAGGGCCAGCTGCTCCTTGGGATCCAAAGGCAGAAAGGACAGAACCTACACACAGGGTTTGAACCTGTAAACACAACAGGCAGCTGGGCTCACGCACAGGAGATGCCAGGCTCCCTTCCATGGAGAAACCTGCATGCAAAGAACAGACACAGCACCACGGTACCAGCAGCACTGCAGGTACAGCTGGGGATGGACAGGGTGACGGAATCAGCAAATCCCAGATCTCTGACTCAATTCAGAGCACTGACCAAGACTCTGAAACAGAGCATCCATCAGGACTGGGGCCAGATCCAGACCAAAAGAGCTGCTGCCACCTCCCCTCAAGGCACAGGACAGACCTTTGCTCTATCCCCAGCAGGTTCCTGGAGCGTGTGCAATGGGCACAGACAGCGCACTCTGTTCCTTGGGCTGTCCCATCACAGCCCTTGGAGTGAGCCCATACCCTCTTTAGAGCTGTAACTGGCAGCTTTCAAACCTCGATTGCACTCACAGTGTAACTCAGATTAGGGTAAGACCTGAATATCACAGCCACCCAGAACAGCTATGGACAACTCCAGCAGCCTCAACTGTGAGCAGCTGCAGGGCCTTGGCTGCCCAGGGATTCCCTGCAGCTCCCACCACCCACTGCCCTGGCTCTCCACAACATCCTCCCTTTCCAACTGCTCGGATTCACCATCTCAGCTAAAGCACCTGCTCCCAAGACTCAGACACTCCTAAGGGTGACAGGCTGGAAGACGTCACAAGCCCTTCCTGACTTCTAAAAACACTCAACTTGGACAGAGCATTCTGCCCCAACACATCCCAGACATAACCCAGTCATCTGGGATTGGGAGGAAGCATGTCCTCATGGATCCATGGCATGGTTTGCTTCCATCCACTGGCAGCTTTGGTTTCGATGCTGGGCAAGGGAGCCATGTTTAGTTTTAAACTCCATTTCCAGCTATTAGCTAACTGACTATCTTAAACAAAAAACTACAGAAATTCTACCTATGTTATCCTTGCCCCATATGGAAAGTTCTGGACTAAATTGTTTCATCTTAAATTTTCAATGAGCTAAAGAGTGTATGTTGAAAATCCCTCACTGAAAGAAACTGAGGCGAGGAGAGCAAATTCTCATTGTCTTTTAAGCCCACTCCAATGTTTCAGTGTTTTTGAAGAGCAGAAACCACCCATGGTGACCACAAGCAGCCCTGTGCATTTATTTATTAGTAAAATAAATAATAAACTAAAAAAAAAAATCATTCTTTTGCATATTTTCTTGCTAATTAGAGATCAGTAAATAACCTACTGTGAATTTATCTCATTCCACAACGTGACCCCTGTCAACAAGAACACGACAAGTTCTTAATTTAAAGCCGACATTTCCTAATGACCTTTGGTAGCTGATCTATTTTTCTTCACGTGAATTGATAGCAGGGGAACAGGCACCTCAGCATTAAAATATCTCTTCCCCTCCCAAAACCTCATTCATTCTTGATGCAAAACTCTGAAAAGTGGCAGATCCATCACTTTATATCCTTCATTCTCCCCTTCCCACTGATCCTCTCTCAGTCAGAAATGCCCTGTTTCCTGGCTCACATGAGCCTGGCCCCTGCTCAGCAGGACCAGCAGCTCAGGCTCTGCTCCTCAGGACTGACAGACACAGCAGCACCTCTGGCTTCTCCCACTGAAGCTCACTTACGTGGTGTAATTGAGTTATCTCTGTGTTTACTGTTTGATAAAATCAACTGACTGAGCCTCTGTGTATTACCAAATCTGAGGGATCATCACCAGCAGCTTCCTGTTTCAGACAAAGTATCACAATTCTTTGCATTAATTCCTGGTTTAGTGCTGGTTTGTTTTACAGCTCCAGGACCAGATTGCCAGAACCCTCAGTCAAACTGCTCCAAAACTGAATTGGTTTTTTGTTTTGTGTTTTCTTTTCCTCCATAAAAATGAAAATAAATCAACCAACCAGCTGAATGAGAAGCCTGAACAGACTTTAAGAGACTTAAACAACATTTAAATCAATGTTGCTCCACAAAATATGTCCCTGCAGGAGCAGGTCCAGTTCTCCCCAACTCCCTTTAGGTTTCACCACTCAGGCTCTGCAAAGATTAAATATTTCAAAATTTATTATTTCATGTGTCAAACTTTTCTGATGCTTCTCTGTGCCCTCTCCAGTTGTCAAATCTTTTTCAAATCCTCCAGTGAGTGCAGGATCCTGAATGCAGAATTTTCTACTCTCGTGCTGCCAGAGGTAAAATCCCCCCATTTATCACCGAGGAGCCCCAGAGCTGCATGCACTGGCTGATCCAGAGCTCCCATTCCACCATTACCCTGCTTTTCACAGGCATCCACAGTTATTTTTTTATGCTCCTTCCTCCTCTAAGATGCTCTATGCTCCTTTGTTCCAAAGGTAAACCTTCTCATTGAGTCCTACTCAAGTGATTACTGTTTCATAATATCCATTGTTTATTGGGCAACTGGGATCCCTCTAAAGCAATGAGCCACCACCATCACTCCATTCAGAATCACAGCTTTGGCTCTTCCAGACTTGTAATGAAAATTACATACCCTTGGCTTGAGGTTGGGAGACACCAACAGAAAGGGATCCTTCATTACAAACACTCATTAGTAGTTGAAATCATTTGTGATTTGGTGTATTAATTTTGCACAATAGTAATTCCCATAAATAGAATACTGAACACAATTAATTTCTAGATTTCAGACAACGACAACACAACTGACTTAACCAAATACATAGACTCATAAAACAAACAAACAAACAAAAAAAAAACCCAACTAATTTGACCACAGCAGTGTTCATATAATTGTATTCCATACTATCACCTTCCAAGTTCTTATCCAGGACTGTTCCAGACATTCTTCCACTCTGGAGCTAGAGGGGATCAACTCTTGCACCCACAAAGAACTTAAACCATTAAGGAAATTAATTCTCCTCATTCTCAAGTGCACTGGTATTCCAACATTTACTGAAAACTGACAGTCAATAATTTCGATAACTCCAGAGTCAATTCCTTCAAAATTCCAGTTCTTCTAATACAGACTTTCTAATCTTTAAGTGCTTGGTGCAAATTCCTTGGAAGCCTTAACTGTATTTCTCCATATTCACGTTATTTAGAGCAATGAAATTTAGCCCGGATGTTCTCAATTTTCATGTTTGGCCTTGAGAAAGTTATGATGCTTCTAGTACATTGTATAATCTGTATTTTGAAATGCATTTAGATGGTAAGTAAGGCTTAAGTAATCATTATTTATTATTTCTTCACAGCAGCGAAGCAACAATGCAACGAAGTGAAGGAAGGGTCCATGTCCAAGAAAGGCTTTGGAGCTCCACATGTCACCGTTAACTTTTGAAGCTAAGCTTCACATTTGTTACTGTTTTCTTCCTTTAAAAACTCCATTCTCAAGCAATTCTTCATTTGAGCCTCTAAATGCCCCCACTGATTTGCAGAGCTACCAGAAGCTTCTAGACTATAAGGCCACCACTTGGCATGCCAAGTTTTGGAGTAAACTTAGTTTATTCCAAACTACCAGATACTGTTTAAATGAAGAAATCCTAATAAAAGATGGTTTTGGTTCGTAGGAGAAAATTCAAACTACAAAATGGCACATGATGGACTGCAAGCAAGTTGTACCCCACCCACTTTCCTGCATCCAGCTGCCCCTTCCCCTACAGATCTGCAACAGACTCAATTTTAAATCTCCACTTTATGCAGCTCATTAACCACCAGGAACAACCACCATGCGAGCACTTTGCTGCCAATGGGACTCTCCACTCATGCTCCACACTGCTGACAAAAAAGCCACAGAGAACAGTGCCAGCGAGCTGGTTATTGCTGCACTCTCCACCAGTCACTGCAGCATCTCAGAATCCCCAAACAAGAGCAAAACTCAGTCATTGGTGATGGCTGGAACAAACTGAACTGGAATGAAGGGGAAGAAAACCCCTTTTGAGTGCTCAGCTGGCAACTGCCATGCAGAAATTGCATCTCCTGTTACATTACTGGATGTTCTTTCATCTTGTGAACATGCAGTGATCACCCAGAACCCTCTGTCTTCCACCCAGATGTCTTCTGCCCATCAGTTACCTCGATACCCCCTCACTAAACAGGTCACTGTCCTCCAAAGGTGCCACACAAGGAGCCACCACAGGTGTGGTTTTCTGTGGGCCCACCTGGTTCCCAGCTAATGCCAGCAGAAAGGGACCAGAGAAAGCCCTGCTGCTGGTCCTTCAGAGCCCAGGGAGCTCTCCTGTGCATGCTCCAGTGCTGGGGTATCAAAGCCAGCTCTGGAGCAAGGACTTGTCCATGAGCAAATGGGGAAGCTACAGCTGGCCACCACCAGTCTCACACAACACCATTCCCTACTGCTGCTCACATACAGAAACAGAAATGCATCTGCTGATAACTACACAGCAGAGTTTAAACTAAAATAACGCCAGCCCAACCATCGAATTTTCAATTCCTCTCCCGGCACAGATCCTGACAGCTAATGGTGCTGCCTACCTGCTCCCCGGCACGTAACCAGACTGCGCACGCCGGCAAGAGATTCCCTCAGATGCAGGAAGATTCCAAACCTCAGCCATCACCAAACAAGGCATCCAGCTGGAACACACACACTGCTGTGCAAAGGGTAGTGCAGACTTTGGCTCACAGTATTACAGACCCCTCGATTACACCAAAAAGAACAATAACTGAATATTCACTGCGGCTCCTGATGGCAGGGGGAAGGCCAGGAACTACGTCAACTTAAAGGCTTTTCTGGTCGCTTTGGAAGAGCTCCCTCTATGCTCCAGGCCGCTGAACCAAGCACGCACTTCACAAGTCATCCCAGGCATTATCCAGGGCAGAGAAAGCCATGGGAGCCAGGCTCCACAGAACTACTCGTGCTCAGCCCTCAGCAGCTCCAACTATTTTCATCCTGCTTCTAAATACGTCCAAAGATCTGATCTCACAGCCAGGCAGGCACAACACCTGGTGTAATATCTGGTACAATACCTGCCCCTTCAGGAAGAGAAGATGAGAACGGCTGAAAATGCAGTTGCAATAAGTACTTCAGTCCTTTGGAGGGCTGTTGATTTATAATTGCCAACAGATAACATCCTACAAGCAGCTTTCTGATAAGGTTTTGGCTTTTTACACATGCAGCCAAGAAAGATGGGATTTTCTTAGACGAGATGTTTCTAAAACAAATAAAAAGACATCCCCCTAAAAACAAAAACACCCAAACAAACAACGCCCCCCAAGAAACCCGACCAAACAAAAAAAGCAGTTCTGGTCACAGTTGCTGAAACACTATTGGCAACTTAAAACCCTGAAACATCTACTAATAAATACTACAGAACTTCAGTGGTGACTCAGTAACGAAAACCATCTTACCCCCTTAACTCTGAGCATCTGGCTGCCCTGCGTGAAAAGAAGCCCTGGCACATTCTACCAGGACACAAATTCAAGAGCGATCTTCACACAGCAATGGGGGATTCTTCCTCCAGAGAGCTGAAACCTTCCTTCCTCTCCAGCAAGATTCACATTGTTCACTCTGCTACAAACACTTCTGCAACCTCAGACAGTAACTCAGCAAGTTAGGACTATTTTAATTCAGAAGGCAAAGGATGGACACAACAGGAGTCCCAGCAACAACCAAAACACAAAAGTGAGGAGTGTGTGTTTCTGAACATTATTTCTTTGAAGTCAAAGTCTCCCTCGCAAAACTTCAGTCTAGAGAACTGTTCTGTCAGCTTCTCCCCTTGCTGGAGGAGATGTAAGCTCAATGCCTGTTTAACATCCTAGTTGTTGCCGTCATGTCTTCCCCGGCTGCACCACACCAAGACTCGCACCACGCTCCACTCAGGGGAAGAGCAATTCACTCAAAATAGGGATGATTCCCACATTGTTTAATTAGATTTTTACTTCAAGAAGCCCCTCTCCTTATCAGTGTGGGTGTTCATACCTTTAAACTAACAATTCTGACAACACAGAACTATGTAGATCATCAGAGCATTTCTTAGTAAATCGAGTCGACCAACAAGGGGAAATTAGAATTCATACCCTAATTTTGAGCTTACTACACCATCGGTCGAGATGATGATGATGTAGATGAAGGCTTACTACTTCTTCCCACTGTGGATTGCATTCTAAAATGGTGGCCATGTCTGTCTAGGCTTCAGCTCGCAGAGCCACCAGCCAAACTCACGGCTGCGGAGTTTGGTCTTGTCCAACTTGAGAAACAGTTCCCTGTGCTAAAAGTGCGCCGAGGCCGGGGAGGCGGTGGCGGGGCCGGGGGCGGCGGGGAGCGGCTCCCCCCGGCCCCACACGGCCACAATGCCAACATGGAGGGCAGCACCCCAGCACCTCCTCCGGGGCTCGGTGGGGCCGCTCCGGGCCCGAGGCCCCGGCCAACCCCGGGAGCCGGGGAGAGGCCGGACCCAGCCGGGGCAGCTGCCCCCCCGCCTCCGCTCTCTCCACGGCCGCTCCGGCGACTCCCCCACCGGGAGCTCCGACACTTGGGAGCCACTTCGCGGGGGGAGCGGTCGGTCCCTTCGGCCCCCTCAGCCCCGGCCCGGTGAAACTTCCGAGGGGCGGCGGGGCGGCCCCGCCTGCCCGGGGTCACCTGTGCGGCCGCGGGCCGGGGGGGGCCGGGCCGGGCCCCACACAAAGGCCGCTCCCGGCGGCGCCATGCGGGCACTCACCGGCGGCGGCCGCACCTTGCAGATGCCGGTCTGCTCGGCGATGGGCCGGATCTTGTGGATGAAGGCGAAGGGGTCGGCGAACTCCTCCCAGCTGGGCTCGAAGACGGGGCACTCGGGCGGGGGCAGGAACTCGGCCATGGCCCGGCCGGGGCGGCCGCTCCGCTCCGCGCTCCGAACAATCTCCACAGCCGCCGCGCTCCGTGCGCGTCCGCGGGGGGGCCGGGAAAAGAGTCCGCCCGGCCCGGGCAGGGGAGGGGGCGCGGCTGCCCCGCCCCGCCCGCGCCTTTGTGCGGGGGCGCCGGGGCCGGACCGGGGAGGGCCCGTTGGGGGTGGGGGGGGGGAAGAGGTAGCGGCGGCTCCTCTGGAGCGCGGCCTGGCCCGCGCGGCGCCGATCCCACAGCCGCTACCCGGGCCCCGGCGGACAGCGGGGCCCCGAGAGCGCCGCTCACCGCGGCCACTGGCAGTCCCTCCCGGTGCCCCCCGCCCCGCCGGGCCGCAGCTTCGGCGTCCCCCGCTCTCCGCCGCCTTTGTGCGCGGCCCCTCGCCCCGGGGGCGCTGCGGCCGCTCCCCCCAGCACCGCTGGTTGGGGGAGGCCCCCGGGCCGCGCTCCCCACCCGCCGTGCCCCCCCCGCGCCCCGGGCCGGCCCGTCCCGCCCCCCCGCGCGGGGCCGCCGGCGCTGTGTTTACATGCGCGGAGGGATCCGCACAGCTGACAGCAGACCTCGGCCGGCCCTTCTTTTTTTAAAGAGCCTCTCCGCGCGCCGCCATTGGCTGCGCACGGGTCGCGTCACGCGCGGGGCGGGGCCGTCCGCCTCCGCGCGGCCGCATTGTCTGCGCTCCGGCCGCGGAGCCCCCGCGGCCCCGGCCCGGCCCGGCCCCTTTGTTCCCGGGGAGCCGGGCCATTGTCCTGCCCGCCGGCCCCGGGCACCGCCGCCGTGAGCAGCGTTCCTGTTCCCGAGGGAGCGCGGCGAGGTGCTCTCCCCACGGCCCGGCGGTTACCGGGGCTCCCCCCGCCGGGGGTCCCACACTGGGCGGTCCCTGCCCCAGTACCGGGGCTGGGGGGCGGTGCCGGGCGGGGGAGGGGCGGCCCCGCCGCAGCAGGCGCCGCACGTAGCGCACGTGCGCGGGGGGGCGGCCCCGCTCCCTGCCCCGGACCGGCCCCCCCGCCCCGGCACCGCCCCCGGGCCCGAGGGACCCCCGGCAGGGACCCCCACACCGCCGGAACCGGGGCGTCCGCGGCCCCCGAAGGCACAACCGAGTCACCGGCCCAGAGCGGAGCCAACCCGGGTGCTGTCACATCCGACAATGAAACAAACAATTGCAACTTTTGAGACGCGCACACAATGCTCAGGGTGTCATTAAAAAAAAAAAAAAAAAAAAACAACTTCACTTGCTGGCTTCAAATTTCCACTAAAACTCAGAAAAGCGTCCACTGTTAACTGCAGTAGCTAGAGAAGTAACACGGAGCTCCAGAGCTGGCAGCCGGGGATGCGGGCACCAAGGGCCTCAGTTTACCTCGCTGCACGCTGCCACAGCAGAACGCTCACGGAATCAGCTCCATGGCATGCAGAGGAACACCGGAACACCGGGAGATGGGATCGGGAACACCTTCCCCGGGAGATGGGATCGGGAACACCTTCCCCGGGAGATGGGACCAGGAACACCTTCCCCGGGAGATGGGACCAGGAGGAAGCTGGCAGCTCTCCACGCTGCTGCTCACGATTACAGTAAAACAAAAATTTGTACGAAGTGCTCAGGTCCAGTTTAGGACAAACCTCATTCTCCTCACTTCAAAATGGAAGGAAAACCAGAAAGCGGACGCGGCTTTTGTAAAGCATTTGTGCAAGCGGTGTCAGGGGGAGAGATCCTCCCGTCTGAGCTGTCCCTGCTGGAGCCTCCCTGGGGCACGCAAGGAGCAGGACCCACAGCCCGGGGGCTGCTGAGGGCACAGCCAAGGCACCAGCTCCGAGCCTGGCAGCACAGGCTGCTCTCCATCCCCTCCTGGGCTCAGGGGCTGTGCTGGGCCAGGCCGAGCTCTGAGCCAGCACACGGCCCCAGGCAGCGCAGCACAGCTGAGCTCTGACAGCCACAGACACTGAATCCTGCGGGGACAGGGGGGGCCCAGAGTCACACACTGATGTGGCTGCAGGAGGTGAGGCAGGCTCAGCTTCTGGGAGACCCGGAGGATCCTCAGCCAGCAGGAGCATCTCCAATTTCCAGGAGGCTCCTGCCCTTTCCTTCCCCAAGTTTGACCTACATCTGATAGAAGTCACTGTACCCCTCTCCTTGTACAAAAGCAAGATCAGGTTTAGACAGGGAGCTTCAACCATAGATGTAAAATGCACCGTATCTGTTTGTACTTCCATTTACACCAAGAGACCCTACAATACAAATCACCAAATATATATGTCTGGAGAGAAAACTAAGCTGGTTCATCACCTTCCAACAGCTGGTCTGCAGCACATCCCAAACTGGAGGGGCTCTGGCAGGGAGAACACTACCTTTGAAACTTTGGGCCTGAGTGTCCCTGAGGGGCAGGGGTGTTTGAACAACACTGGATTATGGCGTTTCACAAAATAAATCCATTTCTGCAACAATTCCCTGAGGACTCCTTTCATCAGAGCTAAAGGACCACATTCAGCAGGACTGTTTCTGCTACTTCTGTCACATCTAAAGGCCTCCCATGGGGCTGTGATGAAAAAACACTCAGACACAGGTGTTTTGCTTAGGTAGTTCTGATGGAGGAGAAAAAGCACTTGCGACTAAGATCTGAAGATAAGCAGAGCGGGGAGATCAAGGGATGACCCAGGGATAAAAACCAGGTGCCATGAAGGGAGGGCAAAGTGGCTCAGGGATGGATAAGATGGAGATTTAAGGTAAGCAGGAAGCCCTAGAGGGTCTGTCTGTGTATCCCATCAGGCATCTTACTCGTCTTTCCTGCTAACCTTGCTACCTGCTAACAAAAACACTTCATCACCACAAATGGTACTTTTGCACATTGCCTTCTCTGTATTTTCCCTCTGCTGTGACATCTGCAGTGTTTGTTCTGTTCAGGGGATTAGTGTGGCACAGCACTGTCTGGCTTAGAAACCCAATTCCCCAAGTGTTGAGAGACACAAGCTGCAGGAAGGAAAAAGCTGATTTCCGTCAGCTGGAAAGAGAGTGCAGACATTCCCTCTTCATGGTTCAGTTGACTGCCATTAATTAACACCTTTCATTTAGATGGGCTTTCTCCCAGCCTGTTCCATTTGTGCCCAGTGAGCAGAATTCCCCCATTTGCTGCAGCTCAGTGTTAACCCAGGAGCCATCTAAAGGGGTTGGCCCAAGGTGAGAGTGCCAAGGCTTCCAACTGAAGCCAAGCATTCTTCACTACATCAGGGATTTATTCTTGGCAACCCCTTCATCCTCGCCCAGCTGTGAGCTCCAAACAGAGTATCTGTCCAGAACCACTCACATCCCAGTGTCCCTTTACACGCTGCTGCAGCACAGCTCTCCTCACACACCATCTGACTGCAGGAGTCTCATCAGCCTGGAGGAATATTTAGCACATCCTTTGTGTTTTCTTGGTTGGGCACCATACTGTGAACCTTCCTACCAGTGCAAACTTCCCCTTCATTCTCCTGCACCAGCCATCACCTGCCTGGAACACCTTGTTCACACAGCCTATACTGACTTGTTTGCATTTCTGTATCTAACTCAGACACTGCAAGGAAGATCACAGAATTTCAGACCGGTTTGGGCTGGGAGGGGCTTCAAAGCTCATCTTGTTCCACACTCTGCCATGGGCAGGACACCTTCCACTGTTCTCAGGTTCTCCAAGTCCTGTCCAAGCTGGCCTTGGACATTTCAGGAATGGGGCAGCCACACCTGCTTTAGGCCAGGGCCTCAGCACCCTCATAGGGAGGAATTCCTTCCCAATATTCCATCTAACCCTGCCCTCCGGCAGTGTGAAGCCATTCCCTTGTAAATACAGTCTTTCTTGATCTTTCCTGTAGGTTCCCTTCAAGTGCTGGAAGGCTACAATTAGGTGATCCCAAAGCTTCTCTTCCCCATGCTGAACAATCCCAATTTTCTCAGCCTTTCCTCACAGGAGAGGTGCTCCATCCCTTTGATCAGCTTCATGGCCTCCTCTGAACTCACTCCAGCAGCACCACATCCTTCCTGTGCTGGGGACCCCAGAGAGAGATGCAACTCTTCAGCTGGTGGGTGTCCAATGACAGCAAAGGAGCAGGTTAATCTTTCCCCCTTCTGTCTACCTGCCCTTGCCATTCTAGACCAGCTCTCCTCTTCAGACAAAGGCTGGCTACAGGCCCTCAACTCAACACCTTCCATCCCAGTCTGGGGCTGTTTGGTTTAATTCTGTGTTGTAGCAAGAGCTTCCACTGCAGCCACTTGCTCCAGCACCCACCGAGCTCTGGTGCCACTGGCCTGGCACAACAGGAACACTGAGAAGAGCAGCTTTAGGAAGCACCACACCCTGGACTTCTGAGCAGACAGGTAACTGCTCCTGGGATGCTGGAACAGCCAAGCAAAGAGCTCACAGAGGCTCAGCAATGAACAATACTCAAGGAAACATGGTAACATTCCACTCCAGAATAAGCCAGAAGCAAGCTGGAGGGGATCCTGCCCAGGAGGTGCATTACCAAATGCAGGGACCATCAGCAGCACTCAGGGAGCTGCAATTCCACTGAAGCCAAAGCCCTCATTTCATCAGCACAGTCTGGCCTAATTAAAGCTCTACATGTTTAGAGGAACACAGGGCAGGGAGAGATGTGCTGAGCTTCTCTGCTCTTTAAGAAAATAGGTTCCTGGGAACAAACAGATTTAGTAAGCAGAATCTCTGACAGATCAAACCAAACCAGTTTTCCTGGGCAAACCAACGGCCTGTACAAACCTGCAGCACAGTCCAAGTGTCATCATCAAGGCTAGAGAAGGGCTTTACATCTTCCAGCTGCTCCCAGAGATGGTGATGCACAACAGTCCTTGAGAAACAGGGCTATTAGTGACAAGGCACTGTGATCTTGGGATCCAGGTCAAAATTATGGAGTATTCTGAATACACCAGGCTCTGGACATTTATAGCATAGCTCCCAACTCAAACACTGCACTGAATCTTGCTCTGATGCCAGGCCACACCGCCTGTCTCACACTGTGCCCTGGGTAAGGCTCAGCAGCAGCACTCACATGGGGAATTAGGTACTTTGCTGGCAACTTTTGCTACAACAGAACCATTAGCTTTAATCTAGAGATGTCCTGGTATGTCTCTGCCTTTCCTCCAGAAGCTGCCCCTCTCCATGGCCCTGTCCTTCTCCATCCTGCTGCCTGTGATCCCTTCTGCAGCCTGGGGAAGCCAAAGAGGCCCAGCAGCTCTTAACTCCTCAGGCTGGAGATGTCAGTACAGGAAACCCTGCTGAGGGGCCTGTGGAGGGGGCAGGCAGGAAACCTGAGCCTCGGCTGTGGGCTGGAACAGAGTGGCCGAGGACAGAAGTCCCCCAGCTGCACACAGGTCCAGTGGGGACTGTCAACAGCCAGGTAAGAACAGATGGTGAGCACGTGGAGCCAATATGGAAGCTCCCCTGCAGTTGTGCAACTCCCTTCAGCACTACTTTTATTAATAAAATTCTGCAAGTCCCTTACCCTATCATTAGCTGCTATTAAAGCTGAGTAAAGCCTTACTCCAAATCCTTACCCAGACTACCCTAAGAACAAGGATAAGCAAACCACAGCTGTTGGAAGTGCTGGAGAGGCAGAGCTGAGGTGCTGTTTCACACGCCTCACCTTGCTCTCGGGCAGTCGCTGACTCACACTCAAGCAATTGGGGCCGAACCTTCCTGAGCTTCAGCACCGTGACAGCAGAGTGGGACACAAGCAGGCAGGACATGCAGCAGGTGGGACTCGCATGGTGTGGAGGCTGACAAGGGACCTGGCACCAGTGTAGCACTGACACGCAGTGAGGGTGAGGCTTTGAAGTTCATTGTCTTAAGGCAGGTGCCTAAAATAGGTCAGAGTAACCTCACCCAACCCCCCCTTGCTGTTCTGCACCGACTGTGAGGGGAGCCTGGGGTGACTCCCTCAGCCCCAGGCCTCAATGCCTGAGAAAGTGAAGCCCTGGCAACAACAGAGCAACTTGGGAAACACAATTTGCCACAAAGTATAAAACCACAACGCCTATCTTTTTTTTTTTTTTTTCTTCTTAGAAAAAACACTAACTGAGAGGTGAAAATGCAGCTTCTCTGCCCCAGCCCCTTGGTTGCAGTGAAACAAAATACCATCAGGACTGGTCTCCCAGGAGGATCTGAACTCAGCTGTGGCTTCTGCCAGGGCAAGCAGAAGCAGCATCAAACACCCCCAGAACTCTGTGCACACCGTGCCCTGTGCCAGCCCTCTGTCAGGGTGTGCAACTGCCCTGCGTGTGTGTGCCACCTCAAACAAACCCCTGCCCCTCCCACAATGCCGTGACACCCCGGGGCCTAGGCAAGGAGAGAAGCTGGTTCTGCAGAAAATGTTTAATTAGCAAATCTTGTTCCTAGTCAGGCTTCCTGCCTCTGCTGCAGCTGAAATCCCCCTCGGTTACCCAGACGTGCTCCAGGACTGGCTCTCAGACACACCAGGGTGTCATTAAGGCAGCAAGGACACCTCATTAGCTTGGGCAATGGCACAGGATTCAGGGATCCTTGTACCTGGGTGCCTGCACCTGCATTCCAGAGTGATTTACACTCCCAAACTCTCCCACCAAGCTACTGGCCAAGTTTCAATCAGCAAGTACACACAAAGCCTTCTAAGCATCACCTAAAATAGATTTAAAATACACTAAAAATTTACAGTCCAAGGCTGAACAGACAAGGAGTTGTCTGTTAAAACCCAAGTTAAAACCTGGGTTTTAAACCACTCATTCGCTGATCAAGAGCCATAGAAAAACTGCTCCTAAAAGGGATTTAAAGGTGCAGAAATAGTTGCTGATCACTTGAGTACAATGAGAATGTGCAAGAGCTACATGAACTAAGGCCAAGAAGACATTTCAGTTAATGCTGATGACCAAAGTGACAATGTCAGCAAACCAAAGGTGGCAATAACCCACACGAATTATACCAGGGCAGACTGATACTGAGTATGGGAGATGGCACACACCTTAAAAGGAGCTGGGGAGCCAGCAGGCATTCAAAGGGGAAAAGGTAACATAAAACAACCTGGCAATGGAAAGAATTTAGGAGCTTTACAGTAAAAAATTAGCCTTCTAAATACAGAGATCTGAGGCAGTTTCACAAAGGAACCTTGGCCGTCTTCATACCTGGAACCACACACATCTGAGGAAGATGATGTAGAAAATTTAAGGCCTCTAACAGACATTAGAGCATCCTTCACAAGGAAGTACAAAATTAAACAAGAAATGCTTTTAGTGACCACAAGTACAACAGTAAGGATTGCTCTTGATCTGCCAGCACCTACAATTAGAGGAAAAAAAAAAAAAAAGGGTGTATCAGCACACAGGTGCTTCAGAGAAGTGCCTGCACTGATCAGGTATGAGTGTTTAATACAACCAGTCCAAAGTAAACACAATCTAAAGCAGTGTGGGGTCAAGCTGCCCCCCTCAGCCTCATCAAGCAGATCCAACACATGCAGACACTTACCAGACATCAATAAGCACTTGCAGGCAATGACAGTAACGAAGCCAGTGCACAGATGCTCTAATAGATAAAGCTGGAGCCAAAACACTCTGCTAGGATCTGCAACAGCAGTGAACAAGCAAAGAAACAGGCACAGAATTTGAAAACACAGGGAGGAAGATAAACACTAAACACAGCAACAAGTAAAACAAGAAACAGGAGTACTCTGCTTGGAAGCACCAGTAACTTGCTGGGATGATGAGGGAAGTCAGGGAACAGGAACCCCCAGCTCTGGGTGCCATATGTTCACTGCAAGGCATTAACACCAGACTCAAAAGCATTTGTGGACAATGGCAGAAACTGTTCTATAGCATACTGAGACGTGACTGGGACACTTCCATGCATGCATGGGCTCTGCTTCCACACAAACATGCCACAGAAGTTGTGAAGAAAAAAAGGCAGAGACCATTCTGTCCCACTCAGCAGGGAACAGTGCAGGCTGTGGTTCCACAGCAGCTGTAGCTGAGCCCTGGTACCCCACAGTTCCCTGCTCCCGCACCCAGCTGCTCCTATACTGAATTTGGGGGAGCAAAAAAAAACTGGGTCCTTGCAGGAAGGGATTTTTCTCCAATTTAATACAAAGTTCAGTGCCAAGGGCAGTGTAAGAGTGAAAACGTGATTGCATGGGTGAGACAAGACAGTGATAGCCAGTAGGTAAGATACATATATATATGTTTAGACAGATAGACATGGGATATTTAATATATACACATATTAAAAAAAATTAACTCAGCATACAGCATTGCTGTGGCAATTTGTGCAGAATTGCACAGAATCAACACCAGAACTGCTGGATGACAGCACCAGCCTCAGTGTGGGGTATCACAATCTCTCGAGAACATTGCACACCAGCAGCAGCAACGAAAGGCAGGTTCCTCAACAGGGTTTGGAAATAACTGAAAAGCCACAAAGATCCCCACCCTGAGCAGAACAAGTGAAGTGCAGCTTTTGTAAGTGGTGGTGAGGTAAAAGCATGAAATGCATTTGACAGTAGCAGCCACAGAGCTTTAACAACAGGAAAAGCAACACAAAGATGCTGAAGGTCTTTGCAGCCTTCTTGAAGAACATTGCTTGGAATTCCTCCCTAATTTGAAGCTCTGCAACAAGTCCCTCACAGCAGCCACCTCTAAAACAGGAACTGGAACAATGACAGCCAGTAACCTCAGGAGTTCTTGTGTTGGAGAAAGGACAGGTGAAAACTGCAGGGTAAAAAATCACAGAAACATTGAGACTGGAAAAAATCAGAGTCCAACTATTCCCCCAGCATTGCCACGTTTACCACTAAACCATGTTCCCAAATACCAAATCCACAAGTTTTTTGAAAATTTCCAGGGATGGTGACTCCACCACTACCCTGAGCAGCTGTGCCAGTGCTTGACCACCCTTTTGGGAAGACATTTTCCCTAATATTTAATTTAAATCTCCCAAGTACAACTCGAGGTCATTTCCTCTTGTCCTGTGCCTTGTCCTCTGAGAGCAAAGCCTGACCCATCCTGGCTGCTCCCTCCTGTCAGGAGTTGTGTAGACAGAAGGTCCCCCTGAGCCTCCTTTTCTCCAGGCTGAGCCCCCCCAGCTGCTTGTGAGCCAAGTCTCATTAAGTTTGAGCCATTTTCAACAGAACTCATCCTAATTTAAGCCTCCTGAAGTCAAACACAAGTTCTGGACTTGACAACAACAGGCACTTGGAATTAAGTCAGTTTTCTAAGGTTTCTAACTTCAGAATGGAGAGCAAAAGTCCACTTCTGCCCTTTACCTTCTTTCTCCTAATCCCCTTGATATTGCAAAAGGATGCCAGCACACCTGGCTGAGGCTACGGGTAACTCTAACAGAGGCAGTGCTTGGAAAAGTCAATCTCACCCACCAAACAACAGGCACAGTTTGGGAGTTACAGACTGCCCAAGTACCTCTGTCCCTGACCTGGTGGATGCAGTGTCCCAGCAGCAGAGCTGGCTGCTGTGTAAGGAGCAGAGACAGGTCTGCAGAGACAGCCCAGCAATAGCACCTCACCATTTCAATCCAGAACTATTCAGAGATAAAAGAACTGCAGGAGGAAGCCACAAACAGGCCCTCAGCACAGTGTGATGACAGCTCAACATCACCTATCACCTCCCGAGGGGAGCAGAGCTGAGGGGGCAGAAATGCCTCATGCAACATGTTCGGGGCAGCCCTGACTGGATCCACATGGACACCAGCCTCAAAGACATCTGGAACATCTTTTTCAACTCCTCTCTTAACATCTGATCTCCAGTCCCGATCTTATAAAGTGAATTTTGATGTTCCTGCCTGTGATCAGGACTTGCTTCCCACTTTTTGAAACTCCCAAAGAAAGGCTTAAACCCTTGTTCCTCCCTCAGCTCTGCAGCTGACGTACCAAAATCACAGCTGCACACATTGAGCCAAAATTGAGAGAGCACTCACACACTTACTTGTGTCACACAGAAGCCTGGAATAGTTCTTAAAGCCAAGATGAGCACATCCAGTGGGCTGCAACGCTTCACAGTTTAAAGGGACTCAGATCCACCTCTTTTTTTTTTTTTTTTCCTCATAGAGTATTCGCTTACAACTTCCCAAGCCTCTCTGAATTTCTAATTCACTGTTCAGCATTGGAAAAAAGTAATTCCTAAATGTTTCTGGAATGTTTTCTGGATTTTCAAACTGTATTCACAGCTATTGTTTCCTAGCAAACATTTGAAAAGAAGAATTTAACTTTTTTTTTTTTTTGCCCAACTACTCCAAGCTCCTGACACAGACCAGGGAAAACAAAACAATGCTACAGAAAAAGTGGGAAACCTGCTGCTGAAGGATGGCTGCAAGGCTGAGAAAACAGGGTAGTTAGTACCTCAAGATCTAAAAATATTTTTAAACTCAACATGTTTTATATCACATTAAGCTGGCCATGCAAAGGAAGGTCTGCAGAAAGATGGAGACCAGGGTTTAGCTGACTCAATTCACTGAAAAGCTCCACAGACAGCACCATTCCTCATGTTGACTCTTGCCCCCCCTTTTTTTTTTTTTTTTGTATCCTGGTATTCTCAACATCCTGTCAGCCAACACCTAGAAAACCTTCAGAGCAATGTAATTTTTCCCACTTCATCATGCTTGCATTCCTCTCCCCATTAACAGCCAGTCGAGACTCCACATCTTTAATCTACTTGCCCGACTTTTAGGAGAAATCTGTAGATCAAAGTCTCTGCACAGCCTGGAAGTTACACTGTTAGTCCTCCTTCTAGTTCAGGCCCAGTTAGAGCAAAGGGATTAATCATTATCACCTCCCCAACACACAGAGAAACCCCTACAGCCCTTCCAGGGCGTCCTGCAATATGATGGAAAATTGTTCTTCAGCTCTTTATTGCTGAATTTACTTATAAGCCAAGTCCTTGTTTCTGGAGTTCAAAAGAAAATGCTTTTTTATTTGAAGTAATTCCTTATAAACATGACAAAACAGGCAAGATCAGGAGTCACCTAATTCAGTATCTTTTTCATTACAGAAAGTTCTGTGTTTTCCCAGCCATAGCAGCTCACAGCTCCTACCCAGGACATGGCACCTCCACATTTAGTACCAGACTCATTTTTCTTCCTAAACTTTTATGAGCTATAGAAGAAATGTGACTTCAGAGGTACTTCTGTGAGGGTGGTAAGGCCCTGGCACAGGCTGCCCAGAGAAGTCAGGGCTGCCTCATCCCTGGAAGTGTCCAAGGGCAGGTTGGACAGGGCTTGGAGCACCCTGGGATAGTGACAAGTGCCCTGCCCATGGCAAAGGGTGGAGAGAGAAGAGCTTTCAGGTCCCTTCCAACCCAAACCATTCTGTGCTTAACAAAAACCTGCAAAATAATGGAAATCTGCAGTTGCTACAAAACTTCAGCAAGGCCAGTGAATAAACCCACCCCACTGCACTGAAATAGCTCTGCCCTATAACTAATGACCACTGCAGCTTTGTTCCTGTGCAGTATCTCCTACACACAGCAAACCATGGCCTGGTGCAAAGGCAGGCAGGTTTATGTGGCACAACAGAGGCACTGCAGCCCAGAGGTAACAGGCACAGGGCAGCACAGCAGCAGCTCTTTGCTGTTACAGTGTTCACAGGGACTGGACTGCAAAGCAGAGTCAGTGCAGAACAATGCCAGCCTGGCAAATTGGGGAATTTGCCAGAGTGGAGCAGGATGCTGACAGGAATGACAGCAGGCTGAAAGCCTGGGACAAAACAACCAAAAACTGTGCAAACATGCTCCTGTAAGTGGGCATAAGGTAATGGAATAAGTGAATGGGTGAACATCACCCTTTTGGCAGAATTTTAAGTAGCTAAGGCACAGAAGTTTTTTCTGATATTACTTGAGATCAGTTTATCTGTAGGAAGGAGGTAGAGGCATGTGTAACTGTGGGCTTATGTTACCTCTGCTGCCCAAATGAGATTTTTATCACACAATTCCACTGTGGCGTGCTTACTATAGAAATCAGAAACGTACATAATTATATATATAATATAGATATTAGCGCATTAAAGGGGATTTGGATTGCTTTTTCAGAGAGCAGAGTGGGTGGAAATCAAATTCTGCTGCATTGCATTCTCCTGGAACAGCACCAGAACCAGGCTGGAACAGATCCTACAGATAACACCCGAATTTACAAAAGTTCACAGTGACCGCCACGCCTCCAACTCATCTCCTCCTCCACCTCATGACTCACACAAGTTATTCTGTCAGGTGAGAGCTATTAATTGCCAATCTCAATACTGGAGAAAGCTGTGTCACCACACAGGTAAAGATATATTTAGTTACCACTAGATAATGCCTGCATTTCTGCCAGTGCAAACAGGCACATGACTGTGCAAAGCTCCAGTATAGGCATTTCTTATCAAAGGAAACAACACTTAAAGTACAGAATTGGAAAAAGGCTTCCAAAGTGCAAAGCAAGAAATTTCCTTAAAGTGGCAGCTAACATCAACCTCTGCAAGTTTCAGAAGTTCACACTCTTACACTCAAATTTTAATTCAGTGCAAGTTCTCCTCTACGTTGCAGGAAGTGGATGAACCACACATTTGTTAATTCAACCATAGAGTCAGTAATTAGAACATGTTTAAGGATTTCTGCAGCTCACTGAAGCAAGAGCAGTTTTAGCAGGATTTTCCTGCTGTAATTATCTTGGCTTCATATCTGAGAAAAACCCTATCTTATCTTAGCTCAGCATGCACATGCCTACACAGAGAGCAGCTGCCCACTAGCAAAGGCAACAGGGTTTCTTAATACTGATATGATGAAGTTTCAAGTATGATGTAGGCTGAAAATGTATAATGTGTTTCCAGCATCAGTCCCATGGCTACCAGGTGACAGTATCTCTTGTGAAACCTTCCACCCATCACGTTGCAGATTACATCTTCTCTTAAGTAACATTACATGTTACTTTTAAAAATTAAAAGCAAAATGCTTCTCATCTAATGCCTAGAATGAGACTCCCAGGTTTTCAGAATTCCATATGCACAAGGATCTTACATGGCTGCAGAGAGCCCTCCCCAGCCTCATCCCTGTACAAGCCTGGATAAAACAGACACACCACGAGCCAATTCCCACCGCAGAGGAAGTGGCCTCAATACAAGTAACCCACCAATGCAGTAAAAACCAGACTCTATTAAGCAGGAGAGAGTAGGCCAGGCTTCAATGAAACCAAATTCCTCACAGAAAAGCCAAATGACTGCTAAAAAAATCCCACTAAAGGCCAGTTCAGGAACCCACAACTCCAACACAACTAACTTCCAAAGGAAATCATGCTGCTGTGCTTGTGGCACACAGCACTCTCCATGACCTGCTGGCAAGACAGGAACTTCAGGGTGAAAACCTGACACCTGCATGGCAGCAAGCAGCCCTGTGCACATTTCTCTCTGGGCACTGCCATCCCATTAAAACCTGAATGCTTGCAAACATGGAGTCGTTCTGACTGGAATGAATGTGTCTGTCCCTGGGCCCCACCAAACACATTTGCTTAATCAACCAGTAAGCAGTAAAATATGTTAATCAACAGGATTTCAAATTCATCACAGTTATGTCTACGCTGGAACATAAAGTCAGAAGGAAAAACAAATGAGAAACTCACTGAAACGCTGGCCACACTCAGCTGTGCTGAATGGCAGGAGCTGTGATTGCCACACATCCTGCACAACAGCAGGGCTGACTGTCTGAGACAACCATCGAGGTGATAAAGCACTAAAACTGTTCTCCTCATCTTTGTAAAATTGCTAACTTAGAGCTCCAAGAATTTCAAATCAGATTGACTCAACAAAATGGCTGAAAAAACAAGAGTGATCCAGGACAAGAAGAGCCAAAGCAATTCCTGGTCAGTTCTCACAGACCAGGTTGTTCTGGGACATTTCATCATCAGCAGCAGCAGCCTGTTACTGTAAATTACAGGTGACACTCCCACCTAGAACAAGTCCAACCAAATGGGACCGGGAAAAGGGCCCCACTTTGTGAGGGGATGTCAGATACTGCAACATTACCTGAGCCCTGAAGCTTCCATGCAGGAGGGAGCTCAGGAATCTTACATACTCCAGCTGAGACTGCTGCCAAGCAGGTGTGCACGTCTGCAACTAACAGATTTCAAGGTTTGGCCTGAACCACACTCTGCTAATAAATCAGAAGGAATATGAATAAGCTTGAAATCAGATTGGGAAAATTCTCCAGCCCAAATCTCATCTTGGAGTCAGATTTTGGTATCCTGTAATCACATTCAGTATTCCATCACCATCTTAAGATTTAACTATTCCACCTTCAGCCTTCAGCATTGCTGTGGGGGAGATTCCTCAGTCATCCAGCGCTGCAACAGTGAAGTTATTTGGTTTATGGTTCACTGTGTGCCCAGGCACCCAATCAGTCCATGCAGAAGGTTTCAGGCAGAGGCTGCTCACATCTGAAGATAAACCTGATTAGCCAAATCCTCTCCTGTTCCATCAGCTTACACAGAAGGATGGCAGTATCCATTATCTGAACCCATGGAATAACTACGTCTGCAAAAGACTTGGTTTTAGGGAAAACTAAGGTGTTTAACTGTGGCCAGTTAACCCAGGGATTTTTCTCCAGACAGCATCAGGCCAAGTCTGACTCTAGAGAGCTGCAGACAGGACTCCAGCTCCTTCTGTGGGAGGGCACGGGAGCACGAGGGCACTCACTGCTCGGGTTCTGGCTACAGTGGCAGGTTCACCACGCTATGGAACACCCTTCCTGGGCATATCTCCTCCCCATCCAGGTTACTGGCCCTCACTAAGTCTAAGAACAGGAGACAACTAACCCAAACAGCCTTCAGTTTTGAAGGTCTTGCATCTTTTATGGGTAACACAGTTCCTTTTGCCTCTTGTGACACCAGCTCTAGAGTCTTAGATGAAATACACCTAATACCTCCCAGAAAATCTCCAGATCATTCTAGTCTTGTGTTCTGGGCACTAACAGCTCTTCAGATAGCAATGCCTTAAGGACAAAAACTGACTGAACTAGAGCATATTTATTTTATTCAGGTACCTTCTTCAGAAAAGAACTCCATCTCTTGGACTGCTGATTGCATGTTGTTAATGAGTGTACATAGTGTTTGGACACTACCAAAGTTCTTGATTAAAGAAGTTTATTCCAATCAGTTGACATGATTTACATTGCTACTAAAGAGGCAGTAAAATGGCAAAGACTTGCAATTCACTGTTGGATTTAATATTCTTCACCTTCATCTTCTCCATCCATCGAGTCTGTGCCCACTTCTTCATAATCTTTCTCAAGTGCAGCCAAATCTTCCCGAGCCTCCGAGAACTCCCCCTCCTCCATCCCTTCTCCAACATACCAGTGAACAAAGGCACGTTTGGCATACATCAGGTCAAACTTGTGGTCCAGGCGAGCCCAGGCCTCGGCAATGGCTGTGGTATTGCTCAGCATGCAGACTGCCCGCTGGACTTTGGCCAGGTCTCCCCCAGGAACCACTGTGGGGGGCTGGTAATTGATGCCAACCTACAGGAGACGTGGAAGAGACCGTGAGCTCTTTGTGGTGTTTGACAATGAAAACAATCAAAGTCAGACAACAGGAATCGATTAAAACGTGCCACTCACAAAACATCTCTGCACGAGAACCTAAATCTCCACATCTCAGAACGCAAACCAGGCACGAGCAAATACACTCCACACGCCTAGGACAGCGACCGAGAACTCTAAGAACCCATGCTGGAAAGCCAGACTTGCCTTAAATCCAGTAGGACACCAGTCCACAAACTGGATGGTGCGCTTGGTCTTGATGGCGGCGATGGCGGCGTTGACGTCCTTGGGCACCACGTCGCCGCGGTACAGCATGCAGCACGCCATGTACTTGCCGTGCCGCGGGTCGCACTTCACCATCTGGTTGGAGGGCTCGAAGCAGGCGTTGGTGATCTCGGAGACGGAGAGCTGCTCGTGGTAAGCCTTCTCCGCCGAAATGATCGGCGAGTACGTCACCAGCGGGAAGTGGATGCGAGGGTAAGGCACCAGGTTGGTCTGGAATTCAGTAAGATCCACGTTTAAGGCGCCGTCGAACCTAAGGGAGGCAGTAATGGAAGACACTATCTGGCCAATGAGGCGGTTGAGGTTGGTGTAGGTTGGGCGCTCAATGTCCAGGTTCCTACGGCAAATGTCATAAATGGCCTCATTGTCAACCATGAAGGCACAGTCAGAGTGCTCCAGCGTGGTGTGGGTGGTCAGGATGGAGTTGTAGGGCTCTACAACGGCTGTCGAGACTTGAGGCGCAGGGTAGATGGCGAATTCCAGCTTGGATTTTTTCCCATAGTCAACCGAGAGGCGCTCCATCAGCAGAGAGGTGAAACCGGATCCAGTCCCTCCCCCAAAGCTGTGGAAAATCAGGAAGCCCTGCAAGCCAGTGCACTGATCTGACTGAAAGAGAAAATACAGGTGTTCAAGATATTGTGTGCATTAAGAACCCTCAATCAAGCTCAAGAAAGACAGCTCTGAATTCTGACACATACCAACTGTTCAAGCTTCAGAAACACAGAATTTATCCACCAAGAGTCAAGGGGGTGCCCCATGAAAAACAATATTCTCAGCTGGTTTAAGCCCCCTACATATTGGATGGTGACCACTTCAAATTGCTAGCTTAAAATTCCTTCCACCTCCAATTCTCAGCTGAGGGCATTAACAACGAGCAAGAAAAGCAGGAATATTCAAAGACCTACACACTATCTATCCCTTACAGTTACTTGGTATTCTCTATCTGCACAAAAATGGAGCAATCCCCCCTCCCAGGGCTACTGTTCTAACATTGTATGAGTGCCAAGTGTGTGTCTCCAGTCAGGGAAGTGAGCTGTCACAGGCTATTACAGTGCCAGTCCTATTCACTCTACTCAGAAGACAAAACTAGACAGCCCTGTCCTCACAAAGAGGTGCCACATGATGTTCAGCTCTCAGGATTAACAGGGACTGCCAACAGCTTGTACAAAGAAATTATGACTGTTTCTCAGGTCAAAGTACAGCCTGCTGCAAACTTATCATTGCTTTAATTAGAGACCATGGCAATCAACTGTCGAGAATAATTCCGGTTGTGATCTGCAAAAGGTGAACTTTACACCAGGACTCACTTAGCATTCCATATCAAAGCACCTGGGTTTTGTGCAATGAGAATTCCTACCTTTGTGACCTTTGTGACACAGATTGGGCAATGGACATGCTTAGTAGTCCTAAACAGGGAACCTGAACCTCATAAACTGCCACCTTCACAAGTTTGCCACATGACTGAAGTACTGGGGAGGCTGAAACATCCCAGCTGACTGAGATCTATTCCCTTTCTACTGTTATTAGCATAAAATTAATCCAGAAATCATAATAGCAGGAAATGCAAACAGTAGTCTAAACCACATAAGCACGCACACTTATTTAAACTTCCTTGAAAGAGCCACAGACAGAAACCAATCCTTCTCCAAGAGGAACTAGGCAAATCATAATTTTTGGTTCTGGTTTTCTGAACATGAGACTATATATAAAGTTTTAGGTACCTCATCAGCATCTTAGGCCACTTGAAAGCCATATCTGACAGGAATAATCCAGCCATTCTCAGCTGGCTAAGAATAAAACCAGATGCAGACCAAGTCCATAGATTCTCATATCACAAAGAAATGAAAGCACAGTTTATAGGGCTATGCATTTGATAACTTCATTTACAAATCCTGTAAAACAGATGTCTCAGAGCCTGCAGTACAGGAAAGTCTTACCAGCTTCCTGATACGCTCTAGAACCAGATCAATTATCTCTTTCCCAACTGTGTAGTGACCTCGAGCATAGTTATTTGCAGCATCTTCTTTACCAGATATCAGCTGCTCAGGATGAAAGAGCTGCCGGTATGTCCCATTCCTAACTTCATCTGGGGAGAGACAAGACACATATTAGTATGTAATACATAAATATTTGTAAGTTAATTTTTCTATATAGACCAACTTTTGCAAACTTCTGAGGGTGTCCAGAATAACATACTTAAAACTTTAGAGATAAAAAACAACTATGTATCAGTAGGTGACTTCCTACAGCCTAAATGCTGAATAATTAAGAAAAATTAGGTTATTGCTTAGAAAACTCTTCTATTTTACATCAAAATTTAGAATTTTGACCTGTCAGAGCAATCTAAAACTGGACTATAGCAGCAGAACCATTCTTCCAGTTTTAGACAACTTAAGGCCCATTTTGCAGCTCAGCAGCTGAAATCCTGTTTTTCCCCTTCACTTTCCCAATCCCTCCAGGATGCTTCTACGGGCGGGCAGAGCCAACACTGCTTGCATGTCCCTTTCTCTTCACTGTACTGGCTGCCAAAGGTAGAGAAGGGTTCAAAAGGAAGAGGAGATGCTCTTGGAGAGTTCTGCAATTATCTAAACCCTGAGCTGTAAGCTGCAGCACGCACAGCTGTGTTAAAGCCACCGTGCAGATGCACACACAGCACCCCCCAGCAGTTACACATTTGGAGACTGATTTGGAGCCACTAGTTCCCAGAAATAGGCACTTACACCCAGCAGGCTAAAGCTCTGTCCTACCAGAAAGGTACAAAGACTCTCAGCAGAGATTTGTCTCTGGTTTAGCCCAAGCCACTCTTGAGTTGTGTGCTATTGCAGTATTGCGTCCTTTAATTTAAATCAGGTGGACAGCAGAGAGCTTTATTAACTACAGCTGAAGTTGCCTGTTTGCATGTATTCATTAATCTGAATAAGAAATAGAAACGAAGAGGAGTAAAGTTTAAGATGTAAAAATATAGCTAGCATTCAAACCAGTTTAGGCTGAGCAGCTCCCACTGCAGTCTGCAATCCATTATTCTAAAGTATTTCTAGGACTTCAACAACATAAAAACAATTTGGAAAAGTTTACCATCTCAATATGTCTAAGATTTCCTATAATACCACTCCACATTACAAAGGGACAAGTATGGATAATAAGGGAAAAATACAAAATATATAAAATATACAAAAATATACAAAATCCCAAAATAAAATGGTTCTTTAAACTAGGTAGCTGGGGGTAGCATGAGCCAGAACAGTCCTCAAGAAGTAACAGAACTTGTAGAGTTTAGAGGATCAGTCACTGTACTACAAAAGTGTGCCTGGAACAAAGGACTTAGGTGAGGGGACAGCTAAAACAGCTTGCCCCAGACATACTAGCTGGGGTAGACTGTTAAAGACACTTGTGATGAATTCCCAGATGTCACTGCCCTATTTTTTGGTGGAAAGTTTGATGGTGTTTTACCACCACGTCCACAGAGGTGATGCATATCTACCATCCTGCTGCTTTCTGCAAGGCCAGCACTGATCTGGAAGGACAGAAATCCCTGTGCACACAATCCCCAGCTGCACAGCTGCTGCATGCACAAAGATGGGTTTTTCATAAATTCAGTGCATAGGCACTTGCTGCATGAATGGGGTGGGAGATTCAGGAGCCCTGCCCAGGAAACTGGAGCAGTAATTTGCACATTAGCCATGGAGGAATAACGAAGGGCAGCTATCTCCCAGAAAGGCACATGATGTAACCTTTAACAAAGCCCTAACTTGCCCATCTCCCCACACTACACCTGCATCACCAACAAGCACTGGAACACTTACTACTTTTTTGGCATTTGTTCCAAGACTCACCAGCTCCTCTGCCCTGTTTTGCCACCTGTTCTCCCTCATCTCATTTTTCAGCCGTTCCTGGTTGCTCAGAGCCACCACCTGGCCAGCAGCAGAGGAGACAACAGCCACAGGGCTCAGAAAAGCACAAAGCCAGACCTGGAACAGCTCCTGGGAATATTAGTGTATGGCCAAGGGTGCCTGGGCTCATTTCAAAGTTATAGACCAGCACTCCCACCCTTAGGCAGCCCCACAGCCTTCTGCTACCCTGAGAGGTTCATTCAGCCATGGTTTGGGAACAGAGGAGTAACCTGAGCACATTCACACATTTCCCCAACCCTGCAGAAAGATAAAACACAGCAACTGCATAAGCACAGGCAACACAGACCTCTGCTACAAGAGCCCCAAATCACTACTTGAGGCAAGACAGCTAAAAACCAGCTCCAGAAGAATTACTTCTGGCACATACTGGTGAGAGGAAAACCAGGATTCCTGACACAATGGATAAAGGTTTTGTGAAACCAGCAGCTCACATAGAGCTGACAGTGCATCTACTGCCCCAGGATGGAGGACTGGTCAGTGGCTGATGCATGGGATCACATCTGAACACCCAACAGCCAGTGTTGCCAGAGCTTGGGACAGAACTCATTTTCAGGACTAGACTGTTTCTCTAAGATAAGGCAACAGGAATTTGAAGTGCATGTTCAGAAGTCCCTGAATTTAGGCCGGCTATGGGGACTCATTTCTGCAAGCACTGCTCAGCTTACACAGATTGCTTTGGGAAACCACAGGAATTATTCCTGTGTACAATATGAAATCTTTCCAATGATACATATATTGTGTCTCTCAAAGAGGTTCTACTGACTGCAGCACACACTATGCCACACTGTTCCAAGGGGCTGTAACTGCTCCTTGCACAGCAAAAGCATGAAGCATGTTCATGGGACCCATTTAACCCCACAGCCTGGCAGAAAGTAATGCTGAAATTCCTGACAGCTCCACAGTGCACATTTGCCAGTCTCAATGAACGTAAAGCCAAGTACTTTCCATCACATGGGGAACATTTATGCACTAAAAATTTACAGCCCCAAAGCGTTTTTCAGGACTAGAGGAACAAAACCATGGCAGTGTTCTACAGTGCCTTGCACAGGTCACTGTTACCTATGACTGCAGGTTCAAGGTCCACGAACACGGCCCGGGGCACGTGCTTCCCGGCGCTGGTCTCGCTGAAGAAGGTGTTGAAGGAGTCGTCCCCGCCGCCGATGGTCTTGTCGCTGGGCATGTTCCCATCGGGCTGGATGCCGTGCTCCAGGCAGTACAGCTCCCAGCAGGCATTGCCGATCTGCACGCCCGCCTGCCCCACGTGGACGGAGATGCACTCGCGCTGCGGGGCAGAAACGCATCGCTCAGCACAAACAGCGCGGCCCTTGTTTAGCCAACACTCGGCACACCCGCGGGGACTGCCGGCCCGCAAAGCCATTAGAACATTGGCCTTATTGTCTTGGTGTTGGGGGCATTTGGCACAAAACACAACAGAACACAAAAGCCCCTTTGAGACATCGTCAGCTCCACCCAGAAAAAACCCTTTTGGACATTATCATTTTTACAAGCTCATTCCTCTTTGTTGGTCTTCAATCAGACAGGAAGAGTCTGATCAACTCTTTCAAGTTCTTCAGCCAATTCCTCTCTTCATACCAAACCAAGTATTTAGAAAAGCTGATGATCACATCTCTCACTGGCCTTAGGGGCCAGGACAGCATCACCCAGGCCCCAGCTCCAGGAGCACAGCCAGCAGAGGCAGCAAAATCCCCCCAGGATTTGGAAGCACTTCATCTGATAGACACAAAACCAAAAAAATATTCTCCTGATCCCTTGAGGAAACTTTGTCATTCAGTAGGAAAGGCTTTGCCTAACAAATCCTTTCCCATCCCTCCATAAATACGACCCATTAGGCCTCAAACCACACTGCTGTACACAAGGTACTGAACTCCTCAACACCAGAGAAAACTGCCTCATGAAAGCCATGTAGAAAATAGTTCATGGCAGCAAAATTATCTGTTCCTACCCATTTGTGGATTCCCAAGTTCCATTTGATGTCCAGAGCATATACCCAGTTTCTTTAATATTGCAGCACAGGGCTTCAAAAGGTAAAAGCTAAACATTAACAGAAACATCTCCAAACTCCTGGTCCATCTGTGGCATTTTATATATTCAACATCTAGTTTTGAATGTCAGCTAAGCATGTTGTAGAAGAGCCTACGTAGACTTCAGTTTAATGTGACTGTTATCCAAAATTATGTTCAGACCCTATGACCGGATGGGACAACTTGGTCCCCTGGAATTCCAGGATAAGCAGGAGTACTTTCAGGCTCAAGTACAGGCCAGGCAGAGAATGGACTGAGAGCAGCCCCGGGGAGAAGGACACGGGGGTGTTGGTGGATGAGAAGCTGAACGTGCCCCAGCCACGTGTTCTGGCAGCCCAGAGCCCCCCATGTGCTGGGCTGATCCCCCAGCGTGGGCAGCAGGGCAGGGGGGATTCTGCCCCTGTGCCCTGCTCAGGTGAGAGCCCACCTGCAGAGCTGCCCCAGCCCTGGGGTTCAGCACAGGGAGGGGCTGGAGCTGCTGGAGCCAGGCCAGAGGAGACCACGGAGCTGCTCCAAGGCCTGGAGCCCCTCTGCTCTGCAGCCAGGCTGGGAGAGCTGGGGGTGTTCAGCTTGGAGAAGGATCCAGGGAGACTTTAGAGCCCCTTCCAGTGCCTAAAGGGGTTCCAAGAGAGCTGGAGAGAGACTTTGGACAAACGGAAACAGCCTTAAAATGAAGGAGGATAGGGTTTGATTAGATGTTAGGATGAAATTCTTCCCTGTGAGGGTGCTGAGGCCCTGGCATAGGCTGCCCAGAGAAGCTGTGGCTGCCCTGTTCCTGGAAGTGTTCAAGACCAGGCTGGATGGGGCTTGAAGCAACCTGGTCTAGTGGAAGAGATGAAACTGGATGTTTTCAAGGTCCCTTCCAACGCAAACCATTCTGTGATTCCATGACTTGGAACTGCCTAGTCCACATCCATAGTCAATGGAGAAAAACAGGAACGCAGTCCTTTCAAACTCATGGGGAACCCCATGAAATTAAAATCTGTTTTTGTCAAAAAAACCCCAAACCATCGCCTGTTGTCAAGCACAGCACTGTACAGCTGAACTGTTTTTAGGCTCCCATCGATCCAAGCTGTACATTCAGATGTCCAGCCCACACCCTCTCTGCAAGCAGCCTTACTCAGAGCTGCTGCCACACTTCTCTCCAAAGCCATGACACCACTGCTCTCCAGGCTGAAGCACTGAGCCTGGCCAGTGCTGCCAGGGCAGAGAACACACAGCCAACCTGCACAGCGTGAAAGAGGTGACAGAAAACTGACTGCAGTGCCACAGAGACCAAACCATGGCAACAACTCAGGAAGCATCCCTTCAGGAGAGCAGGACAGCCTGAAACTTTTCTGCAGCAGGAGGAGAACATCACAGACCACCACATCAGCCTGGATCCTCACCTGACTGAGATCCTTCCTACCAGTGACCTTAGCCTTGCCAGAGCAACTCCTGAGCAGCTGGGAAAGGTCACTGAAAGCGTGTGCAAGGACTACACCACACCACAGAGATGGAGGGTGTAAGGAAGAAGGGTATGTGGAGCAGCTGAGGCCATTGACTTGTTTAGCCAGGAGAAGAGGGGAGATTTGATCACAGTCCATAGCTTCCTCATGAGATGAGGCAGAGGGCTCTATGGTGACCAGTGAGAGGACCTGAGAAAAGCTGTGTCAGGAGAGGTTTGCCTGGATATGGGGAAAACATCCTTCCCCCAAAGGGTGATCAGACAATGGAACAGGATCCCCACGGCAGTGGTCACAACCCCAGGGCTGATAGAACTCAACACTGAGGCAAAGAGTGGGATTCTTGGGGGTGTCCTGTGCAGGGCCAGGAGCTCGACTAAATGGCCCTTCCAACTCTGAGTGTACAGCTTGGCAACACTGCCACAGACCAGGTGCTACAGGTGCCACATTACACCATGGCATGTTTACTTGGACAAAATACAAAGTTCAACACCTTGGGCAGTGACTCCCTGCACCAGTACAAACAGCAGTAACTGAGAGGCAGCCCTGCTGTGAGGATCCTGGAGGTTCCCGCAGAAACCAGCCTGAATGTCCCACGGGGCTCTCTTGCCCTCAGCAGGGCAAACCATGTGCCAGGGAACAAAAGGAGACACATGGCCAGCACAGGAGAAGGCTTCTCTCTGCTCTGCACGTGGCTCCAGGTCAGATTCTCAGAGGTTGCTGGAAGGCTCAGGTCTGTGTCAGGAAAAGCCTCCCCACTGGAATGGTGTGGTCCTGAAACAGGTCACTAGAGAGGTGGGAGGGGATCTCCATCCTTGGAGGTTTTCAAAACTTGGCTAGACAAGGCCAGTCACAAAGCTTGTCCTGGTTCTGGTTGAGAGTTCTTTCAACTGCTTTCCTACAACTCTACTACGGACTTTTAAGTAGTATGTGGCTATTCAATGAAACACAAATCTTTGTCAGACACATACAGATTCTCTGCCATTTTGTGCTGCATGTCCTTTTCACAGCACCAAGGATACTAAAGAACAAGGCTCAGATTTTATTCTGAAAGCATCAGCTTCAAGTTGGAATGACAGGCAAGAGAACTGTCACACATTATATCCTAGGGCCTTCACACATCACTGATGAGAGCTTCAGAATAAAGATTAAATGTATAAAGACAGCATTGGTAAATGCTGTATTCAAGCCACTACAGAATCCTCTTATTTACTTAACTAACACTAAATGCTTTCCCCACATTGATATATATTATTTGCAAGCACACTAAGTTTCAGGCAGAATTTCTCCAGCCCAGTCTCTGTCTTCTTTCCCTACAGGTGCTCCAGCTGAAGGGCACTAGCCTGTCCTGTCACTGCCCTTCCAGCAGCTGCAGACTCAGCCCCTTGCTGCACTCACTGCTAGCCTGCAGCCCCCCAGCCCCTCCATGGCTCTGCTGGATCAGGCTCTAGGTCCTCTGCACTCCCCAGCACGGTGCTCAAGGTCCAGCTGCACCTGCATGATGCTGATGGAAAGCCAAGTTTCCTGAGAATGGCTGTGAGAGCTCAGAGCAAACTCATCAGCACACCATACCGAGGAACTTTGTTTCCCTGGACTCCAGGGAACCTGTATCCTTTGCACAGACCAGGGGCTGTATTCATACTCTTGATTTGACAACTGTGACAATAAACAGCCCCCAAGGGAAGGGTAAGAGCAAGGACCTCAACACATCCCATGAATACTCTAACTTACAATAATTTTCAGCTCAACAAGTATTTCCCACACATTCACAAGCCCACAGTAGCAGTCTTACTACATTTCTAACTCCATGTAACCTTCTGACAATCTCTTTTCAGAGATGTAGGAAGACAACACCCCCACGGGGAAGAGCTTGCATGCCCATCCCAGACTCCAGCTGTGCTGCCCAGCTTAGCACCTGAACCCTGTCCTGTGGGACATCCTAGCCCCGTCAGGCCTTTCAGACTACCCTTCAAGGTGACACAATTTACCATGTCATTTTCGCCAGCCAGCCTCACAAAGTCCTCCAGGAACCCTCCCCCATCAGCCCAACCCCGGCGCTCCCACCCACTCACAGCACGGACAGCCCCGGGGCAGGACCGGGGGAGCGGCACCTCGGCAACACCCAGGGCGGCGGGCGGGGCTCCTCCGCCGGCCCTGCGGGTCCCGCACACGGCGCGGAGGTGCCCCAGGTTTATTCGCACCGGGAACCCGGCCGCTCTCCCGCGCTCTGCGGGCAGGGCGCCCCAGGGCCCGCAGGGACAGGCGGTCCCAGGGGCTGACGGTGCCCGGGGCGGAGCTGTAGCCCCAGAGCCGGCCGGACCTGAGGGTCCCGTGGGCCGCCATGTTCTCGACGAGGCCGCCACCATTTTGGGACGAGATGGCGGGAGCGACAGGGCGCGGGACGAGACACGGCTGGGGGCGGCGAGACCCACTGCCCACCACGGCCCGGTGGAGCCGTCCCCTCTGCCATCCCGTCCCCCACCTTCCCGCTGCAGTGCGCGGAGCGGTACCGGGCTACCCCTACCCCACCGGGCCCTCGCCCCACTCACCATGGCTGGGGAGCGCCGGGACAGACGCGCAACGTGTCTGGGCAGCACTGTAACAGCAGTAGCCCTCACCGGGCTCACTTTATATAACTTGGGGGGCGGGCCGCTCGGCTCCCTGCGCTGCGCTCATTGGCCTGGAGTGCGCTCATCTGCGCGCCATTGAATAATAGAAATGCCTGTCACCGCCTTGCGCAAACTATTGGCTGATTCGTAACAAGGGGCGGGGAGGGGGCGGGGTTTAGTCTTCCCGCCAACGAAGGCCGGCACCTCCCTCCTCAGGCTCCGCTTCAGGCTGGGATGGCTCTGTCGGGGTCGGGAGCGCTGCGCCCGGACCCAGGTTCGCTCTGTTCTGGGCTGGGGTCGCTCTGTCCGGAGCCAGTGGCTGAAGCGGAGGGGGCTCAGCACTGTCCACCCCCCGGGTGCTGGCCAAGCGCTCCGAGCTCAGCCTGGGGAGCCCAGAGCCAGCGGCTGCTGTCCTGGGAAGGAGCCCTGAGGGACGGGGCCCGGAGGTGGCCTCCCACCCACGGGTGTCCTGGGTGAGAGCTCTCCCTGTCCCGGCTAGGCGCACTGAGGCCGGGGAAAGCCACCAGTGGAGCACACCTGGGCAAAGCTGGGAGCAAGGCATGGGCTGGGAGACAGCCCCACATCTGCCTGGTGGGCACCCGGAGCCCCCAGTGCTCCAGGCAGGCTCCGGGTGCTGTCTCTGGGCTGAGGGAGTGGGCTGTGGACAAACCCTCCCGGAGGCTGGAGGCAGCTCCACTGCAGTCACCAGGGACAGCAGTGCCTGCGCCAAGTGCCACTGCTGGGATGGAGGGTCACAAAATGGAAAGGACTCAAAGCTAAAGGGCCACATCTGGAGAGCCACATGGATTCTACTGGAATCAGGAGATGTGGTGTTTAAATGCCCCAGTTTAAGTTGGAGATTAAGTGGGAAGCATAAAAACCCTGTGGTATGTCCTAAGGGTTATATTAACAGAAATATTCCTGAGATTGCCAAACTCACTCCCTGGGTAAAAGCAGCTGCTGTGTGTGCAGGTCTGATGTTTGATACCTGGAGTTCCATCCATCCTTCAGGGGCTCAGCACCAGCACTGGTTTCAGGAAATTCCTTCTTCCTGCACTGAGCTGTTTGTGCAGCAGGAGAGGGACATGAAGCAATTTTGAACAATAACAAAGTAGGTTATTTTTCCTGTGTAGATCTCCAGCCCTGCAAAGCAGCCTGGATAAAGATGGTACTTTTAACAGGAGTGTGGTGGAATTGTGCCAGGCTGGACCTGGACATGGAGGGAAGGGATGAACTCCCCTCACTCTGACTGTCCCCCAGGGTAGGGACTGACAGCTGCTGAGGATGCTGCTCCTGCTGTTATCAACCCCCCTGTGATCACTTGAGCCCAAGGCGTGGAATGAAACCTGTGTGGGTGGACCCTGAAAGAAAAGAGGGCCAAAAACACTCCAGAAAGCAAGGATCAGAGGATCAAGAGAGGAAATCAGAGGTGGAAGAAGGGGGAAAACACACAAAGGAGGGAAAGGGAAACTCCCTCCTTCCCAGGGAGGTTTGGAGTCCCCATCCCTGGAAGTGTCCAAGGAAGGACTGGATATGGCACTCAGCCATCTGGGCTGGTTGACAAGTTGGGGGTTGGTCACAGCTTGGACTCAATGATCTTTGAGGTCTTTTCCAACCTCAGTGATTCTGTGAAAAGGACACCAAGGCAGTGATACCACGTTTGGCACCTGGAGCTGAATGTGCCTCAGTTTCCCTCAGTGTGCTCTCCCAGAGCTGCTGCACTAGCAAGAAGTCCCCCAGTCCTACAGAAGCTGCTGCTGCTGCACACCCCAAACCATTCCTTGGGGCCTGAAATGCTTTTGATTTAATTTGACTTAACAGTCACATCAAGTCCAAGGGGCTATCAGGGGTTTCTTGAACACATTTTTTTTCCCTGCTGGAGACCAGTTTTGTGAGCAGCAGCAGTTTGTTTGTTTCCCCAGGATTTCCCTGTGCCTGGTAATGCTATCATGGCCCCAGGCACATGTTTTGGCTGCAACTCCTGTGTTCAGTGAATATGACACCTTCCAAAAATTCTGGACTAGCTGTGTATCTGTGATACAGTCTCTGTGGCTGCACTGTGGGCCTGGGGTTTCTCCAGCAGCTTGGATGAAACTTCTTTGAGTGTACAACTCTGCAGCTCTTGCTTTCTGGTCTTTCTCAGGGGAACTGGATAAATAATGTGTGCACATTCACTTCTATCACTGAATTCCCAAAAATGCAACAGCCTTAACCCTGTGCTTGCCTGCTCCAAGTACCTGGGATGGCCTGAGATTTCCATGCACATTTCCCAGCACTCAGATGGACAAGGGCAGCTTGCTGCCTGCATTTCAGCCAGACCAGCCAGAGGCTGCCACTGCAAAGCCCTGACCTTTGGCTGTTGCAAAGTGCACTGCCAGCTCTGCAGAGGCTGGGAGGGACAGTCCTGACATCAGAACTGTCCTTAGTCTTTGGAGAGGTGGAAGGGGAAGAGAAGCAGGGATGCTGTTCTGTTTTGGGTTTGTTTGGTTTTTTTTTTCTTGTAGCCTGGGAAGGGTATGGCAGGTAGAGAAAACTGTTGCATAAAGCTGAGCTAGCAAGAATGAGGAAAACCAGTACTTTCTGTGCTGTGTGCTGAGACTCTTGTTGGTTTAGCCCCAGCTGTGATCACGTTCTATCCAGACAGGCTCATCTGGCCATGCAAGTCTGGCTGCCATGGGCTGCACTGTCACCAGCCTGCAACTGCAGGAGCAGCCAGCACCCTGTCCTTTCTTGCTGGAATGTATTGATGTAATCTAAATGCATCATGGAAATAATGGAAGGCACCCAGAACGGAACACTCTCTTCACTAGACTGGGTTAAAATCAGAAACCACTGCAGCTCTACCTGTCGCCCTCTTCCTGCCCCATACCCAAGGAACAGAGGATCACACCGGAGCAGGACGGGGTATTCAGCCCGTTTCTGTTTGCTGGGCAATCTGCAGTTCCACAAGCCCTGCCCAGAAAAGGAGGAAATCCCTGGTGTGCCTCAGGGTGCTGTGGGCAGGGCCCTGGGAAGGAGAGGGACCCAGAGGTGCTCCTGGGGATGCACCAGCGAGTGGCAACAGCCCAGTGCACGTGGCTGGGCTGTGGCTGCAGAGAGGGACGTCCTTGCCCTCACACAGACCTGCACCTCTGCCCTGGTTTCAGCCAGGACAGGGTGGATTTTTTCGTAGCAGCCAGGAGGGGCAGAGCCTGGAGCCGTGTGGGTGGGTTCAGGTTGTTATTCCACACCATGCACTTCACCACCAGGGTGGGGAGGGGGAAGTGAGGGACCCTCCCTTCCTGAGGGAGAATGCCATTCCCTTTTGGTGGGGGAAGCACGGTGTGGTTGGGAAGAGTTGTGGGTATAAATAAATAATGCCTTACACCTTTTGTTGTTAATCTTGCTATTACCCGTCCTTTTCTTATCTCATTGCTGTTTCCAGTAAATTGGTCTTATCTCAACACATGCATTTTTTGCACCTCCAATTCTCAACCCCATCCCCAGAGCAGGAAGGTGGAGGGGAAGGGGGGCAATGAGAGGCATCTGGTTTTGGGGAGTCTTGGTGGAGACACTGAATTGGGAAATATAATTTCTAAACCACAACAACCTTCCATCTCATCACACAGACCTGCACATTTTATCTCAAGAGCTGCATTGCAACAAACAGAGCAGCAATTTGGGGAGAATGCTTAATCCATTGACCTCAGGCCAAACCTTGATGGGAGGACATGGATTCTCCATGAAGATTTTGGGAATGTTTGCTGGGTGCCAACATATCTCTTTCATTTAGAGCTGAAAACTATTCAACTAGACAGCACTGAATTCATTCCTGTTCTAAACAGTCCTGATCCAGATGTGCTGGGAATGCTTAAATACAGGAATTACAAGTGCAGAAGGCACAGCCAGAGTGGTTTGTACAGGGGAAGGCCTCCAGGACCCTGAACGTGTGCACTAGGCGTATCTCCAATTATATGATTAAATCCTGTTTATACCTGGTCCTGCCCCCGCAGGGAGTGTCCAATTTAGTGGCAGGATGTGCCTGAGTTGCCAGAGTGGAACCCCAAGGGGCTGGGCTCTGTTTTTGTTTTGTGAGGTTCCTTCTGTGACAGTCGGAGCACTTGCAGCAGTGTCTGCACACAGATTAACATTTCATGAGCAAGTTTAATATCAGCATTCTCTCCCTTGATCACTTGACTTGGTAACCTCACCATGTTATTAGCCTGGCTTCGTGGAGGTAATCCTAAAATAAGAGCCTGGTTTAATGACCTTAAATACATTCTCTGCTTTTAAATCTTAGATTATTTATTCATCCCACTGTTTTAATCCTGCTCCTACCAGCATGGACTTCACTACCTGCCCTATTTTTTTTGTTCTCTGCAAGCCCACATTGCAGAGGCTGCTCCCATCCCTGCTCACTTTGGATATTACTTCAGCCCAGACTCTTTCCATGCTGCTTTCACGCTTTTCCCTTCTGCTCTGCGGTACCAAACCTCCACCTGCCATTTGGCAAAGCTGAAACAGCTTCTCTAGCAAGTACAGTTGTTTTTAATTTAGAATTCAAAGCCCTCCTGAGCAACTCACTGGTTGGGCTGTGGCCTCTCTGTACTGAGGGGCTGTGTCTGTGCTGGATACTGCCCCTGTCTCAAATGATGCCAGACTTTGGTACCTGAACCTGTACCATGCTCAGTTTGTTACCTGGCAGTAAACTCTCCTTAGCCTACACATTTTGTCTTCTCCACACTAACTTTTGGTTTAGACACTGAACATGTATCTTGTCTTGCCCTGCTAGAGGAATTGATCTCTCTTTTAGGGCAACTGATTGGGCTTTTTGGAAGGTGTTTACCTGGAGAAGAGAAGGTTTAGGGAGGTCTTATAGCTCCTTTCAACGCCTAAAGGGGCTCCAGGAGAGCTGGAGAGGGACTTTGGACAAGGGCATGGAGGGACAAGACAAGGGGGAATGGCTTCCCACTGCTAGAGGGCAGGGATAGGTGGGATACTGGGGAGAAATTCCTCCCTGTGAGGGTGGTGAGGCCCTGGCACAGGGTGCCCAGAGGAGCTGTGGCTGCCCCTGGATCCCTGGAAGTGTCCAAGGCCAGGCTGGACAGGGCTTGGAGCAGCCTGGGACAGTGGAAGGTGTCCCTGCCATGGCAGGGGGTGGAACAGGATGAGCTTTAAGGTCCTTTCCCACCCAAACCATTTTGTGATTCAGCAGGGATTGAGCTGATGGGGGCACAGAGCCCCCAGATTGCTGCTGCTGCATAGCTACAGCCCTCATACTTGGGTTCCTTATCAAGGGAGATCTCTCCCTCCAGAGCCTGAAGCTGCTCCTTTCTCCAAGCACCCTTTCTCTTCGGCAGTTGGGTTCTGCTTGCTGAGTCCTGGCCTTTTTTGGTGCCAATCCCTTGGACCTGCCACAGCCTGGCAGAGTGAACCAAGTCCTCCAAGAGAACAGGAAAGCACGAGGCAACAAGTTCTTGAAGCCACGTCCTCATGTTCCAGTGCCAGATATTCCAAATTAACCAGCGATTCTGCAACGAGCTGTGGTCTGGATGTTTGCCATGGAAAGAGCCTGCTGTTCACAGCATTCCAGGCAGCGTGCAGAGCCAGCTGCTTGAGGAAGAGAAGAATACCTGTGCTGACACAGCTTTGCTCATTTTCCCTTGCTCTCAGGGCATCTCTTCCAGCCGGGTTGGAACAATGGCTCAGGGGACTCCCGGCAGCAAGCAGAGGGAGGCTCTGCCTCTGCATGCACAGCGATTACAGCAACTGTCTGCCTTCCCCCAGGGAATTCAGAGCTCCTGGAAGATAAGGAACATGAAAGGGGGAGCAGAAGTCCAGCTGAGCATACACACACTCCCTGCTGCTTCCCGGGGACAAACACATCCAGGAGGGAATCCTCCCAGCGCAGCCTCTCGCCCCAGGGCCGCTTGGATCCCGTCAACACACAAATTATCCTGAAAGACTCGTGAAGGACAGACCCCGCCAGCAGCTCTTCCCTGCCCTGCCACACACAGCCCGGGCTGCTGGAAACACACGGCTCTGGCTCTCTGCTTTGGCCTCCTGGGGCAGCTCCAGCTGCATTTCTGGGCTCCCAAAGCCTGCCCAGGGCTGTCCAGCTCAGCCCAAACGGCTGAGAACGGTGCTGAGGGAAGGACCGTGCCTTTCTCCAGGCAGAAGCTGTGTCTGAGCAGCTGTCTGGGGTTATGGAACCAAAAATGTGTATTCTATTTCATCTGTTAAAAGCAGTTGGGAGATGTTTTTTCTTTCTTTTGTAACTCTGGGGGGAGGGAGGCAGGTGCCTTCTGATAATGGCCCAGCTGTTCACACCAGGTGGGGCAGTGTTTGTTATCTCTGTCACCACCCATCCTCCCTCCAGGGCATATCTGCTGCTAATGGGCCATTAAGGCTCAGCAGTGACAGGACACATTCCATCATCCCAGTGGGAGGAGCCAACCATTCCTACCTGGATAAAAACTGAGACGCAGGAGAACAAGATGTCTGGTTCCACAGGACTCCTAGAGGAAGACTGGACCCTTCTCTCTCAGGTTCATCTCTGCTCCAACAGAACCACATCTGCCACCGCAGGAGGACTCTTTTTGGACTGCTTCAAACACCCTGACCAACAGGGTGTCAGGTTGTATTGTTCCATTTATTTTATTTTATCTTTTTTTCCTCTCTTCTCCTATTTAATTGTATCTCTGACTGGGAGTCTCACTGGTTTTGCTTTCAAACCAGCACACCAGCTCATGTCCTAGGCCCCCAGGGAACAGCCCTGGGATGCTCAAGGGACAGATCCTCCCCCACAGCTGCTCCCACCCCTGCAGCTCTCCCAGAGCTTGGTGTGCAGCACTTCAGCCAAACTGCAGCAACCACTGGGATGGACTGTGCTCAATTAAGTTTCAGGAAAGATGCAAGAAACACTTTTTCCAGAGCTGCTTCCCCCCTCAGAGGGTGGAACTGTTATCTCAGCAACCCTGGAACCTTGCTCACTCTTGCTCAGGGATTGCGTGAAGGGAGCCAAGCACTCGATTTTCACTTTGTGTAAGATTGGGTAATTTTCAGGTGCTGGGACACTCCTGTGAAAACTGGCTTCTCTCCCCCCTCCAGCCCCACAGGTCAGTAACTCTCACCTGGATTGCTGGGCTGCCATCTCCCCCTTCTCTCCCCCCACTGTCACTGAGGGGCCCAGCTGTGCTCATACCAAAGCTGCATCGAGGGACTTGGCTGCCTCACAACTCAGCGCTCAAGTATTTATGCTGAAATGCATAGAAGTGTTGGTTGAAAGAGAACAAAGCTGGCTTTGATAAAAATCCTCATGTTCTCTCTGCATTTTTATGGCCAGTTCCACTCATCTGCTGTGGTTTCCTTTTGTGTCCCCAAGCAGCTTCAAAATGCTTGGTGGATTTTTGGCAAAACACTTGGTAGTTTAGTGTTTCTTTGATTCTGCAGTTTGGCCTGTATTAACCTGACTCTGTGGGAGACAGAGACGCTTTCCCTGCACCAGTTGTCCAAGGACCCTGAAGCTATTTCATCTGAATTGTTTCCTTTCCTCCTACTTGTGTTCCTGCCAGGGAGTGCAATGTCAGAGATGTTAAATGACCTTCAGAAAAATTGGTAACACATTTCAGAAATCCCTGTTTCCCCCAACACTTCCCTGCAGCACTGCCTGTGCTGATGGGGCAGTCCCTGCTCACAACAGAGCTTTAGGGAGTGCAGTAAGGTGAGCTCTGCAGGACAGGGAACACCACAACCACCTCCCTGGCCAAGCTGGCCCTGCTTTCATCAACCACAGCTCTTCTCTGAACTCTGCTGAGCCATTCCCCTCCACGCCTGCAGGCAGCAGGTCCCATAGACACACTGAGCAGGTGTTGCAGTGATCTCACTTTCATCCCTGCTGGGCTCCTCCGTGAGGACCATCTCTGGATGGGGGAGCCCCAGGACAGCAGGAAGCAAACAGCAAAGTTCTGTTGTCACCAGCAAGTCCACATTGTCACCACTGCTCTTCTGGATTCCCTCAGTAAGAGGTGAGGAATCAAGGACAGACCCAGGCACCAAGGCCTTCTGCTGACTTGCAGAGCTTGGGAAAGAGAGAGCCTTGAATCCCAGCCCCTGCTCCATGCATCACTTACCTGATTAAGTGAAATACAATTAATTTAGGGAAGGAGGAGTGTGATTGTGACCTCTGTGCAAGGTATGACGTGTGGCAGCTCCCACAACAGCTCAGCTGATCTCACAGCCTGCAGCTGCCACAAAGGAGGGAAGGCCATCCTGCTATTGCCATGTCACAGGCTGCGGCACCCACACATCCTCTGTGTCAGCCCAGCAGCCATGAAAAGCAGCTTTAGCCTCAGTTATCAAACTGAGCATGCCAAGGGTTCAGCAGCTGCTCAGGTGGGAGGTTTGGGTGGGAATGGGAGCAGAGGTGAAGCTACAGGAGGTGCCAATGTCAGCCAAGCCCAGACTGATTGGGCTGAGCCCAACCCAACACCAGAGCCAGAGAGAAGCAAGGTCTGCTTTTAGCCATCCTAAGCACATTGCTAGCACATAAACACCTGACCCACACGAACCAGGCATGCCTTAAATCCACACCGGGAAGCAATCAGAGAAAATTGTTATTACTTGCTCCCCTGAACCTTGCTGGAGGGATTGACTGGAGAAAGGGAGGCAGGTTTGTTACTGTTCCCTCCCAAGGCGCTGCTACATCTTAACACAAGATGGTCTCAGGAGTCCAATCTATAATGACATTAAACAGAAGAATCTATTTTCAAATTAATTTAAAGTAACCTACACGTGGAAATAAGGGTTTCTGCACTGTCTTGGTGTTGATACAGAAGGATGGGCTCATGACGAGCTTCCCCAGGTCCCACAGTGCTTCCCATGCCTGAGGGTTGTCCACCCTTATTTTCTATGAGTTATTGCAGGCAACTGGAAAACAGTTTTTCAACATGCTGGATAAAAAGCAGTGAAAATGTTTGTGAGTCTATGTGAATTTTTATTAGCTCTCATTGACACAGGAATGGTGCAGCTTCAGCAGATCCCAAACCTGGTGATGTGTCCAGTGGAGCAGCAGCTGCTCTTCCCCCAGGCCATGTCTGCTGACCGGGACACTCCTCCCACAAAGCTCCATTATCAGCACAGTGGAGCTGCCTGAGCTCAAATTCCACACAGTGATGCTGTCTTTGCCCCACTTCCTGCCCACCCCCTGGAATTCTCAGTCACCTCTGGGAATATGAATTAGCCCAGGTGCTGAGAGCTGGGCTACACAGCTGTCCCACCACCTGCCCCAGGTCTCTGCCTGTGCCACCTGCACTGCAGGGATGTTTCTCATGGCCTCTCCAAGCTGCAGGAACTCCAGACCCTACCTGAGGCTGAACAACCCTCAAGACCTCACGGTACAAAAGCTTCTTCCCAAGAATTCCCATCAGACTGTTCGTTTCCTCTTAGCATTTCAAGTCTATGTGATCCTATTTAATATTTAAGAGTCAGCAGACAGCACAGCTGGATCCATGGAGGATTCACTCACCTCCCCTCTCCCCCTGACGAGGAGCAGGAGCTCATAGCACTCCCAGCACCGTGCTGAGGTGGATTCCAGCTGCTGCCACTGGGATGTGAAGGCCTTTGGCCTGAGCTCTGCCACCTCTCCAGGGGTGTTCTACTGACTGGGAAAGCTGCCACCACCCCCCAGCTCCATCCCAGTGCCACCCACTGCTCAGGAATCCACGCGGAGCATTTTTTTGGAGGTTGTTTACTCAGCGTTAGCCAAGCTGATTTCCACAGCCTGCTCTGCACAGTGAAGCTTGTGCAGGGCAGCACATTTAAATAACATGGACTGTAACTGTCACTGGGGGATTACAGGTCAGAACACACATCCCAAGAGACAACAGCCCAAATGAAAGTGTTGGATTAGTGACGTGATCCCATCATTTTGCGATGCCTGGGCAGAGCCCAAGTGAAGCTCTCTTGTCCTTCGAGGCCTCCTTGATGAACCTGCGCAGTCCTTGGGCTTAGGGCTGAGAGACAGGAAGGGCAGGAGGGAAGAAGCAGCTTCCATGACAAATCTGACACATTTAGCAAGGACACAGCACAGGATCTGCCTCCTGCTCCAGCGAGACCCTCAGCCACAGACCTCTGTCTCTGTCCCTCCCCTGGTAAATCTGCCCACAGCAGAGGGTCCTGACAGAGCAGCTCCAGAACAGGCCACACATTAAGGCAGAGTCTCCAAACCTCAGAAGTACAGGTGCCCAAGCGCTGCAGGAAGAGAGATTTGTTTCTGCCCCTCCTGCTGTCAGGATGCCTCTTCTGGGAGACTCCTCCGAGGCTGTGCCTGCCTGACAGAGCCCTGCCAGCAGAATTGTTTCCTTAGAGGGGCAGGGGAAAGGTTCTTCCCACAGCCCTGGGGCAGCACACCTACACCCCACCTGGAGTCTGGTGGCACAAACCAGCCCACCACCCCAGCAGGGTGACAGCCATGCCTTCTCTGCCAAGGGCTCATGAGCAGAGGACAGTGCTGTGTCCCACAGCACCAGGGGCCCCAGGGCACCCCTGGAGAGCTGTTCTGTCACTCACATAGGGGTCAGCAATGGAGAATGGCCACGATTACCAGCAGTGAGAAATGCAGTGAGAACCACGGCTGCTGCAGCCTCCTTCCATTTTTAATTAGCTTTGTGACCAGCTTTTAAAAGGCAGAAACCCAAACTGGTCACAACATCCCAGATTACTCCTACCACCAGGTTTTACAGAAGAGAAATTCCTTCCTGACATCACTGTTTAACACCTAAGTTCTGACATGCCTCAGCACTGTCTATCCAATGATTCAGATCCTTTTCAGGCTGGAATCTCTTCACTCTGGCTGCCTGATGGTCTATGGTCTGGCACATTTTGTTTGCTGCTCTCTCAGCCTATGCTGTCTGCACATCCTACCTGTGTTTTGTTCCCAAGTACTCAGTTAACAGAGCTGCACACGTTAGTTGGAATGCCTTACACTCACTTCAGGTGCCACAGCTCTCACAGAGTACAGCTGCCAGGTGGGATGGGGTTTTGGAGAACATAAATGTTAGAGCTGGGGGCAGCAAACATTCCTTCTGAAAATCAACAGAGGATTCAGCCTTAAACCCTGGAACTGCTCTGGCTGCAGGTCAGACAGTTTCAGCTGCCACGACAACTCAGTGCAGCAGTCCTGACGCCCTGCTGTCCATTTACACGGTGTCACAGGGCCACCAGCACCAGAGACCTCATCCCCTGGAGCAACAGCAGCCACCAGGGAAGGGGCAGAGCAGCCAGACTGGGGCAGATCAGGCTACGTGGCAAAAACGTCAGGGTGAGCTGTCCCTGCAAGGCACAGGGACCCCCCCACCACCACCACTCTTCCCACGTGGGTGCAGGTGAGGAGCTGGCTGTGCCAGGGCTGCAATTCCTGGCGCCGGTCGGCCTGTGGAGCTGGGAAGCGGGGTGGCCAGCTGGGCTGTGGGTCAGTCACAGCGGGGAGCGGTCAAGCTGTGGCCAGCCGGGCCACGGGGCGGGCGGGCCGCGGGCGGTCAGGCTCTGCGGCGAGCAGCAGGAGCCCGCGGGGCTGGCGGGGCTCCCGGCGGCCGGGCCCAGCTCCCAGCCCGGGGCCGGCCTCACTCGTGGGCCACGCGCTCCAGCGCCACGTAGAAGCTGTCCTTGTCGTCGAGGCAGTGCCAGCCGATGGGCCCCGCCTCGCAGTCGGCGCACACCAGGAACTTGACGTTGCCCACGTCGCGGGTGAATCCCACGTTCTCGAAGGAGAACATGTCGCGCACCAGCCAGTGCTCCCGCAGCACGTCCCCGCCGCCTCCCGCCGCCGCCGCCGCCGCCTTCTTCCTCATAGCGGGCAGGAGGAGCTGCGGAGACACGGGGCCGTCACCGCCCGGCCGGCACCGCCCGCCCCTCCCCCGAACCCCCCGGTACCTCACGGCGGGCGAAGGTGGCGGCGCCGGGCAGCAGCACCCGGGAGCCGCAGCGCTGGCACAGCACGGCCCGCAGGTTGCGGCCCTGCGCGCACACGAGCCCGGCCGAGCCCGGCGCGGCCGCAGGAGGAGCGGGCGGGGAGGGAGGAGGCGCCGCCGGCTCCATCTCCGCGCACGGCGCCGCCATGGCCAGGGGCGGGGCCGCCGGCGTGACGTCAGAGGGAAGCGCGCGGATGACGTCATCGATGTAGCCACGCCCCCGCTGTGGTGGCCCCGCCCCGCTTCCCTTGCCCGGCGGTGTCCGGGAGATCCGGGCTGGGAATGGTGATCTGGGAATGCTGCCCTGGGAATGGTGATCTGGGAATGCTACCCTGGGAATGCTGATCTGGGAATGCTGCCCTGGGAATGCTGATCCTCCTGTCCTGGGAATGCTGTCCTGGGAATGCTCCTGCCCTGGGAATGCTGATCCTCCTGTCCTGGGAATGCTGTCCTGGGAATGCTCCTGCCCTGGGAATGCTGATCCTCCTGTCCTGGGAATGCTGCCCTGGGAATGCTCCTGCCCTGGGAATGCTGTCCTGGGAATGCTGCCCCGGGAGGCAGGCTCACAGGCAGCAGTGCTGGGGACAAGGTCCTGGGGCCCAGGTGACTCTGCTGCTCCTCACTGAGCACCTTGGAGGCACCCTGGCTGTGTGCTGGTCTGGGCTGCTGCTAACACCCCCCTGATAGCGTGGAAAAGATGGAAAGAGGCCTTTGGATTGAGCCACTGCTTCTTTGGAGGGTAGGCCAGATCCCAGGAGAGTCCTGATGTGGTGTAAATCCTCCTGCTGCCTCACTCCTGTCTGCTGCCAAGAGCCCTCAGGAGAAGCCAGAAATGGGAACTGATATTCGAGGTACCAAATAAAGGTGTTGGATTTCAGCAGCAACCCAGCTGCTCACCTCAGGCTCCAGCCCTGGGCAATGCTGACACGAGCTGGGGTGTGAGTGCAGCTGGGAGACATCACCCCAGCCTGCTGTGACCTGTGCAGGTGTTTCTAAGGCAGGGGCAGTGTCTGGGGCTCCTGAGCCCTGTCTGGGTGTGTGTGGGGAGCCAGAGCAGGGCTCCAGAGGGCTTGAGGGGGTGTGGAGCCTCCTTTTCTCCAGGCTGAGCTCTCCCAGCTCCCTCAGCCACTCCTGGTGCTCCAGAGCCTTCCCCAGCTCCATTTCCTTCCCTGGACACACTCCAGCCCCTCAGTGTTTCTTTTTGTGAGGATCCCAAGGCTGCCCCAGGGCTGGAGGTGTGACCTCAGCAGTGCCCAGCACAGAGGGACGGTCACCAGTCCTGCTGGTCACAGCATGGCTGCCACAAGCCAGGTGTCACTGGCCTTCCTGGCCACCTGGGCACACCTGGGCTCACGTTCAGCCCCTGATGATTTATTACTGCTGTCAGCTGTAATCACAGTCTTTTCCTCCTCCCTGCTGCCAACGCTCTTCTCCAACAGACCCTGCAAGAAATTCCCTCATTAGGGAGTCCTCCAGGCCTGGCTGGTCTCTGTGCCACAGATCTCCCAGCTGGAGCAGCTGTTTTCTCCTCCTGGGCTGAAGCTGCAGGGCAGAGACACACCTGAGGGTAGCTGCCTGTCTAACACAGGGTTTGCACAAACCCTTCACACAGCAGTCAGACATCTGTCTGGAAGGTAGAGAACGGAAGCTAAACCCATACTGGCTCAGGAAATATTTTATTCTTTATACTTTCATTAAAAAATAAACATAGGAAACAAAACCACAGAACACTTGTGTGATAGAAACAAACGCAGAAGGTCAGAGCATTGGCTGAAAGTGCATAATTAGGTCATGCTACCATGTCCCTGATCCCACCCTGTCCCCAAGCAAGGAGTCAGCAGGAAGCTCAATGAGCAGCACTACATGGAGCCCAGGCACTGTGGGGCCAAGCTGATGGCAGAGGGGAGCCCGTGCTCCCAGGAACGCAGTGAGGCAGGACATGCTGAGCAGGGAGTGCTCCATCAGCTGGGCTGAGCCACTCATGGAGCCTCACCTGGGCTCGTGGGGCAGGCCAGGGAGAGCAAGTCTCACGGGATGTGGAGATATGAGACAGGGGAATAAACAGCTGAGAACAAAGGGTGAAACAGAATCCTGGATGTCACTCCGGAACAGCCCTGGAAGCAGAAAAACCCTTGATAAAAGGAAAACCAACACAATGACCTCGAGTGAAAGGCTGCCTTGGGTGTGCTGGGCTCAGGCCTGTGTGGGGACAAACCTTGGTGACTCACCCAGCAGGACCCTGGTGGGCAGCAGCCACTGTGCCTCGACTCTCCTGGCCTCAGCTCAGGTGACCTCCTCACAGGGCGGGGCACAGGCACGGCCAAGCTCCCAGTGCCACGCATCCTTTGCAGCTGGAGCTGTCAAAGCTTTTTGAGGAAACACGATGTGATGAACCTTTGCTGAGCACCTGATCAAGAGCACAAACACTGCAGACGCTTCTGTGGCAGGCGACGAGCTCCTCCCCTGCCCTCTGCCCCCGCGGCCTCAGGCTCTGTGCCACAGCAGCTGACAGCTTTAACCTGCGACTCCTTTGGGTGCAGCCCTGCCAGGAGCCTGCAGACACAGTGACAGCGCAGCCCCTCACACACATCCCCAGGCTGGCTCTGCGGCCACGCTCGGGGAGCACGCTGGAACATTCAGTACGGACACGATGATTTGAAGCTGGAACACAAGAGCAGCTGGGCTCACCCTCACACACCCACACGGCCCGAGGACCCGCAGGGCCCTGCGGTGGCTGAAGAGGTGACCCAGGGGTATGTACATGTCCTTGGGAGGGCTCACCAGGCTGCCTGAGACCAGGCTGGGGCAACTCTGCTCTGCCCACAGACTGAGCCACAGGAACAGCAGAGAGTGCAGCTTCTCCTGCCCCATTCACCCCCTTCCTCCAGCTTCCCGCAGAGCCCCTGATTTCAAATGACTGCTGAGATCACACAGTTATGCACATGCTCTAGTCACAAGCAGCACAGAAAGCTGCTGTTCTGGTGCCTATTCCCACAGCATCCACAACTCTCAAGAACAGTCACTGCAAATCATTTGGGACTCCTCCTCCAGCCGAGACTTTTTAGAATGTTTTTTCTTAGCGAGTCCCCTGCGGATCACTTCTCCCGAAGGACGCAGACTCCGGCGTCGCAGCGCTGCATCCCCAGGGAGGTGACCACTTCCCAGCTGTCAATGATGGGATCATAGCACTCGATGCTGCTCAGCAGTGAGTTACCATCGTACCTGCCAGGACAGAGAGTGACACATGAAGGACGGTGCTGCAGGAAGAGGCTGCGGCATTCAGAGCTCGTGCTGGGAGGCTGGACAGCTGCACACAGCAGGAACAGCCCCAGGTATAACAGCTACATCAGGCTGACACTGCTGCTGCTCTCCCGCCTGCCTGCCTGTGTAGCCACAGTTCGTGCCTGCAATGTTTTGATTTTCTGAAATTCTTTTCCCAGGGACAATTTCTGTTAACAAGGGATGTGTTACTGTACACTATCCTGTTTTTCTCATTCTTCCCAGAGGAGGGAATTTACTTGATGTCCCTCTAACGTGACCAATGTGGTCCAAGGACTCCACCCTTTGGGTGGGTTCATTGTAAAAAGGTATAAAGGCAACTGTCTTGAGAATAAACACAGAGTCATCTCAGCCTTCTGAAATCACAGAGTCTGTGTCCTTATTTTGTCCTATTGTGACATGCCTGGGGCCCAGACCTTTGTGCTGCCTGTTGTGGTTGGGCACCCATCCTGTGGGTGTCTCCTCTCAGAGAGGAGAGGCCCCGTGGGGGGTGTTGCATTCCTCTGGGGAAATGGATTTTCCCCAGAGACCCCTAAAGCTGTAACCTTTTTAGTTTAACCCTACCTTCCCCTTATCTCTGACCTATGGCTCTGTGCCAACTATCCATCCCGAAACAGAGACCAGATAAAAACCTCTGCTCTTGTTCATTCTCTTTGCCCTGGGATCTCCTTCAAGAATAAAGCCTTGGAACATCCCCCTGAGGTAAGAGCCTCTTTTGAATCTTTTACCCTATCCTTGAAGCATATCCCCCTGTCCTAGGTTCCAATGTAAAATTGTGCCCAAGGTCTGTATTCTATCCCCATGAGCCGTTGGAGCCAAGGTGGGGCAGTGTTTTCCTTATCTTCTGTTAATGAGCCCAATAATACCTTCCCGGAGGAAGTTATCTCTAGTTAATGGGCCATCAAGGACCCACTGCATGACTCACAGGATGAAATCATCCCATTGTGAGATGCTCCGCCCAGGGGGAGGAGCCAAGCATTCCCACCTGGATATAATCCAGGGTTTGAGACATCACAAGCAGCTTTTTATCCACTGGACTCCCAGAGGAGATGAGAGCTACCAAACAGAATCACTGCTTTGACAAGAACATCTCATCTGGTTCCACTGGATTCCTGGAGGAAGACTGGACCCTTCTCTCTCAGGATCATCTCTACTCCAACAGAACCACATCTGCCACTCCAGGAGGACTTACTTTTGGACTGCTTCAAACACCCTGACCAACAGGGTGTCAGGTTGTATTGTTCCATTTATTTTATTTTACCTTTTTTTTCTCTCTGTTCTCCTATTAAATTGTATCTCTGACTGGGAGTCTCACTGGTTTTGCTTTCAAACCAGCACACCCCGCAAAGCTCCCCGGAAACTGAGCCAGCCCAGCAGCCCAGGGGGGGCAGTGCTTCAGGGGGGTGGGCAGCTGTGTCCCCTGGGGTGACCGCAGGAGCCTCACCCGGCGATGGCGTAGAGGCGGCCGCGCAGCACCGTGGCCCCCACGTAGCAGCGGGGCGTGGTCATGCTGGTCACCGTGGTCCAGGAGTCGGTGCGGATGTTGTAGGCCTCCACCGAGGAGAGGTGAGCCGTGCCATCGAAGCCGCCCACCACGTAGATGTGGTCGTTGAGCAGCGCCACGCCGGCCCCTGCCAAGACAAGGTGGCACGGTCACACCTGGAGTGACCCCGGCACCAGGCTGGACAGGTCAGCTCCTCCCTCTTCACAGCACCTTTGTTCTGCTTGGACCTCCCCCAAGAGAGCTGGGAACCTGTCTCCTGCTGTTGTTGTCTCCCATAGGATACATGGAAACATCTCACTCCACTGAACGCTGCTGACTCTGTGGCATGGGGGACCTGGGCAGCACAGCAGCACAAGGTTTACCTGGGCTGACACCTGACCACAGGTGTGTGAGCAGAGCAGCACCAGGCCCGCTCTGCTGGCAGGCAGCTGGCTGGGACTGTCAGCACAGAGACAGGTTCCTCTGGTGTTTCTGACTCCCTGGTGTCACTCAGCTCCTGGCTGGGGCCTGGAGAGTAGCTGCACACTGCTCCATGCAAAGTTGGAGGAGGGATTTCCCTGACATTATTCCTCTGGAAGACAAAATGCAAACTGGTTCCTACACTGTTGCAGAGGCAGAGGTGGCTGGAGCAGCTGCCTGAACAGGTGTTCTCACAGTGAAAGCAGACAATAATATGCTGCTCCAACTGGGAATTTATTAACCCAGCAGCAAATAACCCTTGCTAGCCTTGGTTCCTCCTTGGCAGCCCCTCAGGTACAGCACTGGAGGACACTGTGACATTACCAGGCACTCAGTGGCCTCAAGGGCTCCTGCAGCTGGGAACACAGTCAGCCATGTCAGGCTGTCACCACCAACATGGAACTCTAGCACTAATGAACATTCTGAAGGAAATGAGCCAGCTACCCTGCAGTTCTAAGGCATGGATCTGTTTCTTTACAAACAGGATGTAAGAGACTTTCTGTTCCACTAAATGCATCCTGCCTTTCCCTGTCTGTCCTTGCTGAGAACAGGTGGGAATGGCCAGGCTGGCCCAGTGGGCTCTCCAGGAGCTTTGGCTGAAGAGACCAAACCAAGGCCTGATAAGGGAAATTGGATCCAGCAATGCAATATGGCCAAAGTCTCTGGGAGGTAGCCTCCCTCCCAAATCTGTCCTAAGAGGTGAAAAGAAACAAGGAGGAAATGATCTCTGTGAATAAAGCCAAGATTACTCTTAGTCCTGGTCTTGGAATTCAAAGATCTGCACGTGGATAACTCTTAGAGGGTTTTTTAGGGGCAAAAGAAGTCCTGCAGGGTCCAAGGTCACTGGGATGGACTTAACTGATACCAGGCTGAAGGCTGCAAGTACCTAAGGTGTGAGTAGTTAGGGGTGTTAGTACCAGAGTGGCAGCACAAAAACTTGGGCAAAGAAAGGCCCTTGGGCACACCCACATCACAGAGCCAAGGAAGGAAGCAGGTGAGCCTCACCAGGTTCCTGCTGGCTTGTGGCACCAAGGAGCTCATGCTGCAGCCAAGGCACAGCTACTAAATCCTCCAGCTCCTGTGGGGAGCACAGACCTGGGAAATGCCTGTTATAGAAAGCTTTCCCTTGAACTCTGCTTTTTTGGTCTTGTCCAAACTCAGCCTTCTCTGGTGCCCAAAGCAGACCCACCAGAAAGCCACCTGATCCTCAAGCTTCCTAGGGATTCATGGAGTGATCTCACACCGTGCCTCTGATCTAGAAAAACCTACAATTTTATCCTGTGCTTTATTTGTATGGCCTTCCTGGATGTGGAAAGTGCCCAGCTCCTAAATCAAATCCATTCTTGGCAGATAAACCAGCACTTAACAGGAATATCCCTGTCACAAGAAAATATATTTAAAGATTGGGGTTTAGGTGAATGCCACTGCAGGCACAAGAAAGCTGACATATTTTTGGAACAGAGCCCAGTTTTATGGAGTACCTAGTACTTGTCCCTAACCAGGAACAGTGCACAGGGATCACAGGGAGCAGTGCTGCCCAGGCTGACTGTGAGGGTCAGTTATTGCAAGAAGCAGAGAAAAAGCAATTACAAAAGGGATTTGGAAGAGGGTCTAAGCACTGTAAGCACCAGGAGCCACACAGGTGTGGAGGAACAGAACAACCTCCCCTTGCACACAGGGAGGGCCAGGGCAGCCCATCCCTCCCCCTCGAGGGCAGGCCAGGAGGCCTGAGGCACACAGCAAGAGCAGGAGGTCAACACACCTGGGCACACAGGAGCTACAGGAGCCCCACAGCAACTCCTCTGAGAAATGAAGGAGAGCTTGAACAGAAAGATACTCCAAAAGTAGGATTCAAACTGTATTTTTGTCCTAGATACAACTGCCAGCTTAAAGCTTGGACAGAACACCAGGCAGAGAGACAAGGTGGTGGGGGATAATTCTTGTGTGACTGCACCATTTGTGTAACCCCACTGCTGGGTGACACTGCTCTCTCTGGCAGTGCTGCCCCAGAGCAGGGCTCAGGTGAAGGAGCAGCCTGGCACCTCACCATGTCCTGTGCAGCTGCCAAGTACTGACCCAGTACTGTGGCCAGTTTGTGAGCTCCTCTCCATGCCATGCATTGCTCCTGGCTGTGGATGTCACACAGCATTTCATCTCCCTCCCTGTAACCTATAACCCTGCCACTAATTCCTCTAAAAACACCTTGGTATGGAATGGAGGCATGTGAAAATGAGTTTTTCTCTTGGGAATTCAAGCCAGGAAAATCATCCTCTCCCAAAGCCAACCCACCCACTGGGGCCAGCAAAACACAGCAGCAGTGACTGTTCCCTCAGAGCAGCAGGAGGCACACTGACCTCAGGGCACTGTGGGCTCTCACCTGAGCGCTTGGTGGCCATTGGAGTGACATTTGTCCAGTGTCCAGTGTGGGGGTCATACCTCTCGACAGAATTCAGGATGTTCAGCCCATCGTAGCCCCCTGAAACAAAACACAGGTGATGCTGTTCAAGATTAACAATGACAGGGACTCTGAGGTCAGAAGGCTGAAATGACTCCAATCAATTCTTTATTACCTGGGAATTACTTCCCTTTATGCTGTTTTACAAAGAACCACCCAAGGGGTGGAAGAAAGACAAACTTCTTCAACTGCATTGGTCAAGTCAGAGGGACATCAAGAGAAGTCCCTCCTAGGGAAAGGAATGTGAACAAAGGTTACAGTTAGGAAAACGTGTCTCTTGTTGACAGAACAGTGTTTGGGAAAGAGTTTCAGAGAAACCAAAACATCACAGCACCAACCATGGCTACACACAGGAGCAAACCATGGGGCTGACCTGGGGAGATGTTTTCTGTGCAGGGAGCAGTACCATGCCTGGTGGGCCCCAGGCACAGCGAGGCACTGCCATCAGCACAGCCCAGCCTGGTGGGGCAGAGGATGCTGCAGCCAGCCCAGAGCCAGCTCTGCCCCCACGCTGCACTGGGGAGATGTGGGAGAGCATCACCTCCCCAAACCAGCAAACCAGGCCAGCCCCATGGAGCTGCCTCTGAGCACACTGGTGCAGCCCTGCAGATTGCAGATCTGCAGCTCCCAGGTCTGTGCTGCAGCTGCATAAGGCTGGGAGCTCTCAAGAGCTGTTCCACAAGCTGATACTGAAATCTCAGTGCAGCCCAGCAAAGGAGCAGGGTGCTGCCATCCACCCTGGGGGACAGCATGAGGAAGAGGAATAAATGAGGTTGGTTTATGGCCAGATTCAAGGTTGGGCAAAGCTTGGAGCAACCTGGTCTAGTGGAAAGTGCCCCTGCCCATGGCACGGGACTGGAATGAGATGATGGTCTGTAAGGTCCCTGCCAACCCAAACCATTCAGTGGTTCTATGAAACCAGGGCTATGATCTGTGACTCCCCAGGAACAGGACTGCAACAGATGTGGGTGCAACGCTGGGCCTGCCTTTTCTGGGGCCTAGAAGGTGACCCATAGAACAAGCTTCAGAGTGCTTTGTCCTCTGAAAATCTCACTGTATTGACAGCTGGTGTGGTGCTCTGAAACTGAGTGCTACAGGAAGAAGCTGGAGAACAGACAGCTCAGCATACATTTCTGGAGCACTACAGCCACCAGTACTTTGTGTGGTGCAGGTGCACCCCCTGTCCCTTGGCTACCTGCTTAATCTCTGGGCATTTAGACACTGCCCAGGTCACACAAAGCCTCAGATGGCATTGTTTATCCTCCACACTTCTGCCACCCCTCAAATGCAGTGGTAATTTGCAGTGTGCAGCATTCCCTGCAGTACGTGGCAGCTGCAGTCCAAGCCATTGTGCTGGGAACAGTGAGGTTTACTGACACAGCTGTGAGTGCCCAGTGAGGTTAAACCTCTTCTAACATGGACGTGACAAGGTTGGTGCTGCTCAGGCAGCATGTGAATGGTCACTGGGGTAAAAAGGCAGGCTTTGCACAGCTCCCAGAGGTGCTGAGGGTACCTACCCAGGCAGTAGATGACTCCATTGGCCACCACCAGCCCTGCTCCCTCCCGTGCTGTCTGCATGTCCCCCAGCATGCTCCACTGGTCGATGTTGGGGTCGTAGCGCTCCATGCTGGTGTGCCGGCGGCTCCCATCGAACCCACCCGAAACGTAGATCATGTCTGCAGGGACAGAAGTTGGGACCCAGCCAGTCAGCCACCAGGACTGCACATGGAGCACCAGGGTCCCCACACATGGGGCAAAGGTACAACATGGACTGCAAACCACAGAAAACAGACCGTGGCACACTGGGAGCTCCTCAGCCTGTCTCACAGGCCCTACAAACAAACACAAGTCCCATCTGGCCTTTAAATCTGCTTCTTGCTGATGGATGAAAGAGAACACACACAACCCAGCAATTTTTTCATGCTGCAGGATCACTGAAACACTGCCATGCCCAAACCCAAAACCTGCCCGTGGGGAGCCTCATGTCAGTACCTCCCCAAAGTCCTCACTTCTTCCCTGCAGATGTTCCAGCCACTCCAGTGCTGGATGTCACAGCTGAACTCAGTGTCCTGTGCTCAGTGTTGCCCAACACCGCCACCACCCTCAGAGCTTCCCACTCCATCATCTCTCCCAGAGCCCCTTTCCCTCAGTTCCCGGCTATGTGCTGCAGGAAGGCAGCGGAGGCAGAGCTCCTCTCAGGATATGTGGGCAAGCTTTCCATTTCTGCATCCCGGCGACGAGCAGGCAGAATCCCAGGCTCCCCTCCTCCCCCAGAGCCAACCCACTCTCCACAACAACACCGAGCTCAGGGCATCTCAGGCCGGAGCAGAAGAGGCCGTACCTCCCAGGGTCGTGGCTCCCGCCAGCCCTCGCCGCACGTTCATGGGAGCCACGGAGTACCAGATGCCGTCCTCGTCGGCCGTGTAATCCAGGCACTCCACCGAGCTGAGCCGCGAGCGCCCGTCGTAGCCGCCGATGACGTAGATGCGGTCGTGCAGGGACACGGTGGCCACGTACCGCCGCTTGCGCGTGATGCTCTGCCACAGCAAGGCAACACCGAGGTCAGGGACAGAAATGACCGCTGGGCGCGTGTGCGTTTGCAAGAAATGTTTTATAAGCTTTAGTTTATCAATATAGTGTAGGGTTTTTATATTGTCAGTTTAAGGTAGTTTAAACACCTTGGAAGGGTCTCTTGTTTTAGAACGTATTCTTATCATGGTTTGAGAAGGGTTTCTAGGACAACTAGAGCCTCTGCCTGGAGACTCTTCTTTATTGGTTCCTTCTTGTTTCATCCTTGTGTTATGCATAATTTTCCCTTTGTCCATCACGGAATTCTTATCTTTAAGGTCCAAGAGCTTTGGCCACTGGTTGGCAAGACTCTCCTGAAACCACTCCCAAACCTGTTTTCGATTTGTTAGAATTTAGGTAACTTAGTTGGCATGTAGTGTTTGGATTGTTTTATTGGTTTGTATAATTTGTACCCACCTCCCAATCTGTCCTGTACAAAAACGCCCTGCAGCCCAAGTTTGGGGTCTCTCTGAGGCACTGGACTGAGGCTAGGGAATCCCTTGACCCCCCCCCAAATAAAGCCTCTGCTTCCTGAAAGCCTCTGGAGAGTCCCCTCTTTTACCACAGCCATGACAGTGTGAGCCAACTGCCTGTGAGCCAAGACCCCACGGACGAGTTTTGCTGTAGCGTCTCAGAGCTGCCGGGAGCCCAAGCTGAACACTGAGCTGGGCCAGAACCAGGTACACACTGCAGCAGGCGTGTAAGAAACGAGCTGCAGAGGGGGGTCTGAGGAGAGACTTCTGGAGCCTGGGGTGCTCTTAGGACACATGTTTGTTGGTGGTGGGGGTAGGCAAGCTGAGGGAGCAGCCGGAGGGAGAATCCCAGAGAGAGCGCGCGTCCAAGAGGCCGAGTTTCCTGTGACATTACATTTTATCCTTTTCTATGCTGAATATTCTGGCCAGCACCTGTTGCCACGCTTCGTGCCTGCCATATTTTGGTTTTAGGAAATTCTGTTCCCAGGCACTTTTTCTGGTAAACAAGGTCACATATTGTAAACTACCTTGTTTTGCACATACTTTCCCAGAGGAGGGACTTTGCGTGGTGGTCTCTGGAAGTGACCAATGGTTCCCAAAGGTCCCACCTCCAGGGTGGGCACATCTGTAAAATGCATAAAAGAAGCCCAGAAAATAAACCGGTGGCTCCTCCTTGATGAGGGGTCCACTGCAGCCTTCTGTCCACTCCCTGCCTCCATTTATTGTGTCCCACAGCGACAAGCACCAACCAACCAGTACAGGATACAAAACCTACAGAATCTACTACAGCCTATGAGAACTACTACATTGCTATACTACTCTACATACCAAAAACCTGAAAAACCACCCTTTTTTCCTGCTACTTAGCAGGGCTCAACCCTCTTCTCATCTCTTTGTCTGGGAAGGGGTATTGCTCAATTACCAAGGTCCTGGCCTTGAGCTAGCTTAATCACTATCTTCCTGCATAGCATTCTAGAGCTCAAATCTTGCTTTTAACTCTATCTCTTTTGCAGGTTTTACACTCTTAGAATCTTTCACCAATAAACTATTTCTGCAGGGCCTTGCTGCTTCAACCTCCCCAACAGGCATGGAGAACAACCACGGCTCCTCCACCCTCTTCTGCTGCTCTGGCATCAACGCACATTTTGGAGTTGGCTTTTTGCAAATATCGAGATGAATGTTATGCATATAGTGTAAGAAGGCTGCACTGTATTTCTTTTTATTTGTGGAATTTAAAAAGGTAATGAAGGTGTATTTTCAGATTGTACCAAAGCAGAGATGGGGGTTGTTTTTAACTCCTCAACTAGATAGAAGACAGAAGGGACGTCTGGAATTCCTGAACTAAAGATTTCTGATTAGGAACAATTAAGCCTTTGAGAGTTCTGAATCTTTGGAAGACAGATCACAGAATCACAGAATCACAGAATTTTTAGGTTGGAAGAGACCTTCAAGATCATCAAGTCCAACCCATGCTCTAACACCTCAACTAGACCATGGCACCAAGTGCCACATCCAGTCTTTTCTTAAACACATTTTACAACATACATCTAGACTTCATGGAGTCCCACAGATAACCTGTGTGCTTAGGGGGGTCTTGAAACCAAAATGAATATTTGAATCATGCATTAGCTTATTTAAATATGTAACACCAAGACTTTTAAATACAAAAAAATTTAGAATGGGGTGTGTGTTGCTTTGCACCCTCAGCTGAGAAGCTATCTTCTTTTGTCTCCTTATTGTCTATTTTTATTCTATTTTATTTTCTTTTTATTAAACTTATAAATTAATATAAAAAGGTGAAATGTTGTTTTTCACATGTTCCTTGGGGAAATGGCCCACTGCCCCAGAGCAGGCAGCACTGTGGAATTAAAGGACACAGCCTGAGTGACTGTGCCTGCCTCCCCCTGCCATGCTCTCTTCTTAGGACCACGTCTCTCTGCACTCAAATGTTTTGCACTAAATGTCATTTCTCCTGTGCTGCTGCATAATCTTTGATGCATTTGGGACGTTTTGTTAGCCTCCCACTGGCTCCTGCAGACACTGGGAATGAGAAAAAGTGGGGACTCTGATTTGATGAAGCTTTTAGCCTCCAAAAAAGATCAGAATTTTGGAACACCAGGTGATACTGAGTTAGTCCTGATTGGTGATATTAAAGAAGAGGCAGTTCTCCACACAGATAAAGGTGATTTTCATTTGGGTAGAAATACTCCTCAGTGCAGGAATTTCTCTCTTCCCATTATGCTCCAAAACACTGCAAGCAGTGGGATCACTCAGCAGCCTGAAGACTGCACTGATTACACTGTTCCTATTGACATTCCAATTATCATCACTAACCTTACAGCTTAACACCCCTTCACTAAGAAACATGATAGTTCTCACTCCCACAACCAAGATGTGGGTCTCTGCAGGCTCAGCTGATCAGGTCTATGAAAACAACTCCCTCTCCCTCAGTCACTCTGCAAGCTGAAGTGGTTTCAGCATTCACCATGCAAATCTCTAAAGAATTTCTGTCAGAAAGCCTCAGTAGATTGCACAGGACAGCCCAAGGAGTCTGTTATCCCGCTGGTGCTGCAGGATCAGTGATTGCCCACAACCTGGTCGGCCCAGTGGTGGTCAGAACCAGTCCCTTACCGGCAGGAAACTCCACTCCTGGGTCTTGGGGTCGTATTTCTCCACCACGTCAATGGGGGACTGCTGGCTGCCGAAGCCGCCGATCACGAGCAGCACTTCGTTAGCTCCTGAGGCACAGAGGGACAGCAAAGCCAAGTCAATCCCTTCACAACCAAAGGGTCACCTCAGGGGAACAACCTGAAGAAACTCTGAGCCTTCCCTGGCACAAAGCTGCCTCTAAATCCCTGTTTTTGTCCCGGCTCTGGAGAAGGGACCTAACCTGGCTCAGGCGCTCACACTCTCTTTGTGCTCAGCAAGGAAGAGAAAGAAGAAACTCTTCAGAGCATGTGGCAGACGACTGACTGAGGTGTTAGGAGCTGGCTGCTGGAGGGCTGTTTCTCCTAACATCAGAGGCACTTTGAGAAGACAAGCTGCCTCAGACAGGTGCTGAAGTTCATCCCTTTAGATCTCCTTTTGTATCCTTTCCGCTGTTTTTCCCAAACCTCTCACCAGCCCACAGAATCTGTAGGAGAATGGCTGCTTCCTTGCAGCCTCCTCACAACACAAAGTCTCCTCTTGGTTACAGGTGACATGCAGACCTGATTTAGGGGACTTTGTTCACCATGTAACTGAGAAACAAGTCAGGCTGTCTTGGAAAACTAGTTAAATATTTTCCCAGGAATTGTCTCTTAAACCTTGTGTATTTTCTTTCTAAATTGCTTTCCCTCTACTTTCTTTTCTCTGAGATGAATTCTCTGAATTTTTCTTATTTGCTCCATGACTGTTATTAACAGCTGTGACCTGGAGAGTTGTAAGTTCCCCTCTAATCACTTTCTGGAAGCAGGCTTCTGTCTTAGGTTTAGAACAACTCAGCATCTTGTCGACTCCCTGGCCCCTTTCTGGAACAGGGAGTTTATCACCAGAATTTAGGATTGTCCAGCCTTTCCTTGCACAAGGACTGAACACCAAGCAACAAACATTTAATAAGACTTTGTCTGTCACAAAGCAGAAAAGCTGCCACCTCAGATGAAGAATAATATAAAAATAACCCGGAAGGACTCACAAGACTCCAACATCTTGGAAAGTCTCCTTTCCAGTAAGACAGCTAAAAGTGCAATCACTTCAGTTCCTCCCATGCAAAGTTAATACATGCCTTGATCACAGTTTGTAAGTGACACATTGCTGATATCAGATGGTATGGAATCAATTAAAACAGCTAGGGCTGAATCCAAAGGATGAACCTCAGCAGTAATGTGCAGTTTTAACCTGCACAATTAGACAATAAAACAGTTTTTAATGTCTTTTTTTATCAGGTAAAATATTTCAACTAAGAATAAAATGAAATGCACTTTTCTAAAATCATAGAATCACAGCATGGTTTGTATTGGAAAGGACTTTAATGCTCCTGTCCTTCCACCCCCTGCCACGTTCAGGGACAGTTTGCACTAGCCCAGGTTGCTCCAAGCCCTGTCCAGCCTGGCCTTGGACACTTCCAGGGATGGGGCAGCCACAGCTGCTCTGGGCAGCCTGTGCCAGGGCCTCAGCACCCTCTCAGGGGAGAATTTCTTCCCCTAGACTTCCCCTCTTTCAGTGTGAAACCATTCCCCATTGTCCCTTTGCTGCAGTTTCTGATGAAGAGTCCCTTTCTGGCTTCCTTGTAAGTCCCTTCAGATACTGGAAGGCTGATGCCAGTGACAGGCTAAGCTGAAGTGCAAGTCTTTGAAACTGGCATAGGAATTACCACAAAATGTGCTGAGGCCTGGACTATGCAGGAATAGCACACCAACATTCCCTCCAGGCCAGAAAGTCTGACCAGTGTGTCTCTGACAAACCTAACCTGCCCTCCTCCTTTTGTGGTTAAACTGCTTTCTCTCCCCTAAGAGGCCACAAAGGGATTTTGGGATCTCTCTCCACCACACCTGCAGCAGCAGGAGAACACACAGGGAGGATTCCTTGCAGGAAGAGTGGCCCATGCTGGCACTGATGGCAGTGCCTTGGGAGTGCACCAGGACACAGAGGTCTGACAGAAGAAGCCAGTAAAATACTTTTCCTTCTTCTGTAGGTCATTCCTACATTTATGTTGCTCTCGAGTGCTCACAGCATAAGACAAGCATTTTCTGAACAATTCAGTGACCACGCTTGGTAGGAGTTTACTGAAATAAAGGAGGATATCATCATTTATTTGCCTTAACAGGACAGGGAGGAAAAAAAAAAAAAAGCACTTCTGAAGGGGAAGAGGGACATGTCCATCTCCTTCCTTGCACCTTCCCCTGTTGAATTCTCTGTGGAAACTTGCTGTCACTGTAAGGCAGCTGTCACTCACTTCACAGCTCTGTTTTGGACTCTGATACCTGCCTCTTCAGACAGGAAGAAACTCTTCCCACAGTTCTTGCACAGCTGCATGCTGGGACAAACATATCTGCAGGCATCAGCAACTCAGGAAACTGGTTTTAAGGCCACAGCAGGGGCCTGGGATTAAAGGCAATCTGCTACTCCCCACACTGGCACTAAGCAATCGTGTTCTGTAAAAGAGGCACCTCTGTCCTTTGCTCCAGTCCCCTCTCTGTCCCACTGGATACCATGGGATGGCAAGTTACTGCTGTGAAGAGCATGAACATAATTATGAGGCACTAGACAAGGTGTCTGGCACAACACCTGCCAGTGCCCTGGCCCCTCTCAGGGTCCTTTCCCCTCTGCTCACCCAGACGTGCTCGTGTCCTGGGTCCTTGCATCTGGCTCCGGAGCTCGGGCCGAAGGTGGAATTTCTTGGCTTCATCCACCAGGTCTCTGCACTGCAGGCTGCAGCGTATAAAAGGCTGGGGAGAAACATTAGTCACTGGTACATGCAATGTATTTTAAGAAACCTCAGAAGAACTGTCCTAAAGCCAACTCTTATCAGCTCAGACAGCGTGAAAAGGACTCGTGTGCAGGTCCTGGTGCAGGCGCTGCATGCAGAGAAATGTAAAGGCAACTGAAGGCCAGACTGCAGCTGAGAAGATACAGCTCCATCCTCACAGTCTGGCACTGAAGGCTCCTTAAGGAAAATGGCTGCATTGGAACACTAAGGAAAAGCCACCTCTGCTCCATTTAAGCCAGCAGAAGTATGACTAGGAAGGGGAACTGGCAGTGAAATCCCACTTCATCTGCCCCACATAACTTGTCCTGTACCTGCCATTGGAGAAGAGACGGGGAGCACAGCACAACAAAACTGTTCAGCTGATTTACTGCCCTGCCCACTGTGCACACAGGGCATGGAGTTGTGAAGAGGCAACAGGAGCACTGAGGTCTTCTTGAAGAGTGAGGGGCACCCAAGGACAGCCTCATCTCCTTGCACAATGCTGTGTAATGCCCTTCCCTAGCTGAGGGCTAGACCAACCTCCCATCAGCTCAGCACTCATTCTCCCTTGTGTGTTGGGTGTACAACCTGCTTCAGTAAGTTCAGATTTACCTCTACAGGTTCCTGGTGTCTGTGTGAGGCAGCCACATAGGGCTCCACTCTCCACACTGCCCCAAGCTGAGGATGTGCCACCAGTGTGTGGCACTGCCAGACTGGACAGGTCACCCTGCACATTCACTCTGACAGCTGAGGGCTGTACACACTCTGTCTCAGGCTGGATTTGGAACAGATCTGTTTGTTTTGCTACCAGTCCCTTTTCCATTAGCTTCAATTTCAGTTTGAAGTGGTCCATGACAATCTGACAACATCATTTAGCTCTGGCATAACCTAACACAACAGCCCATTAAGTTCTCCTGATTTAATAACATCCATGATCTATCACATCTGAGATGACTGTTGCTAAACCAGCCTTTTCCTGATGTAGACAGATGTCTGTCATTCACTATTCAGCACTTGTCAGGTGACAAGGGATAGTAGTAACCCTTGAGTACATCCTATCACCATCTAACCTGAAGGCTGGTTTGACCTTCTCTGGGCCCTCCTTTGAAATCTTGCCTAGGGTCAGCATCACTTCCTGCCTGGAATTAATTTTGCACTGAAAAGCTGAGCTGTCTCTCTGCATCGTCCCCATTTTGGGCTGCCTCTGCAGCATCCCAGAACAAAAAGCAGCAGCGTTAGCCACGGCTCTTGGCTGTGTGTTGGTCCTGGAACATACAGCTGCTGTCTGTCTCACTCAGAGGTACTTGCTGGCCATCTGCACCTCAGACACCTTCTGAGGAGCCATGACCTCCCCAGCAATCTTCAGCCTGGGGAAGGGGACCTGCCAGTGCTTAGGAATGAAGGCAGAAAGTATTTGTTGGAGACTGCAACAGATGGCAACAGAAAGGTGCTGGGGGTATCTGCAGGGACAGCTGAGTAATGGCTCTGGAGAGGGCACCCTGTGGCTGCAGAGGGGGATGCTGTGAGGAGCGGGACGCTGTGAGCAGAGGGATGCTGTGAGCAGAGGGATGCTGTGAGGAACGGGATGCTGTGAGGAACGGGATGCTGTGAGGAGCAGGACGCTGTGAGGAGAGGGATGCTGTGAGTGCTGGCACAACAAGCACTGCTCAGCGTGACAGCAGCACTGTGGCTGGGCAGGGACAGCTCCACAGTGTCACCACCAAACAGCAGCAGCAGAGGAAGCGCCCTGAGCAGGGCAGAGGGTGGGCAGGGGCAGGCAGGGAGCGCTGTACCTCGGTGTCGATGACGTCGGTGATGTAGCGGGGGGTGAGCAGCGGCATCCGCACGTACTGCAGCAGCTCCGGCAGCGACGCCTCCCGCTCCTTCTTGGAGTGCTTCACCCAGTTGATCACTGCCTCGAACACGGGCTCCTCCGAGTCCACCTGCAAACAGGAGGCACACCCTGATCACCTGGCAGCGTAACGCTGGAGCTACTGCCATGGAGCACACAATGTCCAGGCTGGTCAGTGCTTCACAGCGAGCAAGGGAGCAGGACACCTCAGCTACGAGTCCCTCAGGGAAATCCCCATAAGCACAGTGAATGCCCTCACTTTCTTCTCATTAAACCTGAATTTGCTTTTGCTCCTGCAGCTGAGATCAACAATGGGCAGTCCAAGTGCCAGAGCAGTGAGTGCTACGGTGCAGGGCAGAGCCTGGAGCTGAGAGCTCCATCCACTGACCACTGGGAACTCACAGGACAGCTCCCTCAATGCTCTGGAGCAGGAGCTGTGATCCTGCAAAATTCAAAGTGTTACCAAAGAGATGATTAGAATCAAAGAGATGATTAGAATCAGGTTTCCTTTGCACAATGAAGTGTCTGGTTTAGGCCTCAGCAGCCCTGTGCCTATTCACTGCCCCTTGGACACTCCAGCCACAGCAGGTACACTTAAGGTATCTTTTTATTTCAATCCACTTTTTAAAAACTACAAAGGATTTCAGAGTGGAGAATCCCAGGGCATGAATGTTACTGTTTATTTCTACTGTTTATTTTATCACTAGTTTATTTCTGTCTCCATTTAGGCACATGCTGGTGCTTACAGCACTTCTGGGGATTACACTGACTAAACCATCCAAATAGGATACTGTTAGAGAACCACAGGTTCTCACCTATGATTACCAAAAGCAAAAGAATTGTGAAAATCTCAATTATATATTACTTAGACTTTCTTTTTGCACATCTATCAGATCATCCAACGTAAAAGGAAATCAGGCATGAATTTATTATCACAAAGTCTGTTAACTGAGACTAAATATGAAGATAAAAGAGGAGCCTGTGATGAAAGGACTGAGCGTTCCCACCAGCCCATGACTGGTCCCCTTTCAAGTCCAGTTTGAAGCTGTCAGGCAGAATGTTTTCAATCAGGGAGCCACAGAGGTTAATTACGTAAGGCATTCTTCTATGCCATTGTTTCATATTTGTTACAGTGTAATTTGGAATGGCCTCTTTCTCTTAGAATTACAGAGAAAAGACAATTAGAGCTCACAAAAGGAGAGCAGACTACTGTATTGTTTCCAATTTCCCCACCTCCTCTTTAAATGCAATAATCCTGTGTTGATTTATTCCCTCCTGAACTGAATGTCCTCAGATATATTTAACAATTTTACTGTTCATTAAATCGTTTATGTTTTCTGATAAAGGATGAGTAACACTAAATGCAGGATCACAGTGAGGACCTGTCATTGCAGCCCAGAGATTTTCTGAGGGTGTTCCCTTAGCATGCTCTTGATTCCACACAGCACCTCTGTGAGAGAGACCTGCTCCTTATTCCAGACTGGTTTGGGTTAGAAGGGACTTTAAAGCCCATCCCATTCCACCCCCTGCCATGGCAGGGACATCTTCCACTAGCCCACGTTACTCCAAACCCCATCCAGCCTGGCCCTGGACACTTCCAGGGATGGGGCAGCCACAGCTTCTCTGGGCAATCTGTGCCAGGGCCTCAGCACCCTCATAGGAAAGGATTTCTTCCCAAAATCAAATCTAAATCTCTCCTCTTTAAAACTGTTGCCCCTTGTCCTATCACTCACTGTCCACGTAAAAAGTCACTCTTCCTCTTTTTTGTAAGCCCCTTTATAAGGTCTCCCTGGAGCTGTCTCTTCTCCAGGCTGAACACCCCCAGCTCTCCCAGCCTGGCTCCAGAGCAGAGGGGGCTCCAGCCCTCAGTGCATCTCCGTGGCCCCCTCTGGACCCTCTCTAACAGATCCACATGTTCTTGTGCTGAGAACCCCAGACCTGGACACAGCACTCCAGGTGAGGTCTCACAAAGACACAGAAGAGGGGGAGAATCCCCTCCCTTGCCACATACTCTTGTCACAGTGCATGCCCAACACACTGCCTGCTGCAAGGTCTGAAGCAGCCCTACCAATCCACAAGGAAATGTCACTTTTCCTGAACAGATCATCCAAGAAGCTTGACTGGGTCATTCTGAAGTTCCTCGTTATTTTCTGCTCCCAGCCCAGAAGCTGCTCTCAGTATCATCACAACCCACTCAGCCCCTCACAGCACAAAACTGCAGCTTGTCAAACACCAAACACACTCAGCCTTCCCCACTGTGGATCCCAGCTGGAGCCGGGTCCTTCACCCCTGTCTCACACACTCCTTATCAAGCAGCCTCATTAGCAAGGGGATGTTGGCGTGGCTGAAGACCACTTTCAAGGAATACATCAACAATTCTCCTCTGGCTACCCCTGTACTGGCTTTTCAGGAATCCCACCAAAGATATCCCATACACTGGTTTGCTTCCAAGCATTCCTGTTCCCCTGAACTCTGAGCAGTGATTGCTTCAAGCCTTCCAACTGCAGTGAACATCAGGTCTCACCAAAATCCACCTCAATAAATAATCAAGCTCTCTTCTCATTACCAGGGAATGTTCAACTTATCCACAGAAAAGTTGGAAAAATGTATTTGACATGTTCCAGTCACATAGCACACCCTCCAGAAGCTCACCTCCAGGAACTTAATCTCCCTGTAAGCCCCTGCAGAGTCAGACCACCCTGCACCATCCCAGGATTCCTTGTGCTGCTGATCAGCAGGCAAACAGAAGTTAAAGCTTGGGGCTATTTCTGAAATGTAGGCATTGAGACACCTTACCTTCTCCAGAGAAAGGAGGGAATGAAGGGCCAACAACTCTGCAAAGGGAACTAACTCACTGTGATTCACTTGCAAGGAACACTTGTGTGACAGCAAATTCTTACAGAGAAGCTATGTGGTACTGATGAAATTACAAACTAGCAAAAATAAAAACAGACACCTCTTGAAAATTAAATTTCAAATTCAGGAACTGTGTGAGGAGTCCACCCCAGGAGTATGGACTAATTACTGAGTGGTTTCAATGTTTTATTTCAATGCTTTGCACATTAATGGTACTTTTCAGGTTTTACCTGAATTTCATCACACTTGATGAGCTTTTCAACCTCTTCTTGATTTAAGAGGATAAACTCTTCATGCTGAACCACCTCTGGAAAATGTTTCTGGCTGAAGACCTCTGCAGCTTGCATTAGATCCACACAATTGTGTGTCTCAGCAAAATCCCGAATGCCCAAACAATTTGATGGATCCAGCTGGCTTTCTAGAAACTCACAGCAAGCTTGTTTCACACCTACGGAAAATTGGAGGGGTGAATGAGCACTGCACGCTTACTATCAATCCACTGCTTTGGCAAGGCCTTCAAAAAAGAAAGGTCTAAGCAATAATGAAAATCCAATTCAAATAACAAGTAAAAGCACTGCAGAAACACACACACATGCATGTATGTATTGCTTTGGAGACTGTGAACACACTTGGAGCAGCCAGACCATGTGTTTGGGCTGGTTTGAGCTCCAGCTGTTTTATTCCAGGAAAAAATGACACCAATCTGATACTAGGAAGACTCCAATGTGAGTTGTACTCAGCTTCATGGATTATAAATCACCAATGTGTCTGCTAGTGGATGTGGCACCAGATTTCTATGTCTATGATAACTTTTGGGGAAGTTGTCTGGGATTTGGGATAACTGTCCAGGATAGCTCCATAGGTGCACGTGCAATGACAACAAGCAGTCTGTTACTGACCCAGACATACTGTTATGGCAGGTCAAATGACATCTGGGATTGCTTATTATAATAATGTAGCTGAGCTGTAACATTTATGTGCTGCACAGCTCCCAATTCCTCTTGGGAATACTCCTGCAGAAGTACAGTAGCTCAAAGAATGGAACCTGTTTTACCATCTTGTTTTGCACCCAAATCTGTTCCTCTACCAATGAGACCACAGTGCACAAGAAAAGAGAAGTTTGACACAACTACTTACAAATATCATTCCTCCCCCAATCTCTCTTCCATGCACAGAGGGTCAAACAAACCAAATCTCTAAACAGCAGCAATGATGCAATTTGTGCTAATCCTTGAATTACCTTTCAGCTGAAGCAGACATGCTGCTGGCAGCAGTTCTTGGACATTTTCTACTGTCACATGCACAGTTTCTGTATATACAAAGTCCAGCAGGATTTCCATGGTGGAGGCTGTCAGGCCCTGGATATCCACACAGGGTTTATCTTTCTCTGAGAGCTGTAAATTAAAAGGGAGACACAGCTTTATTTTTCATTAATGTGATCAGAAAGCCTACAACATTCAGCAGGTTTGAAAATAAGATCTGTCAGAGGTTTCAACAGAGATTTGTCATTTTTATTCTGGTGCTCACTAAAAGGATATAGGGAAGGAGGGAATTTCCCTACAGGATTCACTTCCAGAATAAGAGACAAAGTTGTTTATGGATCAAAAGGACATTCACACTGCACAGTAAAACCTGTGAGCTGAGTCAGCAGAGATTACACGTGTCACCTGTGCAAGACAACTAAACTCTCTCCTCCATGCAGTACTCCAAGCTTTACTCCAAGGGAATTCCCCCCTGAGCTGGATGTGTGTGACACCTGCAGTTCACATGGAGTCCCCACCTAACTGTTGGCCCAAAGCAGGTTCTTTCACCCATGTAAAGAGGCCAATCCACATCCAGAGTTCAGGTATTTGATTCACTTCAGTTCAGCACAGAAAGGGAGGCTGGGGGCCAATCCCCAAAGCCAGCACATGACTGGCAAAACTGTTTACTATTTATACATTTTAGCAAACAAAGGCATTAACATTCATTGGTTACAAGCTACTGAGTTCTCTTATTGATTAGCCTTCTATTTTCTATTGGTTAAGGATTTCCTTGCTTCTTACACTAATTAGATCCATGCTCAGACTTCCTCTGGGTCAGGGGACTTCTGGAGTCGGTGCCTGTGAGTCAGTGGTCAGGACATGCCCCTGCTGGAATTACCTTCTATGCATTCAGAGCTGAGCTCAGCACACCTGCTGAGCTGGCTTTATCAATTTCTTCTTTATTTTGGGAGTATTGCCAAGTGTCTCTGTGGCCCAGAAATTTGGCATCTCTGTGCCCCCTATCAGTAGGACATCCCTCTGCCTGAGCAGCTTTGGTAACTTCCCCCTGGGCATGTCCAGCCCTAAACCTGAACAAGTCAATTCTTGTGCTGACAAGTAATTTTCCTTTCCAACACCTGGACATCTTCACCACTCTACTCTAAAACCAAACCAAAGAAAAAAGCTTTCTCAACTTGTCTGTTTACTGATTCATTCTTCAAGCTTATGGTGAACTTCATTCCTAAAATGAAATGAAGTAAAATTACAGTTTGTGCAGTGATGGCACTTACACAACCCAGACTTTGTTTCCTGACTGTTTTATCACCTCTACGATTAATTCTAGAATAATTATTTTTTCCAAGGAACATTATCCTCTCAATGGTCAGTCTTTGGGAACAGCAAATGCTGTGAATCCATCAAATTTGCACAAAACAGATTATATTTCTGTTTTTTTTCACAAAGCATCAGTTTTTGTGGTTCAGTGCCTCCAGCAGAGAGCTGCTGGCAGAGCAGTTGATTCCTGCGACCGATGGACTGGCTGGTGGGCTCACTGATCACACCCTGCACATTGCTGCCAGCTCAGCAGCATGGCTGCACCTCAAGAGATAATGATCCTTCTGTGGCACGCTGCAAAACCAGCCCCTCACCTCTGGAGCAGTCAGCACCAGAGCAAGCACAATGCAGATGAAAGCCCGTGGCTTCTCTTGCCAAGAACGAGCCCAAAGTTGGTACAGCCAGTTGGGCAGAGGCTCAGGGAGCAGAGAGCATGGCCAAAGCACCATCACTGAGCTTCAAATCTGCCACAGCTGGGGAAAAAGGTGATGCAGAATACAGAAAGTAAGGGCAGTGGAAGCTACTCCTGCAGAGGCACTCCATGCCACAGCAGAGATGTCTGCTGGGACTGAGCCCTGCCTATGATGCAGATACACTTGCAGCAGAGAAGTACAGGACACAATGGGGACCCTCAAAGGAATCGGAGGGAAGATGCCTTTCAAATCTCTTGACTTAGTGAACGAACTTCATGGCTTCCCAAGCTGGGAAGGAACAGCAAATTACCTTGTCTGACCTGCTGTGTGACAGGCCAGGCATGGCATTCAGAAGCTAAAACCAGTTCCTGCCTTGGGCCAGCCTAAACATTCCTGAAACAAGACTAAGCTGTTTGTACCACAAAAGGACACAGATGCCACCAAAGTTCAGAACTGATCAGAGAAGACATTCAGATGATTCCAATAAGCAAATGGAGACACAGACCATACATATCTAGGACCAAAGATGTTACCAACTTCTATTGACCTCCTGACAGCTGTAAGCATCAGTTCTTCACACATCAGCCTGGAGCTGATAAAGAAGCTCCTGACCCACAATCAGCCATGCACATAGACTCTTTATATTGCTGACCACAACACAAACCATGAGGACAACACTAATACCATACAGATGATTACTTCCTGCTTCCCTTGTACTTCTGCTACACTCCACTGCTTCGTTCTTATTTTGCTCAGTATGCCTAGAAGGAAGGAAGTATTTAATGCAAATTCAGCTAATGTGTGTGACACAGAATCGGGATCCTAACATCACAGCTTAAAGAAGGATCTCAGTGTGGAGACAACTTGATTTTGAACACAGAATCATGGAATGGTCTTGGTTGGACCCTCTCTGTCAGTTTGAAGCCATTCCCCTTTCTCCCATAACCCCAGTGAAAACAGTCTCTCTCCATCATTCCTGCTGGTTCCCTTCAGGTACTGGAAGGCCACCCCAGAGTGTTCTCCAGACTCAACAACCACAATTCTCTCAGCCTTTCAGACTCATGAGGACTCTGAGCTGAGCTCCAGCCTGTTGTGCAGCATTAGAGAACTGCCTGCAGTGCCCAGTCTGGGCTGCTGGGACACACAGTCCCCTCGTTCATCAGCCACATACCTGGACTCAGAATGCAAAATGATGGTCATATAATGCTAACCAGCACACAGGCCAGGCAGCTTTCCTCTCCAAGGCATTCACTGTTCACTTTCAAGGTTGTTCAGTGGCACCAAACACATCTCTGCATCTCCGCTGTCAGAATTTCGGATCCCACTTTGTTAATATCAGAGCTCTGCTCACTCTCTCTGAAGGGAGTAAAGTAGCCAGGGATTGATCCTCCCTCATACAAGCACATTTCTAGCATCATTGAAACTGTGCAGCAGTACAGATCCCAAAATCAACTGCAGCATCTAGGAAAACAACTAAGGAGAGTCACTTTGAGGCCTCAGGAGTTTTACCTCAAAATGCACAAGCTGCTGACAGCCTTAAGGCAGGGGCTGCAGGCTACAGCTCTTTTGTGAAACACAATGTTGACTCTTCCACTCCATCCAGAAATCACTGTGCTAGGTTTGGCTGGGGTAGAGTTAATTTCCTTCCCAGTGGCTGGCATGGGGCTGTATTTTGGATTTGTGCTGAACATAGGGACGATAATGGAGATGTTTTTGTTATTGCTGAGAAGTGGTCACACACAGCCAGGACTTTTCTGCTTTCCATGCTGCCAGGCTGTTGAGGGGGCTGGGGGTGCATGGGAAGCTGGGAGGAGACACAGCTGGGACAGATGACCCAAAGTGATCAAAGGCAAGTTCCAGAGCCTGTGACATCACACTCAGTGTATCAAGTGGGGAGCAGAAGGAAGGAGGGGAGGGATGTTTGGAGTGATGGTGTTTGTCTTCCCAAGTCACTGTTACGTGTCATGGGATGGCTGAACACCGCCCAGCCCATGGGAAACAGGGAGTGAATCCCTGGGTTTGCTTTGTTTGCACGTGTGGCTTTTGCTCTCCATATTAAACTGCCTTTCTCTCAACCCACAAATTTTCTAGCCTTTATCCTTCTGACTCCCTCCCTGATCCTGCTGGTGAGGGAGCAAGCACAGGGCTCTGAGGGGCTTGGCTGCTGCCTGGGGACAAACCATGACAATCATGCAGGAGAATGGCTCGAATATTTTGCAACTCCTTTCTTACCCAAGGCTACTTCTTGTTTGTGCCTTTACTAATGCAGATGCACAAAAGTACACTGGAATAAACCCCAATTTCTTCTCACAGGGGAAAAGAAATGCTGGCATGACAGTGTTACTGTGTGGCTCACTGCACCCTGGAGAGCAATCACAGCGCAGGCAAGCTGACCGTGTAAGAACCTGGAAACACCAGTTGTTTACTTTCAGAATAGTATTTCTCTGTTTTGGGAGGAAAGCACCCTTCAATTTCTAGAACACAGCCTCCAAGGGAAGACAGAATAATTTCTTTCTGAGGTGGAGTCAGTCAGTGATCAGCTCTTAAAAGATCCCAAGTTATGTTAACTTGGCCAAACAAAGACAAATACCAGTGCCCAACCAAGATCCAGGGGAGATAAAACTGCTCTGCAATTTTCACTACAAGGAACAACACTGCAGGTAAAACTGATAGTGTTTCAGTTCTCCCACACTGCTCAGCACAGGGGCAAAGGAAAGTGGTGTAAAAAGCCTGGGGTTCATCAGGTGATCAGTGGCTTCTCATTCTGTAAAACGGGAACAGAAAACAGGAAGAAATTAATACTAAGCTAGACTGAGAACTTTTTTTAAATGTTACAAGTCAGAAGTGAGAGAAGGAAGGAAGGAAACTTGAGACACAGAGAAACAAAGGCAGTTCTTTTTGACAACAGTATCTGCTGACAGTCTCAGTGCTGTACTGGCCATGCACAGATGTGACACCAGGCATACTGTGGCATAACCCCAGGAGAAAAGGCCAGCAATGCCATGGCATAACCCCAAGATCAACTCGGAACAAAGCCTCGTGCAGCCCAGCCTGGCACATCAGGGCAGCCAAGCAGTCCCCAGATGGGCAGGAGGGAAGGATGGAGTGCTGAGGGAGCCCTGGCAGGGCCTGCAGTCCATGACACCACACACATTCTGAGCTCCCTGCAGTCCCAGCCTGGCCAAACTCTGCACCCACAACTGTCTGGAGAGTGTCCAAGCACTGTGCCATCACAGGCCCCGACACACTTGTCACTGACACAGACAGGAAACATGTCCACTCTGAGGCTTACCAAGCTGCCCCTTCCTGGAAGGAAGCTCTCCCACAAACACTCCCTAATTGTGTGCCCCTTGGCAGGTTGGTCACTTTAGGGTTTCCATAACAAAGAAGCAAGCTTGGAAGAAACACAAACTAAGCAAAAGGAAAAAAAAAAAACAACCTTAAAGCAGAGGCATTGTGGGAGCACCAGAGAGCAAGCAATTCTGCCCACTGAGAACAGGCATTTTCCCAAGGAAGAATTTAACTTCCTAGGAAGATTTACATATCTGAATGAAGGTCACTGTGATGTTACAGTTATCGTGACTGTAACGAAGCAAGGAGAGACATCTCAGCTCAGACCCAAAGCACACCAACCCCCAGCCTTTGTTAGCAGCCACAAAGAACGTTCTGGAGCACACGGAGTGACTGGATCTCTGCACACTGCCTAGAAAAGGTCCAGAAATCAAAAGCACTGACAGGAACGTGGAGGCAAACCCAGGGAAGCAGAGATACTCTGCAGTAGTGCTGAGCACTTAGAGCTACTGGAGAACAGAGAACTTCAGCCTCCAGGGATTGAATTTGCTTTGTGTGTTTTCTTCATTTAATTACATTTCCTTTATGCAGAGAAAGAGCACAAACCTGATGAATTTACAAATTTCATTAAGATATGGACAAAAAAAACCCATACTGGTCTGTGGTCAGGCCACAGATGCATCATTTTGGTTTCTTTGCACAGGACTGTAAAAGCTGAGACACCTGCTGCCCCGACAGCACTGACAGCAGTGGGCACACAGAGAGCTCTGCCACAGCCTTAATGCCTGGGTAAAACAAAGAAAAAAAATCATTCTCTGCTGCAAAGACTCTTGGGCTGGCAGGGAGGGCCTTAGGACCCATGAGCTACTTAATAATGTTCCTCCCTGCTAGTGGGGAAGGTGGTAGGATAAGGAAAGCATCTTCCATGAGAAAAAGCTGCAAAGATTGACTCAAACTTATAAAGACAAAGCCAGGCAAAGCATCTGACATTTAACAGTGAGTGCCAGTTCTAGCTGAGGCAGTGCCTGTCAGTGACTCAGGGAAACTGCACAGGTAGTGCAAGTCTCCCAAGAAGGGCTGAGAGCCAAGGTGCTCACAGGTGAGATGTGCTGAGTGCAGCACCTGGGGCTCAGAGCCACCCCAGCCTCAGTGACAGCCCCATGGCAGGACACCAGCACAGCCCAGCTCTCAGACAGTGCCAAGGGAAGGCCAGAGCATGCAGCAAACACCCTCCCTTGCACAGGAAAGGTTGCCCAGACTACCCAGCACAGCTCCCACAGCTTGGCACCAGGGCAGGAAAGATGCCCAAAACCACAGAAACCACAAATCACCACTAGAAAAATAAGTAAATGTATCAGAACTTTCTGGCTTGGCAGCTCAGTCTGGCAGCTCGCTGGGCACAGGGTGGTCACAGCAGACCATGAATCAAGGTCACAGACCCTGCCACAACCTCTTAAGTCCCCACCAGGTCACCATACAAGGCTCTGGGGCCACCACAAGAAGACACAGAACCACCTCGAAGGGCTCCAAGGCCACCAGGACAGAATCCACAGCGTTCTAGGGCCAGCATGTGGGGATTCACAGAGTCCCAGGGCCACCATGGTGGGACCTGGAGCCCATAGAGAAATCCAGGTTCACCATAGAGAAATCCAGAGAGACCAAGGGCCACCATGGAGAAATCCAGGGCCACCATGGGGGTTCCTGAGACACCCAGAGCCACCATGAAGGGATCAAGAACCACAACGGGGGCATCCTGAGCAACCACGGAGAGTATCCAGTGGACTTCAGGATCACCACAAGGGGATCCTGGGCCCCCACGGGGGGGATCCTGGCCCAGCTGCTGAGCAGCTCAACACAGCAGCCCAAGCACTGGGCGGCCCTGCCTCCTCCACCCACGGAGCACCCAGGGCCGGCGGCAGCACCGACCTCGCTGGTGAACATGGCGCAGAAGTAGTCGCTGCAGGCGGCCAGGACGATGCGGTGGGCCGGGAAGTCCTTGTGCTCCACGCGGAGGGTGACGTCGCAGAGCGTGTTGCTCTTACGCAGGGCGTTCATGGCGTTGAGGATGGACTTGGCGTGGGAGTTGGTCATGATGTCCTTGGGGGGGGCCATGGCGCGCGGCACCTGCGGGCACAGCCAGCACGGCCACATGGCACGGCGCCCGCCGCCGACAGGGGGCGCTGCCGCCGCGCCGCCCCGCCCGCCCTCAGCGCCCGCCCCGCCCGGCGCCCCCGCCCACCGCGACCCCGCGGCGCGGCCGCCCCGGCCACACCCGCCCGGAGCGGCCCGGGGTCGCCAGCCCGGCTCCGCCCTGCCCCGCCCAGCCCGACCCGGCCCGGAACTGCCCGGCCCGGCCGCACTCACCGCCGCGGGGAGAGGTCCCGGCCCGCACACCTCGCCTCCCCCCGCCCTTCCCTCTCCCCGCGCCGCGCGCTCTGATTGCGTCATCGCGCCGCGCGCAGAGCGCCCGCCCCTGGGTGCCGGGTGGTTGCCGAGCAACGAGCCCGGGGCGGGTCCCACAGCGCCCCCCAGCGGCCCCCGCGCGACTCGCAGGACAGAGCCCGTGAGGGGCCCGGGGAGGGTCTGGGGCACCGGGAGCGGCTGAGGGAGCTGGGAAAGGGGCTCAGCCCGGAGAAAAGGGGGCTCAGGGGGAACCTTGTGGCTCTGCACAACTCCCTGGCAGGAGGGGGCAGACAGGGTGGGTCGGGCTCTGCTCCCGGGGAACAGGGACAGGACAAGAAGAAGCGGCCTCTAGCTGGGCCAGGGGAGGTTCAGGTTGAAGGTTGGGGAAAATTTCCTCCCTGAAGGGGTGGTCAGGCCCTGGCACAGGCTGCTCAGGGCAGTGGGCATGGAATGGTGGAATCACCATTCCTGAAACTGTTCAAAATACGTATGGCTGTGTGGCCCCTGGGGCCATGGTTTCATGGTGAACATGGCAGTGCTGGGGGAATGGTTGGGCTCAATGATTTTAGAGGGCTTTTTCACTTTAAGGATCCTGTGATTCCATGATTCTCGGTTCCCTGCAGCTCTGTTCACCACATGGATTAGTGGTGAGCATGGCAATGCTGGGGGAATGGTTGGGCTCAATGATTTTAGAGGGCTTTTTCACTTTAAGGATCCTGTGATTCCATGATTCTCGGTTCCCTGCAGCTCTGTTCACCACATGGATTAGTGGTGAGCATGGCAATGCTGGGGGAATGGTTGGGCTCAATGATTTTAGAGGGCTTTTTCACTTTAAGGATCCTGTGATTCCATGATTCTCGGTTCCCTGCAGCTCTGTTCACCACATGGATTAGTGGTGAGCATGGCAATGCTGGGGGAATGGTTGGGCTCAATGATTTTAGAGGGCTTTTTCACTTTAAGGATCCTGTGATTCCATGATTCTCGGTTCCCTGCAGCTCTGTTCACCACATGGATTAGTGGTGAGCATGGCAATGCTGGGGGAATGGTTGGGCTCAATGATTTTAGAGGGCTTTTTCACTTTAATGGTCCTGTGATTCCATGATTCTCAGTTCCCTGCTGCAGTGCTCTGGAGGCAGAGCCCTCACAGAGCGTCGGGCATGGGCCGTGAGCTGCCTCCTCTGCCCTGCTGTGGCTCCTGCAGGCTGAACCCCTGGACTGGCTCTGCCAGGGCTGCGGGAGCCAAGCTGTGAGCCAGGCACCAGGAGCCTGCTTTAGAATCCCAGGATTTTAAAATGAATACTATTTTTGAGTTCTTCCCACACACACAGCTCAACATCTCCGGCAGATCGCCTCCAGCTGACAGCCCCGAGCCGCCTCCGCTCCCCCCTGCCCTCGAGCTTGCTTCCAATCCTGCCTGGGTATGAATTTTAAAACCTGGATCCGTACATACGGTCAGGTGTGCAGTCAGTCAGCAACCTGAGATAAATTCTCAGCAAAATACAGAACAGAGTATCACTCATAAGGAATCTGTACATTGAGGTTGAGGTATTGTCCTGGCCTGGAGGCTGGTCATTAATTCATAAGCTTCCTCTTCTAAGAACCAGGGTCAGTCTCTTTGGAGGCTGTACATGGAATTGGAGGATCTGTTTGACCTCAGCCGTGCTAAAGAAGCAAATGATTGGCAAGATCTGGCAGCTGGAGAGGAGAATTCAGTGTTCAGCAAGGAGGGCAGTTTACCACTGCTTTCAGAGCTGGCAGATGCTCTGCCACGGGGGATTTTTAAGTCGGCAGCACCTCGATTTCTAGATCCAACTGAAGCAGAAATTATTGTGCTGGAGGCAGGTACCAGTATGTGTGTCAGACTGCATCATCATCTGGTCTTCTGGGAGCTTAAAGTCAGGGGGGATGTGTGACCAGAGTGTCAAAGCAGACTCAGTGCATGAGAGATACTGCCTGGAAGAAGGGAGGAGAGAGGCAGCATACGCCTGCTTAGTGCTCTCTGTGCACCTCATTCCCCAGCAGTTGGCTTCTGTATCCACCTGGTACTAATTTTCCAAGGCTGCAGATGAAATCCCCAGGAGTATCAAAAGCCTGTTTGGAACAATTGGTGGCTCCCCCACCACCTGCATGAGTGCAGCCTCACCTCAAGTCCAGAGGGCACTTTTGAGCACCTCAATATAGGAAGGGTCTGAAGCTACTGGAGGGTGTCCAAAGGAGGGAATAGGGAAAGGTCTGGAGTGGCTGAGGACACTTGGAATGCTCACCCTGGAGCCTGAGGTCAGACCCCACTGGGGCTGCAGCTCCTCCCGAGGGGCAGCTCTGATCTCTGCTCTCTGTGACAGGGACAGCACCCCAGGGAGGGGCTGGAGCTGTGCCAGGGCAGGGTCAGCCTGGAGATCAGGGAAAGTCCTTCCCCCAGAGGGTGCTGGGCACTGCCCAGGCTCCCCAGGGAATGGGCACGGCCCTGAAGCTGCCAGAGCTTCAGGAGCATTGAGACAACACTCTGAGGGATGCACAGGGTGGGATTCTTGAGGTGTCTGTGCAGGGCCAGGAATTGGACTTGATTCTTGTGGGTCCTTTCCAGCTCAGGTGTTTTGTCCGTAATTCTGTGATTTTTTTCAAGAAAAAAAAAATCTGGGGAAAATTAAGGCAGCCACAGTAAAAATTGCATATTGAAATTAAACTTAATATCTCAAAGGATGAAAAGCACAACACAATTTACTGTGTGTTTGTGAATTAGGTACGTGTTCTTATTTGAAAGGTGACATGTATTGCGTTGCTCTCTACATTAATGTTCTTCATGTATTTTTTATCCTTTTAAGTAAGTATTTTTAAAATAGGAAAAAGGAATTAAAATAGAGAAATTAAAACGATCAAATTTGTGTAAGCCAGAGCAAGGTGCATCATCATAGGGCTCAGAAATAATGCACAAATAAATTCACAGCAGCAATGTTCTTTCAGAATAACGAAATAATCAGAATAAGCAAATATTTCAAAATAAGTAAATCAGGGGCTTTGAAAATGAACATGTCATCCCATGTGTGGGAATGCATTTCAGTCCTACAGTGGTGATGCTGTCTAGAACACTCCACACAAACACACCATGCTCCAGACACTTACATGTGCCTGGACAAGGCCTTGAGCAAGCTGATGTGATGTTGGTGTTGGCTCTGCTCTGAACAGGGTGGGAGCAGCTCTGAAGGCCTCTGACTTACCTTTGGGTCTGGGTTAAGGTCCACATAGTTCCTTGGCTTGTCTTAGTAGGACTTGTTTGGTCCTTGGAGCGTCCTCTGGGATTGCCTAAAAAGGTCCCAGCTGGTATGATGCAAGGGAGAAACGTGGGAGAACTTTATCTGTAGCTTCCTTTTGGGTTTCTCCTTCAGACTGGCTTGGACTTTGAGACCTCCTGCCACTGGAACAGGGCCAGCCCAGTGAGTGGAGCCACCTGTGCTGTGCTTATTTGGAGAGGCAGTTGGGATGTGGTGGAATGGCTTTTGAGGTCTGTGTTCCATCCCTTTTGGGGTGGATGGTACTGCATCTCACCTGCAGCAGAGCTGGTCAGGCCAGCTCTTGTGTCCCCAGGACTTCCTGCAGAGTGGCCTGACCCAAACATGGCACTCCTGGTGACTCAGGTGTTCTGCCAGTCCTGTGCTGGGGCATCAGGGACACAGTTCCCAGCAGTTGTGCTGCCTTGGCTCTCTGAGGCTGCAGTGTGTCCTGGCTCAGGTCTCCTGCACATGCCAGGCTGGGGAAGCTGCTGTCACACTGCCATGAAAACCTGGTTTTCTGCAAAGCTGAGTAAATACACAGAGTCTGTGCCTGCAGGTCCTGTAGGTTAAGAACACCGAGATGAGATCCCCAGGAAGTGCAGCTGCTCCAGCAGTGCTCCACCTCTCCTTCTCCCAGATGTGCTCACTCTTTCTCTTAGAAAGACAAGTTAGACCCTTTTACTCAGGAACAGCAGTGCAGAGCCCACATCCCCAGTTTGAGATGATTTGCATTTACTGTTTTTGTGGATCATGGTTGGAATCCCTCCCACCCCTCCCTTTGCTCCCTTGTCTGTAGCTCAGAGGGATAACAGTCCTCAGAGTTGTCATTGCCCAGCAGAGTAACCTGGGAAGGGTTGTTCTTCCACAACAACCTTGGGAAAGTGCAATATGCACTTGGGAAAGTGGTTGATACAGCTTGGATGAGCCTAAGTCTGCCAGGGAGGAGCAAGGATTTCAGGAAACAGATGGATTTTGGGAGAACTGAGGGTGCATCCAAGCCAGAGAGGACAAAGCCAGGCCAGCCCTGTTTGCCTTCACACCTTCAGGAACTCACAGAGCCGTGTGGCTCAGGCACTGCACTGTGGTGTTCAAGGAGTGGGGGTGTGCAAGGACTCTGGAGACACAAACCAGATGTGCCCATAAGATAGCAAGGAGAGCTTTAGCCTGAGTACAGGCAGGACCATTACAAACAATTCTGATTGATGGAAAAAAAAAAAAAAAAGATTTATTTGAAATACTTTAATTAGAGAAAGTTTTTTGGAGGCTCATGTACTTCTAGACACAAGACTGATGTGTTTTATTGTTCATTCACAGAAAAAAATGTTTTCTGTTGAAGTTTCTGTTAATAGAAGTTTCCTTTTTTTCCATGACTTTCAGCCCTTTGGTCCCACACTAGGCACATTCTCAGTGCTTGCAGGGCATGCAAAATTGTGGTGCTGTGGGAGAAGGATGGTTTGGGGAAGGCAGAGGAGGAAATGTTGGAACTGGGTTGACTGTAAGGCTCTTATGTCAAAACTAACAAAAGCCACCACCGGATTTGGGAATATCCTCTCAAGAACATTCATCCTCGGGAGGATAATCCTTTACCAGCCAGAGACACTCAAAGCTACTGCCAAGTGCCTCCTGGCTTCAGCTCCTGCATGGAGCTGCTCATCTGAGGAGCCTGAGTCTGTTCTCAGTTCTTGTGCTGCAGTTTCCAGGAGAAAAAGTCACTTACTGCATTTCAGCTCCTGTTGCAAGCTCTGGGTTAAGAGATGGTTTTCTTCTCTTCCAGTCCAGCTATCCAATGGATGTTCTTCAGCTGAAGAGAAGGAAGAGCTGATTTCTTATATCAGAGAAACTGATATTCCTGGAAAAAACAGGCCAGTGTGCACCCAAGCTCTCCTTTGAGTCTGAGCAGCAGCAGGGAGCTCCAGATTCCTCTTCAGCAGTGGTTTACCAGTTTGGGATGTGCAAGACTATTGTGGCTGTGATCATGGAAGGAGCCAGACTCTTTGATCCCTCACTCCTTACGTGGTGGTTTTCAATCTGGCTGCACTGTGGAGCAAGTCAGCTGCATCCCTGCAGGAGAAACTCATGCTCACTGTCAGGGGAGTGGTGAAAGAGGGAACCAGACCGGGCTGGTGATCTCAGGTGATCTGTTTTGGAATTGTTGCAGTCATGGATGGAAATATTCCTGGCAGATTCAGTTTGCTCCTCCCATGAACTGCAGGGCAGTGTCATCCTCAGCTGTCCACACTAAGGCTGTTCTACCTTTCCCTGAGGTCACAGTGACTGTGGTTGTCTCCGCTTTGCTCTTCATGGCTTGTAGTGGGTCCAGTGAATGTGACTTAAGAGGAAAAACACTCACAAATACAACTTCACTCAGACCCTTAAATCACATCTCTGATCCTTCCCAAAGACACCGTTACATAACCATTATGTAAACTGTCTCCAAAAAATCTAAGAAATGCCTCTTGTAAAAATACCCCACCTCCATCATGGAGCTATTGTGAAAACACACTGAGGAGACCAAAAATACTGCCAAGGAGCTATCAAGAGTAAGCCCAAATTCCCACAGAGGAGCCTTTGTAAACATAACCATAAAAAATGGAGGGATCATTGTACAAATCCCTTCAAAAGGCCCCCACGAGAATACTTCCAAATATCACACAAAAGATTTTTAATACTGGATGCTTTGTGGGATTTTTTGGTTGGGTTTTTTTTTATGGCCTTTTTAATGAGGTGTTTATTGCTATGCTTTGACATTACAGATCACTTCCAAAATGGCTTCTATGTGATGTTATTGGGGCAATTTTAGAATCACCAAGACGTTCCCAGTAAATCCATATGGTTTTGACTCTAGGGCTGCTTTACAACTGCCTTGATGATTTTCACAATTGCTTCATCAGTGATGCCCCGAGGGCATTTTGTAAATGTCCCTTCAATGGGATCTCTGAGACTTTTGATAAATTTCTTTGCTGGGACCTTAGATCTATGTATTTTCATAACTGCCTTTGGCTGTGGTTTCTGGTGTGCTGTGTCTGTAGCTCAGAATTTTTTCCAGCTTTCAGAGGGGTCACAGAATGGTTGGTTCCTGCGCTGGGACTTTGGATAATTTTTCAAATTGTTCTGTCCTTTAGGTGAGAGCTTTGAGTCAATTTAAAATGACTTTGGGATATCAAGGTTCTGGAATTGGGGGATGCCTTCAGGAGTACTGTAAGAGAAGTCTCACAAGGGTGGTCTGAGGAGTGCTTTAAAAGCCTCCTGTGATAAACTCAGCTTCAAACAGCACGTGTGTGTTGGGGGGTTCGGGTGCATCTCTCATATGGGTGGGATCTGTCAGGCACGGCCTGTGAGCCCGAGTGAGAACAGCACAGCCCCTTGGCCGGGGTGTGGGGCCCGTGGGGCTCTGTGTGTGTCTGTGTGTGTGTGTCAGTGTCTGTGTGTGTGTGTGTGTGTGTCTGTGTCTGTGTGTCAGTGTCTGTGTGTGTGTGTGTGTGTCTGTGCCTGTGTGTGTGTGTCAGTCTCTGTGTGTCTGTGTGTCAGTGTCTGTGTGTGTGTGTCAGTCTCTGTGTGTCTGTGTGTCAGTGTCTGTGTGTGTGTCTGTCTATGTGTGTCTGTGTGTGTGTCTGTGTGTGTCTGTGTGTGTGTGCCTGTGTGTGTGTCTGTGTCTGTGTCAGTGTCTGTGTGTGTCAGTGTCTGTGTGTGTCTGTGTGTATCTGTGCCTGTGTGTGTATGTCTGTGTGTCTGTCTGTGTCAGTGTCTTTGTGTCTGTCTGTGTATCTGTGTATCTGTGTGTCAGTGTGTGTCTGTCTGTCTGTCTGTCTGTGTCTCTGTGTATCTATCTGTGTGTCAGTGTGTGTCTGTCTGTCTGTGTCAGTGTCTGTGTCTGTCTGTCTGTGTCAGTGTCTGTGTGTCTGTCTGTCTGTCTGTGTCTCTGTGTCTCTGTGTATCTATCTGTGTGTCAGTGTGTGTCTGTCTGTCTGTCTGTCTGGGTCTCTGTGTATCTGTGTATCTATCTGTGTGTCAGTGTCTGTCTGTCTGTCTGTGTCTCTGTTGTCCGGCGGAGCTGCAGCAGTGCCTGCGCACCGCGCGAGGGCAGGGGAGCTCTGAGCCCGCCCGGGAGCGGCTCCTGCCGGCGCCAGCGCTGGGAGAGCTCCAGGAACTCAGCCTGTGTGTGTGCGTGTGTGTGTGACAGCGGCTGGAAAGACCCCCGGGATTTTTTTCTGACACTCCAAGCAGGAGATAAGGGTCCCTCTAAGCTTAGCAGGGCAATATTTGAGTGTTAGAGAACCACAGAATGCTTTGAGTTGGGACGGACCTTAAAGCTCATCTTGTTCCAGCCCCTGCCAGGGGCAGGACACACCTTCCATTAGATTAGTTCGTTCCAAGCCCTATCCAGCTTGGCCTTGGACACTTTCAGGGATGGGGCAGGTTCCCTGGGTAGCCTGTGCCAGGGCCTCATCACCCTCACAGCCAAGAGTTCCTTCCCAATATCCCATCTATCCCTGCTCTCTGGCTGTGGGAAGCCATTCCTCCTTGTCCTACTACCCCAGATCCTTGTGCAAAGTCCCTCTCTAGCTCTCTTAGATTTCCTTAAGGTACTGGAAGGGACTCCAAAAAGAGCCTTCTCCTCCCTAGGCTGAATATGCCCAGCTCTCCCATCCTGTCTTCAGAGCAGAGCAGCTCCAGTCCTTGGAGCATCTCCACGGTCTCCTCTGGACTCTCTCCAGGAGCTCCATGTCCTGTCCTTCTCTGAGGCCCTCAGAGCTGGAAGCAGCCCTGCAGGTGGGGTCTCACCTGAGTGGAGTAGAGGGGCAGAATCCCCTCATTTGCTGCCCACACCTCTTTTGATGCAGCCCAGGACACAGAGGGGTTTCTGGGCTGAAATGTGAGTATTTGCCATGTATTATAATAGGGGTCGTTGGCTGGAGACAGAAACGACACAAACCCACTGAGCATCTTCAGCAAACAGCAAAGAGTTTATTCCCACAGCTCTTCTTCTAGGGGGTTTGAATCTCCTGGGTTTGGACAGCTGCTTGGTTGGGATCTCCTCCCAGATCTCTGGCCAGTTGTGTTTCTGCATCTGGGCTTGATCAGGGTTGGCTGAGGGTCCCTGTTTGAGTCTAAATCTGTCCTATCATTGTCCACCTAAGGACTTGTTCTACTTCTCTTCTAGGATGAGCCATGTTAGCTGAATTGGATTTGTTATGTCCAGATTTACCTTGTCCAGCTACAGACTGGCTGTACTGTGACAGCTGTGTGCTGACCAGGTGGTGCCTCAGCACTTTATCCATCTGGATTGCAGTGTCCTTGTTTGGATGTGGGAGCAGGTACAGCCCACCTGTGATCCCACCCTCTTGGTGGGGTGGCTGTGAAAGCATCTCCCTCCTGCTGTAGGGCAGGTGTGCTGTAAGGCTCCTGTGTCCTTGACCTGTTTCCTGAGGCTGAATTCCCAGACATCAGCACTGGAAGGGCTGCACACCCCAGGGAGGGGTGATCTCCCAGCAGCACCAAGCAGCTGTGGGAGCTGGGAATTGCTCCTGGAGATGAAGGTTATGGGCAAAATGCTGACAGGTGAGTCAGGACAGGAGGCTGGCAGTGACAGTAAGCTGTTCTAGTCCTACTTCTTTTGGTTCCCTAACCCTGATGTTCCACCAGTATTACTCCTTTACAGATTAATGCATAATTATTAATGAGAGTGCCATAACTGGATTGTGAATCTTCACAATATCAATCATATATCATGACTGTGGTATCAGTCATGTCAAGTGGAGCTGGGCTTGTAGAGATGCTGTGGATGAAGAAAAAGTCCAACATTTTGGATCAGTGTGGGAAGGTGAGAACCACAGCTCTGAAAAGACAAGAGAGATGAGATTGCTATGCTGATCCAGTTCTGTGTTCTCTGAGGTGTGAATCTCAGTTCTGTGAACTGCTGAGGTCACCTGCCAGACCTGATGTGTGGTCCATCCCAGTCTTGATGATGGGCTAGCATTCTCCAAAATGTCTGTTTTCCTTTGGCCTCCAAGGAGGCCAGTACCAGACGTTGCCACCCCGTGCACAGTTTGTTCCTCATCACTTGCATTCCCGTGGCCCCGGCTGTGCTGCCATCCCAAGCGCTCCCAATCATGGCCCATCTCAGTCTTACAGAAATCACAATGTTGGTGGAAAAAACAATGAGATTGAAAAAACAATACCGTAGGGTGCTTGCTCCGCTGGCTTTGTTTCAGAGGAGCTGCACATCTCCAGCCAGGAGGGCTGGACGAGGGGAAAACTGACATCTGAGCGTGCCTACAAACTGCCTCCACATTGTCCTGCTAGACAATGCTTCCGGGTCCCTCAGGGCCAAAATCCTCCTCAAACATGCCTTGTCTGCCCTTCAGGGTGTCCTGGCAGTGCCTTGCTGACGTGCAGGGGAAACCTCAAAGGTGCCCAGCCCTGACAATGGCTTCCAGAGCAGCTGTGGCTGTCACCCTGCCACCCCCGGGCCTCTGCCTCCAATGCTGCTCCTCAGCCAAAATGCAGCCCACAACGGCCTCAACCTCCTCCCTTTCAACTTGTCCCACCACCTCGGTGCTCTCCTGCCCACTTGGGCTGTTGCAGTGTGTCCCCATCAGCTCAGAACTGTGGCCTTATCCCATTGGGACAGCTCAGCTCCAGTTAAAATCATGGGATCTGAATGATTTGGGTCAGAAGGGACCTTAACTTGTTCCATCCCCTGCCATGGGCAGGACACCTTCCACTGTCCCAGGTTGCTCCAAGCCCTGTCCAGCCTGGCCTTGGACACTTCCAGGGGTCCAGGGGCAGCCACAGCTGCTCTGGGCACCCTGTGTCAGGGCCTCACCATCCTCACAGCCAAGAATCTCTTCCCAACGTCCCATCAAACTCTGCCCTCCAACAGGAAGCCATTCCCCCTTGTCCTACTACTCCAGATCCTTGTTCCCAGCCCCTCTCCAGCTCTCCTGGAGCCCCTTCAAGCCCTGCAAGGAGCTCTGAGGTCCCCCTGGAGCCTTCTCTTCTCCAGGCTTCTCCAATATCTAATCAAACCTACTCCCTGTCCGTTTTAAGCCATTCCCCTTTGTCCTGCCACTCCAGACCCTCATGAACAGTCTCTCTCCATCTCTCTTGCAGGCTCCCTTCACTGGAAGCCCCAGTTAGGTCACCCCAGAGCATCTTTTCTCTGGGCTGAACAATCTCAATTCTCTCAACCTTTCCTCATGCTTCATCTTTATAATCAGCTTTGTAGCCCTCCTCTGGACTAGCTCCAGGAGGTTGATCCCACTTCCAAAGGAACATTTTGTTTCTGGAAATCGGCCTAGGATGAGTCTTTCCCAGTCCTGTGCACTTGAGCCGCCCTAAGGACATGGAAGAAAATGGCTCTGTGTTTTTAATGAGCCAAGCATGAAAACGGATTTTGAGCATGTGTAGGATATCAGAAATCTGGATCAGGATTCAATTCTTACAACAGGCCATGTTTTCCACAGTTCCCATCTGAAGATTGTAGCAGAGCTTCGGATTTTGTCACTAAATTTGGGGGTCCCACCCCCTTCTCTAATCCTTGGATCTTGTTCCTTTGATTTCTTGCTGTCTCTCAAGTTTTTAATCTTGAGATAAGACCACAGGCCTCAAGTGCAGAGGAGGGAAGCAGAGCCAGGTTCTGGCTGGTGAGTCTGGCTTTGCATGGGAGACCCTGTGTCCCTGATGTCCTTAAACTTTTATGCCACAGACTCTGTCCTGTTCACAAACTCAAACCCCTGAGCAGCAGATCACAGGGCACAGCTCACAGGAACCTGGTCCATGGGACCTGGAGAGGCAGAGGTGCTACAATTCTGTTGCATAAAGCTGAGGGATTGGCTCTTTCCTCCTGAGAACAGGGGTGGGGAGGGTGGCCTCAGCTTACATGGGCACAACACAATTCCCCAGCTCTCACTGAGGCAATGCAGACAACACCCAAGGCACAGCAGCTGCCAAGAGAATCACCAAGGTGCTCCTCAGATGAAAGAGGACAGAAACCAGCCACTGGTCAGCAATGGGGCTCATTTATTGTCTCATGAAAACGAGTGACAAACAGCTGCAGTAACATCAGCAGAACCAAAGCTTTGCCCAGGGCCTGAGCACTGAGGGCAGGGCTCCCTGCTGCACTGGGTGGCACTGGAGGGTTTGTGATGGAGTCAATGGATTTGGGAGATCCCTGAGCTGCAGGGAGTGGATTTGAGGCTGTTCCCAGTGGCCTGTGTCCTCCTGATGCCACCATCCGACAATGCTGATTTCTGCTTTCTCCTTCTACACCAGCTGCCTTAAAATAGGAGAAGGCACATGCAGTCCCCAGAATGGCTACACTGTGTATGGGACAGGTACCCAGAACCAAGGGCTTCTTCCAGGAGTGAGGTCTGGGGACGATGAGGCAGCAGCCAGAGCCCATTTTCAGCATGTCTGACCAGGAGCCAGGTGGCTACAGACAGGAGTGCCCCAGGAGTGCTGTGCTGTTGGAAGGGGGTAGTGGCAAAGGCAGAGGGGGCCTGGTGTGCCCTTGGGTGCCTTGGCTTGGCTGGGGTGACCTCAGGCAGAGCACATGGGTTTTTTTGGGAACTGTTTGGGTTTGGCTGTTGTAGCTTTCAGAGACCCCTTCTGAGACACTGTGGGTCAGATTGAAAGACTGAGCATCCTCAGCTCCTGGTCTTGGCTGGAAGTGAGAGTTATGTCCAACCCATGAGGCTGAATGAGTGAACAGAGAATGAGAGGGGATTCCCAAAGCAGAGGCGGTCCAAAACCCAGGTGTACACACGGACACGCTGCTTTTGGTGGTGTAAGACAGGCACCAGCCCATTTCCAGGGGTGTGTGGGACCTGCAGAGAGCCCTAGAGGACAAGGCCTGGGGTTCCTGTGGGTGGCCACGTCATTGCAGTTGGCCATTTCCAGGGGTTGCCACAGAGTGGTGGCTTTGGCCAAGAGGCCTCTGCCTTGAGAAGACAAGCTTGGCTTCGCTGCAGGCTCCTCCTGGCTGGTGATGCTGCCGGCTGAGCAGGAGGAGGTTTTCCCTGACTCACTTCCTGAGCCAGTGGGGATCTCTCCCAGGCAGTTCCTAGCAGAGGTGAGACTCACACAGGGATTGTCTCCTCCCATGGCCAGCCCTGAGTGTCTGGAGCTCAGTCAGAGCCCTTCTAGGCCAGCAGCAGCTGGCAGAGCGGTGCCTGTTGCCCAGGCAGGTATGATGGGGATGAGGGTAGACAGGTTGTACTGGTGCTTTTCAGGGAGCAGTTTGTGTCTCCTTGCTGGCCCCTGGGCACTGGTGGGGCCGTTGCCACGGCTGCTCCCAGCAGGTTTATAAGTGAGATGTGTAGGGCGGCGTGGGCGGGGAGGGCAGGAAGGTTATCCGGAGGCTGCTGCCAGACAGATCTCGGCTCTCTGAAGTTATCAGCGCCTCGCTGTCACTGAGGCAGGGGCAATGCTCTGAACAGCCCCTCTCCTTCCCCCTGGAGCCCACCCTTTGCTGGCAGGGCATCAGCGTCATGGAGGGGAAGCTGTAGCTGTTGAGGATGGGGCGCGCTGCCAGGGAATCGGGCGTGTCACACATGTGGTCGATGTCGGAGAAGTTCACCAGAGCCTGGGTGGAGTCATAGGAGCTTTTCTCCATGTCATCAGCCCTGCAGGACGGGGTGAGGCTGCCCTTGTCCTGCCCTTTCTGCCTCAGCAGGCGGAAGTCATCTCTGAAGTGGGGGTTGAAGAGCAGGTAGAGCAAGGGGTTGAGGCAGGCGGGCAGGGGCAGGACCACGAGGAAGACGGATTTGATGACCTCTGGGGTGATAAGGAAGAGATTGAGGGTAGAGGAGAAGGTGAGGAAGGCCACTGGGCAGTAGAGGAGGCAGTTGGTGAAGATCAGCCAGGCCACATGCTTGACCATGGCGCAGTCCCAGACAGCGCTGAACTCTCCCTTCAGCAGGTTGCAGTACAGTCGGATGTAGGTGCCGGTGATAGTCAGGAAGCAGAGCATGTTTGTCATCACCAAGGCCACCGTGAAGCCCAGGCTGGTGGGTTTCCCCTCCGGGATGGGGTATGGGAGGCAGAGAGGGGACGCTCCATATTCCCCAACGGAGAAGAGAGGCAGAACGGCGGCCACGGAGGACAGCAGCAGGCAGCAGCAGGCAGCAGCCTTGACCTTGCCTAGGGACGGAGACTTCCCGTAGCCCCGCACGCAGGAGGCCGAGAGGCTGCACTGCACAGCAGCCAGGGTCAGCAGGAAGATGGCAGCCTGGGAGGCCAGCACCGACAGGAACCCTGTCACCCTGCAGCCCGCACCCGTCTCCCATCTGGCGCCGTAGCGGGCAAAGTGGCCGTAGGTGAGGGTGTCCACCAGGGCCAGCATGCTGCAGGAGATGCCCGTCAGCATGTTGGCCCCAGCGATGGAGCCCACGAGGAACTTCACCGGGGAGAGGTAGCTGGGGGAAGCGAAGACAGCCAGGATGACCAGCCCGTTGCAGAGCACCGAGACCAGGACGATGACCCAGACTCCCAGGCGGATGATCCAGCTCTCAAACAGGTGATCACAGGGCTTGAAGGGACCTGGAAGACAAACCCCAAAGTTACACCCAGCAGACACTGCTTCTCTCCAGTGGTGCTGCTCAGAGTGGTGGCCAAGTCCCAGCCCTCTGGTGGCCCCACCAGCCACGTGAGTGCTGAGGGCTGGCAAGGAAAATATGACATTGTCCACTCTCTTCTGCCTCTTGGCTCTCCCCTCTGCTCCACACTGGAGAGCCTCTGGCATCCTCTTAGTCTCGTCTAGGGCAGAAAAAAGGTGCAGGGAGAGGTCAAAATGAAATGTAAGAAACAACAAACTGATCAGTGCTCCTAAAACGTGAAAAGGTCGTGACTCCAGACCAACCAACACTCCTGGTGTCAGCCTGGCTTTTGGGTTCGTCTACCATTGCTTGTTCCTTCTCATGTTCCCCCTGGGAGCTGGTGGTGTGGAGATCTGCCAGGAGGCTGCATCCTGCTCTGGCATTGCCAGCCTCTCTCTGCACACACAAAACCTTGGCTAAGAGGTGTCTGCTCCTGCATGGATGGCTCTGCAGAGGGGATGGGCACCCTGAGGTGAAGTGTCCGGGCATGAGGGACAGAGGGAGGGAGCTGGTGTGGCAGGGAAGGGACAGGGAGGTCTGGGCAGGCAGGACGTGGAAGGATATCAGGAGAAAGAAAAAACAGAAGTGGATGGATGGGGGAGTGAGTAATGGAAGGGTAAAAAGAGGGCTGCTCTGGAAGCTGTTTGCCAAATAAAAAAGAAGAAAGTGGGGAAGGAGAGAGTGGGCAATGGCATAAAATTGCCTCTGGGAAGGATTGGGATGTTTCAGTGAGTGGCTCAGCAAAACTAAAACCAGGGTGGTAGAAGTTTTAGGTGATGGAGAGGAAGCAAAATTAGAAGAAATGGAGAAATCTTTTTCATCTCAAAGGAGGTGAAGCTCAGAGTGCCAGGCAGCAGGACATGCCCTCAGCTGAAATCTTGTTCTTTTTGCAACAAACTCAGTGGAACAACTGGTAAAAACTCTGTCCCTGCCAGTGTCCCAGCAGGACTGGCTGGAACCAGACCTCTCCAGCCTCCAGCTGTGCTTGTGTAGGACCCCACTGAGCTATGAACAGGGATAAAATCAGAAGACAACTTCCTTGAGCTCCAACCAGCATGTGCTCAGGCAGGTGCCACCTGCTCTCCTTTCCTCAGGAAACAGAAAAGTATCCCTGCAGTTTGCAGTGCCATGGGTATGATCAGGACATCAAGGACAAGGCCCTGCCTTGCAATATTCCTGGCTGGCTGAGACAAAGCCAAGTGTAAGTCATGCAAAGGAGCAGCAGGAGAGGCAGATCTGAGTGCAGCAGGTCGGTGGATGGAGGAGCTGGTGATATCTGGGGCTCCTGATCAGGCTTGTCCTGACCTGGGCCTCCCCTCCTAGAGGGCAGCTACATCCAGCAGGGAGAAGGAAACTCCTCACCTGTCCCCCATTTGGCCTAAGCCCAACCCATCAGGCTCCTGATCTGAGAGGTCGTGGGGGACCCTGGGGATTTAGGGAAGCTCAGAGGATCCCAGCTCTGTCCCAAGGGTTTCCCTGGCTGCTCACCAGGGCTTGGTGTGCACTGAATAGTGGGGTGCAGCTTCGATTCCTCAAGGTCCAGCTGGAGATCATCTGCATCCAGGTCATCTGGGGAGGAGAGAACAAGAAATGGTTCAGAGAAGAACAAGAAATGGTTCAGAGAAGAACAAGCAGAACCATCAGAGATGACTGGACCAGGAGCTTTTCCTGCTGCCTGCCCTCCACACAGACCTTCCCAGCCTGCAAGTTCAAAGTAGCTGCTGGTGTACAGTTTGTCCCCTGCAGTCACTGCTGTAGAGGGAGAAGATCTTGTAAACGTTGGTGGGTTGCAGTGTAGCCAGCCCCTCTGTTTTTAGGTTCCTCCCAACATTTGAAGTGTAAGAGTCCCAGATCCCAGAGCTGTGTGACTGCGGTTCCCTCCTCCCAGCACTCGTTATTAAAAGTAAGAAATACTCCAGCCTGTGTGGTTACAGAACACAAAGCCTTCAAATGCATCTTCTCCATGGGAGCTTTCTGGGCAGGCCTTGTCCAATGTTTGTTCATCAACAGGGATTTGGGGGCTTTGTTCAGAGGGAGCCATCAGCCTCTTCTTGCAGCACAAATTTTTCGTCAGCAGCCACCACCACCAAACAGTTCAGCAGCAAAGAGACAAGGGGACACAACATTTATTGCTTTATTTCATGCCCTGTAAAATCTGGGCACCAAAGTGTGCCCTGTTTTTAATCGTGGATGTTCCCAGGGTTTGCTGAGGGCAGACTGGCTGCCTGTGGCTGCAGATTCTGCATCCATGGAGTTTGTGCAGCCAGGCTGCAGAGCCCAGCCCTGCACCAGCACCTCTGTCATTCTGGCAGCTGCACCCCAAGCCAGGCTGGGGCTTGCTGAGGGTCAGCAGAGACCCCCTGGCTGAAGAAGAAGCTTCTGGAAGAGAATGGAGCCGAGCCCTGAGCTGTGTTTTCAGAGTGGGTCATCACCAGGGTGAATGGCATCCTCTCAGTCTAACCCATGATGTGCTTTTCTGCTTTGTTCCTTGTTCTGCTCCCAAAGTCCTGCTGGCTGACAGCACTGGGACATGGTGAGAGCAGCTGCTCTCCTGCTGCCCTGCTCCCACCATGGCACCAGCACAGCCTTCAGCTCCCAGTGGAGATCTTGGGAGGGTTTTCTGCCAGCAGGAGGAAAGGGAAAGGATGTGGTTTTGTTCCTGCTACAGCCTGGTAGCCAGAGAGCTGGATCTGTGGCTGTGGGATGAACTCTGTGCTGGATGAATGGACTGATGCTGGAGCCCAGGTGTGCACTTGGCAGCTTAGACACTGGCCAGGAAGGCAAATTTCCACAGCGCTGAAGATAAAGCTGACCTGAGTGGGATTTACGTGTCTAATCTGTTTAGAAGTGGTGCCTCTCATGAGCCATGCTCCCTGCCTGTGTTTGAAAATGTGACTGGGATTATTTGATTAAAGGATGATGACAAATAACGTGCTATCTTTAGTGCCTCCTGACAAGCTTCATGGCTTTCGCAGCTTCAGGGAGCTTTGGAAAAAAAGGTCATTTTGAAAATCTGTCTGTGTAAGAATTGAAATATTGCTGCTGCTTTGGAGCCTGGCAAGGAAACACTCACAGTGGGATGGAAAAATATTTCATCTTTGTATTTTATGGTCTTATAAATCTCCAGTGTCTTTTCCAGCCACAGTGCGGAGGCTGTGATGTGCAGTCACGATACCCGAATAAAACAGACACAGGCTTGCTCTGGGACCCAGCCCTTGGGAAAGTCTAACCTGTGCCATCCATTCTCTCCTCAAAGCCTAGTTTTCAGCCCAGGTTAAACATTTTCATGGAGTGAAGGATGATTGTTTTGCCTGGACTACTGAGCCTGCTGGGAATTACAAAGCAATCCTTAGTCAGCACAGTGGGATTCAAAGTGAAAAATGCACCTCTCTCTGCTGGGCACCACTCCCTCTCCAGCCTGGGAACTGTGGAGGAAGGAAAATGGCTGTTGTGTCCCAGCAAGACAGGCTGCACTGATTTTGAAGAAGCTGTTATTTGTCTGAATTTTGCTGAGTTCTTATGGGAAAACCTCACTTTGCCAGTAGTGCCCTTTCCATGTGAAAGGAGCTGCCTGTACCAAGAGTCAAGTGGGAGGAGCAGGAGCAGGATTGCTGGGGAAGGGATAGAACAGAAAGCACTGGGCTGGGTGCCTTTTCCCCTTGGTGCTGTCTGCTCCTTCTCTCAGTCCTGTCTCAGCCAGGGCAGTCCCCAGGGTTTGCAGGGACCTGTCCTCTCCCTGCTCTGAGGGCACGGGGGGCTGCAAGGGGCTGGGCAGCTCCTGCTCTGGGTCTGGAGTAGCTTTCTTGAATGACAGGAGTAGAAGAGTATCTCTAAGGACCCAGCAGGGTTTGCCAGGTGGCTGCAGAAGTTCATTGATAACTCTACAGGCTGCTGGAGGTGCTGGGCTGGGGGCAGCAGTGTCCCACTGCCCAGGAGAACCGTACACGTGTGCTCCCTTCTCACTTCCCAGAGCTTTGTTCCATCGTTGCAAACACAGACTTGTCAGTGAATACATCCCTTCCTATCCTCAAACCACAGTTCCAAAAGGGAGGTGCTGGGATGGTGATGGGGCACTTCTCCTGCCCTCCTCTGCAGCCACTGTTGGGAGGTGCTGGGGGTGACAGGCCCTGAGCCACCTTTGGGTTCCTGCTCAGCCACAGGGACACACTTGGGGCAGGGGGTGTCTGCTAAACACTGCCAGGTGTAATCCAAAGAGGCTGAGACAACTGGGATTGCTCAGCCTGGAGGAGGGAAGGCCCCAGGATTTAGAGACCCTTCCAGTGTCTAAAGGGGCTCCAAGAGAGCTGGAGAGCAGCTGTGGCTGCCCCTGGATCCCTGGCAGTGTCCAAGGCCAGGCTGGATGGGGCTTGGAGCACCCTGGGGTAGTGGAAGGTGTCCCTGCTCATGGCAGGGGGGCAAGGAGAAGAGCTTCAAGGTACTTCCCAAACCCAAACCATTCTAGAATTCTATGATATCCCAAACATAGAAAGTGCTGGAAGTGAGACCTTAAATATCCATTTTGACAAGGTGGCAGAATGATGAGACCTGCACTGACCACATTACGTTGGGCCTCAGGTGGCTGTTACTCAGATGCAAATGGCCATGGTTGGGTGGTGGGGGTGGTTCCCAGGCCCCCAGGGCCCTGTAAAGGTGGGGAAGGGCTGATCTGGCCCTGGCACCACGTGTGCTCTGTGCCTGGAGCCAGGTGGTGCCTCAGGTGCTGGGCTTGGCTGCAGGCTGGGTGCTGGATATGGGAGCAGGAGAGGCTGTAGGAGCCACAGCCAGGCAGGGCAGGGCTGGGCACTGGGAGCCATTTCTTGTCCCTCTGTGGCTGCCTGGGACAAACTGCCTTTCAGTGCCCAGCCTGAGGTCCTGGGGACTCATTTGGGAGGGGCTGGGAGCAGTGCAGGAGGCTGGGAGGACAGAGCAGTCTGGAAGGGTTCCCTGTCCCTCTCACAAGTTCTCCCACAGAATCCAAGTGCCCTGACAAGCCTGGCTGGACCCTGCTGCAACACAGCCCTGAGGGATTTTCTCTTCAGCAGACCACTTTCCCTCTTGCATGAAAGGAATGTTTGGGAGCTTTTCTCCTCTTTAATGAGAAAGTGTTACAAGGTTCATATAACCCAGCTAAATACCACCAGTGGCCAACAGGGAACAGAAATAAAGCAATGATTAATTGAGTAAAACAGCAATATCACAAACCCCCCATCATCAAGAGCAGACCCTGTTGCTGGAGGTCTGGAGAGTCATCTGCAAGAGCTGCACAGAACAAGGAATGATGTTCCTGTGTATTTCCCATTTGCACCTCTGTGCTTTGATGTTTCAAAACATGCTTTAACATCTGAAAATGGGAGCCTTTACGAGCTGCAAGTAGTCTAATTTGGCATGTCTTAGCATCAGTCAGCATTCCCCTCAGTGCCAGCATCTCATGCACACACCATCCATGAGGCTGAGACTGGCCTGGAGGCCTGAGGCCCTGTGGCAGGTTTTGCTTTGCTGACAGGGCCAGGTGAGGGCAGCCTTTGGGACATCAAAGCTTTGGTACCGAGCAAAAGCAGGTCTGTGGCCCCTTGTCACAAACTGGATCTTTCCACAAATGCTGGAATTTGCTGGGCAAACCCCACAGCTATCTGCAGGAGGACTGCTACAGTATGGGCTGCATTAATGATGGAAAAAGTGACCTGGCCCAGAATAGAATCCTGCAGCAGTGGCTGTAACGTGACTCCTCTGTTCTGTCTGGCCAGTGTTACCACCAAGTCTACCATGCTTCCTGCAGCCACATCATGCCAGTAGGAATCCCATTTGCTACCCTCTGGCCGGACTCTTTGCATGTCTAAAGTTACTCTCAGGCTGTGAAGGATCAGTGCTGGAGCAGGAGCACAGGGCCTGTGGGTCACAAAGTGTCTTGGCCATCCTGCCCTAACAGAGCCTCCAACAGCTCTGGGTCAGTATCTGCCCCCACACCCACTCCTGCCTGCTCAGGGTGGGGGGGGACACAGCAGAGCCCCTGGCTGTGAGCAGGTGAGTCAGGGGCTCTCCAGGGGCACAGCCTTCTCTCCCTCTACCACCTGGATTTGCCCACAGGATGTCTCAGACCTCGGAAGTGCACTGTATTTACCCAAATCTATAAATAGAAGCAGCATCCAGGCTGTGCCCTGAAATGCTGTTTGCACCCTCCATCAGTTGCAGAGGAAGAAAAGGGGTTCATGGTTTGGGTTTTTTTATGTTATTCTATGTCACTCTGTTCTTCTCAGTTTTTCTAGAGTTCTTTCAGCCTTCTGATGTTTTACTTTTTGTAATGGAGTTTCTCATGGATTTTCACATAAACAATCTATTGTTACTGTAACTGTGCTTTTCTGTTTACATTCTTCTTATAAGGAGGAGAGAATTGATGGGCTGTTGGGTTGCCCAGTGTGGTTGGAGAGGATAATTTTCTTCCTCCAATCCATGGTCACTGCTGGAATTCTATAAATGTCCAGGTCTGTAAATAAACTGCCTCTTTTTGCCTTGGACATCTCAGTGTGTGAGGGATGTTCCTTTTGTGTCATTTTGTGACAATTCTGAGATTATCTTGCAGAGGGATCACACCAGCCTTGTGCTGGAGCTGCTGCTGTGCTGTGGGGCTGGGAGTGCAGGGATGAACTCTCTGCTGGCCTCCTGGAACTGGCCTCGTGCAGTCTGTGCAGAGCTGCACTTTGGAGCACAGAATGATCTGACTCTTGGACAGAAAGTGTTGTCTGACCATGGAGCTCCTTCTTCCCTGCCTTGGCCAGTCCCTGTGCTGTGTTCCCCAAACCTGTCCTGTTGTCACTGCTAACCCTGACACCAGGGCTGTGCACAAAAGTAGCACACACACAGCCTCTCTGCCTCCAGTCAGTGGGACATTCCAGGTCTTTGAGTTCCTTTTCTTACTCAGATTAATCCCAGGGTCCTCCCTCTAGATGATATAAGAACAAAGACTGAGGTCCTGCCAAAGGCTCTACATTGCCCAGAAGTCTAAAATGACCAAGCCCAGTTGTCTCAGGTAAGCTCAGCCACCCTCCAGTCTCCCCCCACAGCCAGCAAGGCCAAAGTGACAGCAAGGACAAAATGTCCATGTGTGGAGGCTGCCAGGTCCTTTGGTCACAGTGTGAAGGTTTGGATGTGCCAGATCCACTCTTTCCTCCACGCAGGGTCACCAAATGAAGGCCATTCAAAGCAACAGGACACCTGTGTTGAGGAAGGCTCAGCCTGCCCTCCCTGGGGCAGTGTCACCTCTGACAGTGGCACCACTCCTGCCAGGGCAGGATTGCACCCAAGCTCACAGCCCTGCCCAGGCACCAAGCACCACTCAGCCCTTGAGCTTACTCACAGTGGTTATCAGCGTGACCTGGGAACAATTCCAAGCTCCTCTTGTGGGGATCCTCCTCCTCAGGGCTGATGTCTTCTGCCTTCCACTGGCTGGACACCCTGAAGAAGCTGCTGCAGCTCCCGTAGGCACAGCACTGGTAGGCGTAGGGCACCTCCAGGACTCTGCACAGGGGAAAACAGAACTTTGAGCTGTGTCCCCTCCAGGACCTGACTCTCCATTGCTTTGCACTTTTTGCTCAGTTCCTTCAGTGGTTTGAAGATGAAACTCCTCTATCCAGAGTCACAGAACATTCTGAGTTGGAAGGGACCCACAAGGATCATCATGCCCAGCTCTGAAGTGAATGCCCCCACAGGGGTCACACCCACAATGCTGGGGCTATTGGCACTGTCCTCTAACCAGCTGAGCTAACCTCAGAGTCAAAAAAATATGGAACACTCCACAAATTTCTGTGATATCCCTGCACAGAAACCATGCTGATCTCTGTATCATTCCAATTCTGGTACCTGTGCTGCTGACATGACAAAATCTGGTCTGCATGGTGATGGTTACAGTGGAGAGGGACTTTGGTGAAGGACTCCACGTAGGACAGGGTGTGGACCCAATGGTGTGTCTGCCCTGACTCACTTTTGGTGCTTAAGACTCTGTCAGTCAATAGAATATTGTCAAACACCAGCTTTGGAAACTGCTCTAAAGTTCCCAGACAGTTCCTTGTGCTGGTCCCAGCCAGAACAGGGTTAATTTTTGCAGTAGGTGTGAGGGAGCATGGCCAGGATCCAGAGGTTGTTCTGTACCATCTTACTCATTGCTGGGGGCTGGGGGGAAAGGAGAAAATGTGATGGGGGAGTCATCTGGTACTCATTTGTTGTTGGGGGCTTTCCATGTAAATAACTTTCTTTTCTTATACTTTTTGTCATTAATATTGTTGCTCTTACTGTTTGTGTCTTTCTCGTTGCTGTTTCCAGTAAATTGTTCTTATCTCAACCCACGACCTTGGCCTTTTGTGCCTCCAGCTGGGGAGGAGTGAGTGGTGCATGGTTTTAGCAGGAGAACTAAATTGGGGAATAGCATTCCTAAACCACCACACTCCTAAAACCCCTTCTGCTCTTCTCCTGAGAATAAACTAGCCCCTCTCTCCAATATGCAATGCAGAGCCTTCAATTTTTACCCCAAGACCATGTTTTTCCAGGCATCCTTTTTTTTTTTTTTTTCCTTCAGGGGGAGAAGCTTCCCTAGAGCAAGGCTCCCTTGCTTGTTGTTGAGGGCACCTTCAAACTCCAGTTCCAGGAGTCCCAGCTCAGGCAGGGAATTCTCAGGTCTCCCAAGTGAAGCAAGTTATTTAAATACGTCTGATTTCCACTTGAAAGTTGAATTGTTAGTTGCTAATTACAGCATGTATTACAAGGTTAATTCAACAGCAGCTGAGCATCATCTGGATGCAATACCAGGCTGTCTGTCAGCAGCTGCATTTTTGGCTTTGCTGGAAGTCAGGGAGACTGCTGATGGAGGCAAAGGAACCCCAGGTTTTCCAGACAATTAGGGTCCTCTGACAAGCTCAGTAAATATGGTAAAACTCTATATTCTAAAAATATGCTTTTGTTTTATGTTCCCAAACATTTCTGGCTGAGCCCCGGGAGGGTCTGGAAACTCTGTATACAAGCTGGTTTCCTGTTATAAGCTCCAAATTAGATCCTATTATTGAAAGGTGGGAGGGAGGTGCAGATCCTCCCAGCAAGGCTAAGAACTTCTCCCAGATGACTCCTCCAGACACAAGCCCCAAGAGTGAGGCTCCTTCATGGCAGTACCCCAAATGTAGGGAATGTTCCTGGGTCCATTGCCTGGCACGGTTCACTGAAGCACTGCTGCAGGCTCAGCTTCTCTGGTACAAATCCAAACCAGCTCAAGAGATGCCAGTGGGACTGATTTAGAGGAGAAACACCCTGGAGGTGCTGAACTTGACCCATCCTGCACAAGGGACTGCCTGTTGGAGAGGGTCTGGAGGAGCCCATGGAGCTGCTCCCAGGGCTGGAGCCCCTCTGTTCTGGGGCCAGGCTGGGAGAGCTGGGGGTGTTCTCAGGTGGAGCTGAGGGTGTTCTCTCACCTGGAGAACAGAAAGCTCCAGGGAGATCTCAGAGCCCCTTCCAGGGCCTGAAGGATCTTGGCACTTGTGAGGGTGCAGCTTGAGTCCTGTGTCCAGTTCTGCACCCCTCACTTCAAGGAGGACATTGAGGGGCTGGAGTCAGTCCAGAAAAGGGAAATGGAGCTGGGGGAGTGTCTGGAGAGTAAATCAGATGGAGAGTGGCTGAGGGGACTCAGCCTGGAGAAAAGGAAGCTCCCCCCCATCAGCAGGGACCTTCTCTCTCCCTACAACTGATGGTTGTAACAAGGTGGGGGGTTGGTCTCTTCTCCCAGGCACTAAGCAGCAGAGAGAGAGGAAATGGCCTCAAACTACACCAGGGGAGAGTCATGTTGGAATCAGGAGGAATTCCTTCAAGGAAGGGCTTGTTAGACAGTGGAAGGGGCTGCCCAGGGAGGTGGTGGAGTCCCCATCCCGGGAGGTGTCCAAGGAAGGGCTGGATGTGGCACTCAGTGCCCTGGTCTGGGTGACAAGGTGGGGATTGGGCACAGGTTGGACTCAGTAATCTCAGAGATCTTTTCCAACAGTAATGATTCTCTGATTCTATGGTTCTGTGAAGACAGCTGGAGAGGAACTTTGGACAATGGTCTGGAGGGACAGGACAAGGAGTCCTCATTTGCTACTGGAAAGGGCAGGGTTGGATGGGATATTGGGAGGGAATTCTTCCCTGGGAGGGTGGGGAGGCCCTGGCAGGAGCTGCCCAGAGAAGCATCTCCCATCCTTGGGAGTGTCCAGGGCCAGGCTGGATGGGGCTTGGAGCATCCTGGGCCAGTGGAAGGTGTCCCTGCTATGGCAGGGGGTGGAACAGGATGAGCTTTGATGTTTCTTTCCAACCCACACCACTCTATTGCTCTATGATCCTGGGTGTGGAAAACTCTCCAAAAGCTTCTGGAATCTCCATTTGGAAACCAGTCATGCAGCAGATCCCAGCTATGAGTTTAAAAAGTCAGAAGAGAGAGCCCTGCAGGCACCACTGCTGAGGCAGCCTGAAGGGAGAGCTCCACACTTCTCCTCAGCCCCATGTTGGTGCAGTGACCTGTCACCCCAGCCCTGTGTGTAAACTGGAGAAGCTCCAGCTTTGGGAACCCATCCTGGAGGAGTGGGAGCAGCAGCTCATGCATTTTTGGCTTGAAGGGAACTCCCTGGGACATCCAAGCAAGAGGTGACTTCATCTGAGAGGAATTTGTGTTCTCTGGGCCATGGGTATCTGAGCCCAAGGGCAGGTGCCACCCTGAGACCCAGGAGCCAAGGAGGGTCAGGAGAGTCTGAGCCTGCAGCACAGCACTCTGCTCTGAGCCTTTTGCAGCCTCTTCTTGATCAGTTTGACCCCTTCAGGCTCCTCATTAATCCATAACAGACAAGACACGGCCACACAAGCAGAGTTTATGGAAGAAAACCTGGATGTCATTAGGTGGGACTGCTTCTGGGAATGTTTTCCACTGAGAGGAGCCCTGAGCTGGGCCTGCTCAAAGCTTTCCACTTGTGTGTGTGTCTGGGGTGGGGGTGGTGGCCTGGGAGCACACCACTGCTCTCCTGTGGAACATATTAAAGATGAGATGTGCCAGCAGCAGATGGATCTTCCTCTACCCATGGGCCTGGAAGCATGGAGAGAGCAGGAGGTGGGCAAGGAGAGCAGGAGGCTGAGGGCTGTAAGCAAATACAGGCTGTGCTGAACACCCCAGGTGAAAGAGCCAATACCCCAAGTACCTCATTTTGGGGAAGCTCTCCTTGGTGAAGGGCTCAGAGAGAGCTGGGTTGCCTTGGAGCTTCAGATGGGTCAGTCCAGCCAATCCATCCAGGGGCAGCGTGACCAGCTGGTTGTCAGTCAAGTCCCTGGGGAGGGGAGAGCAGAGAGGGAGGCCACGGTCAGGGCTCTGCTGCCAGGGCTACCTCAGCCAAGCAGAGGGCACCGCCTCAGCTGCTCCCTTGGTGTGGTGCTGAAATGGGGCCAGGAGCCTCTGGAGATGAACACTGGGAAAATGAGGGCCTGGGGGTGGTGGCCATGCTGGAGGCTCTGGGTGGTGTCTCCCTGGCTGTGCACGTACCTGCCCCACACATCTCTTCCACTGCAGGGCAGCAGTGACTGCAGAGCCCAGCCCATAAAATACCCAAGAGCTTTAGAGATGGGGCTGAGAAGTGGGGACCCTCCAGAGTCAGCACAGAGGGTCTGTAGTGACTCTTGCAGAAGTAGCTCATCATGCTGATCTTCCTTAAAGGCATCTAAGGTGGCTATGAAAGCATCAGGAAATGGAGGTTTAAGTGTTCAGGGAGAGAGTGGCTTGGAGATGGCCCCTCCTGCACTTCATCATCCCTTCATTAATAGTGTGAGTAGGAAACCTTAGGATTTGTTCTGTCCACATCAGTGCTGAGCCGTGCACCTCAGCACATCAGCCTTCCAGCATCTAAATCCCAGGTGTTCTGGTAGCCCAGGGAGTCAGTCTGAGGTCCTCAGATACCTCCTAGCCATGGTCCCATGGGAAAGAAAAATCCCTGCAACTTACAGCTTGGTGAGGGAGTGCAGGGTCACAAAGGCTTCTGGGTGAATAAACTGGATGTAATTCCAACTCAGGTCTCTGCAAGGCAAGGACAGATCAGTAAGAGGAGAGCAGAGCAGAGCAGTGGAGCTGCTGACACTGGTGGGAGCACATGTGGGATCTGTAGCCCCTTGCCAGCAGCAACTTCTGTCCCACTGCAGCTCCCCACAGACAAGTCTGGGTCTGTGTTTGGGTGCTTTGTAACAGAGGGCACAAGAGTTTGCCTTGCAGGAGCTCCTCTGCTGAGACCAATGGGAAAGAACCAATGGAAAAAGTTATTTTCTGGCTTAATTTCTGTAAATTTGGGAATTTTTTTTGCCAAACAGGTCCTACCCTAATGCCAGAGCACCCCCAGTGCAGTCACAGTGCTGGGTGCAGCAAGGGCAGATAGGGCCAGGGCTCTGGGGAAGGTGTTTTTAGAATGTCTCCTGCCATGTACAGGTGTTTTGGATCCACTGAGTCCCCTCAATAAGCTCTGCCTCCACCCAAGTGAGAGGGCTCCACTCCCTCTGTCGCCAGTGTAGAGGAAACCAGCAAACTGGGACACATTTCTTGCCCTAAGGCTGACTACAGGACAACTTGCCTCTCTCCAGCTCTAAGGGAGCCAAGACCTGCTCAGATGTGTGTGCCCTTGGATGAATCCTTTCCACAGGGACCAGAAGATACCCAAAGGTCATGCCAGAGCTTGCTCAGCTGTGTGTGTGACTGGGCTGGGGCAGCATGCTCATGTTCCCCTGGGTGTCTGCAGGGTCACCCATGGGATCCCAGGAATGCTGGGCACTCACATCGCTGCACCACGGGAAAAGGTTTTGTGTGATGCAGTTCACTTGCTAACAGGACAGCAAATAAAGAATGTCAGGGCTCTTCCCAGATGTCACAGAGCCAGCTGTGCCCTTCAGGGCCTTGCCAGCTCTCCAAGGTGCCAAGCACTTGGGAGGTCACTCTGTGTGTGGGAGGTGCACGCTCGGTACAGGAAACACTTCTGAGTTGTGGGGAGGAACTTTCAAACCAAAGGGGATGCTCTGCATGGGTGCTGCAGGAGTGCCTGGCCCAGGAGCAGCCTGTGCAGCACAGGGGTTGCTGCAGCTCAGCTGCACCAGAGTGAATCCCTGCCCTGAGCTCCTGCTGGCACCCAGGCCTGTCTGTGGTGTGGGCTCTGCCTTGGCACAGCGGCAGCGCCTGGGGAGTGGGCATGAGGGGGCAGCTAAGGAGGGGTCTGCAGGCACAGGGGAAGCCAAAAGGATGGTTTGTGCCCTTTTCTAAGGTGGAATGGAAGAGGGACTCGACAGAGAAGCCTCTCAGCAGAGGCAGAGGCAGGCTGGGAACTCCCCACAGCCCACCTGGGCTCAGTGCCCCCTCCCCAGCATGACCCAGCTGGTCCCCTGGCAGACAATACTTGCATGGAGCGCAGGGCCAGCAGCTGCACAAAGGTGTCTGCTCTGATCTCGTGGATCTTGTTGTGCTGGAGACCCCTGGAGAAACAGAAACTGCTTTGAGAAGGGAGCTGAAGGCAGCGTTCCTACGCTATGGAGACCTTTGTCCCACTGCAGCAGACTGTCACCCTGAGAGCTGCTGTGCAGGGAGACCTGCTCTTATCTCAAGAGTTAAACAGGATGAGCAGCAAAACATGGCAAAGCCATTTTCTCCTACAGGCAGCTCAGACAGCCTCTGCTTTTGATGCCATCATGACTCAGTAAAGAGCTGCTGATGTAGCCAAAGGTGCTCTGTTAACCCCAAATCCACACTGGTTCCCCACACTGCTCTGCCCTAAGCCTCCAAACTGCTTTTTCCAGAGGAAAAGCTGAGATCTTGGAGCCAGTGACCAGCCACCAGCTCTGTGTGACCCTTCAGGAAGGACCATGTGGTGCTGCCCTTTGCCATGGTGAGGAGGAAGGTCTGAGAGCTGAAGGCACCTCAGTGTTTCATGAAGAAAAATCTTGATGTCTTGTAGAGCCCACTGTCCACATCTGCACATGAAGTGCCTCAGCCCCACACATCTCCTTTCCAGCTCCTTCTGTTTTTTCCCAAATGTTTTCCTGGGGGTACTCTCACAAAAAGCAGCAGAAGCTGTGTACTCTCATTTCCATGTAGTTTCACAGTGTTCTGATGCCCACTTTGCTAAGGCTGGATGAGCTGGTCTGGCTAGGGGTGCTACAGATAGCAGGGACAGAGACAAACTCTCCTGTGGGGTTTTTTTTTCTCTCCTGTTTTTTTTTTTTTTTTTTTTTTTTTTTTTTTTTTTTTTTTTTTTGTTTTGTTTTGTTTTGTTTTGTTTTTGTTTTTTGGGGGGGGTTTATTTTTTGGGGGGTTTTTTTGGTTTGGTTTGGTTTGGTTTTTTCAATGAGGATGCTGTTCCCATGTTCTTCCAGGTAGCAGAATTCTGTAAAAAACCACGGGGTCCACCTTATTATTTTTAAAACATTCAGTGCTGCCACATCCTATTTCTGTTTGAGGTGTGTGGGACCCCTGAAAGGACCTGACTGAATTAAGCTCCCATGCACAGGGAATGCATTTTCATTCTGGATGTGCACAGGGGCAAAGAGTGGAGCTGTGCTCCATTTGCAGTGCAAACAGGGAGTTATGATGCCCAACTCCCCCAGTGCTTGGGGAGTTCTGTGTGTGGGGGCTGCCCCTCTCCTCAAAGCAGCCCCTTTTCCCCAGGGCACAGCACAGACAAGGACATCTCCATACTCACAGCTCCTCCAGCTGCTGGCACCGATGGAAACTGGGCAGCTCCTCGATTTGGTTGTGTGACAGTTCTCTGCAGGGAAAGGAGGGGACAGGAATGTTGGGACATCAACAGCCAGAGCCCCTGAGCCCTCCCTTGGAAGGCAGGCACTGCTGGAGAGCGAGGTGACCTCCCTTTGTTCTGTACAGCTCCACTTCTGGTAACCCCAGTGAGTGGGATCTGCAGCCTGCAGCTGATGCTGGCTCGGGGTGTGCAAGGCTGTGCTGATTCATTTTTTCCTAAATGATGATTCTGTTCTCCCCCAAAATGTACAGTTCATTACTAAGTTGTTGTTAAACCACCCCCTAAGCTGCCATTCACTGTAACCCAGCTGTTACCCAACCCCTCCTGCCCTCAGTGTCCCATTGGGCCAAGCCCTGAGCTGGAAAAGCTCTTTTGAGATACATGAGAGAGAAGGTCTCTTGCTCTTGGGCCTCTTGCTCTTGCCCCCTCTCCCTCCTGCTCCCTTTTCCCCCCTCTCTCCCTCCTCCTCTCTCCTGTAGGAGCCATGCTGCTCCCCCCTGGTGTGGGACCCCCAAATAAACCCCCAAATGTCTGATCAACACCCTCAGAAGCCCTGTCGTGCTTTGCCTGCCTGTGTGCTGCCATCAGCTGCCACGTGCTGCCAAGAGAATCCTCCCTGAAAGCTCTGGTGAGGCTCCTGTGCCTCACCTCCCTTCCTGCACCCAGAAAAACTGGCTGCCAGTTCTGCTGCAGCTGCTGGCCGGGCAGGAGGGAAAACAGGAAAAAGCAACAGAGATCCCAGGGCTGCCCCATGATTCCCCCTCTGCCCAGTCCAGCCCAGCTCCCTGCAGCACAGCCTGGGGGCTGATGGAGCTGCTCCTGCAGCTGGGCTGGGCTTGAACTCCTCAGCCTCAAGTCAGCTGTGAAACCCTCCCGTGGCACTCCTGCCATGCACAGCCCTGCTTTCCGTGGGCACAGCACAGAGATGTTCCTGCAGAGCTCGCAGGAGCTGCAGATGTGCCTGCAGAGCCTGGGGAGGTTTGGAGCAGCCAAGCTCGCCCTCCTGGCACAGCAACCCCACTGCCCACTGCCTGCTCCCTGTTTAGCCTTTCCTGGCTTTCTCCCAAGGTTAGGGAAGGGGTGGTGGCATTGGCAGGGAGTTGGTTTAGGGCGTTAGAGGCTTTGAAAACCTCTGGTCCTTGTTCTTTCAAGTCACTGGGAAGCAGTTTGCAGCAAACTCCTCTTCCCACAGGTTCATGGCCCAGTGTCATGTCAGCATTGAGAGTAGAGTGGCTTGATAGTCAGAGGAAAACCCACCCTGGCAGAGCTTAGTGAGGATTTATTGAAGCTGAAACAGGCTGCGTAAGGAGCAATGTTTAAACCCAGCTCTTTCCCCCACCAGCAGAGACTGGATTTGTGGTTGTTCAAGGGAAATTTGCCCCAGGGTGAAGTTTTGTATGTGGTTTCTCTGCCGACTTTCCAAACTCGGTTTCCATCTTTCTGCCAATAGATTGCTCCTAAAATATTTCAATTATTTATTTTTTTTTGCCAACCCACTCACCACCAGTTTTCCATGGTAGAGAGGAGGAGGGAGGGAAAAGCAAGCAAAAGGTTTGTGTGTGGCTCTGAGGCTGTCACCCAGGCTGGAAAAAGAGCCTCAGCATCTGTCACTTTTCTCTGGTGCCTGTGTCAATCCATTGGGCTTGACAGTTTAGCTAACAGTGATGGGGGAGAACCAGCCCCAGGAGCTGTTTCTGGTTCCTCCAGAGTGAAGGTAACCAGGTGCAGCCCAGAATCTACAAACAGAGCAGCCTCAGTCCCTCCTGCTCTGTTGGGCACACACCAGGATGGAGGTGATGGCACCAAGGGACTTCAGCTCTGCTCAGGGCAGTTTCACCTCTTTCTGCTTGAGAAGAAAGACAAATCTCCCAGAGCTCCAGGAGCATTTGGACAGCTCTCTCAGGCACAGGGTGGGATTGTTGAGGTGTTCTGTGCAGAGCCAGGAGCTGGACCCAATGATCCTTGTGGGTCACTCCACCTCAGGATGTACCATGAGTACATGAAGTCTGTGCCCTGAGCAGGAGCTCTGGGTGAAAGCAGCAGGATGAAGCCAGGTTGGTGCCAAAGGCTGCCCTGCCTGTCTGTGCTGGGTTCAGCATGGGTGGCACCCCAGGCTGGCCATGACCCTCTGCCCCCTGCAGTGGCTCCACAGCCCCTGTGGAGGATCCCTGCAGAGAACCTGCACTGTGGTGTGAGGCCACAAATGCAGCTTGGCCTGTGTCACCCCTGGTCTGATGTGTCACAGTCACAGTGACACAGGACAGGCAGGGAACAACCACTGCGTCTGTGGGGACCAAGGCATTCCAAAGGCAGGAGAGATGTAAACATGCACAAACATTGGCCCACACTCTCTCTCCAGCCCCTGAAAGCAATGCAATTAATGTCAGGACAGTTTCCTAAGGAAGAGGAGCAAGGTGGTGAGTCCCAGTAAAACTCTACCACGTGGCAGGGGTAGGCACAAAGAACAGGCTCTGCTGTGGGGTTTGCACTCTGATAACTTGCAAACATAAACAGAGGTTTGGGACCCAACAGCCTGGGCCAATCCAAAGGCTGCACTTTCATAGCAAGCCATCCATTGAATTGGTCCAGATGTCTGAAGATGAGAGATCTTCCCTACAGGGACATCTGGAACCAAAAGCCTGTAATCTCCTAAGTTACAAATTGTCTCATTTTATTTTTATGTTTTACTCTTGTTTCCAATTTCCGTGATCAAGAATTCACTCCTGTTGCTTTCCTGGAACAAACTTGTTTTCTTTTTCAGCTTGCTTGTATAAAGACTGATGAAGGCAAGCCTGCTGTTGCCCTAAGGCTGCAAACTTGTATAAATCTGGCTCATGACTCATTTCCTGAGGATGTCTTTGACTGCAAACATAGTTGGGGATCTCAGGAACCATGGGTGTAATTCCTGAGATGATGCAAAACCTTCCTGAGATGTTGATGTACCAAGCTAAAGGCGAAAGCATGGCCCCACCAGCATCATTCAGTGCCTGGCTAAGCAGGCACAGCCAAAGAAACCAAGAAACTCAGCAAAATCCTGATCTGGCTGTGCTGCCCCACAAGTGGAAATGTGGCCTTGAGGCCCCACAGGTTTCCATCAGGTCAGACCTGATCCCCCTGGGATATGAACAGGATCCTTCCTCCAGATGATGGCACTTGCTGGAGCTCCAACTGCAATAAGCCAAGGCTGGGGCAGAGGGTGAAGGTGATTTCCCCATTGTTTTTGGGCAAAGAGCTTCTTGAGCATAGCTGGGAGCTGTGAAATGCTGTGGCCATTCTTACCCATCTCCTTTTGTACCCTCTCTACTCTCCTTGCATGGGGGGGACAGTTCCCACTGGTGCAGAGCAAGGAGGGTGTGCCTGACTGCAGCCCTGAGACCAGAGCATCTCACTGGGATGAAGCAGCAAGCTGAAGAACAAGCAAGAGCTCAAAGGAGTGATTAAGAAGGTGGTGATTTCTGCATGGAAAAGATGATGGGAACAAGAGCTACAGGATGGTCTCCCACAGTTGGCCCTTTCCCTGAGCCAGACCAAAGGAAAGCCCTGCTCCTGAGGGCATTTTTTAAGGACCAGGCAGGCCAGAGACACAGGTTACTCACAGGACTCGGAGGCTGGGCAGCTGCTGGCACATCCTTCTGGGGAGGAAATGGATGCCTGCCCGGGTCAGGGTCCTAGAGGGATGGAGGAGAGAGAAGAAATGATGTTGCTGACAGCCAGCACCCAGACTCTGTGACCCAGAAGCCCAGTCCCAGATAGTGGCAGGAGAGACAATATCAGCAGGACAATAAAATACCTGGAGAGGGTGAAAAACTGCCCAGCAGTTTTGGAAACAGGTACTGCTGCTGGACCTGGCTAAGGTGAGTGTGCCTATAAAGAGTTCTGGGCCACTGCTGAGTACTGACCTCACTTGTTGGGGGCAGTGCCCTCTGTAGCATGCTCTGCCCTCCCTGTTCCCATAGTCCCACATACACAGGCCTGGAGCTGGGACTGCCTCAGAGGTCTGTGTATGAGGGATGAATGGTGTCCCCTGTGTCCTCTTTGTCCTGTGTGTCCCTGTGTCCCTTTGTCCCTGTGACCCCGTGTCCCTGTGACCCCGTGTCCCTGTGTCCCTGTGTCCCCATGTCCCTGTGACCCCGTGTCCCCGTGTCCCTGTGTCCCTGTGTCCCTGTGACCCCGTGTCCCCATGTCCCTGTGTCCCTCTGTCCCTGTGTCCCTGTGACCCCGTGTCCCTGTGTCCCTGTGTCCCTGTGTCCCTGTGTCCCTGTGACCCCGTGTCCCCATGTCCCTGTGTCCCTGTGACCCCGTGTCCCTGTGTCCCTGTGTCCCCATGTCCCTGTGACCCCGTGTCCCCGTGTCCCTGTGTCCCTCTGTCCCTGTGTCCCTGTGTCCCCATGTCCCTGTGACCCCGTGTCCCCGTGTCCCTGTGTCCCTCTGTCCCTGTGTCCCTGTGTCCCCATGTCCCCATGTCCCTGTGTCCCTGTGACCCTGTGTCCCTATGTCCCTGTGTCCCCGTGTCCCTGTGTCCCCGAGACAGGGCATGGCCAGGCCACACCCAGTCTGGGCTCAGCACGGGGACCGTGTCTGGGGGAGCAGATCCATGTGTGGCCAGGGGCAGCGTGTCCTCCAGGGGCAGCGTGTCCTCCAGGGGCCTGGTGGGGTGAGGAGGGGCCCAGGGCAGCTGCAGCAGCCCCAGCCTGAGCAGCCTGAGCCCCAGCTCAGACATTCCTGAGCTGCACCGCCCTGCTGCTCCCAGTGTGGGCAGAGACACCGGGGTGCAGCAGCAGCAGCACTGCACCCAGAGCTTCACTCCTTCACAGATGCAGGAAGGAAGGAAGAAAAAAAACCCAAACAAACCAAAAAAAAAAAAAAAGAGACTGGAGCACACTCAAGAGTACCAAGAGAGCCACTCACAGGGAAGAAAGCTGCGTTCAGGAGCCACAGGGGTGAAACGAAGCAGAAGGGAGAGGCAGAGCTGAATACTGCACAGCACTGGGAAAGTTGTCCTCACTGAAACAGCCTGGACCGCCTTGCAGGAGGAAGAGCACAGCTAGCAGGGTAAAAGGGAGAGAGGTGCCACTCACAAAACTTCTAGGCTGGTGGTGCCTTTAAGGTCTGGGAATTCCCTGATGTCCGTGGCTCCATTGAGTGACCTGCAGAGAAACGAGGGTGCAGTGAGGTGAGCAGAGGGTCTGGGGGCAAGGGCAACTGCCCAAGGTTCCAGACCCATCAGCTGTGGTGGCAAATCTGTTTCCCCAGCCCCAGGTGTGACCAAGGCCCAGCTCCAGCGTGCCCCTGTGGCCAGAGCGGACGCAGCAGATGGAGCTGGGCACTTCCATGCAAGGAGACCTGGCAAGCTCAAAGCCTCTCCCAGCCACTGACATTCTTGGCACCATCTCTACCCAAATTAAATAAAAAAACCCCCCAAACAATTACCATGGGGAATGTAAGCAGGGCATCCCACCCAAGCCTCCCCGGGTCTGTGCATTTGGATCTAAAGAATGCAGGGCTATTGGAATGATTTATTTTATGTGCCTGGGTGAGGCTAATAAATAGAGATTTATGAGGTTGCCTCTCCCTCAGTATTTTTAGTTCTGTGCCACAACAGGTTGGCTGAAAAGCAGCAGCTGTAGAGGTCCAGGTGGTGGCCCAGGGCCAAACACGTGAAGGAAGCACTGGCACTGCTGCTGCCCAGTGTCCCCGTGTCCCTGTGTCCCCTGTGTCCCAGTTTGTGCTGTGGTGCTGGGATGTGCTCCTCCACTTCTCCATCTTGTGGAGGAAGGCAGATGCCTTCAGTGTCCTTCTGTTTGGGCAATTACACAACATCAGCAAAAGCTGTGGCACTTGTGTGTGAGGTCTTTGCTGCTCCTGGCACACCCTGGAAGGCCTCAGTGTCTGTCAGCTCTGTGGGCAGGAGGAATTAGTGGCTGCCTCCAAAATGCCCTCTTCAGGATTATCCTTCCTCAGAGGAAAACATCTGCAGTGACTATTCCTTGGACTCCCTTGGGGTTGGACAACAGAGGCTTCATGTCCTCCACTGGCACAGGGACTCTTGAAAAAAGGGAGGGAGGAGGCCACAAAGGTGCTCAGTACTCAGGGTTTGGAGCTTGGATGTTACCTCTATGGTGAACTTACAGAGTGTGGAGCTTTGGCAAGTACTGGAAAGCAGACTGTCCAACAAACTGGATGGGATTGTCATAGAAATGGCTGCAATGGGAAAGAGGAACGGGTCAGAGTCTGCTGCACATGAAGAGAAGAAGCTGCTGTAGGCCAAGAGCCCCAGAGCTACCAGCCATGCAGGAGGTGCTGCTGTGCTGTGAGGAACTCTTGTTCCCAGACAAGCATAGGCTCTCCCACTGGCCTGTTTCAGCTGGACATTGGCACAGCTGAGGTCTCCTGCTGCTCTGAATGAGCCCTTTGGGGTCCTGCTGAACCAGATGGGCTAGGAAGGTGTAAAACCCTTCTTCAGTCCTACTGAGGTCACCTTGCACTGGAGGGCACCTCCTGTGGCCTCACACACAGCACCAGCACCTTTCCCACTTGTCACAGTCGGTGGAGAGAAGCGAGCTCTTCCAGGACCCAGTGAGATATGGGAGTTGAGTCAGTTCCTACCAGAAGCACTTCCCCCCATGAACTGTGACTTTAGATGGGCAGATGCCATGGAGAGATGAACATTCTGGGTGTCTGGGCTCCCAAAATCACTCTGTGGGTGCTGCCCAAGGGAGATGGGGACGAGGCTGGTTCTTCTGCCTGGAGCAGTGAATGGTTTCACCCAGGGTCACCATGGCTTTTACAGATATTGATGTTTCTATAATTTGAGTCCAGTTTGGACAAGTAGAGCTTTTGTCACTTGCCACGATTTTCAATATCTGTGTGGTTCAGAGAAGCATCCAAAAATCCCTAACTGTGCCTGGGTCAGAGCAGAAACAACCTGACAGCTGGGTGTGTTTATCTGCAGAGCTTTGTGTCCCCAGGTCTGGGGCAGACACACAGGGATCTGCAATCCCAGCTCCCTGACACGTGTGGCTGCTGCTGGAGCTGGCCAGCAGCTTTTCTGAGCACAGGGGATAAACATCAGCAGATGTCAGCCAGGGCTCAGGCAGTTTCCATGCAGACCACCTGGATTTTGTTCCTTCCTTGCCACCAGCCTGTGCTGCAGCAAACGCCAGCTGCAGGGGAAGGAGAACCCACAGCAATTCCAAGAAGGAGCTGAGAAGAAGCAATTTCAGCCTGCTTGGGCACATATATAGCAAATATCTGAGCACTGTCAGAAATCCCAGCTAAAGACATCAGGAAATGCCCCTTTCTGGGCAATATGAAGAGGTAGGAAATGTTATTTAATTTTCTTACATTGTTTGGAGGAGGGGATTCCCAACAAACGCGTTCTCTGGAATTGCTTTGATGTTGTTGTTGTGAAAACCGCTGTTGGGAGAAACAAATATCCTGATATTAATTAAATTAACCTTCTTTCCTCAACACTTTTAAAGCCAGAGAGCCTTCAAAATATACATTAAGTAGGAGATAGAGGCTCCTTCCCAGGTGCAGCATCATCCCAGCAGGTGAACAAGGTCTGTGGTTTGGCAGGACAAAATCTGCTGCATTTACTCTGTGGGTGCTCCATTGTGTGACTCCACCAAGCCCACCCAGGGTACAAGGACTTCAGGTTTAACACTTTACAGTCAGGAAACAGAATCAAGCCAAATACAGTATTTTCTGTCCTCCAGGAACTACAGTTTTTATGGATGGTTTCTGTTACAGCTCCACAGCTGCCAACCAGAGTGCACCAGGAATTACTGGCCCACCTGACTTTGAAGGATTTGTAGCTCTAGCTGGGATATTTTTGGTTATGCTTGAGAAAACTTTTATCAGCAAACTTTTGCAGCAGAAGAGAGCTCTGTGGCCAGAGTCTGACCTCCTGCACAGCGAAGGCAGGCACAGGTTCCTATGTCCAGGAAGACAGGAAGCCTTAGGCTCTGGGTGATGCCTAAGTTGTTTGTCCCAGAGGAGTCTGAGCAGGTGATTAGACTGATGACTGTTTGGAATTTGCCTCTTCTTTAGTGACAGGCATTTCAAAAGCCATCTCGAAGGGGTTTAAGGATCTTATTCTCATTTTGAAGGTGAGAATAATGATGATATCTGGGCTGAACAGAGAAATGTCATGAGAATTGTTCCAGTAAAGAAAGAAGTAGTGTCAGATTTTTACCCCAAGGCTCCCAGAGACAGGAGAGCAGCTGCTTTTGTCCCACCTTAGCCTGGCAGCAGTGTGACACAGGAATTGTGGATCCACATCAACTCACCCCACCCTGGGGCTTCTACCTTCATGGGTGATAAGTGGGCTGGTTTCTTATTTTTAAGTGCCTCCCAGGCTGACCAGTTAGAGGAAGGAGGGCTATCCACTGAAATGGTCATAAACTTTGGTAATTCCCTATGATAAATTTATCCAAAGGGAGATGAAATAGTTTCTTCACATTAGAGGAGGTGGCACAGGGCCTGCAGAAATTCTGGCCTCACAGTACTACGGGTGGGTCCAGGTTGTGGTCCCAAGCTGGGGAATGGACATCAGAAGCAGCCAGAGAACAGAAGGAGTTTGAGCCCCTGAGATGCCACAGGAGAGTGAGGCTGGCAGAGACTCCCACTCCCCTCCGTGGTGTGGAGGCTGACAGGGAGGTGGTCAGGGCTGATGGAAACTGCTTTGATGCAGTGGAGAGGGCTGGGAAGGAGAAGAAAGGCTTGGACTGAGTGCTCTCCTCAAGTCAGAGCACATGAGATGCTTTATAGGTCATTCTCCCACAGGGAGTGGTTTTGAAAAGGGATAAATGGAAAATCTCACAGCTCCTGCAGCCTTCCCAGTGTCCTGATAGCCCCGGGGAATTCCAGCAGCTCGTTGTAGTTCAGATCCCTGAAAGACAGAGAAGGGAAAAACATTCATTAACATTTCTGTAGGAACTCCACCACGTTTATCTGTGCTTTGAAGCCACGGAAACTTGGTTGTTAACATGGGAGACAGGTTTTTCCTACCACGCTGATCCAGCCACTGCCTGGAAACACAATTTCACACATTCCTGCAGCAGGAATATTCCCTGCTGGGAGCACTGCAGTGCCCAGCACCGGGCAGTGCTGCTGCTCCCCATCTCCTGAGGGCCCTGGCCCCTTCTCCCCGGAGCTCAGCCCCGGGGCTTTGGCTCTGAGTCATTTTTCTTGCCTTTCCAGGTCAAAATGGGATTCTTTGAAGGACAAGAAACACGAACAGCAGTCAGTTGTGTGGAGCCCATGAGGGGCTTCTCTGGAGCCCCTTGGCCTGTGGTGCAGAGGGGATCAGGGGCCCATTCCCTCAGTGTTTGTCCTGGGGATGTTGGGTCTCCCTGCCGCTGGGACATGCTGTGTGTGACTGGGAACAGTGGGAAGAGCAGTCTGTGGGAAGGCTTAGGGTCTTCTGATGGTTGGAGTCAACCCCACCTTGGAATCTATGAGCCAAAGCTGCAAGTGATGTGCAAGAGGTTCTGACACTGTTGAGCATTGAATCTAATTTGCTGTGTGGTGAAATAAATAAAATACACTATGTTGGTTGTAGTGACAAGTGTAGAATTTACCCACCCCGACTGTTGCCCTGTTCTTCTAAAGTTTTTCTAAAGTTCTTTCAGCCTTCTGATGTTTTACTTTTTGAGATGGAGTTTCTCAGGCACTTTTCATGTACACAATGATTGTTTTGCATTCCCTTCTGGAGGAGGAGAGAATTGATGGACTGTTGGGTTGACCAGTGTGGTTGGAGAGGACAATTTCCATCCTCCAATCCACGGTCACTGTTGGAATTCTATAAATGTCCAGGTCTGTAAATAAACTGCCCCTTTTTGCCTTGGACACCTCAGCGTGTGAGCGTCGTTCATTTGTGTCGTATCGCGACACCTGACTTGGCAACTAAAAGAGACATCTGAGTCTGAATGAAATCTCAAGAGTTATGTTTGTTCTCCAAGAATGGGCTGAACTCCTGTGTTGCTTTCTTCTGTCTCTCTTGCTTGGCTAGCTCAGTCTGTACAGCAGGAGACTCAATCTCAGGGTCGTGGGTTTGAGCCCCACAATCTGCCTTGGCTCCTGCAGCCCTGAGTGTCCTGCCAGGCTGGCACTGAATCCTCAGAAGGGAAACTGAGGCAAGGACCAAGACAAAAGACAAAAGGACTAAGAGCTCTTAGTCCCAGGAACAGTCCCACAGTTTAATGCAGAACCTACACCTCGGAGTCCTGAAGAGAGTAAGGGGCCGAGCAGGTGGCTCAGAGTGGTTTTGTGCCCTTTGGGAAGGGGAGGGGGAGGTGAGGGGTCAATGGGGGCTGACCCAGGGGAGGTGAGGCACAGCTGGTGTCAGGGATTTCTGGGAAAGGTATTGAAATACAACATTTTGTGTGGATCTATATAACACCAAAACACCCAGTGCAAATAGAACAAAACTACTCAGTGCAATACAAGACTTCTGGAAAAGGATTTATTTGACCTTTGGGGCACTGCTGGCAACCTGGGAGCAGCAACCCTTCAAAGGCACCAACCCTGCTGCTGGCTGGAGGATGCCCATGGAGGCTGGCTGGGCTTTGGATGTGCAGCACTTCTCTAGCACGCCCAGCTTTCTCCTTGGAAGGCAATTTCAGCTGTCACAGTAACATCTGACCCTGTCCTGGCCATCCCACTTTGCAATTCACTCAAGTCTGAAAGCCATGCTTCCTACCTGCACAACACTCACCAAGGTTTAAGTGGTAGATACTTTGGAACATGATTACTGGCTCCTGGAGATTACTGTATAATTACACTTAATGAACCTCAAAGTAATTACCATGTAACCTGGCTTGTGGTTTATGGAACAGAAATAACTGAGCATTTACACAGCAATGGGCTGCTGCCCAGCCACCCAGTAATTCTCATCCTCTGGGCCCAGGCATGGTCATTATGTTATGATCTCTCTTGGCCCCGTTGTCTCTGACATCTTCTCTCACTGCCAGTGCCCCTGCTTGGGAACAACTCCATGGCACCACCTCAGCTCTGCCCTGAAGGTGTTTACATGGGAAATCAACCCAGAAAGTCTCTCCAAATCAGTCCTTCCAGGACTTCCAGCTTGTATGATTTATGGTTTAGGGAATGCTTATCATGGAATTACAAGATAGGGCACAAACCCAAGAGAAAAATATGGAATGAGGTGGTCGTGGGCGGATTTTGTCTCTTGTATCTCTGACAAGGTCCACGCCAGACCTTGTTGCTGGATTCCCTGAGAAACCCAGGTGATGTGGCAGGTCCTGGTTTTGCAGGGCTGGTCCCCTGACACTGGGGACAGTTCTCCCTCCTCCAGTTCCACAGGGATCTGGATGCTGGGACAATCTGTAGGGATCTGAGCAAATGAACCCTGCTCCTGTAGGACCCAGAAAGGATTCGTGCTGCCTAAAGGTTGGCAGTGCTGGCAGTCAGCAGGGAAGGAGCACAGGGCTGGTGGTGGGACTGTGAGCTCTGCCTGCCCAGTGCCCACCCTGCAGTGTGCTGGCAGAGTCCCATCCCAGCACACCTGGAGCTGCTGTGCCTGTCCCAGGGCCCAGGAGTGGAACAGGAGTGATGTGTCCCCTCCAAACTTGCTCTGACGCACTTTGTTCTCATCTGGCTCCAAGCAGATCAATGGTTTTCCTCAATCTTCTCTGCTTGAGCCCAAATTGATCTGTTCAAGGATAAATAGCCCAACACAGGACAGCTCATAGCCTTACTCTTTGCTTGTAGCTAGCTCCCTATCAGCTGCTTGGGTCCTCTTGGCAAGTGTCTGTAGATGGCATCTGGCAGGTTCCATCAGGGCCTGGCTGAGGGCTCTCACTGCCAGGGGCATGACTGTTTGTGACACATCCCTTCTCTGCTGCTCAGGAATATACAGGAGTGGATTCCCCAAGTGAACAAGCAATGGGAAGTGCAGGCAGGACCCCACTGGGCATTTTCAAGGCATCAGTCAAATCTGATTAGCCTCCAGATCCCTGCACTGGTTGGAATCAGAGGCATTAGCAGCCTAAGTCAACGGACAGCCCCAAATGATGCACCACATAAGGTGCATAACACCTTTAAAAATTTCACCCTGCAGTGACTCCCTGAGGTTAAAGGGAGATTCCCCAGGGAGCAGGCAGCTGAGGTCATTCAAGGCTGGGTGTCTGCCTGTGCCCCTTCCCTCTGCTGCACCACAAACTGGGGCTGGGATGGGCCTGTGTGATGGCAAGGGATGGTCCCTGGGGAAAAGGCACTGTGAGCCCAGCCCTGGGTGATATTCAGCCCATCACTGCAGTGTCACTGCCACTGTGGAGGCTCCCTGTGATGGCACAGGGCTGTTTCTGTGAGCTGCTGACAGATGCAAAATATTGCCCAACAGAGAGGAGGCTTGGCTCACCTCTGATTCACTAACAGAACAAGGGATCTTAGATCTGCAACCAGTATTGTGCACAAGGAGTAATTCATTGTGCTGTAATATTTGCTCCTGTCTTTAAAAATGTGTTTCCTTTCCAGCCTGCACCTCTTCCAGGCAAGCTGGTCTTTCATCAGCAGATGAAGGTTCTGTTTGTACCTCTGCATGTGTGCAAGTATGTACAGGACCAGTCCTTCCTGAGAGAACACACACCATTCCAGCCCTGGCAGCATCCTGGGGCCTCCCTCCCCTCTGCATTTGACAAAGAGCATTCATTGTGCTCAGCAGCTCCTGCTGGGTAAGAGCCCATCCTGCATTGCTGGCAGACACTGGGCTTGTTGGGAAGTGGAAATGCACCAGGTGTAGTCATGCTGCTCCATCCCTGGGGCTGAGCGAGCCCCTTCTGCTCAGAGGAGACAATGTGCTGGCTCCTGCCCCTGCTTCCTGGGTTTTGGGGAGGTGAGCCTCCTCTCCTCCTGGAAAAGGACCCAGCTGCTGTGGGGAGCAGGTCTCTGGGTGCTGCTGGCTGGTGGCTGCTCTGCTCTCACTGCCTGGACTTGTTCTCCAGGGCAGCTCCTGGCCAAGCTGGGCTCAGTTCCTGGGGTCAGCTGCAGGAAGGGGCTGGAAGGAACCAGTCCGCAGGATGGTCCTCAGGTGTCATCTCTTCCCTGCAGTGGCACCACTCTTCCCAAAGCCCAGACCCAAACCATGATGTGGAAAAAAAAAATTCCCTGTCCTTTCTTCTTCCTTCACAGAACTGGAGCTGGGCTCTGGTCCAAGCAATGACCCAGCATTCAACCTCCACCACCGTGCTCCTGCAGTGGGGATGTTTCTGCTCATTTAGTGAAATCCAGATCTTTCCACAGGTGCTATCAGGCTCCTGCTGCTGCAGGGTCTCTGGAGCTGCTCCTCCAGCACAGGAGGCAGACTGGAAGCACTCACAGCTCAGCGGGTCAGGCATGATGCTGCTTTTTGATTCCAGTGGCAACCAAATCTCCTCTCCTGAGCCTGTCAGTGAACTGCCCATCAATCCCAAACCCTCTCCAGGAGCTGGTGGATGTAGGAAATGGAGGTGCTGTAGCAAACACCTTGAAGGGTCTCCTTCCTCTCCCCGCCTTATCTGAGGTACTTGGGCAATTCTTTGCTTCCCTAGCTCCACACTGACACTTCCTCACTGCTTCCAGATTCGGGATGATGCAGGGAAAGCTGCAAAAAGCCACTTCAGGGCTCCCACTGCAGGGCTGGGGTGGCCAAGGAGGCCTCCTGGCCCAAGGGAGCTGGGCCTGGCAGTGCTGCCCCAGCTCTGGGGCCTGGCCCAAGGCTCTGTGTGGGGTTTCCTGGCTGTGGGGTGCTCTCCTTTTTTGGCACTAAGCAGATCAATGGCAGCATTGCGTGGTGCAAGGATGGCAACACACCATGGCCATGGCTGTGCCAAACAATAGGGGAGCCTCACAACAACAACAACAACTTAAAAATAATGAACATTATCAAGGGCTTTTGAAAGCAAAATCAGTCAGGCAAGGGGTTCAGAACTGATGTGCAAGAGCAATGACTGTGAATAATCCCCTTCCTCAGCTGGGCTCAAAGTTACCAGCTCTGGCAGTGGGATGGCAAGAGGAGCCTTGTCTGGTCTTCTACTTGAAATGAAAGCCCCTGAAGGGTCACCCAGTCTGCCCAAGACACACTGAACTGGCTGGCTTTCCATTGTTTTTATTGCTAGAGGGAGCCTATAGCTTCATATTTGGAAGATCTTAACCAACCCTGTTGTTTATTTAGAAATAAAAGTAAGTTGACATCAAAGGCCCAGTTATTTTGGGCTTTAACTGCCAGGGTGATTTGAAGCTGACAGCAAGCAGCCTGTAACTATTAATATCTTCAGTCATGCCAAAAGGAGAGAAGGAGGGGAAAGAGTCTCAGGTCAATTTTCTGCCTGTTAGGGACTATTAGTGGTTCCACACAGGAAGCCAAAAAAAATAAAATTATATAGTACTATAAATTCTTCCATAAGCCACAAAACACCACAAATTTGCAGCTAATAAACCTGAAGATGAAGTGAGATTAGAAGTTGTAGATGGGACATTTGCTGACTATTTCAGTCCCAGTGGAGTTGTAGATGTGTCACCGTGGTGCCTGGAGGGGACCTTGTGCAGCCTCCTCTGTGGACCTGCATTTCCACCTGTCCTGTGCTGGCACCTCATCAAGCTGCCAGTAAATGTAATTACTGCCTCTGCTAGTTGTGCTGGTTACTGTGGGCAAATCAAGCACTGGGAATGATTTAATTGGCAGTCTGGAAGCCCAAGGGGGCCATGGTGACCATGTAGTTTGACCTCTTGCCCAGCCCAGCTTTACTCAGTCTCCATACAGCCACTCATGGCTTATGGCTGAGCTGCCAGATCAGTTCAGATAGGAAAAACAACTGCAGGTTATTTTTCAGGTGCCATATTTTATGGGATCACAACTTCATTAAGGTTGGAAAAGCCAAGATCATCGAGTCCAACCATTAACCCCACACTGAACCATGTCCCACAGTGTAGGAGCGGGATCAGATGGTGATGAGATGAGAGATCTCTGGGGTCAAGGCTGCTCCTGGAGCAGGGGTTTATTTATTGCACAGGGTGTGGGTGAAGGGGCCCTGCTGAGAGCTGCCAGCTGCAGGAGCAGCCCCAGAGAGAGAAGAAAAGAGCAAGAGCAAGAGAGTGAAGTAAGAGAGCTGAAGAGGAGCAGTAAGAGGAGTAAGAGAGCGAAGTTCCCGTTCCAATCCATTAAATCTTCTTCTCTACTGAATATTCTAACTGACACCAACCAATCCATTACAAGATACAAATCCTACAGCATTTACATGCAGCCTGTAAGAATCATTACATGACCATACTGTGTTGTATTTTAAACCCTAAAAATGACTCTTTGGACCCCTCCTGCCAAGCTGGTGGGGTCTGCTCTGACCCTTGGACTCTTAGTGAGGAGAAGAGCATTGTTTAATCCAAAGGGGATTCATTACCTGCAGCCAGCCACACTGTTGTTCTCCAGTTCTCCAGTAACTGAGGCTTTAGACATTGAAACTTGCTTTCAATTCTATTTCACTTACAGGTTTCATATTCTCAAAACCTAAGGAGTCATATTTATAAGGCTTTTCTTGTCCATCTTCCCCAACACCTAAGCACTCTAAGTGTGGTGTTTGGGTTTGTTTGTTTGTTTGTTCGTTTTTAAAAATGCTTGCAGCACTTTCTGTTGTGTAGCATCAGCCCAAACCCCACTCCCCTGGTAGGGGCAGGCAGTGAGTGCCTGGCCCAGCTTGCCCTGGGGGATGAGATGCTGCCAGTGCCTGTAATCAGTGAGAGGAGGGAAAGGGGATGTGGAAGGACCCAGAGCACTTGTCTGGCTCCAGGCAATGTGCCCACCCCCTACAGAAAGACATGCAAGAGGGCAAGAGGGGGGGTGTTCACATGCACTGCAGAGAGGCAAGACCCACCATGGGATTCATCTGCTGTGGTCAGTGTTTTCACTGGGAAGTTAATCATGTCCTAGAAAACTTTTTTTTTTTTTTTTTTTTTTTAATAAACCTGCAAAACATCCTGTCTGGTTGGGCTTGTGTTCTGCCAAAGCTCAGCCCAAGGTATCAGCTGGTTCAGAGCTGAGCTGCATCAGGAGGGGCACATTCCTGGGAGCCCAGGCTCCTGCCTGAGGAGCAGCAAACTGAGAGCAGGGCCCAAGGAGACACTCAGTCAGTGCCAGGTGACCAGTTCAGTTTTACAGGTGACTTTTTCTGTTTGGAAAAGTCACTTTCCACTTAAACAATGACCAGAGCAGACAGTGAACTTTATAGTTCTGTTCCTGGACCAGGCAGCCCTGAGCTGTGGCCCTCTTCCAAACAGCCACAGGTCCCCTTCTTTTCTCTGTCCCCTCAGTCTGAGCATCTGAGCCTCTCCTGAAGTCCCTTCCACCTCTGCCAGGGCAGGTTGGGATCACACAGCCAAGCTCTGCTGAGCTGCCTGGGGACCCAGCTGGCACTGCAGGGCTGCAGCATCAGGATGCTGAGGAAGCACCAGAGCAGCTCAGTGCAGCAAACAGGGTGTCCTTGAGGGGTCAGACCCATCAGCTGCTTTGGGAATTGCACAGATTTGGGATTAACACCAAGAGACTGCTCAGAAGGCTTCAAATTAAACACGCTGATGGGGAGAAACCCACTTGAGGAGCAAGGTAGCATTTGGCAGAGAGTTTTTTGGGAGAGCAGCAAAGCCTGCCTGGCCCTTAAAGTGTTAAACCCTTGTATGAGCTGTACTGCAGATATTTCCCATTTCCTTCTTCCTGCCTTCATTGCCCAAGGTGCACTTTATATCAATTTTCTTTTTTTATTTTACTTTTTTTTTTTTTCCCATAGAAAATCCAACTCTCCAGAGGAGCTGGTAGGTTCCAGCTCTGCTCTGCATTTACAGACTCGACTAATTACCCAGATAATGGGACGGGTGCTGTGGTAAGGGCATTTCCTGTGAGGCAAGGTTAGGCAGATAAAAAGCCTGGAGCCAGAGGGTTTTGGATTCAGCCGTTCTGGGAGATGTTTCTAATTTATTAGTGCTATTTTTTAAAAATAAATTAAAAGGTTGTTTTTTTTGTGTTTTTTTTTTTTTTTTTTTTTAATGAATGGAGATTTGCTCTTTCCAAGTGATTTATCTCCTTTGTCTGCTGGGTGGAGGAGCTGGCAGGGATGTGGATGGGGAGGGAGAATCCAGGGAGATAGGAAGCAGCGGGGTCATCTCAGGTGGAGGGGATGGGCGAGGGCTGCCTGGCCTCTCTGAGCAGTGCCAGAGACAGGCTGGAGATTTCCCAGAGGAGCAGCACTTCTGGGGCAGATTGTTGCTAATTTGGCTGCAGCCTGGAGGCCTCCAGCATTCTGAGTCCTGGGGAGCAGCCATTCATTTCCCAGCCCTGCCTGTGCCCCGGGGGCCACCTTGGCCCTGCTGGGGGTGGCAGGACGCTGCCAGGACACGCTTTTGCTCTCTGCCAGCACCAGGGTCTGTCTGTGTGAGTGTGCCAAGGCAGGAGGAGCCCTGGACCCTGCCCTTGGTCCTTGCTCCATCACAGGCCCCCCTGGCAGGGCCACAGCTCTTCCTTTTGCATTTTCCCCTTTGCCTCAGCAGCTCCAGCCAGAGCTCTGAGCAGGTGTTGGGGAAAAATGAGGTGGTTTTGTGGTGGGGGCCCTGCACATCCCTTGCCAGGGTGCTGCTCAGCACTGCCAGCCCACCTGAGGCACACCTGAGAGCACAGACCTGCCAGAGCCACTGCTGCTGCCCACCTGCCTTGGACCAGAGGCCCCAGGGACTCCTCATCAGGCTTCCTGCTGTGTGTGTGTGTGTGACAGTCAGTCCCCAGGGACACCACACCTCTCCCTGCTTGGACAAAACAGTCTGCTGGGAGAAAAAAACACTTTCCCCTTTTCTTCAAAGCACAGATCCCACCCCTGGAGCAATTTCAATGAGTCACTTCCATAACTGCTGTGGTGGAAGGTTTGGGAAGATCCATGAGGAGCCTCTGTCCCATTTCAGCTGCACTCTGCACTCTGGGGTCTGCCCTGCCCTGCCCTGCCTTGGGGACACCGAGGGACACCTGCTGAACAGCAAAGGTGGGAATGCTGAATGATTCCCTGTGTGTGCTGCTGTTTGGAGACAGAATTTGGGGCCAGCTCTGGGGTTCAGCTGCCATAAGGACATGCCCTCTCCGTGGCTGTCTCTGAGGCACACACACCCTCAAACACCTACAGCTGCACAGGTTCAGGGTCCCTCTGCACAGAGCAGTGACAGGGAGCTTGGTCGTGTGGGGGGGCTTCACTCATTGCCCTTCAGCTGTGATCCATGAAATATTCATATTCCAGGGACACAGAGGGATAAATTCAGTGCTATCACAATCCACCTAGTGAGGCCCAAGTCAAGCACTGTGAGGTATGAGGCAATTGTTCATCAGGCTGTGCTCAGACTGATAGCAAAGCTCAGGGACCTCAGGACACTGCTCAGCTTTCCAGGTGAGGTGGTAAGGAGGAAACCTGGGCCTGAGGCCAGCCTCCCTGGGGACACTGATGTCCCCTCATGAGAAATCCTTTCCTCACAGAGCAGTGGGGAAGCTGGCCCCTGTGTTAGCTCCATGCAGGTGTTTGGATGGCAGTTCCCCCTGTGGTTCTTCTGAAACCACAGCCACACTCTCCCCAGCACTCTGCCCCCAGCCCTGAGCACAAGGTCTGAGTGCTCCCAAGAATCAGTCTCTGTCACTGCAGGGATGCTCCTGGCTGCAGCTGAGCTGCTCCTTCCAGCAGCTTTTCCACAAGCACTCCAGGCTTAGGAGACACAACAAGCCCCACCACAGAACCATGGGATGGTTTGGGCTGGAAGTGACCTTCATGATCAGCTAATTTCAACACCTCCCACTAAGGGTGTCTAAGCCCCTTGCCCTTCTTGCTGCTTTGGTAAAGACTGAGAAATTAAGTCTAAGATGATCAGGAAGTGTAGAAGTCAGGATATTTCCATCCAACTGGAAGAAGCAGGTTTTGTTGCCAGATGTTTTACAGCAGCTGTTAAACATCCCAAAGGACAGCACAGCACGGGGCAGGACTGACAAGGCAAATCTGGGGCAGGGAAGCAGTGCAAAGAGTAAAGTGTGTCTGCAGCCTCAGCTCTGGGCAGGCCTTGCACCTACTTCTTGCAAAAGATGCTGCTTCTCCTGACTCCTTTTCATTTCACCTCCCTGTTCCCCACCCTCTCAGGATACCCTCACCTGGTGCCAGGCCATTTGCCCTGGCCCAGACATTCACCTTGGCCACAGACCTTCCCCTCTGGCCATGCCAGTGGATGGTGGATGTCCTTCCCTTGGTGTTTGTGGTCTCCATGCCCAGCAGGGCAGTGCTGCCTCCTCCCTGCATTTCCTGTGGGCATCCCTGACCTTGCACCTTGTGCAGAGGACCGAGGCCATTACCCAAAGGGGCTACAGGAAGGATGTGCCACATCAGGGCATTGACACTCTTATTTACTCCCTGTCTTTGGGAAAGGGCTAAACAATGCCAAGCTTCTCCCACTCTGACCATCTCACCCCTGGTTTCATGGCTCAGCTTGGGGCTTCTTCCCACAGCCCTGGTAGGTTGTTCTGTGCCATCTCTCAGGCTGATGGGAACTGGAGAGGGAACCTCACTGGTTTACAGGGCTGTGTCGAAACCCCTTCAGGAATCTGGCCCAGGCTGCTCTGACTTGCTTCCAGCCTACCTGCCAGCTTCCCTTCCCAGGAAGAGAGGCTGGGGGGGGGGTGGCTGGGGAGCAGCCAGGTTTCTCCCTGACAGGGAAAAATTTTTTGGAGCTGCTTTCTTCAGTTTCATGCTGGTGTTTGACTCGTTGAGACCTGGTGGGTGCTGCACATCTGCCTGTCCCCCATCAGTGGGGAGAGCACAGAGCTGCTCTTGCTGTGCACTTGGCAGAGCTGACTTGTGCACAGGAGCTGCAGGTCAGTGCAAGGGAAATGTGAAAGTCATTCATCTGGCTTCACCTCTTTCTAGATTTGCTGCCCTCCTGAAATGTCAGGGCCAAGGTCTCTCCAAGAACAAAGATGCTCCACTGGGATCTGTTTTTGCTGGGACTTGGGGCAGGTGAGCAGTGTGGTTGTACTTGTGCAGCTCACACATTGCTGAGACCTGCATGGGGCAGTGCCTGCTGCTTCTCTTAGGGTTTTTGGCATTTAATAAAAATAGAAGTTTTCCTGTCTAGCCGAATACGAGAAGAAATATTTCCCTTAGGGAGACAGAGGTTTTTACACCTAAGACTTCCCAGGCTCTTCTGAAAAACCCAAAACAATGTTTTCCTCTCACATTTTTACAGTTCTTCAACTACTGTGCCTGGTTTATAATCAGCACCTGGCCACAAATACTCATTTTAGGAACCTTGGAGAAATTTCTGTCTGCACCAACCTTTACCATGCTGCTGCCTTCCAGGAGGTAACGCCCACGGGGTAACTGAGAGCATGGTTTGGCCTCCACAAGCCAAGAAAATGTGCTAAGTGCTGTCAACAGAATGTAATCATAATTTGAGTTAAAGGGTAAATGTGGAGCCTGTAATCGTCTCCACATGCACAGGAGCTGAGAGGTGCTAGGTAGATGCAGGTCTGGCAGCTTGGCTGGGATGGTGCAACCAGAAGCTTGGCAGATTTCTGCCCCAGAGCTGGGGGTGGGTGCTCAGGATTAACACGAGGGGTGGCTCCACTTGAGGAACACGTGTTCCTAAGGATCACTGAGTTAGAATCTCGCTGGCCCCAAGGTGAGAATTGGATGCTCAGGCCAAGAGGAGTAGAGGGCCTCTCATTGCTCTGGAGGACACTTCTTCAGGGTAGTCAGATGTGGAGGAGAGTGTGGAGGGTCTGGAGCTCTCTGCCACAGCCCCGTCCTTGCTGCAGGAGCTGTGCAGGGTGGGGCTGTGGGACCCTCACACCAGTCCATCCTGCAAGGCCTGGAGCACCCTTGGAGGCTGGATCCTCCCAGGACTGCCTGACCAGCATCAGCAGAGACAGGACCTGTAGAGCTGCAGTGCTCCAGAGTCCCCACATTGCTTCACACTCCTGTCCCTGCGGGCACTGGGAGCAAGAGCAGGGGACATGGAGCTCCCCAAGTGCTGGTGGCACCTTGGATGAGCAGCAAAAGGCAAAGAAAGTGTGAGAGTGGGAGCAGAGTGGAAGAGAGGGAGAACAAGCATTCAGCACAAGTGGCTCTGGAAACAAGAGTTATCTCCCATGGCTGTGAAACCCTTTCCCACAGCAAACAAGGGGCCATCTTTTCCTGTGCAGCTCCATCCTGCTCGGGATGGGCAGCAGCATCTCTAACCACCCTGGCTGCAGAGAAGGGTTGCCCAGACCTGGCTGGGGTGTTGCTGCATGTCTGCTACGGCTGTAGCCCAAACGAGGTTTTCTTCCATCAGCGAGTTCTCTGCTCCCTCCTGCAGCTCCCTGCCTTTGTGCTGCCTGAGCTGCCACAGCTCTGCCCTCACATATTTGCCTGTGACCACCAGAAATGACTGGGGAGAAAGCCAAGCTGGGGCCCGTGGGTCACCAGAGGAGACTATCCATCAGCCTCCCATCCCTGGCACAGCTCAACCTCTCCCCAGCTGAGCCCTTCTGGGTGGCCCCAGGATCTGCCAGTCTGCCAGGAGGAGACAATGTGTGTCATGGTCCTGCCCTGAGGAGTGTGTCTGGGGACCCAGGGTTTGCCTGCTGCTGCCACTCTTGCCTGATAGCTGCTGCTGGCACCGTGCTGGGCACAGAGGGGCCCTGTCTCCTTGAGTGGCACTTGAATGCTGGGAAGCAGCATCTCCTTCTGCCATGACCTGCACCCCCTGGCTCTCTTGGCAAGGAAGAGAGGGCCAGACTCTGACCCCAAGCCTGTATGAAGGGACATGTTTCTGCACAATTGAAGGCATCAAGCACCTCTTCCAGGCTTTCAGAGCCTCAATTTATTTGTTTGCTTGTTTATGTTTCCTCCTGGGCCAATGCACAGCACACGAGGCACAGGCCATTCATGCAGCTGTCACAGCACAGGGAGTGTGTGGCCAGGCTGTGGGGTGAAACTCTCCCTGAGTTCAGGGTGAGCCCCCTGCTGCTAATCACAGAATCACAGAATGGTTTGGCTTAGAAGGGACCTCAAAGCCCATCTTGTTCCACCCCCTACCATGGGCAGGGACACCTTCCACTGTCCCAGGTTGCTCCAAGCCCTGTCCAGCCTGGTCTTGGACACTTCCAAGGATGGGGCAGCCACAGCTGCTCTGGGCACCCTGTGCCAGGGCTTCATCACCCTCACAGCCAAGAATTTCTCCCTACTATTTGATCTCAATCTACCTTCCTGTAGATGTGTCCTGGAGGTGAGTTCATTCCTGCTTCCCATCCTCCCTGCAGCCTTCTGATGGAGTGTTTCCCAGCCATGCCAAGCACATGCTGCACAATGAAGTCAGCTGGCTGTGGGTGATGCCAGCAGCCATGAAATCATCTCAGAGATACCCCAGAGACCCCTGAGGGCTTTACAGGCCCCAAACTCAAGGCAGCCCCTCACTTTGGTGGTGGGAAGGCTGTTGGGGAGGCTTTAGGACCACGCCCATGTGCTGAGGAAGGAGACACTCCCTGAGTAGGGAATGCATCCAAACCCTTGGATTGCACCTGGACTAGAATGGTGTCCAGGGCTCTAACCCTAACCCTAACCCTAACCCTAACCCTAACCCTAACCCTAACTCTTGCCATCCACACTTCCCACATGCACAGCCCCCCCTGCAGCAGCAGCACAGCCACGGGAGGAAAGCCCAGGCTCCCACTGCCCAGTCAGCATCGTGCCCTGGGCACCTCCCCCTGAGCTGCCCCCAGTGACACGTGTGGGGCTGAGCCCTCCCCTGCAGGCTGTGCTGGAGGTGAGCCCACCCCCATGTCTTTTAGGACAGAAGAGAACAGGGCACTCACAGGGTTTCCAGGCTGTGCAGCCCATCGAAGCCGTTGGCTCCCAGGCTTTGGATCCGGTTGTTGTGCAGGTGCCTGTGGGCAAAACAGAGATAGATGGTCAGTGGGAGTGCAAGCTGACCTTTTCCTTTGGGCTGAGCTGGGCCCAGAGCATCCTGTAAGCTGAGCACAGCCTGGGCTGGGGTGCCAAGGGCACCGAGGGCTTCCCTCCCTGACCCCATGAGACACGTGTTGGGTGCAGGAGCTCGCAGCGAGCTACAGAGCTCCCATCCCTCCCAGGAATTCCAGGCTAATGTAGGAGTTTCCCTGAGATCTCCACCTTCACAGCTGCCAGGTGGCTGTGGATGAACATGCTTAAGCAAGAAGAAACACCCCAGAGCTCACGGTACCCTGGGCTGAGCTCGCTGTGTGGCTTCACCAGCTGCTCATGGGCACTGGGTGCTGTCTAAGGACACAATCATATTTGGACTCCTTGGAGCCTCAGCAGCAGCAAGAAGACTTTGAGTGCAAAATCATCCTGTTAGTCACAGTTTATTATCTTTACATAAAAAAAAAACCACCAGAAAAAAAAACCCCAAAAAACCAAAATCACTGCCAGTTCCTGGATCCATTTTGATTGCAATGAGAGTTATCTTCAGTTCAGTGCTTCAGAGTGCCTGGCTGAAGTGCTGGGGCCATGCCACAGGCTGATGCACATTCTCTGCACCATAGGAACAGTTTTTTCCTGTTCCCCTTCATCTTGCTGCTACATGCCATGAACATCCAGTGCTTACAGGCTTGGGAGCTCCCAGCATTGATGTTGGCACTGGGGAGCCATGTGCTGGGGGCCCCTGCAAAGCCACCCAGGATAATTTTGCCTTGGAAACTCTGTAGGTGATGAGTTTCTGGAGTTCTGGGTTCTGTGTTTCCTCACTCCCCTGTCTCAGTCTTTTGGCAAACCCAAGGCCTTAATCCCTGGATTCCTCATCTTGGATTATCAGAGACTTTTGTGCATGTGTGCACATCTCAGTGTTCCTTCCGTGTCACTGCCTTCACAGCTGTGAGCTTGTGGCTAATTGTGCATCTCCCTCTGAAATCCCACTCAAAGGCACCTCTGAGTCCATGGAGAGAGTTCCTGTGAGCAATCTGAGAAAAGTCTGCTGAAAACCAGGGGAAGGCAACCCACTGCTGCCCCGTCTGCACTTCTACCAGGCTTCAACCCCCTTAGTGATGCCCACTGCCACTGTCTGTGTGATAAATGCCCACCAAGGAGGGACAGGTCTCTCAGGAGAGGTTTCCCCATCAGTTCAGATTCTCTTTTCAAGTTCACAGGTGGTGAATTGCTGCCACACCACTCCCCTTGGGGGTCCTTTTGTCCCATGCCCATGACAGCACTAGCAAGGGATGCACCAGCCGTTGTCCAATGCTGCTGCCTCCTTCCCAGAGCCTGGGGGAGGCTCCATCCTGGCAGGTGGATCAATGATTTTTTTTCATTATTTGCTGCTTGATCTAAATGTGTCTCAGCTTGAAAAATCTCACTCCACCTGGATTCAAGTGTGAGCTGTTTGGCTGAGCACAGGCAGCTCCCACTGCCAAATGTTCTAGGGTGAAACAGGAGGAAGCTGGGAGTGGAGGAAGAGCCAGGCTCTGGGGCAGTTTGGTAGGGGCCTGCAAAACAGAAACCAGCCTGAGATGGATGTTTGTCATGGGGATGAGAACATACAAACATTTCAGAGGAAGGGGAAGGGAAGGGAAAGATATCTGATAAAATATCTTTGCTCCTTTGAGCAAACGGGAAAAAAGAAAAAGGATGTTGCCGGCAAGAAAACTTGGACTGTGACTTTTAGAGGAGAAAAGAAGCCTGAGATCAAAATGAGAATTTCTCTTTGTCACAAGAAAAGAAGCTTGTGCCCAGATGGTTTCCTCCATCAAACGTTAACAGCTTCTGGTCGTGCTGCCTTCTCTTCAGCTGGTGGTGCCAACCACTTTTGAGTTCCTTTGGCACTGGGAACTGCATTTGGCAAAGAGAGGGTTGGGGTCTGGAGTTCCTGTGGGCTCACACGAAGAGGGGATCACAGGAACCCCATGCCCCAAACCCCTGCCTGCTGGGAGGGGACAGTGTGGGGACCAGGGGATGCTGAATGCGAGGGAAGGTGTGAGCTCCCTGGAGCTTTGTCAGGACGCTGTGACTGGACACCTTGTGCAGGCTCGGACGTGCTGACCAGCTGGCTGCTATCTCTGCAGTCAGGCAAGGAGACAGCAGAGAGAAGCAATCACCTGCTGCGTTTATTTTTGGCTCTAGAGTGCTTTGTTTGGAGGCAGAGTAATGAAAATCATCTGAAGGAAGTTCTTTGTTGGTGAGAAAATTATGAACGACCAAAAAAGGGAGTTATAAAAAAAATTTGCTGTCCAAGCTGAACTCTAGAGTCACCCAACCACATGGCAATAATAGAAACAAGAGAGCTGGAGAGGTAAACACTTGAAAAGATGTTCCTGTCTTCCACCCTGCCTTTTTTTTTTTCTCCCCTGGTAAACAAATTTTAACAAGTGGAGTTGCAACATCTCCAGTGCTTGTCAATTTGAGCTCAGCCCACACAACGTTATATTCTGCCCTGTAAATTACAGCTCAGCTGGTTTGATAGCAGCTCAAGGTGCTTGATTCTGGGCTGTAAACAACCCCTAGGATGCAAAAACATGGGAAGTCTTTAAGCCTTTGCTGCTGGAGCTAGAACACACCAGGCTCCTTGGTCAGGGCAGTGGGCTTTGGGATCTGGGTCTCTCCCTTTGCAGGCCATGGAGTGAGGATGGGTTTTGGCAATCACCTGTGGAAGAAGCTGTGCCCAGGATGAGGACAGTCACTGCTGGTTTGTGGGCTGCACTTCCATCAGAACACAGCAGCAGCAGTGGTCACACTGAACCCTGGCAGGGTGGGACTGGCCAGGAGCTCCTGCAGTAGCACAGGGGCTCCCACCTGCCATGGGACCACTGAGCTCCTCAAGCTGAGCCCTTGCTGTGTCTTGCTGAAACCAACATAAATGGCAGTGGCTGCAGAATCCCACCAGGCTCAGCCTGGCTGGGGACTCAGGTGGTGAGAATTTAGAAACAAAGCAGAAAAAAACCAAACCCTACAAGATTCACGCTGACCTGCAGTAAGAAACATGCAGCAGATTCTAGGAAGATTTTTTCTCTACTTGCCAACAATTTCTCATTGGAAATTGGGAATAAATGTGATCTTCCCCCATCATTCACGCAGCACCCTTAGTCACATTTGTTCAGTTTTCGTTTGACTTCCTTTTCCATTTAGTTTTTCAGTGAATTAAAGGCCCTGGAGAACAGTCTGAGAGACAGTCCAGAGGCAGGAGCTTCAACTCTGGCAATGCCACCTCCAAGGGGACTGCACGTTTGTCTTACACAGAAGGGAAGGAGGCTGAGCTGGTGCCTAAATGCTGCTTTAATGAAGGTGCTTGTCTATATGGGCAAGGAAAGGGAAATGGTGTCAACATCTGCCATGAGCACTGCTGGAAGCAGATCAGGCAGGACAAAGGTGGTGCTGGTGCCCACACTGGTAACTGGGCGTTGATGAACTGAAATGGGTGCAGAGAAGAGCCATAAAAATGATCCAAGGGTTTGAAAAAAAAAAAAATAAGATGAAGACTTAGAGAAGTCAATCTGTTTAGCTTATTAAATAAGATCAAGGGGATGAGTGCAGTGTAATGTATAGGATTCTTCCTGGTTAGAAACTGGGTACTAAAATGGTTCTGTGATTTAGGAGAGGAAAGAATAATAAGAACAAATGTCTGAAGTCAAAGCCAAAGAAAATTCAAATGGGAAATATGAGCGTGTTTTTTTTTTTTTTTTTTAACACTAAGGATGATTAACCACTGGAACAGACTACAAAGAGAAGTGGTGGATTTGCCATTGCTTTCATTTTTAATGACTTCATTTTTTCTTCTCAAAAAGGACAAATGCAAACATTTTCCATCAATTATTTGCATTAGGTGATTTGAACCAAGCTCAAATCTGACATCATACGAATTCACCCCTGACCAGCCATTGCCATGATGAGCTTCCATCTTTATTGTGGCAAAATTGTCCTTTTCCTCCACTTGGCCATGGATAAGTAGAGAAATCTAAATCTTAAATGGTGCAAATTCCATGGATTGTTTCCATTAGTGAAGGACCAGCATGAGACTTGCCTGGTGAAGAATGAAGCTCGATCAGGAATGACATTCTCAGGGTACATTGGAGCACGATTTGCTTCTTCCTCAAGTGCTGGAGAAGGAAATCCACTTTTGCCAAGGCAGCCAGCTTGGTCCTCTGAGAGAAAAGGCACTTTTGCCAACTAAAAGGCTCATGAATGGGACCCAGATGTTCCAGGCAATATTGTTCCCAGTGATAATGAATTGCACATGCCTGGCACTCCCTGCCACCACCGAGGTTCCCAACAGCTTCTCAGAGAGGCACTGGTAACTCCCTGGCACAGGTGAGGCCAGGGATTCACAGGGTCATCCTGCCCCAGCCTGGGCTTTGTGGTGCTGGGAAGCTCCAAGTCCCACAGATGTCAGCTGGAATGGCTTCAGCTTCCCTGGAAAGCAGGGATGTGTTGGCCCTTGCCTCCTGGGCAAGGAAGACACTGAAAAGCAGTGATCCCTTCTGAAAGGCTCAGCCAGGGTTACACCAGAACAAGGGCAAGATGGGAATGGGAACCCAGGGGTCTTGCAAACAAACTTTCTCTTCTAGTCACTAAACCATCCTGTGAGAGAGAGAGAGCTGCATCCTGTCCTTTAAGGACAAAAACTGTAAGAAAGAGGAATGCTGCTAAAGATTCTTCATTTACTGGTTTCACACTTCCAGCTGGAAGGTGCTGCTGAGTGACCTTGAAAATAAATTATCAGCTGATATTCAGGTTGTGTGAATGCCAAGAGCAGCACAGGGGAGAACCAGTCTTACATGAGCATACACACCATCAGGCTTTTATGTATCTCCAGGAAAGAGGCCTTGGTGTTTAGTAGCCGTGAAAAAAAGCAAATGAAATGACAGGGATAGCTAGAGGAGGGGAAATGGGCACAGAACAGCGTTGTACCATGATATAAACCAGAATTAATTTTTGTCTTTAAAACAGTGTAGAGATTTGGTCTCTCCATCTGAAGGTGTGAAGGAAAAAATAAGTGTGATACAAGAACGAACTTCTGATTTTACACAGACAGGTAGTAACAGGACAAGGGGAAAAGAGGGTAGGCTTTTGGTTTTTTTTTTTTTTTTTTTTTAACTGAGAAAGGGTAGATTTAGATCAGATGTTGGGAAGAAATTCTTCCCTGTGAGGGTGCAGAGGCCCTGGCACAGGGTGCCCAGAGCTGTGGCTGCCCCTGGATCCCTGGAAGTGTTCCAGGCCACTGGATGAGGCTTGCAGCAGCTTGGGCCAGTGGAAAGTGCCCCTGCCCATGGCAGGGGGTGAAACTGGATGAGCTTTGAGGTCCCTTCCCACCCAGACCATCCTGGGATTCCACGTTGCAAACCAGGTAACTGGTGGGGACTGGAAGAGCTGAGCTGAGGGAAGGGTACAACAAATACAGCAACAAATGCAGCAGTGGCACAGAGGAGATGGACACAGAGCACAAGAATTAGAGGGCATTAAGCAAAACTAACTGGTAATGGCACAAGAACAGCTTTTCCCAGAAAAGTTCTCCATTTTTTTTGGCCAGGTAGGCAAGGGTGAGGGCCAGGTTAGAGGAGTGGAGCTTCTCTTTTGCTCCCATTATGGGGCCAGATTGAGTCCTGGAGGTTTCCAGGAGCTGAGGATCCCTGTGGACCCAAACGAGGAAGGATCTGGGGTTTGACCTCGTTTGCTCTAACCTAAGGGGTTCTCTGCTTTGTGATGAAAGTAAAACTACTTGAAGATTTTCTCTATCCAGGTCCCTCATTACAGGGCAAAGCTCGCTCCTGTTTGGCCTCTTTTGGAAAGTTCACTCCAACTCTTGTGTCCCACACACATCCCAGCATCTCTGCTGAGAGCTCCTTTGGAGACACCAGGAAAGAAGGGAACTGCAGAAGGACACAGCTGCAGCACAGGGGATTTCCTGGCAATGCAAGATTTTACTTGAGGACCCCTCTGGCGAGTGGGACTGAAGGAGGTGCTGTGATTCCTGGCTTGAGCCTCCTTGCTGAATTCAGCTGACAGAGGAGATGAGGGATGCTACTGAGAACTGCTGTCATGCCCTTTATTGGGCTGTCAGCACAGCAGCATGGGGGTTTCAGATGCTGCCTGCTGGAGGAAAAATCTCTTATGCTCAAGAAAGAGGATGGTTTTTGTAAAACAACCTTTACTTCCTACAAACCATCAGCTGAAAAGGATTCAGGATTATTTCTGCCTGCAGACACTAAGATGCATTTGGTCCTGCACAGATCAGACTAGAAGGTAACCACCTATTCCCATGAACGATCCTGATCAAATATCCACCTCTCCTCTGCCAGCAAAGCACAGTGCCAGCACCCCAGCACACGGAGCCCTTGCTATTAAAGCTGGGAAGGGATGCTGCCAGTTATGGAGATTCATGGATTTCATGATAAGCGATGTGCACAAGGCTCTGCTCACTGAACAGCCTGCAGCCCTAGCTGGAAGCCTGCAGCAGCAATAGATGGGAATAAGATCAGGGAATTCCTCAACAAAGGTGTAATTTATTAGCAGACAGCAAACCTTTAAAGTGTTCCAGATGGAAGCTGGGATACTCTGATGTCAGTGCCTGTGGCAGTGCAGGATGGTGAAATGGTTCTGCCCAGGGCCCAAGGTGTGTGGAGGAGGAACAGCACAGCTCTGCACCTGGGAGGCTCCTGCCCTCACCATGGTCAGCCGTGGTCAGCCGTGGTCAGCCATGGTCAGCCGTGGTCAGCCATGGTCAGCCATGGTCAGCTGTGCTCAGCCATGGTTCAGCCATGGTCAGTCATGGTCAGCCATGGTCAGCCGTGGTCAGCCGTGGTCAGTCATGGTCAGTCATGGTCAGCTGTGGTCAGCCATGTCCCTGGGTACTGACCAGGCTGCACAGGAGGGATTCCTCTGTGCTCAGCCAGGGGAATCAATCACCCTGCCCCAGGGGAATCAATCACCCTGCCCCAGGGGAATCAATCACCCTGCCCCAGGGGAATCAATCACTGTGCCCCTGGGGAATCAATCACCCTGCCCCAGGGGAATCAATCGCTCTGCCCCAGGGGAATCAATCACCCTGCCCCTGGGGAATCAATCACTCTGCCCCAGGGGAATCAATCACCCTGCCCCTGGGGAATCAATCACCCTGCCCCAGGGGAATCAATCACTGTGCCCCTGGGGAATCAATCACCCTGCCCCAGGGGAATCAATCGCTCTGCCCCAGGGGAATCAATCACTGTGCCCCTGGGGAATCAATCACCCTGTCCCTGGGGAATCAATCACCCTGCCCCAGGGGAATCAATCACTCTGCCCCAGGGGAATCAATCGCTCTGCCCCTGGGGAATCAATCACCGTGCCCCTGGGGAATCAATCACCCTGCCCCAGGGGAATCAATCACCCTGCCCCAGGGGAATCAATCGCTCTGCCCCTGGGGAATCAATCGCTCTGCCCCTGCGGAATCGCTCTGAATGGCTTTCTCCCCCCGGGGCTCCTTTTAGCACCCTGTAGCTGGGAGTTTCCGATGTTTATCGCGGCAGCCAGAGCCTCCATCTACCTGCAACCCCAGACATTTGCAGAGGAAGGCACACGCATTGTCTGACCCTGGCAGGGAGTGTCTCCTCTCCAGCTTGGCTGTCTTTTTCCCCAAAAGAAATGCAAAAGCCTTTTCCTGTCAGCTCGGTGGGTGAGTCTGGAGCAGGGCATACCCCCGGCTGGGACACGGGAGGGACACTGGGTGACTTTCCACTGGTGATGTGCTGACAGGGGCTTGCATGGAAGCACGGGAGAGATTGATGGGGCCGGTTCTGCCAAACACTTGTGATCCCACAAAAATGCAGCATCGTGTCCCACAGAGCCTGGCAGGATCACACATGTGTTCCCTTCCAATTGTGTGTGGTGGGACATTATTCTCTCCCTTGTGACCTAATGGTCAATGACTTTTATTTCTCAAGCTCGCCGGTTTAATTAAGGAGTTGCTTCTTGCCCACAGTATGGGATGAGCCGGAATGAAAGCAGCCTGCTCTGGAGGCTGAAATGAAACCCCAAATGTCAGCTCCCCCGCTGAGGGAGCTATTAAAGCCGACTGAAGTGGTTGCATTTTGGTGGCCAGGGGTTGCCTTGCAGAACGAGCACTATTGTGGGTGAAAACTACTTTTTTGATTTTTCTCAAGTTGCTTTTTGCTTTTCTCCTAAATAAGCCTTTATGCTTTGTCTAAACAGATGAATTTGATGCTTAATAAAACTCTGAGCTGTGCTTTGTCCAAGCACTTTCTATGCTGGACGGTCTCAGTAAACACTTTAAATTTTGAAAGGGAAATAATTGCTAAACTTTCACTAAAGGCACTACACGCTGAGGTTACTTAACACCCTGGTATCAGTACAAATTACCACACTAGAGGGGGCATTTCATGTGGATAGAGGAGCTCTGAAGCAGCTGGTAATCGTACCCGAACTCGCTAATCAACACCAAAGAAGCACTAAGTGTCTAATTTGCACGTGTGAAGCTCCTTTTGAAGGGAAGATAATCTGCAAGCCTCTGTCGATAGGAAGGATGCCCCTCCTGAGCAGCTGCCGTGATTTATTAAAAACTATATTCTTTAAAGTCTATGTCTCATTCAGAGCGGTGATTCCCTCTCTGCCGGCGGCTCGGGGGTGGTTCGGTGCCCCCGCTGCCAAGCCAAAAAGCCTCCCCAGCATGAAGGAGGGCTTGGAAAATTTCGCAAGGACTTTTTCCTGTCTCCAGAGAGGGGGACAAAGAAATTAAAATTCCAGTGGAAGGTGGAGAACAACCTGGACGAAAGAGGCAGAGAAATTACAATCCCAAGAGAAGGTGGAGATCCCGGGGCAGCGCTGGGGTTTCCATCCCGGGGCAGGGCTGGGGTTTGCATCCCGGGGCAGCGCTGGGGTTTCCATCCCGGGGCAGCGCTGGGGTTTGCATCCCGGGGCAGCGCTGGGGTTTGCATCCCGGGGCAGCGCTGGGGTTTCCAGCCCGGAGCTCCCCGCAGCGCTCCCAGGGCTGGCTGTGAAACGCTCACAGCGCGAATTGGGCAGCACCCACCCCAAACATCTGACCCGCAGGTGGACCCCAGGCATGCAAGCAAGCAGGCACGGGCTTGGACAAGGTGTTGGCATCAGACCTTTGGTTTAAAATCGTATTTGGTAATAAAAGGGGGTGAAGGGGGAGGAGAGGGAGCGAGTTGGTCTGTTTTCCAAGAAGTGAAAATATTACTTTTTTGACCCGATTGCAAATTGCTGGAACATAATGATTTTTTTTTTCACGTTGCTAGAAATGCCTGTCGTTTTAACACAGGGATTAGAGGGAGGAAAAGAAATGAGAAGGATTTTGTTGCTTGAGTCTTCAAGGAAAACAATCTGGATTTTGTTTCCAGTTACTGTTTGGTGGTGGGGGTTTTTTTGTTTGGTTGGTTTTTTTTTTGGGGGGGGGGGTGTGGGTGTTGTGTGTGTGTTGTTTTCTTGTTTTTGGTGGGTTTTGTTTGTTTGTTTGTTTTTTGTTTTGGTGTTTTGTCTCATTTTTCTTTTTGTTTTTAAATACAAAACATTTCTTGAATTATACCAGGGAGCTTTGTAGCTCTTCACTGAAAAGTACGGGAAATAGGACAAAAATCTAAAGAGGCAATTTTAGCATTTCATACCAAATGAGGGCGATTCCCTGGCTCTGAACAAACCCCCTGCCCCTCGCTGCCGGCGGGGAGCGAGCAGCCGGCATTCCCGCAGCGGGAGCAGCCCCCGGGCAGCACCGTGTCCCAGCCCAGGGAATAAGAAGAGGAGAAGGCTTACAGCACCACCAGGCTGCTGAGGTTCTGGAAGGCGAAATCGGGGATGTGCCAGATCTGGTTGAGGGCCAGGGTCATGGCTTGGAGCGCCGGCAGGTGGTTGAGAGCTCGCACCGGGATCTCCGTCAGGGCGTTATCGTCCAGCCACAGGTGACGCAGGGACAGCAGCCCCTCGAAGCTCCTGTCGGGCACCACCGAGATGAGGTTTGCATCCAAGCGTCTGGGTGGGAGAGAAACAGGGTGGGGATCAGTGAGAGCCCTGCCCGCGGGGTTAGGCAAAGGCGGGATGGATTGATGGCCGGGGAGATTGGGCTGGGCTGTAAATAGTGATTAACGTGTGACGCTGCTCAAGATCACAGCCACACCGACTCCGAGGTCAGAAGGCTGAAAATGACTCCAATGTTTATAACCCGGGAATTTCTTTATGCTGTTTTACAAAGAGCCACCCAAGGGGTGGAAGAAAGACAAACTCCTTCAACTGCATAGGTCAAGTCAGAGGGACATCAAGAAGAAGTCCCTCCTAGGGAAAGGAGTTTAAACAAAGGTTACAGTTAGGAGAATGGACTCCGAAGTCAGAAGGCTGAAAATGACTCCAATCAATCTTTATTACCCGGGAATTTCTTCCCTTTATACTATTTTACAAAGAACCACCCAATGGGTGGAAGAAAGACAAACTTCTTCAACTACATTGGTCAAATCAGAGGGACATCAAGAAGAAGTCCCTCCTAGGGAAAGGAATGGAAACAGGTTATGGTTAGGAAAACGTGTCTCTTGTTGACAGAACAGTGTCTGGGGAAAAGTTTCAGAGAAACCAAAACATCACAGGCACCAACCAGGGCTACATACATGGGAAGGTGTCGGTGAGGTTGGGAGATCTCCTGCAGCCCACCCTCGATGGTGCTGCCAGCTGATGGCAGCTCCTGCAGGGCAGGATGGCAGCTCCTGAGCGTGTTCCCCTGAGCTCAGAGCATCTCCCGGGGCTGGGCAGCAATGCCAGCCGGGCCGGGCTGCCCCAGAGCCCGCTCACACCCAGGCGTGTGCAGGGCAGCCAGCCCAGGAGCCACGGCCCCATCCCCGAAAGGAAAGGATCTGTCTGGAAATGGGAAATGTGGCACAGCCCTGCTTGGGGTCCTGGGTCTGATCCCAGGGGTACCTGTGAGCCCCTGCTCTTGTATCACCTTTGGGCCTTTCCTCCTGTGTAATTGATAATTCAAGTTTTTCATGGGGTTGTTATTATAGTGGATGGTAGTTTATATTTTTATAATGTTGTGGTTAGTATAAAAATTAGACTGTACCCTTAAAAATGCCAAAAAGCCTCCCCAGCATGAAGGAGGGCTTGGAAAATTTCGCAAGGACTTTTTCCTGTCTCCAGAGAGGGGAACAAAGAAATTACAATTCCAGTGGAAGGTGGAGAACAACCTGGACGAAAGAGGCAGAGAAATTACAATTCCAATGGAAGGAACACCCTGGCCAAGGATGCTCCACACCTGATAAGGACTGATGGCCCTGAGATGATTTCTTATCTGGGACATTAGGAGGTGCTCAGGAACCTCCCGAACCCAGGAAATCCATTCAGAAGCTGGACCCTGCTTTAGAAAATTCAGCAACAAGACGCTGAGGGACAAAAGAACTTAGAGAAATCTCGGACTCACGCTGAGGGACAAAAGAACTTAGAGAAATCTCGGACTCACGTAAGCCCAGCCAGAAAAAGTATAGAACAGCTGGGTTGGGTTGGGGTGGGTGTGAAACCAGGGGGAGTGTAATGCAGTAAAGGTTGTGCTCCTGGTTTCACCCAGTGTTGGCGCTGTTTCCTTCTCTCATTGGCTTTGTCCATTTTCATTGTCCAGAATTCTCGTTGGCAAATAAATTGTTTTCTATGCAGTTGGCTCTTCAGATTTATAACACCTCCCACTCCATTTGCCAATCGCTTCTTAATTACCATGGAGAGCTTAAGGCGGTTGAAGTTGAGGTTTAATTTGGTGAGAAGCTTTAATTTTGAACGCTTGTTTTTGCTTCAAAATAGAATGACAAGCCAAAAAAATATTAAGGTTATTATGAAAAAAGGTTTAAAACTTATGTTTGGGAATCATCTCTCTGAAGACCTTTTATTGCAATGATGGTGAGCAGGATACAATGTGTTATCTGTAGATTTTGAAACCAAATTACAAGAGGAAAATACTTCAGATTTGGACGAAATACCAGGAACCAATTATACAAAATTTTCATTTCCATCCACAGCCAGCAGAGCTTATTTTATTTTTCCAAGCTATCTAAGGCAGAGATCTCTGAATTCAAATTGCAAAGAGGAAGCACTTTGTCTCTTATTGAAGCATGAGAGAAGGAAGTTAACAGAGCTGTCATGGCCCAGCCCTCAAATCAGTGACCCTCCAGAAAGGAATGTGGTAAAGAAATTAGTATTCTTGACTATATAAAGTAATATTTTTGATGGAAGTTGAACACTGGAGCAAACCCCCAGACGCTGTTGCCCCCCAGGCACAACCCTTCTTCAAAGACTCCTGAACTTTTCTCAATTCACAGAACACTGCAATGAACTGCAGGAGGAGCAGACCAAGCACCCCATCACCAGTGAAGCAGGGAAGAGGCTGGGTGCAAGCCTTCTCTCTGCTAGGGCATGTGGGAGGTGTTTCCTGGGTGAAATTCTCAAATAATCCTGGGAAACAGACCTTCCCTACATCAGAGGAAGAAGCATTTCCTGCCCTGGCCTCACCTGGATGGATAAATCTGGAGATTTGTGCCTGGTTAAGCAGTGCAGTCAAACCTCCCTGAGATCTCCTTCAGAAAAAAATGTCCTTTAAATACAGAGTACAAGCTCTGGTGCAGCATCACCTGAAACTGGAATGAGAACCCAGGGTGAGTTAAATCCCTATTCCATTACTCCCATTTTGCCACATCAGTGTATTAATTAACCTCAGAGAGTGCAGAGGACCTGGCACAGGGTGCCCAGAGCAGCTGTGGCTGCCCCTGGATCCCTGGAAGGGTCCAAGGCCAGGCTGGACAGGGCTTGGAGCAACCTGGGCCAGTGGGAGGTGTCCCTGCCACGGCAGGGGGTGGAACAGGATGAGCTTCCAGCTCCAACCATTGGGTGATTCTGTGATTCTGTTTTCCCAAATTTCAATACTCTTGCATTGCTGCAAAGGGACATTTTCTGGTGCAAGGCTGTTCAGTTGAGAGGAACACAAAAGCACATCACACCCAAAGCTCTATTCCCACAGGTTTTGTGTCTTTGTTCAGAGGGCTGGCACAAGACAATAGATTTTGATTTTTCCTGTTGAGAGAGTGGGCATTGCAAGTTCTGCCCCGATTTACTTACTGCCCCCCAAAGTACAAACAAATTGGAGAATAACATCATTCATCTTCTCGAGACAACAACTCCAAAGAATAAAGATCAGCAAAGCAAACCCTGCCAGCAGCTCAGAGTAAGGCTAAGGATTCTGTTTGAAAATTTCATCAAAATATTCTGGGACAAACAAGAACTTTTTGAACAAAAACTTCTGCACAAAATGTTAATCTTTGCTTATTTTTTTTTTCCATTCCTTCCTCAGCATAAGAATTCTGTTAGGTTTTGGCATCATAAACTGCTAAAATAAAATAAAATAAAATAAAATAAAATAATAAAAAAAGCAGAATTGCTTACTTTTCCCAGAGATATTCTTTCATCCAAATCCCTATAAGTTTACTGAAAATTGTTTTAAAGCAAATGCTCGGTTTCAAGTTTAATTCGTTAAAGAACAGACAATGAAAATACCCATGAGAATAATTATAATTTCTCAAACCCAAAGGAAGCTTTTGGAAATGGAGATGCTACAGCAGAGCTGAGGGCTGGTACAGCAGACTGAGCTGGGACAGGGACAGGGACAGGGAGAGAGGTGGAGCACATGGCTGTCCAGCTTTGCTTCCCACCTTGCTCGTGAACTCCTGAGTGAAGCCTCAGACCTGACCCACAAGGTTTCAGTGTGATGGTGCCCCAGGAGTTTGGGAAACCATCAATGCTGCTGGATTTGCTGTTTAGCAACTCAGGAAAGGCCCTTTCATCCCCAGGGATGTCCATAGGTACGAGGTTGGAGGAGATGAGGGTGGAGGTTTTTGAGGTTCTTGGACAGCAGCCTGTCTTTGTGGATCTCTGTGCAGAGTACAGGGGCAGGAACTCGGATCCATCCAAGGGGTTTGCTAACACTCCTGGATGGCTTCTGGCTGTGGACACGCTGCAGCCTCATGTGTCCACACCCTCTGTGTGTCCACACCTCTGTGTGCCCACACCTCGCTGCCAGTGAGAGGTCCTCTCTTGGCTGAACCCCAACTCTCCTGCTCCTCAGCTCTGCAGGGGCTGCTGGAGGCAAGGTGGCAAGGTGTGGATGTGTGGCAGCTGTCCATGAGACACCCTCTGGGGTTACATTCTGGGCAGGTGTTGGGAAGCTCCAGCCATGTCAGTCTGCTCAAGAGTGTGGAGAGCAGAGCTCAGACAGATTGCCCAGTGGAGCAAAAGGGAGACTTTCTGCTGGTTCCAATGGACCTGGGAAGCCACAGAATCAGCAGCCTGCTCGGACCACAGCACAGGAAGATGCCCCTATCTGGAGCCAGGTAAGTTAAAATTAGGAATAAGGAAGTGCCCAGGTGAAGGCATTTCAGGTGCAGCACGATGGGCAGGGCTCCTTGTGTGCCTTTGCAGCACCGATGAGGGGACAGGGAACGTGGGCTCAGTGACAGCTGCATTCCTGGCACCAAGGGATGGCTCATTGCTCCTCGGGGAGCTGCCGGCTCTTTCTGGAATAGATGTGCATTCTTTCTAATAAAAGCTGTGCATGTGGGGATTGCTAATTGCTATGGCTTTCAGACAGCTCCCTACTCTCTTCTGGAAGCAGAAAAGCTGAAGTTCTTGGCACAGAGTTGTTAGTAATTATATCAATTATACTAAACAAAAACCAACCCAACAGTTCTCTCCTTTCTTCAGTGTGTGACTGGCTCTCTGAGTGTTTTGTGTTATGATTTATACCTGAGGTAATTGGGCCGATTAGTGGGTAAATGAGACAGCACAGGCCAGGGCTGGCTCCTCACCTTCCACGGAGATGTTTTAATCTTTATTTCACCAAATCACTCCGTTGGTTTTCCTTGCAAGCTTTAACCCTTTGCTTGCTGGATGGCTTTGGAGAGGGACTCATGGCACGCCTGCTGTCAAGCAGTGCTGTGGGTCTGGAGAGAGGATCACACACAGTCACTCCAGATGTCAGCATGGACAAGATTTCCAAGTGACTTCATGGGCTCAGGCAAGGCTCTGCAGAGCGTTGGCCTGTCTGGTGCATGCAGAAGGAGGTGATTTTAAGTGGGACATTCAAGAACAACAGCTTATGAAAACCAGCCACTGCTGAAAGTCTCAGCTTCTGGCTTTGGAGCTGCATCTGCTGCTGAGAGTTACAGCGTGTTTATGTGACTTCAGCATGACACTGACTCAAAAGTCCTAAAAGTGCCTGCAGTCACCTCAGACTTTGCTCCATTTCCCCATTTTAGAGACTACAGGGTAATGAGAGAGGGGGCTGCCTGGAAGAACACCCAAAGTTCTCTGGCCTGAGGCATCTTTTTCCCTGAGCAGCTGTTCACATCTGTGCAGAGCCACGCTGAGAGGAGCAGGTCAGCACCAAATGTGAGTGTGCCTGAGCTTGCCAGTTGCTTCCTTTGCTGCTGCTGTGGAGTGGCAGCTCTGGGGAGGCAGAAGAGCCTGTGTGGGATGGGAAAGGGAAGTGTTTCCTTGGGCAGGACATCTTCAGGTCGGCTTCATATGGAGATCCAGGGCTAAGGGCTGAACATGCCTTGGAAGATCCCTTTCATTGCTTTGAATGTTGTCTGTGTTTGATAAATGCTCGGGGAGAAATCAACTGCCTTTTTGCCAGGAGCAACCCAGAGAGGATGGTGGGATCAGGAACATTTCTGGAAGGAACCAGGCACAGGGAAGTCCTTTTCCAAGGAGAAAAAGTCAAGTGTGGGAGATTCCTCCTTTCCAATGAGCAGAAGAAAAGCCAATGCCACCAGTGCAGCCACTGGGGAGGTCTGGGCAGGGGTGGGCTTTGTGCAGCCCTCAGTGCAGCGAGTGTGTCGTGAGGTTTGTGTTAATCCTGAGCTACGATCTGAGATCTTGCATTTTCTGTGTCACAGACACAGCAGTTTCTAAGAACTGTCTTTTCCCAATAAATGCTTCCAGAGTGTTTCAGAGGATGTACAAGTTGTTTCCAAGCTGCTGGTAACATAACTGGCAGAATAACCAGGGGATAACCAGAACCAGTCTCTCTGTTCCCCAGCAGATGTGGTGCAAATCTCAGCCCATGACTGGCAGAAACAGATTTATCTGTATCCTACCATTTCCTTCTGCCTGTGAAACACTTACAGGGGGAGCTGCAGCCTGGAAGCCAACAGAAATGCTCAATACCTGATGCTGTCAGGAGATACCCCAAATTTTGCTGCTGTTTATTTTCCTTCCTCACACACATCAGAGCCAGTAAGAGCTGTCTGTGTGCACGTCTCAGGCCACTCATGTGCAGTAACTGGCCTGCAGCACAGACTGGGGTGTTCCCCACAGCCCAGTCACCTCAGGGCACTGGGAGCTCAAACTGCAGTCCATCCTCACAGCATTTCTTGCAACATATTGGGCTTTTACCCCCGTTGATAAAGCTGGAGGAGACTTGCCACTGAAGATCATGTGCAGCAGGGAGTGGTGCAGGGCTGGGCTGTTCTCTCTCCAGACCAGAGAGCTCCTCTGTGGTTCTCTATTCACAGCAGAACACAGCACATAAAGAAAGGACATTCTGGAGGGAGAGCTGTGGCCACTGAAGGTGTGAGGGCTGAGCCAGCAGCACAGAGAGGAAGTGCTGGCTGCCCACCCCTCCCACCACACCCCTGAGACACCAGAGAGGAGCTCCTGTCTCCCTGGCCCCAGCGTACATGTGTGTCAGCTGAAGAGAGCTGAGCTCACCAGAAATGTCTAATTGGTGCCTTCAGGCAATCGTGTCTCTCTTCCTGTCTGAGTTTATCTTGAAAGGCTCGATTGAGTTACCTCCCCTCCCATAACAGGATCCCAGTTCCTTGTAGTAACATAAGAAGGAGATGATGTCACTGCAGCTCAGCTTCTCCGATAACTTACTAATGACTGGGGCCAACACCTCAGCTTCTTTCTCAGGCAAAGCTCCCAGACTGAGTAAGTACCTGGCTGCTGAGCTCCCGGGGAACTGCTGTGCAAGGAGCTGAGGGCACGGCCAGGGAGGAGGAGGGCTGCGGGGTCACCCTGCTCGAGGCCACCCTGTCCCCCCTGCCACGCTGCCCTGCAAGCCAGCTGCACTCCTGCTGCTCTCTGTGCCTTGCTCAGCATGGCTGGGGCCTGACACACTGAGGCAGGAGGCTCTGGGTCCCTCAGTGTGGGTTTGGTATCTTCTTTTTCCTGTTGTTGCAGCCGGGATTAACTGCTCGGGGGACGCAGTTTTTGTGTTTGGACTCATTTATTAATTCTTGTCTATAGTACGGTCTCAGAAGTTGTGAGCTCCAGCTAGCAGAGTAGAAAATGGCTGTGTCTCCAACTCTTTCCAAGGTCTTTTAAGTGTGAATTGTCCAATTATGAAATAACACCTAGATTATTTTTGCTTTTAACCCAATAACCAAACAACCCTGGCCTGCAATGTGGATTTTTCTACCCAATTACAAAACACCTCCCAGACCCATGAAGAAGAAGGTGAAAAAGAAGGACTCAGCCTCTGCCCTAAATCCTCTATCTTGCTTTGGATATATTACTATATTCTAAACCTTAAACTCTAAGTTTTCCACCCTTGCATTACACACTTCTATTCAAACTCCACACCCACAATCCCAGTGCTGTCACTCGATTTTGGAAGCTGTTCCATGGCCTCTGGTCATATGTCGTGTTTGCTTGGGGGTCAGTGCCTGTCAACACAAAAAAGCCTGAAATTCTCAGCTTCCAGGAGCCTGAGCCTGCCCAAAGAACCCAGGGGAGGAGCAGAGTTCCTCTCTCAGCTGATACCAGCTGCTACAGGACAAAGGCAGGGACTGCAGTACTCACCTGGAAAGGGGAAAGCTGGGTTAAACTTCTGCCTGCCTGTTCTGTCTTTGCAGCCAGAATGTGCTGTAGGTTTGGTGGGAGAATGGAGCTGGTCCCAGAGAAGGCCATGCTGAGGGCTGGAGCCCTTCTGCTCTGGAAACAGCCTGAGGGAGCTGGGGCTGCTCAGCCTGGGGAAGAGAAGGCTCTGGGGAAACCTCAGAGCTCCTTCTCCTGCCTAAAAGGGGCCCCCTAAGAAAGATGGGGACAGGGTTTGTAGTGGGGTCTGTAGCAATGGGACAAGGGGTGATGGTTTTAAACTAAAAGAGGGGAGATTCAGAGCAGACATAAAGAAGAAATTTTTTACAATAAGATGGTGCAACACTAACACAGGCTGCTCAGAGGAGTGGTGGATATCCCTTCCCTGGAAACATTCAGGGTTGGATGGGGCTCTGAGCAGCCTGGAGTAGGTGAGGATGCCCCTGCTGTGGCAGGGGATTGGACTAGATGACCTTTAAAGGTCACTTTCAACCCCAAAGCGTTGTAAGATTCTGTGAATGACCCATTATTGCCTTGTAGGCCAGCTCCTACACCTGGGATCTCTGCCGTGCCACAGGAAGGCTCACAGCCCTCAAGCAAGACTCACAAGTGCTGCCTGGCTCCATTTCCAGCTGGAAACTTGTGAAAACCATCCCAGGCAGTGAATGGAGGTTCAAGACACAAACATGTTTGCAGTTGGCTGTCGAACAGGGCCCGGTGAGAAAGTTTTCAGGGCTCTGTTTGGACTGCAATGAGTCTTCCCTCCTGACTCAATGGGGCATGTTTCTGTGGGAAGCTCTCCACCAGGGATGCTCAGGAAATGAAATCAGAGCAACACCGAGACTCCACACAAAGTGCCTTTGGTGTAGACAAGAGGGCTTTGTTATCCCCAGTTGCAAACACCTCCAAAACCCCTCGGGTCAGAACGGTACAAGGAGGATTGCCAAAATCTCTGTGCAGCTATAGAAAGTGCTGAAAGCTGGGCAGCTGAGCCAGCTCCCCGACCAGCCTCTCCCTGGGCCCTGGCATTGGCCATGGTGCCAGGCTCAGGGACGTGCAGAAGGTGCAGGGAGCAGCTGGAGGCTGAGCAGAGGGGCTCACCAAGCTCTGGGGCCTGCGTATTTCCTGGGAATCTTGGTGTTTGTGAAGCATGAGGCAGCTGGAAAAGAGAAGGGAGAGCAGCCCTTGGGACAGAAGGAACAGGCCAGGCTGTGCTCTGGGGAGGGGCTCTGAACAGATCCAGGCACACTGGAGTGCAGGGTCCAGCTCTTTGCCCTCAGCAAGGAAACACATGGGCCTGTTTGTCTGGGTCCAGGGGAGCTGCTCTGAGGGCTGGAACCAGGCTGGGAGAGCTGGGGGTGCTCACCTGGAGAAGAGAAGGCTCCAAGGAGACCTCAGAGCCGCTTCCAGGATCTAAAAGGGCTCCAGGAGAGCTGGAGAGGGACTGGGGACAAGGATGGAGAGAGAGAATGGCTTCCCACTGCCAGAGAGCAGGGCTGGATGGGATATTGGGAAGGAATCCTTGGCTGTGGGCATGGGGTGACCCTGGCTCAGGTTGCCCAGAGCAGCTGTGGCTGCCCCTGTCCCAGGCCAGGTTGGATGGGGCTGGGAGCAGCCTGGGACAGTGGAAGGTGTCCCTGCCCATGGCAGGGGTGGAACAAGTTGAGCCTTAAGGTTTCTTTGTACAGAAACCATTCCAGGATTCCATGATTCTCTGACAGATGTTGCCAGTTTAAATATGTCCATTCCTTGCTCATCTCCCTGTCTCCAGTTCACTTGGAGCTCCTCCGTGGTTCATCAGCTTACACAGCAATGCCTGAACACCTGGGACCCAGCTTCCTTTGGCACTGACATGTCTATTGCCTGGAAGAACTGTTTTCTGTCACTTCTGTGGAGTCATCACCAGGGACACACAGCGTGCCCTGGGGGCTCCTGTGGGTAACTGAGTGAGTTCAGGTTCCTGACATTACATGGGTTATGCCATGACAAAGGTCAATGGAAACACATTGGAACTTAACTTCATGGACATGCTGGCACAGCTCAAGGTCGTTGGGACCTGAGTGACCTACTCTCTGCACATTGCAGGAAAGGATTTCAAAAGAGACAAAGCTGCTGCTTTTTGCACACTGTGAGCACAGATGAGGCATCTGATGCAGCTGGGGCAGTTTCTCTGCCTTGTGTCTACACACCATCCTTGCAGGAGACACCAATTCATGCAGACAGCTATTTTTCTGTCTTATTTCCCAGTTCTTTACTGAAGTCTGCTAAACTTTTAGCTGTTGGCCTAGTAAGCCACACAAGACTCCTGCCTTCCTGGGAGATGAATCCTGGGATCCTTCACAGCATTGACACTTACAAGCATGAGATACATGGGCACTGCCTTTACATAAACTTCACAGTAACTCATTACTGAAAAACAGCAAGTAATGAATGGAAAACAAATGCAGCAAGGATTTGTTGTGGCCCTGCTAAAGCGAACTGCTCCTTGTGTGTGGTCATTAAATCTTTCTCTCAAAAATGCAATTGAGGCCATTGTACTGGGATAACCACATTTCATTTTATGGTTTTTTTACTGCTAAGCAGAAAAGACTCTAATCTGACCAGCTGAGTTCCTCCTACTGACAGGCAAAAATCCATGTCTGTGATGTACACACTAGCCATGCCTCCTTTCTGACTTCCTCCCAGAACAGTGGTTACAAATTCAAATCTCTCCAGCTCTGGAGTTTAGAGAAATTCATCCCTGGTTAGAGAGTAAGCTGCTCCTTGCATTTGTACTTTTGGGCAAGACAATCTCCTCTGATAGATTTCCCTGAGGGCTACACAAATGTGTGTGGGGGCTGTGGGGAGCAGAGATGCTCAGCTCTGCTTTGGTACCCCTGCTCTGATGGGGTGTGTCAGCTTGGGGGGCTGATTTTGCTGGATAAAAGTGAGGAGTGGGGACAGGGACATTTTTCTTTTGCCTTCCAAGTGTAGGAAAACCACATCTCACCCAGTCTTATTCACAGGGAACTTGAAACCAGATATAGGGTCTTCCTGTAGCCAGGAGAGAAAACCAGATTCCTCCAGAGAGTGATTCATCCCCCAGAGAGGGCTCAGCGATAGCAGAGATGATTCACCCTCTGCAGATGCTGAGCATTTTCCACTGCTGGGGTGAGGTAATACCTAGACAGCCTCGGTCAGAGGAGACAAATCCACCTGGTCTGCCTGAGGGAGACGTGGGCACAGCAGAAACTTACCCAGAGTGAAAGAAGGTTGTGTACTGAGGCCATGGTGGTGACTCAGAAGAATTGGATCTCCTTCTTGGCAGTGTTTTAGGATCCTCCACCAGGAGGGATGGATCCAGCACCCCAGTCACAGCAGAGGCACAAAGACACCAGTCCCCTGGTCCCAGGCACTCAGCGTCCCAACTGCAAACCCACCCTGGGCTTTGTCTTGGGTTATGGAACCAAAACTGTGTATTCTATTTCATCTGTTAAAAGCAGCTGGGGAGATGTTCTTCTTTATCTCTTGTAACTCTGGGGGGAGGGGGGCAGATGCCTTCTGATAATGGGCCAGCTGAATCAAAATTGTATCATCTCTTCCCTGTCTGTGCACTGGCTCAACTGCACAAGCCACAGGGGCCACTGTGGCATTCCCAGGTGACTCCCAAACTGTGCCAGCTGTTCCTGGGAGGAAGGATCATGGCAGTGCAGCCAGAGAGGCTCCTGCTCCCATACAGCTACCTGGAACACCAGCAGCAGCCAAACTTCAGCAAAGACTCACCACACCACGAAATCAGTGCCTGAAAATTAACTTCAGTACATCCAGATGTGTGCACACCTGCCTGCAGCATTCACTTGAATGTCGTGAATGTCTGCTCCTGGACCCTCCCTGATTATCTCCTTTGTAGAAATACTATTATCTCCTTTGTAGAAATACTATTAAAGCCTGAAGTGCCAAAATGGAGATAAGACTTCTGAAAACAGGAGTGGGGACAAAACTCCACTGAGCTGGTGTTGCTATCCAGAGCTGGCTGCTGGGAAGAGGGGCCGCAGGGACAAGGGGATTTCAGAGATGGGACAGGAAGATTTTGAGCAGCCTGTGTCCTCTCAAGTGGAAGGACAGCATGCTGCTGACACTGTGAAACCCATCCTGGGCTCCTTTCCCTGCTGCAGACGTGTCCATAGAGGGGAAATGCAAGGTCCTGTGTGCTCAGCAGCAGCAATCACCAGGGAAACATCTGCAGCCACTTTGCTTCAGTCCATCTTCTTATACTCCATCAGAGCTACCTCACTGCTCTTCCCTGACCTCCTTTTCCTTGTGCTCCAGACCCTGCAGCCAGTAAGTCAGAGCTGAGGTGGTCTTGCCCCACGACAGCTCCTCTGCCAGCAGGCTGTAAGGCCCTGCTGTGTTGTCCTGGCTTTGTAGGTACCTGGGTTTTGATAGCTTTTATCCTCTAAATCCAATGGAAACAACACCTTCCCAAAACCTCACAGCATCACGTGTGATTTAGAGAGGAGAATATTGCTGTGAACAGCAAACTGTCAAATCTCAAACAGATCAAAGAAGTGAAATGAGGAATGAACTGACTGAGCTCTTCAGGCCATGCTGATTCCAAAGGAATTTTTTTCTTCCTTCTGTCATAAGAATTTATATGCTTGTGAGAATCTGATCTGGTGGGAAGAGCCTTCCTCCTTTGTGTACATCAAAGTCCACATGTTCTCAAATTGCTATAAGTCATTTTTTGCATTTTAATCTCTGGCCATATGTATGAAAATAATTACCTGCCTTAAGGGACAGGGGGTGAAACAGCCTTTATTGCATTTCTACAGGAGTCCAAATGGTGGCAAACTAATGGGATGGAGGAAGTGGATTGTTTTAGTTAGAGGTACAATTAACCTGTACACAGGGAGCTACATGTCAGGCTGATTTAGCACTTATTGATTATGGGTCAAGTACAGCTGGAGTGAAATCAGAAAATAATGGGAAATTACACCTTTGGCAAGCAGGAAAATTATTTCAGTGTTTTTAAGAACAAGGTCTGTGGCACAGTTTCTCCTCCAGTTTGCATCCTGGATGAGCAGAGGACAGCACTGCTGTCGTGCAAGGGCCAGAAAGGAGGAGGTGCTGTTGGTGGGGACGGTGCTGATGGGGCCAGAGTGCTCCTCAGGGAGCTGATTTCAGGTTTGTGGCAGAGTGGCAGGAGAATTCTGCAAATATTCCAGAGGGATGCAAGACTGTGGTGGAGAAAGGGGAACTAAAACGAGTGCAAGCACAGGATGGCAGGGAATGGGGCCAGTTGGGCTGTTCCCCACTGGCACTGGCTACCTCTGCACTGGGTGCACTAGCCACAGGCTAGCAGAGCGTGGTTGGCTGTAGGGGACTGACACGTGCTGGCAGGGAGGGAGGCTGGTACTTTTCTGCACACAGGGGGAGCTGCCAAGAGACAGAGGATGGATGGAGACACAGCCACAGGTTGTTTTCCTGGATGCCATCAAGCCCAACAGCAAGAGGGTGAATCCTTGTGGGATACAGAGCTAGGGAAGGCCTGCACCCGAGTGTTTGCCAGCAGAGTGGAGCATCTTCCCAGGAACACGAGAGAAAACCCAGAGTGCAGTGTGGAAAGGGGGCGAGGGAAGCTCGATCTCATGGTGCAGGATCTTGAGGTTTTAACTCTTCTGCCTGGCACCAAATCCTCCCTTCCCCCACCAGGCTGATACAGACAACACTCACCCTGAAGAGCCAGACACATGCTAAGCACCTTCCCAAAATGCTGATCTGCAAGAAACTCCCAAAAAAGCTTTCCATAGGCATTTGAAAAAGAAAACCCAGGAGTTTATCTTGATCTCTTAATCCACCAGGTTTCTTTTCTCTCTGCTTTTCTCTACCTCGACAAGCTTGGTAATTATAATTTATAGCACCTGCTCACTTTGAAATACCTTGGACTCTTTCAGCCTGGCAGAGGAACAGACACAGTGCCCATCTGCTTTAGGTAAGTGCTCACAAACCACAAAGTCGTTAATTAGACTGACACACGACTCTTCCAGAATGCACATGGTATGTTGTTAGTGCACCCATAAACCACCAGCAGCCAGACACTCTGCCAGGGGATCACAACTGGGTCCCAGCATGACGTGAGGCCCTGGCAGGCCTGGTAGGGCTCAGAGCGTTGCCACCAGGTGTGCGTGTTCCTTCTAATCCTCCCCACCAGCCTTCCCAACACGCTGCCCAAATAAATCAAGCCTGCTGGGAAGCAGCTCCCTCACACTTGGTAAGAGGCTCGGTCTCCAGAGCCTGGACTTTTCTTTTGAAATCCAAATTCCTCTTTGTATTCATCTCTAGAAAGCTGCCAAGGTCTCCTTCCTGACAGCTGGGGCTCCAGACAGTGATGCCTCCACATCCTGTAGCTGACAGGGAGAGGGCAGGTCTGGTTCTGGTCTGGGCATGGCTGCAGCTTTGGAGGACCTGGTGGGTGAAGTCCTCCCGTTTTGAGGAGGCTGAAATCTGATCCTACTCTCCTTGTGTTATCTCCTCCCTTGACCCAAACCCTAAGACTCCTCCCCTGAATACCCGATAAAGCCCTGAATACCCGACAAAACCCGTCTTTTAGAGCCAGATGTGAGCAGGGCCCAGGCACAGAGAGCTGCTGCTCTTGGTACAGAGAGCAAGCTGGAGCCCTGTGTTCAGGGTGAAAGGCATGGGGGTGCATGTGCAGTGCAGGAGGGCTCCAGGCTTTCCTGGGGTCAAGGCACTCTGCAGTGGAGAATTCCTGCTCTGACTGTGCTCCTGACTCTGATCACTCTCCACAGGGCACTCCTACTTCAGTGTGCATCAGCACCTGATAAAAAGGAGGAATGGCTTCCCTTCTGCCCTCTGAGTGACAGCATTTATTATTTATTGAAGTGTCTTCCTGCCTGGCCTCCCCTCTCCTCCAGCACTTATGCAGTAAAGCTGATGTGCTGTCAGGGGCTCCCAAAGTCCCTGCAGACCTCCAGCTGGTTCCTTGGCTCAGCACATGCCTTGTGCAGAGCCCAAGGGGTGCCTGCTCCTGCACTGTCCAGCACTCCCAGCCAGCAAGCACAGGGACTTCAGTGCAGGTCTGGAGATGCCTCCTGCCTGGGAGCCAGGCCTGGACCCCAGCAGTGCTGCAAAGGGACCCTGCAGTTCAGTTCCAAGTGCCACCAAAACTGGGTGATGTGTCCTATCTCATCCTCTCTGAAATGCCCAGAAGCCAAGACAGCTGCCACGTCCGGAGACAGCTGGAGCTCATTGACACAAGGTTTTGCTACATTTCACATCTAACTTTGTGCTCTGGCAGTGAATGCCAGACTCTCTCTGTCCCACAGTGGCTAGAACACCCTTTTCTTTCCCATTTGTCTGGTCACCTCATCTCTTGAACTGATTGGCAAGTTTTTCTGATAGAACTGAAAACAATTGTTCTCAGTCTCTACTTAGTCTTGCTGCTTCTGTCACCCTCCTGAGAAAAGACTTGTGCATTGAGGAGTCTGCCTTTCCTCTCCTGGGTCAGTTTGTCCCCAAGGGATACACACTTTCCCTTCAAATCCTGCCTGAATCCCACAATGACAAACATGGACACCAAATGTAAACACCTGAAAGAGCAAGAAAATAACCAACACACAATCCCTTTCTGTCTGGTACTGGTTCCACCCCACTCCCATTTTCACCTCCTTCCTAGCTGCCCTGCTTGCTTAAAATGTGTTGCCAGCATGCAGACAGAGAGTTAATATTTTACCAAGTGCCATACCAGGCTGGTAACTCCTGGGCTGTCATCATGTGCCATAAAGCCACTTCCCCTTCTGAATGGAAAAAAGGAGTCTCTGAGCAGCACAAATACACTGGGGCTCAGATGGCCTGGCTGGTAATTCTTGAAAACTGTGCTGTGGGTGACCTGTAGGTGTTCCAGGCTGGCGAATTTTTTGGCAATGGATACACAGGAGTCTCATAAACTTGTGGAAAATGACTCAGATATTTGAAAAAGAGGGGGAAAAATCACTCTAACGCAGACCTGCATGGAGTCCCTTGGTCTGAGGTGAGGAGCCACGTTTGGAGAAGCCATGGCAGCACCAGCAGAAGCTAAGCAGAGCATCTCAACCCTGTGTTCTCCTTCAGACACAGTGCTGTGCCACCCCTGCTGGGTGGAGAGCATCTCTGACCACGAGCTAGAAGGGGAACTGCATGACTCTGCAAGCACTGGCTGCAGGGCTCCCTCCCACAGGGGAGCAGCACAGGGTGAGACCCAGGATGCTCTCCAGGTCCTGCTTGCCCCAGTGTGAGGCACAGCAGTGGTACCACCTTGTGGCACCCTGTGTGTGCTCAGAAATGTTCCCATCCACCCTGGGGCAGGGCTGTGCCTCTCAGCCACGCTGGGCTGTGTCACCAGATGTGGTTCTTGGGACCTCACCCAGCCCAAGGGTCTCTGCTGTGCAGCTTCTGTGGGAAGAGGAGAAAGTTGCTCTCTACATTGCCTGAAAGGAGGTGATGGTGAGGTGGGGGTCAGGCTCTTTTCCATGTCTCAAGTGATGGCAAAAGAGGAAATGGCCCTAAGCTGCTCCAAGGGAGATTCAGATCAGACATTAGAAATTATTTTTTTATTGAAAGAAAGGTCAGATGTTGGGATAAGTTGCCCAGGGCGGTGGTGGAGTCACTGTCTGTGGAGGTGTTCACAAGCTGCTCTGGATGTGGCCCTCAGGGATGTGCTGTGGGGGTCAATATTGTGGCACTGGATTGAGGGCTGGATTAGGTGATCTTGATGACCTCTTCCAACCTTGATGATTCTGTGATTATATGAAACCATCCTCTTTGTCTGCACATGCCCTCCACACTTTGAAGAAGTCAGGCTCGAGACAGAAAAAGAGTTTGGTGTGATCCTAATGCCAGGCAGGGCTGGCTTGTGCCTGTCCCCTTGGAGAATAACCCATCCTGGAGAGCAGCTCCCTCCGTGCTGAGGGCAGCTCTCACTGCAGCCTGTGGGTCATCTGTGCTCAGGATGCTTCTGAGAAGCACTTTTAACCCTTCCTTGGACCATCTCAGACAGGGAAGAGTTCTCCATTGCATGGAACACTTCTGAAACTTTTCTCCCAGAAGAGATGCCCCCCAGCTGGTGGAAGAGTTGTGCCAGCCTCAGGGGCACACATGGAAAAGTGACACCTGGAGAACAACCTCATCTCAAAACCCCTGGGGTGGGGGGGGTCTTGACTCTGGCACTGGTGGTGATGTCAACACAATTTAATCATAACCACAACCATGTGCCAATGATGTTTCAACAACAAATGCTTCAAATCTCTTCTGGCAGAGAGAACATTCATATCCTGCACAGCCAACACCCCCATTGCAAATTAATATTTAAATTATTATTTACAGAAACTCCTACTGGATACTTGGGAGGGCCACACATGGAGAACTGTGCCCAGTTTTGGGATGCCCAGTGTAAGAAGGATGAAGAGGGAAGAGACAGGTCCAGTGGAGGGCTAGAGGCTGAGTCAGGGTCCCAGGGCACTTGCCCCATGAGTAGAGGTGGAAGGAGCAGGGCTGGTTTCACTTAGCAGAGAGGAGAACTGCCAGGGACCTGCAACCAAAGGTGATGGAGCCAAGCCCTTCAGGGTGGTTCCAGGTGATCAAACAAAGAGTAATGGCCACAAATTGCCTTCCAAAAGTTTTAGGTTGGACTTGACAAAAAGCTTTTTCCCCAGGAAGAACAGCCCCAGGCTACCAGCGAGAGGGGAACCTCTGTTCTTGGACAGACAAATCCCCCCTGAGTATTTGGGGTAGTCCTGCTCCAAGCAGGAGCCTTCCAGAAACTGCTCCCAGATAACATTTCTATGCAAAAGGGCTGTGTAAGACTAGCACTGAAGTAATCATTAAGGGACAATGTCAGATTTTCAGTGGTTCAGCCCCACACAGAACGCTCTTAACAGAGCTTCACTGTGCTCCCTGCACCAAACACACCTTCCCTAAATTCACTGGCACCCAGCTGTGCCCCCTGCACCAAACACACCTTCCCTAACTGCACTGGCACCCAGCTGTGCTCCCTGCACCAAACACACCTTGCCTAAATTCACTGGCACCCAGCTGTGCTCCCTGCACCAAACACACCTTGCCTAAATTCACTGGCACCCAGCTGTGCCCCCTGCACCAAACACACCTTCCCTAAATTCACTGGCACCCAGCTGTGCCCCCTGCACCAAACACACCTTCCCTAAATTCACTGGCACCCAGCTGTGCTCCCTGCACCAAACACACCTTGCCTAAATTCACTGGCACCCAGCTGTGCTCCCTGCACCAAACACACCTTGCCTAAATTCACTGGCACCCAGCTGTGCCCCCTGCACCAAACACACCTTCCCTAAATTCACTGGCACCCAGCTGTGCTCCCTGCACCAAACACACCTTGCCTAAATTCACTGGCACCCAGCTGTGCCCCCTGCACCAAACACACCTTGCCTAAATTCACTGGCACCCAGCTGTGCCCCCTGCCCCAAACACACCTTCCCTAAATTCACCAGCAGTCCCAGGGTCTGGTCTCAACTGTGCCCATTCTCAGCAAAACAGCAAAATTCCAAAGCTGTGTGGTTTTTAGGGAACACAGGAGCACAAACCTGCTGTGGGTACAGCTCCTTTAAAGGAAAAGCACAATCACAGCCTCAGCTTCTTCCCAGGGCTGAATGGCTGCAAGTCTTCAAAGCATTTCTACCCTGACACCATTATCCTCTGTTTGGGTAAAGCAGCTCAACTTGCACTTTGACAGCCCAGAGTGTCCTCTGTGCTCGCTGCAGGACCCTTCCCCACAGTGCAGAGGACAGAGACTCTTTGGGCAGATATTTTCCAATGTTCCTTGAAATATGCATTGGCTCTGGTGGCCTTTTCATCACAATGCACACATGGGGAGCTGTAATTTCAACATCCTCTACCAAGGCAGTGTTTCTTCCTTGAAAACTGCCCTCCCCTCCCTTCCACTCCAAGTGACAGTGATCTTTGCATAAATTGGAAAAGAAAAGGAAGAAGGAACAGAACATCCTTGACAAAGGAACTAATGACTCAAATACTGGGAAGCCTGGGGACCCCAAGGGACTGTGCAGCTCGCAGCATTGATTTTTAATGACTTACAGAGATTGGAGATTTGGAAGATCTCTCAGTGCCTCTGCAGGGATGCGGCTCAGCTGATTGTTCTGCAACATCCTATAATTAGAAAAAAGAAAACTTTGTTAAAAACCCAACAACAACAGCCTGACACGAAATGGAGGATGTTGCTGCTTCTTTCTGAAGTTGCTCTGGGTCCTTGCTGGAAAGCTGGAGCCCTTGGAAAGCACCATGTTGGCCAGCCAGGGCTCTTAAACAAGCTAAAGGTGGCTGGCAGGTGAGCTGCAGCCCAGTCTGGCCCAGGACATGCAGCAGAAGGGCCAAGGGGTGAGTAGTGCTGCAGTGAGGATGTCACCACAAAGGGGCCTCTGCCCTGCAGACGTGTCACCCCAGACTGGCACCAGGGCTCTGAGCCAGGCTGTCCCATGTTTATCCTGCAGCCAGGCATCCTTTGCCCCTGTAGCTGCCTGCAGAGGGGATGGAGAGCAGCCCCTGGGCAGCTTTCCTGCCCCACTGTGGGCAGCTGCAGGCAGAGCAGGTGAAGAGCTGCTCACAGCTCTTTGCTCAGGGACCTGGCAGCCTTGGCACCTCCTGCAGCAGGAACTGAACTGCTGAGGGGAAAACCAGTCACAGACTCCAGAGAGAGCAGTGCCTGGGGATGCTGGGCTGAACAGGCAGGAGCCAGGAGGAGCCTCAGAGGTGGAAGTGAGTGTAGGGCATGGAGAAGGGCCGTGGACATGGAGATGATGTCTCACCTACACAGGTGATGGGAAAGGAGGAGACAAAGGTGACAGTGCACCCAGGGGTGGGTGTCTGAACAGCTCTAGGGATGGAGGCAGAGTGAGAAGCACACTCCAAGGGGTGTTTCAGAGGTGGAGAGACACAATCCTCTCTCACTGACCTACTGGAGCACCACACATCTGAGTTTACTGGTGCCAGCATCTCAGCCTCTCTGCAAAAGCTGTTTTTGACTCTGGATGTGCCTCTGTCCTGAACCTGCTCGTTCCTTGCAGAACTGGGACATCCCTGACACATGCGCCCCTAGATAACAGACACATCCCAGCAAGGCAGCTGGGCCAGGGGATGTGCCTAAAAAAGGAAAGTTTCACCTATCTGAGGTTACTCCTTACCAAACCTTCTAAGAGTGATTGGAGATGGCAGGAAAAGGAAATGGTGCTTAGGGTGCTAACATAATTAACTTGGTGGTGAGGGCAGCCCAAAGAGCACGGATGTAGGGAAGAAACCTCCCCATTGCAGTGACTCCTGACTGTCAAGGCTCAGTCTGACATGAAAGGAAAGTTGGAAAGAGATAACCTTTAAAAAAGGAAAGCTATAGGGCACAAAACTCTTGGACTTCAGGAAGAAAATGGGGACTTAGCAGTAAATTATTTGTATGAACACAGAAGAAAGAGCAAGGAAGCGAGGAGCTGTCAGTAGCAGCTAGTGAAAAATGAGTTGTGGCAAATTTTTTTTTTCTATACAGGGTAAAAGACCAGAAGAATGGAGAAGAAAGAATAGACACAGCTACCATGAGTTAAGCTTTCCTTTAATAAAATGTTAAATTTTGACATTCAATGCAGGAGAGAAGATGTGTTTGGTACAAAAGGGCAGCAGAGAGGCCACACTTAATAAATGGTTCCCTTCCAAATGAAGAACATGATTAAGGATCTACAGCATCTCACCTGGCATTTCCACCAACAACTTGCACACATGAGGAGGGGTGTGGGGAGAGGTTGGTGTGGAAGAGCAGTGGGGAAATGCAGAATTCTTCAGGGAAACTGAGGGAAAGGCTCCATAGATGAACAGGGATAAAAGACTGCACAGATAGAGCTGGGCATTGGCTTACAGTTCTGCCTGGGCTAGTGGGAATCACAGGGGATCCAGGGCAGGACAGAAGTGCTTTTGGGAGAGAATAGAGACCCTGGGGGTGACTACAGGGGGTGTAAGGAGGAGGACAGTAGCTGTGATGCTGCTGTTCCTCTGATGCTGGGCAGGCTTTGGCCACACTGTCCCACCTGGGACCTGCCCTGCAGCACACGGGGCAGCAGCAGAGCAGCCAGATGACAACAGGCACAAGGACGAGGAAATGCCAAATCCTCACCTGAGGGGAACCTAGAATAGAAATTGCAGGGGCAGTAGAAGAGTGGCATTGCTGTGGCTCCCCTGCCCATGCCCTCCTCCTGCAGCTCCTGTGCACAGCTGCTCCCTGGCAGCCCCAGGGGTTCTGCAGCTCACAGGGGGCTCTCCAAGCCTCTGGCACTCTGACAAGCACAGCTCCTCTGTTGTTCCCCACTCACACCACGCTGCCCCTCTGCTTTCCCTCTTCCCCTCCCTGGGGGATCCTCTCCCCTCCTGCTGGCCGTGGCCACGGGGGCACCGAGCACCAGGAGCTGCCTGGCTGCTGCACCCAGAGCCCCTTCCCATGGGGGACACGCTGGGAGGCTGCTGGCACCCTCTGAGCTGAGTGTTCCCCACACAGGACACAGTGGGGCTGGTGTCAATGTGCCCTGCAAGTCCAGAATCCTGCACGGTGCTTCTCCTTTTGTGCTGTGCAAGGGGTGTGAAAGCCCCAGGGATGGATCCCCTGGGTGCTCTCTGCAGCCCACTGGGATGGGAAACCTCATCCACGTGGGCATCTGCCCCACAAGGACCAGCACAGCCTCTGGGGCTCCTGGCCCTGCATATGGATTTGTTCCTGCAGCCAAGGTGTGCTGAGGAGATCAAACCCTGCCTCCTGCAGCCCAGTGAAGTGGAATAATAATTCATGCCTGTTGAAAATCAGGAAGATGTAGAGCTGAACACAGAGAGATAGATAGTGGGGCTTCAGAAAGTGCTTTCAGGGTTTTGGGGGGACCAACACTGAATCCCAGTGGCTCTCTGAAATCTGAGCCTGGTGTTTTGTGTTGATCATTGGAAATATCTGAAGTCAGTACTAAAGCAAAGCCCATTGTCACACTTCTGCTGGATCCTGCTGCCTGCCATTTATTACAGCTCCCTTTTTCAACCAGTAAAACAGACTGAGAGACTTTCCAGACCATCAGCATGGACTGGTTCCAAAATGAAGCCATTTTGGTGCAGACAAACAATATTTTAGGAAGATGCTTCAGAGACCTCAAAAACCACTGGAGTGGTGGACAATGCTGTTTTTCACAGCAGCAGGGCAGCTAGAGGAGTTTTCAGATGCTGGGACTGGGACAAGAACCAGTGCTTCTTCACATTGCACATAATGAATCCAATACCTCATCATCAGAGCATGACTCAGAGAAGCCAAAACCCAACTCCAAACAGTTTGATAATATTCTAGGGACAGGGCCACCCTGGTATTAAACAAGAAGTTCTTCATTCAGCCTCAAGCTCAGGAAGGCTCCAGCTTTTCTTACAGGGAGTCCAGGTTTGAGCAGGAGAAGACTTGCTGCATTTATCCTTGGATGTCCCAGGATGGCTTCTCTTACAGTCTGGCATCAAGGATATCCCCATCAGGCCCTACTCACTGCAGTCAATCCCTACATGTCACATTAAACCAGCCTTACATATTCTTTTACATAAACAACATACTACATGCCTTTGGGAAGGGTTCAGATAATTGTACCAAAACCTGGGAGAAGATGCCAGGGAAACCCCTAGACAGTTGCAGGATCCCAACTCCTCTCTGTGGCACCTGGGTCCTGGGGCTGCACCTGGGTCCTGGGGCTGCTCCATACCCAGGTGCCCAGGCCCTGCTGTAACAGGGGGATGGCAAAAAGGTTCAGAGGATAGCAGGGCATCTGAAAAGCTGGGACAGGGCTACGGGGTCCCTCTCTGTCTAAGTTGTGGCATTTTGCCCTTTGGGATGCTGCTCTTGTATGAGAAGGGGAAGACAATGCTGCAGCTCACTGGGGAGAGCACCCACAGCAGGGGCTCCAGGCCATCTCCAGGGATGGCCAATACATTCTGCTTCAAGAGGCCACTGCACAATTTATGTCAAAAGCACTGAAAAGAGGGAGCAACTCTGTAAACCAGTCACCATCTGTCATCTGCTGACTTCTTGGTCCTAAAAGCCTGGGGCAGACATCACTCCCTACATTCATGCTCCCCCCAGGGCAGGAAGCTGCTGTGCAGGGTGTGAGCAGGGATGGTGGGGCAGGGATCTGCATGGATCCCAGGTCTGCTGCAAGTCCTGCTTGAGGACTGAGGCACAGGTGGTCTGTGGAGCTGGACCTCAGTCCACAAGATCCCAGATCCCCCTGGCCTCAGCCTTTGTCTGTCAGCATCTGTCGATTCCTGCCTCTCCATCAGTTCCTGCCTTCAAACAGAATCCCTGGATTTCACTGGCTTTCCTACAGCAAGGTGCTGCTTCACAGCAGCTTGGAGACAGCCTTAGTCAGAGCTCCAATTCTTGTGCCCATGGAGCAATCCTGCACTAGTTGATGTGATTTCTCACTTGCTGAGTCTCATTTTCTTAGGATTTATTCAGGGTGGTGGGGCCCTGGCACAGGGTGCCCAGAGAAGCTGTGGCTGCCCCTGGATCCCTGGAGGTGTCCAAGGCCAGGTTTGGGGTGTGGAGCAGCCTGGAGAGTGGAAGGTGTCCCTGCCATGGCAGGGGGTGGAATGGGATGATCCTTAAGCTTGCCTCAAAATCCAGACCATTCTGTGATTCTGTGACCTTGCTGGCTGATCAGCCAACTTGTGGACAGGCTGAGAACACTGATGAACACAACAAGCAAAGACTGTTCAGACCAGCAAGGACTGTTCAGAGCAGCAAGGACTCAACCCCAGGTGTGGATGGAGCACTGTCACCTTGCTTGGCAGTGTCCAGGTGATACCAGGGCCTGCAGACCCTGGCAGACATGGACACAACACCTGCTACCCACAGCAGCCTGACTGGAACCAGAACAAATCACAGCTCCTCAGAGGTCAGGTTTCATTGTCAGGAGCAGGAGGATTGTTTGCTGGCAGGGACCATGCCTGAACGACCAGAAAAATGCTGGGATCAGGTCCCATCACACCAGGATCCTTGCACAAGAGAGTCTCAGCAGACACTCAGAGGTACAGGCCTGTGCATGATAAAATGTCCCCATCCTGGGAGGCTGAAGTGACTCAGCCAGCACAGTCAAAGGGCTGTTATTGCTGGAGGCAGCTGTGCCTGGAGCCCATGCACGGGGATTAAAGACATTCCAACCTCTGCACGTTCCCCTTCCCTCCCAATGGGAGCGTCTCCTGGATGCACCACACCATTCCCTTTGTCTCAAAGCCATCTCTGTTCTGCACAGGCTCCCAAGAGGTAGGGTCTGTCTAGGGATTTCTGAAGTGTCCCAAGCCACCTCCAAACATGCCATCTTGGGGCAATGTGACTCTTTAGGTGATGTTTTCTGATGTGTGTTCACATCAGCACCTGTCCTGGGCCACAGGAGGTTCTGTGGTCACTGCTCAGGAGGAGAAGAGGAGGGACTGGTGAGGTGCTAGGGCCCATCCAGGGCATGTGGCATGTGCTGAACAAGGCCACTCTTGTCAGGCTCTGTCCAGCCTGCCTGCTGATGGAGATGGACCACGGGACAGGGTTCAGGCAGTGCTGAGCCAACAGGCCTGTGCTGGGCAGTGCAGGGCAGGACTGGGCAGAGCTGGGCAGTGCTGGGCATGGTGGGCAGGACTGGGCAGAGCTGGGCAGGGCTGGGCAGGACTGGGCAGTGAAGGGCAGTGCAGGGCAGAGATTGGCAGGGCTGGGCAGTGCTGGGAAGGGCTGGGCAGAGCTGGGAAGGGCTGGGCAGAGCTGGGCAGTGCTGGGCAGAGATTGGCAGGGCTGGGCAGTGCTGGGCAGGGCTGGGTAGGGCTGGGCAGTGCAGGGCATTGCTCACAGCCCATGCAGTGAAGGGCAGTGCAGAGCAGTTCTGGGCAGTGCTGAGCAGTGCAGGGCAGGGCTGGGCAGTGCTGGGCAGTGCAAGGCATTGCTCACACCCCAGGCTGTGCAGGAGGGTTGGGCAGCACAGGGTCTGCACACTCACACAGGCTGGTCGGGGCTTGCTGAGGAATGGAGTGGCAGGGTGGGCCTGCTGCGGGTGTGGGGTCTGCAGCCAGGAGGATGCACCCAGCCGTTGTGCCCTCCACGTTTTGGGGTGAGGCTGTGGTTGCACTTGGAGTCTTTCCCTGTGGAGTTTGGTGTGGGATTCCTGCTTGGCTAGCAAGCACTGCCATTGCTGCAGCACGTTCAGCCAGGAGTCAGAGCAGGGGCAATCCTGGCTGGGCAGGGCAGTGCTTGGTGAAGGATTCCTGGGCAAGGGTGGGATGTCTGGGCAGCTGTGGCAGCACAAGTCAGCCCCATGGCCAGCTGGGATGGAGGCTTCCTGACTGATGGAGCTCCAGCCAGGACCCTTGGAAGTGAGAGGCATCCAGGCAGCTCATGAGGAGGTCTGGAAGGATGGAAAAGTTTCCAGTTTTCCAGATACTCTCATTAAGCAGCATATTCTGCCACGCTGGAAAGCTCCAAGGCTGGGAGAGCATGGACTAAGGAGTTACTTTTGCAAGGGAAGGAGCTTGAAGAGGGGTCAAAGCTGCCTGTGGAATGGCTTCCAATGATCCTGGCAATGGAGCTTGCACTGAGGAGCATCAGCATCCGTGCAGAGGGCGTGGGTGCCCCGTGCTGCAGAGCAGCCCCCTGGGAGAGGTGCACTCCCAAAGTCTCTGCAAAGGGATGGACCTGCCACTGGAGAACACCTCTGACCACCAGCTACTGCTGCTGAGCATCCAGCCTGTCAGTCTGCCCTTGTCTGAGGGGGGCTGAGGAGGCCACAGGTAGCCCTGGTTTGTGCCTGAGATGTTTTGGTTTTCTGAAACTCTTTCCCAGAGAGTTTTCTGTCAACAAGAGACACGTTTTCCTGACTGTAACCTATGTTTGCATTCCTTTCCCTAGGAGGGACTTCTTGGTGTCCCTCTGACTTGACCAATGTGATTGAAGAAGTTTGTCTTTGTTCCACCCTTTGGGTTGTTCTCTGTAGAACGGCATAAAAAAGAAAAACTAACCAGAAATAAACAAAATCATCGTCACCCTTCTGAGTCAGAGTCTGTGTCATTGTGATCTTTAACAACGTCAGGCCACATCTCACCCTGCCCTTGGCTGGCTCCAGGCTCCATGCATGAAGACCTCAGCATGTCTGTAGCACAATGTTTTGTTGTCATGGGGCAGCCTGGCTCTTCCCCCACTCCCTTCCAAGTCTCCACACACCTGCTTCCCTGGGTGTACCCCTGCATGGTTTCTGCACAGGCCTATCTCCATGGCCACTTTCCAGGTGGTTTCTGTGCAGTGAAGCAGCCAGAGGAGGCAGAGCCAAGAATCTGGTCCAGGTTCCAGTACCTCTGGGATTCACTCCGAGGGCAGGGAGAGGACCATCTGCACAGGCGGGTTTGTGGAGGAATTCCCAGGGTGTTTCCCATCCTTTTTTAAACATAAACTAATTCTCTGGGAAGGCTGGGAAAGCACCAGGCCCCTTGACAGCCCAAGAAGCATGCGAGAGTTTACTTGTGGACCTGCACATGATTGCAATTAGCCCTAGGGCTCTAGCACACTAAAATTAAACTAGGAAAATTGTTTCCATCCCCAGATATCAGCCTGTCTCCTCAGGGGAGTCCCCTGTCACCAGAGGCAGGATCTTGGACCCTGCTGTGAGTCAGCTCCTGAATCCCCCCAGATTCCAGCTGGGCACGTTTGGGGCACCCATTCTCAACTACAGCCACACTTGTCACCTGTCAAACCTCAGCTGACCTGTGGCACAGCATCCATATCCATGAACACACCGTCCTCAATATCCCTGGTACCATCTACCCCAAACCCTACTGTTCCCTGTCCTCATACATGGAGAATCTCTATTTCCTTATTCATTGCAGCAGCAGCCTGTCCTTGGAGCTCTGTGTCCATCCTCCTTCCCCTCTCCTCCAGGTTCAGTGACCTCAGTTGGCTCCTTGTTCATCACCAGGCCCCTGATCCTTCTCAGTGTGCTGCAGGAGGCAGGGTTTGATCTCCTCAGCACACCTTGGCTGCAGGAACAAATCCATATGCAGGGCCAGGAGCCCCAGAGGCTGTGCTGGTCCTTGTGGGGCAGATGCCCACCTGGATGAGGTTTCCCATCCCAGTGGGCTGCAGAGAGCACCCAGGGGATCCATCCCTGGGGCTTTCACACCCCTTGCACAGCACAAAAGGAGAAGCACTGTGCAGGATTCTGGACTTGCAGGGCACATTGACACCAGCCCCACTGTGTCCTGTGTGGGGAACACTCAGCTCAGAGGGTGCCAGCAGCCTCCCAGCGTGTCCCCCATGGGAAGGGGCTCTGGGTGCAGCAGCCAGGCAGCTCCTGGTGCTTGGTGCCCCCGTGGCCACGGCCAGCAGGAGGGGAGAGGATCCCCCAGGGAGGGGAAGAGGGAAAGCAGAGGGGCAGGGTGGTGTGAGTGGGGAACAACAGAGGAGCTGTGCTTGTCAGAGTGCCAGAGGCTTGGAGAGCCCCCTGTGAGCTGCAGAACCCCTGGGGCTGCCAGGGAGCAGCTGTGCACAGGAGCTGCAGGAGGAGGGCATGGGCAGGGGAGCCACAGCAATGCCACTCTTCTACTGCCCCTGCAATTTCTATTCTAGGTTCCCCTCAGGTGAGGATTTGGCATTTCCTCACCCTTGTGCCTGTTGTCATCTGGCTGCTCTGCTGCTGCCCCGTGTGCTGCAGGGCAGGTCCCAGGTGGGACAGTGTGGCCAAAGCCTGCCCAGCATCAGAGGAACTGCAGCATCACAGTTGGTGTCTCAGTGCAGGTGGGTCCCAGCCCAGCAGCAGCCCTGCTCTGGCCAGCACCCCCAGTGAAGTTCAGTGGGAAGCCTGAAGGGTGACTTGCCCTCTCTGAGCCCTCTTCTGGTTTTCAGCAGAGCCAGAATGGTTAAGTATAAACTCAATGCTTTGCCTCTGCCTAAAGTGAGGAGACAGGACTTCCCTCCATGTCTTTTAATATCTGACATCCCAACCTCTCTCTGATGTTTCCTGTCTCATGTGGTCTTCAGATTCCCCTCTCCACATACCCTCTGGAGAGGGGAATATCTGCGTGGTTTTGGTGGAGATTAAAGTGCAAAGAAAAGCAGATGACTGCAGCAATGGTTACACTGGCCCTGAGGGAGGAAGGGTTTGGTCTGGATGGGGAACAGTGCAGTGAGCACCGCACATCCCATGAAATGCTATCCCCTGCCAGTGCAGTTGCACAGCAGCCCACAGGACATGGACACAACTGGGGCCTGTCTGGTGCTCCCCAGTTCCCTGGCACAGCTCTGTGTCCTGCACAAGGCACACCAGTCCACACCAAAGTACAGCTGGCTGCACCCTTATCTCTCTAGTACCCACAGTGTCCATACCTAAATCACTGCACTTCCCCAGCAGCCCCAAATTCCTCCCAGTCTTTTAGGCTGGAATTTATATTTGCAGCCTCAGAGTTCCAGGATAGAGGGGGATCTTGGTGGAGCCAGCTCAGCAGTGGGTTCTGGCCCTCAGCAGGCTTGGATGGGGTACAGACAAGTGCAGCAAAGGGAAGAAGGAACTGAGGTGTGGCTTGGGGAGAGGGTGAGGGGTTTTGGTCAGGGCACAAGGAGCAGGGTGATCCAGCCCTGTGGTCTCTCTCCAGGCTCTGCTCTCCACCCTGGCCAAAACCAGGCTCTGAGGGAATACACTTGTTCCCTCTCCTTCCTGGAGAGATGGAGCAGATCCTGCTGAGCTGTTGCAGAGCCACCAGCCCCAACCAGGTCACTGCTGCAGTGATCTGAGGGACCTTAATCACAACCTGAAGGAAACACAGGGCGGCCTTCACCTGCCTCCTTCAGTACCTTGTGGTTTTCCTCAGTCTTTTCTTAGTAGAGAAAGGAGTGAGAGTCCCCACCCTTGCCAAGAGTGCTTCCAGTGTGATTAAGCTTAGTGCTCCTAAGATCTGTCCTGGCAGCATTTCTAGATCTGTTCCAGCAATTCCCAGGGACCAGTCTATCTCCATCATGTCCCTCACAATCACAGTGACAGGGAAATAGGTGGGGTCAATGACTGCATTTTCTGGAGGGTGCAGGGATCTGCCACTGCATTCCCCCAAAGACCTCACTCCAGTGGAGCCCACAGAAACACTGCAGAAAGTAATCAGAGCACGTCCTGTAGTGAGAGCACATGGCAGCACAGATAGCACTGCAGGCAGGCCAGGAAAACCATCAGAGTCTTTGGAAAGTGAAATGTTCCCAGTGACATGGGCTCTGGTGGAGCCCCTGCTTTTAGGAAGCAGGAACTTTGTTAAGTAAGAGGTTCATGGCAGGGCCTGGCTGAACCAGTCACTGTGAGCACTCACCCTCCTCCCCTGACCTTGTGGCTGGGCTGGAGCTCCACACACCCCCATGGGAAAGGTTTGGGGTCAGGGTAAGTGCCTGAGAACAACAGGATCATTGAGACTGGACAAGCCCTCTGAGATCATTGAGTTCCATCATTACCCTAACACTTAAACCATGTCCCTAAGCATGTCATTAAGTCCCATCATTACCCTAACACTTAAACCATGTCCCTAAGCAGGCACATGCTTTAGCTCCAGGCAGGGAGGGGGACAGGGCAGCCCAGATGCCAGCCTGTGTCACTGGGCACAGCCTGGCTGACTGCACAGCAGCTCGTCCTGCAGCTCCAGCCTGGGGCAAGCTCCCTGATGCAACCATTTCCCAGATGGAAATGCCCTGATCCTTCAAGCTTCTCCTTGCCCTGGGGTCCCTGGGGTCCCTGCTGGTGCTGCCTGTGGCCCTGTCAGTGAGCCTGCAGGCAGGAGGGCAGAGCACACCCTCCCCTCCCTGCTGAGCTGCGGGCTCTGGAAGGGAGGCATGGCTTTGGGAACGCTGCATTAGTCCTTCCCTGGGCCTGACACAAACAGAATTGATCAAAAGCACCTTTAAAAGCTCCCGCGTCCCCGGAGTAGAAGGCTCCTCTTGTTGAAATTGGGTGGGAGAGCTGCGGTTTTTCCTCAGTTCCTTTGATTTGTTGCCTAATGCAGGGGATGGATAAATCTCTAAGCCCTGAGATTTAGGGCAGGATTCATACTTTACATCTTCAGAAGACGTAGTAAACAGCCTTATACTCTCTAATCCTGGGAGCAGGTTCGTACCTGCTCTCTCTGCATAAACTGGACCAGCTACAACAATTTCACATTGTGGCTGAGTTCAAAACATCCCCTTGGGGATGAAATGTTTATTGCAGAAGGTTTTTAAGATGGTTCCTTAGGGAGAAAGGGACTCCCATCTCAGCATCCTGCACAGACCCTGAGGACTGTCACATGGGCACAAAAAGCAGAGAGACTCCAGGAGCAGTGAGACACCATGGCCTGGAGGAAGGGGTGAGTGTAGGTGCCACAGCAGAGCCAGCTCAGCTGAGTGTGGCTTCCAAAGTTCCCAGAGGAGCTTTGTCCCTTAGACCTTCCCCACTGGCCAGCAGGGGTGGGTGTCCTGCCTGCAGTGCCTTTTTTCAGCAGGGTTAGCAGATCCCAGACATGGCCTGATGGCTGGCGGCAGTGCTCCTGTGTCCAGCTGTGTCCAGCTGTGTCCAGCTGTGTCCAGCTGCCTCCATTGCCCCTGGGGCAGGCTGGGGTCCCTGAGGTCAGACTGCCCAAGGATCCCAGCCTTCCCAGGTCACTCCAAGAGCCTTGCTGGGCTGTGAAGAGGTTTATGGTGAGGACAACTGAGCTGGACAGAGCACAGGCCCTTCCCCAGCACCTTTGAGTTGCTCCCACCCATCCCTGACACAGCAGAGGAGAAGATAGGGGCCAGTTTGGGGTCTGGACTCCACATCTGGGGGACACCACTTCAGGGGGGTTTGATGAGTTTTATGCAAAATGTGAACCTGTGCAGATTCTCCCAGGGCACACTGTCACACAGTGCCCTGGGGGGAGCTGCTGACAGTCTGTGGGGTGGGACACAGCTCCCCAGTCACCACAGAGCACATCTGCCAGTGTGGGTTTAACATCTGACCCCACAGCTCCTGGCAGCTCTGCATCCCCTCGGGATGGCTGCAAGTCCCTGCTCAGGGCCAGTGCCAGGGGCTGGGCAGAGGCAGGGACAGGGATTGCTCTGCAGAGAGGAGCAAGTTACTTACAGAATCTTCAGGCTGTAGAGGCCAGAGAAAGCTTCCCCTGGGATCCTGGAGATCTGGTTTCCAGAGAGGCGTCTGCAGTGAAAAGAAGAGCCAGTCATGTGTCAACATCCTTGTGATGACAGTCCCTTGTCTGCAGAGGCTTAACAACTCGTCCATCCTGCCACTGTCCCCTCCAGAGGAGGCTGCAGCACCTGCAGGCTGAGCTGCAGTCCTGAGCTCAGGCAGCCCCTGCACATCACCCCCTCACCCAGCCTGAGGAACAGGCAAAGAAAATCACAACTCCTGACAGACCTGAACCCAGCATTTTCAGCATCATGGCTTAAATCCATTTCCTGGATAGACATAGAGGTCTCCAGTCCACAGAAATCACAGCACAGGTAGTGACCACCCTACAGACCCTGCTCTGTGCCAGGCCTTGGCCTCTGTTTCTGCTCATGTATGGCCCTGGGAGGTCTGTCCCTAAATCCTGGCTGGTGAGTGAGGGCAAAGATATGGGAGAGGAAGACAAAGCAAAGAGCAGCATCACAAAGGAAAATGGGACATACCTGGGACACAGAGCAAAGGGCAGGGGACAATATTCAGAACTTACTGAAAGAATTTATCTAAGAAAACCTGTGGAATTTGCCATTGAACAGCATCACCTGATCTTAGAACTCAAATTTTAACAAGGCCCAGAGCAGGCTGGGGAATTAAAAGGCATTTGCATTTTTCACTGGCATTAGAAACTGCATCACTGTTATCATCAGGACTACGGTGAGGGCATGTGGTGGAGTAAAGTCCAGGATTACTGAATCTAGGCTTGACCTAGAGAAGAGGTGACCTTTCTCTTTCTCCTCCTGTTTCACACGTGAGGACAAAGATGGATGAAGTCTCAGCAGCCATCAGCCAGAAATCATAAAGACAAGCTCAACAACCTGATTAAAATCCTAAACTGCTGCTAAATTTGGGCAAGAAACTTGTCTACCTGACTTGGAATGGAATATTGCATCTCCAAAACAGAGACAGTGAACACCATTTTGACCAGGCTCATCTTCACTCTCACAGAAAGTCCAAACCAGGTCCAAGAGGTTGGGCATAGATGCTGGCAAAGATATTCATTAAACTTTGACAAAGATTGGGTGTTTTTTAGGCATTTTGTTCAGGAAGGACATAGATGTGGAGGCTGAGCAGTGCAATCCTGGCTAGAAGCAGAGTGCATGGGAACCAGGGCTCTGCAAAAGGGGGGACACGGTGTCCTCAGGGGAGTCCCCTGTCACCAGAGGCAGGATCTTGGACCCTGCTGTGAGTCAGCTCCTGAATCCCCCCAGGTTCCAGCTGGGCACGTTTGGGGCACCCATTCTCAACTACAGCCACACTTGTCACCTGTCAAACCTCAGCTGACCTGTGGCACAGCATCCATATCCATGAACACACCGTCCTCAATATCCCTGGTACCATCTACCCCAAACCCTACTGTTCCCTGTCCTCATACATGGAGAATCTCTATTTCCTTATTCATTGCAGCAGCAGCCTGTCCTTGGAGCTCTGTGTCCATCCTCCTTCCCCTCTCCTCCAGGTTCAGTGACCTCAGTTGGCTCCTTGTTCATCAGCAGGCCCCTGATCCTTCTCAGTGTGCTGCAGGAGGCAGGGTTTGATCTCCCCAGCACACCTTGGCTGCAGGAACGAATCCATATGCAGGGCCAGGAGCCCCAGAGGCTGTGCTGGTCCTTGTGGGGCAGTTGCCCACCTGGATGAGGTTTCCCATCCCAGTGGGCTGCAGAGAGCAGAGGCAGCCACGCTCACCTGTGGCAGGGCAGGCGTGTGTGGGTGCCCCGGTGCTCTCCCTCTCCGTCTCTCCCCTCGGGAATCTGGAGAAAATTGCTCCCATAATTAGGCCTCTGACAGCATAAACAGCACAGGGTCGTCTCTTTAATGTGTGTGAGCAGGTTGTAACCTGCCTCTTACAGCACAGATCTGCCTGGCAGGCTGGGCTATTTGTCACTTGGGGGCTGTGATTTGGGGTAATTGCTGCTTTTGATTGCTGATTTCCACATGGGAGGGAGTGTTGTCCGGGAGGCTGGAGTGCTTGCCTGGAGGGGAGGTGTTCCTGCACGGCATCCTCAGCCTGCTCCCTGTATCCCTCCTGCCTGGCTCTGTCTGTCCTCACCTCCCCGGAGCTCCGGGCTGCCCCAGCCTCCACTGCTGGCAGCTTACACCTCCTCCGGGCTAAATGTGCCTCTCGGCTCCTTTCCTGGCAGCTCCGTGCCTCCGTGTTCACTTTCCTGGGTGTGTTTGAGTGTTTGCCAGGTGCCTGCATGGATCTGGGACCTCCAGGATTAGCAGGAGAGGAATGTGAAGCTGAAATGGAGCCCAGGCTGGAGCTGCTGGCCTCAGAAGGGTGGTGGGGAACCCCAGATGCTGGTGGGACACAGGCAGAGCCAGCTTGTGGCATCTCAGCACTGTGGGTAACACAAAACACAAGTGTGGTAGATGCCCAGGTTTCACTGCCCAGGTTTCCTGTCTCAGGTGACTTTAGAAGTCCAAAGCAACCCCATGCCTCAGTGGTGCTGCAAACGTTTCTGTCCTTGGCCATTTTGCACTGAGACTGTGCCTTGTCCCTGGCTCACCTCTGGCTTCTGGCTCTTCTCTCCCCACCTTCACCTCCTCCCTGCCACTGAGGCAGCCCAGCTCGTCTCCCCAGGACTAGAGGTCCATGCCAAGCCAGGAGCAGGCACAAAGGGAGGCACCGACCACAACCACTTCTCTGAACTCGCCTCCCAAGGCAACTGAGAGTGTCTTTGGGGTCCTAGATGGGCTCTGCTCACTTCTGTGCAGGGACTGGGACGTGGGACATGTCTGTGTGCACACAGGCTGAGTTTTCACTTTCCTAGAGGGATGCGTGGCTGGGACGTGCACACAGGGCCTGGAGCTCTGGGCTTTGGAGGTTTGCTGGACCTCCCAGGACAGGTGCTGCATGATGCTGGGAGTGTAGCCAGGTGTTCCAGGCAAAGGAGCAGGGCTGTCCCACCTGTCTGAGAGCAGGTCAGGAATGGGTGAGCCTTTTGGGTTGCCCTGTCAAGCACGAAGGGTGACCACTGGAAACGTGTCATAGAACCACAGAAGAGTTTAAGTTGGGAGGGACCTTAAAGCTCATCCAGTTCCACCCCCTGCCATGGGCAGAGACACCTTTCACTGTCCCAGGTTGCTCCAAGCCCTGTCCAACCTGGCCTTGGACACTCCCAGGGCTGGGGCAGCCACAGCTGCTCTGGGCACCCTGTGCCAGGGCCTGTCACCCTCACAGGGAACAATTCCTTCCCAAGATCCCATCCAGCCCTGCCCTCTGGCAGTGGAAGCCATTCCTCCTTGTCCTGTCTCTCCAGGCCCTTGTCCAAAGTCCCTCTCCAGCTCTCATGGAGCCCCTTTAGACACTGGAAGGTCTCTCTGGAGCCTTCTCTTCTCCAGGTGAACACTCCCAGTTCTTCCAGACTGGCTCCAGAGCAGAGGGGCTCCAGTTCTTGGAGCATCTTCCTGAGCATCCTTTGCTTTCATACTTAACTCCCATGCCAGTTCATCTAAGAGACCCAAGACATAAAAGTCTTCCTGTGTGTGACCCTTCCTCTGTCCATGGTCACTTGGTAGTCTTCCAAATGCTTGTTCCCTCTGTCCCTCTCACTCAAACTCTCCAGAAATTCCCCTGCTTGGCAGACAGGCGCCCATTGAATGTATCTGCAGAATTCAGATCCCACAGGAAGCGCAGTGAAATGGTTCCTTCCTTTCCATTTAAAATAGAACAATAACATTTGAAGTGATGCTGCCAGTGTGACATCCCCTGAGACAGCTCTTAATTTACTCCTTCTGTGGAGGAGACTTGAGCCAATAACCCCACCAAGAAGGACAGGGAGGCGCTGCCTTTGCCCTAAGCACAGGGACAAGGAGCTGTTCTTGCAGGGCTGAACTTCTGGTCCACAGCACATGAGCTCAGAGCTCTGTTAGGACAGACTTGATTCTGTGGTATGTCCTGCTGTCCTGAGGTTTACACTGTGACATAGGGTTGGGAGAAAGGGAAAGCTCTGGATTTAAAGTGACTGATAGAGGAAAGAGAGAAGGGGCAGGTAGGAGGGGAGGGTGGCAGCTGGATACGGGCTGGCTTGCTTCAGAAAACTCGGGGTGGATTTTAGATTCTGCCCCCTCCCCCTCCCCTTCCACCACTCCCGTGATTTCTGGGAACATTCCTCCAGGCTTTGATCTGCATTCCCAATACACTCCAAGTTGGAACAAACTCATGGTTTACCACCATATTGTTGCTGCTGTTCAGTTACCACAGGCTCAACCCTCCTGTATCTTGGGCTTCTTGGTCATGCTACAACTTCCATGGCACGCCCGAAGGCTGTGCTGGGCAAGATCGCTCATGTCAGGTGCTCAGGCAGCTCGGTGATGCTCTTATCACTCACATTAGGAGGCAGGAACGTTGCCCATTGGCAGGACAGGACAAACATGTGTGTGTCCATATCCCAGTGAAATTCTCCCCTTGCCAAAGTTTTATTGAGCGTGTCGGCCGCCCCTTTGATCTCCTGCTCGGGTTGGTTTCTCAAGCACTCACGCTCTCAAGGCAGTGTGCCCAGACACTCCATGCTCTTGCCTAAACAGTGTCATCACGCCAAGCCTGGGCCTTCCCCGGGGCACACAGGGGACCACAGGCCCCGTGTCATGCCTGAGTTTGTTCTTGTGCTGGTGCAAAGCAGGAATGAAGCCAATTAAGTCAACAAGTGAAAACACGGTGCATAGGAGAAAAGGGCCAGGCCTGGACTCTTCCTTCCACACAGGAATCTGCAGCTGGTCCTAGTCTGGTATCTCCTGAAGATGCCTCTAATGTGGTCTTTGCTGTCTCACTGCATCCCTGAGGAGAAGACTGTGCCTGTTTCCAGCTCAGCTCGCTGTACCCCCCTCGAATGCCTGTTCCGACTCGATAGATTGATCGCATTTGTTCTTTTGTTTATGGTCCTCAAGCCAGTTTTCAACCCACACAAATGTTCATAAGCAAGCCAGTTTGGGTTCACTTGCCAAGTAATATTAGTAAGACACAGCTCCTTAATGAACAGGACACTGAACACCTTTACTCCCATCTCTTTATATCATGAACTGCAAAGGTTTTCAGTTTGTTCCCTCCAAACCTTCAGAGCAGTTTTGACTTCTGACTACTTTTGGTGCCCAATTTTGGGTACCCCAGAACAGTGTTAGTCATACAGAAAGCAGTTTTCAGGAAAACTGGGACTAGCTATCCCAACTAGCAAGGATTTTTCAGTTGCTGAACATCCTCCCTGGTCTAAATGGAGTAAAAATAGAATGGAAATCTCTAAATTTTCAAAACATTTTGGATTTGATTTGGGCAGCTGCAATATCTTGTCCTCGTTGGTCAATGTTCATGATAGACAACCCCTTAGAAGCCCCTCTCTCCTGTCCTCACCTGCACCTTAGCCAGTGCTAAGGACAGTCCTCACATCATGCATAGGGATGACCTTCAGAAGGCTTTGTCAGAAGAATTATCCTTTAACTCTCTCTGTGCTTTTGCTCACCCACTGAATTGATGAGCAACACCATCCTCTGCCAAGGACTGGTGCCAGCCAGGGGGACAGAAAGTCCTGGATGAACCAGAGCTGGTCTCCTTGTTGCCAATGAATTGTACCCTGGTGCCTGCTCTGCACAGGAGTTGTGCAGAACCCTGGGGGAACCACAGAGGCCAAAAATTCAGAGCTGCAGCTTTTTAGCTACGGCCATCTGGAAATGGAGGGCTGTGCCAGGCAAGGTGACTACCAAGGGAGCAGTGATTCTGCCTCCAAATCTCAGCATGGCAAAGCAAGGTCGTGGCGTTTGTCTCCATAAGAGGCCTCTCCAGCCTGATGTGTCATGGAAACCCACCAAAGCTGCTCTCTCAGGGGTCCCCTCTTCAGACACATTACTGCTCTGCTCCAGAAACAGCTTCTCAGCACAGTGCCAGCACCCTTGAGCATTGCCCAGAAATGCCAGCCTCCCTTCCAGGGAAGAGCTGTCACTCCTGAAGGAGCCTGCAGTGCACTGCTGCCTCCTGCAAGAGTGACATTGCCTTGGAGTGACACCCTGTGCTGGACAACTCCCCCAGAGAGGATGCTTCAGATGCCTGAGAGCTGATGAGGGCGAAGGGTGCTCTAACAGCAGCCAGGGGCACCCAAGAACAGCACCGGTGCCCCATAAGCTGTGATGGCTCCACTGGTCTCTGCACCCACATGGGAAGAGCGGTGAGAAGGGGGTTGGTTCCCTCACAGGTGCAAGGGAGGAGAAGAGAGCTGCTGCACTCGCATTCCCAGCACACATGCCTGCATTTGATTTCCTTTTGCCCTTGTGCTGTTCCTTGGTCCCTCAGCCTGGCAGGGAAGGCCAGAGCGGGTGCTGAGCGGGCGGCGCTGAGCCTGCCGCGCTGCTCCACGGCACTCCCCGTGACGGTGAGTCCCTCTGCCCCCGGGGCCCGAGAAGAGGCAGGTGAAAGAGCCAGTGGCTGGGAAGGGGTCTGATCTTGCCGCTGTGCCCCGAAGCAGGAGGTGAATGGCAATGAACACCTGCCTTTGGCTGCAGTTTCCCTTCTTGGCACCGAGCGCTCGTGCTTGGATTCAAAGCGCGGTAACAAAGCCCTCGCCGGCGAACACATTTCAACATGTTATTATTCCCAGGCTGGCTTTCAAGATCTCTTTCTATTCCTTCTGTACTGATTGCTCTTGTTTCTCTTGGCTCCCAGCTCTGGCTTTTCAGGCTTCATTAACTGGAATTTATTAGCAACTTTAAACAATCTTCCTGCTGCCAAAAAGAGCGAAAGAAAAGAAGAAGGAAAAGGAAAAAAAAGGAAAGAAACAAAGAGGAGACATACTAAACTCTGGGCTGCTCCCTGCCTGTGTGAGGCCCAGGCTGAGCACCTCTATGTCTGCAGGTTTTTGTTGGAGGGAAGGTCTGGTGAGTGGCTGTGCTGGGGCTGTGCCTGCTCACGCTGCCTCTCCTGTCTCTGGAGGTGGAGGCTGGGGGGGCCAGAGGGGAGCACAGCCACTGAGGGCCCCTCTCCCATTGCCTCTTCCAAGGCAGCTGAGTCTGGAGAATCTGGTCTCTGGGCATCCCCTGAGCAGGAGGACTAATCGCACTCACAACACCTTCCTGAGCAGCTCTCAGTAAAGGCAAAGGCTGGCAGGGCACACCTGGGGGCCTGCTCTCCTTGCTGGACAGATGAGGCACTGGGCAGTGAAAATAACTTTACCCAGACCACACAGGGAGTGAGCTGGAGCAGCCCCTGTACCCTCCTCTGTGCCCTAACCACAGCATCCCCTCTGGTCCCATGGGGACACATTTGCTGTCCAGATCAGAGACGAGCCAGTGCAGAAATGTCCTGTGGGACATGGCCTGGCTGGGTGTCATGGGTGGCCTGGGTGATTGCTCTGCTGTCCTCAGGACCCTCAGGTGCCACCCTGCTCTCGCTTTTTCCTCACAGGCCTCCACCCAGTGTGGGTGTGTGCAGAGGACTAATGTACTCAGGGCTCAAGAGGGCCCAGCAACTTGGATTTGCAGGGCCCCACAGCAGTGAAACCAGGCACATTTGTCCTCGTTGTCCATGGGACACATGTGCTTCATCCACCCATCTGTGCAGCTGTCTTCCCCTTTCCCATTATTCCTTTTCCTGAATCCCAGCTCCATGCACAGGCTCAGCCATGAGTCCTGCTGATCTCTGACTTGTGTGGAACTTCACTTTCCTGAGGAGCCTGGGTGACGCCAAAATAGAGGAACATAAAGAGGAGGAATCATGAAAGTGTGAAATATCAGCTCTCCTCCATGGCACCCTGGGCTACTGGGGCTAAATCTGATGAGAGAGAATCAGAGAATCATGGGTGAGAGCAGGAGGGGAGAACTGTGGGGAGGAGCCAGAGGAACCTGGGCTTTCTCTGACTGGTGAAGAAGATAAGGCTTATAGATCAAGGACAAGGGTTGTCAAGAGTTCCTGGGATGTTCCTGAACATTAGATAATATCATAGAATCTTGAAAAGAAGATTTGAAAATCTGGGTTGAAATTGGCAAATTTTTTTTTGCTGAGGAACCTCTGATTTTTTTCATAAGGCTCAAGCACCTAAGGCATCTTTGGCAATTAAGCAAACATAATTTGAAATATCATTTTCTTTTAGGGATTTACCCAAAATAAAAGAGTAAATGCTAAGAAGTAACCTGAAGATAAAGCTATTTTTTCTCTCTCAGGTTAAAAGAAATTTCTGGGGTTGACCAAAGCCCCAGAACATCAGTTTTGGTTCACCTTGTACTAAATTTTGTAAATTTTGTTGTCGGTTGCTCCAGCCTGCTACTCACCAGGTTTATCCAGCATGTTAAAGGGAGCATAAGATTGTAGATATTAAACTGTTAGAGAACATCCAAAGGAGGGCAGTGAAGATGGTGAAGGGCCTTGAGGGGAAGGTTGTGAGGAGCAGCTGAGGGCACTTGTTCTGTTCAGCCCCCAGAGAGGAAAAGGAGTGGCAGGTACTGATCTCTCTGTGAGTAGTGACAGGGACCAAGGGACTGGCCTGATACTGTGTCAGGGGACAGAACTGGTCATGGTCCCAAGCCTGACAGGCCTCAAAAAGCATCTGGACAATGTGCTTGGGACTGAGGTGTGACTCTTGGGGATGGTGCTGTGCAGGGCTGGGAGTTGGACGTGATGATCTTTGTGGGTCCCTTCCAACTCAGACTATTCTGTGACTTCGTGGCTCTGTGTAGAAGGCAGACTGGGGCCATAATGCCACCCCAAATCCCTGGGGGTGAGAAACCTGCAGAAGCCTTTCCATCTAACTGAAGACAGGCACTTGCAGCAAGGATGAGCTGCAGTAGAGTCCTGTTCATTGTCAGGGCTTCCCTGCCTGGAGGGGGACAGGCAGGAGGGCAGGCAGGGCAGGGCTTTGTCCTCCCCAGGAGACACAACACTGGGATACCTGGATTTGGGATACCTGGACTGTCCCTCACTGCTCAGCAGGGCTTTCTGCCCTTCACTCACTTGGCATGTCCCAGCATGGGCAGTTCTGCCATGGGGGTGAAGACAAAGGGCTTGGTCTCGTGTCACCCTGGCAGACACTGGGAATGTGTCCCAGGTAGATGAAATCAGCAGAGATCTGAGCTGTGAAACCTGAACAAACTTCCCTTGAGGATGTCTAAACAAGCAGGATTTGTTTGCTTGAACTCTTATGCGTGTCCTGGCACAGAGGGTGATCCCAGCCTGGATGTCATGGTGCTGATGTAATGTTGTGGGATGAAAATTTGGTGAAGATACAAATGAAAAGAGCAGGGGAAATGCCAGGCAAGTTGCATTATTGGTCAATGACAGCCCTGTGAATGCTGTACAAACTGTCCCTGTCTAGTTGTTGTTGTTGAAAGAATCACTTTTAATTTGCCATAATATATCAAACCCTCCCTTGCTTGATTTCATATCAATTACTTGATTTCCATAAATAGGATTATTATCTTACTGCTATCAAATTCAAGCAGGCACTTTCCTATGCATAGATATATGATGCTGCAGTTTGCATTTCTTCCCCTAACTGTGACTTTAGGCCTTTCCAAAGGTGGACTTATGACACACTGAACCTGGAGTATAATCTTATCTAACAACTCCCAATTCCTTTTTCAGATTTTCCTCTTCGAATTTTTCCCCTTCGCCCGTTTCATTCATAATTATTTTTGGCTGTGGGAAGCTGGCTCTTTTGGAAGCTATGAATATTTATTCCTTGCTGGTTGAGACTGCTCTGTTTGCACATGACGTAATCTGGACACGCTTGCTTGCAGCAAGACAACTGCTAATTGTGCCCAGCAGAGCCTGGTCTGTGCTGTGGAAAGCCTCAGCACCCCCAGTGAAGGTGCTGGGTGTCCACACTTCGACCTGGGTGTTGGTAAAATGAGAAAGGAAAGGCTGCAAGATGGGAGCAAAGTGGTGAAGAGCCCACCTTCTGGGGGCAGCTCTGCCTCCAAAGCCAGAACAGGATCAAAAATGCCTCCTTGTCAGCCTGGAAATAAATGCCTGCTGGGGAGGGGGGCTTGGGGGGCTGGGGTCCTTACAATTCTAATGAATTTAAAATACAGACAGATGATGATCAGTTACAAGACCATTTGAGGTAAAAAACCTGTAATATAAAACCACAGAATCCTGCAGTGATTTGAATTTGGAGGGACCTTAAAGCTCATCTCATTCCACTCCTGCCATGGGCAGGGACACCTTTCACATCCCAGGCTGCTCCAAGCCCCATCCAACCTGGCCTTGGACACTTCCAGGGATCCAGAAGAAGTCACAACTTCTCTGAGCAACCTGTGCCAGGGCCCCACCAGCCTCACAGGGTGTTGGGGTGATGTCTGTGATTCTGACCTTTTGGAAAATACCATTTATGAAATGCCAGTGTTGTGCCTTGTGGTGGCGGCAAGATCTGATTGAGAGAAGTGAAAGTGTTTCATTTGGGCAGATTAAGTTGCAGTAACTGTTATATACACAGTGAGTTTACAACACACATCAAATGCAGCATTAATATTAGTATTTCATGAAGGCAATAGCAGTGTTTTGAAGAAATTGTGTTTTCCAACAGAAGCTGTTGTGTTGAAAGTACCAACAGCATGAGAATAACACCTGGAGGTATTTCTCATGGTCAAGTGGAGTAAGACCATACAGGTGCAATTTACTCATGCAGAAATGGTCAACCTCAACATTCTGCCCCCTGGGCTCCCGTTTTTGGGGCTCACAAAGGATTCCAGTGGTTTCTTGTGCTGCTGGTTAATTTTCACACTTTCAGAAGTGGGGCCACTCCTTCACTGACACACAGCCACATGCTGATCCCCAGGACTGAGACTGCTGCTGTGTCTGTCTGCTCAGGCCTGAGTGCACACTGGTGCGTGGTGGGACACCTCAGCCTCTGGGGAAAACTTTTTGGATTTCAGTTCTCCAGGGTGGCTTCCACCCGGACTGCAAAGCCCCTGGGGTTAATGTGTCTCTGGGCTGCAGGAGACTGTGAGGGGAACTGCCTTGGTTTGGATCCACAACCCAAGACAGGAACCCTGTCTGCTGAAGGGGGAATGAAGCTCTCTGATTGCTGCTCTGCTCCAGGGCACAGTGTTGATTTTTGAATGGGAGATTAGGTCCACTTTTATTCTGGCTTTTGGCACATGCATCCCCTCAGCCTGGAGGTGACGACCTCAGTGAAACCCCTAAGCTGGAGCAGCAAACAAACCCTGTCCCAGCACTCAGTCTGCTTCCATCTCAGCCTGCAGCTGCAGGAACAGCACTGGAGGCTGTGGCCAGTGCTCCAGGACCCTCTGAAGTGTCCCCCCAGCACCCCTGGAGCCTCCCCTGCCCCGTACTCACAGCTCCTCCAGGAAGCGCAGGTGCCGGAGCGCGCTGGGCTGCAGCTGGCTGATGTTGTTCATGCTCAGGTCTCTGGCAGGAAGAAAAGACAGAGGTTTCTGATCAGTCATGCAGAGGTTTGCATGGGATAAACCTCAGTGCCAGGCTCTGTGTCCCTTCTCTGCTAAGTGAGAGGGTGAGAAGCCTCTGCAAACAGCATTTCAGCATTAGCAGCTGATCACAGCCCAGGCTCTGCCTGCAGAGGGATGGAGAGGAGTAGCCAGAGAGAGCTGGCTCCTTCAGGGTGGTCTGCCTGAGCTTCTCCAAGTTACAAAGCAAGTTAGGACATTTCCCAACAGCACAAGCAGTATTGCTGTCTCACAATTTTTGGAGAGCGAACAGGAAGCCCTATGACACTGGAATAGGACAGTCAATAGGACAGACAATAGTCCAAGAGCATCTCTCTGTCACCATGGTCATGCCAGTTCCCACAGGGAGCTCTTCCAGTGTGTGGACAGACATTTGCTTTTGAGGAGACAGCAGGCCATGAGTGAAGGAGTACATCCCACTGGACTGCCTTTCTCTACATTGTACAAACAAGAGAACCACACTTGGGGCAGGGACTGGCTCTGTGGGTTACAGAGTTACCACACAGAGTTAGGAGGTGGAAGGAACCTGGCTGATGGTGCTTGTCTCACTCTGCCAGCTAAAGGCTCATGTCTTCTGCTTGGGCTCCAATAGAGCCTCTGGAGGAGGCTGTGCTGGTACCCAAAGGGTCCAGGGTGGTGCTGAGCCTGAAGTCCTTTGCACTTTACAGAGTCACTGTGAGCTGCCTGCAGAGCTCTCCTCACCTCAGGGCATGAGAGCAGCTGAGTCTGTCCCGAGTGCTTCAGTACCCAAGCTGCTACTTGGAAAGAACAAGGATGTTTCCAGGCTCCAAGGCTGTTCTTGGGGTCTGACACCTGATAGCTGTAACCTTGCCCTCATGAGCAGCTGCACATGAAGAAACCCATGCTGCTTTACCCCAACCTAGACCAGGCTGTGTCCACCTGAGCATTGACCTTTAAAGCTAGAGGGTGAGACGAGGCTGAATTAAAAGCTGATGTGGTTAAAACCAATGGGAATAGATGGGGCATATTCCCCACTGAGCAAAGCAGTCCTGGGCAGGGTCACCTGGGGTGCTGGAGAGTCCTGGGTGAGGCAGAAGGGGCTGCCCTTTGTCACTGGGCACAGACAGGGCACAGCTGGGCTCCTGGGAGCCTGGGCCAAACAGCCGAGACTGATGGGTGGGATGGGAAAATGAGAAGAAACTACAAAATGAAGGCAATTTATTTACTCTTTCCTTCTGCAAACCTCACGGACTTTGTGAGCCTGAGGAAGGATGTTCCCTGTCCTCCCAGTGTCATTGGGAATGCCTTGGCATTGGAAGGAGGCTTGTGCCAAGGACAAGGACAGGAGCATGAAGGAGAAAAGACCCTGAGGAGAACCGAGCAGTACCAGAGGGACCTCTCTGAGCTGTTCCATCTGCTCAGAGCACCTGAGATCCTACAGGTCCCAAATCAAATGATCTGGAGCATCTCAGCTGGCTTTGGGCTCTGGATAGGAAATTGCTTCACTGAAAAATGAGTTCATTGAAAAATTTACTGAGATGCCTTTGTACTCCTCAGTAAAAAAATGCCTGAGTTTTTCTGGTAAAGAGCAGAACTCCCAGTGGGGGGCATTGGCTTCTACATTGTGACCATTTTCCACAAAAATCCCAAACTGCCATGTTCTAACCAGTTCTGTCTGGCATTGGTAGAGGCAGGTGACACATCAGGAAGGTTGGAAGCTGTCTCTGTGTATTCTCTGCAGGGGTGTCCTGTGACAAACCCATACACTTCCATCAGCGCCTTTGAAAATACCCCTGGAGAAGTTTTCTTTTTTCTTTTTAACTTTCTCTTCTCCAAAGAAGTAGCAGAAAACTCACCAAAAATCTATGAGGATTCAAAATTCTGTTCTCAGAATGAGTGCAAAAAAGAAAATTATTGCCTGCACTGTTCTGTGTGCAATGCTGCATTCTATATTTTGGTGATCCCGGGATACAAGGGTTAAAATACTATTTTGTGCTGCTTCTATTTTTATTTTTAAACCCCCAAGGGCAGTTGCTACTTAGCACCCATTAAAACATCTTTTTTTCCTACATCAAAGTGTCTCCTGTTTGTGTTGTAATGAATCTGTCTGATGTTTTGACATGTTGTGGAACAATGTGAAAATAACGAAAAATAATGTAAAATGAAAGACTCTGAAAGAAAACACAGATCTGAAACATCCAAGATCTCCTTGAAACTGTGAGGCATATTCCTGAAGTTGCCTTCTGCTGGCAGTGTAGAGAATACCCTTTGCTTGCTGCAGGAGCCACTTTCCAAGCCCCGTGGAGCTGCCTTTTGTGTGCCCAGGTGCTCCCCAGGTGTGATGGGGACAGTTGGACAGCTGGGTGGGTGGTGGCTGCAGGGATGTGCAGAGCCCAGCACCAGGCCCAGACAGCAGCAGGGCTGTAGGAGGCTGAGGAGATGGGAGGTCAAATATCTTTCACAAGCACAGAATGGTTGGGTTGGAAAGGACCTCAAAGCTCATCTCATTCCACCCCCTGCCATGGCTGGGACACCTTCCACTGTCCCAGGTTTCTCCAAGCCCCATCCAACCTGGCCCTGGACACTTCTTTCCTCCTGTCCTGATCTGTACCTAAAAGGGACAAAATACACTGGTTTCTGAAAAAATCTTCCAAAAGGCAGAGGAGAGATACCCTCTTATCATCCCATCACTCTGGCAGCCCCACAGCATGTGGGTTTTATTAAAGCCACCATTCCGACCCTCCCAGCCCCCTTCAGCCCTGGGGCAGGTCTGAGACAAGGGGCTCTCTCCCACCATCTCTTTGGGCAGTGCAGAAAAGCCCAGCCTGTACTTTCAAGGTTGTTACACAGAAAATATTCTGAGTAATTTTATTTAAAAGTCACTGGTGTTTTGGCTGTTTGAACACTCCGGTGGTTTGCAGGACTCAAGTGTAATACATCTACACCGACAGCCCTGAAAAAGGCACCCCCAAAGTGCAAATCCTGGCTGTGGTTTGCCAGCTACTGAGCAGCAAGGCAAAGGTTCCAAGGACTCAATTTTGCCATTAACTCTCCAGTGGGACATCCTGCAGGGACCCCCCAACCAGCTCCTCCAGAGAAGGGGACATCACACCCAAGCTGGGGTGGTGGAGTTCCTGGCCTGGCCGTGGGGTGAGGACAGCAGGGAATGTGCAAGGACAAAATGGTGTGAAGGAAGAACAAATTCCTCCAACGGCTTGGGAAATAAACTTCCCAAGCACAGCCCTGGACTCGGTGATTTTTCTAGCCACAAGAGTACGAAATGTTTCTCCACAGGCTGTCCATGCTTGTGTGAAAGCTGAGGCACAGGATTCTTGCCTGAAGTGTTGTGGGAGTAAATATTTGACTTATTACTCATTTAAAGATGTTGTTGACTTGTTGCTGTGTTTTCCCAAGCTCGTGCTTTTCCTCTTAGTAAGGTTTCTTATGTTATGTACATCCCCAACACATGCAAGGGTGGAAATGCTTCCTGTCAGAGCAATCAGAGAAGCTGTTTATCTCTCCAAGTGTTTGGGGGTGGTTACTTCAGTCAGCCACATTTAGTTAATTTAAAAGGAGCCCACGGTGTTTGAACCTTGTTGGAATATTTTTTTCTGCAGCGTCTAGCAGAAGAAATAGGGATCCATGGATTAAATGGGTTAGGGGCTCCTCTGACCTTTCTCAGCTGTGTCAGTGACTTTGACTTTCCAAGCTAGGGCTCTCTTCTGAGTGACTGAGCATCCAAGGAAGCCAAACAAGTGCTGGGTCACTCATGTCCCTGCATGGCTGTTGTCATTTGTACTGGAGAAACCATTCCAAAGGTCAGGTCTGTACCAGAGCAAGCAGTACAGAAATGCACAGAGAATATGATTCAAACCCCAAAGTCCCTTAAACTCTAAAAGAAACGAGAAACGTAGAAGAAGAAATGGGGTGCTGCAACTTCACCCAGGCTTGCAGTGGAGGGCCCGCAGAGGAACTGTCCAGGTTCTTGCCTTTGAGTTCATGGTACCACTCAGCAGTGGTGCTCTGGGACAAGCCACCCCTCTCCTGTCCCAGGGCTCCCGTTCCTCCTTCCCCAGTGACTGGCCTGTCTGCCCTCTTGACAAAATATCAAATAAAAGCAGGAATTCTTTTGCTGTCAAATCACCCTTCATGGCTGTGGTCTGGAATGCTGCCAGCAGAGTGAACTCCTCTACTGCTCCCAGAACTGAAACTCTGCTCTCCTATCACCCTGCTTACCCAAGAAGCAATGCCTTTTAATACCTCTTGCATTAGGTGTAGAAAATACCTATGCTTTCAAATGGCACTGCACCAAAGCCATCGTGGCTATAATTAGTGTGATTTAACTTTCCCCCCTTCCCCAACTAATTCTAAACATTTATCGTAAGCATTTCTAACTTGTACCTGCAGGAAAACTGAGACACAGTTCATGGAAACTGAGCTCATGTGATTCAGCCTCAGACCTTACAACTCCTCTGGCCCTCGAGGGGTTCCTTAAATTATTTGCTTTGATGTCACCTTCTTTCATGAACAACCTTTGATTATTCACTGATTAGCTGATCTTCCTTACCAAAAAAACGAGGTGACACACATGCTGCTCTGGGTTCCCCGGTGGGCCGGCCTGCCACGCTCTCCACCCGCGCTGTGAGATGGTGACCACAGAGTTTTAGCTCAGGGATGAGATGAGCTTTAAAGATCAAAGGGGTTTATCCTTGGCATCCCTGCCGGGGCAGGCTGTGGTGGTGTGCTCTGAGCCGTGGCTGTCACCGTGGGCAGGGTGCAGCCCCATGGGGAGAAGGCAGAGAAAGCACCTGCGGGGCTGTGTGGCCGTGCAGGCTCTGGGCCAAAGGGCCAGGGTAGTGGTGCATTATTTTATTTACCTTTTAATTGCTAATGGTTTGTTCTATGTACCCCGGTTTAATCCCCTGTTCTGTTGTGTCAATCCCTGTTCCCCCTGCCTCTCAGACCCGTCATTCCTGACACAATCTCCCCCCTGCTTCTGGAAAGTTCTGAGGAGAGCGTCGAGTGATTGGCCGGGATGCCGGGGGTCCCGCCCCTCTCCCCAGGGGATTTGTCCCTTCTCCTGTCTCTCACGCCTGGAGCGACTCCCTGATTGGTCTCTTCCCCCTGTTCCCCCCCCCCCCGTATTAAAGCAACAGGCGCTGGGCAGTCTTCGCCTTGTCTGGGGAGATCCTCTGAGGTGAAGTTGACTATCTGCTCGGACATTCCAATAAAGCTCACTGATAAACCCCTGCAAAGCCCTCCTTTCATCATTCCTTCGCCATAGTCACACTGCTGCTAAAAGGACCCGGCGGGAGCGGAGCGGCGGCAGCGCGGGCCAGCCGAAGCAGGCGGGAGAGACCGACTCCTGGAGCCCCCGCGGCGTCAGGGCAGGATTTTGTGCTGCTGTGAGGGGGCTGCACAAAGGACATCCTGCAACCCTGCATGCCTGGCTTCCCGCACCCCTGCCAGGCTGGCACTGAATCCTCAGAGGGGAAACTGAGGCAAGGACAAAGACAAAAGACGTTCTTATTCTCAGGAACAGTCCCACAGTATAATGCAGAACCTACAGCATGGAGTCCTGAAGAGAGTAAGGGGCCGAATACGTTGCTCGGAGTGGTTTTGTGCCCTTTGGGAAGGAGAGGGAGAGGTGAGGGGTCAATGGGGACTGACCCAGGGGGAGGTGAGGCACAGGTGGTGTCAGGTGAGGGTTATTTTTAATAATTATTTAAATATTTAATAATAATCATTGTTATTCCCAGGGGTTCCTGGGAAAGGTGTTGAAATACAACGTTTTGTGTGGACATACAAAACACCAAAACACCCAGTGCAAATACAAAAAAACTACTTAGTGCAATACAACACCTGCATCCCCAGGGTGTTTCTCTAGGGACAGCAGGGTTGATGCCTCTCTCACAAACTCAAGGCATCTAAAAGCTGCCCACAAAACTGAGGGGAAGACGAGCCCTGCCCATGAGCCCCAAAGTTCCTGATGCGTGTCTTCCCAGGCACAAGGCAAAGTGTTGCCCCAGAGATGTGCTGCAATGGGAATTAATGCAAGCAGAGGCCAACAGACCTAAAGCAACACAGGCTGAATTCCCCCTGGAGTAACACAGCAGGACCAGGAGGGTTTGAAGGGGAAACTGCAGGGGAGGGGTTTTGCTGAGGCCAGTTGGAGACACCTCAGAGCCAGATGTTGCATCTGGCCATGGAAAATAGCACACAGCTGGCAGAGAGGTGCTCTCTTCTCCTCACAGGACAGATGTCCTAGAGAAAGAGCAGCTCCTACCTGTGGCTGGCAGAAGGCATTCCCCAGCCAGCTCTGTCTGCTCCAAAGGGGCAGAAAGTCTGGTCCTTAGCTTCAGTCCCCTGAGGTGCTCTCCATGGGTTCCTTTGTCGCTCAGCAGAACAAGGAGCGTGTGGCCTCCTGCTTTGGCAGCTGCCTCCAAGAATTTTGTTCTACAAGGTTTCTGCAGGCTCAGGTGGTTGTTCCTGGACCTTCAGGGAGCCCACAAGGGGGTAATCCAAGAGCTTCCCTGGTACCTCAGTGAAATCCAATGCATGTGGCTACAGCTGGAAGTGATGGCAGATACGGCCCGAGTCTCTGGACAAGACTTTCGGTATTTTGGGAAAGGGACCTCTTGCTCCCTGTTTGTAAGGAGGCAAAGTCACCCCAAAGAACAAATCTTACTGAGATCCTGGTTTGGGCCTTCAGGAAGCTGCTAAGGATCCTGGATGGTGACTGCCTTCTCAGCCTCCCAAGTTGCTCTGCTATATGAATATGTTCGTATTTTTCAAGATGTTCAGGATATTAATGTGTTCTCTTCCCAGCCCAGGCTCAACCTAGCTCCTCTCACTTTTGGTGCTGAACATGTGGTTTCCTGGACAATACAAAACTCTTCCTTATACTCAGGCAGAAATTTTTGTGATTGTGAGGAGTAGCTAATGACCTGATATCCTTTTGATTAATTAGTTGCACAATTACAGCATCAAGGCCTCCCTGTCCAGCAGTCTGATTTCTAGGGGAGCTGAACAAACCACACCAAAATTCCCATCCTTATCCTGGAAGAGTCCAGCATCCAGCACTAGGCCTTGTTCCTGTAAGGCATGAAACACCCTGGAATCCCTGGGTGCTGAGCACTGCCTGTGCCTCTCTCCTGGCCACTCTCATCAGCACCCAGTAAAAATGCACAGTTACACCACCAGAAAAGAAGCCCAAAGGCAATAAAGGATGGTTTCAGAAATACTTCAGATTATACTAGAGTGATTCATAAAGGTTCTCACTATCTCTTTTCCTCTTTATCTTGAAATCTCCAAGGTCACCACAAAATGCCTGAATTGCCTGGGGCAAAGCTGGGGTTGAGGATAGAATGGTACCTGGAGCCATAGAACCAGCTGAAATTCTTCCTAAAAGCCTGCAGGTTGAAAACTACACTAAAGGTAGTCTCCATAAAGAGAAGGAGAAAGGAAAGATAAAGAGATCAAAGCAGCAAGAGCTTATTTGCATCACACTATGCATATCTGGAGGCACCAGCACTGCTTCAATCCCGTATCACTGCAATGAGCAGGAGCAGAACGTGTTTCTACTCCCACCTCTCCACGTTTGAAAATAGATCAGTCATCTTAGATCATCCCCCATGTGTAGGCCCTATCCCAGATCTCCACAACATTTCAATAATAAAGTCTCAGCCAAGGCCAGTTTGTGAGGATGAGATTCAGCCCATTCCTGCACCAGCTCTTTAGAAGCTGGGTCTGTGCAGTGAGAACAGTGACCCTTGGCAAGTAAGGCTCTGATGACACCCTGGCTACTGCTCCTGCACCTTGTCCCATCCCTGCCCTGGCTTTGCCCTGTGCCCTCCAGCATGGGAGCAGGAAGGGGCTGAGCAGGGCAGTGATGCTTTTCTGCCCTTGGGAAGGGCTGGTGTGAGAGCCCACACGGTGAGAACAGCAATGGATTTCTGTGGAAATACTCCTGGGAGAGTAACTGATCCACCTGGAGAGCAAGGCTTGTTGAAGTGACAGTGATGAAGCAGACAGATCACAGAGGGTAAGGATCTGGGTCAGTGTACATGACGAAATCACTTCTAGAAACCCTCTGCCAGGTGAGGGCTGCCAGTGGATCCCATCCCACCCCAGAGCCCATGGGGGCTGCCAGGGGAAGGGCAGAGGAGACAGGCAGGTGTGGGGTGCAAGCCCAGGGCAGGTAAAGGTTCAGGGCACTTGGCAGAACAGGCTGCAGGCAGAGGGAGGAGATGGGGCTGAGGAACAGCAGCCCCTGTGCCAGGGGGCAGGAAGGAAGGAGACTTGGATCAGAACATAAGGGCACTCTTTCCAAACAGGCAAAATAGTGAATTTTGCATAGAGTGTCATAGAATCACAGAACCGTCAAATATCCTCAGTTGGAAGGGGATCAGAGATCGAGTGAACTCCTGTCCCTGTGCAGGACAGCCCCAACCATCTCACCATGGGTCTCAGAGTGTTGTCCAAGTGCTCCTTGAACTCATGGAGATGTTTTCCCTGGGCTCTGTTTCCTGTCTGTAGCTGTGCTGGCTCTCAAGGAACATGACCATCCCAGGGGAAAGCACTTGTGCTGTGAGCAGGCAGGGAGCAGCTGGCTTGCCTGGCTGGATACAGCTCTGAGGAGCACCACAGGCACTGACATCTTCTGGCCTGCAGGTGTTTGAGTGCTGTGGTGGTTTCTGTGCCCATCACACAGAGCTGGAGATGGGGAATCGCATGCACCAAACTGAGGGGGAGGCTGGCAGAGCCTCCTGCCATCCCCTCTTTCACCTTCCAGGCAGAGCACCTCCAGCACTGCCCTGGGGACAAGCTGGTCCCAAAGCCCTGAGACTGGCCAGCAAAAGCAGCAAAGGTGAGCTGCAGGGTTGGAGTAGATGCACTCCTGAATCTTCGTTCAGTTTGTGTCTGTCACTACTTGGAAGTAGGCAAAATTTGGAAATGTCTTAAAGGGAAGTAAATCTGATAAATTTTGTAGTTGAAAATGTCTGAATGGCTGACTGAAATGCTTTATGGTCACATCAAAACATTTCATTCACTAAAAGCCAAGCCGTGACAATGCAGTATTTAATGACAGGCAGCACCTGCACAAACTAACCTGAGGCTGAATTTGGAAAAATCAAAAGTAAAATGAAACCCCAATTGAAACAAAATCCTTCCCTTCAGACTCAAACATCTCCAATATGTTTTCATTCAGAAAATTCTGCCACATCTCAGTGTTGCCTGGAAACTTTTGCATTTGATGAAGAGCATTTTTTTTTTTTTTCCCTCTAGGAAGCTTACTCAGAGAAAAGCCTGGTTTCCCTGAGCATTGTAAGGGAACAATTTGCTGCTCACAAGCACGTTACCATCTTGGTTACCTGCAGGTGCCAGGCATTGTCCCTGCAGGAAAGGCTCTGGAGGAACCCTGGTCTTGAATCATCTGTGTTCAGGCACAGGAGCTGAGGCTCCTGCACTGTCTCCACAGGGATGTCTGGGACACCACAGCCTATCCCAGTCACCACTTAACACCCCTGGGGTGGGAAACTGCACTCAGTCCCTCAAGACTTGGCCAAAACTTTGGGCAAGCAAAGAGCAATGGTTGTGTCCAGCCCAGAGCTGTGTCTCTTGCTGTGTCCCCCTCTCAGTTGTAGCTCTTGTCTTTCGTGTGCTTTGAACCCCAGCAGCCAGGTCAGCAGGGTCCTGCTGGGTAGAATGGCTGAGAGACACAGGAGAGGTGGGGAAGGGTTGTGGGGGAATAAGGACCCCGTGCCTGTGCATTTCATCCTGGATTCAGGCACCCTGAATTATGGAACCAGGTTATAACCTGGTTATAACTCAGGTTTTGCTCTCCACCAGCAGTGAGGGGTGTCACAAGGACACAGGATGGATCAGGCTGGGTGCAGCTCTGAGCAGCCTGGTCTGGTGGAACCCTAACCCTGTCCCCTCCCTCAGCAGGGGAGCTGGAATCAGATGTGCTTTAAGGTCCTTCCCAACCCAAATCAGTCTGTAATCCTGTCATCCCTGTGGTTCTAATCCCCTGCTTTGCCCTGAGAGGAGCTGCCCTTCGCAGTGATGGGGCAGCAGGATCTCCCTTAAGGTTTGCACTTTGCTTTTTCAGTCTGGGTTGTGCCACTGCTTTAGTCACGACTGTGAGAAGCAGTTGCTCAGACAAAGGACTACCTGAGCAGGCTGGGGTTTTCAAAGCTCTGAAAATTGCCAAGAGCAGCAACACCACATCTGCAGAGTGGCTGCCTTGAGAGGAGAAAACCTGTGATAACCTAAGAGCTGCTGAGCAGCAGGGAAGGTCCAGGGCTTGCCTTTCAGCTCCCTTGTCTTGAAGGTGGTGTTCTCTGTGCCAGGACAAGGCAGAGAAGGAACAATCATGCAATACAGAGCTGAATACAATTAATGCACTGAAGCAGGAACAGAAAGCAATAATTCACTCTGGAGCAGGACTGCCTTGGGATGGTCTAGCACAGCACATGATTTATATTTAGAATTGGGCTTGGCAGGTGCTTTTATGGAACAGAAGTTTGGTTTTCAATTGTATTCAACCTGTCCCCAAAATTAGTTCAAACCACTCCACTTTGTAGCATGGCCAACTATTAACTAGGTCAGTTGGGAAAGAAGTGCACAAAACTGCCCTCTTCTGTTTCCTGGGAGCTGGGTGGTGCTGGGTGCTGCCAGAGGCATGGCACATGGATCAGGGGTCAGAGCCCCTTCAACATCCTGAACCCAAATACCTGGGTGGGCTGGCAGAAACCCCGGGGCCAGGAAGAGTTGAGCTCCTGCCCTGCCCCAGCCTCTCCCCCTCTCCAGCCTCCTGTGCTATCACGAGGACTGAGAATTGAAAGGCCAGCTGAGGCCAGCAGTGTGGCAGAAGGACAGACAGCATGTCCATGGGGCTGTCCTAGGAAGGGTGACCAGGATGGGTTTTACATCAGCCCTGCAGTGTCAGCTCATGAGAGGCTGTGGCCAATGCTTCTGGAGCCAGTGCTGGCCACTCAGCAGGCCAGGCAGGAAGGGCATGGAGGGGCTGCTGCACCTCAGCCCTCTGCTCACAGCCTGGGGGCAGCAGCCTTGACCACTTCGCTCTGGAGCCTCCATCCCCACTTTGGGCTCCATTAGGCAAGGCTTTGCTGCCAGAGCTGTGGGGATGGACGAGCCCCTGCTGGTGGCCAGGCCAGCATTAAATGTTTGCCTTCATGATGAGACTCTGAGTAAATGAAAACTCAAAAAAAAAATTGCTCCTGCAAATGCTTCTGCCTTCCCTTTATTTTGTGTCAAAGGTTGAATTTGCAAAGAGTGAGAAGGGAAGAATCAGCTTAACTCAGGGATGGAGAACAGGCTCTGGGGGATTCACAGACAGTCCCTGCCTGAATTCCAATGGCTGAGCTTGCATTTTGGGAATGGAGTCAGGAAAAGGAAAAAAAAAAACCAAAACCAAAAAAAACCAAAACAAAACAAAACAACAAAAAACCCACCCCAAATCTGACACAATTCAGAAGCTTAAATAAAATTTAAAATAGCTCTTTTAGTATCATTGAAGTCCTGCATCTAGAGCTTTACAAAAACTGAGAGGCTCTGGCTTTCCTGCTGGTCCTGGGGTGGAAAACCACCAGACTGATGTTATGTGCAGAGGTGAGATGTCACTGGACATCTCCCGTTGATAAATGAAGGGGTATCAGAGGCCATGGCATGAGTCAGGACATGGATTTCATCTATTTGCCTTCCCCCACCACCCAGGCATCACAACATTTGAGGTGCACAGTCTAAGGCTGGGCTGTGCCCAGCATACCCCCACCTGACACTCCCACCCTTTGCCCAGATTGTCTCCAGGCTGTCTCCACCTGATGGCCTGTTGGCAGTGTCTGTGCAGAGCTGTGCTAAAGGGCCCCTAAGGCATCATCCTGAAGCTTCCTGGTAGCATTCTCACCAGCTCACTTAGGGCAGTGACCTGTCTCCAGGGCCTCCAGGACCTGGAAAACTCAGTGAGCCAGTGCCATCAGGAGAGGCTGTGACAAAGCTGTGTAAAGCTGTGCAGCTGCAACTCATATCGGGATAAACCAGCCATTCAGTAAAGGCACAGCACCTGTCTGGAGCAGTCAAGAATCTAAGCAACGTGGCAGCCTGAAGTTTTGGATCCCAACAAAGTGGCCTTTTGCACCTGAAGAGATGATGAGGTGTTGGCGTTGCTGGTGTGGCGTTTCCTGGTCTGTGCCTGCTGCACCCACACCACAAAAGGAAGGGATTTCAAAAGCACCACATGGGCAGTTGCAAGTTGCAAAAGTGTTTTGTTTTTTTTCCTTGCTGCAAACAGATCCCTCCTCACCCCACACAGCCCACAAGACCTCACCTCTTGCACTGACTTTCTCACCATGCACCCACACACTTGTGTGATCTGGCGTGTGATGCTGCCTGTCATGTCCTAATGCACTATCAAAGGCATCAGGGAGAAGTTTAATTCTTACTGATGAGGTAAATGAAATAGGGTTGGGACATTTTTATGCTCTGAATAAGGGAGAGGGGGGTCACCAACCAGTCGTGGTTGGGAAATCTGGCAAAAGAAGTGCCAAAGCAGGTGGGGTAAGCTGCACCCAGGGGCAGAAAACCTTCCCAGCCCAAGGATTCAGGTTCTGGCTGCCATCTGAATGGAGCTGGTATTCAAAGGGCAAACCTTGCCTGCTGCAAGCACCCTGTGCTCGGGACCCTCCCTGTCTGTGCTTTGCTGACAGGGCAGGACAATGGAGGCAGTTCCGGAAGCAAAGAAAGTTCAAATTCCTCCAGCAAATTACCTCATGGCAGTAAATCTTCTACCTCTCCTTCCCAGTCACCGGTGAAGCCTGTCTATTGTCTGGGGAGCCTGTCTGTCTGCCCCAGCACAAAAGGGAGAACAATCCATCGGTTTGTGTAACATCCGACACATTAAAATGCAGGAGAGCAAAGCAGGGAAAGGGCCAAGGAGAGCTGGGAGGAGAAGAGATCTCCAAGAGGCTGCTGTGATGCTGGGGTCTCTGGTTTGCAGAGGCACTTCCAGCCTGCTGGTGCAGGTGTCATTCAGGCTAGATGCTGCTCAGGGAATGTGCTGGGGAGGACTGGGGATCCCTCAGGGGTTTCAGAGAAGGGGTTCTGCTGGCGTGGAAGGGGACTGCTGCCCACAGCATTGTCCCAATCCTGTCCATGCACCCTAAAGCTGTCTTCCCTGAGACCAAGTTGCCTGGTCTTCAGGCAACTAAGTGGCAAACAGCCCCTGAGGGCTGGTGGATCAGCGTGGGCATCTTCTGGTTCCCTCTGTGGTGCCCCACTGCACTGCCGGGCACTGATCTGCATCAGAAGAAAATGGAAAAAAGAAAGTATTTTGTGCTAACAAGATCCAGACTTTTGCAGAGCAACATCTCTTTGTTATGGCCATCAGACCTGCTGGTCCTGCACATTCCCTGCTTGGTTACAGGTCAGTGGATGTCCTTGGAGGTGCACTCTCCAGCCTTGCAGCTTGCTGGAGCCAGATGTAAGCACCCTCACCTTTCCTTTGGAAAGTTCAAGGCTTGGTTCTCCCCAGGAAAGACCAACGTTCTGGGGGAGTTAAATTTATCTATCCAGTCCATGTTTCCCTGGGCAGACATGGTGTGCCTGCTGTGCCCTGCACTGTGTCTGTGGAGAGAGGAGAAGCAGCAGGGTCTGCATTCCCAGGCATTTTCCATAGTCTGGAAGAACCAGGAGCTGCACCTGTGAACTGATGGAGCTGGATGTTCCACAGTCTGAGTCCTTCCATCTGCAGTCCTTTCTCTCAAGCCAGGTTATGGCCAGACTCCCTACCCCAGTCTAGCTAGATGAGATTACTGAGAGTAGGAGATAGAAGCCCTAATGAAAGTGAAGAATTTCCTTTAAAGCAAACTTCTGATGAGACAACAGAGTGAGCCCAGGATTGTGCAGACCATGACAGACTGAGGACAGCCACGTGAGGAGCAGACATCAGGCTTGCTGGCTCCTTGGACATCTGAGTGATGCCTGACCACCACCTCTTGCTGCCCCTGCTACACCAGCAGATGTGTTCTGCTCACCACCAGATCTCTACCAAGAGTTTGATGCCTGAGTGCAGGAGAGGAGCAGCTTCTGGATGGGGATGAAGGGCACATCTCTCATGCTTGTTTGACAGGGCACATCCCCTGTGCAGGAGGGGGAGGCTGGACACAGGACTATGAGGCAGGTACAGGACAGCACAGGATGCTTTTCTCATTTGTCCTCCAGCATTGCTGCACTCTCCTCTGCTCAGTGCTTCCACAGGCATTGCTGCAGTGGGCACCTCTTGTCCTCTGTAGTCCCAGGGCAGCTTTGTGCCACCTTTTTCTCTGGTTTCTCCAGGACAGAGTAACACCACAACAGAGTGACACCTCAACAGAGTAACACCCAGTGATGCTGGCAGGTCCTTTCTGTACAGCCCAGGCCCGGAGGGGGTTCACCTGTAGCCTGAAGGGGCAGCAGACAGGAGCTGGATCCTGCAGTGTGGAGGCACAGCGAAGCTCTGGCTGCATGCTCAACCCCAGATGACGCCTCTGCCCTGTTTGAGTGCAGCTGACCTTGGACACACAGAGACTGAGGCATTCCTGTGGGTAATCCAGGGGATACTTTGGGGTTTGACTGCCTTCCCACTCAGGATGTGGCCACGCAACCTGGGATGTGGGCAGACACCTTATCATGGTTGGAACAGTTGCTGGCAGCCTGATTGTGTGCAAACCATCTTTAGAGCCATGGCTTGACTTGCTTCAGGTCCCTGTGGTTTGTCTTGGGCTATGGAACCAAAAATGTGTATTCTATTCCATCTGTTGAAAGCAGCTGGGGAGATGTTTTTTTTGTTAACTCTTGTAACTCTGGGGGGAGGGGGGTGGGTACCTTCTGATAATGGCCCAGCTGTTCACACCAGGTGGGGCAGTGTTCCTTATCTCTGTCACCACCTGTCCTCCCTCCAGGGGATATCTGCTGCTGATGGGCCATGAAGGCTCAGCAGGGACAGGACACATTCCATCATCCCAGTGTGAGATGCTCCACCCAGTGGGAGGAGCCAACCATTCCCACCTGGATAAAAACTGAGACACAGGAACACCAGGGATCTGGATCCACTGGATTCCTGGAGGGAGACTGGAGCCTTCTCACCATCCCTGGACCCTTTTCTCTCAGGATCATCTCTGCTCCAACACAAACATATCTGCCACTCCAGGAGGACTCACTGTGGGCTGCTTCCAACACCCTGACCAGCAGGGTGTCAGATTGTATCTCTGACTCTGTCAGGGTTTCTAGGATTGTTGTCTGTTTGCTTGTTTCTGTTTTTGTTTTTTTGTACTACTACATTCGTGTTTTTTTTTAATATTCCTAGTAAAGAACTGTTATTCCTATTCCCATATCTTTGCCTGAAAGCCCTTAATTGCAAAGTTATAATAATTTGGAGAGGGGGGGTGACATTCTCCATTCCAAGGGGAACTTCAACTTCCCCTGGCAGATTCCTGTCTTTCCAAACCAGGCTCTGCTCACACCTCCTGTGCCTCACGGGCAGCTGTGCTGGGGGGAGCGTGCAAGGGAGTGACCTCCCTGATTCCAGCTCTGCCACTGCCCCTTCATGGCACACTCAAATAGTCCCTTTCCTTGTTTGGGCCCTTGAGATCCCTAAAAAAACAAGGAAGAACAGCTTTACCTCTTGCCAAGGCCTGAAAACTGGATTTCAAAGCCCTGCAAGTAGCAAAACAGTAAGTGAGGGCACGTCACTGTGTGCTGTCCAATAACCTCCAGCACATTTACATCACCTGGGAAGACTCTCCACTCTGACCACAAGTTCTCTGGCCTCTGGCCAGGGCAGTCAGTGCAGGAGTTTCAGCAGAAACTGCCTTTTCTCTGGCAGCAGCAGCCCCTGTTGCTGCAGGGGCTGAGGCTGGTGTCCTGGCTCTGAGGATTTGCCTGCAGAGTGCAAGGCCCAGCCACACCAGACCCTCCTTCCATTCCATTTGTATCTCCAAAGGCCTCTGCCCCACTGCTGCTGCTGCCTTCCCAGCACAGGCTGTAAATCCTCCTGGCTGCAGGGGAGAACGCCGAGCCCAGCTCTGTCACACATAGGGTGCTGCTCCCCCTGGGTGCTCTGAGGGGAGAGGCTCCACGGGGCAGAGGCACAGAGGACAGGACAGCCCCACATCCCCACAGCTGGCACTGCACCATCACCACGCTGCTTCTGCTCTAATTCTGTCTAATTCTGCTCTAATAACTGTCCTATTCCCAATTTCTGCTCTGTCTCCAGCCGGTGGGTCTCAGACCTCCTTATCTCCCTCTTCAAAACTGTCCCTGTGTCCCCCTTCTGCCCTTCTCTCCGTGGTTGGAGAGGAACATCTGCTGGGCCACTCACAGACTGCACTACCCCCCAACAAAACCTTTATTTTCTTGTCTACCACACTGACTAAACAACATTTCTGCCACTTTTCCCACACCTGTTGCTGAGCTTACAGCTCTCTGTCAATGCCCACCCGTGCAGGGCCCTGCAAATGTGCCACTGCCCAGGCCAGAAGCCTCCTGGAAATCCCTCACTGCTCACCAGGGGCAGCTGCTGTTGGTGCTGGGTGGCACAGTCAGCTTTAGGCACAGACAAAAAAAGTCAAAGGAGGAGCAAAATGAAGGTGTCTCCCCTTGGCTTGCTGCTGAGGGGATCTGTGCAAGGATCTGGATGGGTATTTTAAGGCAAGGAAAATTTGTGTCAAATGACCCAGACTGACTCTGTCCTAGAATGAGAATCACAGAATGGTTTGGGTTGCAAGCAACCTTAAATTCCACCCCATTCCACCCTCCTGCCATGGGCAGGGACACCTTCCACCATTGCAGGCTGTTCCAAGCCCTGTCCAACCTGGCCTTGGACACTTCCAGGCATGGGGCAGCCACAGCTTCTCCGAGCAACCTGTGCCAGGGCCTCACCACCCTCACAGGGCAGAATTTCTTTGGTATATTTAACCTAAATTTCCCCATTTTCAGCTAGAACCCATTGCTCCTTATGCCATCACTACAGTTCCTGATGAAGAGTCCCTGTTCAGGACCTCCACATGCCCACACCAGGGTTCACCAGAGAATAATTTGGGCCACTGGCTGTGCTGGGCAGTCAGTGCTTCCCTCTGAGCTGTGCGGGAAGCCAACAGAAGATGGGAACGAAGCAATGGACCGATTGCAGAGACAGAGAAAAGGTTTTTGACTGGTATTTTCTTTGCCAAGTGCACTTGTAGAATGACAATCCAAGACTTGGCAGGTCAGCATCAGGTTTTCTAATTTGTGGAGGCAAAGGCTGCAAAACTCTGAAAATTCTAAAATGCTGTTTTGACAAAGACCCTTGGAATACGTTATTCTTCGTGCACACTGACGTAGTTAAATGGATTGAATTGCTTGAAATCAGTTCAGACAAAACAGTGTCTTCAGCTGAGGGCAAATGCTCCAGCTTTTCAGCCTGTGAGAACAATTGGAATATATTGTTCTAGGATATTGTTCTAGGATTTTTTCCCTGTTTCCTACAGTTTGTCCATCTTCATTTACAAAGACCACCAGCCAGGAATCAGAAAGGACCTGGTGAAAGGCCAGACAGTCTGATCAAGGCTGACTGAAATACTCTCAGTGTATTTTTCAGAACAACAGCAAAGCTTGAAATACAATATTTGCTTTCTGTTTTCTACCTAGAGAACAGTTCTCCAGCAGTAATGCCTTTATCACATCACAGACACTCTGGGGTTCAATTAGGAAACCTTTTTAGCAGGATTATCTAAGCTGCAGGTCCAAGCAGGTGCCTCCCATGATACACTTCAGTATCTCTGTGAAGCCACACATGGTTTTATTTGACCCAGCCAGGTGCTCTGACTGGGCATTGGAGGCCAGTCAATTCTTCATGATTCAACTTTCCCAATGGAAACTTGAGATGTTCTGGCAAACACCACTGCGTTCTGAAGGAAATAATCAATTTGAGGACAAAAGTGCATTTTGCCACTTGAAAAAACCCCAAAGCCAGAAACTTCCCTCTCCCACTGAGCAGCTCCTGTGCAGAGCTTGCCTGGAGAAACAGCACCAGGAGCTGCTTGTTTTACAGCCAGATTTTCAGAAGAGTTCAGCTTCCCTGTAGGCACCTCAGTACAGCCTGGATTTCATAAAGAAGTAGCACCAGTACCTGTTAACATAATGACTCAATTTTTGAGCACCCCAGCACCAAATTTACTGAGCACTTAAAACCCAGCTGCCATGGGTTGACCCTGGATGGATGCCAGGCACCCACCAAAGCTGCTCCCTCACTCCCCTTTGCAGCTGGACAGGGAGAGAAAATTTAGTGAAGGGTTCCTGGGTTGAGATGAGGACCAGGAGAGGTCACTCATCAAAAACTGCCGTGGGCAATACAGGCTCTAATTAGAGAGATGAAATTAACTTATTGCAAACAAAATTAGAGCAGGATAAAGAGGAGTAACTAAGCCCTTGTGAACCCCTTGCTCCCACCCCTCTTCCTTCCCCAGCAGTGCAGGCAGACAGGGAATGGGTGTCATGGTCAGTTCATGCCCCGTGGCTTCTCCTGCTCAGGAGAGGAGTCACCCCCTGCTGCACCCTGGGGTCCCTCCCAAGGGAGACAGAGCTCCATGAACTTCCCCACTGTGAGTCCATCTCATGAGCAACAGCTCCCTGTGAGCTCCTGCAGCATCAAACCAGCCCAGGGCAGCAGTGCTGCCTCAGCGTGGGTCACTCCTCCCCAGGGTCAGTCCTGCAAGGACAGCCTGCTCCAGCCTGGGAGCAGGGACTGACTCTCCACAGGGGATCACAGCCTCCTCCAGGCATCCACCCACTGCTGTGTGGGCTCCTGCAGGGGCTGTGGGTGGATCTCTGCATCCCCTATGGATCCCATGGGCTGTGGGTGGATCTCTGCATCCCCCACTGGTCCCCATGGGCTGTGGGTGGATCTCTCCATCCCCTATGGATCCCATGGGCTGTGGGTAGATCTCTGCATCCCCCACTGATCTCATGAGCTGTGGATGGATCTCTGCATCCCCTATGGATCCCATGGGCTGTGGGTGGATCTCTGCATCCCCAGTGATCCCACGGGCTGTGGGTGGATCTGCATCCCCCTGGATCCCCATGGGCTGTGGGTGGATCTCTGCATCCCCCATTGATCCCCATGAGCTGTGGGTGGATCTCTGCATCCCCACTGATCCCATGGGCTGTGGGTGGATCTCTGCACCCCCCTGGATCCCATGGGCTGTGGGTGGATCTCTGCATCCCCTGTGGATCCCATGGGCTGTGGGTGGATCTCTGCATCCCCTGTGGATCCCATGGGCTGTGGGTGGATCTCTGCATCCCCTGTGGATTCCATGGGCTGTGGGTGGAACCCATGGGCTGTGGGTGGATCTCTGCATCCCCACTGATCCCATGGGCTGTCGGTGGATCTCTGCATCCCCCTGGATCCCATGGGCTGTGGGTGGATCCCCACAGGTTGCAGAGGCACAGCTGCCTCACCACAGTCATCACCATGGCCTGCAGAGGAATCTCAGCTCTGGTGCCTGGAGCTGCTCCTGCCCTCCTTCTCCACTGCCCTTGGTGTCTGCAGGGTTTTCTTCTCTCCTGTTCTCACTTGGCTCTTTCCTGGCTGTAATTAAAACTGCGCAATCAACCTTTTTGTTTATCTTTCTTCTCAAATCTGCTGTCACAGAGGCATTACCAGCCTCTCTCACTGGCCCAGCTTTGGCCAGCAGCATGTCCATCCTCAGAGACATCAGGGATTGGCTCTGCCAGGCATGGTGGAAGCTTCCAGCAGCTTCTCACAGAAGGCACCTCTGAGGCTCCCCTGCTCCCAAAAACCAGGCTGTGCAGAACCAACACACCAACCTCGACAGGGATCCTTCAGAGGGACCTGGATCTATCTGACCCAGGATGGAACAGGAGGAAGGAAGCAGAAGACATAGTTCCTGTGAAGTTAATGGTATTTTGGAAAGGCAGAAGAGTCAGAGAGGTGGCAGTATAAGTTACCAGAACTACTCTGTACATCGTAATGGGATCAGTAACTCACGCTTTTATCATTTCATTTATACCAATTCTGTATTTCAGTTATATTCACTTTTGTAATCATTCCACTGTCAGTTCACACATAGTGGCAGAACCCTGCACCCACAACAGGCTTTAAAAGTTCTGAAGTTGAATTTTTCAACAAAAGTGCTTCACAGCGTGGGAACTTGCTCTGAGCGGCAAAGGGAGGAAAAGCCTCGCAAAATGAACATTTTCCTAAGCTCCTGAGTCAAAAGCATGTGAAACTGGCTGGGGCAGTAAAGCAGGACCTGCTGGAGTCAGCAAGGGAAGCAGAGATTTGAGACAGGAGCAAGGAACTGATTCATGGGGGTGACGTAGAATCACATCTTCTCTCCCTTTCTTTTGCCATCTCCTTTGTGAGCTCTGGACCCTGAGCCTATGAGATTTGTATTTAACTGCAGATCAGAACGAGGGCAGGCACCACTTCTTTTGACTCCAGCTGGCCTACCACAATACAGACTATAGATTATATAGGTTATATAGATTATATAGATTTTATAGATTATAGACTAGACTTGTACAGACTGGGTCTGGTGTGGCTTCCTCCCATCCCTCAACAGCTGCCTTTTTGATCACCCTGAGGACCAAGCTGACACATTTCTCAATCTGCCTGCACTGCCTCCAGGAACTGCTCCTCAGCTGGTCCAAACACCTCTGCAGCCCACTGCTGTGTGCACACAGGTGCCTGTTTGGGTTTCTCAAAACTGATTTTCCTCTCATCTTGTTCTCCTGGCAAGGCTCTGGCATCTGGCAGAGGCACAGGTTTCTGTGATACTCTCCCAGTTCTTGGCTTCTCCTGCCTTCTGCTCTCAAAATGCCCAGAGACTCTTTATTCATTTCCTTTCTCTTGAGCAGTTATCAGCCCCCACCAACTGAACCCCTTTAAGAGAGTTTGATGTGGGCTCAGTTTGGAGACTCTGTAAGTTCAGTCACTGGTTTCTGTTGGACCAGATGCCTGTTGGTACCTTCAATGAATGGTTTCCTTTCCTCAGACCCTCCTCTTTTTATCTCCTACCACGTTTACCCTTTATAATTTAGTCCACTAATTCTGTTCCTCACTTCTACCTTGACTCCATCTGCTGGGCTTCAGGGTCTGTGACTCCTTGGGTTGCCCCTGAAGGCTTTTTGAAAGCTGGTGTTGCATTTGTCCCCTTGCATTTTTCAGGCAGCAGAAGTGGTTTAAGCAGTGAGCTAAGCACGATGGTTCCTAGGCCAACAGTCCCAAATTTGGATGCCTTTAGGAGCCGTGCAAATGCCACCTGATATTTTTTTGTTATTCGTCCTACCCATTTGTTTTCAGATTTGTCCATATTAAGGATGACTTTGAGGAAAGCATCCACTGCCTGTTCACAGGGAACAACAAAGAAAAATGATATAATTTTATGCTGATGGCCTTGTGTTTGAGCAGCTCTTCCCATCCCTGCCACATTTTGGTCTGTTGGATTGCTTGCATCTCCTGTGTTAGGAACATTATTAGTGGCTGCAATTACATAGAAAAAGTAATTAGCTGTGAAGAGTTATCTGGCTCATTTGCCCCATTTCCCAATCATGTGAAGGGGGACAGGGCACTGACTCCATTTGCACAACCCAAAAGCTCCTGAGGCCATTTGGAGTAAGGGGATGACATTCACATTTGGTGTTTGTCTCCACCAGAAGTGATGTCATCCCCGTCAGGATCTTGGGAGGAAGGTCTCTGGCCTTGCCCCCAGCCTGTGTGAGTCAGACAAGTCCTGCTTATGCCAACACAAGTCTTGGCTGTGGAGACAACAACGCTGCTCCTCCCACCTCTGGGCAGGTGACCACACTGCCCTGGGAGCCAGATTTGGCTTCCTTCATCCACTGTCAGACCAGCATGAAAGCAGCTGGAGAGCAGCTCTGAGAGCCAGAGGGGCTGTGTGTCCCTCAGCTGGGCCACATTCCCTTTGTGTGCGAGTGGGATGGCTTATTTCCATTGTACATCAAGGTTTGGGAAATCAGGTAAGAGGGATGAGAAAAGAGAGCGTTACTCTTGATCTTGAGAATTAGATTGTAGGGTATGGCTTTAGGAAACTGCAGCTCAGAGACATCTGAAGTTTGGCAAGAGAATCCTCAGAAGATAAAACAAAAATTATCTTTTGGGCCAGAAATGAACTTGAGTATTTGGTGATACCCTTTGGCCTATGTAATGCTGCAGTTACCTTGCAAAAATTTTAATTATGTTTTTTAGAGTTTTACTGGATTCCTTTATAATAATGTTCTCGGACACCAGCATTATTCTTTTCACAGGGCATGAACCAACCTGAGCAGCTTGTAAAATGAGTCCCAGAGTATTTGAGGTGTCACAAACTCGTATGCCAAATTAGAGAGGTAAAATTCTGAAAGGTCTTCCACTGAATTCCTGGGCTGCTTCAGCTCCCCAGAGGCAATGGAAATGAACTCTGAGAAATCACAGACATGGCCACGCCAAAGACAGTTCCTAGGTTTCGGTGCTTTCTTAGCTTCATTAGCTTTTATCACCAATTAATTAAAGACTTCACCAAATAATCTTCCCATTTCTGGACTTATTAAAGAGGGGGGGGGACGTTTGAATCTCACCACCTCAGCTTAGAAGCCTACGATCTACGTGCCTACATCTGAGCTAGACTCTGGATTTCCTTTCTAGTGGCATGAGGAGAAACCAGTCCCTTTGCTGTGTGATTCACTCTGCCTGCTTTAGATGTGCATTTGAGGTGGAGATAAATCACGCCCTGGTTGCTGAGGAAATACGGGATAATTTTGAGCAGGTTTTTCTAATTGTCCCATTCATCATGCCCACAGACCCTTCCCAGCAGGTCATTGTGAAAGCAGCTCTTTCTCACTCTGCTGGAGGAGCAGTTGTAGTCAGGTAAAGACCTTTCAATCACAGCTTCCTCCCTGCATGAACTATTTCCAGTGATGGCAGTAGCTGAATTCAAGAGAATGAGCTGCAATTGATGAGCTACTGCAGCAGAGCCACTCCTGCCCAGCCAGGGTGGGAACACCCGGGAGGATAAAGCACCATGATCACAAAAATCAACCCCTATAAACCCACTCTCTCTCCTGATTATCACCTTTCTTTTCACACCTTTTGCCTGTTGGAAAGATGCAGAAAGTGGGCTTGGATTAAAACCAGCTCTAGTCTGCAGTCCTGGAGGTTGGATGGAAAACCACCTGGAGTTCGTCAGTGTAAACTGTTCAGCCATCCTAAAGAAGATTTTTCTGACTCGTGGCACACAGTCTTCAACCAAAGGCAGGTAGGTACCCATGCAAGACACCCTTCAATGCCTCCATAAAGGACTCAGAGGCAGCAGTTGAAGGCATTATAAGTAAGTTTGTTGGTGACACTGCATTGGGAGGACACAGAGGTCCTGCAGAGAGACCTCAACAAATGAGAGAGTGGAACAATCACAGAATCATGGAATGGACCCAGGGAAGGGTTGGAGCTGTGCCAGGGCAGGCTCAGCCTGGAGCTCAGGGAAAGGTTCTTCCCCCAGAGGGTGCTGGGCACTGCCCAGGCTCCCCAGGGAATGGGCACAGCCCTGAGGCTGCCAGAGCTGCAGGAGGGTTTGGACTCAGGGATGTCAGTGTGCTCTCAGGGACGCCCAGGGTGGGATTGTTGGGGTGTCTGTGCAGGGACAGAGGTTGGACTGGATGATCCTGGTGGGTCTTTCCCAGCTCAGGAGATTCCATGATTCTGTAGCATGCACACATCAGCCTGCTTACCCTGGCTGGGAGACAGCTGTGAGCCCATAGTGGAATGCTTGGCTCAAACCACATTTCTGACCCAGGAGGCTGTTCAGAGATCAGAAGCTCCTCACCATATTCTTTTTGACCAGCCAAATGTGCCTGGGGACAGCCAGGAGGGCGTTTTATAGGCCAAGCCCTGCAAATAGATCAAGGCTGAGGAACTGGAGATGCCTCTGCATCTGTAATCACAGCAGCTCTCTTTAGCTTATGTTTTGATGTAAGCTTACATTTCCTACCTCCAGGGAATCAGAATGGCTTTTTTTTTTTTTTGGCCTTACTAATCAGGTTAATTAAGACAATACACCTTCTGCTGTGTACTCCTGCTATTAAAGAGCAGTTCAGCTTTTCTTAACTTGTAAACTTGCTGCCTACTGGGATGTCTCACTGCAAGCCTCAGATTGAATCCATGCTTTGGAGAGAACTGCTTATCATATTGGGAATAAAAGAGTTATTCACTGCTGTGTATCCACTTGAAGGTAATGGGTAAATATAGGAACTAAACTAAGCTCTGGGGTGATGGTTTGGCCTGTGCTGTTTGATTGACCAGGTGAGTTTTATCCTGCTTCCCATAGCACTCCTCCTTTCATTTATCTGTGCAATTGTCTGGGCTGACAGGTTGAGGTCTATCAATTATTTCACTCTCTGTCACGCTAAATTACAAAAGGCCAGATTTCTCACCTAGGCCAGACTGTGCCTTCTGTACCCTTCTGTCTTCAGAAGGGTTTACAGTCCCTTCTGAAAATATCAAAGGGAGTCTTTAAAGCCCAGCCAGATTTTCATTGTTGGGAGTCTCCAGCTTCATCAAAAGAAGAGACAGTCTAGACAAAACACCTACAAACTTCACTCTCATCTAAAAATGTAACTGTTGTTTTTGTGGGGAACCTTTCACATTTTCTGCCCAGATCCACCCAATAAATTACATCTTTGCTGCTTTGAGCTCTCCCTCTGTTCCATGAATCCCCACAAAGACATATTTGAAAAAGCACTCCCCTCCCTCTGATCTACGTTAGTGACCCTCCAGAGTGTCAAATCCAAAAAAATACTGATGATGAGGGAACTCACATGAGAGCACTCACAGTGCTTTGCTTTGAGAGTGATGCACATTGGAGAACTCCCACTGAAAATCTCATGAAAATTTGCCATCCATCAGGCACTGGGAAACCCAGGACACACCGTGGTAGAGGGAATCTCTACAGAGGCTCCACGTCCAGGGAAACCCCTCCCCAGCAGTGTTGTACCCACAGGATCAATAATGGGCCAATAATCCCCAAAGCCTCCTGCACTCAGCTGCCAACAGCTCCTCAAAACTCTGCCTGTGCACCTCTGAATGGTTCCTGCTCTGAGCTCCCATCCAGCCTCCTCCTATCCCACAGCCCTTATTTCTGTCTGGGAAAACATCTCTGTTTCTATTTTGTTCTGGTTTCAGTAGCTGCTCCAGTGGAGACCCACAGCAGAGCATGTGAGTATCAGATGGGCTCTTGAAGGCTTTTTTTCCCTTTCCAGGTTCTTGTCAGGAAAACAGGCTGGAGACATCTAAGACAGCTTGGAAAGGAGGAATGTGAGGAGCCAGCTGTGTGTAGCAGAGCCAGTCCTTGGCCATGCTTTTCTGAGGGCAGGCACAGGCTGCCTTGAGAGGGCCACAGGCTCCTGCAGGCTGACAGAATGAATAAATTTTGAATAAAATAAATAAAATAAATGAATAAATAAATGAATAAAACCAGGGGTGGCCAGCAGCCCCTGCACCCCCAGGCAGCCAGGCTCTGTGGGCACAGTGGGTGCAGCAGAAGCAAACTGCCCCACAGAGAAAAACCCACCTGAGGAGCAGCCCTGGCACAACCACAGCTCGCTGAGGAGATCATGGCAGGGACTCACTCTGCTGTCTCCAGGATAACTCTGGATGAGATGGGCTCTGGATGTGAGGTGGGAGCATAGGGCTAGAGCAGATCCACCCAATCAATCTCAGGCTGCCCAAGGACCACAGACCTTGTGGCTGACAGGTCCCAGGTGTCCATGCTGGGGTGCTTGCTCCTCGCTCACCTGAGGAGAAGCCGGACAGGCAATTTCCTGATGGGAGGAGTGCAAATGGCACGAGAACAGAACCCCCCCTTTAACCCTGCTCTTAAGTCACCTTGCTCTGTGCCAGGCACAGTGCCCTGCACGCAGAGAAAAGAAAGTTTTTCCTGGGACACAGCTCCCTGCTGTGACCAGAGGATGCTCTGCCTTCCCTCTGGAAAACTTCTGCATCCCCCAGCCCACCCAGAGCTACTCATCCCTGTCTGCCTGCACTGGCACTGGGGCAGTGCCCCCCTCCATCCCACCCATCCAGGAACCTGCTCCCTCACAGGTGCAAAACACAATTCATTTCAACAGAGGAAATTCACAGGCAGCATTAAGTAATGAGAATTCCAGGGGGAAGCAGGACTCAGTTTGAGTGCTCACTCTTGGAGGAAGTTTGGGAGCTCGTGTTTTGACATCCCTCCTGGTTGCTGGGGTGTCAGCACTGAAGGGACCCTCAAGCAGAGAGTGTTTCTAATTCCTTTCTTTTGACATGAATGAATCATATCATTCAGTGCAAATCCACTTGGCTGCATCACCTGGAAGCTGGTGGATGTGGAGGATTAAGAAGCAGGTAATTGCCAAAGACTGAGGGAGCAGAACCATTAAATCACCAAAGAAGACACAGATGGGGTGGGTTATCTCTTTAGATCAGTCCTCACATTCTTGCAGAAGCAGCAGAGCCAGAGGAATGCAGAGCCTGCACACATCACTAATAATGAATTGTTCCATTGTGACTTGTAGTGGGAAGGTTCACTAATTAGAAGGAGTTTTTAAACTGCAGGGGGTTACCCTGGCAATGGCCAAGATCTGTGGGCAGGCCCAACGTTCCCTGGTGCTCTCCTGGATTGGGAAATCCTGAGCAGAACTTGTGCAAGCTCCCCACCTCTGGCTGCCGTGTGCTGGACCAATGCCTGAGTGCTCAGCACTGGTTTTCCCCAGCTCCTGCTGCTGCTGGTGGCAGCAGGGGGGGCAGAGCAGGGCTGGGAGGCAGGGCTGGGGTGGGCAGCCCGTGCCTAACCCGTGCTCCCACCCAGAGAGGGGAAAGGGACCTCCCTGCTGGGGCTGTGTGGGTCTGATACTTCTGACTCTGAAAGCTTTTCAGCCTGCCAGTGGCTGATTTCTTCCCAAGGGAAGATTTCCCAGGAGAGTCTTTCTTTCAAGGACAATTTCTGTAAATGACTTATGTCCTCAGAATGAATCTATGCAGCTGTGCTGATGGTGTTTCTCTTGTCCCACCAGAGAGGTGTTGTTCCCTTTTACCAATCATGTCAAGTCTCTATTGGAACACCTTAGAAAAGGTACTAAAAATGAGACAACAGAGCTTCTGATTTCCTTCTGCTTCCAGCTGGAGTCAGGCATCTTTATTTCATGTCCAAGTGTGACATGGCTGTGTCCCATTGTGCCCAGTCCCCAGAGTCCTGGCCATCCTCACAGCACCTGAGGGACACTGCCACCACACACAGCCAGCAAGAGGTGACCTGCAGGGGCTCTCAGGTGCAAAGGAGAGCTGCCAAGGACCCTCCCTACCACAGCATCAGGCTGCTCCTGCTGTTCACTCCTCCCAGAGCTCCAGGGGCTGGCCCAGATGTTCCTCATGAAGGAGAGAGGACATCCCACCAGCCCCTTTTGCTCCCAGCTCCGTGGCAGCTGCAGGATGTGGGAACCTTTGCCTGCTGGCAGTGGGTGCTGCTCTGGTGGAAAGCCCTGGGTGCCAGCTCTGCTCCCTCCCTGCAGCACAGAGTGATGGTGCAATGAGCCTGTGGCCTGGTCTCCTGGGAGAAAGGCAGTGGAGCATGTGGGCCCTGTCTGGAAATCAGAGGCCCTGTGGGTGATTCATTGGCATTCCCTCTGCCCATGCACCAGGAGATCATCTGTCCTGCCCAGACAAGTTTCACCAGCGTGAGCAACAGCAAAAGGCAGCAATATTCCCAAATGACAATATCTGAGAGCCTGGAGCTGACAGGATCCACCTGTGGGAAACAGCCCACAGGTGTGCTCAGGAAACATCTGGTGGGCACTGTTTAAGGAATGTGAAGAGTGGAACACCTTTCCTGGCACAGAGAAAGCCGTCAAAGACCATGGCAGGCTCCTGGCTGATGAAGGCTACACCTTCCCCAACCTCCCCATTCCAGAATCCACGGGGCAAGCAGCTCTGTTCCCACCTGCTGGATGCCAGGTGGGGAAGGCCCAGCAGCACCTGGCCAAGGGAAGGAGAAACACCAGGCCCACAGCCCCTCCACCACTGCAGATGCCACCCAACAGGCTGAGATGGGGAAGGAGGGCACTCTGCTGTTCCTGCACCTTCTGTCCCCACCAGCTCCTGCTGCACTGGGCACAGGGCAGCGATTCCTGTGGCTCAGCCCTGGCCTCCACAGGGGCTCCTTTCCCAGCAGCTTGGGGTCTGCCTTTGGGGAGGATGCTGTGGCTTCCCTGCTTCCTGAGCAGGCAGTGTTTGCTTCTGCCTTCTCCAACAGCTCTGGGCAAGGGCTTCTGGCAGACAGCTGGTGGCCCTCAAGGTGACCTGTCGGGTGTGGCTGTCACAGTCTGATCCTCCACCCCCCAGCAGCTCTGAACATGTGCAGTCTGTGTCTGCTTGGCATCTGGGCACCCCCAGTGCCTCACAGGAACCTCAGTGCTGTGCCAGGTCTCCTCTAAGGTCTGCTTGATCACAGAATCATGGAATCACTGAGGCTGGAAAAGGCCTCCAAGATCCATCCAGCCATTCCCCCAGCACTGCCAAGGCCACCACAAAACCACAGGTGCCACATCCACACATCCTTTGAACAACTCTGGGTGACTCCAGCACTGCCCTGGACATCTTGTGCTTGGCAGCCCTTTCAGGGAGGGGTTTTTCCCCAATATCCAACCTAAACCACCTCTGGCACAGCTTGAGGCCATCTCCTCTTGTCCTGTCTTGTTCCCTGGGAGCAGAGCCCAGCTTCCCCTGGCTGCCCACTCCTGTCTGGGCGTTGTGGAAGGTCCCCCCTGAGCCTCCTTTCCTCCAGATCCTTCAGCCACTCCTCAGCAGACTGCTCCAGACCCTTCCCCTTGCTGGTGCATTGCTGGGTGCACACAGCATCTCTGCTCATGCTCTCCCTTCTGCAGACCCCAATCTGACAAGGAAGCACCTGGAGCTCTGTTCCAGAGAGCACAGAGAGCACAGAGAGCCTTGGTCCCAGCCCTGGAGGTCTGTCACATGTCCAAGGCCTGGGCTAGCCAAGGTGGAACTTTCAAATAAGAATTGTGAGACAAATAAGGGGTAACCAAAGGGAACAAAGCTCCTCCAGTACAACTCCAGGACTTCCTCATGTGCTAAGAACTGCAGTCATGCAGGTGGGATGGGTCACCCCCCAGCCAAGACACCTCCATGTCTCAGGGTAACAAAAATCCCTTTTATGTCCAGTCATGAACCTGGTGGGTCTGGTGGAAGTTCAGTCTCCATCAGGAATATCAGGGACAGGCCAAGGAACCGTGGAAAACTTCTGATTTCACCCAGTCAGACCTCAGACACAAAATTGCACAGCTCCAAAACCCCCTCACGTCTGCCGAGCAGAAGAATATCATAACTGAATAATAATTTTTATTATTATTATGGTATGGCTGTGCCCTAGAAAAATCATGTTATGGCTGGGCCCTGCCCCAGAGGGCTGGTGCTGCTGTGTAGCCACTTGTGTGGGACTCTGGCAATGACTCTGGGACTGGAGCAACAGGGCATCAGTATCACCCCTCTACCCCCAAACCATTGTCAGAAACGTGGTCATGTCACAAAACTGATGAAAATCATGACAGAAAGAGCCAGATGTCAAGTGAATAAACTGGATTGATTTATCAGGATTGCACTGATTTATCAAGATTGAGCAGAATCCTGCCTACAACAGCAGCAAGCATCTACACCATGCCCTGGGAGAGCAAGGCCAGCAATCAGATCAGCTAAAGCTTTATTCTAATCTGTGGTGGCCGTGAATTAACATGGTGATAACAGGATCTGGGAAGAGAGCCTTGATCTCCACATCAGCCTGCAAAAAACCTGCCAGGAGGAGTGCAAGCAGCTGGAGCTGGGCAAGCTGATGGAGATAGGAATTGGTTCTGGCTGGGATGGAGCAAATGTTCCTCACAGCAGCCCCTGGGGTGCTGCAGTTTGGGTCTGTGACTGTGCTGGGGACACACCAGAGTCCTGGCTGCTGCTGAGGAGGGTGTGCACAGCAGCTTTCCCCCCTCTCTGTCCCCACCAGGAGTGGTCTCTGGGCACAGGTGAAAAGTGGGGATGGAAAACAGCTTGGGCAGCTGTGATCTGAGCTGGTCAAAGGGATGTCCCCCATCCTAGGACATCAGGCTCAGCACTGAGAGCAGTGGGGGAAAGGGCAACAAGGGGGGCACATTTGTGGTTGTGACATTTGCCTTACCAATGGACCATGAGGTGTGACAAAGCCTTGCTTCCCTGGAAGCACCTGGCTGGCGTGGGAAGCTGTGCATGATTCCCTTGTTTTGTTCTCCTTGCACACCCAGCTCTGCTCTGCTTCCTAAACCATCTTTGTCTTGACTCATGGGAGCTCTCAGTGTTGATCTGATTCTCCCCCTGGGGAGAGGGGCCAGGCAGTTTTGGGTGGGATCTGAGCTGCTGGCCAGGAGCAGCACCACGAGCTGCCTTGCAGGGAAGCTCTCTGTGCCACTGCAGTCAGCCTTGGCTCTGCTGCAGCTCACTGAGCCTCTGGAGCTTTTCCCTGGATGGCAACGCTGCAGCCAGAGCCAGAACTGTTTGTTGTGCCCTGTTTGTTGAGCACCTCTTCTGAGAAATGCCAACCTGTTGTATTCCTCTGGGGAAATGGTTTTTCCCCAGAAGCCCCTAAAACTGTAACCTAATTTAACCCTACCTTTCCCCTATCTCTGACCAGTTGGCTCATGGCCAGCTGTCTGTCCTGGGACAGAGAGTCTGGATAAAAAGCCCTGCTCTTCCTTGTTCACCCTCTCTTTGCCCCTGGGATCCCCTTCAAGAATAAAGCCTTGGAATCAATCCCCTGGGGTAAGAGCCTCTTTTGAATCTTTTACCCTATCCCTGAAGCATATCCCCCCCAAAGCTCCCCAGAAACTGAGCCAGCCCAGCAGCCCAGGGGGGCGGGCAGGGGGACAGTGCTTCACCAACCCACACCATCTCTGCTTTTCCTTGGAGTGTAGCACGATCAGCCTTGAGGAGCCACTCAGCCATCCCACCTGCCTTCCTTCTGGGGCAACCCCACCATGTGCAAACCCTGATCTGGGGCTGCCTGTGAAGAAGAGCCCAGGACACAGAGGGGGAGAGACTCTGCTCCCCATTCTGCTTCATCAGGCAATGTTTCCCACTCCTACAGTCTCAGGAAATCCTGAGATTCTGGAGCTTTATGTTAAAGCCCAGAGCTTTATTGCTTGGTTTTCCCACCTGATCTCTGCTGCCATGGCTTTATCAGCCAGCACCATTCTGAGCTGTGCTTGCCCTTCCTCTCTGAGCTGAGCCTTAGTGTGAAGCACAATCCAGCCAGTTCCATAAATATTATTGCCCTCCACACACTGCTCAGACCCTGGGCCAGAGCAGCATTCTGCATCTCTGTGCAGGCAACAGAAACAGTCCTGGGAGAAGGGACTGTGCTGGGTGACAGAGATGGATAAACTGCTGGGATCCCAGGGGATAGCTGCCTGGAGATACTTGACTCCTCTTGCAGGAAACTGTAATGAACAGGGAGCAAAAGACAGTTGTTGACACTGCAAAATGGAGAGCAGCATTTTTATCAGAACTGAAAATTGCTGGTGGTTTTCAGTAATTTTTGGCTGATAATTATCTGTGTTCAGACCAAAGACTTCCCCAAAAAGAAACATTACGGCTGAAAAAACCCCAAACTGTTGAAAAATGCCTTTTGGACTTCTGGCCTTCTCAAGAGGACATTTCAGAAAACAGCAGCTGTGTGAAATCCAGCCAGAAGAAAGCGAGGATGCAGCCCAAAGGATGGATGCTGGTCGTGGGGACACATGGCAGGCAGGACTCTGTCTGGGGACCAGTGCTGACAGTCCTGTCATTCCTGAGCCCTGCTGCTCCTGCCAGCACCCAAACCAGGGCAGTGTCTTGGGTTGTGGAGCCAGGGGTGTGTATTCTATTTTCAGTTGTTAAAAGCAGTTGTGGAGATGTTTTTTGGTGTTGGTTTTTTGTTGTTTTGGGTTGTTTTTTTTTGTGTTTGTGGGTTTTTGTTTGTTTGTTTGTTTGTTTGTGGGGGTGGTTTTTTTTGTTTTTTTTTTCTTTATCTCGGGGGGGTGGGGGGGAGAGGGTCGGATGCCTTCTGCTAATGGGCCATTAACACCTCCCTGGCCTATACCCTCCCCAGAGGTGCATCTGCATTCCATCCTCCTACGGTGAGATGCATCACATCCCCCCTGGCAGTGGGGAGGGGGGGAAAGGCAGTTCCTGCCTGGATAAAACTGAGACACAGGAACACAAAAACATCCAGCTTCATCCCATTTTCTGGGAAGAAGACCGGACCCCATCTCACCAACACCAGACCCCTCCTCACCACCCCTGGACCCCTTTGCTACAGGATCATCTCTGCTCCACCAGAACCACATCTGCCACTCCAGGAGGACTCACTTTTGCACTGCTCCCAACACCCTGACCAACAGGGTGTCAGGTTGTAGCTCTGACTCTGTCAGGGTTTTCCAAAATTGTTTGTTTGCTGGCTTGGTTGGGTGGTTTTGTCTTTCTACTACATTTGTATTATTAATATTCCTAGTAAAGAACTGTTATTCCTATTCCCAAATCTTTGCCTGAAAGCCCTTAATTGGAAAATTATAATTTGGCAGGGGGGTGAGGGGTTTACATTCCCCATTCTGAGGGAAACTCCAGCTTTCCCTGGCAGATCCCTGTCTTTCCAAACCAAGACAAACAGCCTGGGTCTCCGTGGGCAGCCAGCATCACAGCCCTGACCCCCAAAACAGGGCATGGTTTAGAGACCTGAGGTTTAGAGGGTTTAGGGACCTTTAGAGTCTCCCAGCATTTGTGACAGCAGAGGGGAGAGCAGCTCCTCGCTGTTGGAGACTCGGCTGCCTGGCTGCAGCCCGGAGCCCAAGGTAGGGGATGACTCCCAGCTGTGTTCCTCACCGTGCTCGCTGCCTTCCAAGGACAAGGAGGTGCCTGCAGGGGTTTGGGCTGAGGTGCTTTGTTGTATTCCTCTGGGGAAATGGTTTTTAGAGACCCCCTAAAGCTGTAACCTGTTAGTTTAACCCTACCTTCCCCCTATCTCTGACCAATTGGCTCATGGCCAGCTATCTGTGCTGGGACAGAGAGTCTGGATAAACCCCTGCTCTTCCTTGTTCGCCCTCTTTGCCCCTGGGATCCCCTTCAAGAATAAAGCCTTGGAACATTCCCCTGAGGTAAGAGCCTCTTTTGAATCTTTTACCCTAACCCTGAAGCATATCCCCCCAAAGCTCTCCAGAAACTGAGCCAGCCCAGCAGCCCAGGGGAGTGGGCAGGGGGGCAGTGCTTCACCAACCCACACCATCTCTGCTTTTCCTTGGAGTGTAGCACGATCAGCCTTGAGGAGCCACTCAGCCATCCCACCTGCCTTCCTTCTGGGGCAACCCCACCACGTGCAAACCCTGATCTGGGGCTGCCTGTGAAGAAGAAGAGCCCAGGACACAGAGGCTGCCCATTCTGCTTCATCAAGCAGCGTTTCCATCAGCGCTGGCAGAGCCCGCGGTGTCACCGGGACACCACAAGGCATCAGAACCCTTGCTTTGTTCATCTCCTCTGCCGGGTGGTCCCCACGCACCGGGAACAGCCTTTCCCGTGCTGTCCCGGGGCTGAGGAGCTCTCCCCGGCCCCAGCGCACGCTGCTGCCGGGGCTGCTGCGCCACGCGTGGGGAGGGAGGCACCGGCGCTCCCGGCGCATCAGGGAATTGGGAAAGAGCTGGGGAGGGCTGGGGAGCTGAGCTGAGCCCTCCTGCGAGCAGCCAGATCGCTCCTCTGGGGGTTTAGCAATATAAAAACTGCTGCGGATGGACCCGGCTCATCCCCCGAAGGTGGCTCGGGTGTTGCTCTGCGGGTTCAGGTAGGAGGTGAAGCCTGATGCTCTGCAGAGCCTGTGACACGGGAGAAAATCCCCACGGGATTGTCCTGGGCAGTGCCACTCCGGTGCCCGGCAATGAGAGGCGGGTGCAGAGCAGGGCAGGACCGAGGGGAGAGGCTGCTGGGGAGGGCTGGGCAGACCCACAGCGCCCGCAGGGATCCAGGCTGAGCCCGGATTGCTGCGTTCTCTCCATCCCGGCCGCTCCGGGAGGGAGGTGATGGGTGCTGCAGGGAGGCTGAAGAGGGCAGGGTGCTGGCTCTGGGCTCGTCTCTGCTGGAGTGAAGCAGGATCAGCACCCAGGAGCTCTCTCCATGCCCAGCTCCCACTCCAGCCTCTGAGCCCTGCGAGGACACCACTGCCCAAACTCCTCACACCAATTATGGAACCCCAGGGGCCTGAGACACCCAAGTCAGGGTGAGAAAAACCTTCCCCCCATGGACCTTTGCAGCCACATGTTAATATTTCTTAGGTTTCGTTATTCTGTTGGTTTGTTAAGTTTATGTCACCCTGTTCAACCCATGTTCACCATGTATGCAATCCTCCTAGAATGTTCTTCCTTCCCTTGGACCCCAGTGGGTTATTTTTGCTGCAGTTCCCCAAAAGTATCCCTGTGACCCCATTAGTCCTCCTGGTTTCTGTGCATCACTTTTCCCTATTCCCATTGCACCCTGAGGGGTTGTTTTTGCCACAGTACCCCACCCCTGTGACCCCATTAGTCCCCCTGGTTCCTGGCCACCCCTCTGCACCACTTTTCCCTGTCCCTATTGGACCCTGACCCTCAGAAACCCCTTTTATCTGGTAGAGACCCCTGGATCCTTGGCCCCATTGGGGCTCTGGTCCCTGGAACACGTTCGAGGCTGTAGCCAGGGTGCAGACAATGAGCAGCACTGGGATTCCCAGGTGAGAGCCCAGCTCCTCACCTTTCTCATCCTCAGCCCTTTATCAGCAGAGGGCTCCAGGCCCCGAAGGCACAGGTGGCTCTCAGGGACAGGCAGCAGTGACACCAAATGGCTCAAACACCAGGGGCTGATTTTGTGATGTCTGCAGAGCAATCCGGGTGTCTGATGAAGAACAGTGAAAACGTCTGATTTCACTTTTTTTATGCTAGAACTGCTCTGGAATTGCTCCTACAGGAAACACCCTTCCAAAGGCCAGGGAAGCTTGGATTTGGGAATCATGCCTGCCTGGAGGAGTTCTTCCATCAAACCCCAGAGCTGTCAGTGCAGCGGAGCCAGTCGGCTCCGCTCTTCCTGTGTAGACAAAACCCAATCCCAAGCTGAAATTTCCTTTAGACACATCTTGTATTTCAGGATCTCTTGGTGCTACTTTCATCTCCAATCCACATATTGCAGGCCTATAATAATAATAATAGCAATAATAATAGTAATAATAATAGTAATAATAGTAGCAATAATGATAATACCTTTTGTATGTACATAGCACCTTTCATCCAAGGATCTAAGTCACAATTATAGCCCCACACATTCCTGTACATTACAGCCCTATAATTCTAAGACTGTTCAAGTATCCAGACTTCAAAGGGAATGTGGATTTCCCCTCCAGCCCAGTCATGATGCCCAACATGCTGGAGATGTTTCAAAGGTGTTTCAAAGGTGCCTTGGCAGTAGCCAGAGGTAGTCAGGAGAGCCAGAGGAGCTCTCTGAAGCTAAAAAGCCTTCATGGATTCTTTTCCTTCCCTCTCCCAGCCCCTCTTTAGTCTCCCTGGGAACTCAGCACAGCCCTGGGATGAGGGTGATGCTCCCATGAGACCTTTGTGTCTGTGCAGTGGGAGGTGAAAAGACAGAAGCAGTGTTGAAAGGGAAAACGAGTGACAGCACAAGCTCATCTGGATGACTGCGACTTCCAGGCAAGGTAGAACCCACAGCGTTGTGGTCAAATTAAGTTCACAGAAAAATTATGTCCCACTAAAAAACCAGTGGGGCTGGGGGGAAATGGTGGAATTTTTCACTGTAAAACATTAAAAAAAAATAATAAAATAAAAGGATTTAAATGTTTTCAGGTGACTCAAAAAAGAAAGTACTCCATTTTGGGTCAAAGCAAAATGTTTTGGGGGTACTCAGAGAAAACACGTTGTGTTTGGGTTTGGTTTAGTTTTAATTGCCTGGGAAACCTGAAGAGAGCATCCCCATTTGTTTAACCCCAGCCAGCCTTTCCCCTCCTTTCCAGGTTTAAGCAAAGAGCTGGACTGGCTCTTATTTACCCCCCCATCCATCCCGGAGGAGCTGTGCTGGACCTCCCGGAGCTTCCTACAGAAACTGGGGTTTGCAGCATCTCTGGCCAAGCTGACATTCCCCAGCTGGGTTCCCTTCCTGCAGTGCTGCCCAGGAGCTCTGAGCAGCTGCTGCTGCTGCCCGTGGCAGTGAGGAGTGTTCCAGTAGCTGCTCTGACTTGTGGCTGCTCCGCCAGCGAGCGGCGGTGAGGTCAGCGCACATGAAAGGCACCTGAGACCTCACTGCTGCTCTTCTTCATGTGGTGGCTGAACAAATGGAAAGCTCGGGAGCTTTTTAATAAACTTTTTTTTTAAAAGGTATTTTAGCTTGAGAGGTCCAGACATGTGGCTGGAAAGGGCAGAGAGAGTCTCCAGCTCTACCGGAGCACTGGTTTGATCAATTGATCTCAAAACGTGTTGGGAATGGTTTATTAGTAGTGCTTTAAAGATAGGGAAACTGAGGCACAGGAAAAGCAAAGGGCTTTGGGGTCAACTGTTGTATTCCTCTGGAGAAAAGGTTTTTCCCCAGAGACCCCCTGAAGATGTAACCTTTTTAGTTTAACCCCACCTTCCCCTTATCTCTGACCTATGGCTCTGTGCCAGCTATCCCACCCCGAGACAGAGAGCAGATAAAAACCCCTGCTCGTCCTTGTTCGCTCTCTTTGCCCTGGGATCTCCTTCAGGAATAAAGCCTTGAACATTCCCCCTGAGGTAGGAGCCTCTTTTGAATCTTTTACCCTATTCCTTGAAGCATATCCCCCCAAAGCTCCCCAGAAGCTGAGCTAGCCCAGCAGCCAGGGGGGTGGGCAGGGGGGCAGTGCTTCAGTCAACCATGAGGCTGGGACAGAGGTAGAAATCTGTTCCCTGTGCTGCACTGCCCTTCGTGTCTCCCACCTGCACCGCACAAGGGAGCCAAAGCTTGTGGGACACCTGTGTGTTCCCAAAAGTCTGACTCCTTGTGTCCCTTCAGCCAGGAGGAGCACCCACCCTCAGAGCAGCTGTGAGATGGTCAGTGTCAGGTCACCTCTGGAAGAGGACTTGGTCCCCCCCAGGGTCTCCCCAGGTGAGCCCAGGCTCTCAGGGGAGGAGCAGGGTGGTTTCCACAGCGTGTGCGAGCTCACCTCAGACACACCACACTAACCAGCATGGGCTGCAGCACATTTCCTCTCCCCCTTCTTCAATAAATCACGGCTTCCAGCATTCATGCTTTTGTCACTAATAAATCTTCTGCTGTCTTACACCACATGAAAGCACAACAATACCTGAACTGGCAGGCACTTCCCTGCACAGGACGCAGCTGCAAACACAACCTGCAGCACAGGAACCTGCTGCCTGGCCCTGGGCTGAGGAGAAGTTACACCCAGCGTGCACAGCAAGGCTGCTCCACGCTCTAGAAAGCCCCACTTGGTGTTTGCAGGGCACACTCTGTGCCACAGGACCTCATTAATCCGTGGAGCAGATTGCCACAGGGAGTCAGGGCAGGGTACAAACCTCACCTGCACCCATAAGCACGGTCCTGTCCTGGCTGTGGTGCCTTTGGTTCTGCCAATACCACACACCCGACCCTAAAGGTCCATCTCTGTCCTTTGCTGTGTGAGGAGACCTTCCAGTTTTGGGCCAGGGCCTTGGGACAGTGTCTGACACTGCCCCTGTGCCCAGGGAGGAGAAAGGCAGAGTGCAGCTCTGTGGAATCTGCATCTCATTCTTCCCCTGGGAGCAGGCAGCTGAGCAGCCCAGTCCTGGTTTGTGTCCTCAGCCAGGATGGCTCCCTGCTGCCTGGGGAGTGGGACCAGCCCAGAGGAGACCTCTAAGCTGCTCACAGGGCTGGGACCTTCTGCTCTGGGGCTGGGCTGGGAGGGCTGGGGGTATTCACCTGGAGAAAGCTCCAGGGAGACCTCAGAGACCCTTTCAGTGCCTAAAGGGGCTCCAAGGGAGATGGAGATGGGCTTTGGGCAAGGGCCTGGAGCAACAGGACAAGGGGGAATGACTGCACTGCCAGAGATACTGGGGTATTGGGAAGAAATCCTTCCCTGGGAGGGTGGTGAGGCCCTGGCACAGGGTGCCCAGAGCAGCTGTGGCTGCCCCTGGATCCCTGGGAGTGTCCAAGGCCAGGCTGGATGGAGCTTGGAGTAGCCTGGGATAGAGGAAGGTGTTCCTGCCCATGGCAGGGGGTGGAACAGGATGAGCTTTCAGGTTCTTTCCAACCCAAACCATTCTGTGATTCTGTGGTTCTGTGGTTCTAAGATGAAATGCCCTCATGGCCATTTCCTTTCTCAGCCCCCAGGCACTGAGGGGCTGGTGGAGACACTTCCAGGGATGCAGAACCAGGGATAAAGCAGAACTGCAGAGATTGTTTCCTGCAACCAGAGTTTTTTCCTTGTGTTCTCTGGGAAAGACAGAAGACAAATTTCCACCTTCAGCTTCCATGCAAAGATGGACATTCTCTTTGCTGAGGTTGAGAAATGTCCACAAGTTGTGAATTCTCTTGAACTTTCAAGATGCAATTATACCCAGAGCCATCCCCACACCAGATAACATCCTTGTGAAGGTGATGTGTGCCTTCTGCTGTTGCTGCTGGACACAAAGAAAGACAGGAGTCTTGCTCAGAAGGCTGATGCTCCCAAGAAGGGGCTGGTTTATTGTCTAAACCTGTTTTATACCTTTTTACAAGGTGGGATCCCTTGACCCATTGGTCACACCAAGGGTCAACAAGCAAAACCCCTCCTTCGGAGAGGAATGTGAAAAACAAGAGAGTTTAGAAAATATGACTTTGTGTACCAGTTTTCATCCCTGGGAGAAGACTTCAGAAAACCTAAACATGACAAGCAGTGACTACATCCTGCCCCTGCAGGTCCCTGAGATCCCTGATGCTGGCCACTGCCAGCAGCACCCAGTGCGCCGTGGCATTGCCAGCACCCAGAGGTGACAGGGAAATGTCCTCTGGTGGCCTTCAGGGCTCAGTGCCACGTTCCAGAGCCCTTCAGCCTGTGTGTAGGGCAGCCCCCATGGCCCTGCTCTCCCCGTTTCTGCTGCCCTGCCAGCCCTGTTCTCCCCAGCTGAGGGGACGGCACGTGGTGCTTGGGCTTCACCTTCCCTTTGAACAGAGGGAATGCTCCTAATTGGTGCCCCACGGGGATGTTCAGGGCTGGAAACCATCCTGTCTCCCGGGCTCTCTTTGTAGTGGGACCTGTGGCTGCTGACAAGAAGAGACAGCCTGTCCCTTCAGCCCGTCCTGCCCTCACAGGTGTGTCCTGCTCGCTCCACTCCCATGGGGGCTGCTTTGCATTTGCAAATCCTTCAAAGGGCTCGGAGCAGCCGCTGTTGCCACGGTTTGTGCCTGTCATGTTTTGGTTTTGGGGAGTTCTGCTCCTAGTGTCTCACCAGGACAGAATTCCTGGGCAAGGTCACGCTGTTTGTAAACTGGAGATGTTTTTCCACACGCTTTTCCCACGGGAGGGACTTGGCGTGGTGGTCTCTGCAGGTGACCAATGGTTCCAGGGGTCCCACCCTCTAAGGTGGGTGTCTTGTAAAAAGGTATAAAATAGGTTTGGACAATAAACCTCCTCAGGAGTCCACACAGCCTTCTGATGAGTCCGTGTCTCCTTCCTTGTGTCCCACAGCGACACCAGGCAACGGGAGCCAGAGGGCTGTGATGGCTTGAGAGACCCGTCCATCCATCCATGGAGGGGAGGAGACTGGGAGCTGCCTCCTCCATCCCTGCCAGCAGAGCCTGGGCTGGTGCGTCTGGGAAGGGTTTTACAGGAGCCCTTTTTGGGTCCCTGATGCATCCCTGCAGGGCTGGAGGCAGCACCTGAGCTTCCCTGCATCCTGTCCCTCCTCGGCACAGCTCCTGCCCCCGCACGGGCTGGAGCCCGGCTCTGTTTGGGCTGGGCTGCACCACGCTGCTGGTGCTGGGTCCCGCTGCTCCTCGCGAGGGCCGTTCCCGATCTTTTTTCCCCTTCTCCGAGACCCCAGACCCCTCCCAGCCCTGCCAGTCCTGCCCCCCATCCCTTCCCGCCGCTTGTCAGAGCGCTGCTCGCTGCTCCCCGGCCCGACCTCCGCTCCTCTCCCTTTGGTGCCTGTCCCACCTCGGGACCCCCTGGGGACCCCCTGGGCACCCCCTGGGGACCCCCGTGCCTGAGCCCCGGCCCAGCCCCGGGGGAGCCGCGCGTTCCTCGGGCGCGGGGGCTTCGGGCGTCCCGCGGAGGGGCTGGGGAGGGGCAGCGGCAGCCACTGCCCTGCTGTGGGCAGGGGGGGCTCCCCAGGGCCCCCGAGGGGTGACAGGGTGACAGACTGGGTGACTGACAGGGTGATGGGGTGAGAGGGTGGCGGGGTGACAGGGTGATGGGGTGACAAGGCGCAGGGTGATATGGTGACATGGTGACAGGGTGACAGGGGTGACTAACAGGGTGGCAGGGTGGCAGGGTGACAGGGTGGCGGGGTGACAAGGTGAGAGGGTGACGGGGTGACAGGGGTGACTGACAGGGTGGCAGGGTGACACGGTGACAGGGTGAATGACAGACAGGGTGACAGGGTGGCACGGTGACAGGGGTGACTGACAGGGTGACAGGGTGACATGGTGACAGGGTGACTAACAGGGTGACAGGGTGACTAACAGGGTGGGAGGGTGACAGGGTGACTGACAGGGTGACACGGTGACACGGTGACAGGGTGACTGACAGGGTGACACGGTGGCAGGGTGACACGGTGACAGGGTGGCAGGGGTCCCGCAGCTGCCACTGCAGAGCGCTGGGAAGCGCCCTCCCTCCCTGCCTCCCTCCCTCCCTGCCTCCCCCTCGGCGCTGCGCTCCCTGACCCAGGCAGGTGCAGAGGGGGAGCGGCGTTCGCAGCCCCAGCGCTGCCTTTTGGCACCGCAGCCCCTGCCAGAATCAAAGAGCTTTTCAAAGCAAACCTTCAACTCCTTTAATCGCCAGCGAGAGCTCCTCCCACACAGATCTAAGGGCCATGAGCTCAGTGTTTTCGTTGCCCCAGGCAGATTTATGAGCTTATTCTTCAAGAAAGGGCGGGAGAGAAGAGGAGAGGCTGGGGCATATTGCTTAGCCCGGGGGGCGGGCAGGGAGCGGAGGGGGGAGCCAGGCTCGGCGGTGCAAGGGACCTTGCAGGGCTCCGCCGCGGCTCCCGGGGGTGGAGGAGAGGAAAAGCGGGATGGGGCTGAGCCCAGGAGCCCGGGTCGTGCGGCAGCTCCCTCCATCCCAGGGAGCAGCGCACCTCGGGGAGGGGAGGGCAGCGGAGCATCCCTGGAAGCCCGAGCGGAGCCAGCGCTTCCCCCGGTCCCAGCCGGGTGTGCTGGAGCAGCTGGCGGAGGGAAGGAGGAGTGCTGGGGGTCTCACAGGGCTCTCCAGGCCGGGCACAGCCCCAGCTCTGTGCAGCTCTAAGCAGCCCCTGCTGCCTCCCCGGCACCGCAGCAAGTGCAGCCAAGGTTCGGCTGCTGCCTCTGCTCTGCCGAGTGACCTGGGCACCAGCGGGCGCCTTTGGGATGGGGCGGATCCCGCATCTCCCGTCCCGCACCTCCCCTCACGCAGGAATCGGCTTCAGCGATTCTCCCGGCTCCCTCCCAGCTCAGCAGAGCCCACGAGTCCAGGGCTTTTTTTTTTGGCTTTTTTGCATTTGCAAATCCTTCAAAGGGCTCGGAGCGGCTGCAGGAAGGGCTGCAAACGAGGCTGTTGCCACGGTTTGTGCCTGGCGTGTTTTGGTTTTGGGGAGTTCTGCTCCTAGTGTCTCACCAGGACAGAATTCCTGGGCAAGGTCACGCTGTTTGTAAACTGGAGATGTTTTTCCACACGCTTTCCCACGGGAGGGACTTTGTGTGAGGGTCTCTGCAGGTGACCAATGGTTCCAGGGGTCCCACCCTCTAAGGTGGGTGTCTTGTAAAAAGGTATAAAATAGGTTTGGACAATAAACCTCCTCAGGAGTCCCCACAGCCTTCTGATGAGTCCGTGTCTCCTTCCTTGTGTCCCACAGCGACACCAGGCAAAGGGAGCCAGAGGGCTGTGGATGCTCTTCCCACAGAACACCTTCCCCTGCCAGAGATGCCCTTTCCTTTTGAGCTGAGATGCTGGGGGGGTCTGCAGCCCTCGGCACTGCCACCTGCAGCACCGCCTGTCCTGCCTGAGGGGACCCGAGGGGTGCAGCTCACCCCAGAGAGCCCAGCACCCAACAGTGCCCACGCTGCAAAAACAGCAGCCAAGGGAACACTGCTGGACACAAAGCACCTCAGGAGCAGAAAGGGAGCAGAGCCTGTGGCAGAAGAGGGAGCTGGGAGATGAAGCAGCAGGAGGAAATGGGAAGAGATGTCATGAACCTTGGGATCACAGAATCACAGAATCACAGAATTTCTAGGTTGGAAGAGACCTTCAAGATCATCAAGTCCAACCCATGCTCTAACACCTCAACTAAACCACGGCACCCAGTGCCACATCCAGGCTTTTCTTAAACACATCCAGGGATGGTGACTGCACCACTTCCCCGGGCAGGCCATTCCAATACTTTATCACTCTTTCTGTGAAAAACTTTTTCCTGATATCCAACCTGTATTTCCCCTGATGCAGCTTAAGACTGTGTCCTCTCCTTCTGTCTGTTGTGCTCTCTGCAGTTTTGGCTGCTCCCTCTTTCTCCCTGGGGTGTGTGACTGTCCCAAAGGGGTCCCTTGTCACCCCTGCAGGAACCCCCAACTCCTTGGAAGCCTCAATCACCCCTTCAGTCCCAACACCCACAGCTGTCCTGTCTAGAGGCCAGGGACACATCCTGTCCCCTCCCAGTGGTGTCCCAGCTCCTGTGGCAGCCCTGGGGGTGCTCCCTGTCATCCCAGGGAGTTGTGGGGGCTGTCCTTACCCAGGGGGTGCTGCAAGGGGCAGATGTGGCACGTGGGGAGGGGTTTGGGCAGAGGGGTTTCAGCAAAACCCCCCTCAGGGGTCTCAGCACTGCTGCTCGTGTTGCTCCAGGCACCAGCCACGCTCTGAGCCTCCAAACCTGCTGCCTCACCTCCTTGCAGCTCTGTGGGTCTTTGGAAAATGCAAATATCCAGAAAAAGGCATCTTCCCCTCACTCTGGAGTGTGCTGGGTCCAGCACTGTGACCTGGGAAGTGTCTGCTCAGCCCCAAAGCATCCCTGTCCCCTGCAGGTCCCTCTCAGGGGTCTGTGTGGCACCAGGCTCCAGAGGGCAGCCCAGAGGAGAACAGTGGGAGATGCAGGGCCCCAGCCTCCCAGCGGGATGCTAAATTCCAGGCAGTGTCTCAAAATGTCTCTGCAAGGTGAGAACAGCCCTGGGGGTTCCTGGTCCCATTCCCCTCCAAAGAAACAGCGTGGGCAATGAGGAGCTTTCTGCCTGGGAAGCCTCACGAGGTGCTTGGTGATGCCTGGGAGCAGCCAGGACCTGGGAGCAGCCAGGACCTGCTGCTTTTCCCTCCCTCCAGAGCCTGCTGTGACAGCAACACCCTCAGCTGTGTCCTGCCCGGGGTCCCTGCTGGTTTCCCAGGACAGAGAACAGCAGGGGCTGGGACAGGAACACTGGTGTTCCTGGGGATGGGACAGAGAGCAGCAGAACTGCCTGACCCCTCCATGAGGCTGGGGAGACCTGAGACCCTTGGGAAGTGGTGGGGGGGTGGCTCCTCCAGCTGAGCTTTGAGCTGTGGAGCTACTGGTGCCTGGCAGCCTCTGGGTCTGTGCCCTTCCTCTCCTCCCCTGCAGTGTCCCCATTCCTCCTCTCCCCACTCTGCCCACGCCCCACTCACTGCTCACACCAGTGGGTTTGATCAGCCTTCCCAAACACAGGAATGGAGAGGTGTTCCTGCTCTCTGTGACTGTTGACTGGAAGGGTTTAGAGAAGCTGGAGCCAGCATCCCCAAGGAGTTGTGCAGGGGAAGGAGAGGTAATGGGCACGAGATGGGCCATGGGAATTGGCAATTTGATTATTAGGAAAAATGGGAGAGTGAAAAATGGGGAAAAGGTGAGGGAATCTTAGAGATACTCCTGAGGTTATCCAGTAGGTTTACCTGCTGGACAAGATCCTGAGCAGCCTCACAAGGTGGACCTGTTTGAATGTGGATAAGAGACCTCCAGAAGTCTCCTCCAGCCTAGGATGTCTGGGCAGTCCTTCCAGTACCTCCCCACGTCCATCTGGGGATCCAGGCTGGGGATAAGGGACACTGCAAGGTGTGGCACATCCCCACTGCAAGGTGTGGCACATCTCTCCACACCTGTGCTGGGTCTGGGGGTCTCACCAGTGCTCCCTGACCAGCTGATGCCCACATGTGGCCCTGGCACTGCTGCTGTTGCCTTTCCATGCCAAGGTGTCCTCTGCTGAGGCAGAGTGGCCATTTCTTTCCTGCAAGTGACAGCTGGAGAGGCCAGCACATCCCTGGGAGGGGCCTGGCAGGCCCAGCCAGCACGGTGTCATTGTCCTTTGGGGGAGAGAGGAGCAGCCTGGGCAGACTGAGAGCGTGAGCTCAGCCCCAGCACTCCAGCTGTGCCCCTGCAGGGGCTGGAGCCAGACAGGGGGGGCTGAGGGGGTCAGGGTGCCATCCTAGGGCAGGGGCTGCACTGGGCACCTGCACCCAGCTGTGGCCATCCTGCTGGGGACAGCCACGGGGACAACTGGGGACAGCCACGGGGACAGCCACGGGGACAGCCATGGGTGCAACTGGGGACAGCCATGGGGACAGGGGACAGCCATGGGGACAGCCATGGGGACAGCCATGGGGACAACTGGGGACAATCATGGGGACAGCCATGGGGACAACTGGGGACAGCCACGGGGACAGCCACGGGGACAGCCATGGGTGCAACTGGGGACAGCCACGGGGACAGGGGACAGCCATGGGGACAGCCATGGGGACAACTGGGGACAGCCATGGGGACAGGGGACAGCCATGGGGACAGCCATGGGGACAACTGGGGACAGTCATGGGGACAGCCATGGGGACAACTGGGGACAGCCATGGGGACAGCTACAGGGACAGCCATGGGGACAGCTGGGGACAGCCATGGGGACAGCTACAGGGACAGCCACAGGGACAGCCATGGGGACAACTGGGGGCTGAACTGCACCAGCCCAGGAGGTGCAGCATTTCCCCTGGGGAATCTGAGGTGGGGCTGCTGCAGCAGGTCACTTGCAGGGTGTGCAGTGGTGCCAGGGATCACAGCTCAGACAATGTTTTCAGCACCAAGAAGCTTTTCCCATTCTCCCATCCTCCTGCGTGCAGTTGTCTCTCTGCTGCAGAGGAACCTTCCCCTCTGCAGCTCCGCTCCCCTGCACCCCCAGCTCGCTGCTGCCCTTTCCAGGGAGCCCCCGGTAGCTCCAGGCACCCCTGCTGCAGCCCCACACCAGCTCTGACACACCTGGGGAGGCAGGGGTGTAGTCACTGCCTGTCATGGTTGGGTTTTCTGAAGTTCTTTCCCAGGGACCCAAACTGGTAAACAAGGTCACACTTTCTAAACTCTCTTGTTTTTCACAGTTCTCTCCTAAGGAGGGGCTTTGCTTGTTGACCCTTGGTGTGACCAATGGTTCAAAAGATCCCACCTCTTAGGTGGGCACATTGTAAAAAGGTATAAAAATAGGTTCTGAGAATAAACCAGCCCCTTTTCAGAGCATCAGCCTTCTGAATCACGAGTCTGTGTCTTTCTTTCGTGTCCAACAGCGACACAGGGGAGGGAGATGTGACACGGGACTGGCACTGGCACCTCCAGCTAAAGGGGAAATCTCGCCCGTCTCCTTGAGCGCAGCTGAATTTCGCCAGCCACTGAGAACACTGGGCTTTGGGAGGGCTCAGGGTCGGGTTCGGAGAGCTGCGGGGGTGAGCAAGGACGGGAGTCCTGCAGGGAGACCTGTGAAGGCGCAGCGCCGTCAGGATGGGGCACGGACACAGCTCATTAGCGTCTGATCGAGGGTGATTACGAGGATCCTTTATTTTATTTTGCTCCGGAGTAGGAGCCCTGCTCTCCGCAGTGCCACTGACTTGCCGAGAGGACAAGGCACGGAGCAAAGGAGCTGGAAGGCTTTGCAAGCAGCTCCAGGCTCCTGCTGCCATTCCAGGGCTCCCTCTTCAGCCCTTGGAGCTCTCCAAAGCAATCCAGCATTTCTTTCCGTATTCGAATGCGGAGTTTGAGCCTGTATATCCACGGAGAACTTAAAGCTCACTCCAGTATCCGTACTTTCTACAAAATTTCTGCTGATTTCCTTTGACAAGCCAGCCCTGGCTGCGCACTTGTACCCGGGAGCCAAACCTCACACAACGTGCTAATGGCAGGGACATGAGCAGGGGGAAAAGCCAGCTCCCAGCCCTCCTCAGCCGTTCCCAAATCGCCCTGACTTTCCACCGCCACCGTGTCCGTTTGGTGCTCTCGCTGGCAGGGTTCAGTGGGGGGGATGGTTTGCCCCAGAGAGGGAGGGAGGGAAACCGAGCAGCCCCCGCAAACACACCCCGGGCTCGCCCCCAGCACCGGGTCCCGGGCTGGGGAGGGGGCTCTGCCCGTGCCAAGGGACACCGCTGTCACCGGAGCCACCGTGCGAGCCCGCGGGACACGGGCAGGCACGGGAGAGCGGGATCTGAACAGACACGGGGGATCCGGGATGTGAACAGACACGGGGACACGGGGTTTGTACAGACACGGGGACACGGGGCCGGGACAGACACGGGGATCCGAGGTTTGTACAGACACGGGGGACACGGGGCCGGGACAGACACGGGGATCCGGGGTTTGTACAGACACGGGGACACGGGGCCGGGACAGACACGGGGATCCGGGGTTTGTACAGACACGGGGGACACGGGATCTGAACAGACACGGGGACACGGGGCCGGTGCAGACACGGGGCCGGTGCAGACACGGGGAACACGGGACAGGTACAGCCCACGGGGAGCAGCGCCGCGGCGAAGGCATCGCACCAGCAGCATCCCGCAGTGCTGGATACTCCAGGGCTGTCCCCAGGATCCAGTCCCGGTGAAACCCAAGGCTCTGGCTGCAGCCGCATCACTCATCGGCCGCACCCGCCCCGGGCCGGCAGCACCTCCGAGCATCCACCCGCTGGGGTCCATCCCCTGTCCCGTGGGCACAGGGATCCGTGTCCCAGCGCTCTGTGTCCCTGCTCCGACCACCGTGGGCAGGAGAAAGGCGGCACTGAGCTCCGGGAACACCGAAATGTCCCCGGGTTCATGCGGGCAGCTCTGCAGCCCCCGGCCCAAGGGGATGCTCTGCAGGGGTGACCTGGCAGCAGCGGGTGCCCCATCCCGGGACACCTCAGGGGGAGGTGGGTGCCTGCTGGGGCTGCCCCGTCCCCACCGAAGCGTCAGTGCTGCAATGTTCTGCATTCCCCCAGGCGGTCACTCGCGGGCAGCCGGTTCCGAACCGAGCCCCGGGAGCCGTTCTGTGCAGCCGCAGCTCACGTACCGAGCGGTTCCCTCTCCCAGGGGAAACACAGCCCGCGTTGCACATTTCTCTCATCTTTCATGGCCTCCAGCGAGCATCGTCCTTTCCTTCCCTGTCTTATTTCTCTCCCAGCTAACCCAGCACAGCTCCGGCCATCCAGTGGCTGGCACCAGACTGTGCTCCTCGAGCCGGCGGGAGGAGCAGAGCAGCGCTCACCCCCGGCTGTGCAAAACCCCTCCTGGGGCACCCTCCGGCTGCTTTGCACCCACAGCTGAGCACCTGCGCCCCAGCACCGTCCAGGGACGCCGGGAAACAGACACCGTGGTCTGGATGCCACTCCCGGGCTGAGCCCCCTCCCAGCAGCGAGCGCAGCACGGACACCCCCAGCGCTGGCTGCGGTGCCGGGGGTCCCTGGTGGGTGAGGTGCCGGGGGTCCCTGGTGGGTGAGGTGCTGGGGGTCCTTGATGGGTGAGGTATCGGGGGTCCCTGGTGGGTAAAGTGCCGGGGGTCCCTGGTGGGTGAAGTGCCGGGGGTCCCTGGTGGGTGAGGTGCTGGGGGTCCCCGGTGGGTGAGGTACCGGGGGTCCCCGGTGGGTGAGGTGCTGGGGGTCCCTGGTGCCTGAGGCTGCCGGGGGTCCCTGGTGGGTGAGGTGCCGGGGGTCCCTGGTGGCTGAAGTGCCGGGGTCCCTGCTGCACACGCGGCTTCCCCTGGCAGTGCCGAGCCTGGCACTGCCACCGTCCTGCCCCGCCTGGCTGCCCAAGCTCGTGGCTGCAGCGCTGCTCTAAACCCAGGAAGCATCTTCCTCAGGGATAACTTGTCTGTCTCCCTGAGAGGGATGTTTCCTCTCCCGGTTAAAACCCCGGGATTTTTCCACTGTCCCTTATCAGGCTCCTCAGTCATCACCGGTGTGATGGCACTGAGAGCACCTCCGGGGCTGGAAATGAGCGCGGCGGTGCCTCTCAATTCACTCTTTGGGGTGTCGGCATCAGAAAGGGTACGAGACGTAATAAAGAGCTTTTAAATAAAATTAATGCATAAACAATCACAACACTTTCCAGCCCCCCCAGACCTCTTACAAAGCTTTAAATGCCCATTTGAAGAAGGCAGCTCGGACACTGCTGGTGGCCAGCGCAACCCAAACCCCGCCAAGCTCTGAGTTATTGCCGCTATTGAAGCGCTTGACAGAAGGATCCCAGAGCAGTTTGCGCTAATTGCTGTGTAAAAATTAGCTCCATTATGTGCTCAGACAATCAAAATCGACCCAGCAAGGCAGCTCCCCTGGTCCGCTGCGATCGCGGAGCGGAGCAGAACATCGCAGCACAAACAGCGCTTGCGGAGGGGCGCGGGAGGAGGGGAGCTGGGCAGGTCCTGCCCAAATCTCTGCCTTTTTGGTTGTTGTTGTTGTTGTTATTGTTGTTATTTTGCTTGGTTTCTAATTTCCACAGGAAATTTAATTTCGGGAACATGCGGCACACGAACTTCCCAGCCGGAGGAAAGCGGCGGCTGCGGAAGGCGGGTCCGGGGAGAAAAAGCTTTGCAAAAAAAAAAAAATAAAAATAATAAAAGAAAAGAAGCAGCCAGGGCTCCTCCGTACTTACAGGTAGGCGGTGAGCGGGCTCAGGTTGGCAGGGACCTCGGCGAGCCCCAGCTCGGAGCAATCCACCGAGAGCGCGATGCCGTCCTGCTCGCAGTGGCACTGGGGCGGGCAGGAGGGAGCAGCGCCCGGCTCGGCGGGCAGCGCCGGGCAGCGGGCACAGCAGGCCAGCAGAAAACCCCAGAAGAGCAGCCTGCCCATCCTCTCCGGGCTGCGGGGCTCGGCGGGGCCCGGCAGGCAGCGGGCACGGGATCTCCGGCAGGTCCCGGTGCGCTGAGGATGCCGCCAGGCGAGGGGAGGCATTGCTGAAATGATCTTGGTTATTGGGTTGCAAGGGCTGGGCAGGGGCGTGAGACGCTCCAATGGGAGGAGTTAAACTTTCTACTTTTTTCCCTTTCTCTCTCTCTCTCTCTCTCTTAGAGCTGGCAGGAATTTCATTCAAAGGGAAGAAAGGGAAAGAAAAAAAAAAAAAGGCAAAAAAAAAAAGCCCTCAACAAATAAAGACCTGTTCATAGCTCCGGGAGCCGGGCTTGTTTGGTGACTGTGTTTTTGTGAGATGGCAGGGCAGGGGAAGGCAGAGCTGGCTCCGGCAGGGCAGAGGAGGACAGGCAGCGAGGCAGGAGAACCCAACCGGCGCTTCGAGGGCTCCAGACTCACGGAGGCTGAAATCAAACCCCAGAGAAAGGGCTCCGTGCCTGTGCTGCCTGCTAAGCTCAGCTGTGACTGGAAAGTCAGGGTGCAGCTGGGGAGAAGGCACCGAGGAGCTCAGGATCAGCTCTTTGCTGGCAGCGACCATGCCCAAGGCTGTCTGTCTGTCTGTCTGTCCTGAGCTCCAGCCCTCACTCTCCAGCAGCTCTGTTGCTCTCTCCTCGCAGCAGGCGGGGGCTGGGGGCAGATGGAGCAGCAGGGTCAGGAGGGGCTGGGGGCAGATGGAGCAGCAGGGTCAGGGGAGATGGAGCGGCAGTGTCACGGTGCTCCGTGCTGGGACACGGTGCTGCTGTCAGTCTGAGCCTCCCAGATCAAGGGCAGGTGTGAGCTGTGTTTGCAGGAGCTGCCCAGCACTGCTGCCAGGGGCTGGGCTGCTTCAAGAGCTCTTCCTAACCCTGGGTAAAGTGGCCAAAGTAGAGGAACGGTCCGCTGAGTGGGGGCTTGAAGCCATGTCCTGTGGATCTGTGTCTTACCAGGGGCACTGCCCAGCCCAGGGCCTCACTGTGCCCTGGAACACGTGGGATCAGAACAGGATTCTCCGTCAAGGAGCCACCCAGCTCTGCGGCAGCAGCAATACCTGCTTAGCAAAGGCTGCTGGACCTGCAGAAGGAGAAGGCAGCAAAGGACAGCTCCCTGTCCTCTGGTGTGGCAGTGTGCCTGGGACAGCCCCAGGTGGGGTGGCTGCTGTCATCCCTGGCAGTGGTTTGAGGGACAGGGGTGAGCCTGGCCCCACAGCCTGAACCACACTGAGCCTCTGCACAGAGCCGAGCATCTCCTCTGTAACAGCAGCTGCACCTGGGGCTCCCACTGCAGACAGACAGACAGACAGACAGAGAGCTGTCTGTGGGGCTTCAGGTGGATCTGGGCTCCTGGTTTGTTCCTCCCTCTGCCTCCCTCACAGCCAGGAGTGGAGGAAGTGAATGAGGCAGAGAAAGAAGGGCCCAGGTTGGGGTGGCTGCAAAGTGCACGCAAGAAGGGAGCCCTCCCCCTGTCACCGTGCTGTGGCAAAGTGCCACCATGCTGGGGCCAAGGCACAGACTGAGAGATGCTTTCACAGCCCTGCCTCCTCTGAACGGGCCTTCCCTTCTGGCATGAGAGTTTCCTGATTGACATCCCCATTAGCACAGGAGAAAAGGGGTGGAAGTGTTACCTGGGGTCAGGAAGGTGAACAGCACCGTGGCTCAGCCCAGCTCACCAGGGCTGTGAGTCAGAGGGGCCTCTCATCCCCAAAAAAGTGCCCAGGTTAGAGTTCAGGGCTCAGGGCTGATGCACAGGCTCTGGCTGGGGTGATGCTGGGTCTGAAACTATTTCCCTCACAAGATCCCACAGCTTCAGGACTCCCTGTGGCTGCTGCAGTCTTTGGAAAGATCATCACCGAGCACAGAGGAGCAAGAGGGGTTTGCTCTGGGGGCCAGGAACTAATTTAATTGGAATTAAGCTGCTTCCATCATGACCACTGCTGGGGATGTCAATAATTAAACCTTTGCAGTGTCTTTGGACAGCTTCAAATGTAAAACACTGCTTGGTGGGGAGACAGGGAGCCCTCCCCAGAGGGATGAGCCCCTGGGGTTCCCCTCCAGCTCTGCCATGGGACACCAGCAGGGCCTGGAGTGGTTGGACGTGCTCTGACAGCAGCCAGGAGCTCCAAGTCAGTCTGGAGAGAGTGTCAGGCCTGTCACTCCTGGCTGCAGCTCTGATCTGTGATTCCTGCTCCTCTCCCTCCAGCCCCAGAATCCAATGCCAACATCACCACCTCTTGACAATTCCTCTCTCAGTGGATTGTCCTCAGGAACCCAGGGCTCTGGCTGATCACACTGTTAACACAGTCCTTGCAAAAAATCACACTGAAGAGCTTCCTATTGAAAGCTGTCATCAGCTGAGGCAGGGACGTTTCCTCAGGAAGGTCCTGACTGCAATTCTCACTCGTTCTTTGGAGCAGCGTGTCCTGACGTTGGAGAGCTTTTCTCCACGTGCCTCACTTGGACTTCTCTGTTTGCTTTTCACTCCAGGCCGGCTGTGGTGGTTCATATCCATGTCTCTCACTTCTCTGAGATCTCAAAACAGCTGCCAGCATCCAAAGTGTCACTTACTCCAGTGTGTCACCCAGCTCCTGGCAGAACTGAGTCTGGACACCAAGCTGCTTGGACCAGGTGACGCTGTTCAAGATGACAACCACACGGACTCCGAGGTCAGAAGGCTGAAATGACTCCAATTTTTATTACCTGGGAATTTCTTCCCTTTATGCTGTTTTACAAAGAACCACCCAAGGGGTGGAAGAAAGACAAACTTTTTCAACTGCATTGGTCAAGTCAGAGGGACATCAAGAAGAAGTCCCTCCTAGGGAAAGGAATGTGAACAAAGGTTACAGTCAGGAAAACGTGTCTCTTGTTGGCAGAACAGTGTCTGGGAAAGAGTTTCAGAGAAACCAAAACATCACAGGCTTTTATACTGTTTTATCCTGTTCTACAGAGAACAACCCAGTGGGTGGAAGAAAGACAAACTCCTTCAATCACCTTGGTCAGAGCAGAGGGACATCAAGAAGTCCCTCCTAGGGAAAGGAAAGCAAACAAAGGTTACAGTCAGGAAAACGTGTCCTTATTGGACAGAAAACTCTCTGGGAAAAAGTTTCAGAGAAACCCAAACATCACAGGCACCAACCATGGCTACACTGTGATGCTTCTGTGGTAAAGCTGGAGTTTCTCAGGAAGCCCCTCAGGGGTGGCAGTGCCGTTCTCAGCCCCGTCCGGCTGCGGGGCAGCCCGCTGGGAGCAGCGCGGGCAGGGCCGTGGCAGAGGATGCTCCGCTGCCGGCAGCTCAGCCGTGTTTGTGTGTTGTCCTCTAGCGGCGGCTCGGCTCGGAGAGAGCGCAGCTCCGCTCCCTGCGCTCCCCGCGGGGCCCCCGCACCTCCCCCTGCTCTGCGGGGCTGGAGCGGAGCCCCCCGGGGCCGGGCACTGCGGGGCTTTGGGCTGAGCGCGCCTCCGGAGCCTGCCGGCCGCTCCGAGCGCGCAGCATCTCACAAACCGCTGAGGTACCTCTGCAATGGGGTGAACAGAGATGCTCCCGCTCTGCCGCCCTGCAGTCTGCTGGCCTGAGAGAGCCTGCAAGGCACTGAGGCTGCACGGGAGGTGAGGAAACTTTCACCACGGGCAGCCAGGAGCTGCTGAAACACCGACAGGGAGCCAACGTGTCTTTAACAATCACGAGCCCGAGGCTTTACAATTCAACTGCAATTTGATTTTAGAGAAGATTGAAAGCATGCTCTTCAGTGTGGTCCTAAGGCACCCTCATTTTTACTGTTAACTTATAAGAAAATAACACAAAATTTATATTATATTATATTATATTATATTATATTATATTATATTATATTATATTATTATATTATATTATATTATATTATATTATATTTACATTATATTTACATTATATTATATTGTATTATATATATTATATTATATTATATTGTATTATATTATATTGTATTATATTATATTATATTATATTATATTTGAATTTCACTTATAAGAAAATAACAGAAAATACTGGTGCTGCAGCAGCCACCAGCACATTCATTTTAAAATGCTGAATGGTACTGTACAGTACCACTGGAACTCCTGGGTAATCAATGTGAATCTGTTAATGGATTAATCCATGCAAAAAAAAAATTAAAATATTTTTAAATAAATTTTTTTTTTATAATTTTAAATTTACTTTTTGATCCCAGGTGATGAGAACCCCACCTGATTCCATGGAGGTGTCCAGCTGGGGAGGTGTCAGGGTGCCATGGGCTCCCTGTGGTGGGAGCAGGGGCCCATTGCTGTGCTGGGCAGAGATGTGGAGCAGCTGGACCCTGAGCCCTGGGCTGGGGAGGAGCCTGGGGTAGAGGTTCAGTGCTGTGGGACCAAGGAGCTGTGGTGCTGCAGCAGCCACCATCAGGCTCCCATGGCAGCTCTGAGGGGTCCCTGTCACCTGGCAATGGCAAACCCAGCCTGTCCCTGCTGTGGCAGCCCTGGGAAGGGGAGCAGGGAGGGCTCCAAACAGGAAAGCTCCTGCTCACCCTCCATGCTCTGACCTCTGCACCAGGGCTGGTGGAAGGGGGCAGTGGCTGCATGCTGCTCATCTGGAGCAGGATAAACATGAAGAACAACATGGCCCGGCCCAGAACTCAGTGGGCAGCCCAAGCCAGAGGCTTGTTTTGTTTTGTTTTAGTGTTCTGTTGTCTTTCTCTCCCCCTCTGGGTTTCATGGCTCTTCAGCTGCAGGGCTGGAAAATTATTCATCCAAACCACAGCTCCCACAACACCCTCTGTAAGCAGCTGTGGCTCCAGACTCCACTGCAGCAGTGGGTGGGAGGCCGTAAATTCCTCATCATCACCAGCTTGGCCTCCTGTCAGGCACGGAGCAGAGGGCTCTGTCACAGCCACAGTGTGGCTGTCACAGCCAGGACACGCTCACTGGGCAAAACCTGCTGGCCAGTTCGTGTGACAAATCCCTGTCCTGTGCCTGGCCTGGAGGTGAGGAGCTCCCACCAGAGCTGCTGGAGAAGCTGCGCTCTACCTGCAGGTCCACCTTGGCTGCTGGGACACCTCCTGCTGTGTCAGGCAGGTGTGAGGGCCGAGGGATCCCTCGCTCCTGGACTCCTGGAAGCTCTGCAGGCAGCACCATGCCTCCCCACCACGGCTTTAGCTTCCTTTTCTCTCAGGGCCAGTGCCCCTGGCAGCTCTGTGCCACCAGCTGTGGGTGCCAAGGCATCAGCCCTGGGCCCTGTCCTGGGACTGCTGTCCCTGTGCAGACACACAGGAGAGCCAGGGGCACTTTCCCAAGGGCTGTGGAGGGTTCCTGCTGCCCTGCCCATCCTCTGAGCATGGAGCTGTGTGCTGTGCTGGGCTCCAGGGTGGCAGCTGCTGTGGGGCAGGTGCCAGCAGAACTCATCCCACCCCTGGCTTGGCCACTGCCATTGGTGTGGCCCTGGGTGTGGCCCTGGGTGTGGTCAGGTTGTCCCACGTGGGTGATGTTCTGCTCTTCTCCATGAAAGCAATTCTGTCCCATTCTGAGGCCTCCCTCCTCTGCCCTCAGCTGTGCAGCCAGACCCAGAGCATGGCTTTGAGCAAAGCCCAAGCTGTGAGCACCACGGGGCAGTTCTGATCATGGGAGAACAGCAGAGAGAGGCTGGGGGCTTCCTGCCTCTCCTCATCCCTGGCAACTGCCCGTTTTGGGCAGTTTTTGGGGGAGGCAGTGCTGGCTGGGCTGCAGGGATGCCCTGGTAGATGCACCTGGGAGCAAAGGAGGATTTGTCCCTGCAGAGCCCTGGGCTGCTGAGGGGGGATGCAGAGCCAGGAGGGGCAATGCCCACCCATGCAGCGCAGGTCCCACACACTGCCTGCCAGGCCCTGGAGAGCAAAACTCCTGGTGAACCTTCCTCTGTGCCCCTGACAAGGCTCCTGCTTGCCCAGAGCATCCTCACTGTCACTGTGACTGGCCCTGCCTTGCAGGTAGGGCACTCCACAGGCCTTGAAATCCTCTGAGACAACAAGCATCGGGTGTTTTAGCATCATAACCCCTGCAGGGACCTACAGGTGCAAAGGCTTGGCAGTGCTGAGTGCAGACTGCCTGCCTTGAGCAGGAGCCTGATGCCAAACCTCATCTCTGCACACACCTTGGAGGTGAACCTTGCTCGGCACCCCGGATTCCTGGGCCAGGCAAAGCCAGGAGAGCCACAGGCTGTGTCCAGCAGCACCAGCAAGGTGATGCTGGAGTTGGAGCCGGGTCTGGTTCACCTCTGCCCTGTCTGAGGGGGTGACACCAGCCCTTTCCCACCCCAGCAGCTCTCTCACTCCTTCCACAGGGAGCTCTGCCTTCACATGCTTTGCAGGCCAGCTGTGCTGAGGGTGAAGCAGTGAGAAGACAGCTACAAGTGGATGGGATTGAGTCTCCAGGATGGAAGTATCAGCATTTGCATTGTTCCAGGGGTGTGTTAGACTGGACCTGCAGGTCCTGGCAGAAAGATCCTGGCAGTGCACCTGCAGGTCCTGCTGCCCTGTAGCCCAAGAATTATTTCAAATCATCAAACCCAATCAAAGGCTGGAGGCAGCTGGAGGGTGAAAGCTGGACATCAGGGTTGTTCCCAGTGGAGGTGCAGGGAGGATGGGGCCATGTGCACGTGTCAGCAGGACACATGGTCTTTGAGATTACTCCTTCTTGGGGGCTCTTGGGGTAAAACCCCCAGTGACGCTGTTCAAGATGACAACAACACAGACTCCGAGGTCAGAAGGCTGAAATGACTCCAATCAATTCTTTTTTACCTGGGAATTTCTTCCCTTTATGCTGTTTTACAAAGAACCACCCAAGGGGTGGAAGAAAGACAAACTTCTTCAGCTGCATTGGTCAAGTCAGAGGGACACCAAGAAGAAGTCCCTCCTAGGGAAAGGAAGGTCACAGTTAGGAAAACGTGTCTCTTGTTGGCAGAACAGTGTCTGGGAAAGAGTTTCAGAGAAACCCAAACATCACAGCACCAACCATGGCTGCACCCCCAGCACTGCTGAGATTCTGTGCTGCTGGGCAGGTCTGAGCTCCACCAGCCTGGCAGCTCCAGATTCTGGTCAGACAAGTGGCATATCAGTCTTTGGAGCAGGTTTGACTTTGCAGCTTGCTGGCTTGATGTTGACATCCCGAGTGCACTGGCGTGTCCTCCCGTGGTGGCCCAGGCACCCAGAGCAGGTGCTGGGGAGCTGTGTGCAGCCAACAGCCCAGCACCACTGATCCCAGCTATGGGCCTGTGGAAACAAACATTTCCCTGTTGTGCCCCTCATCCTGCAGCACCAGGGTGGTTTAGGAGTTCCATAGAAGTCATAAAGCCATCAGGCTCCCTGGGAGCAAGGACAAGGGCTGGGCTCCTCCCAGGGCAGCATCGTAAATAATCTTTTTGTGTAACATGTGCACAACACTTTGTGCACATGAAAAAAGAGCTTCACAAGCCCTTTTCATGTTGGAAGCACTCACTCATCCTCCTGGAGAGCCCCTGGCATGTTGGCATCTCACCAGGAGCAGCAGTGTAACATCAGTGGATGGTCACTTGTGCAGGCTGAGCAGTGAGTGACGGGTGGGTGAGCCTGGCACAAAGAGGCAGAAACATTTCCAAACAGCAGCTGGATCCAGGACAGGGCAAGTCAGGAGGGCCCAGCTCAGGCTGGTCTGGGCTCTGCTGGAAGCAGCCCTGCACACACAGCCTGGGCAGTGTGGCAGGACAAGCAGCGCTCTGTGGGGTGAGGCTCTGCACTGCCTGGGCTCCCCCCAGCCCAGGAAGGCTGCAGCTCCGAGCTGGGGGCAGAGCAGGGGACACACAGGGGGCAGCAGGGACTGAGCAGCAGGACAGGACAGGAAGGTGTCCTGTGTGCAGAGACACTGCTGCCACCCAGCTGTGCCCGGCCCGTGGCCACGCCTGGGCAGTGGGGGCAGGGGACAGCGGGCAGGACACTTGGCTGGGGGCTGCACAGCTCTGCTGGCTGCTGGGGAGGGGTGGGAGCAGGAGGCAGCTGGGACAGCAACTGCCAAAGAGAAACCTGATTTAGGAGTGGGAAAAAAGGATACCCAGGTGCAAAAGAGGCCTCATCCCAGTGCTGGGATGGTGTCCCACCTTGGGGTGCAGATCCTTGTTTTGGAAGAAGGGAGAAGCTTCCAGTGGAATCACGGGGGCATTGGGATGAGTGGCCAGCTCAGTTTACCCACCTGGGGCTCTCTGCTCCTTATCAGAGGTCTTGGGAGCTCCTTATCATACCTGTGATGCCTCCTCACCCCACCCCAAGGCAGCTGCCACAGGACATGGAGTAGTGGGCAGGAGTGTGGCCACATTGGGACAGGGTCATGCTTTGAGACTGCACTACAACCCCACCCTGAGAAGAAGGGTAAACAGGGTCCCAGACAGAATTTTTTCTACATGAGGAATATGCTCGTGAAACCATCTTTTTTTAACTCTTCCTTCTGTCCCACACCTGCAGCTCAGTGAACGGAGTGATTTCAGCTTCTTGTGATTTCAGCTTCTTGTGCTCTCAGCTTGTGCATGGCCACCCCTGCTTGCAGAGCAGCCATGTCCTCGCATGGACAACCCAGCTCCCAGAGCAGCAGCTCTGCTCAGGCTTCCAGCTGCTTCCCAGCATGCCAGCTGAACCCTGACGTGTTCCTTGGTGCTGGGGAGCCAGCAGGTTCACAGCTTCGAGCCCAGGCTCCATCTGAAAACGTGTCCCTTCCTCATGAAGCTCTGGGTGGGCTGGACATTGGCTGCAGAAGTGTTGCCCCGGGGGAAGGAGCAGATGAGAGTGACCAGAAGCTGCTGTGCCAGGGACTGCAACATCTGGAGTGCTCCACAGCTGGGGACACAGCTGCCCTTTTGGGAACAGCTGCTGTGCTGCAGCCTCCCCACCAGCTGCACCCCTCAAAAGCCAAGCCCCTCTCACAAGCAGACACTTTCCAAGGGCTGTTTATTGTTTGTACCTAAGAGCATTCCACCAGCTGAGACAAGCCAGCTCCCACAGTGCTCTGTCCACAGCACATCTGAGAGCTCCACACCCCAGTGCCCACGGGCACCTGCAGACCACGGGGCTCCAGGTCTGTGCTGGGCCTCAGGGGCACCACAGAGCCCCACAGTGTGTCCTGAGGGGGGCTGGAGAACCCTCCAGGCACCAGGAATCTCAGGAGATGTCCAAAAGAGGAGAGCATCCCATCCAGCCCTTCACGGTGTCCGCACTGAGAGGCAGGACGCTGTCTGTCCATCTGTCCAGCACACCCTGTGTCACAGCTCACACCACCTTGGGGACAGTGCCCAGGGAGGTCACTGCTGGCTGCAGGGCTCACTCTGTGCCAGGGGTGCCACGGTGCCCCCAGCAGCCCCTGCTGTGTGCAGGACCCTGCAGAGGGGCAGGCAGAGCTGGTGTCAGGGCTGGTTCTGAGCAATGATGTCCTGGATGCAGCTGTACAGGAGCATGTACTGGTCCTGCAAGAGAGAAAGGGAGGGGGCCAGAGTCAGATTTCTGACAGAGACCTCCAGGTCACAGATTAACCTTGCAGTTTGCTTTTAAAAAAAAAAATCCCAATTAAGGAACAGTGTCTGACGGCAGAGCAGGATTTGCTCTCCCACGTAGTCCATGATGGTCCTGTGCCACCACAGTCACCCAGAAAGGAAGAACCAAGCCTGTTATACCACGTTGGTTTCCCCTTCCTCATCCCCCCATGATGGGTCTGAGAGGAACATCCCATCCAAGCTGGAGAGGAACAATTTCACTGAGCTCCCTCCAAGTGCCCCAGTGGGCACTTCTGGATGTGCTGTGATGTTTGCATCTGAAACAAGAGCAAAGAGCTGCTGCATTCCTTTGGGAATGGTCTTTCCCTCAGAACCCCTCAGAGCCTGTAACCAGGTAGTTTAACCCTGCCTTCCCCTTATCTCTGACCTATGGCTCTGTGCCAGCTGTCCCACCCTGAGACAGAGACCAGATAAAAACCCCTGCTCCTCCTTGTTATTCCTCTTTGCCTTGGGACCCCTTCAAGAATAAAGCCTTGGAACATTCCCCTGAGGTAGGAGACTCTTTTGGATTTCTTTTCCCTATCCTGAAGCCTACTCCCCCAAAGCTCCCCAAATCTGAGCCAGCACAGCAGCCAGGGAGGCGGGCAGGGGGGTCAGTACTTCAAAGAGCAACTGCAGTGATGCTGCAGGGCACGGGGGGCTTGGGGTCTGGCAGTGACCAGGGGCTGTGAGGAAAGACCTCTGGAGCAGGAGTTTCCCTTGCTGTAGTCCCAGTGCACCAGAGCCAGGTGCTGACAGCAGATCAGGGCAGAGGCTTGCAGGCTCACAGATAAATCCATGTGGGTTTAGCCCAGGTGTGTTGTTTGTCTCTCTTTAACATCACCAAACTGATCCATCAGGTGCAAATGTGGGCTCAGAGGTCCCTGGTGTGTTCTGCCCAAATGCCCCAAATGACACCAGGCTATGACCCCAGGAGTGACTAGGCAAGATGCTTGGAGGAGGCTGTGCAGCTGGGAAGCCTTGCAGAGACCTCCCCCGTTCTGCTGTGCCCTGTGGGGAGTGTTTCCAGGGCTGTGCAGCAGCTCATGCAGCCCCTGGTGGGTGGCAGAGCCACAGGGTGAGGAGGGAGCCTGAAGTAAATCCCTGCTGAGGCTGGGCAGGCTGGCAGGGAGCACCCAGGAGAGGGCAGGGTGCTGCCAGGGAGGTGCATGGGGCTGTCCTCAGGGCACAGGGCTGGAGGGCAAGGCCAGGCGTGGGGCTGCAATCACACCGCCGTGGCCAGCGGGCATTAGGGCTGGCAGAGGGGCCCCGGGCAGCATTCCCCAGCACGGCAGCTCCTTAATGCGCTGCCTGCTTCAGTCACCGGGAGCCTCCTGCCAGCGCCGGCGGCTCCAGCCGCACCGAAGGGCCGGGAACGCCGCGGATCCCACAGCGGCTGAGGCTCGGGGTCAGCAGGGAGGGTTTGCAACCAGCCAGCCCTGCTTGGGAAATCGGCAGCGACAGCCCAGGCACACTCGGTGACCGGCCACATGCGAGAGCAGCACATCCCCCGGGACCGGAGCCGGCGGGGTTTGATACCCGACAGTGATCCGTGAGCAGCCAGCCAAGGTTCATCTTCTCCCCCCGGCAAAAATCTGATGCCTGCAGCACGCCAGCAGCACAAAGGGGTGCTGGCAAGCTCTGCTGGGTCACTGCCCACCAGGCACACTGCAGGGACAGTGACTCTGGCAAGCTGCTTTCCTTCCCCACAGCACCCTGAGAGAGGGAACTGAGAACTGTGTGGGCCCTTTCCAAAGGCTCAGACAGACCTGGATGTTGCAATCCAGACTCACTCCTGCATTTGTGGAGTGCTGGCACTCTGCTCCTGCAGCCTGGAGAAGTCCCACAGACCCTTCAGCCCCTACAGACCCCTACAGACCCACCCCCACCCCAGGAGGTGGCAGGCAGGACAGCCCCCTGGACACACACGTGTTTCAGTCTGAGCTGGGCACATCTCCACCCCGAGACAAGCTTCTCTGTGTCACACTGGCTGCTCAGGGAGGAGGCTGGAGGGCAGCCCCGCTGCTCGGAGGGGAAGCAGCTCCTCTGCTGCCCCCTCCCCCGTTTGATGGGCACTCGCTGTGCCTTTCTGGGAGAAGCGCGTCCCTGCAGGGCAGCAGCACAAAGCGGCTCTGAAGCGGGGGCAGCGCGCACGCCTTTGCCCTCCCCCGCCTCCCGCCACGCACATGGTTCACATTAATTAAGAATGTAATTAGCTGCTTGGAGGAGGCTCTGCAGCTGGGAAGCCTCGCAGAGATCTTCCCCCCCGTTCTGCTGTGCCCTGTGGGGAGTTGTTTCCAGGGCTGTGCATCAGCTCCTGCAGCAGCTGCTGCAACTGAAGCGCGTCCAGAGGCATCGGTGGCACGAGTGGCCCTCGGGGCTGGCACAGAGCAGCCCCCTCAGACAGGGCACCTGCTAATGTGGCATTGTGTCCCCTTGCCCCCTGACAGGCAGGCTCTGGGTCTGGGGGATGCAGCAGGAGAGGTGCTGGCCCAGCAGATTCTGGGTGCCCAGGAGCCAAGGGGGAGTGAGCAGGTTGTGTAGGGTGACACCAGAGCTCTCCCTCCACCACAATGGCCTTGATTTACCCTGTGAGCTCACCTGCAATTTAACTGCTCTTAACTCAGAACCCAGGAGATGGAAAACTCCTGCCTGGGAAAAGTCAGTGCCCTCAGCCCCTGGTGGGTGGCAGAGCCACAGGGTGGGGAGGGAGCATGAAGTAAATCCCTGCTGAGGCTGGGCAGGCTGGCAGGGAGCACCCAGGGTGCTGCCAGCTCCAGGCAGGTCAGCAGGAAGACTCTGCTCCACCCTGCCCAGCACTCCTTTCTCCTTCCCACCTACCAGAGTTGGGGTCATGAGGCAGCAGCTTCTGGCCAGCTGGAGGGTCACGCCGTAGATGTCCACGGTTCTCTCAGCCTTCATCTGGTGCAACAGGCAGTCCAGGGAGATCAGTGTCCCCATCTGGCTCATGTCACCGCTGCAGGGGACAAGGAGGGGTCACTGATGCCAGGCCAGGCTGAGCTGAACCCCTCTGGAGGAGAGCACCAGCCCACTGTGGGCACTCTGAGCTCTCCCTGTGTGCAGGTGAGGATACCAGGGCTGCTCCCAGAAGCCCTGCAGCTACCCAGGGATGGCCTGGGCACCTCAGTCCGGGAATGCCTGCTCCACTCATGCTCCCCCCAACCCAGGAATGCCTGCTCCACTCATGCTCCCCCCAGCCTGGGAATGAATGCCTGCTCCACTCATGCTCTCCCCCCAGCCCAGAAATGCCTGCTCCACTCATGCTACCCCCCCAGCCTGGGAATGAATGCCTGCTCCACTCATGCTCCCCCCAGCCCAGCCCTGTTTGCCCTGTCCCCTCCCAGCCCCTGGCAGAGCACTGGGACCTCCCAGGCTCAGAACTTCCCCTGGCTCCCATGGACTTTCACCAACACGCCCCCAGGGCATGGAGGGGAAGGTGTTTTTGGTTCCCTGCCAAGGTGCTGTGCAGGGTGGGAGGCTGCCCACGGGGTACCTGCAGTGCAGCAGGACAGGAGCCACTCTCCTGCGGTGGGGCGTGCCCCGTCTGACAGCCACCAGCAGCTCCAGCAGGCTCTGCACATCAGGCTGCTTCTTGCTGCTCCAGAGCCTGTACAGGAACCTCTGGACCTGCCTCTCCTTTGCTTTCTTCTCCTGTGAGAACACAAAGAGCTGGCGTGGATATTGGGGAGTTTGGATGCAGAGGAGCCCCAGTTCTCCCCTCCTTAGGCTCTCTGAGGTGTCCCTGAGCTTTCTGCCAGCTTCTGTGAAGCTTCTGTGAAGCTGTTCCTTCTACTGAGTTGGATTACCCTCCCAAATCACCCCCTTGTCCCACCAGGCACACTGCAGGGACAGTGACTCTGGCAAGCCTGCTCTCCTTCCCCCCAGCACCCTGAGAGAGGGAACTGAGAACTGTGTGGGCCCTTTCCAAGGGCTCAGACAGACCTTTCAGCAAGGGGTGGGGGAAGCCCCCAGGGGCCTCTCCCATCTATCTCCTGTGCCCACTCAGTTCTGGATGTTGCAACCCAGACTCACTCCTGCATTTGTGGAGTGCTGGCACTCTGCTCCTGCAGCTTGGAGAAGTCCCACAGACCCTTCAGCCCCTACAGACCCCTACAGACCCACCCCCACCCCAGGAGGTGGGAGGCAGGACAGCCCCCTGGACACACACGTGTTTCAGTCTGAGCTGGGCACATCTCCATCCCGAGACAAGCTTCTCTGTGTCACACTGGATGCTCAGGGTCTGCGTGCACAGCGAGTCTCCTTCCAGGGGCCAGCACACCTCACCTGGCACCTGTGTGCAACAAGAAGTTTGGCTTTCTGCTGGTGCTCACTGTCTGTTGTATCAGCCACCATCTTCAGGGTGTGTGGTGGGGCTGGACTAAGAGCACCCCCAGCATCTCTCCAGGTCAGTTCATCCCCCACCCTAACTCCTGGGGGAGTTCCAGGAACATCAGCAGGTTCAGCCAGTTCACCTGGGAGCCCAGAGGTGCCTGGCAGCTCTGCTCAGAGCTCTGAGCTGGAATCTGCTCAGCCAGTGTCTGCCCCTTGGCTGGGCAGAGCAGGAGCTGCTGCCCTTGGTCCCACACAGAAGGCACTAGCTGAGCCCAGGCATGGGGGGCAGACAGAACCCATGACAAGCTCTGGGAGCACCTGGACACAGGAAAGGTCCAGCTTTAGCTAAGCTGGATCTGCAGCCAGGACTCAGGAGGGACTTGAAGAGTTTTGGGAGCCCTGCTAGTTCCAGCTGCACTGAACAGATTCCTGCTCTGCCATGGCACAGGTGGGCACAGTGCCTTACCTCCCCCTTCTCCTGCCACGGGAGCAGTGTTAGGATTGTGTGAACATCCTGGTCCCACACCAGGGTCCAGAAGTCCTCCATGGTCAGCTTGTCAGGGCCCTGGACAGCCAGGTAGTCCCTGCTGGAGCCGCAGCCCTGGGTGGGGAATGAGAATGTCACTCCTGCTGGGGAGGGTGCTCTGTGGGCCCTGGTGGCTGCAGGAAGGGTCAGGAAGGGAAGAGAGCTCAGCAGGGAGAGAGGGAAGGGAAGGGAAGGGAAGGGAAGGGAAGGGAAGGGAAGGGAAGGGAAGGGAAGGGAAGGGAAGGGAAGGGAAGGGAAGGGAAGGGAAGGGAAGGGAAGGGAAGGGAAGGGGAGAAGAGAAGAGAAGAGAAGAGAAGAGAAGAGAAGAGAAGAGAAGAGAAGAGAAGAGAAGAGAAGAGAAGAGAAGAGAAGAGAAGAGAAGAGAAGAGAAGAGAAGAGAAGAGAAGAGGAGAGAAGAGAAGAGAAGAGGAGAAGAGAGAAGAGAGAAGAAGCACCAAGGGAGGCAAGTGAGGACAGCCCAGACTGGGCAGGCAAGGGAAGTGATGTCCTCAGTCCTGCAGTCCCCTCCTCTCCACGCAGGATCCCAGTGACAGGGACCAGCAGGGCAGTGCAGGACCCAGGGCACAGGAGCACAGCCAGGATGGGGCACCCAGGCCCAGGGTGGGTGCTGCTGCTGGGGGTGAGACTCACCGGGACACGCCACACCTGCAGCAGTCCTGAGAAAGGGCCCTGCTCCAGCGGGGAGAACTTCACTCTGGAGCGATCGTCTGCAAGGTAAGCGGGAGCTGGAGGGACCCACAGCACTCTGGAGCTCAAACAGGGTTTGCAGACTGACTGGCCACACAAATCCAATCCTTCCTTCAGCATTTCTTGGCAAAGGCACTCATTCTGTAGTGTTCATCCCCAGCCTGTGGATGCTGGCTCCCATAAGACAGGTGCCTGTCCCAAGCTCCTGCAGTGCAGGCACTCAGTGTCTGAGCCAATGCACATCTGCCTCTCTCCAAGGAGGGAGAGCCTGTGGGTGCTCTGGGCCTCTGCTCCAGCGTTTGACCATCTTCATGGAAATTCACTGTTCCTTCTACTGAGTTGGATTGCCCTCCCAAATCACCCCCCTTGTCCCTTGTCCCTCTGTGGCACATCTCTGAGAGGGCTCCGTGTCTTCCCTGTGCCTTCCCACAGCAGCTGAAAACAGCAATGAGATCTCCCCTTTGCCTTCTCCAGGCTGAGCAAACCAACCCATCCCAGCCCCAAACACCCTGTGCTCCACCCCAAACTCCTCAGTAACCTTCTGGGGGAGTCATCCAAATCTCAAAATACCTTCTCATGCTGTGGACTGCTGGCCCTGGTCCAGCCTGGCTCCACACAGAAGGGAAAGGAAGAGGAAGGAAGAGGATGCAGGGTGGCACAGGACTCACATGGCAGGATGCTGGAGGAGGGCCGTGTCTGCTGGCTGCCTGAAGATGGTGATGCAGAGCTGGCTTCCTCCTTGACAGCTTCCAGCAGGGCCTGCCAGGGTGAGAGAGAGTGGAGGAGGCAGTGAGCAGGAAGGGTCAGGGGCAGGAGGAGCAGAGGGGGGTCAGGGCTGCACATGCAGAAGCCTGTGCAGCAGTGCCACGAGAGCAGCTCTGGGATGGGCTGCCAGGGCTGGGCCAGGCTGCCAGGAGAGGGCTGCTGCTGTCCAGGCAGGGTCATGGGAAGGGTGGATAGACCCTGACCAGTGCAGAGTGCATGACGGAGCTCTGTGCCTGGGCATGCAGTGCCATGGAGAGGGGACCCTGCCAGAACACCCAGGAAACTCAGGGGTGTGCCCCCTCAGGAGGCACACACGGGGTGTCCTCCAGCCCGAGCAGGTTCACTCACTCCCCAGGTCCCCTCAGCACACCCAGCCATGGCAGCACTCCCTGCACCTGCCCAGGACAGCTCTCACCTCGTACTCCCTCAGGAAGCCCAGGTGGGACTTGGCTGCCTTCTGGGCATAGTGCTGGGCAAAGCTCTTCAGTGGGATGGGGCAGGACCTGGGGAGAGAGCCAGGGCATGAGGGTGAGGCTGAGCTCGTTCAGCAGCACCCAGGCTGTGTCTGCAGCAGGTGGGCAGGGCTGTGAGCTTCACTTCTCAAATGCCAGGGCTCTCCCAGGCTCCCAGCCCAGCTCTGGCCCTGCTCTCCCCTAGACAGAGGCAGGTCCCAGGGGCGACACAGCCCAGGGCTCATTCCCAAGAGGCAGCAAGGACAAGGACATGCTGTTCTGCATTAGGGGGGAGACAATCTGACCACAAAGACATGTGCATGACCTCCAGATGCAGCCCCAAGACAATGAGATAGGTGGTCAAAGCCATGCCCAGCTGGACCCTGCTCTGTGCTCTTGGCCTCCATTAGGAGGGACGTGCCAAGGTCACCCAGCTGCCAGGAGCCTCTCCAGTTTGTACAAATCTCTAGGGCATGCCTGTGGGCTGGGAAGCCAGAGGATGAAGGAAATGCCTTCCCCAGCACAGCTCTGCAGATCTCTGGTGTTGGTGTACCCAGCAGACTGCCCTTTGTTCTGTGCTGCAGGGAACCACCCACCCTGTGCTGACCCCACTCACAGCACCAGGAGGGATGGCTGGCTGGGCTTCCCTGTCCTTCTGTCCTGGAGCCAAGGTTTGCTGGGAGGGGTTGTGGGTGAGGCTGGGCAGAGTGGCAAAGCACAGCAAGGCCTTACCTCTCTGTCCCTGATAAATCCAGGAGAGGTTCCTCCAAGATCTTTTCCAGAATGCAGCTGTGCAGGAAGATGTACTGGGACTGGAAGGCAAAGGCAGACAGCAACACAGACCATCAGGCTGCAGGGACAGCATGAGAGGGTGGGTGTGGTCTCTCCTGAAAGGCAATTCTGACACCTTGTGCCTGCCCCAAGGCCTGGAGGTAGCAGAGACTGTGGAGCATCACAGACCAGCAGCATGGTGTGAGTTAAGAATTGCCTGCAAAAGGACCTGATCCTGTTCCTCAGTGCTCCAGGGTGTTTCTGAGCCTCCTGGGAGGTCTCTGAGGTTGCTGTTGTGGGTCTAGCAGGGCATGAAGCAGCTGAAGACCCCCCCAGCAATTTCCACTCCAGCTGAGCTGCTGCTTTCAGCAGCGGGATGACACAGCGACAGGCTGTGGGGTCACAGAGGACAGAGGACCAGCCTGGGGGTGCTGGGGCTGGCCAGCCAGCTCATCCCACTGCAAACCCTGTGAACTCCAACAGAATGAAGTGAGAGGCCAGAGGGGCAGAGGGAGCAGAGGGAGCAGAGGTCTCACCAGTGTCTGGATCATCTGGTAGCGGTTCATCCGCAGGGCGTACACAACGCCGAAGGTGTCCACCAGCTTCTCCTGCTTCATCTGCTGCAGCAGCCGGTCCAGGGCAATGAAGGTGCCCGTGCGGCCCACGCCAGCACTGGGGCACAGAGAGCAAGGCTTGGACAGGGCCTGGCAGCACAGCCCATGGGCTCCCAAAGGCTGCTCCTGACACCACAGCCCATGGGCTCCCAAAGGCTGCTCCTGACACCACAGCCCAAGGGCTCCCTCCTGCTGCTGGACACTCCCAAAGGCTGCTCCTGACACCACAGCCCAAGGGCTCCCTCCTGCTGCTGGACACTCCCAAAGGCTGCTCCTGACACCACAGCCCAAGGGCTCCCTCCTGCTGCTGGATATTCTCCCAAAGGCTGCTCCTGACAGCACAGCCCATGGGCTCCCTCCTGCTGCTGGACACTCCTAAAGGCTGCTCCTGACACCACAGCCCATGGGCTCCCTCCTGCTGCTGGACACTCCCAAAGGCTGCTCCTGACACCACAGCCCATGGGCTCCCTCCTGCTGCTGGACACTCCTAAAGGCTGCTCCTGACACCACAGCCCATGGGCTCCCTCCTGCTGCTGGACACTCCTAAAGGCTGCTCCTGACAGCACAGCCCATGGGCTCCCTCCTGCTGCTGGACACTCCCAAAGGCTGCTCCTGACAGCACAGCCCATGGGCTCCCTCCTGCTGCTGGACACTCTCCCAAAGGCTGCTCCCTGGGCACTGCCCCAGCACACCCAGGCACTGGTCCCAGCAGGGTTGAGGAGCCATTCAGGCTGCCCTGTGTTGGTGCTGACCCTCTCCCCCTGCCCCACACCCCTGGGGCTGGGGACAGGCTGCCAGCAGACCTGTGCTCCTCAGCACCCCAGCAGGAGACCCCAGAGAGCAGCTGTGGCTCAGGGACAGCACACACCGTGCTTTCCCTCACAGTTCCTGCACGAGCAGGACCCTCACTCCCCCTGCTCTCTCCATCACCCCCCTCCCAGGGCCCCGTGGGGCAGAGCCTCACCTGCAGTGCACGAGGGTGGGCCCTGCATCCTTGGTGCTCTGGATGTGCTCCCGGGCCAGCTCCCTGAAGGCCATGATGGAGGTGGTGGACTCGGGGACGCCGTGGTCGGGCCAGGCCGTGTAGTGCAGGTGGGACACGAACCGCTCTGCCCGCAGACCCTCCTGCACGGGGCACTGGGCATGGGTGTGCAGCCCCCTGGGCAGGCTGACACCCCACAGCCCTGCCAGCACCTGGGGACTTGAGTGTTGCATTCCTTTTGGGAATGGTCTTTCCCTCAGAACCCCCCAGAGCCTGTGACCCTTGGTCCGAACCCTACCTGTCCCTTATCTCTGACCTATGGCTCTGTGTCAGCTATCCCATCCCAGACAGAGACCAGATAAAAAACCCTGCTCCTCCTTGTTCTCCCTCTTTGCCTCCAGACCCCTTCGAGAATAAAGCCTTGGAAACACCCTGAGATAAGGAGCCTCTTTTGGATCTTTTCCCTATCCTGATGCCTACTCCCCCAAAGCCTCCCAAAATCTGAGCTAGCATTGCGGCCAAGTGGGGTGGAAATCAGGGTAAAACTTCACTTGGGGACACCTGGCTCAGCTGCAGGGAACAGCCAGGGTCAGGTCTGCACTGCCTGGTGGCTTCTGCTCCTCCATCCTCCCCCACAGGCCCCTGCCATGCTGGGACACGTGGAGGTGGGAGGGGGGACACCTGCCTCTGACCCCAGGGAACATGCCCTGGAGAGTGCAGGCTGTCCCAGGGCAGGGACATGGAAAGGAGAGAGCAAGGGTGGAGAGCAGCATGACACATGCTGGACACCCCCGTGTCACCCATCTGAAGGGGCTTGCATCTCCTCCGAGCCCTACAAATGGCAGGGAAAGGTGCCACCAGCACTGAGGAGAAATGGCAGTGCCTGCCCCAAGGCCCTGAGAGGTCCCCACGTCCCCTGGAGCCTGAACTCACGTGCCACAGCTTGAACTCCCGTATGGTCCACTCCTCGGAGCTGCTCTGCACCAGCAGGTGGACCCGCACCTGCCCATAGGACACTGGGGCAGATTCTGATGGCCAGTAATGATCACAGAGCACCTAGAGCAGGACAGGGCCCAGTGAGGCCACTGAGGGGCCAGGTGACCTTCTGGCTCCCAGGGAGCATCTTGAGAGCAGCAGCTCTGAGGGGAGCCAGGGACAGGTCTTGGGGAGCAGGCGGGGGTGTTTCCCCTTCCCACTGGAAGCTCTCCCTCACAGCCCCTTCATTTGGATCTCAGCCTCCTCCAGAAAAAAGGACCTGTGTGGGTCTTATCATCCCTGGAGACTGGAGGAACAGTCCATGTGAGGTGGCTCACCCAGAGGACATGGCAATTTCAGATTCTGCAGGAATATCTGAGGCTGATGGGCACAGTCCTAGCTAAGCTCCCGCCCCAAGCTAAGGCTGAGCTGCACAGATCAGCCTCTCTTCCCCCAAACTGTCTGTCAGGGAAGCTGTGTGGACTGTGCTCATCCTGGGGCCACATCAGAGGAGGGGTTTTGTGGAGGACACAGACCCAGCTCTGGGCTCAGCTCACACCACCAGGGCAGGGCTGGGGCTGGGGCTGGCAGTGACCTACCCGCCCGTTCTCCATGCACACTGTCAGCATGATGATATTGCAGACGTTCTGCTCCCACACCAGCCTCCAGAAGTCCTCTATGGTTTTCTTTAGGGGCCCCTGGGTGGCAATGAACTCCTGCTGGGATGTGTAGCCCTGAGCAAGAGGCAGACAAGAGCAAGATGAGTTAGCAGGTTGCCGGGGCAGGTGGGTCCTGCCCTGGGATCAGTCAGTGCCTGGTGTGCTTTTGTGGTAGAAGGAGAAATCCCTGTTGCCCTTAGCCCACATGGGCACAGTTCCCAGGCAGCTGATCTCAGAAGCAGCTGATTTCACAGAAAGCATGAGCTGCCCAGCATATGCTTTCTACATATTTGGGATAAAGTGACCCACACCATTTCCCTCCAAGCAGTTCCTCATTCAATCTAACCAGATCTGGGTCATCCGTGTGCTTCCCCTTCAGTGCTGAGGGCAGGGTGAGCATGCAGGCTCTCAGGGTATTTCTTTGTCCTTGGACCCACACCTGCCCCACAGATCCACACAACAGCACGTGCAAGCTCTGTGCCCTGCCTGTTACCTGGGAACACCTCCCAGATGGGGGATGAAGGCACAGCTCCAGGGTTGTTCAAATGCAGCTGCACAGACCAGAAGGAAGAAGAGCAGGCAGAGAGACAGGGCAGTAAGCTGGGAGGTGATGGGAGAGGATACAGTCCACGAGAAGAAAGCAGAGAGATTTGCCAGTCCTCCCTCACTCACACCTCTGCATGGCAGCATTTGCATCTCACAGGCTCCATCAGCGCCTGCTGAAGGGCAACCCCACATCTCCACCTTTCCCCCAGCTCCTCACTGGCCTGTGCCAGCTGTGCCTTCAGCAGCATCCCATGCCCACCAGCCCTCACAGAAGGGGACACTGCCTCCAGCCAGAGTCTCTGTGATGCTGCCCCGTGGCCACATCTCACTGGGGAAGGCAGGTGGGCACTCACAGGCATGAAGTTGGCATTGATGTAGTCTGAGTGTGGATCCTCCCCCAGCTGGCTCAGCTTGACCCGAGAGTGATCATCTGAAAGAGACCCCACACAGCTGAGCCCCAGGGCAGCCCTTCCCCAGGACATGGCCACCTGGGTAAGCCAGGGGGAGAAGCCTCAGCAGCTCCAGCAGGGAGGCTCTGTGCTCTGCCAGGCACCTTCTCCCCAGAGAGGTGAGCACTGCCTGCCAGCTGGGCTAGCAGGGCACTGGAAAAAAGAACTGGGCTTATGAGGCCCATCAGTGAAGCTCATGGACCCCCTTTGGTCTCCTGTTGGGACCCATCCTGAGCTGGAGGTGCTGGGGAGGATGGTGTCTCAGCCTGGCTCAAGCATTAAGCCTTGAGTCTCCAGCAGGAAGATGGAAACTGAGGCCCATGTCAAGAGTCCTGCTGCTCCCAGGAGAGCAGCCAGGCACCAATCCTGGCAGTGAGGCAAGGTGAGGCTGTCCTTAAACACTGCCCTGTGAGCTCCCACCCTGGGGGCTGGGGGGGAAGGGAGGAGACAGCACTTACAGGGCAACACATGGGGATATCTGTTCTTGGAGACGTTTGCTGGGAGCTCAGCCTCCACCTTTGACTGCTCCTTCCCAACCTCCTTCAGCTCCTGTAGGACAGGGAAAAAGATAAGCACAAACCATCCTCTGGAGAGCTCCTGGTCAGCTCAGCTCCCTGCTCATGGCCAGTGGCTCTGGCTGGGGGGTTAAGAGGATTATCCTCACACAGAGAACTGCTCCACTCCTCCCCTCACATGGCCTGTGTACTCTGAGCCATGGTGGCTTTTCCCACTGCCTTGTCCAACAGCACTGTTCATATCTAAAAGAAAAGCCCAGGAACAAGTACTGGGGGGGAAAGCCTAGGAAATCTACCACAAAGCTCAGAGGATTTTCTGCTGAGCAAACAGAAATATCTTGTGCTGCATCTGCTTCTGCCCCTGTCCTCACTCAAGAAGCCAGAAAAGGCTGGTCTGGTTTGAAATTGCTGATGGGAATTTGAAGGTGCTGCAGCAGAACAGTCCAGAGGTGCAGATGTTGCAGTGGAGCCAGGGAAGGCAGCCCGAGGTGAAGCTCCCAGCCTGACCCTGGAGGTCTGAGAGTGCTCCTTGATCCTCCCTCTGGCTGCAGGCTCTTTTCTAACACTGTCAGCGTGGTTCTCATCACCACCCCTGCCACCTTCACCTCCAGTCAGGGCTGGGGCACTCTGCTCTGTGCTAGTTCACCTCACACCACGTGTTTTGACCAGAACAAAACAGGTTTTGAGCAAAGGAACTGCTTAGCACTTGGCCCATCCAATCTTTGGTCTCCAAGGCTGCTTCACAGGGGGGCTGGATTGCTAGAGATGGGTGACCATCCCTGGAACCCATACTGGACACCCAACAGCAGGAGCCACTGAGTGGGAAAACCAAGTGTCACCTCTGGGAGGGCTCTCATCTCACCTCAAACTCCTGGAAAAAAGCGTGGTTGGCATTTGCTGTCTTCATCTCATAGTACTGCTTGAAGTTCTGCAGGGGAACTGGCCGCTGCACGTTTCTGCAGGAAATGAAGTCCAGAGGAAAACCTGCCTCAGTTCCTGGGAGGCCTGGCCAGCCACTGAGACAGCCCAGCTGTGACACCTGGGCTACCTGGATGCACACAGGGATGGTCTACAGCCCACCTCACTGCCCAGGGAAGTGGGTCCAACAGTTTAAATACTGGGAGGGATTTCAGGGTGATGAGAATATTCTCCTGCTGCAGGAACTGGCAGAGGAGGTGCAGACAATGCATTGACTTGGAATGGAGCTGGGCCATAAGTACTGAACTTGGGAAAGACTGATTGATAAAATAGCTGAGGAGAGGAGACAGCTGGATTTTTGCTGAGTCAAAGCATGACAAAGGAAGTAGCTCAAGGACAGTGGGAGCTGCAGTGGGGCCATACAGAGGGCAGACTCCAGCACCCACCTCAGGCTGTAGGTCACCATTTCCTGGGGTGGGCTGCTCTTCTTGGTTCTAGAATCAAAGCACAGGAGCTGTTACTTTTGCCTGGAGTGCAGACATCGATGCCACGAGGTATTGTGTACCACCAGCAGACACACTGCCTTGCACACCTGCAGGGTTTTGTGACTTCACTGCACATGGGCAGGTCCTCTCTCCCCTCTGCCTTTGGCTTCTGAGCTTGCCAGGCACAATTCCACCTGCCCACGTGCTGGTTTGTCTAAATCTCTTTTTACACCCTCTCCCTGCTCTCCAGGCTTGGCACTGAAGGTTGGCTATCTCAGCCTGCACTCAACAGGTAAGACATGGCTCATGCTCACCTCTTTGCTTTCAGCTGTTTCCAGTAAACCAAAGCAAAAACAGCTGCAAGTGTCAAAAGAAATCCCACAACGATCCCAGCGATTACTGGCATTGAGAGTGGAGCTGTGTCTGCACTGGATCCAGCAGCTGGGATTAAAAAGGGAGAGTACAGAGAGAAGAATCAGTAAAAGAGTTTTTTTTATTATGAGGGTGATGAGGCCCTGGCACAGGGTGCCCAGAGAAGCTGTGGCTGCCCCATCCCTGATGTGTCCAAGGCCAGGCTGGATGGGGCTTGGAGCAGCCTGGGACAGTGGAAGATGTCCCTCCCCATGGCAGGGAGTGGAACTATATGATCTTTAAGGTCCCTTCCAACCCAAACCATTTTACACTTCTGTGATACATGGCTGCATTTATTCATTATATTGCATTTATTCATTATATTTACTACAGCCCATGAGCTCCCTCTGGCTGCTCATTCCCTCCAACCCACAGAGCCAGACAGGGAAGATGCTGTTCTCCAGCTTACCTGAGAACATGGTGAACGTCACAGCAGGGGCTACTGGGTCATATTTGGTGAAGGCAGCAATGCTGAACCTAAAGGCAAAGCAGAGTCCTGTGTCAGGGACAGCCTGAGCACAGCACCCAGCAGGCAGGAGCCAGGGGGACAGGACCACTGCCTGGAAAAAGCTGGGTTTCTGTTATGGATTTAGGGGATATGTGGAAATGGTCTTTCCTCCCTTTTCTGCCTCTTGGACAAGTTTGACCCATTTGGGAAAGCGTGAGAAATTGTTCAGAAAGCACAAATGGGAAGCAGCTCTCCTCCAAAGGGTTGTCTGCAGAGCAAGGCAGTGCCTGGTCTCTTACAGGACACAAAGAATCAAAACCACACAGTTCATAGCTGGTTAACAGGGCTGACAGGAAAGAGCTGAGCCCTGTGTGACACAGAGGCATTTCAGGTGGCAGGGCTGAGCCCTGACCCAGACCCTTCCTTGCACACACACACAGAAGTGGCTGGTGCATCCTCCTCCCCGTGGAGATCTGCCCCTCCTGGCAGCAGGCACAGCAATGCCCACAGCTCTCTGCAGAGCTGACTTCCTTCTCAGCAGCTGGCTTGGAAGGGCCCCTTCTTGTGCCCTAAATGCAAGCCAAGGCTTTTAAAGGTAGCACTGGATTTCAGCAGCCAAGAGTTTGCTGAGTGTGTGAGGGTCCCCTCTGGCAGCACCCCACACCCAGCTGCCAGGGCACAGGCCTCCTTTGAAAAGTGAGCCTGCAGATGCCATGGCATGAAAGATGAGGGCTTGTGGATAAATTAACTCACTGAAAGAAAGGAAAAAAAGAACAGGAATTCTGAGTGGGAATGAGCTGTCAGCTTTTCACCACCCTAATAATCATTAATTTAACATATGGATATTTAGGCTGAGTGTTCTATGCACTGAGGACATTTAGGCTGGATATTTAAGATTATCTGGGTCAGATATTTAGGATATTTAGGTCAAGTGCTGCTTGTACTGAGAACATTTAGGTTGTTTAGGGCAGCCAAAGTGAAAGCAAGCTGTGGTGTAAAAGTAAGAAAGCTGTGGGGTAAAAGCACCTTCTAGTCCTGAATAACTGGACAGGTCAGTCCACGTTACTGACTCATGTTACTGAATCATGGCAGGTGGACTAATGACAGGGCCTGCTGTCCCTGCTCCCCCTGGGAGGTCCCTGCTGCAGTGACAACTCCACCTGGCTGGGGCAGGTGCAGAGCCTGTGCTTGGCTCAGCAGTGCCTGCCTGTGGGGCTGTCCTGCTGTGGTTGTGCTGTTGTTGAGATCCCCTCGAGGCTGCTGGCAGGCCTTGGTCTGAGGCCTCTGCCCTGCTGCTCCCTCTCCAGCCCCAGCTGACCTCTCTCTATCCCTCCAGAGCTGAGGCTGAGGGGTGAACCAACAACTCCTGCCCTGCCACACCTGAGGGTGAGGCATGAGCAATCCAGAACAGACAGATTTGTGTGATCAGTCTCCGAGCCTCTGAACCCTTCTGAGATCCCCATGCCAGCCCAGGGACCTGGGATGGACACAGGATGGGAGGGCACTGTCAGCTGTTCTCCTGCCACAGCACACCAGGATTGCCCCCTGCTCTTGATCACCGCACTCTGGCTGCAATTTCCAAGGCAATGGCTTTTTGAAAACTCTCCCTTTCATTTTCCCCTGGGAAAAACAGCCATTTCCCACCCCCTGGGTGTTATCACCAATGTGGGGCACTGCAACCCTAACCAGCAGCTTAAATGCCCCCGTTTGACACAGGGGTGAATATAAAGTAACAACTCAGTAGGAATTAGTTAAAGTTTGCCATGTCTGCACATAGGAACAGTACTGAGAACAAAGAAGGAGGGAAAGGAAAGGGGAGGGAAAGGAAAGGGGAGGGAAGGGGAGGGGAGGGGAGGGGAGGGGAGGGGAGGGGAGGGGAGGGGAGGGGGAGGGGAGGGGAGGGGAGGGGAGGGGGAGGGGAGGGGAGGGGAGGGGAGGGGAGGGGAGGGGAGGGGAGGGAAGGGAAGGGAAGGGAGGAAGGGAAGGGAAGGGAAGGGAAGGGAAGGGAAGGGAAGGGAAGGGAAGGGAAGGGAAGGGAAGGGAAGGGAAGGGAAGGGAAGGGAAGGGAAGGGAAGGGAAGGGAAGGGAAGGGAAGGGAAGGGAAGGGAAGGGAAGGGAAGGGAAGGGAAGGGAAGGGAAGGAAAGGAAAGGAAAGGAAAAGGAAAGGAAAGGAAAGGAAAGGAAAGGAAAGGAAAGGAAAGGAAAGGAAAGGAAAGGAAAGGAAAGGAAAGGAAAGGAAAGGAAAGGAAAGGAAAGGAAAGGAAAGGAAAGGAAAGGAAAGGAAAGGAAAGGAAAGGAAAGGAAAGGAAAGGAAAGGAAAGGAAAGGAAAGGAAAGGAAAGGAAAGGAAAGGAAAGGAAAGGAAAGGAAAGGAAAGGAAAGGAAAGGAAAGGAAAGGAAAGGAAAGGAAAGGAAAGGAAAGGAAAGGAAAGGAAAGGAAAGGAAAGGAAAGGAAAGGAAAGTCCAACCCCAACAGCCACTAACCACGAAACTTATGGGCAGATTTAATTCTCCCTTTATTCCCAGTGGAAAGGGAAGCTCTCCCATGCACACACTCTCCCACAGACCTTCATTCTCTTTTCCTAATGCTCTCGATGGCTTTATCACCATCAGCCATCCTTGCTGCAAGTTTCTTTAAAGTGAAACAGGATAACCTTCCAGATTCTCAGGGATCAAAGAAACGTCTGTGGATGTGCTCCCCATTTGATAGAGCTGCTGAATTAACAGGACTGACCAGAGATACCATTCCTTGTTAGCAGTGAAAAACCTGTTTTTCCATCAACAGTTTTAAAGGTACCCTACAAGAAACCATGTGCCTCCATGTTCCTGGATTCTATTTACTGTCAAATAAGACTCTGAACTTGTGACTGTTGGGATCCATGTGTGTGCCTCATGGGGAACTTGGACCTCAGCCTGTTCGCTGCCCCCAGCCTCTGGACCTCCCACTGAGTAGGCACCACTCGAAAATGTTTCCAAATCAGTTTCATTTTTGCACCGCCTGCGCATGGTTCTGAGTCACACACAAAGGCCCTACAAATAACAGCATCTCTTTTAGTTCCTATCCTGGGGCTGGACATCTGCTCAGCTCCCAAGACAACACACACAGCCTTGGCAGCTTCAGCTTTCCTTCTCCCTGCCCACTATGCTGCCTAACATTCCCCTCATGCCAGCCCCTGCTTTCCTCAGATGCTGCTTGGTGGAGGAACCTTGTGGTCCACTGCTGGGGATTTGGGGGTGGTGAGGGTGAGGTGACATCCAGGGAGCTGGTGGCACTCTGGCAGGGACAGGTGCAGTCCTTTCCCTCCTGCAGCCCTTCCCCTCAGGAGGGCTGCTGACATCTCTCACCTGTACTGTTCGTTGTCCTTCAGCTTCCCGTTGCACGTTGCCCTGGACTGGCCGCACTCCTCTGTTCCCAGTGGCACCCGCCAGGTCCCAGGGGAGCTCCTCTGATGGAAGGGGTTGGGGATGAGCACTGCCAGGTAGGAGTCCTCTGCCCCGTAGTAGTGGTCGTACCACGTGCTGGACATGATCTCCTGGGTGGGCCTCAGCACTGGAGGGGAATGTGCAAAGTGACGGTGACAGTCCCAAGGTGACATCCAGGGGTCCTGCTCCCTCCAGGGGTCCTGCTGCCCTCCAAGGGTCCTGCTGCCCTCCAGGGAGCCACCACAGAACTGGGACATGCAGGGACACTTACGTGACTCGTTGGTGGTGGCAATGACGCCGTAGTACTCGATCTGGCCGTTCTCCTCGCTGAAGAGGTCGGGTGAAATGATGACCGTGGAGCTGGCCTCCACTGGGAACACGTCTGCACGCAGGGGAGGGGGCAGGGCTGCAAGAGGAACCAGCAAGCACAGCCTCTGAGCCTGTCCCTGCTCCCAGACCCTCCCTTTACACAGCCTGGGATGGTCCCAGCAGCACTGCCAGAGCCCCCCAAGCCACTGCAGGGCTCTGCAGCCACGTGGGGCTCACAGGCACCTCCGAGAGTCCCCAGCTCTGAGCAGCAGCAGCAGCTGTTTTCTGCTGGGCTCTGTGGCAAGGCTGTGGGAAAGAAGGGGACTCACGTTCCACTGCTGTGCTGCAGAGCAGAGTCACAGCCTGGCTCCTCAGGGTGTTCATGCCCACCGTGCTCACAGCGATTTGGTAAGAGGAGTTTGGCTCCAGCCCCTCCAGACTGGCCTCGCTTGAAGGGGTGCTCATGGTTTGCCTGAAGGTGGGGGGTCCTTCAGAAAGTCTCTCTGTCACCACCTCGTAAGCCTCCACATCTCCAGGAGAGCTTGTCCAGTTCAAGTAAAGGCTCCTTGACTCTGGTATGCACTGCACATCCTTCACTGGATTTGGCTCTGCAAAGGAGACGGGGCAGGCTCTGCACTCCCTGGATCAGAGAAATCCCAACCTCTGCCCCTGTCAACATCTGTTCCTGAGGCCAGTGAGATGAGCAGAGCTGGACACTTGCAAGCTGGGAGCCTGCTGTGCCATGGGCCACAGGACAGTGTGAGCAGGCAGGACGTGAGCTCAGGTCCTACAGGAGACATCGACCAGTGGAGATCTGCAAAGTCTGCTCTGCTTCAGGCAGCCAGGAGACAGGAGATCTCTGTGCTGGGGCTAGCTTAGGGAGCCAGTGGCTACCAGAGGGTCCACCTTGCTGCCTTTCCGCACCTCCCTCCACAAGACTTCCCATGCCTCTGTTGATGCTCAAGGGTCCATCCAACCTTGAGGCCCCCCAGGTGTTTCTCCCTGTCCCACCTGCCCCACTCCCTGCCTGAGGCAGCGTGTACCCACCCACGGGCACTGCCAAGGGCTTGGTGCTGCTCCAGTAGGGCCCAGCCACGCAGCTCAAGGACACAGAGTAGTTCCTGCCTGGGATCAGCCCCTGGAGGAGGTGCTGGACTTGCTCTCTGCCCAGGGGGTGCCTCCAGGGCAGTGAGCTGTTCCGGAGGTCCCGCAGCCACAGCTGGCAGTCGTCCTGCTGTCCAGAGATGCTGGCCCAGGAGATCAGCATGGTGTTGTTCCCTTCAGCCACTGCCGAGAGATTCTGGGGAACTGAGGGGGCTACAACAAAACACACACCAGGAAGAGTTACTGGCATGCATGTGCCTTCTTCTGTTCTACAGAGACACAAGTAGGAGATGGGTGACACAAGGAGACTCCACATGTTCAGTGATAACGTTCCTGCAGCTGCTGTTTGCCAGAAATGACCTTTAAATGGCAGCTGAGGGGCACACAGGGTGAGGAGTGTGTGGAGATGGATTCTTCTTCCTGCTAATTAAGCAAGTTTCATTAGAGACCTGCCCAAAGGGCTCTGCACATGACTCCCTGCACCCTGCCAGAGGATGGCTGAGCGTGGGAGCAGGGACCGCTGGATTCCCCAGGCAGAGTGCAGGGACTGTGGGGACAAGCACATGAAAAGGCTTATTGTGTTTATCTGCATTTCCACATTCCATAAAAAGAAAGAAAAAAGCCCATCCTCCCCTTATACCCTATGCCAGCAATTCTCTGAATGCCTGGAAAAAAGGCAGCAGGAATGGTGGGGTGTCCCCCTGGGCTGTGAGGCCTCGTGGTCCCCCAGGCTGTGGGTGTCATCTACCAGAGCAGCACTAGTGCCACGGGATCCCGTGCTCTTGTTCAGTCATCTGTGCCTGGAGGAGCCTGACTTCAACCAGTGGGGCCGTGGGCTGGAGGCTGCTGCCTCCTGAAACAGCCCTGGTGGCTGCCAGGCCCTCCCACAGGCAGCAGGACTGCCCTGCCCGACTCTCCTGTCCACCAGGGCTTGCCCAGCCCACAATCCCATTGCGACACTGGTACATCCCACCCCACCCCACCCCACCTCATCCCGTCCCATCCCATCCCATCCCATCCCATCCCATCCCATCCCATCCCATCCCACCCCATCCCATCCCACCCCATCCCATGAAATATTCAAGGTCAGGTTAGACAGGGCTCTGAGCAGCCTGACCTAGCTGAAGACGTCCCTGCCATGAGCCAAGGGGTTGGACTAGATGCCTTTAAAGGGTCCCTTCCAACTCAAACCGTTCCCTGACCCTACAGCTCCCAGGCAGCAATCCTTGCTGAGTCTCTGCCCCTTCCCACCACAGGTGCTGAGCCCACCCAGATGGGAAGGCAGAGCATTGTGCAGATGCAGAATCCCCAGCTCTGACACTTACTTGTCCAGTCACTGATGTTCCCTGAGGAGGCTGCATAGGGCCCTGCCATGGACACCACTTCCAGCAGGTACTTGTGTCCTGGGGCCAGGCCAGAAAAGGTAAATTTGCTGGTGCCTTTCCCAACAGAGACGTTGGCTGCCACAAGACCTGACCCCGAGTGGTACAGGAGGAGCCTGTAACTGTCCTGTCCTTGGGGTTCAGCTCTCCAGGATGCACTCAGCCTGTTGGGATAGCCCTGGTTCGTCATGAACACGTTCCGGGGGGCCAAGGGGTCTGCCGAGACAGGATGGGAGACACGTCAGCAAAGGGCCCCAGGACACTGCCTGGGCCTCTTGGCAGTGCCATCATAAGGGATGCACCACATTGGACAGCACGCTGGCTCCACACACCGGCCCAGAGGCAGCTCAAAGCTTCTGCAAACTTCTCTGTGCTTGTCAGGGACAGCCCTGTCTCAGACGGAGTGAGACATCTGGGGATGGGGTGAGGAGGGAACACGCAACCAGCTAGAGGGCAGGGGAAGGTGAACACCCAGCCAGCTGCTCCCTCCTCCATGGCTCCCCACTGAAACGTGGCTCTGGAGCTCCAGCTGCCCTCACCCAGGCTGGTGGAGAGTGGGCAGAGCCCTACTCAGGACCATGGCAAGGCTTGGGGTCTGCTCTGAAGGTCAGTAGGGCCACATTCTTGGCCATGAGCATTCGTGACTGCCCAGCAAGGCACACATCCCAGATGGAGTGAGACATCTGGGGATGGGGTGAGGAGGGAACACGCAACCAGCTAGAGGGCAGGGGAAGGTGAACACCCTGCCAGCTGCTCCCTCCTCCATGGCTCCCCACTGAAACGTGGCTCTGGAGCTCCAGCTGCCCTTGCCCAGGCTGGTGGAGAGTGGGCAGAGCCGTGCTCAGGGCCATGGAAAGGCTTGGGGTCTGCTCTGAAGGTCAGTAGGGCCACGTTCTTGGCCACAAGCATTCGTGACTGCCCAGCAAGGCACACATCCCCTCAGAAAAGGTACTCACACGTCCAGTTGCTGACGTTCCCTGCAGATGCCCTGAAGGACCCAGCCACAGATGCCACCTCCAGCAGGTATTTGCTCCCTGGGGCCAGCCCCGTGAAGGTGAAGTTGTGGGTGTCCCTCCCCAGCGAGGCTGTAGCTGCCAGGGTGCCCAGGCGTGCGTGGTACAGGGTCAGTGTGTACCCATCTCTGCCCCCAGGCGCGGCCCCCCAGGCCACGCTCAGCCGGTCGGGCTGCCCCGTGCTCAGCCAGTGCACGGCGCCCGGGGGCAGTGGGCCTGGGGAGGAAACACACACCTCATGTTAGGGACCAGAGGTAGCTACGCTTTCATGCCTGCCATGTTCTGATTTCAGGAAATTCTTTTCCCCCAGGGACAAAACTGTAGTCACTGCTTGTCATGTTTGGGTTTTTCTCAAGTTCTTTCCCAAAGATCTAAAATAGTAAACAAGGTCACACTCTGTAAACTCTCTTGTTTTTCACATTTCTCTCCTAAGGAGGGACTTTGCTTGTTGACCCTTGGTGTGACCAATGGGTCAAAGGCTCCCACCTCTTAAGTAGGCACATTGTAAAAAGTGAGAATAAACCAGCCCCTTTTCAGAGCATCAGCCTTCTGAATCACGAGTCCGTGTCTCATTCATTGTGTCCCACAGCGACACAAAACTGGTAAAGAAGGGCATGTTTTATAAACTATTCTGTTTTTCACATTCTCTTCTCAAGGAGGGGAATTGCTTGATGGTCCTTTGATGTGACCAATGGGTCCAAGAGTCCCACCTCTAAGGTGGGCACATTGTAGAAAAGGATAAAATAGGTTTTGAGAATAAAGCAGCACTCCTTTGGAGTCATCAGCCTTCTGATCACTTCACGTCTTTCTTTTGTGTCCAACAGTGACAACCAGGCACTGAGCAGGAGACTGTAGTCACGGTTGGTGCTGTGATGTTTGGGTTTCTGTGAAACTCTTTTCCCAAACACTGTTCTGTCAACAAGAGACACGTTTTCCTAACTGTGACCTATGTTTAAACTCCTTTCCCTAGGAGGGACTTCTTCTTGATGTCCCTCTGACTTGACCAATGTAGTTGAAGAAGTTTGTCTTTCTTCCACCTCTTGGGTGGTTCTTTGTAAAACAGCATAAAGGGAAGAAATTCACAGGCAATAAAGATTGATTTGGAGTAATTTCAGCCTTCTGACCTCGGGAGTCCATGTCATTGTTAATCTTAAACAGCGTCAGGAGACAGACACCTCATAGGTCATGGTGCAGCAGGACAGGGGCTCCCTGAGGGAGGATCCTCTCTGGCAAATGCCTCCTCATGCTCACTTTTCTCTCTTCCACTCCCATCTCGCCTCACCTTTAACGATCCTCACCCTTACTGGTCTCTCACATGCCAAGCCCTCCTTGTCCAGGTCCAGCTCATTCCCACAGCCCAGTGAGAACTCCTTCACCCCTGCCAGGAGCACAGCTGTGCTCCCACACCCAGCTGCCCTGCAGGTGCCCAGACAACACTGGCACAGCCCTAGAATCTTTCAGGGTGAGGAGAACAGCTGAATTAGCCCATCTCCAGAGCAAAGACCTGTTCTCTTGGGAGGACTGTGGAGTGGCTTCTTGTATTACACTGATAATTTCATGAACCTTTATGGTAAGGTAGTTTCTACCTGTGGGAAGAGACTCAGTGAGCCTCCTGTACACAGGTCCAGTACAAGTGCCCTGTACATTTCTGTGCTCCTGTAGACAGGGAGGTGGGTCAGCACAGGCAGGGAATGTCCCAGCACAGTCACATTGGGCAGCCCTGTTCCATCAGCGTGTCCTTGTGCAAGCCTACAGCTGAGCACGCCAGTGCCATGCAGCCAGCAGTGTGCCCCTGTGTGTCACACCTGTGCAGAGCTGCGTGCACATTTCCAAAGCCACCAGTGAACCCTCCCAGCTCTCCTCAGGACAGCCCAGTGGTGTCACATTTCCTACCCCCCTCTGCAGAGGATACTGCTTCAGGTACTCACGTGTCCAGCCACTGATTTTGGGCGCCGCTGCCTGGTACTGTCCGGCTGTGGCAGTGACTTCCAGGGAGTACTCGTGTCCTGGGGCCAGCCCCGTGAAGGTGAAGTTGTGGGTGTCTCTCCCCAGCGAGGCTGTAGCTGCCAGGGTGCCCAGGCGTGCGTGGTACAGGGTCAGTGTGTACCCATCTCTGCCCCCGGGCGCGGCCCCCCAGGCCACGCTCAGCCGGTCGGGCTGCCCCGTGCTCAGCCAGCGCACGGCGCCCGGGGGCAGTGGGCCTGGGGAGGAAACACACACCTCATGTTAGGGACCAGAGGTAGCCACACTTTCATGCCTGCCATGTTCTGATTTCAGGAAATTCTTTTCCCCAGGGACAAAACTGTAGTCACTGCTTGTCATGTTTGGGTTTTTCTCAAGTTCTTTCCCAAAGATCTAAAATAGTAAACAAGGTCACACTCTGTAAACTCTCTTGTTTTTCACATTTCTCTCCTAAGGAGGGACTTTGCTTGTGGACCCTTGGTGTGACCAATGGGTCAAAGGCTCCCACCTCTTAAGTAGGCACATTGTAAAAAGTGAGAATAAACCAGCCCCTTTTCAGAGCATCAGCCTTCTGAATCACGAGTCCGTGTCTCATTCATTGTGTCCCACAGCTACACAAAACTGGTAAAGAAGGGCATGTTATAGAAACTATTCTGTTTTTCACATTCCCTTCTCAAGGAGGGGAATTGCTTGATGGTCCTTTGATGTGACCAATGGGTCCAAGAGTCCCACCTCTAAGGTGGGTGCATTGTAGAAAAGGATAAAATAGGTTTTGAGAATAAACCAGCACTCCTTTGGAGTCATCAGCCTTCTGATCACTTTGCGTCTTTCTTTTGTGTCCAACAGTGACAACCAGGCACTGAGCAGGAGACTGTAGTCATGGTTGGTGCTGTGATGTTTTGGTTTCCCTGAAACTCTTTACCAGGCACTGTTCTGCCAACAAGAGACACGTTTTCCTAACTGTAACCTTTGTTTACATTCCTTTCCCTAGGAGGGACCTTTTCTTGATGTCCCTCTGACTTGACCAATGCAGTTGAAGAAGTTTGTCTTTCTTCCACCTCTTGGGTGGTTCTTTGTAAAACAGCATAAAGGGAAGTAATTCCCAGGTAATAAAGATTGGAGTCATTGTCAGCTTTCTGCCTGTCGAGCTGCCCCGTGCTCAGCCAGCGCACGGCGCCCAGGGGCAGCGGGCGTGGGGAGGAAACACCGGTCACTGCCAGCAGCCACATCGGGGCTCAGCACAAGGAGCTGCCCCACCCACGTATGTGCCGAGCCTGTGCTGCAGGGGCTGGGTCAGCAGCAGGGTCTCACAGGCTGGCTGTGACTCTCTGGTAGACAATTCCTCCCTGGCTGCTGTCTGAGACTGTGGATGGCTGTGGATGGCTACCAGAGATGGGATGTGGCACAGTAAAGGCACAGACTCCTCAAGCTGTGTTGCATTCCTTTTGGGAATGGTCTTTCCCTCAAACCACCCCCCAGAGCCTGTAAGCCTTGGTCCAACCCTACCTGTCCCTTATCTCTGACCTATGGCCCTCAGGCAGCTATCCCATTCCGAGAGAGATACTAGATAAAAAACCTGAGAGAGATACTAGATAAAAAACCTTGTTCCTCCATGTTCTTCCTCTTTGCCCCTGGGGTCCCCTTCGGGAATAAAGCCTTGGAACACACCCTGAGGTAAGAGCCTCTTTTGGATTTCTTTTCCCTATCCTAAAGCCTATCCCCGCCCAAAGCTCCCCAAATCTGAGCTAGCATTGCGGCCAGGGGGGCGGAAGGGGAGATAAAAACTTCAATGCTGCATCCAGCAGAGAACAAGCACTGGGTGCGTGCATGGGTGGCAGAGGTAAGCAGGACAGCTGCACCAGTATGGGCTCTGACTGAACTGGGAAGGGGAGATATGGTGAAGAACACCTGGCTGCAAGGAGAGCATCACACTCACGTGTGCAGTGGCTGAGGCTGGGGGTGCTGGCGTGGAAGGGCCCAGCTGTGGCCCTCACTGCCACGCTGTAGCGGGTGCCAGGGCTCAGCCTCTTCAGGATGTGACTCCTGGCAGCAGCTCCCAGCTCCGTGTGCCCGACAGGAGCGCCCGACGCTGCCTCAGCCACATCCACCACGAAGCCTTCTGCCCCTCCACCCACCACTGCCCAGGACACCACCAGCACTGAGGCTGAGGGGCTGCCCAGGGTGAGGTTGACAGGGGCCAGGGGATCTGGAAAGCAATGAGGAGACAGTTAGCCCTCCTGGCTCAGTGCTGAGAGCTGGCTGCTGTGCCCAGGGTTCCTCCAGGCGGTGGTGGACAGGCTGGGCCACAGAGATCCTCTGGAGAGAAGCTTGGGCACAAAGGGCCAGGTGGGGCACATGACTTTGAGAATATCATCCCTGGGGTCTGCAGCTGGATCTGGCAGGGGAGATAAACCAGAGCCTCTGGGGTGGATGGGGGATTGGCTCTGTGTCAAGGATGGAGTGAGGGCAGTGAGCAGAAAGGTGGGACCACCACTTAGAAGCTGTGGGCATGGCTTGGGATGGGGAAGGTGGCGGTGGGTGCCCTGGAAGGCTCAGGTGGAGGATCACAGTGGGGCACTGTGCCCAACCCAACCAGTCAGACTCACATGTCCATTGGGTGACGTTGATGGAAGAGGCTTCTAATGAACCTTTCACAGCAGTGACCTGCACAGCAAACTTCCTGCCTGCTTCCAGGCGAGTCCAGGTGATGTTCAGGGCATCTGGACTCAAGGTCTGGACCTGAATCCTGCTCTGGTTGCTGAGGCTATACAGAGTAACGTGGTAGTGGTCCCTCCTGCCAGGGGGCTTGTTCCAGGATGTGTAAAGCTCTGAGGAGCTGCCTGGGTTGGTAAGGCTCAGGTTTGTTGGCGCAGCAGGAACTGCAAGGAAAAACAAGACACATGAGTCAGAAAGGAAAAGATCCACTTCTGAACAAGCAGACATCTCACAAGGAGGCTGTGAGAGGCAGGATGTGAGCACAGGCCAGCTTCACCAGGAACCAGGCCAGGGTGCCCTCCTCCTTCCCTCCTTTTGCCTCCTTTCCTCTCCCCAGGTGCCAGCACGATCCCATTACCCATGGGTGTCACAGATGCTGACCTGTGCAGCCGGTGATGTTTTCGGGGAGGGAGCGGTAGGGCCCAGCCACTGCCCAGACCCTAACCAGGTAACACGTTCCTGCCTCCAGCTGTGGCACAGTGACATTGCTGCTGTCCTTCCCTGCTTCCAGGTTCCTCGGTGGCGCAGAAGAGCCCTCCTGGAGCAGGCTGAGCAGGTATCCATCCCTCTGCCCAGGAGCAGCCTCCCAGTGCACAGCCAGAGCCCGGGCCTTGCTGACGGGGCTGGCAGACAGGGAACGAGGAGGCAGCGGGACTGCGGGAGAGAAACAGCGTCACTGGGGACAAACCTGGGCTGCCCAGACCTGACTCTAGTTTGGGAGTGAAGCTGGGAGCTGGAGGCCTGAGGGCATCCACACAACGCCTAAGGCTGGTGGGAGCAGGGGAGCTGTGTTCTACCGGTGTAGCCGATGGCAGTCTGAGAGGAGATGCGGTGAGGCCCAGCCTGGGAAATGATCTCCACGCGGTACCGGGACCCTGGCACCAGCCCCTCCAGGTCCAGCTGGGTGACTCCACGGGGGACAGACACATTCCTGATGATGGACAGGGACTCGGCCGCTGAGAGCTGTACCAAGTGATCTCTGCCACCTCCGGACTCCACCCAGCTCACGTGCAGCTCCTGGGGTTTCCGGCCAGGCTGCACGCTCACGTTAGCCAGGGACAGTGGATCTGGAGGAAAGCAGAGGATGGAGACCCATGAGGTGGTGGAGGAGCCAGGGCACAGCCTGCACCTCTGCACAGGGCTGAAAGAGAAGCGGGGGCACCTGACCACCAGATCTGTTCTCCTGAGGGATGTGGGAGCTGCCTGTGTGTGCCCCCAGGGTGCTGCTGGCAGGCAGGGGTGAGAGCACTCAGCTCCCAGCGGGCTGCTCTGCTCCACAGACAGGGAGCAGCAAGCCTGTACAGGTCTCTGTGCTTCCTCTCTCACATCCCTCTCCCACCAGTCCCTGGCTGGCCTTGAGATCACCAGTGGTCTAGGAAGAAGGTTCAGCTTGACTGGGGAAATCCTAATCTGGGGAAAAGGGTCTTCTGGGGCTGAGCACAAAGCACCTAACCTATGACACGTGCTCTGTCTTCCAGGACAAGGAGCACACAGGTCTCACCGGAGCCCTCCCTCCACCCAGACAAGTTTGTGTCACTGCTACTCTTGCAGGCAGTGCCAGGATGTCCCATCCCTGCAAGAGACTGGGAATACTTCTGACTCACATGTCCACTCAGTGGCAAAGTGTGACGAGGATCTGTATGGGCCGGCGAGGACAGTCACCTTCAGGAAGTACTGAGTGCCAGGGGACAGCCCCAGGAACGTGAAGTTGTGGGTGTTTGGCCCCACTGAGATGTTCCTCTGTGCTGCATGGCTCTTGCTGTAGAGCTGCAGGTGGAACTGGTCCACATCACCAGCAGCCCTGTCCCAGAAGGCCGAGAGCCCCAGTGGGCGCCGGGTGTTGGTCAGCGTCACGCCGGCCGGAGCCAGGGGGTCTGAGGGACAAGAGACACCCAGGCAGTGAGAGGAGGCTGTGGTTGGTGTGGTGTGGAGTGGTGTGTGGTGTGGTTGGTGTGGTGTGGTGTGGTGTGGTGTGGAGTGGTGTGTGGTGTGGTGTGGAGTGGTGTGTGGTGTGGTTGGTATGGTGTGGTTGGTGTGGTGTGGTTGGTGTGGTGTGGAGTGGTGTGGTTGGCGTGGTTGGTGTGATGTGGTTGGTGTGGTGTGGTTGGTGTGGTTGGCGTGGTTGGTGTGGTGTGGTTGGTGTGGTGTGGTTGGTGTGGTTGGTGTGGTGTGTGGGGGCAGCACTCACTTGTCCTGGGCACCCTCCCACTGTCTGCACCTGCTGGGGTTAGGTCAGGAGTCAGCACACCAAACCCAGAGCAGCCAGAGCTCTTGCTCCGCAGCAGACATGGGAGTGGGTCCCCACCTTTCCCTGGGTGACATTTGGAAACGTTTTCTGCTCAGTGATGGGTTCTGCCCGCACTGCAGACCCTTTCCCTTCCAACACAGCAGGATGTGGCTCCAGCTGACAGCCCATTCTGTCTGTCTGTGTGCCCCTGTCTCTGATTGCCCACCTCCCCACCCTCGGGCCACTCCCAGGCTGTGAGTGCTCTGCTCCCACGGGCAGGTGGTGGCTGTGAGCTGCAGCAGGGTGAGGCAGGGCTGCCACACTCACACGTCCAGTCGGTGGCTGATCTCACAGGGGATCTGTAAGGCCCAGCCACAGCAGCCATCTCCAGCGTGTACTGCCGCCCAGGGACCAGGCTCTCCAAGGTGACATTCGTCCAGTCACTCCCCACAGTCACATTCCTGACCTGCTCCTGGGACTTGGTTTCCCAGAGGGTGCCTGTGTAGCCAGTGCTGCCAGAGGAAAGTGCTCTCCAGGAGGCTTGCAGAGAGGTGCTGTGGCCCCCATTGCTGAGGGTCAGCTGCTCTGGGGGCAAAGGGTCTAGAAAAGGAAAGGTCTAGAATCACCTGGCAGAAGTGCCACTCCAAACGTGCTGGGGCAGGAGTCCCTTCCCTGGGATAACCTGTACCCAGGTGCTTGGACCACTGTCACCCCTGCTGACACCCACACACCACTTTGGGGCAGGGACTGGGCCAGCACAGCTCAAACCAGCCCAGAGAAAAAATGGTTCTGGTGCTGGAGGAGGTGGTGGGTGGTGGAGGGGGTGGCTCAAGGCAGTGGCAGCCTGAGCAGTGTCACAGGAGGGTGGGCTGAGGAGGAGGAGGAGAAGGGCACTGGGCTCAGCTGCCCCTTGTGCCTGGTGACTGGGAAACAGAGCAGGGTCAGACACATCCAGCAGCACCTCTGCCTCCTCCTGAGCCTTTTGCCCAGTTATTGGATGAAGCTGTAGGTGTGTGCTGTCACTGCCCTGACATCAGGGGGAAGGGCAGGATCCAGTGGGAACCCGGGGCTGTGGCACTCACATGTCCAGTTGGAGATGCGCCGGGGTGAGGACGTGTAGGGACCAGCCACAGTGCTGACCTCAAAGGTGTAGAGGGTCCCAGGGTGGAGGCCCTCGTAGGTGAAGCTGGTGACACCCCTGAGCACGGAGCTGTTCTTCACAGGGTGCTCTGCAAGGCTGAGGACCAGCAGATAGCCCTCCCCTGTCGCCTCCTCCCAGGTGGCCAGCAGGCTGTGGGGGCTGCCCTGGCTGGACAGGCTCACACCAGATGGTGCTCGTGGTTCTGCAAGGGACAAGGACAGCACGACAGGGCAGTGCATCAGACAGGAAGATTGCTTTCACAAGATATTTTCTGCTTTTCAAATTGCTCTAGGTGACCCTAGAGCAGTGGGGTTGGACTAGATGATCTCCAGAGGTGCCCTCCAACCCTAACAGTTCTGTGATTCTGTGACACTGCAATTGTCTCCATCCCACACATGGGCAAAAGGGGCTGCAGGGACAACTCTAAGTGCCCCAGCACCACAGGTTGGGTGGGCACCTCCCCACACTCTGTACAGCTCCAATCGTCCCTTCCCAGAGTGGCAGCTCTGGGACAGCACCAACTGTGGCTCCACAAGTCACCCAGGAGAGACTGAGCACAGGGAGATGCCCCCTCTGGAGGGGCTGCTGGTGCTCCCCTGCCCACCCATCCAGTGTGGTGAGGGGAAGGGAGGAAGCTGCCTGCAGCCTGCCAAACAGTGCAGGAGGCACAAAGCAGGATCTGATCTTGATCTGTGCCTGACACTTGCTGGCACAAGCCTGCCCAGGACCTCTGAGCCTACCCTCACCAGGAACTGGGAGGAGGCAGATTTTGCTGCTCTGATCCATAACTTGCTCTTGAGACCTGGTGTCCTGGGTGCCCTGTCCCTGTGCCTGCCTCACCCCCAGCCCCCTCCAGGCAGCAGCCCCTCCATCAGGCAGCAGGAACAAGGGCCACACATGGGCCTTCTGCTCACCTGTCCAGGCTGCTGTGCTGTGAGCTGATGCCCTGTAGGGCCCTGCCACTGCCACCACCTGGACAGAGTACTGCTGGCCAGGGCTGAGCCCGTGGAAGGTGACGTGATCGTTGTCCCCACCCACGGAGATGTTCCTCGTTGGAGCGCTGTCCTCTCCCTCTCGCAGTGTCACCAGGTAGAAGTCCCTCTGCCCCCCTGGGACACTCCAGCGAGCCTGTAAGGAGTTCTGCTCCTCTGCACTGCTCAGGGTCACGTTGCCAGGGCTCAGGGGGTCTGGAAGGGAATAGGATTGTGTGAGTCAGGGTTATGGGGCACCCTGTACCCCTTACTCTCCCGAGCCTCATTCCTGGCAGGGTGAGTCCAGCCTTAGACATCCTTTTGGAACGAGCCATCTGCACTCCCCAGCACAAGCATTCCCAGACTAACAGAGTCCAGACAAGCTGGCAGCCTTGCTGAGAAATATCCTAAAAGTCTCCCTCCACTCCATTCACATCCCACCATGAGCTTGCTGATATTCCCAGGAACTGGCCTGGACCAAACTCCTGGCCAGATGCCCCTGGCTCATGTGTCTGGCATGGGGGAATTTTGTTCAGTGGAGCAGGTCAGAGCTGCAGACAGCAATAGCAGGGATCAGCCTCACTCCAGAGCAGAAACAAACCAGCTGGAGCTCTGGAGCCCTTCCAAAATCCCATCTGCAGAGTCAGCAGGGAGCAGGCTCCAGCTTCCTGAGCTGGCAGGTGGAGCAGGAAGGAGCTGGGGACTTGACACCTGGTGGCACCCAGGTCCTCCCAGCACACACATGACCAGTGTTTGGCCAGTGCCAGGACAAGTCACTGGCCACAGCAGCTCTGAGGCTGCAGCTTGGCACCTCCATCATTTGAGGGCAAAAGCTACCTTAGTGTTCAGTGTGAATCTGCTCTGCCCTCTCCATTTCCCTCTAGGTTTTCCTGGAAACATCTGGGAGAGCAAGTTCAGGATTGGAACTTTTTACTGGGCTATGGACTTGGTGTCATCAGCAAAATCTCCTTCTTTCAGGGCCCTCATCAGCCTGAGACTGCAGAGTGGGCTGGGGGAATGGTGCAATAGTGGGTTCTGGGAGGGCTGCCCTCACTGTTTTGACCTGCCAGAGGCTCCTGGATTCCTTGGCTGTATTTGCACAGCACCCATCATGCTGTGATCCACCAGGATGAGGTTACCAGGTGCTACCACAACACATCCTTGACAGTAATCAAAGAGCACTGAAAATCCATTTCATAGAATCATAGAATTGTGGAATGATTTGGATTGGAAAGGACCTTGAAGCTCATTCATTCCACTCCCCCTGCCACAGGCAGAGGCACTTTCACTGTCTCAGCCCTCCAGCCCTGCCCAGCCTGGCCATGGACACTCCCAGGGATGGGGCAGCCACTCCCTGGACACTCTGTGCCAGGGCCTCACCACCTTCACAGGGAAGAATTCCTTCCCAACATCTAATCTAAATCTCTCCTGTTTTAGTTTAAAACCATTCACCCCTTGTCCTATCACTGTAAAATGATGCCCATGTAAAAACTCCTTCTCATTCCTCTATAAGCCCCTCCCAGAGGCCTCCAGTTCAAACCAGCTCAACTGCTGCCCTCCTGCCCCATTTTTTCTGCTGCCCTTGTACAGCCCTGAGGCACATGAGAGCCAAGCCCCAGCAGCACTGAACACCAGTGGGATCTGCTGCCCTCCCATCCTCCTCCTAGGGGAGAGACCACAGGCTGCTCCCACTGTATCCCAGGGGGAAGCAGGCCAGCACAGGGGATCCACCTGCTGAAGGGTGGCCCCACTACAGCAGTGCCCCACAGCTGGGTCCTGGAGCAGCTTTCAGTCAGATCCAAGCAAAATCACCCTGTGCACCCAAGGCTTTGGCAGGAAACCTTTGGATTCAGAGGCTGGACCAGAGGCAGGGAGAAAGCTGGGACCACCAAGTTCATACTCACATGTCCAGGCAGTGGCATTGGGCCCCACTGCGGTGTGGGACCCAGCTGTGGCACTGAGCCCCAGCCAGTACTGCGTGCCAGGGTGGAGGTGCTGGAAGGTGTAGCTGGTGAGGCCCCTCCTGGCTGACAGGGTCGTGCTGACCTTTTGGGTGAGGAGGTTGCGGAGCTCAAGGTGGAGCGAGGCGGCCCCTGCAGCGTCTGCCCAGGAGGCAACGAGGGTGGTGCTGGAACCTGGGCTGAGCCTCAGCTGGGTGGGGATGGAGGGAGCTGAGGGGAAGAGCAGGGCACAGCAAGGTTCAGCACTGGGGTTGGTGGTCCCTGGACCCTCCTCTTTCCCCAGGGGCCCCTCTGCCCACAGCTGCTCTCTATGGCATGGGGGTTGAAGGTCTGGTAGGGGTCTACTGAGGGATGTCCCTCCCTCCACACACATTAGAGGGCCCTTGAGGTCCCTCCACCTTGTCATGTTCTTTCAGGCTGCAGAGCAGAGGGGTGGCAGGCTGGGTACTGCAGCACTCCTGCAGCTCTCAGCAGCCAAGAGATCCAGGATCCCCAGACTGCCCCTCTCCCTTGGGAACGGACAAATCCAAGCTGTGGGTGCTGCAAGGCAGGCCCAAGGTGCAAAGTTTTCCCCTCAGCCCTGGCACTCGGCTCACAGGGGGGATGTGAAGCACTCCAGCTGTTCCCCACCACACACAAGCTTGGAGACCCCCTTGCCAGCCCAGCACAGGTGTGCTGCATCCCTCCTGCCAAACCCTTTCTACCACCCCTCCCTCCTTGGGCAGGCACACACATCACTCCCTACCTGTTGTATTGCACTGAGTAGTTTTGTTCTGTTTGCACTGGGTGTTTTGGGTTGTATATAAATATAGATCCACACAAAATGTTGTACTGCACTAAGTAGTTTTGTTCTATTTGCACTGGGTGTTTTGGGTTGTATATAAATACAGATCCACACAAAATGTTGTACTGCACTAAGTAGTTTTGTTCTATTTGCACTGGGTGTTTTGGGTTGTATATAAATATAGATCCACACAAAATGTTGTATTGCACTGAGTAGTTTTGTTCTATTTGCACTGCGTGTTTTGGGTTGTATATAAATATAGATCCACACAAAATGTTGTATTGCACTGATTAGTTTTGTTCTATTTGCACTGCGTGTTTTGGGTTGTACAGATACAGATCCACACAAAATGTTGTATTGCACTGAGTAGTTTTGTTCTATTTGCACTGCGTGTTTTGGGTTGTATATACATAGATCCACAAAAATGTGCAGTGCTGCCTTTCCCAGAAATCCCTGACACCAGCTGTGCCTCACCTCCCCTGGGTCAGTCCCCATTGACCCCTCACCTGCCCCTCTCCTTCCCAAAGGGCACAAAACCACTCTGAGCCACGTGCTTGGTCTCTTACTCTCTTCAGGACTCCATGGTGTAGGTTCTGCATTAAACTGTGGGACTGTTCCTGAGACTAAGAGCACCTTTTGTCTTTTGTTTTCATCCTTGCCTCAGTTTCCCCTCTGAGGATTCAGTGCCAGCCTGGCAGGACCCTCAAGGCTGCAGGAACCGAGGCACTTACCTGTCCACTGGTGGATCCTGGTGCTGGCCTGGCTGGAGCCAGCCAGCGTGCTGACCGTCAGCGCATACTCGCTGCCAGGCAGGAGCCCGTCGAAGAGGAAGGTGGTGGCGCCGGGCAGGAGGGACACGTTCCTCAGCAGGCTGTGGGAGGGGCTGTGCCACAGGGCCAGGCGGTAGCCGTCGCGCCCGCCCTGCCCGTGCGCCCAGGCCGCCCGCAGCGAGGCGCCGCTCCCGCCGCTGCTCAGGCTCAGGTTGTGCACAGGGGAGGGACCTGCGTGGGGACAAGGGACGGGCACTGCTGGCTGCCTGCCTGGGAGTGAGTGCCCTGAGCTGGCACGGTGCTCACAGGCTGGTGGAACTTGCCTTTGCCTGGTGAGGTGCTGCCTGCCAGCTTCACAGAAGCCAGTCACAGAATCGTGGAATGGTTTGGGTTGGAAGGGTCCTTAAAGCCCATCTGTCCCACCCCCTGCCATGGGCAGGGACACCTTCCACTATCCCAGGTTGTTCCAAGGCCTGTCCAGCCTGGCCTTAGACACTGCAAGGGATGGGGCAGCCAAAGTTTCTCTGGGCAACCTGTGCCAGGGCTTCACCACCCTCACAGGGAAAAATTCCTTCCTAAGATCTGATCTAAACTTCTCCTCTGCCAGTTTAAGACTCTTCCCTCTTGCCACCATGTAAAAAGCCCATATTTCTCTATTTTCAAATCCCCTTTAGGTACTAAAAGGCATTTTAAGGTCACCCTGGAGCCTTCTTCTTTCCAGGCTGAACAACCTAAGATTTCTCAGCCCATCTCCAGAGCAGAGGGGCTGCAGCAAGGATTCCCCAAGCACTGCCTCATCACCTCCCTGACCATTCACCAGCCTCCCATGGGCTGCACCATCACCTTGGATCAGTCTCAGAGGTTACTCTGAACTGAGCAGAGAGGCTTGGCCAGAGCTAACACATAAAGGTGAAGCCACCATCACCTGGAAGCTCACCTGCCGACAGGTCCTTTGTTCCTGGTGGCCCTGTGGGTCCCACCACCTGCCTTTCTGTGACAACCAGCTTCTGCTTCCACCACTGCTGCCTGACACCAGCCCTTCCACTGTCCAGTCTCCTCCCTCCAGCTCTACTTTCCTTTGCTAAGTTTTCCACCTTCACCTGCACTCAAGGATCTTCTGGAGAGCTGCAGGCAAGGGCTGCCATCCCCACCAGCCCTGTCCCCTTCTCCAGCCCTTGGCGCAGAGCAAGGCCTGGGGTGAGCAGTGATTGACAGAGATGTGCCAAAATTGTGGAGCAGATGCTTCTTCCTTGTAGCTCTTTCTAGACCTCCAGGCATGACATTTTTCACCCCTCAGTTCTCTGCAAGCCATATCAGGGGCTGGTCCATCATCACCTCCATTATTCTAGGAGAAGATAAAACATGGACCCAACCCATACAAGGGGCAGGGGCAGGACCCTTCCTCCACAAGGATGAGAGAATAACCCCTAAGACTCTGGGGACCCAGGAAGGACCTTAGTTCTTGTGAACGTGAGGAAAAGCCCAACCTCCCACAAACCAGTAGGACTCCAAACAGCCCACCAATGGCTGGTAGGAGCACTGAGGTCCTGGGGAGCCCTTACTTGTCTGTGCTGTGATGGTCTGGCTGGTGGTGTCCATGCAGGCCAGCGTGGCTGTCACCTCAATCTCGTAGCGGGTGCCAGGAGTCAGCCCATGGAACCAGAAGCTGGTGGTGTTGGGCCCAGCAGACACGTTCTGCAGCAGCGTGCCTGACCCCAGGGAGGAGAGGGCCAGCAGATATCCCCTGGCACCTCCCTCTGGCTCATCCCAGGACAGAAGGAGGGAGTCTGACCGGTCATGGTCACTCACACTGACATTGAGGACAGTACCTGCAGAGGCAAATCCAAAACTCTCAAAACAGGGATTGGTGGTGCTGGGTGCCAGCCTGCAGGAGCAGCTCCCAACCACCCACCCTTGCTGGGGTACATCAGGCACTGGCCACCACCTTGACCCCAAGGACCCTGAACAGCCTTTGGGAAACACAAAAACATTCAGAAACCTTCATGGACTCGGGTCAAAGGAAGCTGTGAAAGAGATGTTCCTAAGCATGGAGCACCTCCTCCACTGGAGAAAGACCAGAAGGCTTCAGATCATCACATGCTTTGTCCAGAGAGTCCTGATTTAAGGCAGAGAAGTCCCCTGGCTGGGTATAATTCATTGCTCATCACCTTGGTTGGCTTGAGCCCCTCCAAAAGATGTTGAAGGCTCTGGGTCCACCATGGAGAAGCAAGACAGTGACAAACTAGGGGGCAAGATGGATATGGCAGGGGGGCCATTATGCTCCCTGCAATAGCCTCTGCCTCTGTGTGGGCTCTGACAGAGGAGGGGGCAAAGGCTGCTTTGGGGGAACCCAATGAGTCACCCCCATCCTGCCCAGTTCAGAGGCGACATGGGAAGAGTGGGACACTGCATACATGGAGCAAATGTGGGAGCAGACTGGCCCCAGCCCCTGCTGAGGTGTGTCCCTGCCTCGGTTGTGCTGCAGCAGTGAGGTCAGTGTGCTGGGGCTGTGACATCCCACTGGAGAGTGTCTGGGGACAGGGAAGTGGCATACAGGGCTTGGCCTAATTGGTGGGTCAAGTGGCTGAAACTGCTATTGAATTCCTGCCCTTAGAGCTGCTCAGGAGTCACCCACACAACAGGAGCCAGGCAGAGCCTGTCTGTCAGGCCCAGGCTGGTGGTGTGACCAGGGCAGGGTCCATCTCTGCCTCACAATGTCCCCAGCAGATTGTCACACACCCCCATCCTCAGCCTTGCTGCCAGCCACGGAACCATTTAGGTTGGAAAAGCCCTTTAGGATCACTGAGTGTTCCCCCAGCACTGCCAAGTCCAGCACTAACCCAAGTCCCCAGGTGCCACATCCATGAACTTTCTATTGCTCTCAGCCTTTGGAAAACGCCAGAACAGCTCTAGTGCTAATGAGACATTTGTGTAATAATTAGCACTTAAAATTTATGGCGTGCAACGTGTTATGACAGGCTTACACAGGGTCTGGCACAGTGAGACAGCATGAACCAAGCACAATGAGTGCCCCAGGGGCCTGCCATGGGGCACCCTGTGCACAGCCAGGGAGGAGCAGTGTGGGGTGAGCCCAGGGCAGGGACACTGTTGGCACTGCTCAGGAGCTGTGTGTGTCTTTCCCAGAGCTGAACACTTTCAGAACTAGGTGCAATTCCTGTCCCAGGCAATGCTGTGGTTTGGAGCCTGCTGGTGAGGGCAAAGGGACCAGAAGACATCAGATGGACATCAGATGGACATTAACAGGAGCAGGTAGTGCCCCTGGGAAAGGCCTTTTCAGTGCCATCCCTGAGAAGTTCAAGTGCATATTTAGGATCAGACAGCTCAGGAAGGGTTAGCTAAATGTAGCTGGGTGTCCATGGGTGAGATGTTTATACCTGGGCCAGCTGCCCTGGGCTACCCTCGCTGTCAGCAGACACCCAGAGCAGCAGGCACAGCTGACCTGAAGGCAACCCACAGGTGATTGTCCTGCCCGGTGTTGAGGCAGGGATGGTTTGTTACTGCAAGCTCTTCCTTATCTCCTGAAGGATGAGTTCTCAGCCCATGTTTCTCTGCTTCTCTTGAGTTCCCAGCAGCTTCATTACCTGCCTCCCTCTGTCACCTTCCTCACATCTGCAGCACAAATGTACCTAAAATGGGCCAGAGGCCCACTGACCCCAGCACTGCTCAAGTTCCCACTAACCACACCACAGCCAGCACATGCACATACACCCACCTCACGCCCTGACAGGTGCCCTGACAGGTGCCCGTGGATCACCCAGGTGATTTCTCACTGGCACAGGCTAATGCCATGTGGGCACTGTGCTGGCTGCAGGCCTACAGCACCCATGGGGTTCCCTTACAGATTCTGACCCTACCCAGGCACCCCAAGGCTCTGAGCAGGGCACCTATGGCTGCACTGCTGCTGAGCCCACCTGGGGAGGCAGAGAGCTCTGGCACCTTGTCAGTCTCCCACAGTCCCTGTTACAGCTGGCTGCTGGAGAAGGATGGGACTGATGCTCCCCCTTCCTTGGGCATGATCTGTAGCCTGTAGTTAGCCTAAAGCAGAGTATTTACAAAGCTACTCTTAACTCCAAGAGTCCTGGTCCAGCACATCTGCTCATCTCACAGCTCCAGGTGCCAGAGACCATCCCACCCTCCTCAGCCCACTCCTGTGACTCACCTCTTTCAGCATCCTGGCCCTCCAGCGCTGCCTGTGCTGTGTGGTTGCATCCCTCACCCTGGGGAATTGAAGTGGGAGAGGGCAGGATGAGGGGGGCTGAGCTGAGACCAACACCTGGGCCAGGGGTTGGGCTGGCAGGCACAGGTCCCACCCTGACATGGCATCTGTGACTCCTTTTCCTAGGAGAGCCTGGGTCACTTCTGAGACCTCCCCTGGCCAAGGCAGACACAGACTTGGCAGATGCAGCTTGTGGGCTGCCCTGGCCTTTTGCATGGGATGTGGGGCTGCAGATCAACACGGGGCCATGCCCACAGGGGAAGAGGCCACCAAACCATCCAGGGCACAGAAAATGTGGAGAGAAAGGGAAGGATTGATGTCTGGACAGGGCCTGGCAATCTCATTCCCTCTATGGGCACACCTTCCCACCATGACGGGGGAGAGGATGGAGGGACCACAGACCTCAGTCCAGCTGCCACCCCCACGGGAGGAACAGAGTCCCCGGAGCCCCTGGCACCCTCCCCGGCAGCGGGGACACCCGTTCTCTCACAGCCTGCTCCCAGCAGGGTGTGCCCGGCTTTGGACCGGCGTCAGTTCCCCCCGCGTTAAAGGAAATGTCTACTGCCCACTCCCTGTCCTGCAACGAGCCGCAGCAGAACCATCACCCTCCCGGCGTTCTCTTCCCTCGGCTCTGCGGGCGGACTCGTTCCGGCTCCCCACCGATGGCGGGGCTTTTGGCAGAGGAGAGCGAAGCGGCCGGGGACGCCTGGGGACAGCAGCCGGGCCACTGCCGAGCGAGGAGCGGCACCAGGGACACGCTGCGGTCCCAGGCAGCGGGCCCAGGGGCGAGGGGCAGCGGGGGAAGCGCCGCTCGGGACGGCGAACGCCGCTGATGTGGCGCAGCTGCACGGCCAGACAGAGGCACCCGCAGCCGAGCCCTTCGCCGGCGGGGCAGCCCCTCGCGGCAGCGAGCTGGGAGCCAAGAGCCGCCGAGCCAGAGCGGGGGCTGGGGAGCCGAGCGCTTACCTCTGCCAGGGTCCCTGGGAGCCGCGGCACGCACAGCACCAGCAGCGGCAGCAGCAGTGACCTCATGGGGGACCTGGTGGCAGCAGATCAGAGGGATGACAAGCTGGGGTTGAGGGGACAGTTTCTCAGCAGTGGCTGTCCCCAGCCAGCCCCTTGTCCCACGGCAGCCAGGAGCCGTGTCCCCACATGCTTTCCGAGCGCGGGTGACAAGGTGACATCAATGGGGACCGGCCGGCGCGTGGCACCTCGGCCGTGCCCGCTGTCCCTGGGCGGGGGCAGAGCTCGCCTCCGGCCCGGGAGAAGCCCAGCGGGGGCGGCTGCCTCTCGCTGGGCGCATTTGCTGTTGTCCCCGCAGGTCCGTGTCCTCTGCGGTGACTCCGCAGCTGGCCCGGAGAGAGCGGCTGCGGGCAGAGCTGCCGGCTGGGGGTGGGAGGCTCGCTGCTGGCCGGGGGCTCGGGGGAACCTCGCTCCGGCGGGGGCTCTGCCGGGCTGGAGCCCGCCCTGGCATCGGCAGGAGCTGCGGGAGCCGGAGCGGGAGGGGCGGGAGGAGCGGGAGGGGAGGAGACAGGACTGGACTGATGGCGGCCCCAGGCTGGGAGGGCGCGTCCGAACCAGCCCCGGCGCGGGGAGCGAGGGAGGGAAGGGGGGAAGGGGGGCGCAGTGGTGGGCTGGGATGCTGGAAGGAGGGCGCAGCGGTGGGCTGCGATGCTGGGGGGAGCCAGGGCACCAGCGTGGCCGTGGAGTGCTGTGCACCCTCGGCTCTCTCCGTGCCGCACCCTCCAGCTCTGTGCGCTTTAATTCCTGCGCAGGTGCAGGGGAGTTTGGGTTTGAGCGGGGGTTTGGGTCCGCCGAGGGCAGGGATCGGGGTGTTTCTGTGCCGGGCCCGTGGCACGGCGGCCCGCGGGCTGCGGCGGGGGAAGTGCACACTCCGAGAGGCTCCCGGGCCTGGCATCTGGCGGGCACAGAGGTGCCCAAAGCACGCTTTGCCCGTCCGAGGGGGCGGCTGGAGCGAGCTGTGCCCGGGTGGGAAGGCACTGTGCCCCCGGGGAGCAGGCTGTGCCCCCGGGCTGCGTGCGGGGCCGAGCTCGGCGGTGTCTGTGCAACGCGTGGCAGAGTGCCAGCTCCTCATTCAGAGCGGAGATGCCATTGGCTTCACATCAGCGCTGGAGATCTGGGACGGTGCTGGAAGGGGTTCAGTGATGCATCAGTCTGGAAGCCAGCACAGCCTTTGTGGCCGTGGGAGTCTATCCCAGTGCCCAGCACGGCCACCTATGGGGATGATTCGAGCTCTGCCCATTACTGCGAGCCACCGAGCTGTCAGAGTAGGACACATCCCCCACCTGTCTTCTAGAACACCAGAATCCCCTGACAAAAGACTCAGAAGTTTGTCAGGTGGGACCCGTGACAGACAGAACAGCCCCAGTGTCTGCACAAAGACATGGGAAAGCTCCAACTCATGCATGCAATTCAGAAGAGAGAGGGACACGGGACGTGGTCTAGGACTCATCTCCAACCTGAGGTCCACACTCCAACTCTTCTGACAACCCCCAGGCTGATGGAGCCAGCTGGGAAAGGGGACAGTGAACATGAATCCCCTTCCCTTTGCATGGGCAGCAGTTCATTTCCCAGGTCCTGGCCAAATGGGACTGGTGCCAGGAGTCTGGGTCCGTGGTCACAGTCACGTCTCTGCCTGGAGGTCCCTGCCTGGTGTGGGCTGAGAATAAAGGAGCCCTGGCCCCACAGCTCAGCCCAGCAGTGAGAGCTTGTTTGTCACTTCTGTGTGGGACTCAGATGTTCCCCCAGCAGAAAGGTCCAGCTCCACCACCAGAGCCTCTTTGTGTCACTCTGTCTCCAGACCTACCCTTCCCCTGCACCCTGAACACAGAGATCAGGGTGGGAGCAGAAGGCAATGCCTTGGCTCCAGCACAGGCAAGATTTTTAATTTTTAATGCCCACACCTCCAAGGGCTGGATGCCAAAAATGCCATGGGTGCATCTGCTCACGTGATGGATGCCCAGGGACCTTAGAAATCCCCTGATAAGCATTTGGAACCTGGGGTGATGAGGCTGACCCACCAACCTGTGCCACAGCCAGCTCTGGGGATACCCATCCCTGCTGCTGGACACCAGCTTGATGGGCAGCTGGTCACCCCCCACTGACCTGAGTGCAAGGTGAGTGCTCACAGGTACTGGGGTGAGCCCCTGAGATGGGGTACCTCCCCAGCAATGAGACACAGGGGGAGATCTGGGCCTGATTGCTGCTGTCTCCAGTGGGCTGGGGACTGTTTTTAAAGGCCCCTTTCCAGAGCTGGGCAGCTGCAGCTGGCTGGGAGGAGGCTGGAGCTCCTCGCTGCAGTGAGGGCTTGCCAGGTTTACCCTGGGGCCCAGGGCAGGATCAAGGAGGTTACAGCTGGCTGGTCCCCAAAACACGTCAGCAGAGTGGATGTCCCCACACAGGTCCATTGTGGGCTGCAGGCTGCCAGCACAGGTGACCACACTGTGGATGGGGAGCATGGGGTTGTTTGCTGCCGTGAGCAGCCTGGAGGCTCACCTGGAGGGTGCCTGGGATAGAGACAGTGCAAGCAGTGCTGGGGACTGTGGTGTCCCTGGAGTGTGGCAGGTGATGGAAGAGCTGAATTCGAGGAGCCCCTGGCTGATGAAGCAGGGGCTGGAGGTGAGGGTGGAGGGCCTTGCTGGGCTGAGGATTGTGATGCAGGGACATGGGACAGGAGGGGCCTTTGATTTTGAAGGAAAACCCTGGAAAAAGATGTTGCATGCCCCAAGGTCAAAGGCAATGTCCCCTGCAGTGGTGACACAGACAGGAGGTTTTCCCAGGCTAGAGTCAAGGTGGGGCTCCTGCAGCTTCAAAGCATACCAAAGAGCAGCTCCAGGTCAACAAGAGGACAAACCCAGCCTCTGGAGTCCTGGGACACTCTAGCTGGGTTGTGCCTGCCCAGCTCAGCTGGAGACAATCCGAGTCCATGCACACTTACTGCACCTACCTGGGCACAGCCTTGTGCCCCTGCAGCAGCCTCTGCAAAGCCAGCCATCCCCACCTCCAGCCACAACCTCTGCTGCTGTGGCCCAGCACGGGGGCACAACTCCCCCTCTGAGGCAGTTGCTCTGGACACTGGCTTGCCCAAGGAGCAAAGGGTCTGTTCTACCTGCTCTGGTCTCTGGGCTGGGCAGCCAAGCAGGGGTTTCTGGAACAGCGTTCCCTCGGATTTTGCTGCCATGCTGTGCCACTGCCCTGCACCTCCCCAACCAGGAGGAGAGGTAACCTCACTCAGCATGAGGACGGGCTTGGGGAACGCCTTGCTGCCCACCAGGATGGGCTTGGCCTCTGCCATGGAGCAGGAGACATCCCAGCAGCTTTCGCAGCCTCTGCGTGTCCTGGTGGCACAGCGAGCTGTCACCCCCTGCCACGGGGACACGTGTGTACACCAGCCCCGCTTATTTAACCTCGGGTCCCAGTGGCTGTGCTCCCTCAGCTCAGGGAGTTTGGGCTGTGGCTGCAGTGGAAACAGCCCAAAGCACCGCTGGGAGCCAAGGCCAGGCCCCAGCCCTGGCGCCGCAGGGACAGAGGCTGCTCGTGCTGTGCCAGCCCTGCCTTCCCCACGGCCACCTCAGCCATACCGTGCCAGCCCAGGTACGGACACAGAGACAGAGCGAGCCCTCCTTCAGCTGGGGGTACCACAGCTCCCCTCCACTCTCCCCTGACTGTGAAGCCTTCAGCTGTGCCAAACCTAAAGACAACTGCAGAAGTTTCTCCACCCAGCAGCTGGAAGCAGGCCTGGAAACTCAGGGGCTGCCGAGTCATCACATTTTCCGCGAAGCAGAGAGCGCTACCGCAAGGCGCAGGGGGATGGGGACGCCCCGCCGCCCGGGACGGGACGGGACGGCTGCAGAGCTGGGAGGGGACAGGGCTGCGCGGCCAAGCCACCCCCTCTGGCAAGGGGCAGAGCCTCAGCACGGGACTGCTCATGCCCTGTGCTCCAGGGGGATCACCCAGGGGCAGAGATGGGAAAGAGGACCCCCGACAGCAGGCCTGCCACTGTGGTGTCAGGTCTTGCTTGTGCTGAGGTGAGGGACAATAGCCACAGTGCAGTGACAAAGGCCCTGCCTGGCAAAGGCTCTGGGCTGTCCTCCCAAGCAGAGCCAACCCCAGAGCAGAGCTGGGTGACCCACTTTGTGCTCCATGCACTGCCCTTCTCTCCCGGTGTTCTGGGCATGGAGCTGGCAGCACTGGGTTTGTCCCTGCTAAGGCATCTCCTAGACTTGAGCATGGTCCTGCACACCTGGCGGGAGTCAAGGCCTCCCCAGGAAGCACCAGCTGGGGTGAGGATGGGCAGGCTGGACAGCAGAGTGGACAGCTGAGGACACTCCCACAGGGACTCAACCTGTCACTCAGAGGGCACAGCCAAGACCTGGTGCTGTGGGTAATGCTGGCACTGCACAGAGGAGCCTCTGCTGCTGTCTAGACATGCAGCCCTGATGTCTCTGTGACAGCTCTGCCATCCCTCCCTGGGCAGGATTCTGTACATCCAAGCTGGCACCCTACAACAACATATGCCCAGGGCCCCCATGATATGGGGTACTAATGCCACTGGGATTGGCCTAGGAACTGCTCTGGGGCTCCTGTCCTGCCTCATGCCAACACCAACCCTTTGGTCCCTGTCCCTCAGTCCCTCCCAGTGCCCACCAGCACTCTGAACTGCCCCAGGCCACAGTTTCTCCCCTCTGAGGTGCTGCATGCTGCCCAGGGCTGCGAGGGAGGAACAAGAGGAACAGGCTGCTCCCAGGGCAGAATCTGCAGAGGATGCAGGTGCCAATGGGACCTCTTGCTTTGCAAGGTTCACACGCCATGGTTCTCCAACGCTAAACCCTAGAGCGCTGGGATGCTCCTTCTTCAACCCCTGGCAAGTGTTTAATCATTCCCACATGGAGCCCTGCCAGCGCTGCTGCCGCCTCCTGACCCACGCTTTGATACCTTGGAGCTCTTCCCATTTTGCAGAGGCGGGAGGGCAGGCAGGCAGTGGGGGATGTCACCCCTCTGCAGGGCAGGGCACAGCCACGCTGTCCAGGCTGGGGGACAGCGAGGAGTGGCAGGAATGACTCTGTTACCATCACCTGGGTGATGCTCTCCTCTCCCCCCCACCCGCTGCTGAAGCCCTGGCAGCTGAGCCCGGGATGCCTGCGGGTGCGAGGCAGGCGCCTTGCGGAGCTGGGAGCGCAGGGCTGCGGTGACTCAGAGCACGCCCAAAGCCGGCAGAGCCGGGCAGACCTGCTCTGCATCCCCGGGGCGTGGGTGCCGCCCCTGGGGCTGAGCAGGCTCCGCTTCCCCTGGCCAGGCAACAGGCACTCACTGGGGAGGGCTGAGAGCCGCCGGGATAGTGCCGGCCCCAGACCTTCTGCAAGTAGTGCTGGGGCAGCACCTGGCTCCAAACTCACCCTCCCTGTCGCAAACAGCCCGTGGGCGCTGCCCCCACCCAGGGATGCAGTGCCAGCACAGGCGGGCAGCAAGGGTACCCAATGCTGCAAGGATGCCATGCACACAGAGCCGAGAAGCAGCCCTGAAGCAGCTCCCAGTGCCCGCTTGTGCTGCACCATGGTGAGGGGCCCAGGCATGAGATTCCCCCTGCACAGGCACAGCTACCAAGTGCCAGGCTCTGCTCCTGGCCGTGCTTGGAGGCTGCCTGTCCCCTGCTGCCCCTCCCCGGGGCTGTGGCATCACATTTGCCTGCATGGTGCCAGGGCACAGGAGGCTCTGCGCTGCTTTCCCCACGGCACGCATCCTGGCCTTGACCAGGAGTCTGGGAAGAGGGAGGGGGACAAGGAATGGGAGCCGTACCTCAGCTGCTGGGTGTCCCTGGCGTGGTCCAGAGCCCGTTCCTGCGCGCCTGGCGCGTGCGGTGTCAGCTTGGCACGCTCACACTCACCCGTTTGCTCTGCTGGTGCACGGCCCTGACGTTCAAGTCTGGGCTGGACCGGCGGGAAGGCCCGCCTGGGCTCGCCCAGCTCCCAGCTGCAGGATGCTGGGGAGGAGGGATCAGCTGGACAAGGATGTCTCCTGTGGCCCCTGGAGGGCAAGGGTCTGCACTCCGGGGGCAGGAGCTGTGTGCCAACACTGCGGGTTGGGCATGGCTCACTCCTCCCTGTCCCTTGCCAGAGTTTGTCCCACGTGCTGTGATTTCAGCCAGGTTTCAGCTGGGGACCCTTGGTCATGCTGAGCATCTCCTCGTGCTGCTGCTGCTGCAAAGAGGAACGGGGAGAGCCTCAGGACAGTGATGCAGTCAGCACAGGCATCCAGCCCTGAAGGTGTGTGTGGGTTGTGATTGCCAAAGGCTTTGCTGCCTGGAGCCCCATCAAACCAGGCACCACCCTGCAGCAAAGGCATCCTGACCCCTCCGTCCCTCATCAGCAGGGCTGGAGAGGAGCTGGTGCATTGGCTCAGGAGGTGCAGAGCATTCCAAGAGCTTGTCCAGAATGGCACTTATCCTCACCCTGGTGAACAGGGGACAGCTGGTACCTGGGGACAAGGAGAAGGGTCTTGCCAGTGGGTTTGGAGGAGAGCTGGGAACAGGTCCCAAGGCGCTCCTACTCCCATCTTGGTGGATGCATCAGGAGGAGGTGCAGCAGCCATGACAGTGTGAGGCCTCCTGTTTCCTCCAGTCCCAGCTGTGGGCAAGGTCTGGGCCTCACAGGTCCCATCTCCTTGCTGGAGGCTGGCAGGATGAGCCCAGCTTAGCCCCCCATGGGAGCAGTGGGTTCCTGCACACTGTGCCAGTCCCACAAAGGAGGGTCACACATTTCAGCTGCCACTCCAGGTATTCAGCCTTCCCCCAAAGGGTACCCATCCCCACCCTGGCTGGGCTAAGCTTTCTGCAGACGAGGAGAGGGACAGCAACAGGAAGCCCTGGACACTGCTGCCACATTCTGCAGTGATGTGAAAGCCCAGCCTCCAAATTTGGAAAGTAGCTCAGTTTCCAAATACTGCCATGAGCTGAAAATCCCAAGTCAAAACGAAACCAGCCCCAGCCTCTGGTTCAAAGTTTCCTGTATAAAAACAAACCTGCAGACGGCTGCATTTGCACACAAAAGGTTTTGTTTTCAGGAGGAAGGTTTCTTTTTCAGAGGAGTAAACACAAAGCCTGCACATCTTTCATGTCACAGGGTAGGAAGGAGATCTGCCTGGCAGCCCAGGTCACAGGCAGGGCATTGTCCCCTCTTACTGCCCAGCTGCTGTCTGTCTCCCCTGTGCCCTGGCCTGTGCCAGTGCCACCACCACCACCACTGTATCCAGCAGCAAGCCCTGGACTGAGGCTTTTCACACCTGTTCCTGTAGCTGTGACACCTTTGAGTGTCCCAGGGCATGGGGACAGGCCTTTGCACTGCAGTGGTCCTGGGAAGCTGCAGTGTGGCACCCAGGGGTGCTCCTGTCCCTGCAGTGTGGCTGCAGCCTTGGCAGTGCCTGCTTATGCAGTTCCTCAGCTTCTGCCTGGCATCTCCTGCAGCTCCTGAAGCCAAACACAACACCGTCAGCAGTGCCTGCTGCTTTTTGCATCCTGCCTGCAGCACAGGCAGCTCTGCTTCTTCACAGGAACAGCTGGGAGACCCCTTCTGGGTCCTGCTCCTCCAGCCCAGCTGCAGGGAGCCCCAACACCACCCTCCTCAGGCTGAGGCACATTTGGGGCTGGCACAGCCTGGCTGCTCCCCAGGGTGCTGCTGTGGGCAGCCACACATCCCAGCGGTAGCTGCTCCTTGGGACACATCTTGGCCACAGGCACAGATCCCACAGCCACTGATTGCCACAGGCTCTGCTGGCACATGCTCAGCCTCGCCTGGAGGCTGCTGCACTTCTGGAGCATGGGTGAGGCGTCGCAGAGGGATGCAGGATCAGCACCCTCCGCTGTTGCCTGCTGACAATTTTGTCTGTCCTTTCAGCCACAGCCTCTGCTGCTTGGCTAGGGTCAGTGGGACCATTCACTAGGTCTTCCAAAGTGACACAGAGCTCAGCCTCGTCTCTCCAGGAGCCCCCAACGAAGTGTGCATTGAATTGGACATCCTGATTTGAGGGTTTGGGGGCATGGAGCATCTGTAAGGCTTGGAGACCTGCCCAGATGCCAGACTTGGAGTGCTGGTCCTTACCCCAAGCACTGGCAGAAGCCATTTTCACATCTGAGCTGGAACACACCTGCTCTCAAAACAAACTCAGTTTGCCATCCACACAGCAGGAAGCAGAGATGCTCTGCTGCTGGAGGGGAGGGAGAGCAGACTGGCAACAGTGATGCATCAAGCTTTTCTGAGCCTCCTCGTCCCCTCCTGGGCTCTCATTAGCAGCGTGTTTGGCATCTAGGCTGCAAAGCCACGCTGTCCTGCATCTCTCGTGGGTGGTGGCTGGGTTGGGTTAGGCTGGGCTTGCTGCAGGGCCTGGAGCAACGGCCCCAAGGCTCAGAGGGATCAGCCTGTGCTGCAGCTCAGCTTGAGCCACTCGGCTGGGAGAGCCTAAAACAACAAACATCGCGGAATAAGGGAATGTTTCACTGCTTCTTCTGGTTGCGTGGTTTCCTGTTTTCTAAGGAGCTCTTCCAGCACCTCTGGGGCAGAGGACTTGCCTGCACAGAGCCTGGTCCCAGAGCAGATCCCTGTCCGGGAGGCAAGTTCTGCTGCCTGACATTTGGCAGAGGAAGAGGTTGCAAAAGATCGGCTGCGACCTTTGCCAGAGACCTGCAGCAGGAGTGCTGGAGGTTAGGATTTTTCCTTTTTTTTTTTTTTTTTTTTTTTTTTTTTTTTTTTTTTTTTTTTTTTTTTTTTTTTTTTTCTTTCTTTCTCTCAGGGAATTTTGTCCCATCTGTTGCCTAAGAGATGATAACAACCAGTACTTCAGAGACAAAAGGAGTGGCCAAGGTGGGGGAATGGGTGCAGCTGGCTACTCTCTTAGCTGAGGGGTTGTCTCTTGGGAAGGACAGAGATACCCTGAGATTTTGGCTGAGGGGCTGGCCTCAGCTCCTTGCCCTCTCACTCTTGGATCCGAGGGGAACAGCTGAGTTGCTGCTACTGCGGGGAGAACTCACTGCCACCACGGAGTCAAGCCCTGTACTGCTTTGTCAGGAAAATCCACAAACACCAGAGGTTTACATCCAAAAAGGAGACAGAGGACTCCTGCAACTTTATTCCAATAAAGGGAGAGAGCCCACTGAGGCACACGCCCGCAGGGTTTTATCTCCCCAAGTTTTGGAGGGCAGAGCCTCCTTTCATCCTGAACTCCCGTGAGCACATTGCCCTCTTCTTTCCCCGTTTGCTGAGGTACCAGGAAGGTTCAGCCTTCCCGAACCTCCTACCACATGTCCCCCCTTGGAGCCGTTCTTTTACCCCAAAGCTCAGGCTTGTGCAGACACTTGGCTGTCTGAGGAGCCAAGCTCTCTGGGCTCTGCCACAAACCTGCTGCCCAAAGTTAATAGAGGCATTAAGACCCATTTCAAAGATGTGAACACCCATCCCTTCACCCATCAAATTTTTTGTAAATAAATAAAAAACTATATATATAAATAAAAATTTTTGTAACTAACTAAATAAATTTATTTGGCTTTCCTCTCAGCTTCTTCCTTACTGTGGACGAGCCTTTTCTAAGAATGGCAGTTGAACTGGGACCTTATTAAACCTGACATTACTGGAAAAGGGCTCTTATCATCTACTGGGGTGCCTCAGGGGGAAAAGCCAGGACCCGACCCATGCCCTTTGCCATTGCTGTGGGGTTTATCGCGACATTTGAACCCAGCATCCCCTGCCTGTCGGGACCCCCAGCAGCTCTGCTACGACTGTGGAGTTCCTGTTACATTTTGTTTGCCACCGCGGGGTGTGTCCGCCTCTGCCTTCCCAGCTGCTCCAAAGTTTCTGCCACAGCCCATCTCGCCATCCCGAGGGGCACCGTGCCCCGTGGGTTTGTGAAGGAAGCCCCTTCCCCATCGCCGCCGCCATGGCTGCCGCCAGCCCCGCCTGAGGGAGCCGCGGCCACAGCGCCCCCTGCCGGCGCGGGAAAATCCCCAGGGCTGAGGGACCCCAAAGCTCACTCAGGGACCCCAAAGCTCACTCAGGTGTCCCCCCCAGGGCTTCTGGGGACAGGCTCAGGAGGAGAGGGGCAGGCAGAGGTGCCCAAGGGGCTGTGACAGAAGCTGGAGATGCCCCTGGCAGGAGCAGTGGCCAAGTGGGACGTGACCTGCCACAGTGTTCCGATGCCGAGCTGGCAGGGGTGGCCTGGCCCAGCTGAGAGCAGGGCTCGCTCTCTGTGTGCCCTTCTCTGCAGCCCTGGGAGTGTTCAGCTGCTGCTTCTCCATCCTCTCCCCCACTCACCAGCAGCACAGATCTCTCCTGCCCCCTCCTGCTATCTCAGAGCTGGGCCCTAGCACCACAGGTAGGCCCAGCATTACAGAGGAACCCGCTCTGCTCCAAAATGCCCCTCAAAAGCCAGAGGTGCGGTGTGGGGGTAGAAGGATGGTGGACCAGCAGCTGCAGCATTGCACAGTGATCTGTGATCTGCTGCTGGCCCCCGTGGGTGGGAGGCCCGGTGCTGTACTCAGGGTCACTACAAACACCACCCTGGTGCCAGCCCTGACCCTGTGCCCCTGCTGGCAGGAGCAGGGCAGGGGGCGCAGCAGCCCTGGGGGGTGGCACAGCTGCTGTCTGGCAAGGCACAGCTCTCATGGGCATGAAGCCAAACATTTCTGCTGCATCTGGGTCGCTGGTGACAGCAGCTGCTGCCTTTACTTCTCCTCCAGTGCTGAAAGCTCCATGGCTCCATCCTTGGACTTGCTGGCAGGAAAGGTGTTCCCAGCCCCAGAGCATGTAGGGACCCCTCTCAGCCCCAACAGCAGAAGAAAAGAAACTAAAAAGTTCACAGTTTCTTTGGGTTTTTTTCTAGGTCTGGGGCATCTGTGGCTCTAAACACCACAGCATCCCCACTGTGGGCAGACAGGAACATTTCTGATGCCTGGAAGTGGGACAAAGCAGAGTCCATATGCTGCAAGCTCCCGTGGCTCACACCTACAGCCACACAGTTGCAGCAAGACCAAGAGGACTCAGAGGAATCACAGGAGGAGCATGCACGGCCCAACGTGGCAGACTCCTGAATTTCTGAGGCCAGAAAGCACAGCTCAGAGCAGCTTTCCAAAGCAGACAGGCCCACATTCTTTTATGGCTAGGAGCTGGAGGAGCAGCACTGGGCAGATCCATCATCTCTGCATTGCTGCCCTCTGGCTGCCTCTGCTTCTCCACAGCCATTCTCTTCCAGCTGGAGAGATGGCACCTGCCATGGCTGTCAGGAGCTCTGCCTCTTGCCGTGCAAGAATGACCACAGAATCATTCAGGTTGGAAAAGCCTTCTAAGATCCTCTGCTTCTCCACAGCCTTTCTCTTCCAGCTGGAGAGATGGCACCTGCCATGGCTGTCAGGAGCTCTGCCTCTTGCCGTGCAAGAATCATCACAGAATTGATCAGGTTGAAAAAGCTTTCAAGCTTGATCAAGTTCAACCACTGCCCCAGCACTGCCATGTTCACCACCAAGCCATGTCCCCAAGTGCCACGTTGACATGCATTTGTCTCCACCCTGGGCAGCCTGTGCCGGTGTCTGATCACCCTTTCAGTGAAGATATTTTTCCTCAAACATAAGCTGCTGGCACATCCTCCCTGCCCCTTTGGCCCCAGGCAGCTGCATCCACAGATGCATCCTGTGCTGGGTAGGATGCAGGCAGCATCACCTGCAGTCTGTCTTTAGCAAGGGTAAGAACCTTAACCCCTGAGCAGTGACTCACTTGCATCTGCTGGACTCACCACACCCGTTTCTGCCCCGGACATTGGCTGAGTGTGTGTAGTGATGCACCCCCTGCTCCTGAGAGGGCAGTTCTACACAGGGAAAGGGTTTCAGTTTTACCTTTGGACATTTTAGGAAGTTTAACCAGAAAGTTCTGTGTTTTCCTCTCTGTAATTGGCTCAGTGCCTGGACAGGAGCACCTGCTGGCCCTTGGCACTGTTCATCAAAACCTGCACCAGTTTGCCAGTGGATCTATCCTGGATCACTGGGTAGAAAAGGTGACAGAACAAAGGGTCTTGGGGTGTTGTAGCAGGTGTGGGATCTGTCCTTACACTGTGCTCGGCTTTAATTTTGTTGCTTTCTATTACTTTCATTATTTTATTAAAACTTTTTAAGTTTCCAAACACACCCAACCGTGCTGTCCCGCTAATTATTAAGAACCCATTACTCTGAAGAGGGCTGGACCCTCGGAGAATATTGGGATAAACCCGATAAGTATGGGCTATTTTAACCACCTCTCTGGCTGTTACCAAAAGAGGATCTGTGCCCTCCTCACAAACACTCCCCGGGCATCCCAGAGCAGCTCAGCCTGCGGCAGGGCAGCGCTGCTCCCCGGCGCTGCGTGGGCGCAGCTTCTGCTGCAGCAGAAATGGAAGTCTGACGGCTTTCTAACCACTTCCTTTCTTTCTGGGTCTCTGTCTCCTGCCCCCTCCTGCCCAGCTCGTTTCCTGTTACTGCTAATGGCCCCTGCACCCGGAGGGAGGTCACTGGGCTGGGTGTCTCCCCCGAGGGAGTGTCTTAGGTAATGGAACCAAAAATGTGTATTCTATTTCATCTGCTGAAAGCAGTTGGGGAATTGTTCTTCTTTACTCTGGGAGGAGGTGGGTGGATGCCTTCTGATAATGGGCCAACTGTCAAAACCAGGTAGGGCATTGTTTCTTATCTCTTTCACTGCCCGGGGAATATTTTCTGCTAATGGACCATTAAGACACCCCTAAAAGCACACAAAATAGACCATCCACATTCCATCATCCTATTGTGAGATGCTCCACCCAGTGGGGGGAGCCAACCATTCCTACCTGAATAAAACTGAGACTCAGGAACAAGAAAGTATCCAGCTTCACCCGATTCCTGGAGGAAGACTGAACCCCATCTCACCATCACTGGACCCTTGTTCTACAGGATCATCTCTACTTCAACCACATCTGCCACTCCAGGAGGACTCACTTTGGGACTGCTTCCAACACCCTGACCAACAGGGTGTCAGGTTGTAGCTCTGACTCTGTCAGGGTTCTCCAAAATTGTTGTTTGTTTGTTTGCTGGTGTGGTTGGGTGGTTTTGTCTTTCTACTACATTTGTGTTGTTAGTATTCCTAGTAAAGAACTGTTATTCCTATTCCCAAATCTTTGCCTGAAAGCCCTTAATTGCAAAATTATAATTTGGCGGGAGGTGAGGGTTTACATTCCCCATTCCAAGGGAAACTCCAGCTTTCCCTGGCAGATACCTGTCTGTCCAAACCAAGACAGGGAGCAGCCCAGGGACTGGGGCAGCAGGGCTGTGCTGGGCAAACCCAGCAGGGCTGCCGAGGTCCCTGCTGCTGCAGCATGCCAAGGGACCCAGGATAGGAACAGTGATGAGTCTTTCAGGGTTTTCAGGCCTTTTTTGTGCCTTTTTCACTGAGACCTGCTTTGCCCTGTGTGCTGTGAGGACAGAGAGGAGCTGGGAGGGGGTGCCCTGTTCCTAGGAGACTTCTCCCTGCCCACAGAGCACACAGGGGTTTGCAGGCAATTCTGTGGTCCAAGAGGCCTCCTGGCCAACCCACAGGGGTGCAAGCAAGGCTCACTCCCCAAGGGATACCGAAGCACACTGCATTTTCCAGACAGCATTTCTAAAAGCACAGCTCTCTTGGAGGCATCCAGGGAAGCACAGGACAGCCCAAAGGGCATGTGGATGAGACAGGTGCTGCCACAGGTGCTGGGGCTGCGTCCCCATCAGCCTGTCCTGGTGGTAACCAAGTCATTCTGTGGCTCTTGCTGTCCCTCTGTGGCTTCTCCACTGGCATTTGTTGGCTAGAGTGTCCAAGTCTCAGCACCTTGGAGGTCTGGTCTCATGTGCTGGCTTAGATCCTCTGTATCCTCACCCCCTGGGGACACGATTTAGTGATGAACATGGCAGTGGTCAGTTCATGGTTGGACTTCATGATCTTGGAGGGATTTTTCAACCTTAATGTTTCTGTCATTTCCTGGTTCCATGCACCTGGCTTAGGGACAGTTCTCCATGTCATTACTCCACTGTAAAATGAACAGGGAGAGCTTTTCCCCACATGAGGAGAGGAACAAACCAAGCTGATACAAAGCACTTTCACCCTGGAAGATCACCTTTCCCAGGGGAACTGTTTCTGTGCCAAGGCACCTTCTTTAGTCCTCAGCAACCTCAGCTCTGCACCACTGTTAGCCCAGCCCAGTGGTGCTGGTGGCTCACCAGCTCTGCTTTTCTGTTGGCAAATTTGGAGGGGAGCTCAGCTTGTTTGCAGGAGACATGGGAGAATATCTAATTCCAGAAACCAAGCATGGTTCTACTCGGCAGTCACAGAATAATAGAATATGCTGAGTTGGGAGGCATCCATCAGGGTTATCAACTCCAACCCCTGGCCCTGCACAGACACCCCAACAATCCCACCCTGTGCCTGAGAGCTTTGTCCAAATGCTCCTTGAGCTCAGACAGGTTTGGAGCTGTGACCACTGCCCAGGGGAGCATGCTCCAGTTCTCAACCACCCTTTGGGCGAAAAACTTTTTCCTTTTATAATTCAAACCTCCTCTGACACAGATGCAGTTGTCTCCTCTAGTCCTGTAACTGGTCACTGAGAGCAGAGACTGGAGCTGCCCCTCGTGAGGATGTTGAAGAGCTCAGCGAGGTCTCCCCTCAGTCTCCTCTTCTCTAGGCTGAACAAACCGAGTGATTCAAAGAAAACAATCCAGCAGTTAAGCAGGAAATCCAGGTCCTAAACTCTTCTTCTGGTTCTCCTTGAGGAGAGGACAGAAGCACAGAGGCTGGCAGGATCAGTGACGACGCCTTGGCAAAACGAGCCAGCAATTGCTTAATCGCTCCCAGCTCAAGCCAGGCAGCAGCACAAACTGCACACAGACCGTCCGAAACCTCGGGGAGAGAGGTCACACATCCGCTGCCTCTCTGCCCAGGATCAGCTCCATCCCGGGGGGATGCCCGAGGGCCCGGGCTCGCAGGCAGCGCTGCGCTGCGGGCTCTGAGCTCCCGCAGCCCTGCCAGCAGGATGCTCCTGCCGGGGCTGTCCTTGGGAAGGCGCTCCCGTGGAGGACGCTGGAAGAGCGAGACGCTGCTCTCCGGAACAGCGATCTGCCCAGCTGCTTCCCCCGGCTGCCGGGGGCCGGCTGTCCCCAGGCCGGCGGGCGGGGGACGCGGGGCCCCCAGGTAAGGCACCGGAGGTTTTCTCCTTTGAGGGATGCTCGGCGCGGCTGCTCCGTCCTCCTCTGCCCTGCCGGCAGCCGAGCGGCCGGTTGGCTGCCAGTCTGCTCCGTCCCCAGGCAGCTGCTTCACCTCCGAGCCTGCGAGCGATGCTTAGGCAGCGGAGGAGATGGGCTCCTTTCCAAAAGCCTGCAGGACATCCTGACTCCCAGCCGTGCCAACGGAAGCAGAACCATCCCTTCCTGAGTGCCGGACCCAGAGGTGACGGGGCCTGATGGGACAAAGCCGTGGTGTGGTGGGCAACCCTGGGGACTGAAACTGTTGGGCAGCATCTGTGCTTTGGGTGCCAGCTCAGCGCTGCCCAGGCTGAGCTGGCTTTGGGGCTGCAGTGCTATGTGGAGAGGGTGAGGAGAGGTGCTGGGGTGTGTACCAGGGCAGGGAGGCTGGGTCAGCCCGTGCTCAGGAGGCTGGAGGGTAGAAATGGGCATAAGGACTGGCTGGTCGTTATTTGGAAAGCAGCCTGGAGCTGGAAGGTGCTCTTTGCTCTGAAATCGTGGCCAGAGGTGTAAGATGACCCCACGGAAGTGGAGTTTTAAAATGCAAATGAACATACAGCAAGAACCAGTGAGGGATAAATGCAGATCTTCCTCTTCAGAGCACCAGCTCCATAGGGACCCCACATCTTGCTGAAAGTAAAGCCACACCTACAAGAACCCTTCAAGCCCCCCGAGACTCTGTCCCAGCCCTCTCCAGTCTTTACATCCCAGCAGATAATCCTAATGCACAGATGTCCATGGACAGAGCACACAGGGGATCCCATGTCTGGCACACCCCTGTCTGGGCCAGGGTGAATGGCTGGTGTGGTAACAGCTGGGACCCTTCCCTCTATGTGCCTCCCTCCATCACCAACCCTCCCAGCACCTCTCTGGGCATCACCATCACCCCTGACACCCCACTGCCAGCAAGGTCAGAGCAGAAAGGAGTGCTGGGGGACAAGGGATGTTCCTGTTCCGGGACCTCACCAGTCCTTCCCCACCAGGGGAGGGAGGCAGGAAGGTGAAGGGCACAGCAGTGACCTGCCTGAGCCATTTCCTTTGGTGTTGCTTCCTCCCCTCCCCTCCTGGCTTTTGCCCCCAGAGACTGTCAGGTTCCTCTTCACTCACACCAGATTGCAGAGGCTGTCCTGGTGTCCATACCCCTTCTGCAGCTGGAGTTTGTGTCTTGCATAAAATCATGTGTTGGTAAAAGGTTCCCATTCCCTTTGGGGAAAACCAGCCAAAATCCAGCTCCCAAAGGCCAGTTCTGTCCCAGGTCTCCTTCTCACTGTGCAGAGGATCAGGATGTGCTGTGGTGCCTCCTGGGTCCAGCAAGGAACCCTGGACAGCCCAGCTATCACAGCCCCATTGCTTTGCTCCTTTGGGGTGCTGGCGGATTTGTGGATGTTCCCTGGATCCTATGAGGTCTGTGAGGGTACAGCTGTCTCCATCCTCCCTGTCACAGGTGCCTGGGAGTGTGGGCACACAGATGTCACTGACACATTCCTGCTGACTGCCATGTCCTGGTGGTCCTGTGGTATCTGCCCCAGTGCCACACTGAGCTTGTCCCTTGCTTGTCCACCACTGGCAGAGGAACAGAACGGCGAGGAGGCAGCAAAAGGCAGGAGAAGCAGCTCCAGGGGTTGGCATCTTGACTGTATCCTCAGGAAACCCTTAAGCTCAAAGACACCCAGATGGGACAGGTGCCCTCCACACTTAAGAGGGCAGATCCAGTCCCAGCCTCAGGAAGCCTCTGCATGTCTGACAGCACAGAACCCTGTTTCTTTACTCTGGTTCCTACTGGGATATGCAGAAGCCTTGTTAAATCCTGCAGGGCTGGTCATCCCAGGAACTCCTGAGTTCTATCAGGGACAGGTGGGAAGGAAGGGCAGTGTGTGGTGGGGCTGCCTCTAGGCCTTACAAATGTGTCCTTTCATCCCACACAGGGCAGGGAGCAATTCCTCAGTCTGTCCTCTGGCCACTCTAGGACCTGCAGGTAAGGCATGGCTGCTGGTGGCCTTTTTTCCATGATCAGGCTGTTCTGCTGCACTTTGCTCTGGAGCTTGGGCCTTCTGGGCAGAGGGTGGCACTGGCAGGGTGTCCCAGGGTGTCCCAGGGGTGCTCTGACACGCAGCTCTCCAGGGAGGCAGTGCTGGCACGGCCCGGGGACAGCACGGTCACCTCAGAGAGCTGGGCAGGGCTGGCTCTGGCCAGAGCACAGAGCAGACATGGGAGAGGTGTTTGGGGTCCCTGTGGCTGTTGGGGTGCAGCAGGAGCTGCTGCAGCACGGCGGGGTGGGGGCTGAGCAGGAAGGAAGCGTGCAGAGCCCGGGTGAGAGCAAACAGGAAGAGCAGTGGGGATGCACCAGGAAGGATGTGCAGTGCCCCCAGGGCAGGCCTGGCCTACCTGAGCCAGGCCCCAGGGACTTGGGTCCCCAAACACGGCCCTGCTCTGCCTTGCTGGGGAGAGGGAGCCCACCCATCTTACCCTCAGGTACCCAGGGATGGCTGTGGGGGCAGAGGGGTGTCCCCACTGGGGAGGGGCTGGGGGACAGCGGAGTGGCACAAGGAGCACCTGCCTGAGCAAAAGCCAGATGGAGACCCCAGCAGATGGGGAGATTGAGGAATGAGTGGGAAGCAGGCACTGGGCACAGGGCACAGCAGGATGGGGAGCAGCCTGGGCAGGACAGCAGGCACGGGAGGATTCATTCTGGCCTCCTGTGGGCCAGGTGGGCTGTGGTGCCCCCAGAGCAGCATCCTGCCTCATGCCTCCTGCCAGCAGCCGGGGTGGCACCGGGGTGGCACCGGGTCACAGAGGCCATCAAGCACAGCCCAGCAGCCCCATCAGAGGGCTCTGCCGGGTTTTGGGAGAGGCCAGGCCGTGGCAGGACGAGGGCTGCTGTGCGAGGAGCGGGGCTGGGCGGCCCGGCGGGGCCGAGCTGCCGAGCTGTGGCCGGTATGTGCGTGGGCGGCACTCGGGGTGGGGGGAGCAGGAGGGAGAGGAAGCAGCAGAGAGGCAACAGCTCCTTTGATAAGCAGCTTCCTGAACACTTTGAAAGCGTGGTGCCAGAGCAGCAGAGTGCCTGAGCCGGGACCGACAGCCCCCCGGGCAGGGCAGCAGGTACGGGGCACGGGGAGACACGCCGGGCTGCTGCCGGGGGCGGCGGGCATGTCAGTGAGGATGGGCAGCCCCAGGCAGGGCTGGGATGCTGGGCAGGTGATGTGAGCGCTCTCCGTACAGCTGAGGAACTTCCCTGGGCCCCTCTGCCAGCCAGGGCATCTCCCAGGTGTTTCCTGGCTGGGCGGCTTGCTGGGATGGGAGCCGGGGCTGGCTGTGCTCTGCATCTCTCCTGCTCCTGGTCTGCCTGGATGGAGAGCACCGGGACACCCTGCCTGGGCCTGCCTGGATGGAGAGCACTGGGACACCCTGCCTGGGGTGTGGGGATGGAGAGCACCGGGACACCCTGCCTGGGGTGTGGGGATGGAGAGCACTGGGACACCCTGCACAGGGTGTGGGGATGGAGAGCACCGGGACACCCTGCCTGGGGTGTGGGGATGGAGAGCACTGGGACACCCTGCCTGGGCCTGCCTGGATGGAGAGCACCAGGACACCCTGCCTGGGCCTGCCTGGATGGAGAGCACCAGGACACCCTGCACAGGGTGTGGGAATGGAGAGCACCAGGACACCCTGCCTGGGGCGTGGGGATGGAGAGCACCAGGACACCCTGCCTGGGGCGTGGGGATGGTGTGAGTGGCGGTGGTGGCATTGCCACTCCCAGAAAAGCCACTGGGCAGCTGGGAATTGTGGGGAGCAGCTCCTGCCCTGGCTGTGTTCCCAGCCACCATGAGTACCCCGGCTCTCCACAAGACCTCCCAGAGCTGATGAGCTGCCTGGGATCCCACTCCTTGCCCACCAAGAGCTCTGACTCTGCATCATTCCCTGTCTCTCTGGGTCTGTCTCCTCCTCATGGGGGAAGCTGGGGATGAGAAGGAAGCTCAGGATCCCAGGGTGCTGCCTGCACCACGAGGAGCTGTGCCCAGAGGTGAGCCAGCACCACCTTCATCTCCCCAGCCCTGCCAGGGGCTGCCCCATTGCTGGTGACTGAGGGTGTCTGGCACCTTCCCCAGCTGGGCTGCCCCAGCACCCTTTGCTCAGCCACCCAGAGAAAGCAGTTTCCTCCTGACAGCTGCTGTGACCTGCAGGCTGGAGGAGACTGTCCCAGGGCCATCCCTCCCTTACCAGAGCCACGATGAGGCTGTTGAGGGTGCCTGGGCTGTGTCTCCCTGCAGCAGCAGGAGATGGCCAGACTCCGTGCAGTGACTACAGCCACCTCATGTCACCTGTGCTCAGGTGTTCCAGCTCTTCCCCACCATGAAGCAGGGGATGTGATGGGGAAGGGCTGCAAACACAGGGCTGTGCTTCCATGGAGCTGGAGAGCATCTGAGGCTCCCCCAAACCAGCCTGTGCCCTGCCACCACCGAGGGGGTGTCCCCTCCTCAGGGGAAGCAGGTGGCCCTTGGGTCACCAGTGGTGCCTGTGTGGCTGCAGTGCTGCAGCGGCCCCCAGCAGAGGGTGAAGGTGCTGGGAGCTCTCCCTCTGCCTGGACACAGAGGGGCTGGGGCTCTTGGTTCCAGGACAACTGGGGACTTCAAACCCGTCCCTTGCTTGCAGACCATCTGTTGGGGGCTCCACCCAGCCTTGTGGTATCTCTCATATTATAAATGTCAAGAGCCAATCTCAAATAAAGAACAATTTATTGCCAGTGATAACCAGGGACAAGAAATGGACAGAGCCAAATAAACTGACAGAGTCAGGGAAGCAAGGAGAGCAGTGCACACCAGGGGAGCCTCCCTGCCCTCTACACGTCACCCCTGAGGTCTCACCAGTGCCCCAGTCCAGCTCTGCCGGTTTTATACCCTTCCTGGGTTTGGGCTCTGTGTGCATGGCTGGACTTGTTTCCCTGGTCCTGGAATCGAGGGGGACGTTGAAACTTCCAGGGCTGAACTCAGTGCAGAATTTCTTTAGGTTCCTTTGTCCCTTGGTGATGCAGTTGATAGAGTCAAGAGGACCATGGCAGGGCTTGGAAAGGTTTCCTGGGTGTGCAGGAAGTTCCTCGAGTACCCTGAATGTTCCAGATAGGATGTATTCTCTGGGCCATCAGTCCTTATCAGATGCCAATTGCCTTTCCCCTCTGTGGCTCTCCACCTCTCATTGGTATTGTAATTTGCTGATCTCCGGAGATCAGGGAAATCTCTGTCCTGTCCTGCCCTGCACCTGTTTGGGCTCCTACTGTTTTTAGGACTATAAACTTTATTCTTAATTTACTTATAACATTGCTATTTCAAAAAACAAACAAACAAACAAAAAAAAAAACCATAGTTCACTCTTCACCAATATCACATCATTATAAAAAACATGAATTAACCCATCACCACATCTCAGACCTGACTTTTCTCTTCCAGCTGCTTTCCCTCTGATGGCTCCATGATCTCCCAGGAGCTGAGGGCCCCCCGTGTGCCCCTGCTGTGCTTCAGGACGAGGGCTCCGTGGTGGCTGCAGCATGGTCCAAGCCTGCTTGGTGTGCTCCAGAGTTCATAGGGGCAGCCTGGCAGCCCAGGCAGCTGCAGTGGACATGGACAAGCCAGACAAGGCCAGTCCCTCTGCCAAGAAGCACGTGCGTCTGCAGGAGAGGTGAGTTCCCTGGCATCCCTTCCTACCACGTGCAGGTGCCAGCTCTGAGGGTGGAGGCAGCCCTGGCCCCCACCCAGCCCAGGACAAACCTCAACCCTTCAGGAGCTTCCCAGCAAAAAGGCAAAATGATCAGATAGGTTCTCATTCCTCAATCTCCCCATCTGCTGGGCTCTCCATCTGGCTTTTGCTATCAGTTTGAACTGCTGATGGGGTGGGATGGGCTGTCCTTCTGTCCCAAGGTCACAGTAGGTCAGCCAGGGACCCCTTTGCCTTTCAGGAGGGGCTCCAATGTATCCCTGGTGCTGGACATGAGCTCTCTGGGGAACGTGGAGCCCATCCAGCCCGTCTGCACGCCACGGGACATCACACTGAAGTTTCTGAGGACATCCAGCCACATGCTGAGGAAACAGGAGCTCCAGCAGCAGGCCCAGAGCCTGGCACAGCTCCAGGAGGAGTTTTCGGTTCGATGATTCCCTCTCTTTACAGGAGGGGTGGCAGGGGCTGGCAGTGGAGGGACTGACAGGGGTGAACATCAGGCTCTGAGCCCAGCTGTGCCCCACAGCCCCAGTGGGAGGGCAGGTGGTGTGGGCAGACAGGGGAGGGGTGCCCGGGTGCCACCTGCTCCTTGGTGGACACGTGTCCTATGGGGGTCCCTCAAAAACCCTGCCCTGCCCTCCCAGGCCATGCTCTTCTCCCAGGGCTGCCTCTCTGGAAGGAGTCCCACCCAGGAGCTGGCATCTCTGGTGATGCCCCTGGGTCAGCTCTGCCCTGCTGGGCAGCCAGGTCTGCCCCCACCAGGGCACACCAGTGCTGGGCTTTTCCTCACGGCTCTTTTCTCCCCCTGCAGAAAATCCCACCCAACTTTGTCAGCCCCGAGGAGCTGGAAATCCCTGGGCGTGCCCTCAAGGACAGATACAAAACCATTCTCCCCAGTACGTGCCACCGTGTCCCTGTGCTTCCCATCTTCTTGTGTGGGTGAGGGGTGGCTCAGAGCAGCCCTGGCACTGGGGTGGGCACCTCTGGGTGCTGGTGCTGCTCCTGCCTGTGCTGCAGGAGCTGGGTGCTGTGTACACAGTGCTGGGGGGGTGCATGGGGAGCTGCTCCCTGGGGTGTCCTGCCCAGGTGTGCAGCATTCCTGGGGTCTTACCTGTCCCAAGGGCGTGGCCCCTAAGGGTGTAAAGGCTGAGGGTGTTCTGGAAGGACTCAGCTGGTTCTGTGGGGATGTCCTGGGGGATCACTGCAGGTGGGTCACCCCACTGCTCACTGTGGCACCTGCAGGTTTGGGCTGTGCCCTGCCAGGGGAGTGGGGCTGGAGTGGGACCAGAACAGGTCCCTGAGGGAGGGTGCAGGCAGCTCTGAGCATGGCACAGAGCAGGAGGACTCGGCCTGCAGCCCCCGAGGTGGAGGCAGGGAGGATGGGCAGGATCTGTCCTGCCAGGTAACACCTGTGACATCTTCCAGATCCCGAGAGCCGGGTCTGCCTCAGGAGGGCTGGCAGCCAGGAGGAGGAGAGCTACATAAATGCCAACTACATCACAGTGAGTGTCCTGCCAGGGCCTGCAGCCCAGGGCTCACAAGGCTCTCCCCCCAGTGTTACAAGAGATAAAGAAAAACATCTCCCCAGCTGCTTTCAACGAATGGAATAGAATTCACACCCCTGGCTGCACAACCCAAGACAGGGAGGATGCTCGATGGTTCCCCAGCAGATCTGTAAAAGCACTTTCAGGACAGGTTGAGTAGGGAACAGCACACGTGGCTCAGCCTCTGCACCGCAGATGAGAAAAGCCTGGTGAGGGCTGGAGTGGGGTGGGGACAGGGTCCCCCAGGTGCCCCCAGGGCGGGTGATGGGGGGTGCCCCATCGTGGTGCACTGCAGGTAGGAGCTTGCACCTCACCTGAGCCCTGCCTGTGCTTCTCCTCGGGGTCAGTCTGCAAATGCCTCAGGGGAAAATCCCAAAAGAGTCCCCCTGCATTTCTGTGATGCAGAAATGCCAGGGCGCAGCCACCCCACAGCAGCTGGCAGCTCCTGTCCTGGCAGCAGGATGGTGGCATTACCATGGCAAACCCTGCTCCTGGCTCCAGCAGGGCATGAGCAGGAGGGGTCTGCAGCTGGGACCCAGCCCCCAGCCCCACCCTACACACACAGCTCCAGCTCTGGGAGATCCTGCTTGAGCAGGGAAATGGAACCAGGTGACCCCATGGTTGATCCTTTCAGACCTGCCCCAGTCTGTAATCCCCTGATTCCTGCTCCCTGTGCCACCAAGCACGGCCTGTGGCTTGGATGTGGAGCTGTTCCAGGGCAGCCCTCCTGCAGGAGGTGGCCTCTGCCCGTTTTCTCTCCTTGCTGAGTGAACTTGGGCAGAGTGGAGCAGAGCACCCAGCTGTCCCTATGGAACGTGCAGCAGGCACTGCTGAGTGCAAAGCACTGCTGGTGCTGGGGTTGGAGCCCAGCTGGGAGGGGAGGGGGCTGCAGAGCCCCCTGCCCTGCCCAGGGAGGGGCACAGGCTGGTTCTGTGCCGGCAGGGCTACGCGGGGCGGCCCCGGGAGTACATCGCCACGCAGGGCCCCATGCTGAACACGGTGGCTGACTTCTGGGAGATGGTGTGGCAGGAGCAGGCTCCCCTCATCGTCATGATCACCGAGCTGCAGGAGCGCAAGGAGGTACCCCTGCCCCGGGGGCACAGCGGGAGCGGGGGGCTGGGGGCGGTGCGGGGGGGCCAAACGTGGGGTCTGTGCACCCATTCATTGGGCTTTGGCCTCAGAGGGTTCCCTGGGGGATCACAAGGGGAGGGGGAGATCCCCGGGGCTGCAGCCTTGGCCGTGCCTGGCAAAGGTTTTCCTCTTCACGTGGCTGTGTGCTCTGGGGACACTTGACCAGGTGGGTAATGGGATAAAGGGTTTGGAGCAACCCCCAGGGATGGGGCAGAAGCAGAGGGAAGCAGTGCCCCTCTGCCCCCCCAGAACTCTCCCCTGGGCTGGATTCCTTGGCTGAGAGCTCCCAGCCCAGGGGAGAGCTCTGGAGGGCCAGAGGGGCACTGCTGCCCTCTGCTTCTGGGATGGGAGCCAACAACACCTGCCTGGGCAAACTGAGAACTGGAAACTCTTTCCTGGCTGTGTCCTTGCTCCCTTCTCTCCCAGCTGACAGCCTCTCTGTACCCTGGGCTCTGCTCTCTGGAAGCTTCCTGGGCTGAGCAGGGAGATGCATCCCTGGGGCCTGAAAGCCAGGACAGGGCATGGGAGAGGGTGCAGGGCAGCAGATGCAGGGGTAGGGATCTATCCCTTCTTTGCTTTCCCCCTGTGTCTCTCCACACCCACCTTCCCTGTTCCCCTACTGCCCACAAGGTGATGCCCCCTCCCAGGAGCACTGACTCCAGCACAGTTCAGACGTCCAGTGGGTGCCTTGAGCCCCTCCACAGCCTCAAACCTGCCTTGTTCTCCAGAAATGTGTCCACTACTGGCCCGAGAAGGAGGGCACCTATGGTCCCTTCACCATCCACGTGCAGGGGGTGAGCGAGTCCGTGGAGTGCCTGGTCCGGGATCTCTCCATCCAGGTGGGTCTGAGAGGGTCAGAGAGGAGCCCCTGGGGGCCCAGCAGTGCCCCTGACAGCCCTGGGATCTCTGTTGCTTTCTCCTGCTTTCCCTCCTGCCCGGCCAGCAGCTGCAGCAGAACTGGCAGCCAGTTTTTCTGGGTGCAGGAAGGGAGGTGAGGCACAGGAGCCTCACCAGAGCTTTCAGGGAGGGTTCTCTTGGCAGCACGTGGCAGCTGATGGCAGCACCCAGGCAGGCAAGACACAACAGGGCTTCTGAGAGTGCTGATCAGACATTTGGGGGTCCCACACCGGGGGGGAGCAGCATGGCTCCCACAGGAGAGAGGGGGGAAAGGGAGAGAGGGGGGAAAAGGGAGCAAGAGGGAGAGGGGGCAAGAGCAAGAGGCCCAAGAGCAAGAGACCTTCTCTCTCATGTATCTCAACTAAAAGAGCTTTTCCAGCTCAGGGGCAGACCCAAGGCTCAGCCCAGTGGGACACTGAGGGCAGGAGGGGTTGGGTAACAGTTGGGTTACAGTGAATGGCAACTTGGGGGGTGGTTTAACAACAACTTAGTAATGAACTGTACATTTTGGGGGAGAACAGAACCATTTAGGAAAAAATGAATCAGCACAGATCTCTAGTGGGATGGCAATGCTGTGTGACAGCAAAGAGGAGGGTTCATGGTTCTCAGGAGCCCCTTTCCAGAGGAGGGGTCTGCAGAGTCGTTCCTGCCTGGAGAGGCTGGGAGGGAGCAGGAGAGGAGAAGGGGTCAGCTGGGCAGGGCAGCACCCCCAGCCCAGTGTTTTTGCACTGTTGTTGGGCTCTGCCCCATGGGCTCTCTGTAGTCACCCTGGGCTGACACCAGCCTAAAGGATCTCGCTTGCTTTGCCTGGACTCTGGTGACAGAATTGGAACACTCTGCACCTGTCCTCATCCTCTGGGCTGGGACACATCCATTGTCTCTGGCCCAGGGGTCTGTCCCTCGTGTCTGGCAGAGGCTCAGAGAGGGATTCAGGAGCAGAGTGGCTGAGATGGGTGTGGGCTGCTTGGCCTCTGCTTCAGCTGAGCTCCCTGTTTCACCTGGCCCATGCTCTCACATCCCCATCTCTCTCTGTTCTGTGCTGGAGGACTCACTTTGGGACTGCTCCCAACACCCTGACCAGCAGGGTGTCAGGTTGTAGCTCTGACTCAGTCAGGGTTTTCCAAGATTGTTGTTTGTTTGCTTGTTTAGTTAGTTAGTTTTGTTTTCTACTGCATTTGTATTGTTAATATTCCTAGTAAAGAACTGTTATTCCTATTCCCAAATCTTTGCCTAAAAGCCCTTAATTACAAAATTGTAATTTGGAGGGAGTGAGGGGTTTACATTCCCCATTCCAAAAGAAACTCCAGCTTTCCCTGGCTGTCTTTGCAAACCAAGGCAGCCTCTGCTTGAGCTGAGCTCCCTGTTTCATCTGGCCTTCCAGCCCAAACTGTTCTGTGGTTCTGTGAGGAAGGACTTTCTCTCACATGCCCATCTCTCTCTGTTCTGTGCTGGCAAAGCTCGGGAAGGAGCGCCGCGAGGTCAGACACATCCTCTTCCCTTCCTGGCCCGACCAGCAAACACCTGAGTCAGCCAAGCCCCTGCTGTACCTGGTGTCCAAGGTGGAGGAGGCTCTGCAGACTGCAGCCAGCCCAGGGCCCATCGTGGTGCACTGCAGGTAAGAGCTTGCAGCTCACCTGAGCCCTGCCTGTGCTTCTCCTCGGGGTCAGTCTGCAAATGCCTCAGGGGAAAATCCCAAAAGAGTCCCCCTGCATTTCTGTGGTGCAGCCACCCCACAGCAGCTGGCAGCTCCTGTCCTGGCAGCAGGATGGTGGCATTAGCATGGCAAACCCTGCTCCTGGCTCCAGCAGGGCATGAGCAGGAGGGGTCTGCAGCTGGGACCCAGCCCCCAGCCCCACCCTACACACACAGCTCCAGCTCTGGGAGATCCTGCTTGAGCAGGGAAATGGAACCAGGTGACCCCATGGTTGATCCTTTCAGACCTGCCCCAGTCTGTAATCCCCTGATTCCTGCTCCCTGTGCCACCAAGCACGGCCTGTGGCTTGGATGTGGAGCTGTTCCAGGGCAGCCCTCCTGCAGGAGGTGGCCTCTGCCCGTTTTCTCTCCTTGCTGAGTGAACTTGGGCAGAGTGGAGCAGAGCACCCAGCTGTCCCTATGGAACGTGCAGCAGGCACTGCTGAGTGCAAAGCACTGCTGGTGCTGGGGTTGGAGCCCAGCTGGGAGGGGAGGGGGCTGCAGAGCCCCCTGCACTGCACAGGGAGGGGCACAGGCTGGTTTTGTGCTCCCAGAGCAGCCTCAGGCGGGCTGTGCAGCACCGCAGCAGCTCCTGGCCACGGCAGAGTGAGCCCTTTAGTGCCTGGCTGAGCAGCTCGGTCTGGCAGCGGGGGCCAGGAGCCCAGCATCCCTCTAGGAATAGGTGGCAGCAGAGCAGTGCAGGAGTGCATCCAGCTGAGCAGGGTGCAGCTGTAGGCAGGGGGTGCTGCTCAGCAGGGCTGTGTCTGTCCCGCAGCGCAGGCATCGGCCGCACCGGCTGCTTCATCGCCACCAGGATCGGGTGTCAGCAGCTGCGGGAGCAGGGCCAGGTGGACGTCCTGGGGATCGTCTGCCGCCTCCGCATGGACAGGTGGGGGGGCACGGAGCAGGGGAGGGCTGGGGGGGCTCCTTGGAGGGTCCTGCTGGCTTCCCAGCCTGAGAGCTGGGCTGTTGAGAGGGGGGTGGCAGAGGGGTGGGGATGGGCATCCCAAGGGGGCATGGGGGCCGGGGGATGGAGATGTGTGGGGAGGAAACAATTCATAGTGCCAGGCTGGGGAGGGGAGGGAAGGGCTGTGAACCTGGCAGCCATCTGCTCCTCCCTTCCGGCTCAGCCACTAAGTCCAGGAACGCTCCACCTGGCCACTTTTCAAGAAGTAGAGGTGAAAGCTGGCACCAAATCGGTTGCTAATCTCATTTTGAACAGCCCAGCAATGCCTCTGAACCCCTCTATGCTTTGGGCTGCTCTGGTGCCTGTTTCAGAGGCATCTTGACATGGTAGATGGGTAGATGATGAAGATGGGAATATTTGTGCCCTGGCAGCAGTGACCTGGGGACAGAGTTCTGTGTTTGGTGGAGTGTCAGTGGGCCCTGCCTTTCCCTTGCAGAGGTGGGATGATCCAGACCAGCGAGCAGTACCAGTTCCTCCATCACACACTGGCTCTCTACGCTTCCCAGCTGCCAGAGCAGGGAGGCCACTAGTGCAGGGCTCCCGCCGGGCTGGTGGCTCCCTGCTCCGACCTCTCCTGCTCCAGCCTCGGGGACACCTTCACCAAAACCTCTCCTGATGCTGCCAGGCCACGGAGCAGCAGCACGAACACCCCTCGGGGTGATGAGCCAACCCCTGGGGGCTGCAGCTTTGGGGACCCTGGGGATGAGCAAGGTGAGGCAGTGGCCACAGTGGGTGCTGGAAGTGGGTTTCACCCACAGAAAGAGAAGCTTTGGCTTTTGAGAGGTGCAAGATCCTGAGCCAGAAGAGCAAGCTGTGCCGAGGGCCTGCAGCTGGCAGAGGCTGGGAGCACAGTTTGCGTTTCAGCTGCACACAAATGTTCACCCCGTTGGACACAGCGCTGGTGGAACCAACCTGGAATAAAACAGAGCCTCTCTCCTGGCTGTGCATCCTTTGTGGGCAGGGCTGGGCTTGCTCCAAACACTCACTGAAGCACTGCCCCCCTGCCCGCCCCTCTGGCTGCTGGGCTAGCTCAGTTTCTGGGGAGCTTTGGGGGGATATGCTTCAGGGGATAGGGTAAAAGATTCAAAAGAGGCTCCTACCTCAGGGGATTGTTCCAAGGCTTTATTCCTGAAGGGAATCCCAGGGGCAAAGAGGGAGCACAAGGAGGAGCAGGGGTTTTTATCTGGTCTCTGTCTCGGGGTGGGATAGCTGGCACAGAGCCATAGGTCAGAGATAAGGGGAAGGCAGGGTTGGACTAAGGGTTACAGCCTCTGAGCGGGGTTTTGGGGGAAAAACCATTCCCTGAGGGATACACCACCGGGTGTGTGGGAGGGCTGGGCTCCCGGGGGGCCGGTACAAGTGCAGGGTTGGGGTGGCAGGGCTGGAGGGGCTGGTGCCCGCTGTGGCCAGGGGTGCAGGGTATGTACCTGCCGGTGTTGGGTGCAGGTGAGCGGCACGGGGGTCCCTGAGGCACAGGGGGTGATGGAGCCGGGGGTGCTGGGGGCGCTGGGTGCAGTGGGCACCAGGTGAAGGGGTGCTGGGAGTGCAGGCTGGAGGGACACTGGGGGTGTGCAGGTATTGGGGGTGCAGCAAGTGCAGGGGAAGGGCTGCAGGAAGGCTTTGCCTGAGGCTGCAGGGGAGCTGGGGGTACAGGTGTGCCGGGCTGCCGGCGGTACGAGGGCGCATCCGCCCCTCCCTCAGGCCGTACTGTGACCTGAGAAGCCCCGGCTTACCGAGGGTGCGAGGATGCCGGCAGTGACCGGGGCAGGGTGTGGGCTATTCCAGAGTGTCCGGCCCCTCCGGGCTGCCCCGCGACCGGGCTGTACGGTGTGCGGCGGGTCCTCCGGGCCGGCAGGGGGCGCTGCAGCGGGGCGGGCGCAGGCGGCGCGCGGGCCCCACCCGGCGCGGCGGTGCGGCAGCAGGGCCCGCGGCGCGCGGACAATACCGGGGGGCGGCGGCGGCTCGGCCTCCATCGGCCCCGCTCGGCGCCACTCGGCCCCGCTCGGCACCACTCGGCCCCGCTCGGCCTCCATCGGCACCGCTCGGTCCTGACCGGCCCCGATCGGCTCCGCTCGGCCCTGCCCAGCTCCACCCCGACTGGCCCCGCCCCGACTCGGCCTCGCTCGGCTCCGCTCGGCCTCGCTCGGCCCTGCCCGGCCCGGCCCCGCTCGGCTCGGCTCGGCCCCGCTCGGCTCGGCCCGGCCCGGCCCGGCTCCGCTCGGCTCGGCCCGGCCCGGTTCCATTCGGCTCAACTCGGCCCCGCTCAGCGCGGCCCGGCCCGGCCGGCACCATGCTGGCGCTCTTCAACAAGCTGCTGGACTGGTTCCGGGCGCTGTTCTGGAAGGAGGAGATGGAGCTGACCCTGGTGGGGCTGCAGTACTCGGGCAAGACCACCTTCGTCAACGTGATCGCGGTGAGCCCGGGGACGCCCCGCATCGCCCCATCCCCGAGGGGTCACGGCCCACCCCAGGGCTTCACCCTTGGATCCCCCATTGCATCCCCACTGCATCCCCATTCCATCCCCATTCCATCCCCATTGCATCCCCATTGCGTCCCCATTCCATCCCCATTCCATCCCCACTGCATCCCCACTGCATCCCCATTGCATCCCCATTCCATCCTCATTCCATCCCCACTGCATCCCCACTGCATCCCCATTGCATCCCCATTCCATCCCCATTCCATCCCCACTGCATCCCCACTGCATCCCCACTGCATCCCCATTGCATCCCCACTGCATCCCCATTCCATCCCCATTCCATCCCCACTGCATCCCCACTGCATCCCCATTGCATCCCCATTCCATCCCCACTGCATCCCCATTCCATCCCCACTGCATCCCCATTCCATCCCCACTGCATCCCCATTGCATCCCCATTCCATCCCCATTGCATCTCCACTGCATCCCCATTGCATCCCCATTCCATCCCCATTCCATCCCCATTGCATCCCCACTGCATCCCCATTCCATCCCCACTGCATCCCCACTGCATCCCCATTGCATCCCCATTGCATCCCCACTGCATCCCCATTGCATCTCCATTCCATCCCCACTGCATCCCCACTGCATCCCCATTGCATCCCCATTGCATCCCCACTGCATCCCCATTCCATCCCCATTCCATCCCCACTGCATCCCCACTGCATCCCCACTGCATCCCCATTGCATCCCCACTGCATCCCCATTGCATCTCCATTCCATCCCCATTCCATCCCCACTGCATCCCCACTGCATCCCCGTGCCTTCCAGCCCCCACTGCACCTCTATTGCCTCCCCATTGCATGTCCCCATTGCCCCCCTGGGTGTTTCTCAGAACGTCCCCGCCCTATCGCACCCCAGCCTGGAAATGCCTTTGGGGAGGGGGTGCGGGATGCAGAACTGGGGTGCAGTGTGGGGTGCAGTGTGGGGTGCAGGGTGGGGTGCAGTGTGCAGGCCCGTCCCGGCCCAGGCAAACCGCAGCGTTTGCTCCCCGCATCCCCAGAGCCGAGTGGGGTGCTCGGGGCCACAGCCGGGGCAGGCCCCGGGGAAGGGTCCGGCAGCCCCTTGCCCTCTCCGGCCGGAGCTCCGCCAGTGGTCAGCGGGCAGTGCCGGTGCCCCGGGTGGGCAGTGCCGGTGTCCTGGGTGAGCAGTGCCCTGGGTGGGCAGTGCCGGTGTCCTGGACGGGCAGTGCCGGTGTCCTGGGTGGGCAGGCACTGCACTGGGTGGGCAGTGCCGGTGCCCTGGGTGGGCAGTGCCGGTGTCCTGGGTGGGCAGTGCCCTGGGTGGGCAGTGCCGGTGTCCTGGACGGGCAGTGCCGGTGTCCTGGGTGGGCAGGCACTGCACTGGGTGGGCAGTGCCGGTGCCCTGGGTGGGCAGTGCCAGTACCCTGGGCGGGCAGTGCTGGTGTCCTGGGTGGGCAGACAGTGCACTGGATGGGCAGTGCTGGTGCCCTGGGTGGGCAGTGCCAGTACCCTGGGCGGGCAGTGCCGCCGGTGGGGCTGCGGGATCCCCGGCGCTGGGAGCCGTGCAGCTCCCGCTGCCGTACCCGTAGCAGCAGGCGCTTTGTCATCGTCCCTGCCGCCGCCGGGACGCGCAGGTGGGGCCTCATGACCACCCTGCCGGGCCCGGTGCCACCGGGGTTCCTTGCCTGGGGGCCGGTGTGGGAGGTGCTTGCCTGGAGCCCTTCCTCGGGAAGCAGCAGAGTCCTGTGGGTGCCGGCGGCTCTTGCAGCAGCACCGCTCCGCACCCGGACCGGGCAGCAGCACCCGGACCGGGCAGTGGCACCCGAACCGGGCAGCAGCACCCGGACCGGGCAGTGGCACCCGAACCGGGCAGCGGCACCCGGACCGGGCAGCGGCACCCGAACCGGGCAGCAGAGCCTGAACCGGGCAGCGGCACCCGCCTTGGGCCCCTCCAGCCCGGGCCTCCCCCCGGCTCTGCTGCCTCGTCCGGGCGGTCCCTGCATCCAGCAGTGGGATCAGGAGCTGCACATCCTGGATCCTGGATCCCGAAGCCCAGGGCGTGGCTGCACCCGTAGGGATGGATGCTCGGCAGAGTCTCCCCTCTTGCTTTTTGGGTCGTTCTTGCCCTCTCAAACTGGGATGCAGGGCGGGAGGATGCTGAAGGGCTGGGTTTGGGCTGTTGCCCCCAGAGGGTTTTACGGAGGGAGGTGGGTGCAGATCCACCCTGGCCCCCCCACTGCCCCCTGGTCCCTGCACGTTGCTCTGAAGTCCATGCCTGCCGTGGATCCAAAGTGGAGCGAGTTGTTGCTGCTTGCTCAGGGTGCTGAAAGCTCCTGGGCTGTCAGAGAGGATTTTCAGCTCATATGGAGGCTTTGTTGCACTTGGGGAGGTGCTGAGGGACGAAAATGTCCTTCCTGAAGTGTCTGAGGGCAGAGAGAGGACACCCTAAAACGCTTTTCATCCTGGAGACAATGGCACTCCTGCTCTCAGGCTGGTTTGCTGGAAGTCACTTCACAGTGCTCCAGTCTCCTGCTGGAGTCTCCCCCCCATAAACCACCACCAGTGTCTGGGGACAGGGAGCATTTTGGCTCTGGGGCAGTCACCCTGAGCACCAATCCTATTTTCAGGGGATCTCTCCCTGTCATTTACGTGTTTAATACTCAATTTTTCAATCCCATGCCAGGGTGGGACACAGCAGTGCTGCTCCTGCTCTGGATCCACTGGATGCTGTTGCCTGTTAACAGCACCCAGGCTGCCTTAAAGATGCCAAAGTAATTTAGGGTCGGTGTAAATCACCCAGTTGAGCTATGAAGGGTGATGGAGCTTTATCCCAGACCTGCAGCACTGGAAACCCCAAGGGTTGGTGTTACTGGTCTCCCTGTCCCCCACATGCCTCCTCCTCTCCCACAGCCACATCTGGAGCAGACAGGGCTCGGTGTGAGCTTTGTGGGGTCTGCTTCTGGGTGTAAATACTTTGTACCTGGCACTTCTACTCTGGGCAAGACCCCACTGGCAAGACCCATGCACTGGGACACTCTCTGCTTAGCCAGGACTGCAGGTGTAGGGAGAAGGGACTTTGAGGGATTGTAGCAGCTCTTGAGGTGGCTGCAGTTGGCACCATGGCCTGCTGGTCTCTCAGGTCCCTTGTGGGGTGTTTGAGACCCTTACACAGCAGTCGGGCTCAGGGTGCTGAGTTCGGCCTCTCAAGTTATTTGGGAACTTCAAGTTTTGTGGCAGATGCACCAACTTTTGAGAAGACACCCTAGAAAGAAGGATTTGTAGGGCAAAGTGAAATAGAAGCATGCCACAGGAAATGCCAGCTCGACAAGAACTGCCTGAGGAGGTCTGGAGGCGCCTGGCTTTGGGGTGATGCAATGGGGTTGGTTGTTGGAAAGGGAAGTATCTGTGATTTGGGCTTTGTGGGAGAAGAACTGAACTGAAGAAGTATGGGGTTTTGGTGTTGTTGGAGAGAGATTGCAAGAAGCCTTTCTGGGACTGGAGCTGCTCCAGGGGGTGTTGGCACCATCCTTTTCAGCCAGGATTTGTTGCTGCACCTGACTGAGAAGGGGGCTCTGGTTCCCTGGAAGGTGGGTGGCTCCCTCCAGCAGCCAGGCTGTGGTTGAGCCAGGCAAGGGCTTTGCTGAGGGCAGCTGTGATCAGGGTGACCCTGGGTCACCTCCCTGAGGACTTCCAGGAATTATTTTTCTTAACTCTTGATAGCTGAGGCTGGAAGTCCTTCCTGCAAGGAGAAGTGAAAACTGTAGCTACACCTGGTCTTGATTTAACCTGAAGCTTTCAGCCTTTTTCTCCAGTCTGGTGGTGACATGGGTGACTCGAAGGCATGGAGAGCTCCTCAGCAGGTGCTGGGGCCCAAAACCTGTCAGTGCAGGCCAAGGTTAGAACAGGAGAGCATTGCTGCTTTTTATCATCACACGCATCCTACCTGTGCTAGAGCCTTCCAGGAGAGTGAAGCCACAAGTGCTGGGGGGCTGGATGTGTGCGGTGGGAGCTCTGGGGCACCATCCTGTGCTTCAGCCCTGCCTGGAAAGTGATTCAGAGCAGTGCTGCATGAGGAGGCATGGAGCTCCTGGAGCGAGTTCAGGGCAGGCTGTGAAGGTGCTGACAGCATCTCTCTCATGAGGACAGGCTGAGGGAGCTGAGGCTGTTGAGCCAAACAGCTGAAAAGAGATGGCTGAGGGGGGCCCTCATCAGTGTCTGTCAGTGTCTGCAGGGAGGGGTCAGAGGATGCACCAAGCTCTGCTCCCTGGGGCCCAGAATGGAGCAAGAGGAATGGACAGAAACTGATGCCCAGGAAGTTCCACCTGAACATGAGGAAGAAACTTCTTTCTGTGCAGTGAGTGTGCACTGAACAGGCTGCCCAGAGAGGGTCTGGGGTCCCCCTCACTGGAGATATTCCAGAACTGTCTGGGAATAAGGCTGTGCCATATGCTCTGGGATGTTCCTGGTTGAGCAGGGAGCTTGGATCAGATGACCCACTGTGGTGGTCCTTCCAACCTGACCCATCCTGAGCCACCTCAGCCTCGTGTTTGGCACCAGGTAGGGTGGTGGATGGTGTGGCAGGTGGCCAGCTCCCCGACAGTGCTGCTGGGGGAGGCATGGCCTGGTAGTGGCCCAGAGGACTGCAGGGCTCAGCACCTGCCTCAGGGAGACCCACCCATCCTCAGAGAGACACTGACCCCTCCACCAGCCAGCTGACCCATCCTGGCCCAGGATGTGCTCTGGCACCTGAGCCTGGGAGGGAAGGTGCAGCTCCAGGTCTGCAAGGTCCCCAGGGCTTGGCTGTGGAGGTGGAAGAGAGAGGTGCTGGGGAAGTAGCAGGGAGATGTTGTTCTGATGCATTTGCCCCAGTCTGTCTTGACACCCACCTCTCCCAGGTGTGCCCCCTGAGGGGTCTGGCAGGGCCAGCAGAGGTGGGAGGTGGCCATGGGTTCTCAGGCTGCCTCATGGTCATTCTGCCTCCAGGTGCAGCACCTGGGCCCTCCACAGGTGTGTCTTTGGACCTTGGCTTCATAGTGCAGAAGCTGGCAGGTCTTCTGGGGGTTTCTCCATGTTCCTGGAAGAGGAGGGGAATCTGGCTGGGGCATGGTCTTGTCTTGCTGCTGCAAGCTCTGTCAGCATGAGCCAAGAAAAATGGACAGTGTGGCATTCCTGAGATAGGATCACAGAGTGATTTGGGTTTGAAGGGACCTTTAAAGATCACCTTGTCCAACACCCCTAACGTTGGCAGGCACACAGAGGGACACCTTCCACCAGACTGGTTTGCTCCAAGCTCCATCCAGCCTGACCTCGAACATTTCCAGGGATGGGGCAGCCACAGCTTCTTGGGGTGTGAGAACCTGTGCCAGAGCCTCACCTCTCACATCATCAAACATTTAATTTTTTGTATCTTTTGTAAGTTTCCCTCCATGTTAGACCTTGGGCAGGGTTTGGCAGGAGATGCCTGCAGGAGTGCCAGGCTGGGCAGTTTTGGGGCTGGTCCAGGCAGGGGTGGGAGATACCCAACCCGAGGTGCTTTTTACCTCTGTCCCACAGTGGTGGAGACCCAGCTGCACAGAGCCAGGGCCAGGCTTCCAGCACTGCCATCTCTGCCCTCTGGGGAACTGGGCTGCAGAGCAGTGATTTATCTAGAGCAGATGGCATCAGTTCAGTGTCATCCTGTGCTGGGACAGGGTGACAGCCACCTGGCCAGGGTGAGGAGGAGCAGGGCCTGGCCACCTCAGCCCTGCAATGCTGCTCACCGGGGCGGGTGGAGGCTGAGGTGGCTTCTCTGCATGTGCCAGCCAGCCAAGGTCCTGGGCCCTGTCTGAGCAAGGGGTGATGGCTGAAGTGATGCAGTGTCCATGTGCACGGGTCAGGATGGGGCTCAGCATGAGCTGGGGGCACTGCTTGCCCTGGCAAAAGCTGAATTCTGGCCACCTCTCCCAGTCACCCACCTGGAAAGTGTTGGGGCTGGGCAGAAAGGTCTCTTGCCCTCTAGGCAGGGCACCAAGGCAGAGTGGTTTGGGCAGAGCAGTGGGTCACCCTGGCACAACCAGCAAGGAACTGGAGTCTGTAAGGACCTGACCACAGAATCCATCTTGCTTGCGATGATTTTTGTGCTTCCCAGTGGAATCCCACTCTTAAACAATTGGTGTAGCTTGGCATCATCTTCAGGGTCAGCACGGATGCTGTGGCCATTACATAAGCAAAATTTGGGGGAAGACTGTGTCCAGTGAAGCTCTTGCTTGTCTCCATCTGGGTGCTCACTGCTTTCCTGGCAGTGGAGCTGTGGATGGCTGGACCCTGCAGGGAGTTGGAAATACATTGAAGGCACCAGCCTCGGGGGTAGTTGGAGAGGGAAAAGCAAACTCTGTTTCCACCACTGAGAGATGCTTTCAGAGAGCAGCTGATGCAGAGAGCTGGTGGAGGAGGAGCCATGTGCAAGGTGCTTCTGTGGGTGCTGGAGCAGCAGGGAGCAGGTGTGAGCCACCCTGGACCACATTCCCAGCTCGGCCTCTTTGGGACAACTCAAGGGGTTTTGTTTTGGCCCCTTGGCTGGGGACAGCCTGGAGGCAGGTGCTGCAGTGGGAGAGGGGTTTGGGGCAGGAAGCAAGGCTGTGGTCACTCACACAGAGATGCTCTGTCCCACCCGTGGAGGAAAGAAGAGGTAACTCCTGGCTCCTGCATTTACACCCCTTCCTGGAAGGAGCTTCTGTCACACAGGAACCTCACCTGGTGTGGTCTCAGGTTTGTGGCTGGGCACCCTTTCCCCGAGATTTGGGTGGTTCTTTGTCCTTTGCTCTCTGAAAAGCCCCAAGCCAAATGCAGGAACAACATGGAGTCTTCAGATGTTCTTTTCTCAAGGTTTTTCTCTTGTTTATTTTCTCTTATCTTGTCCCTGTTTCCCTGTGCCTGGCCAAGGTCTGTCCAGCACAGGCAGCAGGTGATGACTCCTTGCTCTGACAAAGGCTCATCATCTTTTATACAGATAGTTATGTATCTATTATTTACAATTACAGACCAATATCTACATTTTATACTAAACAGGTTACTTCTACACTGACCCAATCCCTCTAAAGCTACTTTGTGCCACCATCACTGCAGAAGATGGAGATGAAGAAGAAGACCCCAGAGCAGTGCCCAGAATCTTCCATCTTGTCCCCATTCACCCCTATTCTAGAAACCCCAAATGTGAAAACCGTCCTACTCTTTATTACACTTTGTGGCTTGTAATTCCTCTCCCAATGTTGTAAGTCTTTTCCATGGACCAAAGTCAAAGCCCTTGCCTTCCTGGGCTCTGTGCCAGGGTCTCCAACCCCCCTGTACAGATCCCAGACCCCCTGTACAGGTTTTAATCCCCCCTGTACAGGTGTCTGACAGTCCAGGGTATCCAAAGGAATGCCCTGGATTCCAACAGTGTGGCTTTTGCACAGCCAGCAGATGCCATGAAGTGGTCTGGGATCCCTGAGGGAGGTGCCTGCAGCTTCCAAGAGGTCTTCAGCAATTGCTCTCCATGCCCACCAATCAAAGCCTGAGAAGTTCTTCATTCCATGAAGCTCAGTTGTGTGTTGAACCTCAATCCACAGGAGACATCCCCTGTGGAACCCTGTGTGCTCCCCCTCCTCTTCCCCATGCCCTTCCTCACAGTGTTTTCTGGGTGCAGCATGGCCTGAACACCCCTTGGCTGCCAGGTTTTGCTGCTGAATGCAAAAGGGATATGAAAAAGGGAAGCAGTGTGCATTGCAGAGCGTTTGGAAGAGGCCAGGAGAACCCTGGGGATTTGCTGATGTGGTGCATCTGGAGGGAACCACAGGCTCATCCAGGCACAAAAATATGCTTATCAGAAAATAGCATAAACTGACTTCCTGTTTTGAAGTTTGTGCTAACTAAGAGAAAAGCCCTCAAGAAACGGAGGTTTTAAGGTAGTAGAACCTGCTAGGATGAGTTTGGCCGTGGTTGGTGGTTCCTGCAGGCTGAAATCCCCAAGGCTGCACTATCCTGGCTATCTAAGATTCTGCCCTCCTGGCTCCTCAGCATTCTGCAGCATGGCCTCTCCCCAGGATGCATTTACAGGCCATCAGCCTGGTTTGAGTCCCAGGGGAGCTGCTGGAGGCAGTGGGTGAAGGGCTGTGCCAGCTCCTGCCTCCTGCCCCAGCGATGCCACATCACTGCTGGGACTGCCCTTGACGTCCCTCTGTGCTCCTGGACCCGTCCTGCAGCCTTTGAGACCCGGACTGGAAGGTGGGTGGGCTTTGCCAGACCCTCTGGTGCTGGGCACGTGGGATGGATGGTTCCTGCTCACTGCTCTGAGAAGCCTGACCCATTCCACAGCGGTGCTGGGGTGCTGCAGCCCCGCAGGGATCTCTGATGCATGAACTCAACAGGCATTGGAGCTGCACTGGGAGCAGCTCCTTGAAGTAATCTCTCCCTCTGCCCTCCTGGCTGGGCTGCTAGCTCAGATTCTGGGGGGCTTTTGGGCAAGGAAGACTTCAAGATAGGGAAAGAGACCCAAAAGAGGCTCCTTACCTCAGGATGTTCCAAGGCTTTATTCTTGAAGGGGTTCCAGGGGCAAAGAGACCGAACAAGGAAGAGCAGGGGTTTATCCAGACCCTCTGTCCCAGGACAGACAGCTGGCACTGAGCCAATTGGTCAGAGATAGGGGGGAAGGTTGGGTCAAACTACATAGTTACAGGCTTTGGGGTTCCTTTTGGGGTAAACCATCCCCAGAGGGATACAACAGCTCCTGGGGGGCAGGAGGGATGCCCTCTGTGACCCCCAAGTGCCCCAGCACAGGCAGGCAGCAGAGCTGGGGAGCAGTGCAGGCAGTGCTAGAAAGGAGAAGTCAGTCTGGTTTGAGCTGGGCTGTAAATGCTCCAAAGCACCAAACATGTTGGTGCCCCCAGGAGCTGCAGCTAAAAAGGAGCTGGAGCAGGAGGTGGTTGCTCCCTGGGTGGGAAGCTCAGCCTGAAACCCCAGAGATCCTTGCAGGGCTGCCTCAGCAGAGGTCATTGCAGAGGATGAAGGTCTCAGCCTCCTCCCACAAAGCACTTGGGAATCCCACCTTGAAGGAGCTGGGATGGGCAAGCCCTCAGCCTGACAGGGCAACAGTGTGCCCAGGGCTGATGCTGGCAGCTCCCTGCAGGGTTGGGGACTGCACTGGGCCACCCTGGGCACCTTTGCCCATCCCAGCAGCTACAGCATCATGGTTTAGGAATGGTGTTCCCCAATCCTGTGCTCCCACCGGTGTTGGGTGTTCCCTGCCTCTTGCTTCCCCTTCCCCCTCCAACTGGAAGCACAAAAGGCAAAGATCACGGGTTGAGATAAGAACAATTTACTAGAAACAGCAGCGAGATAAGAAGACAGTAAGAGCAACAACTAATAACAAAAGTGTACAAAGAGAGGGTGATTTACATGCAAAATGCTCTCCAAGCCCAGTACAATGAAACAATGGCTTCCCTCCCCCCACCAGGCTTTCTCCCAGCTGGAAAAGAACAGCATTCCTGTAGTCCTGGTGGCACCCCGTGTCTCCTGGCACCTGCAGGATGGCTGCACCGTGCCCAGGGCAGGGCTGGCAGAGCCTTTGGGGTTGTCCCAGGCTGTCAGCCTTGCTGCCCTGCCAGGGCAGGCTGGCCCCTTTCCTCTCCCTCCTAACGCTGTTCCACTTTGTTCCTTGCAGTCAGGGCAGTTCAACGAAGACATGATCCCAACGGTGGGCTTCAACATGAGGAAGATCACCAAAGGGAATGTCACCATCAAGGTAAGATGCAGCTGTTACTGCTGGTGGGGGCTCTTGGGATGAAAGGTGAAGGTGAGGGAGGATGGTGGCTCTTCTGCTGGAGGGGGAAGCATTCCAAGGATCCCAGCTGAAGCTCAGGATAGAAGCATAGCAGCATTAAGGGTGGAAAGTCCCTTTAAGATCAAGTCTAACTATTCCCCCAAGAGTGCCATGTTCACCACTAAACCATGTCTCCCAAGTGCCACATCTGTGTTCTATTAACATTCCCAGGGATTGTCATTCCACCATCTGGGAGTGAAAGATTTGCCTTGTTAGGGTCCTGCAGGTACCCACCAGAGGAGGTGGTGGGAAGGGCTGTAGGACATCCAGACTTGTGCAGCAGGAGTCAGTTTGGGCTGCAAAGCTGGAGGTTTCCTTGTATCTCTGGCTTGCTTCTGGGGACTTAGGGATGTGGTCACCTTGCTGAGGGTGGTAGTGCTGGGAAACGGCTTGCAAGGTGATCTCTGCCTTGGGAGCAAAGGAGGAGGAGGAGGATTCTACCCCTTCTGGATTTCTTGAGGGCCTGGGATTGTACTGGGAAATAGCTGTTGGACAGGCTTGAAAAGCTGGCTGGTGGGTCTGTGGCTGCTGCAGGAACACTTCTGAGAGTGTGCTGAACCTTCTTAAATGGGAAGTGCCTCAGGGAGGTGCCAGGAGGTGTGATGGGCATAGGGAGGAGAAGCAGCCTAGGCCCGGGGGTCCCTCTGTGCCAGCAGGGGCACACCTCAGGGGGATCAGCATCCTCCAGCTCCCCTTCCTGAAGTTTCTTGTAGGAACAGGAGAGGGATGCAGAGGCCCTAGAGAACCCCTGCTACACTGCTGCAGTACAGCCAAGGACAAAGCCAAAGGGCTGGGCTTCTCCTTTGAAGATCCCAAAGCTGTTTATTCAGGAACATGGGCAGGAATAGCAGAGAGCTCCAGGGATGCAGGATAGAGGTTCAGGGACTCAGCAGCCTCTGGAATAAAATCCAGGGAGGAGAGTGAGCAGGGGGCTGAGGGCACCTCACTGGGTGGAGCATCTCCCAATGGGGTGATGGAATGTGTCCTGTCACTGCTGAGCCTTCATGGCCCATTAGCAGCAGATAATCCTTCATGGCCCATTAGCAGAAGATAACCCTTAATGGCCCATTAGCAGAAGATAACCCTTAATGACCCATGAGCCTTCATGGCCCATCAGCAGAAAATGTCCCCCTGGATGGAGGATGTGTGGTGACAGAGATAAGAAACATTGCCCCACATGGTTTGAACAGCTGGCCCCTTATCAGAAGGCATCTGCCTCCCTCTCCCCAGAGTTACAAGAGATAAAGAAAAAACATCTCCCCAGCTGCTTTCAACAGATTAAATAGAATAGACAGTTTTGGTTCCATAACCCAAGACAGTTATCCTTCCCCATTTGCCTCTGTCCTTGCAGGGCTGAGGCACAGCTACCTTAGGGATAAGCCCCGGGGCCTCCACAGTTCCTCCCTTCTCTATCAAGTCAGGAGCCTCCTCGTGAGGTTTGAGCTGAAGAGGAGAGGGTGGGGGTGGGTTTGGGGCAGGGCTGGAGTGCCCCAGGTGGGAGGAGGAGCTCAGGTGGGGTAACACTGCCCTCCCTCTCTCTCTCCTGTCACAGCTCTGGGACATCGGCGGGCAGCCGCGGTTCCGCAGCATGTGGGAGCGATACTGCCGCGGAGTCAGTGCCATCGTGTGAGTATGCCACAGCCCTGCTGCTGCTGCTGCTGCTGCTGCTGCTGCTGCCAGCCCTGCTGCTGCTGCTGCTGCTCAGCCCTGCTGCTGCTGCTCAGCCCTGCCAGGCCTGGGGCCATCACCCCCTCACCCCGGGCTGCTGGGCTGTGCCTGTGCTGGACACCCCTGTCAGGAGTTGGAGTCACTGAACTGTCCACGTGAAGGTTGGAAAAGGCCTCTGAGATCATTAAAGTCCAACCATGAACCCCAACACCACCATATTCACCACCAGACTATGTCCCCAGATGGTTTTTGAATACCTTCAGGGGTAGAGTAGGTATACTCTACCACTGCCCTGAGCAGCCTGTGCCAGGGCCTGACCACCCTCTTAGGGAAGAAATTTCCCCTGATACTCAACCTAAACCTGCCCTGGTCCAGCTTGAGGCCGGGTCCTGTCACTTGTTTGCTGGGAGGAGAGAGCCTGACCCCCACCTGGCTCCACCCTCCTTGTCAGGGAATTGGAGAGACTGAGGAGGTGCCCCCTGAACCTCCTTTTATCCAGATACTTCCCCTGGGGACTGATGTCTACACTGGCTTTGAGCAGAGGACAGCCAGGCCCCTCCAGCTGTGCCAGACCCTTCCCTTCCAGCATCACTCAGTCCAGCTCTGTTCCTCAGATGTTCCCCTTCCAGGCTGCCATGCATCCTCTCCTGGCTGCTCACTGCAGGGACTGAGCAAACCCAGCCACGGGGCTCAGCCCTTCCCAAGGCTGCTTTCCAGGTCAGGATGTTTGTGTGCTGCCAGATCAATCTTGTGCTGAGAGTAGGAGTCTCACCCACTACTGAGTCAGCAAATCTGAGTGTCCCTGGGTGTCCCCAGTGCAAACAGTGCAGGAAAAGCAGCCCCAGGGAGTCCAGGCTCAGGGGGAGCATGGCAAGGCACTCATGGCAAGCAGGCTGCCTGTTCCAAGGGACAAACACTGATCTTGGGACACCACACTGGGGTCACTTAAACCCAGTCAGAAAATGAGATTGATGGCATCTTTCCCAAGTGACCATACCCTGAGGTTTAGAGGGCTGCTTTCTGTGCTGCCCTCCCCAGCTGGAAGCCTTGGCAGGTGAGGAGGAGTGTGGTGCTGCTCGTCCTGCATGTTGGGACAGCTTTGTCTGCTCCTGCCCTTGCAGACCATCACCATGGTGGGACATGGACTTGGACCTGCAGGAGGGTTTTTATTACACTTTTTATTACAATGAGCTGGGCTAGAAATGACAAAATCTCTGTCCTTTCACTCCTCTTGCTGCCTCCTTGTCATCATTTTGGCCCATGTGGTTGTCAGGAAGCAAAAGGATCTGTCAGCATGCAGGTCACACTGCAGTCTGCCCTCATCCCATCGAGCTGAGTCAGGTCCCTTTCCCTTTGCTCTCAGCTTTCCCCACCTGTGCCCAACATGAGAGGGGCTGGGGCAGCCCCTGGGGCTGTTTTCCCTCTGGGCACAGCATTCCCATTTTCCTGTGTTAAGCACTTCAGTAGTTAGTAGCTCTTTTCCTATTTTTAAATAACTCCCCAAAGCCTGACGAGCTGGTTCTTCTCACTCTCCCAGCTTCTTGATCTTTGAAATCAAGGCTGCTTTGATCAGATCCTCACCCAGGTTTTGGCTTCAGCGGCATCCTTTGCAGGATAAAAGTTGGCCTGTAAGAACAAAACCCTTTCCCAAGTCTCCTCCTCTGCTCAGAGAAGCATCAGTGGCCACCAGCTTCACCTCCATGTGGCCTCTTCCAAGATTACCCCAAGATTGCACTGATCTGTGGTGTGACAGGATTTACACTTGGGAGGATGAGGAGGTCCTTCCCCTTCTTGGGTCATCATCACTTTTCCATCCTCAGCTTCTCTTGCCTCCTCTGCTTGTCCTCTGTCCTGGCTGTTTACGTGGGAGCTGCCACGTGCACATGTTGGAGACAACGTGTGTCCTGCAGCTTCTTCTGCCTGGGCTTCCCCCACCCAGGCTGTCACCTGCAGAGACAAGGATGGGATGGTCCCCCCACTCCCTTCAGAGACATGAGGGGCTCTCAGCTCCACAGCCATCCCTGGGCAGAGGCATCCTGGTGGAAGGATCCCGTTACCAACCACCTCCACCAGCTGGCCCAGTTCCCGGTGGGGAGCACTGAGCTGCCATCAGAGGAGGTTTGGGGGTGGCACGGACCTCAGCACGAGGGCGTGGAGACCTGGGCACCTGTGCTCAGGCTTGTCCCTTCCCTTGCAGGTACATGGTGGATGCTGCTGACCAGGAGAAGATCGAGGCCTCCAAGAACGAGCTGCACAACCTGCTGGACAAGCCGCAGCTCCAGGGCATCCCGGTGAGCTGGTGCCACCCGTGCCCCTGAGGCTGGGCACTGCCAGGCACTGCAGAGCAGATTCAGGAGGGGCTCCCCTTCCTTTGGAGGTTGTTGGGAACGCGTTGTCAGTGTCTGATGAGAGAGATGATCTGAAGACCAGGATACTCTTTGGGACACGTGGTTTATTGGTAGTGGGAAGGCAGCCTGACTGGGGAAGAGTCCAAAGGTCTAAAGGGACAGGGATCCAGGGGAGCAAGAGCCCGAGTTACCTGTTACATTCCATTTGAACCCTTTCTATCGTGAATATTCTAATGAGCACCAACCAATCACCTCAAGATACAAAACCTACAGAATTTACATACAGCCTGTAGGGACTACTATATTACCGTACTAATCTACATACTAAAAACCTGAAAAACCACCTTTTCCCTGCTACCTGAGAAGGTCCAACCCCTTATTCATCCTTTTGTCTTGGCAGGGGTGTCACTGAATCACCCAGCCCAGTCTTTTCAGCTAACCTAATCACCCTTTTCTGCCCAGCATTTTACAGTTCAAATTTGGCTTTCAATTCCGTCTCTTTTGTGGGTTTCATACTCTTAGAATCTTTCACTAATAAACTGTCTCTGCAGGGTCCTCCTGTTTCCTCCTCTCCAACATTGGTGTCACTTCCCTGCTGCACTCCTCAGGGAGCTGCTGGGGCAGCGACACTTCTGTCGCGATACGACACAAATGAGTGACACTCACACACTGAGATGTCCAAGGCAAAAAAAGGGACAGTTCATTTACAGACCTGGACATTTGTAGAATTCCAGCTGAGTGTCCCTGGGTGTCCCCAGTGCAGGAAAAGCAGCCCCAGGGAGTCCAGGCTCAGGGGGAGCATGGCAAGGCACTCATGGCAAACAGGCTGCCTGTTCCAAGGGACAAACACTGATCTTGGGACACCACACTGGGGTCACTTAGACCCAGTCAGAAAATGAGATTGATGGGATCTTTCCCAAGTGACCATACCATGGATTGGAGGAGGAAAATTGTCCTCTCTGACCACAGTGGCCAAACCAACAGTCCATTGATTCTCTCCTCCTCCAGAATGGAATTAAAAACAAAAAAATGGAGAGAAACTCCATTGCAAAAATGCAAACATCAGAAAGGCTGAAAAAAACCAGGGTGACACAATTTCTAGGTCAGAACTGAGCCAGACAACAGAGAGGGACCCTCAGAGCAGGGAGCACAGACCAGGCCCCTGGAGTGACTCTGTCCTCTCACACAGATTTGCACTGATTTATGGTGTGACAGGATTTACACCTGATCTGTGGTGTGACAGGGTTTGCACTGATCTGTGGTGTGACAGGATTTGCACCTGGTTTATGCTGTGACAGGATTTACACTGATTTATGGTGTGACAGGATTTGCACTGATCTGTGGTGTGACAGGATTTACACTGATCTGTGGTGTGACAGGATTTGCACCTGATATGTGCTGTGACAGGATTTACACTGATTTATGATGTGACAGGATTTACACTGATCCATGCTGTGACAGGATTTACACTGATTTATGATGTGACAGGATTTACACTGATTTATGCTGTGACAGGAGGGTCCTGTCTCCTGTGAGAGGAGCTGCTGGGCTGTGAGCTGTGCAGGAGGTGGGACAGGCACACTGGACCTGTCAGGTGGGCTGTGCACCGACCATCCCAAAGCAGCATCCTTTGGGAGAGCTGGACAGAAGATCCCAAATGTCCTCTGCCAGCTAAACCAAGCTCCTGACACACCAGGCTGCAGCTGCAGGCCTCTGAAGGCTCTCTGCTGAGAACAAGCCTCCTGATGGAAATGGGGAGGGGGAGGATGCTCATCCTGTGCTGCTGCAGAGCCCTGTCAGGTGACAGTGACATCAGGTGACAGTGGCATCAGGTGACAGTGACATCAGGTGACAGTGACATGGCTGCTCCGGAGGGACACACCCGTCCTGCTGGGTGGTTATTCTCCTTACACAGTCTGAGAATGCTTTTGTGGCTGTCAAGGGCCTTGAAGGAGAGGTCAGTGGTGGCACAAAGAGCTGAGAGTGGGTTCTGCCCACAGCTGGCTCGTGCTGGAAATGTCAGCCTGAGCCATCTCAGGTGGCTTCTCCCTCAGAGACACTGAGAGGCTCCTGGGACAATGTCCTAGGTGGCACAGCAGATGCTGGTGGCCTTCAGAGAGGATGTGCTGTGGGGCCATCTCCTCACTGGGAGCGGGGAGTGCACAGGAGATGCTGTGTACAGGCTAATTAAGGCTGTTAATTGAAGTGCTCTGCCTCCTGACTGCTGCTGGAGGGGGGTTTCTCTCTCTGGGACATGCTGGTGGAGTAGCCAAGGCTGTCTGGTGTCCCAGGTGGGCTCTGCTGAGCAGCAGAAGCAGGTTCCTGCCTGGTCTGGTGGCCAGGTGCTTCAGGTGTGCCCTGTCCTGCCCTCCAGGTGCTGGTCCTGGGGAACAAGCGGGACCTGCCCGGAGCCTTGGATGAGAAGGAGCTCATTGAGAAGATGTAAGTGTGCCAGTGCTCCAGGGCAGGGGCTGGGACACTGGGTCACCCCCTCCCCGTCCTGCCCTGTCCCCACCAGCACCACTGCCTGCCTGGGGTGGCTCTGGGTGCCTGGGGTGGCTCTGGGTGTCTGGGGTGGCACTGGGGTGTCTGGGGTGGCACTGGGGTGGCACTGTGGTACCTGGGGTGGCTCTATGGTGTCTGGGGTGGCACTGTGGTGTCTGGGGTGGCACTGGGGTGCCTGGGGTGGCTCTGGGGTGCCTGGGGTGGCACTGTGGTACCTGGGGTGGCTCTGGGGTGCCTGGGGTGGCTCTGTGGTGCCTGGGGTCGCTCTGGTGTCTGGGGTGGCTCTGTGTGTCTGGGGTGGCACTGGGGTGGCTCTGTGTGCCAGGGGTGGCACTGGGGTGGCACTGTGGTGTCTGGAGTGGCTCTGTGGTGTCTGAGGTGGCTCTGTGTGCCTGGGGTGGGCTGGCAGAGCCGAGAGGCTGAGGATGCCCGAGGTGGAGCCTTGTGCAGACACGGAGGAGCTGGCACCAGCAGTGCCAGGGCTGGTTCCCAGGTGCCACAGGGTGGCGTGGGGGCCTGGCACAGCGTGGCACTGCCTGGTGGAGCTGGCCTCCCCCAGAGGCTGCACTGCACAGCGGGGCTGGGCTCCTCCTCAGGGGGGATCTGGGATGCTGCACTGACTCCCGGGGCTGCATTTCCTCCCCTTCAGCCACCTCCGAGTGCCTGTGGGCTCTGGGCACCTCTGCAGCAGCTCCCAGGCTGCCAGCCAGCCCTGTGCCACTCCCAAAACCTCCCTGCCCCAGCTCTGACCCACTGCAGAACGGGTTCTGCCCTGCATCCACAGCTGGCTCCTGCTGGATAATGTTCAGAGACACTGAGAGGCTCCTGGGACGATGCCCTGGATTGTCAAGGGCTGAGCAGGGTCTGTGGGATTTGGTGGCCAGGGTCTCTGTGGGATTGGGTTCCCCCTGCCCTGTCACACATCTGCCCCCCAGAGCAGCCCTCAGCTGACCCCCAGGCAGCTCCTGGAGAGCCTGGGGAGCTGCTGCCCCTTCAGTGGGCTCAGAGATCCTGCAGGGCTGTCTCCCCTGGCCACCCCACCCAGCTCAGGCTCTGCAGGCAGCACTTCTCCCTCCCCACAGGAACCTCTCTGCCATCCAAGACCGGGAGATCTGTTGCTATTCCATCTCCTGCAAAGAGAAGGACAACATTGGTGAGTGCCTCGGGGTGGGCTCAGGGTGGGCCAGGTGACAGCTCTGGGGGGGACAGGTGACAGCCAGGGCCAGGCTCTGAGTGTCCCCTTGCCTCTGCAGACATCACCCTACAGTGGCTTATCCAGCACTCGAAGTCCAGGCGGAGCTGAGGGCCCGGATGGGGAAGCTGCCATTGTCCCAGCCCACGCCCCTCTCCCCTGCTCTGTCCCTCCAGCTCTCTCTCTCTCTCTCTCTCTCTAGATGGGTATTTTTAGGGGACCCCAGCCTCTGCTCACATTGGGGCAGAGTCCTTGTTTTTATTGTAAAGAAGATGTCTGACTGCCCTCCTCTCCTCTCCCCTCCCCTCTCCTCTCCTCTCCTCTCCTCTCCTCTCCTCTCCTCTCCTCTCCTCTCCTCTCCTCTCCTCTCCTCTCCTCTCCTCTCCTCTCCTCTCCTCTCCTCTCCTCTCCTGCCCTCCTCTCCTCTCTCTCCCCTCCACTTTGGCACTGTTCTGTTGTTGTCTGTGTATACAGTATATATATATATGTATATATATTTTAATTTTTTAATTTAAGGGATAGCGCTGTTCTTCAATTGGGCCCTGTGAGCAGTAGGAAAGCTGGGGCTCCCCAAGGCCAGCCAAGGGTCAGTGTGGGGAGGAGGAGGAGGAGGAGGAGGAGGACGAGGAGGAGGAGGAGGAGGAGGAGGGTGGTAGCTGAAGGAAGCCCTTGGGGATGGGGCTGTGCCAGCTGCAGGTCTCCTGGGGCTCCCCCTCTTCCCTTCCCTGGGTGTCCTGGTGCTGCCTCCAGGCAGAGACCCCCCTGGGGGTGCTGGGGGTGCCCACCTTGCCCTGCCTGCCTCGGGCTGGGGATGGGGAGGGCATCAGTGCCACCACCTGCAGGCTCCTCACCCCTCCAGGGGACAGGCATTAGCCACAGGCCACTGCTGCCAGCCTCCCCCTGCTGCCTCCACTTCCCCAACCCCTCTGTGGGGTCAGGGCCACGTGTCCCCCTGCCCCACTTGTCCCCCTGCCCCACGTGTCCCCCTGCCCCACGTGTCCCCTGCTCTTGTGCCTGGGCAGGATCCTGCCCACTGCCCAGCTTGGCTGCTTGAGGGGATGGTCTGGGGCACTGGTACCAGTGCTGGGGGTCCAGCAGTGGCAGCAGCCCCTGGGGGAGCAGGGGGCTGGCACCTGCCTCCCACCTGTGCCAGGAGCCCCTGGAACCCCTCAGGAGAGCTCTGCTGGGCTGCCCACCTGCCAGGTGGCACCACCCCTGCCCGGCTGGGGCTGCTGGCTCTGCCCTGGCCAGGGACATCCCTTGGGATGCCAGAGAGGGAGGGACACCTGGAGACACCTGGAGACAACTCTGAGAGCACCTGTGCACCCTCAGTGCTGCTCAGCAGACCCAGGGGGGTGTGCCCTGTGCCTGCCCCCCATGCCCTGCCCCCCATTCCCTGCTCCCTGTGCTTGCACCACATTCCTGCTCCCCATTCCCTGTTCCCTGTGCCTGTTCCCCATTCCCTGCCCCCCATTCCCTGCCCCCCATGCAGCCCCTGCTCTCTGCTCTGGCTGGGGGGCCCGGGGGGCTGTGGGGCAGGGGGCAGCGGGGCTCCTGGGGCTCAGGGTGGGCTCTGTGTCTGCAGAGGGAGCAGGACTGAGGAGTTCCCGTGGGCTGGGCAGGGCTGTGCCTGTCTGTGCCCTGTCTGTGCCATTGCCTGGGGCTCCCAGCTGCAGCCTGGGGGCCTGGCCAGGTTGTTTGGGGCCGGTTTGGGGGGGCTGGGCTGGCACTGCAGGGTGGGGGTGCAGGGGGAGGCAGCTGCTGGTCCCAGCACAGGGCTGGGGTGTGGGGTGGGGAGGGCTGGGGGGGCTGCAGGGCCCCTCACAGCCTCTTCCCACCCAGCTCCAGGGTGTCAGGCCAGGGATGTACCTTCTGTTCTTGTTTTTGCAGAATTGCACAAAGAGAGGTTTCTTTTTGTTGTTCTTTTTGTTTTGTTTTGTTTTGTTTTTATTTTTTTAATTTAATGACTTGTAAAGTGTTGTTGCCCCACCCACCACCCCCTTTTTTTTTTTTTTTTTTTGTAAGAGATATTTTGACTCGGACTCGACCTCTGTTGGGAAATGATTCTTGTAACTGTTCAATTTTTTTGCCTCCTAATAATAAATTAACAATTTTGCGTTGCGGGTGTGGTTGCAGTCAGGTTATTCCTCATCACCTCTGCCACCCACCCTTGGGGGCCTGGGAGGGAGAGCCCTGTCCCCTGGTAGCACTGGGCACCTTTGGGTGCTGGAGGCACCTCTGATGGTTCAGATGCTTTGTGTCCTTGGCACGGGACACTCCATCCGTGGCTGTCACTGCTGCTGGACCTTCCTGTGCCCCTGTTGTGTCCCAGAGCTGCTGCAGAGCCTGCTGGCTGTGGGTGGGCAAGGTTTGGGTGGGCTGGGTTTGGGTGGGCAGCCTGGGTTTGGGTGGGCAATCTGGGTTTGGGTGGGCTCTCTGGGTTTGGGTGGCTGTTTGGGTTTGGGTGGGCTGGGTTTGGGTGGGCTCTCTGGGTTTGGGTGGCTGTCAGGGTTTGGGTGGGCTGAGTTTGGGTGGGCTCTCTGGGTTTGGGTGGCTGTTTGGGTTTGGGTGGGCAGCCTGGGTTTGGGTGGGCTGGGTGTGGGTGCCTGCCTGGGTTTGGGTGGGCTGTCAGGGTTTGGGGGGCTGAGTTTGGGTGGCTCTCTGGCTTTGGGTGGGCTGGGTTTGGGTGGCTCTCTGGCTTTGGGTGGGCTGCCGTGCTCCTGCCCCGGGGGCTGTGCCCGCCGCTGCGGTGCCCCCTGCCCGGTGTCCCCAGGAGCTGCCCTCCTTCCCCGTGTCCCCGGGAGCTTGTGGCCGCTGCTGCTGGGGTCTGACCGTGCCCTGCCCCTGCCGGTGCCCGGGGGTGAGAGCAGGGCCGGGGCTGTGCCCACCCGTGGCCGCTGTCCCTGTGCGCTGCCACGGGTGACACCGCTGCCCACCGCTGCCCCTCCCCACGCCTGCAGCCCCGCTGCACAAGCCGGGCTTTGTTTGCCCTTGGCCCAGGCTCAGGAGGGAGCGATGTGGACCGGGCGCATGAGAGACGCCCTCCCCCAGCCCCCAGAGCCCCCAGACCCCCACGGGCTCACCCCTGAAGGCACGGCCCGGCCTCGGAACCCCCCCTGCATCCCCGTGCCCAGAGATGACACCCCTCTGCTCCCAAACCGCGGGGCCCAGCACGGGGTTGGCAGGAGGAGGAGGAGGAGGATGAAAGGAAAAAAAATAAAAAAATAAAAAACCAACAAAAAACCAGTTTTGTGCTCTCGAAAGAAAACTGGGGCTTTTGTTTCCCTGGAAACGGCTCTGCGAAAGCGAAGCGCGCTGGGAGCCCGGTGGGTGTTGCGCACAAAGGCCGCAGTGAGCCCCGGGCTTTCAGTGCCCCTGGCAACCGGCTCCGCAGCCCCGGCATGCCGGGGGCCGGGCCGCCTGCCAGCCCCGGGACAAGGAGCTCTAACAGCTCGGCTGCATGGGCTGCCCTGGCCGGGCTGCCCTCGGGCAGATCCGTCCTGCCGGCTCCTTGACCCCCCTGCCCCTGCAGGGGCCGTGGGCAGGGGGTGGAGGTGGGCTTGGAAACGCTGGTGCCTTGAACCCGTGCTCCGGGGACAATTCTGTCCCTGCGCCGGGCACGTGGATGAGGAGCCCCTGTGGGGCAGTTTGGGTGAGATGCTTTCACCCCCAGGCTCCCCAAGGGGTGCTGGTGCCACATCTTCCCCCAGCAGGGCACGGAACCAGCAGGCTGGGGGGTACCTCAGCCCTCTGCTGGCCTGGCTGGGCTTCACTGAGACCACTTCAAGTCCTTCAAATCACCCCAAAACCCAACACTTCAGAGGGCACCCCCTCACAGCACTGCTCAGCATCACCCCAGAGGGAGGGAGCAAAGGGGCTGGGGGCCCTTCCCCATCTCCCCTCACCTCTGCCCGCTCTGGCACAGCTGCTTCCCTGCCTCCTGCCTCCCCATGCCCACCCCAGAGCCCCCCAGGTGTAGGGAAGAGCCATTCCAAGGCGCTCCCAGGGCTCAGCCCAGCAGTGCAAGCACAAGGTGCTCTAGGTTACTGGTTTATTGAGCTCATACAGGGCGTGGCTTGAACCCGTGGGATACAGCCAGTCGGACCTTCTCTTGTGGAGGGGCTGGCAGGAGGGGAGGGGACAGGAAGAGGGCAGTTTTGTGTTTGCTGTGTCCTCTGTGAGCCATCATGGCCAGCCTCTGTGGTTTCAGGTACGACCTTTCCGGCACAACAGCATCTCCAGAGCAGCAGCCCCGTGGACCCCAGCCAGGCAGCTGGCACGGGAGGGTGCTGCTGTCCTCGCTGACCTTTGAGCAGAGGCAACAGGGTCACCAGTGCAGCCACTGGTGGGGGACTGGGATTTCAAGCCCCATCTACCCCAATGCTGGGCTGGAAGCCCACGGCGCAGCCCCCCGAGCTGTCTCTTTCTGCTTGTTCCACGGCCAGACACGAGCACTAACGGCAAAACAACGTTTGGTCTTGGGAGGAGGTGGTGAAACGCTGGCTACGGCTCCCCGGCAGCGCTTAGCACGGGGTGCCCAGGGCCAGGAGGGGCGGGGGAGTCTCCCGGGGCTTGTCGAAGAAGATGGAGGAGGACATCTCGGTTTTGAGCTTGCTGTCGGCGCTGCTCTCGCTGGAGGTGGTGTCGGGCCCGCAGCCCTCGCAGCAGCAGCAGCAGCAGTCCATGAAGGCCTGGCCCAGGGGACGGCAGAGGCACAGCAGCAGCACGGGCGTCACCGAGCACTTGAAGAACAGGAAGAACTGGTTGATGAGGTGGAGCAGGTCCAAGGTCTGCTTGGACAGCTCGGGGGACATGTAGGCCACCACGATGTTGCAGACGTTCTCGGGGGTGGCGCAGAGCCCGTAGACGACGGTCAGGGCGATGATGGTGCAGTTCAGGTGCCCCTCGCCCTGGCCGTGCTTGCCGGCCCGGCACTCGCCCTTCTTCTCGGCGCCGCGGACGCGCCGCGTCACCAGCTGGCAGCTGACGGTGAAGAGCACGGGCAGGCAGAAGTAGCAGCCGAAGTACCACCACATGCGGGCGTTCTGGTAGGTCAGCACCAGCGAGTAGATGGACTCGGGCAGCTTGGGCGAGGGCTTCATGGTGCAGGAGTCGGCCGGCAGGCCGGAGACGGGCGACGTGTCCTGCGCCAGCTGCCAGAGCAGGAGCTCGGGCACCGAGAGCGTCATGGAGCCCACCCAGATGACGGCCAGCTTGGCGATGATGGACTGGCACTGCTCGATGGGCCGCGTGCTGGCCTGGGGGCTGGTGGCCGCGTGGAACCGGTCGATGCCCAGCGCGCACAGGCTGAAGGTGGTGACGCCCAGCGACGACACCTGGGGAGGGAGGAGGCAGAACAGGTGGGCCCTGCTGCAGGGACATCACAGGGGGCTTGGCTCTACCCTTGGCTACCTAAGGCCACAAGCCCTCCTTCAAAGGCTGTAGGGAGGTCGCACCTTGTGGTCGCATCCCAGGGTTTGGAGCCACTTTTCTGTGGCTCCTGAGAAGATAAAAATGTCCCCTGACAGGAGGTAACTCCCAGTGATGACACCTGGGGAGGGAGGAGGCAGAACAGGTGGGCCCTGCTGCAGGGACAGGGGGCTTGGCTCTACCCTTGGCTACCTAAGACCACAACCCCTCTCTCAAAGGCTGTAGGGAGGTCACAGCTTGTGGCTGCATCCCAGGGTTTTCTGTGGCTCCTGAGAGGATAAAAATGTCCCCTGACCCTGTAGTCCCTGCCCAGCTCCCTTTTCTGCAGAAGGCAGAAGTTCAGCTGGATGTCTGTCTGTCCATCCAGCCAAGGTGGGCACACAGCAGGATTGTCCTTCAGGCTCTTTCTCTGTTGTGCATGGCTCTTGCAGAGGAGAAGCAGGGACCCATCACACCCACCAGCACCTCCCCAGGGTTCCCAAGGCCTGCCTGGACAGGCCAAGCTGAGTTGAAGGCGCTCTTGTCCCAAATCAGCTTGGGGCAATTTCCGCTGCATTGAGAATAGCAAGAAAAACATCCCCCTTTGCCAAAGGAGGAGGCCAAGGCAGGGAGAGCCACTGTGGCCCTGGGAGGACTGGCCAGGCACCGACCAGCGTTCCCAGCCCCAGAGCTGGGAGCCAAGTCCCACAGCCCTTGGCCAGGAGGATGGCAGAGTCACATGCTGGTGTCCCCAGTGCTGTGGCCATTCCTGGCCTCACGAAGCCATCAAACATCACCCCGAGCTGAAAGACCTTCCCAGCACTCAGGAAACCTCCCAGGGCTCCACGTGGTGTGTGGGGAACAGCCTGGAACACTGCTCCCCCCCCCGACCCCCCCAGCCTTTCCCTTGGCCTGGGCTGGTCACTCCAGCAGCTGATGACCAGAAGGGTGCCAGCACTCAGCAGCACCATCACTTATGCACAGCAGCATCTCCCCAGACACAGAATCAGGACACCAGCATCCTGCACCCAGCACCATCACCCAGCTCCTCTGCCCAAAGCTCAGAGCCAGCCTGGGCACTCAGCAGCCTGCTCTGCCCCACAGCCAGCACCCAGCACTCTGGGTGGCACCTGCAACCCTGGGCTCTGCTGTGCTGCTGCCTCCTCCCCCTACACCCTTCCCCAGGCTCTGCCATCTCTCCTGGTGCCCCTGGCCCTGCAGAGCACCCATCTGCAGTGCCCTGGTGGGGATGTAGCTGGTGGCACCGGTCAGTGCAGCACATCCCTGCACACAGCCTGTCCCCAGAAGCCCCTGGAACCAACTCTGCTCCCAAAACCTGGCTCTGTGCCCGAGCACTGGGCAGCTACAGAGGACAGATCTGCTTCCCACAGCGTCCATCCAGTGGCCTGAGCCACAGTCCCACCAGACACAAACCTTGGCCTCCAGACAGGTTCCCCTCTCACAGCTGACCCTGGGCTGGGGATTTGGCTCTGGCCTGGCTGTGGCTCCCAGCTGAAGCCCTGGAGCCCCCTGGAGCCCCTTTCTGCCCACACTTTGGGGGGCAGGAGGGCAGTGCAGGGCTGGTGCTGGGGGCAGAGCAAGAGCAGCCCCCACACCAGGACTGTGCTTCCCAGCCTGTGACATGCTCATCCTTCTGCAGCACCAACACCCCACCATTCCTGTCCCTTCCTCACTCCTGGGACCCAGCTGTCCTGGTGCTGCTGAATCCCTGCTCCTGGTGGTGCCAGACCCAGGGTTCTCCCACGGGGACAGGGAGCCCATGAGCAGCACATCCTCCTCAGATCCTCCTGCAGACAGGGTCTGTTTTGGGGACATCACCCTTCCCTTCCCCTCCTTCCCTGGGGCACTGAGCCAGCCTGGGGCAATTCCTGCCCCTCCATGAGTCTACCCAGGTGCAGTGTTGGAAGCCTGAGGTGGAGGACAGGGATGGGGCAATCACCCCAGTTAGCAGAGGAGGGGGTGGGACACCTCTGGAAAGGAGCAGCTCTTGCCTGCTGGGCAGGGACACAGGGGAGCAGGGGGGCTGCAGGGCTCCCCCAGCAAACACCACACCCCTCTGCTGGGCTGGGCTGGGCAGGTTTGGGGCTGTGCTCAGTGGGACACCCCAGTCCATCAGCCAGCAGCACCTAGAAGGCCCAGTGGCATTGCTGGAGCTTTACAGGGTCAGCTCAGCTTACCCAGAACACAGCCAGGGACCCCTGCACAAGTGCAGACCCTGCACAGGGGCCCTGGGGCACGGAGAGGAGATTGTCACAGGTGGCTGTCACAGGTGGCTGTCACAGGTGGCTGTCACAGGTGGCTGTTGTGGCACCAGCAGGGCACGGAGCAGCCAGGAACCCAGAACACTGGGCTGGAGGCTCCCTGGGAGGGGCAGGTTCTGAACCCTGTCTGGTCTGACCAAGCCTGAGAGAGGCTTCAGCGATCTGGCTCTGCCTCTCAGCTCTCCCAGGTGTTTGCACCTTTGGTAACGGGGGCACTGAGCACAGAGAGCAGGCAGGCTTGGTCTGCCTGGCCCACCAGGGCATGGAGGGGCACAGCCAGACCCCAGGGTTCCCTTGGGGGATGGGAGATGAGCACACTGAGGGTTGGTTTCCAGCACAAGGGCAGCTTCAGCCCAAATCCTGCCCTGTGGGGCAATTTTGCTCCTTCTGCCATCCCCGGTCACCACGGCCCCTCTCAGTGGGTGCCTGGCTCTCCCTGAGTGTGGCCAACCTGTCACACCTGAGGTCTGAGGACAAACATGGATCTCAGCCTTCCAGACCTAATTCCTGAGCAGCACTGTCCACCTGCAGCCCCCTGCTGCTGGGCCATCCTCAGCAGCCCACGGTGGCCACTTCCTGGGCCAGCACACTGCAGGGCTGAGCCCCCAGGCTTTGGGGGTCAGGAACAGACAAACGGAGGGAGCCTGCTGACAGAAACCCCTGTGCTGGCTGAGGAGGGTCTGTAAGGGGCTTCTCCCAGCCCTGGTGCTGCCTGCAGAGCCTGAGGGGTGGCCTGGCACAGAGGGAAGGTCACTCTGGGGACCGTCCCTCAACTCCTGGCTGTGCCCCACACAATGGGGGGCTCTGGCACACAGCAGCAGCAGGGGCTGCCCCGGAGCAGGAGGGCAGAGAGGAGCAGAGTCCTTGGTCCCCCCGGGGAGCTGTGCAGCCCCTTACCTCCATGAAGGGCACAATGCGACAGGACGTGTCCCCCAGCAGCCGCTTCTTGGTGATCTCGTTGAAGATGACCACGGGCAGGCAGAAGAAGAGGATGAGGAAGTCCCAGAAGGCCAGGCTGGCCAGGATGGAGTTCCAGGCGCTCTTCATGTAGTAGTTGTGCCACACGATGCACATCACCGAGAGGTTCCCGATGATGCCCACGGTGAAGACGATGAGGGACAGGAACATGACGGCGTAGGCGCTGTAGGAGCTCTCCGTCACCGGGTACAGGGGGTTGTGGATCTGCAGCCGCTTGTCGGACACCGTGGTCAGGTTGGCTCGGGGCTCTGCCCTGTCCCCGTCCGTGGGCACCCCCGGGCGCTGCTCCGACGGGTCGGTGCTGGAGGGCAGCAGCGCCCTGGTGGGGTGCAGGCTGCCGGAGTTGAGGGGCCTCGGGAATTCCACCCGCACCCCCGGCACGTACTGCTGCACCGACTTGGAGTCCTCCTCCGTGCCCCGGCGCAGCCTCTCCCGCATCTCCTGGATGCTCCGGGCAGCCGTGGGCAGGGTGCTGCCGCTGCCCGCAGCCTGGCCACGCTGAGTCCTGCCGCTCCCCGCGGCCCCCGGGGCCAGCAGCAGCAGCAGCAGCAGCAGCGGCAGCAGGAGAAGCGGTGGCGAAGGCATCGTGCCCCCGCACGGTCCCCGCACCCTCCGGGAGCGCCTGTGCTGGAGGCGGCGCAGCCCCCGGGGCTGTGTCCGGGCACAGCCGCTCGCTCCGGCTCCGGCCGCGGCTCTGGGAGCCCGGGGAGCGCTGGGCAGGATAAAGCGGTGGCGGGAGGGGAGCCGAGCCCTCTGCTGGTCACCCACCGCCCGGAGGATGGGACAGTGGCCAGACTGGGCAGGTCCGCATCGCCCAACACCTCCCAGCATTTGCTTCGACATCCCCTCAACATCCCCCCGGCATCCTCCAAACATCCTCAAGAGGATGGGACTTCCTCATCCTCTCCCCAGCATCCCCACGAACCCCTAAACATTCCCCAATATCCCCCTCCAGCATCCCCCAAACATGCTCAAGCCTCTCCCCAGCATCCCCACGAACTCCCAAACATTCCCCAATATCCCCCCAGCATCCCCAAAAAATTCTCCAACGTCCCCAAACACCCCTTCAGCATCCCCCCCCTAGAATACCCCACCATCCTTCAACACCCCCCAGCATCCCCCAACACCCCCAGCCTCCCTCAGCATCCCCAGTAACCCCCAAGATTCTCCAATATTCCCCAACAGCCCCAAGCATCCCCCCAGATCCCCTGAGGACAGGCCAGGAGAGGTTATGCCCACAGCTTGGCACTGGCCATGGCCTGCCAAGCTCAGCTTGTCCCATGCCCCTGGAGCAGGTGGCACTCAGGAGGCCTGAGGTGCAGCCCTGGGATCCCCTGCACACCCAGCCTGGCCTCAGGACACCCTCAAATGGCCAAACCATTCCTTGGCAGTGGGGGCTGACAGGGCTGCCCTGGGCAGGAGGAAGGGCTGGTGACTCCGGGGGATGTTCCTGGTGACAATGTGGGGTCAGATCTGCTGGCCCAGATCTCCCAGGGTTTGCTGCTGCTTCCCCTCAGGACAGCAGCTTGAACAGAACTGGGGTGTCTGGTCTCTGTATCTGTGACCCCTCCCAGACCCATCAGCTCTCTCCCACATCCATTGTCTTTCCCTGTTTCCCCCTCCCATCCCCAAATCCACCTCCTCTCCTCTGCCTCAGACTCCTGCTCCCCTTCCTGTTATCCCTCCCTGCACTGCCCCCTCTTTCTCAGCCTGTGGGGCTGGAGGGCCATGGGGTTCCCTTTGGGGCCATGCCCTGTGCCCTGTGGGGCTGGAGGGCCATGGGGTTCCCTTTGGGGCCGTGCCCTGTGTCCTGTGGGGCTGGAGGGCCATGGGGTTCCCTTTGGGGCCGTGCCCTGTGTCCTGTGGGGCTGGAGGGCCATGGGGTTCCCTTTGGGGCCATGCCCTGTGCCCTGTGGGGCTGGAAGGCCATGGGGTTCCCTTTGGGGCCATGCCCTGTGCCCTGTGGGGCTGGAAGGCCATGGGGTTCCCTTTGGGGCCATGCCCTGTGCCCTGTGGGGCTGGATGTCTGCCAGGCTGGGAGCTGCAGAGTTGCCCCACACCAGGGGGGCTCCAGGAGTGTCCCCATCCTGCCCAGGGCAGTGACAAGGGTCGCTTGACCCTGGCAGCCAGCAAAACCCAGCTTCTCCCCTCCTGGGACCCCAGTGCCACCTCTGGCTGGCACTGCCCACCCCTGCTTGAGCCAGAAGGGACCACAGGCTGGCATCCCAGAGCACTGGGGGACATGGGGCTCCTGCTGTGTCCCTGGGAGCTGGGACAGACAGTGCCACCGAGGCCAGAGCAGGGGATCTGAGTGCTGGGCCTCCGAGGGTGCTGCTCCCAGAGGGGTGTGTGGCCCCAGCTGGGCAGGAGCTGCTGAGGGGCCCCAGTGCTGGGATGCAGCTGCTGTGGGGTTTATGGAGGCTGCAGGACACTGCTGGCAGGGGGTTGGTGGTGGGATGGCCCCTGCTCTACTCAAAGTCACCCTGTGCTGTTGCATGGTGCTGCTGCCTGTCCCTGAGAGCCACCTGTGCCTTCGGGGCCTGGAGCCCTCTGCTGATAAAGGGCTGAGGATGAGAAAGGTGAGGAGCTGGGCTCTCACCTGGAATCCCAGTGCTGCTCATTGTCTGCACCCTGGGTACAGCCTCAAACGTGTTCCAGGGACCAGAGCCCCAATGGGGCCAAGGATCCAGGGGTCTCTACCAGATAAAAGGGGTTTCTGAGGGTCAGGGCCCAATAGGGACAGGGAAAAGTGGTGCAGAGGGGTGGCCAGGAGCCAGGGGGACTAATGGGGTCACAGGGGTGGGGTACTGTGGCAAAAAAAACCCCTCAGGGTCCAATGGGAGTAGGGAAAAGTGATCCACAGAAACCAGGGGGACTAATGGGGTCACAGGGATACTTTTGGGGAACTGCAGCAAAAATAACCCACTGGGGTCCAAGGGAAGGAAGAACATTCTAGGAGGATTGCATACATGGTGAACATGGGCTGAACAGGGTGACATAAACTTAACAAGCCAACAGAACAATGAAATCTAAGAGATATTAACATGTGGCTGCAAAGGCCCATGGGGGGAAGGTTTTCCTCACCCTGATCTAAAGGGTGTCTCAGGCCCCTGGGGCTCCACAGTGCTCAGCTGGCACTGGGTGCTTGGCTGCTGCAATGTGTGTTTTAGGAGTGGAGCTGAAGGCCAGACCCAATAAACCTCTCTGGTGGAGAGGCCACTTGGGGAAGCTCAGGCCAAGCTCACACATCCACACACACCCTGTGGCCAACTCAGCAAGGAGAGGCAGAGGTGTAGCCACAGTTTGTGCCTGCAATGTTTTGATTTTCTGAAATTCCTTTCCCAGGGACAATTCCTGTCAACAAGGGATGTGTTATTGTACACTATCCTGTTTTTCTCATTCTTCCCAGAGGAGGCAATCTACTTGATGTCCCTCTAACGTGACCAATGTGGTCCAAGGATTCCACCTCTTTGGGTGGGTTCTTTGTAAAAAGGTATAAAGACAGGTGTCTTGAGAATAAACAGAGATTGGAGTCATCTCAGCCTTCTGAGAGTCTGTGTCCTGATTTCGTGTCCTACAGCGACACAGAAGGGCCTTGCACCGGATCATTTCCAGCCAGGTTCACTTCCAGGAGCCAAAGGGGAAGCCAGGAGCAAAAGGGATGGGGGTCTGCCAGTTCCAAGGTTAAGTGTGGGATACAGCAGCCAGTGACCTCGGGGCACAGGGGTGGAACAAGGGGCAGGTAAGGTCAGGGACCTACAGGGATACAGGGTCAGTCACCAGGGACCTAAAATCAATGGGGACACAGAGGAAAGGAGACAGCAGGAGGCCAGGGCATTGGGGAGGGGGGAACAGGGGCAAACCTGGTGCACAGAGTGCCACTGGGGAGTTCTGTGCCAGCCTGGGAAGGTGATTCCATTCAATCCCCACATGAGGCTCAGGGAGTGATGACACTGCTCCCTGGCGAGGCTTGGGCAGAACACACGCTGTGCCAGGGGCCAGGGTGGGCAGCTTGGCAGCCCCCAACACCCCCTGGACATCCTCCAGCATCCCCCAGCTCCTCCCCAAAAATCTCCAAGGATGTAGGGCCCTGCAAGGCCACACCCTAGGTGTTATGTCCAGGGGCTGCAGGGATTCCACACTTGGCCACCACAGCTGGGCTGGCAGAAACTCCAGGGGAGAGGCAGAAGGAGTCAGTGCCCCCCAAATCAATGGGCTCAGAGAAGCACAAACCCTTCATCACCCCCGTGCTGGAGCTGTTCCTCGGTGTGTGTGGCAGGCAGGGTCAGCCACAGCCACAGAGGCACTGCCTGCCTGTGCTCAGCTGTGCCCAGGGTCTCTCCCACCTGCTTCTGCAGCCAGGTGCTGCTCTCTGCCTCTCAGTAACGCTCTGAGTTTTGAGCATCATTTGGGAATTTTTCCACGGGAAAAGGAGGATTTGGGCTCTTGCTGGGTTCTCCAGCAGCAGACAGTGGCAGTGCTCAGGGTCTGGCCTGAGTGAGGGAGACTCTGCTGCCTGGACAGCTCAGCCTGAGCTCACTGACAGCCCAGGGATCTCACAGGGCTCCTGTGTGCTTCAGCTGCTCTGGCTGCAGGGGCTCCAGGGAATCTGTAAAGGTTCAGGTGGCATCCTCAGGGTTCATGACTGCTCTGGCCTTGGTCCACTGCCCTATGCCTAAAATGAGCCAAGGATCTTCCTCAGTGGAGAGAAAATGCCCCAAAGAGCTGAACTGTGTCCAGTTTGGATGGGGCACAGTGCTGTGCCCAGCTGTGGGAGTGCCAGGGGAGCCAGGGCACGGGCAGCTTGGCCAGCCAAGCACAAAGCTGGGTGAGCTGAAGGATGAATAGCTTGAACTTGCTCCTCAGTGAGCCCCCAGCGCTGAGCCCAGCTCCCTCTGCAGAGGCCAGACAGGTGAGATGGTGGCATCAGCCCCCACATGAGGCTCAGGGAGTGATGACACTGCACCCTGGCAAGCCTTGGGCAGAACACACGCTGTGCCAGGGGCCAGGGTGGGCAGCTTGGCAGCCCCCAACACCCCCTGAACATCCTCCAACATCCCTCAACTCCTCCCCAAAATCTCCAGCAACACCCTAACATCCCCCAGCATCTACCTAACGTGCCCCAGCATCCCACAGCATCCCCAGTACCCTCCCAAGGTGCCCCAGGTTGCTGAGCAAGGGGTCAGCAGAGGCCAGGCAGGGCTTGGGGCAGGAGAGGAGCGAGCTGAGGAGCTCCCTCAGTGCCCACACCGCTCGGAGGAGGGAGCCCTTGGAGCACAGCTCCTGGCAGGTGCTGGCAGCCAGGTGCTCTGCAAGGAGCTGCAGCTATTTTTAGTTTCGTTTCGTGGCCGTTGCACAAGGGCCAGGCGTTGTCACGGAGCTGCCTGAAGACAACAGCAGAGTTCACTGGGGCAAGGTGACACCTCAGTGGCACAGGAGTGACCTCAGGCTGCCTCAGTAACCCACAGAATCGCTGTCCAAGCTGCCTCTTCGAGATTCTCCTCTTCCTGCCCTTCCAGAAGCTCCCAGGCAGTGAGGGTCCCTGGCTGTCACCAAGGTGGGGGCCAGACAGGAGCCCTGGGCACATTTGGGAACAGCACATTGATCTTCTCCAGCCTGAATTCACCGAGGGGTGAGACTGTTTCCTGGGAGATGAGTGTGTGTTTTGCAGATGTCTCCTGGGAGGTGCCTCACCAGAGTCCAAATATTCCACTGTGACCCAGGAGAGGTTTTTTCCCTACATCCCACCCCCGCCTTCCAGATATTTCATCCAACTCTCTGTGTTCTGGGCAAGTCTGCATAAAATTCACACACTACCGACATCCCCCCACTCTGTGGCCCACCGGGACACCCCCAGTGACACACTCCAAATGCTCTGACAGCAGAGGGACACGGGTCAGGAGCATTCCTGAGCCTGCTCTGCACCACACCAACGGACTGGCCCCATCCTGAGGCTCTTTAAAGCTGCTCCTCTGCGACAGGAAAGCTCTGCTGCAGCCAAGGGCAGATGTAAAACCCCCTGGGGATCTGTTTCACCCCATGCCCCCTGCCCACGTGCCCCCACAGCTCCCCAGGGTGGTGGAACAGGGACACAGATCTGATCCCATTGTGGGGAGGATAATAAAGGTACCAACCCCAAAGCACCAGGGTGAGTGGGTGGGCCCAGTTGGGACCCCCAGTCCCTCTGGTGAGGTTCTCAGAGTCCCTCCTTGCCTCTGCAGGACGCCCCTGTGTTCTGCTCCAGCATCTCCCTGGTGGAGGAGCCCAGTGGGGGTGAGCTGTGCGTGGTCTCTCTGCCACTGCTCACTGACTTGGGAGCTCCTGGGGGAAAGGAGAATTCCTCCACGCCATTTGTTCCAATCCAAGCCCAGGGGAACGGCTGGGATGGACAAAGCTGGAAGGTCAGGGCAGCAGTGAGGTAGCAGTGCCTGCAGGCGTGATGCTGGTGCTGAGATGGACGGTGGGCTGTGGGGATGGGCAGAGGGGATGGGTCAGATGTCGCTGTTGGACACGAAAGAAGAGACACCAGTCTTGATTAGAAGGCTGATGCTCTAAAAAAAGGGGCTGGTTTATTCTCAGAACCTATTTTTATACCTTTCTACAATGTGCCCACCTAAGAGGTGGGATCCTTTGAACCATTGGTCACACCAAGGGTCAACAGCCAAAGTCCCTCCTTAGGAGAGAAATGTGAAAAACAAGAGAGTTTAGAAAGTGTGACTTTGTTTACCAGTTTCTGTCTCTAAGAAAGAACTTCAGAAAACCCAAACATGACAGGCAGTGTCTACTCAGTCACCTGAGAGCAAATGGTGCAAGCTCACCCAGCTCACCCAGCTTTGTGCTTGGCTGGCCAAGCTGCCCTGACTCCCCTGGCACCCCCACAGCTGGGCACAGCACTGTGCCCCATCCAAACTGGGCACAGTTCAGCTCTTTGGGGCATTTTCTCTCCACTGAGGAAGATCCTTGGCTCATTTTAGGCAGAGGTGCATCCTATGTGCACGAGGAGGAGCACCTTTGCCAGGAGGGGACTGCCAGTGATGCTGAGCTGTTTGTCTCAGAAGGGACAAGCTGCCCTGTCCCCTTGGCCTGCAGCACCTGAGGCTCTTGTCCATCACCTCAGGCTCCTCTTCACGTGGCCATCGTGCTACAGAGCATCCTCACGCTGAGCTCTGGGGATGCCAGAGCCCCTGGCAGAAGCATGTCCCTTACCAGACCCTGGCAGTGACAGCAGAGCCAGCACAGCTCAGCTCTCCCACAGCCCTGCAGAGCTCAGACTCTTTCCCCCACTGCTCCGTTAATGAAAACATCATTATTTCTTCAATCAGAATCACTGTCAGAACCCCACGAGGCTTCAGCCAGCCTTCTGGAGAGCTTTGGTGAGCTGCCAGGAGCTCTCTGTGACCCACACAGCCACAGCAACCCTTGCAGGAGGTGGCAGGGGACACTCACACACCCCCTGCCACTGCCGAGCCCCTCATCCCAGGGCACCTCTCCCGCTGCAGAGAGCCCGGGGCAGGTGAAGGCACAAACAGCCCGTGGGAGGAGGGAAACGTTCCCTTTTTGTTTCCACCAAACAGTCGGGCTGCTGCGGGAGCAGAGCAATAACCGGGCTGGCCCACGCCTGTTTGCCCAGGAAAGGAGGGAGAGGGCAGGGAGGGGACACAGCAAACACAGACGGCTGGTGCGGGGAACCCAGTGCTCAGGCTGCTGCTGGGGGGCAGCGGGCACCGCTGAGGGGGGGCCCCTCAGGGTTGCTGTCCCCCCCTTTGCCCTCAGGGATGTGAAAACCACGATTCGCTTTTATGTAAAATGTGTAACTTTAATAAAAATGAAATAAAATAAAATAGACAATCAGGAGACAAAAAAAAAACCAAAGCTTTTTTTTTTTTTCGGCCGAGGTGCTGATACCAACAAGATCAGCACCCCGTCTCTCTTCAGATCCTTTGTTTTAAGGATTTCTGTGTTACATATTTAAATCATACAGCCCCCAGGGTTGCTGTCCCCCTTTGCCCTCAAGGATGTGAAAACCACGATTTGCTTTTATGTAAAATGTGTGAGTTTAATAAAAATGAAATGAAATAAAATAGACAATCAGGAGACAAAAAAAAAACAAAGCTTTTTTTTTCGGCCGAGGTGCTGATACCAACAAGATCAGCACCCCGTCTCTTTTCAGATCCTTTGTTTTAAGGACTTCTGTGTTATATATTTAAATGAACTAATGCATGATTCAAATATTTATTTTGTTTTCAAGACCCCCCCCTTAAGTACACAGTTTATCTGTGGGACTCCACGCATGGATGGATGTTGTAAATCTGTCTTCTGAAGATTCAGACCCTCAAAAGGCTCAATTGTTCTTAATCAGAAATCTTTAATTCAGGAATTCCAGACGTCCCTTCTGTCTTTTATCCAGTTGAGGAGTTACAAAAAAAGGACAACCCCCATCTCTACTTTGTTACAATCTAAGAATATTCATCTATCACATTTTTCGAACTCTATTAATAAAAGAACACACAATACAACCTTCCCATATCATACACAAAGCAATCATCTTGCTATATGCCAAAAGCCAACTCCAAAACCTGCATTTATAACAGGGACCATCCTCCCCTGGCATTTTCTCTCCCCTGAGGCCAGCCCAGTGTCTGTGCCAGCCCCTGTGCCACCGGGGCACAAAGCTGAGCCTGCCCCACTCACACTGGGGTCTCCCCTCAGGGCACTGATCCTGCACCCTGCCAGGCTCCTCCACCAGGGTAATGATGGAATGAGAGAGGGTGCCTCAGTTCCTGCAGCCCTGAGGGTCCTGCCAGGCTGGCACCGAATCCTCAGAGGGGAAACTGAGGTGAGGATGAAGGCAAAAGACAAAAGGTGCTCTTAATCTCAAGAACAGTCTCACAGTTTAATGCAGAACCTACACCTTGGAGTCCTGAAGAGAGTAAGGGGCCGAGCAGGTGGCTCAGAGTGGTTTTGTGCCCTTTGGGAAGGGGAGGGGGAGGTGAGGGGTCAATGGGGGCTGACCCAGGGGAGGTGAGGCACAGCTGGTGTCAGGGATTTCTGGGAAAGGTATTGAAATACAACATTTTGTGTGGATCTATATCTATACAACCCAAAACAGCCAGTGCAAATAGAACAAAACTACTCAGTGCAATACAACATTTGTGTGGATCTATATATATATATACAACCCAAAACACCCAGTGCAAATAGAACAAAACTACTCAGTGCAATACAACAAGAGGGGAGCACAGGGGCTTCCTGCAGAGGCAAGGAGGGACTCAGAGAAACTCATCCACTCTGTCCCAGTCTCTGTCACTGCTGCCTGTGGGGGTGGTGGGCAGTGGCAGCTGGGGGTTTGGGGAGTGAGGCATGCTCAGTGTTTGGTGCCAGCCAGGAGCCAGGACAGGCTCTGGATCTGCAGTTTCTCCTCTCCTGCTCCCTGGGCAGCTGCTCCCATCTGACCATGCCCATGGCACTGAGCTGGCTGCTGCCAGTGCTGCTGGAGTGAACTCAGAGCCTCCTGTGGGAGCCCAGCTCTGCTCCCACGTGTGGTTTCCCCAGCAGTCACTGGTGTAAAGCACGACAGGAAAACCAAAATGACAGTGGGATTTTCCCTGAGCCTCAGCAGGAGGTGAGTTCCCAGGGCTGCCTGGCAGGGAACAACCCAGGGAGATCCAGGCACTCGTGGTGGGTCGGTGCCATGGGTGTGCAGGGAAGTGTTCCCAGCTCTGTGAGCAGGGGCTGCATTGCTGTCTGTGTTTTGGGGCGCTCACGTTGTTTTCCAAGAGGAACTGAGAAGCCACAGCAAAGTCAGCCATGGGCAGAGGCAGCATTTTCAAACAAGCAATGGTCTGCAAGCAGCAAAAAGGCCATTGTGAGAGGCCACGAGCTCTCCCCACTTTGGTGGACCCTCCTTGGTGATTTACCTCTAAGTTCCCTGCAAATGGCAGGGAGAACTCACAAATGCAGAAATGTGACTTGGAGCAAAAACACCCCTAAGTTAAGTGCAGAAAATAAACCCTTTCACATCCACTACCTTTCTTTTGGGATGAGTGATTGGTTTCTCCATTTGTGTCAGTTCAGTCCCTCTAGCTCTAGCAAGGAATCCTTCATTTTTCCCTGCTGTGGGTGAACCTCCTGTTTCCCCTTGTGGCTGCTGTGTGCCCCAGTCTGTGCCCTTCAGTGCTGTGTGGAGCTTGGGTTTGGGTGACACCTGCTCGGGGGGGTGTTGCAGCAGCTCCCCTAAGCCCTGGAGCCAGTCCAGTGAGGGTGATGCACTCGTTCCCCCTGTTCCCAGCACCACTCTCAGGGTGCTTGAGCATCCCTGGCTGCTCCCAGTGAACCCCAGGAGCTCCTGCAGCCATGGGGGTCCCCGCCCTTCTGCCCATAGGACACACTGAGGCTGCAGAGACACACGGGGAGGGTCTGGGGAGCCCTGAGAGCACAGCCTGGGCTGTGAGCACATCGGGTGAGCCGTGGGCTGCAGCCCAGCTGCTGGGGAAGCACGTGTGGAAAGCAACCTGCCCTCAAGAGCCCTGAGCCAGGCACGGCACTGCTCCCAGCCCCGCTCTGCCCCAGATACTGCGGGCTCGGAGCAAAAGTCAAGGTGATTTGTGCTTCCCAGGAACAGTGTCGTTCCCGTTTCCTGGGAAGGCTGCGAGGGTGGGGGGGGGAGGTGGGGTGTGAGCAGCCCGTGTGCTCCTCAGGGCCAGGGACACCTCCCCAAGGCTGCACGGCTGCAGCAGGCAGGCCAGGGGCACAGCCCTCGGGAGGGGTCGTGCCCAGCACGGAGCCAGGCGGGCCGGGAGGTTTGGGAGAGGCTGAGGAGCATCTGGGGGCTCCATGTGCCCCGGCAGCCCTGCCTGTCAGCGCCCTGGGGGTGGTGACCACAGCTGTCCCAGCTGCAGGTGTTCTGTTCAGAGACCTCCAAGCCATTTTCTTCATCTCCTGAGTGGCCTCTTCCTGCTGCCCCGCTCCTTGCCCTCCAACAGACAGCTCACCCTCTCCATCCTGAGCAGATCCTGCACCCAGGGCCAGCACCTGACCACAGCAGCCAGGGCCTGATGCTGTGCTGTGCTGAGTGACCCCAGAAATGTCTGTCCCTCATCTCCATCAGACTGCACAGAGCCTGTGCCACAGGCTGAGTGACCCCAGAAAGGTCTGTCCCTCGTCTCCATCAGACTGCACACAGCCTGTGCCACAGGCTGAGTGACCCCAGAAATGTCTGTCCATCCCCTCCATCAGACTGCACAGAGCCTGTGCCACAGGCTGAGTGACCCCAGAAATGTCTGTCCCTCATCTCCATCAGACTGCACAGAGCCTGTGCCACAGGCTGAGTGACCCCAGAAAGGTCTGTCCCTCATCTCCATCAGACTGCACACAGCCTGTGCCACAGGCTGAGTGACCCCAGAAATGTCTGTCCCTCATCTCCATCAAACTGCACAGAGCCTGTGCCACAGGCTGAGTGACCCCAGAAAGGTCTGTCCCTCATCTCCATCAGACTGCACAGAGCCTGTGCCACGGGCTGAGTGACCCCAGAAAGGTCTGTCCCTCATCTCCATCAGACTGCACACAGCTTGTGCCACAGGCTGAGTGACCCCAGAGATGTCTGTCCATCATCTCCATCAGACTGCACACAGCCTGTGCCACGGGCTGAGTGACCCCAGAGATGTCTGTCCCTCATCTCCATCAGACTGCACAGAGCCTGTGCCACAGCTCAGCCCTCCCTGTGGGGCCAGGCCAGCACCAAGGGCTGGGTGGGCAGGGGCACTGGAGGCACTGGCCCTGCTGATGCCCAGTGGCTGGGGGCCAGGAGTCCCTGATCTGGGGGGGGTCCTGCTTGTTTTTGCACTGAGCTGGCAGTGCCAGGGTGTGGGGGCAGTGCCCACAGCTCCAGAGGCAGCAGGGCACCCCAGTGACATTTGTCAGCTGCCCTGGGCTCCCAGCCTGGCTGGGGACAAAGGTCACCGTGCAGAAATTTCAGCAAGGCTGCTTGCTGATGGAAAATTCCCTGCTTTGCACACATGCAAATGAGGGCTGGGGATCCCGTGGTGCCCGTGCCCCTGCCACTGCACTCCCTTCTCCAAGCCCCAGCCAGGCTGGATGGTTCCATACTGCCCCCACTAAGGTCACCATCACACATCCTGGCTCCCCCAAACCCGTCCTTCCCCCTGGAGATGTCCTGTGTCCCCAGGGCAGCTCTCACTGCCCACAGCCTGTCTGTGCACAGGGGTGGGCAGTGCCCATGCAGACCCCCATTCCCTTGGGTCCTTCCTTGCTCTGGAGCCAGAGAAGCCCTGCTGAAGCCACATCCAGTCAGGGCCACACCATGGAGCAGGGCACATCCCCACTGCTGTGCACAAGTGGGGAAAGAGGCCGTGCCAGGGTCCCTGGAGGTGGGAGGCTGTGGGAGGAGACAGGCATCTGTCTGTGCTCTGCCCTGTAAGTTTGGTACCTGTGCCCACTGCTGTGCCCTGTGCTGATGCTGCAGGGACTGGGGGGGGCAGGAGCCCCCTGAGGCCCCAGAGCTGCTCTGAGGGTATCTACAGACCAGGCTCAGGGAAGGGCAGAGGACAGGAAGGGAATATCCTAAACCTTCACCTAAAAAGGTTTTTATCCTGTTATCCAGTTTGCCTGGGATGCTTGTGGGATGATGCAGGAAGGGAAAAAACCTCCCTACTCAGCTTATTACCTTGCAGACTCTCTGCACCTTGGGATGCCCACTTGACAGCCATGAGGACGTGTCCACAGGTGGGCAAGTTGTGCTCCACCAATGTTGGAGCTGCTCTATCCCAACACCTGCAGTATCAGCAAGGCCAGTCACAAGCACAGAGGTGGGAGTGGGACACTATTCCTGGGAAGCACAAATCACCTTGACTTTTGCTCCGTGCAAGTGGGATTCCTGAGGCTCTCAGCACCACCCATCCCAGGCTCCAAGCCCTGCCACCTGCAGGACAGAGCTGTTAGCTATGGCTGTGGCAGAAGAAGAGTCAGAGGGAGAGCTTGGAGAAATCCCCAGGCTCCCTGAGCAGTTTTCCCCTCTCTCCAGTGACTCAGCCCCACGCAGTGAACTGCTCAGCATTGACTCCCTGACCCACACGGCCTTCAGCCAGCAACCCACAGAGGCCTGGAGCTGCCCAGTGCCACAGTGAGGCAGGGCCCAGCACCCTGCAAGGTATTCTCCCCTTGGTTCAGGTCAGAGGCTCCAGCTTAGAGCCAAAGCCAGTGGCCCTGAGTCACCAGGTGACGACATGCTGCTGGTATGTCTCAGGTGTGGCAGCACCCTGGGTGATGTGAGGCAACAGCAGCAACTGCAGCTTGGTGCTGATAGCACTCGTGACTGTAGGTGGGGGATGTCTCTGCTGTTCACAGCTTTGGGCAGTTGCTGAGTGGCTGGTGAGACAGATCACTGGGCTGACAGATGTCCAATGTCTGCCAGGATTTGGGGGTCTTCTTCCCTGGGCTCCAAGGAAGCCTCCCCACCCCTCTGTCCTTGTCCCTGGCAGTGTAGCCATGGGCATGGACTGCTGCCTGCATATCCTGACCATCACACTGGGGCCTTTCCTGCCCACTCCACAGAGCCAGATGCACCACCTGGGAACAAAGCCAGCCCCAGGCACCACATCCTCTCCTGGGAAAGGGCCTGAGGGAATGGCATGAAGCTGTGTCAGGGCAGGGTCAGCCTGGAGAGCAGGGAAAGGTTCTTCCCCCAGAGGCTGCTGGGCACTGCCCAGGCTCTCCAGGGAATGGGCACAGCCCCGAGGCTGCCAGAGCTCCAGGAGGGTTTGGACAGCGCTGCCAGGGTGGGATTGTTGGGGTGTCTCTGCAGGGCCAGGGGTTGCACTCAGTGATCCTTGCAGGTCCCTTCCATCACAGGAGATTCCATGGTTCACTGATTCTGGAGCAGGGGTCCAGGGCTGGCTGCAAAGCCAGCACACTCCTGGGGACTGTTTGTACTGGGGGCAGATGGTCCCTTGGTTCTACCAGGCTGTCTTAGTGGTGGCAATGCAGGTGAGCATGTCCTGCCCAGCCTGGCAGGTCTCTTTCTCCTGTCTGGGACATCCAGAATACTGAAAAACTTCTCTGCTCTCCCTGTACAGGAGCAATCCTGGGGCTGCCAGCAGGGAGCAAGGTCACAGGGGCAGCAGGAGAGTGGGATCCAAGTGGTGGTACTCTGTGAGCATCATGTGACAAAGCTCTGGAGGACTTCCAGCACTTCAGGACCTGACATCCCTTTGTCTGTGGGGTGCTGAGTGAGCCTCAAAGAAGGGACAGGAGAGCAGAGTGCTGAGCAGGGCCAGTGGGGCACAGCCAAGGGCTGTGGGTGTAGGAAACCCATGAAATGGAATGTCTGGGCCATCTCCCCACTCCCAGTGTGCAGCAGGCTGGCAGATAAGATACCAAGGGCAGGTGTTTCAGTGAGTGCTGTGGCAGGCTCCAGGAGAAGGGAAAGGACAGGCTGCCAGGCAGGGGGCAATGCTGCCAGGCAGGTGGTAATGCTGCCAGGCTGCTGCCAGCCCAGAGTGCCAGCCCACTCCTGTAGCAGGAGGTGATGCCAGCAGATACCCCACCTCTTCCTCCCTTCCCAACACTTTGACAGACAGCAGTCAGAAAAGACACCCAAAAGGAGAAAGAACAGCTCAAAAGCAGTAACTCTGCCTGAGTCTCCTGGAAGGTGAAGAGAGCAATGTTGGAGGTGAAAGATCCTGCAATAATAATCGCTGATGCATCCAAAAACTTCCCCAAAACTGTTTTGTCACTGCCAGTTGAGAGAATCCCATGCAGAGGAGACTTCTTGACGTGGCAGCCCTGTCTTATGTCTCAGCCTGAAGGCCCAGCCTTGTGCAAACACCTCAGGGTGGGGGCGGCCACAAGGATGACAGAGACCAGCAAGAAGTGTGAGAGACTGAGTCAGTTCCACTTAAAATAGAAATCCCCTGACATCAAGGTCTGGCCCTGAGTTTTGGTACGTGCTTGGAAGGAAGCCATTGCTCCTCTGGCACTTCTGCTCTGATCTTCACCAGCCCAATTTGATCAGTGCCATGGACCCAGTTAGGAGGTCACCAGTTCACTGGGGACAATACCTGCTTTTAGGTGGAATTTCAGACACAAACAGCCCCTGGAATTTGGAGAAAGGTCTGCAATTTCTACTGTCTGACACGGCCTTTAGCCTACAGTGTCTTTCTCATCCCATCTCATCTCCTGCACCACTGGCAGAGACACCTCTGGTCTCTCATCCATGTTCAAGTTGGGGACCCATCTTGGGGCATCTCCTCCTCTGAGCTTTGTTGAAATGGACCAATTTGCTGAAACGACTTTTCTCTTTTTCCCTATCACCATTTGCTCACTTTTCCTCTTGTCCAGTATTTGCAGATGCTGAAGCTTTCTAACCTCAGCCTGGATGACGGAAGGACCCTTCCAATCCCACTGGATTTGTCCCAGTCAGGGATTGAGAAGTGACAAGGAACATGAACTGCTGGGTGCCAGTCACTCAGTGTTCCTGTGATTTCCTTGGAGTCTGCTTTGGAGGGGTGCTGAGCCTGGGATATGCTGACAGAATCAGGGTCACTGCAGAGGTCTCCTCCCACAGGAGCAAGGAGCCCTGCAAGATGCATCTGCTGGAGCTCCAAGCCTCCCCTGATCGTACCCTGCCCCTTTCCCTGATTCCAAACACCTTTCTGACCTTGACTGCCTGACTTCTGCCAACCTGCAGTGCCAGGAGGAGGGGCTGAGCCCTCCCGGGTGGCTGGGCAGGCGTGGGCAGTATCTGCAAACCCTGAGTCAGGTTGCAGGAATGCAGTCGGGATGGGGTGGCAGGGAAGGACAACAAAAGGACAACAACAGGGCCCGTGGTGCAGGGGATCTCCCAGTCCCTGGGTGATGTCTTTCCCTGCAGGTGACACGGCCACGAGCCCTCATGCCCACACCTGCACCTTGCTGTGAGCCCATGCCCCACCTCTGCTGGGGTACTGCTGTCCCCTGAGCAGCCCCTGGGCCTGGGGTGACACCACAGGGATCTGCTCCTGGGTGAAGCCTGTCCAGCCATGGATCTGCAGGGTTCCAGCAGGGCCAGGGTGATCGCTCCTCTCTCAAGTGTTACTCTCCTCCTGCAGTGTTGGAGTCACAATAAGCAGAACCCTCCCCAGCTGTAGGGAACAATGCTGCCTACCAGAGAGGAACCACAGCACAGAACTGTGGCTCTGGCTGCCTTCAGGAGACCCCCTGTCCATGGACCTCCAGGCGTCTGGGTGGGACTGAGGAGTGCACAGCACCAACCATCACTCCCTGCACACCATCCCCAGCTCGCAGCTGCTCTGGCAGCTCTTTGCAGCTCTCTAGGATTTCACAGGGGCTCTGCCTCTGTGGAATCCAACCTCACTCTCCAAGAATATGTTCCTGGAGGCAGCATCACCAGACTGGCCAGCACATCAGCAACTCCTCAGCCCATAGACAACTGCCCTGGGCTGAATGCACAGACAGCAGTGGCACCTCAGCCCCCAGAACCGGGCTGGGGACCAGGAGAGCCCTCCAAGGCTGTACCAGGGGTGTGCATGCTGGGGCTGGCACTTCCTCTGGGCCAGGCACATGATACAATGTCAATTCCTTGGAGAAGGGGATGTTTATGAAAATAACCTGCCTGAGTCACTCACAGGGTGTTATCTCCCAGTTTCACTCATCCTCACACTCACCTGCACGGGGTCTGGCCAGGTGAGCAGTGCAGCACTGGGATGAGGGGCTGGTGCTAGGTGGGTCCTTACTGTGGCTCATGGGTTCCTCTTTGCTGGCTGCAGCAAACAGTGCCAACAGCTCTTTTCACACCCTTTAGGAATTGATCATTCTCATGGAGCCCCTGATCCACTCTCCAAGAGCCTCAGGCTGGGTTATTGCCTCTGTCTGGCTTTCTTTGCTCTGGTGCCTTTCCAGCTGCTGTGGTGGTGCCAGGGGGGAGGATGATGTGAGGGACATGTTTGTATCTTGTTGCTATCTTTCCACTATCAAAGCACAGGTCTCCTGCTGGCATCACCAACACCCCAGCCCTAATCAAAGTCCAGCCACCTGGGCTGATGCAAACAACAGATTGCTCAGCATCTTCCTGGTCTTGACTGTGCCCTGTGCAAGCCATGCTGGCAATTCTCCTCTTTAGGGAGAATTCTGGTTCTTTCAGAGCCAGCCAGTCACACAGACACTCCCTTCATCCCAGGCTCAGTGTAGAAGTTAACATGACTTTACCTGCAGGACAACAAACCCTGGGCAAAGTGTTCCTCTGATGACCACAGATCAGGTAAACCAGCAGCAGAAAACCAGCAGCAACGGTTATGTGCAAAAAGAAGGACACTATTAAAATTAAGAAACTAAAAAAAAAAAAAAAAAAAAAAAAGAAAAAAAAAAAAAAAGAAGAAATTAAAATTAGCAAACAGAGGAGTTACTGAGCTGGAAGCAGCCTTTGAGTCCAATCACTGGCTCTGCAGAGGACACCCCAGCAATCCCACCCTGTCCCTGAGGGTGTTGTACCAATCCTCCTGGAGCTCTGGCAGCCTCAGGGCTGTGCCCATTCCCTGGGGAGCCTGGGCAGTGCCCAGCACCCTCTGGGGGAAGAACCTTTTTCTAATATCTGAACTAACCCTGCCCTGGCACAGCTCCAGCCCTTCCCTGGGGTGCTGTCCCTGTCACAGAGAGCAGAGATCAGAGCTGCCCCTCGGGAGGAGCTGCAGCCCCAGTGGGGTCTGACCTCAGGCTCCAGGGTGAACATTCCAAGTGCCCTCAGCCACTCCTGGTGTGGCCCCTCTAGACCTTTCACCATCCTCACAGCCCTCCTTTGGCTATTCTCTGCCAGCTTTATCTCTTTTCTTTATAACACGCTGGATGTTGTGTAAACACAATCCTGGAGGCAGAAAGCAAACGTGTGTGCCTGCTCATAGAGGCTGCAGCAGTGCTACAGCAAATGTTTGTGAAAAGCAAGCGTGGGAGTCGGCTGGAAGTAAAACGATATCTTTGAATAAGCCATAACCGTGTCCAAACACCAAGGAGGGTAAACCTGGGCAAGTGAAATGTGAAACCGTGGCCAGGCAAGCCAAAATAGCAAAAGTTCCAAGTGTTTTTTTTTTTTGACTAGACAAAAGGTGGTTGCCTGCCAAAGAGGTTGAAGTCAACAAACAGCGGAGTACAACAGGACCACTCATGAAAGTGAGCTGTGAGGAGGAGTGAGATGAACCCCTCACATTGCTGCCCCTGCTGAGGCACTCAGGGGATTCCCAGGCTGTGCTCCTCCTGCACAGTGAAGGAATTCCAGGACGTCCCTCATATGAGGATGCCAGGAGAGGAACATTTCAGAACACATCCGTTCACGTGAATGGAGAGAAAAACGTCAGCATCTTCACAAGGTCAAGATGGAGAAATGTCTTCACACAGAGGTTTGGGAACTCAGAGGTGGGGCTGCAGCCTAGCAGGGGATCCATGCCATGTGGCCTGGCAGTAAGCTGTGGCTGAGAGTCAGAGTGATTCTGGCAGTGAAGTGCTCCCCAAAGACTCCAGGTCACCAGCTGGGTGTCTCAGGGATGCCTTCTGGAGCTGGTGCTGCTGGTGGCATTGAAAGCCTCAGCAGCCCTTAGGGTGACACAGGCTCAGCAGTCAGGTTGGTGCCTCACAGAGCTCCTCAGGACACCCTGTGTGTGTGTGATGGAGCAGGACAGGACTGTTCTGGTGCCACCAAGGCAGATTCCGGCACAAGGGGGGAAGGAATAGGAGTGGAGCCTCACGCCCATCTCCCCTGACCTTGCCTGGTGCCCCTGCCTGCTCCATGATCTGCTCCATGGATGGAGTCCCTCCCTTCCACTGTTCTCCTAAGGAACCCCAGGTATCGTTCAAAGCTCTCAGAAATCATTTTCCATCTGTAACGTTTTGCTTTCTCAGGCTCTGGGGCTCGTTCTGGGACCACAGCCTGGAGCAAGACAGACTGGGAACTGACGCTTAAACCTGGCCCAGGCCCTTGATGGCCACCGCTGGCCATTCCCAGAGGACAATGACGACAAGGCCGCAGGGGCAGGCTCTGCCTGCTAAAGGTGGGATGTGAGTGCGGGGCTGGGCTCCAGCAGAGCGTGCACGGCTGGGATGAGCCGAGGGAAGGCTCTGCCCCAGAGGAGACCCCCACAGGGAACGGGAACCGGGCCGGGGCCGCCTCCTCCCTCACACCGCTGAGCCAGCCGCCATTGCGACACCCAGCAAGGCACCAATCAGCCTCCAGCCCGATCCACGCAGCCAATCAGCGCCCGGCATCCACAAAAAAAACCCTCAGGAGAGGCCCGGTAGCCAATCAGAGCCCTCCTGTCGCTGCCACATTTGAGGGAGCGGCAGCTGTGCTCTGATTGGCCCTGTGAGCCACCTTGTCCTGCGCTGCAACCAATCAGGAGCGGCAGCGCTGCGGGGTTACTCGGGGTCAGGATTTCCCGCGCCGCACCGCCCGTGACGTCACGGCAGCTGAGGCGCAATGGCCGCAGCTGGGGCGCAGCCGGGGCCTGGAGGGGCCGGGCCGCTCCTCCTCAGCCCCAGCCGGCTCTGGGCACTCTGTGGCCCTGGGCAGGAGGGGTAGGGAGACACCTGCCCAGAGGCTGAGGCTGGAGATCACTCTAGAGCTCACCTAGTCACCTGCTCAGAGCAGGAGGCTTCCCAGGACCATGCCCAGGTGGTGTCTCCACAGCTTCCCTGGGTAACCTCTTCCACGGTTCCCTCCAGCCGTGGGCACGGAGGAGACTGTGCCGTGCAATGCCGTGAGCTGCCTTGGAGCAGAGAGTCCCTCCCTGCCCCAGGGGTGGGCGATGAGCCCCTGTGCACCCCCTTGCTGAGTTGCCCCATGCAGGCGTGAGGCAGAGCAGCACCGGCTGCCTTCTCCCAGAGGCCGTGGGCTCCACGCAGGAATACCCCTGTCATGGAAACAGGATCACCTGCCATCGTAGCTGGATAAACACAGGGTGAGGCAGAGGCTCTCCGAATCCAGAGTGGGACTGCCAGTGAGAAGCACTTACCTGCAGCAAAGAGCTGCTGGGCTGAACCAGGGCACCTCCCCGTCCTGCTCCCCACAGCTGTGAGACTGCAGAAATCCCTCTTGGCTTTGTGTTTTGCAGAGCAGGACAGCAAAGGCAGCAGGTAGAGAAACCAGGAAAGGGTGGACCCTGCAGCTGAGGGAGCTTGCTTTAGTTGTCATGGGGCTGCTCAGGAGGCTCTGCTGGCCCCTGTGTCCATGAGCTGATGCATCACCAGGCTCTGGGATGGAAACTGGCAGGGACAGCGCTGTCTCCAAGGGGGTTATTCTTTGTTGCCATAGAAACCAGGGGGTTTTTGGTGCCCCCTGTGTCTCTCACTGTGGTAAAGATACGATAATTGAAATGCCCACGCCCTGTGCGTGTCCCAGCCCTGGTGCTGCAGGGCAGTGGGGCCGGTGTGCCTGGCAGTCCATGGCCACACCACTGGACAGCCACACCAGTGGACAGCCACACCAGTGCCTGTTCCTGCCCAGCAGCCAATGGCCACACCACTGGACAACCACACCACTGGACAGCCCCACCGGTGCTGTTCCTGCCTGCCAGCCAAGGGGAGAGGCTGTGGCTGCAGTCACATGAGGAGCTGTTGCTTTGTTACTGATTTACTGCACGGGTGGCTCCCAAGTGTGCTGTGCAGCACCTTCCCCACCTCCCCAGATACCCTCTGAACCCGGGCTTGGGGACAGGAGTCTGAGACCTGCCAGGCACTGCTGCAGCATGGGAGCTGCAGGTCAGACCCAGAGAGGAAAGGGCTGGGCTGAATACACATTTGGGGACCCATTAGGGAACGAGCTGAGGAAAAAACGTGCCATGCCCATGAGTGCTCGTGGCCTGCAGGCAGATATTCCTGGCATGGGGTGGGTGAAGACGTTTCTCTTTCATGTGTGGGCCCTGCCCTCTCTGATGTTCCTGCTGTGGAGCTGGGGCAGCAAAGCAGTCAGGGTGAATGCTGGGGCACTGTCAGGGTGGAGCAAGTGCCTGGCAGGAGCCTGGAGGGCAGCGAGGATGGCTGAGCCCTCCCCAGAGAGCTGCCACGCCAAGCCCTGGCACTGCACAGCTGCCTCTCACCATCCATCCATCCTCCCACGGCGTGGCTCTGGGCAAGGCTGGGCTCTGGGCTGGGCTGGAGGGGCCGGGTCAGCTGCCCACCTTGACCCAGCCACAGCTCCTGCCAGGCTGGGGACACCAGTTTTTGCCTGCAGTGCCAGGCCCTGCCAGCCTGAACCTTGCTCAGTAAGCAGGCAGTAAATATCCCAGGGACAATGCAATGACACAGGCTCCTTCCCAGCCCTTGGCACTGGGGCTGACGTGAATCACGCCGTGGAAACGGGCCAGCAGAGAGGCCAGCAGGAGACAAGCCCACACGTGGTTCTCCCTACAGGGCCCAGCCTTGCCCAGAGCCAAACTAGGTTAACTGGGAACGGTGTTTTGAGGTTAACTGCTGCACCCAGGTCACCTGCTCTGCGTGACGAAGGGTCCGGGCTGGCCAGGTGCCAGCAGGATGCAGCAGGCAATGGCATCACTCTGCAGTGTGGCAGGGATCAGCGGGGGCCTGCTGGAAGCACCTGAGTTCTCCACTTGTCTGGGCCTCTTGTCTGGAGTCTTCCTGTGCCAGGTGCTCCTGCCCATGACACAGCAGTTGTTCCCAGTTGCAGCAGGAGCACTGGTGACCATTGTGCTGAGTCCTGGCAGTGCTGTGACAGCAAAAACAAGTTCACCTAGAGCAGAAAGCAGGGACATGGGCCTGACACCCTCCTTCCCAGCCCCCTGTGGAAGGAAATGTTGGCATTTCTGCTCCTGACCAGCATTTCCCATCTCAAGCTCCACAAGAAGCTAAATTGAAATAAAACACTTTTTGCATCTGTTACCTTTGACTTTCCTCCCGGGAAGTTTCTCAAAAGAGCCTGTTTAGCTCTAAAACTGTCCACATAAAGGGACTTTCCCCTGACTCTCTGTCCTGCCCACGCAGGACACGTATCCTGGCAGCTGGCAGAAGGTGGCCAGGTGGCTGGGGTGGCAGTCAGCAAACAGTGTAAGGAATGCAGGGGAATTTCTGGCCCTCTCCCTGGGCTGACATCATAGCTGCTGTGATGTGCCACCACCTTCCCATGGTTTGGGACTTTGTTTTGGTGCACCCAGCAGTTTTTTGTCTGCCCTGGGAGGACACTCCATGACCTCAGTTTGGGTTACTGCTGTCCCCTGGGCAGAGGCTGCATGCCAGCAGCAGTGCTGGAGCAGAGGGCTGGCCAGAGGCTCCCTGCCCAGCCCCCCACCACGAGCCAGCCAGACTGGGGTGGGAGCAGGTCACTCCCCAGCTGTGCTGAGCCTGGCGAGCAGGTTTGGGGCTGAGGAGGATGGGTTGCATGTCCTGGAAGGCAGCAGCCACCCAGGTGCTGGTAAACACATTACGAAAGGCTGGGCTGAGCCTCACCCCCCACACATCACAGCTGAGTCATCCCACACTCCAGGCTGCTCCTCTTGCCACCAGCCTGCCCTCTCCTCTCCACTCCACAGTGCCACCAGTGTGGGTCCCCTCTCCTGCAAGGGGCTGGGGCCCAGATCCTCTTCAGCATGCCTGAAAATGGGAGTAAGTCACAACTTCTGCTTGCTTGATTCCCCATCCGTGGCAGAAAGGCTCCCAGGTAGAAGGCAGCTGACTCAGTTTCCCAGCTCAGACCCATCCTCCACAGGGCCAAGCACCTCATGTGGGGAGCACAGCATGACCAGGACCCCTCAGCTTTCCAAGAGGAATCTCAGAGCCGGGGGCAGCTTCTGCATCCTGCAAAGGTTTGGCAGTGCATCCCTTGCAAGCTCCATCAGGATGTGCAACCAGGACCCAGCCACTGCTGCTGGGAGAGGGAAAGAACTCTTACCCAAGCACACTGCAAATGCAGCTGGGAAAAAAAAAATGCAGCACTCTGCTTGCACGGAGAATTTGACTCTGCCTTCTCACTGGCAGCAGTGCTCAGCTGGTTCCTCACTCTTTCATCACTGGGGCCCAGTCAGGATTGGTGCTGGGAGGCTTCAAGGTGATCTCTACACCTTGGAGAAGAGAAGAGAAGAGAAGAGAAGAGAAGAGAAGAGAAGAGAAGAGAAGAGAAGAGAAGAGAAGAGAAGAGAAGAGAAGAGAAGAGAAGAGAAGAGAAGAGAAGAGAAGAGAAGAGAAGAGAAGAGAAGAGAAGAGAGCCAGCTGTGCCAAGGTTCCATGAGGGAGGACTTCAGCTCCTTTCCACTTGTTTTGAACTAATGCAGTTCCCTGGCATGGAAACACAGCATGGCACATGGCAGCATGGCAGAATGGTGCTGGCACCCACCTGGTGCAGGGTGACCCAAGAACCTGTGGCACAGGGCACTGGGCTGGGAGTTCCCCAAAACTCCCAGCCTGGGCTGCTCCAGGAGCCCAGCCATGGTTCTGCTCCCAGCACCCATGGGTGAAAGGAGAGGCACAGGCTGGGGAATCTGGACTGGCCTCCACTGGGCTGGTGGCTGCAGAGCCTGTGCTGGGGCTCAGCCCTGCCCATGGGCCATCAGCCCTGGTGCTGCACAGTGCAGGCTGCCCTCCCAGCTTCATGGGGAAGGCGTGAGCAGCTCTCTGAGGTCGTGTTGGGTCTCAGCTCTTGGCTCACCCCAGCACCTGGCAGGGCCAGGAGGATTTGTGCTGTTAGGAGAGCAGGCTGGTGTGGGTAACCAGCTCATTCCTGTGTGCCTGGGGCTGGTCCAGGCACAGCCCACCAGCCTGGAGAGGGGGAGGTGGTGGGCAGGCTCAGCTCAGCTCCTGGGGCTGCCAGGCATTTCTGTCTCAGGCAGGTGAACCTCGCAGTCAGGTGCTGCTCTGCTTTACTGGTTTGCATACCACAGGGATCTCCCCATCCTTTGGCTGTGCACATGCTGCTGTGTATTCACCCTGGGCACTTCCACCCACTGCTTCCTCCAGCACGGGGCTGCCTGTGGCAGTGAGCAGCCTTGCTGAGCATGAGCCATCCCGCCTGGGACTGCAGAGAGTGCCCATCAGCCTGGAAACCTGCTCCAGACTGGCTGCTGGTGCTGGAAGATGCCCTGGAGCAGGCTTCCTTCCTTAGCCACAAGATCTAAATCTGTCTCATCACCAAGCTGGGGTTTCCCTGAACTCCTTTCACTCCAGAGCTGGCAGTACTGGAACAGCTGTAACACCTGAGGAGATGGAAATAGGGTGTATGTGCCAGAGCTGTCTGCTCCAAGTGCCCTGAGCTCCCTGCCAGCCTTTCCCTGCTCACCTCCGTGCCAGTCCCCAGCATTCAGCATTGTACCAGAGCTCTGTCACTCTGCATCCCCAGCTCAGGTCAACTCAGCTTGCCCTCAGGGCCCTGGGTGCTTGCCATCAGGCACCTGTGAAGTACCCAGCAGTGCCAGCTGTGCTCAGGCTGGCACAGCCTGGACCAGCCACCACCTGGCAGAGCCTCTGGGGCTACAGGGCCAGTGGGCAGAACTCACAGCCGAGGAGAGTCCAGGCCAGCAGTCCCACCTGGGATCCACCTCTCCAGGAAACAAAACCAAAAATCTCCTGGCACCCCTGGGCAGCTCAGACTCCAGCCTACCCTTCTAGCTAGCAAAGGACCTGGAGCACAGTGTGTGCTGGGTGCTGCCTGTATGCAGCTCACCTTTGGCGTCCTCAGAGGCACCTGCAGGATCTCCTGTGATGCTTCATGGTTGGCCTGCCCCTTTCCTTCTTTATGCCACCTTCAAGGGCTTCAAAATGATGCTGCTTGTGCTGTGGGTGTGACACCCAGCACTGCTGAGAGCCATGCCTATCCTGGTGCTGGGGCTCTCTCTTCCAAGCACAAGCTTTGCTGTTCTCAGACACATCCCACCCGTGGTTTTGCCCCCATCCTGTAGAACCCATGCCTTAGGAAGGTTGACCTGAAACAGAGACTGAGCAGAGCCAGAGAATAAAGTAGATATTTATTAAAAGGCCTCTAGGATACACCTTGGGCAGGACAGGGCCTGACCAGGGCTGCACCCGAGGTGGACTAAGAATGGTCACAAAATGGACAAACGGTCACAAGATCTTACATTTTTATAAGTTTTGTAAGCTTGGTATATTGGGGGTTAATTGTCCAATTACAGCTTCAGGTTGTGAGGTCCCATCCTTCTTGTTCCTCCCTCCAGCCACCCTTGTTTGTGCTTTTGGGCCTGAAAGTTGTCCTTGGTCTCCATCTGGGAAAGGATTTGTTTTGTTTCCCTGCTCTGTGAAGAGCTGACTGACCCTGAATGTGAGGCTCAGAACTGCACCCCTTGGGGTGCACAGAACCTGAAAAACATGAAAGCTCAAACTGAAGGCATCAGACCTCCTGCTCCACTGCAGTCTGTGCAGCTTTGTGAGGAGCTGGAGCTGCAGCAGAGAGGCTGAGGGTGTCCAGACCAGCCCCACACCCCTGTGATGTTAGAGCTTTGGCTGGAGAATGTGAGCATCGTGAGGCCTGGCACAGGGTGCACAGAGCAGCTGTGGCTGCCCCAGCCCTGGGAGTGTCCAAGGCCAGGTTGGACAGGGCTTGGAGCAACCTGGGAGAGTGAAAAGTGTCCCTGCCCATGGCAGGGAGGGTGGAATGAGATGATTTGCAAGGTCCCTTCCAACCCAAACCATTCTGAGCCTTATTTCTCTAAGGCAGCAGGGAGCATCCTTGTCTGAGAGGATGATGGAGGGAGGTGCAGGCACAGATCCAGAGGGGTGGTAGCAGAGTACAGGGGCAGGGCTCAAGGAGGGTGAACTGAAGTACTACCCCCCTTCCCACTTCCCTGGCTGCTGTGCTAGCTCAGATTTTGGGGAGCTTTGGGGGTGTAGGCTTCAAGAATAGATCCAAAAGAGGCTCCTTACCTCAAGGGAATGTTCCAAGGCTTTATTCTCAAAGAGGTCCCAGGGCAAAGAGGGAGAACAAGGAGGAGCAGGGGTTTTTATCCAGTCTCTGTCTTGGGATGGATAGCTGGCACAGAGCCATAGGTCAGAGATAAGGGAAGGTAGGGTTGGACTAAGGGTTTCAGTCTCTGAGGGGGGTTTAGGGGGAAAAACCATTCCCCAAGGGATACAACAGTGAGCTGCACTTCAGTTTGCTCATGGCTGCAAGGACACGTGCAGAGGCTGCCAAGCCAAGTTTGGGCACCATGGAGGCCCCTGGCTCCTTGCCCAGGTGGGTGCCAGCACTGCCCACACCATGCTGGACCCTCAGGGTACTGCAGCTGGGTTTGGAGGCCAGTGGCACCCTTGGGAGAGCAGTACTCAGCTGGCCTTGCTGCCTGGAGAATAGGAAAGGGTTAGCAGTGCTGGTGCCTGGTGATGCCTGCATCCAGGTATGTGAGCTATGCTGGCACCAGCACACCTCGGCAGGCAGGGAGAGACTCTCCTGGCCCTGGCTGGGTTGTCTGGAGACAGCTCTGCTCGAGCATGGTGGGGAGAGGGAGCAGGGTTGGGGGGTCTGTGCCCCCACATCCCACACCCCACTGACAGGGAGGCTGACTGCTGCCTGCAGCTCTGGTCCCTGGGGAATTTATCTAATTTATCTGTCAGAAAAGCAGATGTCCCCACTCCACCGCCCCTGCAGAGCCAGGATTTGCTTTGCAAAACCAGGAGGTGACGTGCAGTGCAGGGAGAGGACAGCAAGCACCCAGGGAAGCTGCAGACTGCTGGCTGTGACCCATGAATCGATCAGCCAGGCTGTTGTTATCACCACCACGGATCTCCAGAGCAGCTGCTGCCCAGCATCTGTGCCCTGGCTTCAGAGCCCATCCCACCGTGCCCAGCAAGCCTCCCTGGGTACAGGAGGGGGGAGCTGGTCCCTGGCACTGTTGGAGCATGGCAGGCAGTGGCTAACACTGCTGGCCCCCACATGCACAGCTCATCCCATTCCTCAGGCTGGGAACAGCCCTGCTCCAGCAGCTGTGGAGGGATGAAATCATCACCCCAGCACAACCCATGGGGGTCAGACTGGATCCAAGGGGTGCCCCCAGAGCATCTGTGGGGACACCCCGTTCCCCAGGGACCAGACCTTGGAGCTTATCCAGGCAAAATTTTACCTTGTACCCCACCAAAAACTGTCCCAGCCACGGGAACTGGCAGGACCGGTCCCCACGCCTGCAGCTGCTGCCAAACAAGGCATTGTTCTGACAAAGGGAAAGCAAACCACAGCCTCCAGCAGCCCCCACCAAGCTGGGACCAGAAGGAGATGGGTCCAGACTCCCAGGGAGCCTGACAGGAGAGGAAAGGGAGAGCAAGGTGTCACTGCAGATTCCCAGGCTGGAAAAGGCTGTGGAGCTGGAAAAGGCCCAGGCAGGTCACATCAACCAGGACAGTGCTGGGTGTTTTCAGATGCTGCTTTCTCAGTTCAGACACAATCCCAAAGTGGGACAGGGGACAAGGGAGTGTTGAGGGGCTTCTCCTCTCCAAGTGCTTCTCTGTCCTTGCCTCACCTTGTCCCCAGGTGACCTGAGCAGCTCCCAGACTCTGCAGCAGGGCTCTCCCCAGCAAAGTCCATGTTGCCCTGAGGAGTACAGGCTGAGGGCTTTCTGCTGCTCCCTGGGCACCAGCAGGGCACAGGGGCACTGAGGGGACCCAGCACAGTGCCTGGGGAGCTGCTGTTTTGGGGGCTTTGCCAGGAGCCCTTCAAACAGCCCACAGAGGAGGTGCCCACCCTGGCTCCAGGCCCTGGCATTTCCTGCTCCCTGCTGTGAAGTGTTGGGTGCAGATTCCCTCTCTCACCCATCCCAGAGGCTGGACTTTGGGTTTGCCACTGGGGCTGAGGGCGTGCAGGGCTTTTCCCCAGGGGGGCAGGAAGGTTTTGGGTACATCCTGGGGAATAAAGGCCCTCTCACAGGGTAAATTTAACCTCCTGGCACCAAGAGCCTCCCATTTTCCGTTGGTAATGAGGATGCTGAGCTGGGTGGGCTCTCCTCTGCTGTCCCTCACCCACCCAGAGAAGGAGTGGAGCCGACAGCACATCCTCCTGCACAGCAGCTCATTCCACACAGGGACAGACCCAGCACACAGGGCAGCATAAAGCCTTCATTGTTCCCAGATGGAAATGATCATCCTGGTGACCTGGAAACACAGAGAAGCTCTGTCAGCAGAGCTATAGGGTTTCAAAAGCTGAGATCAAAGGGCCCTCCGGGTCAGACTCTGCAGGCCCTCACAGACACCTGTAATAAAGGCACCTCCTTCTAATTACTCTCATTTTGCCTGCCAGAGTCACCAAGGCCGTGGGGCTGGTCCCTCACTCGTGGAGCAGCAGGGGGACAGGGGCCATGGTAGGAACAAAAGATTCTTGTGTGGGGATGGGCGGGTGCAGGGAGCTTTGGCAGAGCAGCGTTTGCTCCCCTCTGCCTGCTGTGAGCCCCAGCCATGCCTCTTGCCCTCTCCTACCTGGCACCACCCTGGCTGGGCAGTTCCTGCTGCTCCAGCCCATCCCAGTGGTGCCCCCCTGCCCCTCTGCACAGCTGGGCACACAGGAGGCAGCCAGCCCAGCACTGGAGCCCTGCCACTGGGGACCTGACCTTTCCCAGCAGAACCTGGCAGCACCAGCACTGTGCAGTGGGAACCTGTTCCACACCCTCTGCCAGAGCCTGGAATCTCTCCCACAGCAGCTCTGCAGAGTGCTTTCCCCAGCCTCTTATCTCCTGGACTTCAGACCCCACTGTGGGACAGATAATGTATCTGTAGACACACCTCAGGCACACAACCATCAGCCTGTGAACACTGCATTTCTCTCTCTCTACTCTGAACTGGCAGAGGTGGTCCTGGAACTGCCAGGGCATTTTTTTTTGTGCAGCTCTGGCCACATCCCTTGGGGCCAGGTGGCTCCTGGCACAGCAGGGACACTGTGGCCCCTCTGCCAATACATCTGGGGTAGATGGGGGGAGGTGAGAAGTTCTTTTGGGTACACTTTTCAGAGGTGTAGAATGGCTCCCCAAGTGCAGGGGCTGGCACCCTCCTGTGAGGGCCCAGCAGAGAGCAAAGCCTGCTGCAGCACATGTGGGGTGAGCGGGCTCTGTTCTCAGCAGGTCAGGCTCAGCAGGTGTTAGGAGGAAAACTAGGGCTGTCCCTGACCTCAGATGTCATAGGAGAAAATTAGCCCAGCAAATGGCTGTGCTAATTAGAGGAGGAGGAGGGGACGTTGTTCAGAGTCTCCTATGGCCAAGGGTCAGCCAGGTCCTGGCCTGGCACGGGGTCAGCTCTGGCCATGGGCTGCAGGGCTCCCAGGGAGCCAGATGTGCAAGGTCCCACCACGTCTCTTTTTGGCTCAGGTGGGCCCCTTGTCTGCCCCAAGTGCTGCTGGTTTGGACTTGGCTTGCCCTCAGCAGCACTGGGAAGATGCTTCACCTCCTCCCTTCCCTCCCCTCCCCTCCACTGGGGCAGCCAAAGGGAGCTGAGAGTGGAGGGGGACGGGGCTGCAGAGGTGACAGCAGCAGAGGACGTGCCTGGGGCTTGGAGGGGAGGGACAGGCACTGCCTCTGGGGTGGGGGACACTGCTGATGGTGCCCAGGGTCAGTCCAGGCTCTGCTTCTCAGGATGGAGCACAACGATGGCAAATGGAGTGTGATGGCATTGACCACCCTCCTGCTGGGCACTGCGTCCTCAGCAACCCCCCAGCTCTGTTCTGGGGAGTTTGGTCCTGCCTGCTTCACGGGGCACAGTTCAAATCTGCACCCTGTGGAGGCAGTTTGGGGGCACAGGGGGACACTGCTGGGGCTGTGGCAGCCAGCAGCCCTGAGCAGGGCGTCCCACGCCCCAGGCTCCTGGGGCCCTGGGGTGCCATGGGCTTTGGCTGTGCCCTGGAAACCCCCAAACACCACTCACCGTGCCCGCTGGCTGCAGGGCTGGGCCAGCCTCTGTTTGCCCTCAGTTCTGCTCCTCCCAGCATGGCCGTGTTTGCCTTCACACGGCACCCAGTGCTGAGCAAACAGCACATGGGGACAGCCAGCAGCTGGCAGGGAGGGACAGCCCTGGCTGTGTCCCCAGGCCTGCCTGCCCTGCTCCCCCCACGGCAGGCTTTGCAATAAAAACACAGATCCAGTTTGAGCTGGGGAGGTGCAGGGTGGGGGGTGCTGGCAAGCCACAGCTGCCAGAGCAGAAGGGTTGGTGCAGGCTCCAGGAGGGATTCACCAGCTTGCTTTCAGGGGTGAGCAGGCCTGTGTTATCCTGCCAGGGGTGAACAGGTCTGTGTTATTCTGCCGGGGGTGAACAGGTCTGTGTTATCCTGCCAGGGGTGAGCAGGCCTGTGTTATCCTGCAGATGCTGCCAGCCCCATGGGATGGTTGTGGGGATAACCCAGGAATTCCTACACGGGAAAGGCAATTTGCCCTGAGTGGGTGGGTGCTGGGAGCAAGGGTCTACCCTGGGTCTGAACAAGTCTAGCCATGACACCTGAACCTGTACCCTCCTCTGTGCCATCACTGTGCCATGATCTCAGCCACGACAGGGCACTGAACTCCGCTTTCTGCTCCTCGGGTTTGTTATCTCATGTTGGGTGGCTGCAGACCCATGGCTGTCCACAGCTAATGAGAGGGGAGAGCTCAAGCACCCCAGTGACTTGTCAGGCTTCTCCCAGGCAAGTGGCCCCTGGGAAGCTGCACTGATAAATCAGATGGGCTGGTTTGAACTGATTCTCCTTGTTCAGAAGGAGCACACAGAGACATCTACAGACCAGTCTGCTGACAGAGCAAAACCTCTCCAGACTCAGCCTGCGATGAATTCAAAGCAGGAAAGTTATACACTGGTTGGTGCAGGTGTCTTTTTTCAGCAGAAATGGAACAGTTGATGTGCTCATTTCTGTCCCTTGTGAGCTCTGAAGCCAAACTGGAAGGAAGCCCGTGCTGTACAAGCAAAAGAACAAACAGCCCAGCTCTGTGCTTGGAGAGTGGCCCACAGTGTTACGTGGGCTCACCAGCTCCATGTAGGACAGGTCTCAATTGACAGAGTTTGTTACAAGCACTGTCCAGGTGTCCTGTGTGGTCATTGCCCTCCTGTGGCCGTTCCCAGGCCAGCCAAGTCCAGCTCTGTGTGTGTGGAGATGGCTGGAGATGGCCCAGGCTGCTCTGGCCACCCCATCACCAGCATCAGCTGTGCTCAGAGAAGCAGCTGCAATAAGGTCACGGTGCTCCTACATCTCCACTCACCTCCAGATTTGCTGGACCTCATCCTAAAGCTGTGCTGGCCACCAGCTTCCCCTGGTGATGAGTTAAATCCCACCTGCTCCTCCTGAACCTGCCCCAGCCTTGCTGGACATGATGGTCTGCTCTTGGGAGACCACCAGCCAAGCTGCAGCAGGACTGATGGGCACCAGCCAGGCCCTCACACCATCACTGCTGGTCACCATCCCACAGGCCACCAAAGGCTGCAGAGCTGGGTGTCCCCAGAAGAGCACACTCCCCTCTGCAGGTCACAGGCACTGAAGAATGAGCACACGCTGCTAGAACACCTCAGGCTTCCTGAGGTCCTGACCCAGGATTGCCATACCTCCTGGATGGAGTCATCCCTGTGGCCCTGATCACCATGGGGCCAAGGGGATGAGGCTGCAGCAGGAAGTGCACAAGGATCTGGTGATGCTCCTCGATGGAGGAGAGGACCACTGTGCCATCTCTGTTGATAGGGAAGGAGATGTCCAGGTGTACCAGGCACAGGGTGGCCAAGGTGGCACTGTGGTTAGTGAAAAACACTGATGGAGGAGAAATATGAACATTTCTGCAGCTTCCCTCCACAGCCCAAGGCTACAGAGTTCCCTCCAGCACACCTACCAGCTTCTCCCCTGGCCTGCCCCCCAAAACACAGACACTCCTCTGTGCAGGAGTGAGCTGCACCTCGGGAGGGCTTTGGCCAGCTGAGCTGATGCCACGGAGAACTCTGCTGCTGCCAGGCTCAGGAGTGAAGTCTCATGGCAGCCAAGACCTGCAGCTGGGGCAGACATGAAGCTGCTCTGCTCACAGGACAGCCCCAAATTAATCAACACCATTCCTTTTCCTGACTGCAACCTTATTAAGTTTGGGCCCTGATCTTCCCTGCCCCAGTCCCAGGAGCAGAGGGATTCTGAGGGACATGCCATCAGGTGTTACAGCAGCCTGGTGGCATCTTCACCGTGGCTGTGAGCCAAAGGCAGGGAGGAGCTGCCTGCTGTGGGTGCAGCACTCCATGCGCTGCTCCGGGTGTGGGATGAGCTGGTGTCAGGGCTGGAGCAGATCCAGACAAGCCCTGAAGGGCTGGATGTGGTGTTTGCCTCAAGCCCTAGTCACAGCACAGGATCCTGGAGAAGGCCTTTTGCTGTCCTTTCCTGCCTGCCTCAGTGGCCCCTTTCCCAAAAAGCCTGCAGCAGGGCTGGGGCGGGCTCTGCTCTGGCACCGAGTGCTCCCTGGGGTCTCTGGGCCTTTCCCACCCTCCAGGACACACACCCAGCTCTGGGTGCCTAGGGCTTGACTGTGGGGAGGCACCCCGAGGTGCTGTGTTCTCCTCTCAAACAAGCTGTGGGCTTTCACCTCCCTAAATCAATCAATCAATCAATCAATCAATCCAATCAATCAATCAATCAGTCGCAGGAGCACGGCCCCCACCCGCTCCAGGCCGGGACAAAGAGGCCACTTGAAATATCCCCCCTCTGTCCCCCGGGCTCCTTGGCTAGCTCAATTCCTTGAAAGGCTTTGGAGGAATATCTCAGGGAAACAGGGCAAAAGATTCCAAAAGAGGCTCTCACTCCCTTGGGATCAGCCCAAGGCTTTATTCTCCAAGGGTTCCAAGGAAGAACAGGACCTTATCTGGTCTCCTGCTCAGGAAAAGATAGCTGGACCTGAGCCAAGAGGGTCAAGATAGGAAGGAAGGGTCAAAGGACATGGTTACAGGCTTCAGGGGGTTCTTCAAGGGGTTCTGGGGGAAAAAAAATCATTCCCCAAAGGAATACAAGAGCCCCTGTGCAGGCAGCTCTGCCTCCAGCGCTGCTGCCAGGGCTGGCTCAGCATCGCTCCTGCAGAGCCAGGGAGCTCTGGCTGCTCTCCGGGCACAGCCCGGCCCCGGGACAGCCCTGGGGCTGCTGGGGAGGAGCAGCAGCTCCTGCGCTGGGAGGGAGGTGGGGAATTTCCACGGCAGCCGAGCCCAGCCCAGCCCAGCCCTCGGAAAATCCACGGGAGCCTTGGTGGCAGCCCAAGGTCGGGCAGCGCTGCAGCACCAGGCAGTGCCCCACAGGAACAGCAAAGCTCAGAGGGTCCCACAGCCCTTCCCCTCCCTGACAGCTCCTTCTTTTCCTGGGAAATGGGGGCAAGGTGCTGCCTTCATCCCAGTGGATATCAGCTGGTCCTGCATTAAAAACTTGCTGAGCCCCTGATCTGCTGTGCAGGGGCTGCACAGATCTGTGTCAGAGGGCAGGGGCATCTGTGCCAGCAGGGACTGCAGGCTGGGGGACAGGAGGGCTTTCAGAATGGGCCTTACTTTGTGTTCTCCTCTGGCACTTGCAGTGTTGTCTTTTATTTCAGCGAGCAACAGGTTTGGAGGCAAATTGGTTTCAGGACCAGCACACTTCTGAAAAGAGACAGAGCTCCCCAGAGTCTGCAGCCCCACAGGGTTCCACCCCTGGGGCACAGAGCCACCCCTGCACCCTAAATGCCACCTGCAGCTGAGAGAACCACCCCAGGTGCTGAAGAGGCAGAGCTGTGTCAAGGCTTCTACATCTCTCTTCTGGGAAACCACCAGTTCAGGCTGCTGAGGGTGTCCTTGGAGGCTGTGCCCTGATGTCCCTGCCTGCATGGTGTCTGGGATGGAAGGTGGAGCAGCAACCACCACGGGACTGCAGAGAGAGCAGGGAGGGCAGGGGCACCAGAACATCCAGCCCTGGCTCTGGCCTCTGCACCAAGGAACAGGCAAATGGTGTTGGAGTCACCCTGGCTAAACTGAACGAAAATCCTGGCCACCCTCAGCAGCCCTGGGAGACCCAGCAGGGTTGCAAAGATCCCCAGCTGCCCTGGAGATCTGGATGGGTGCCAGGAACCTCCCTGGCTTCCCACATCTCCACCGGGAGCCCAGCCAGCTGGTCAAGAACCCAGATCCCTGTGCCCAGTGCTGGGAGAGGTGCACAGGAATGCAGCTCCAGCTGTCACAGACCCACCAGGCTGGGGGAATCCTCAGTCCCTCCTCTTGGTTTTGCATGGGCTGGTGCCCTGCTTCACTTGTCCCAGGGCCAAAGAGTTTCCCTGTGTCCTTCCATCCAGTGCCCCACTGCCCCTGGGCTCTCCCGGGGTGACCTAGATGAGGAGGCAGGTTCAGCAGGGGCGCTGGAGATGTAGTCACTGCTTGTCATGTTTGGGTTTTCTGAAGTTCTTTCCCAGGGACCTAAACTGGTAAACAAGGTCACACTTTCTAAACTCTCTTGTTTTTCACATTTCTCTCCTAAGGAGGGACTTTGCTTGTTGACCCTTGGTGTGACCAATGGTTCAAAGGATCCCATCTCTTAGGTGGGCACATTGTAAAAAGGTATAAAAATAGGTTCTGAGAATAAACCAGCCCCTTTTTTGGAGCATCAGCCTTCTGAATCATGAGTCCATGTCTTTCTTTCGTGTCCAACAGCAACATCTTATATACAGAAAATTACCTGCACATTATTTACAATTAGGAGCCAATATCTGTACTCTGCACTAAACAGGTGTTTTCTACTCTGACCCAATCCCTCTAAAGTTACTCAGTGTCATCATCACTGCACAAAACGGGGATGAAGAAGGAGAACTGTAGTCACTGCCTGTCATGGTTGGGTTTTCTGAAGTTCTTTCCCAGGGACCTAAACTGGTAAACAAGGTCACACTTTCTAAACTCTCTTGTTTTTCACATTTCTCTCCTTTGCTTGTTGACCCTTGATGTGACCAATGGTTCAAAGGATCCCACCTTTTAGGTGGGCACATTGTAAAAAGGTATAAAAATAAGTTCTGAGAATAAACCAGCCCCCTTCTCGGAGCATCAGCCTTCTAAACCATGAGTCCATGTTTTTCTTTCGTGTCCAGCAGTGACACGCTGGCACTGCCTGCCCTTGGCCTTTGTGGTGCTCCTGACCCCAGGAGCGTTTGCGGGGTGAACGTCAGGGTGGTGCTGCTCAGGGAGCTCCCTGCCCACACCTACACACAGCAAACAGCCCCCAAACAGCTCACAGCACACCAGGGGGGCTGCAAGGAGCTCTGTCGATGTCTTGTTCAGAAGGCTGATGCTCTTAAAAAAGGGGGAGCCTCGGTTTATTCTCCAAACCTATTTTATACCTTTCTCCAATGCACCCACCTTAGAGGTGGGGACCCCTGGACCCATTGGTCACTTGAAGAGACCATCAAGCAAAGCCCCTCCTTTGGGAAAGCATGTAGAAAAATATATTCGTTTACAATAACATGACTTCGTTTACCAGTTTTGTTCCTGGGAACAGAATTTCCTGAAATCAAAACATGGCAGGCATGAAAACTGTGGCTACAGAGCTCCCCCCACCCATCAGGTCAGGCAGGGACCCCGGGACCCCCCTCTGGTGCTGCCTGGTGCAGCTCAGCTGTGCCTGGCCATGCCCCAGGGTTTGCAGGTCTCCCAGACCCTCTCTGTAGCCACGGTTCTTGGAAATTCCTTTTCCAGGCACAATTCTGGTGAGCAAGGGTATGTTATTGTAAACTATCCTGTTTTCCTGCATTCCATTCCCAAGGAGGGACTTTGCTTGACGACCCTCTAATGTGACCAATGTGGTCCAAGAATTCCACCCCTTTGGGTGGGCTTATTGTAAAAAGGTATAAAAATAGGTTCTGAGAATAAACCTCCCCTTTTTTTGGAGCATCAGCCTTCTGAATCACGAGTCCGTGTCTTTCTTTCGTGTCCAACAGCGACAATGTGGTCCAAAGATTCCACCCCGTTGGGTGGGCTCACTGTAAAAAGGTATAAAGACAGGTGTGTTGAGAATAAACACAGAACTGGAATCATCTCAGCCTTCTCAGTGTCTGTGTCCTGATTTCGTGTCCTACAGCGACACTCTCTCCTTTGCAGTGCTGAGGTGCCCCCTGCGCTGGGCTGGTGCCTGGGAGCTCCCTGCATGGGGTCACCCCTCTGCAGGGCATCCTTCTGCCCTCAGCCCTGCCCTCCCCTCCATCCCCAGATTTTGGGGGGGTGGGTGCAGCCCAGCCTGACGGCCTCCAACACGCCAGGAGTGGGGGACAGCTCTTCTGGCCACGCACAAAGGTCACAGAAGGACAAGGGACTGGACAACAGTGTCTCCTGTCATACTTCAGGATGAAAAGAGAAAACTGCCAACCTTCCTATGGGCAGGGGAGCTGCAACCATTTCTCAGGCCAGTGGCTGGAGCAAGGTCCGGGTGCTCTCTCTGGGCAATGCTTGACCTGCCCACAGGAAGCGGGGACTCTTGTAGTCCCCCCAGCCCTTGGGAGCAGAGGTCCCTGCTGGCTTTTGCCCTGGGCTAGGAGTGGCTGCCCCACCAGTCCCTTGCCAGTGTCCAGCTGTGTGCTGGTGACAGGGATGGCTCTGGGACAGCACGGCCTTGGCAGGTTTGGGAGCATCCTCACCTCTCACAGTGCTTCCCTGGCCCTTCCTCTGTTTTCTGGAGACCTTGGCAGCAGCCAGATCTTTGTACAGACCACATGTGGCACCAAGTTTCCAGCCCTGAGCTCTCCAAGACAACCCTCTGTGTCAGCAGCCACGACCCCCTGCAAGACCCCAACCCTCAGCCCAAGGGGTAGAGCAGGGAGGGACATGGATGGGGGCAAGGATGGTGAGTGTGTGTGTGTGTCTGTGTGTGCAGGGCTGGGATGTGTGTGAGAGGAGGGTCTGTGTGTGTGTGGAGGGGATCCAGTGCAGGGGAGGGGGGCACAGCATCACAGCTTCCCCCAAGGCAGAGGGGATGAGCACACAGGGCTCAGGGGCTCTGGCTGTGGCATCTGCCAGCAGGAAAAGCAGTAGTTGGAGTGGAAGAGAAGGAACAGTGATCTGTGAAGCTGCAGAAGCTCTCCAAGGTGCCCAGAGGGTCCCATGCCCTGGGATGGCAGAGCAGAAGGGCTGCTCTGTGCCTTGCAGGGTCCTGGCCTCGCCAAAAGGAGCTTGCCCAGTTTGGTGCACAGATGGCAAAGAGGAACCAGGGGGGTGCTCCAGGGCTGTGGAATTGTTCTGCTCCACCTGGGCACACTGAAGCTGCTGCTTCTCAGGCTGGGAATGTGACAGTGGAGGACACAGCGGCTGCTGAGCAGCCCCAGGCATGGAAGGAAGCTGTCATGCTGGAAAACCCATCACAGGGCCGTTCTGTTGATCCCAGGCAGGTCAGATCTCCTGACCTGACCCAAATATGACCCCTCCTGATCCCAACCCACCTGTTCCGGCTTTGATGATAATTATGCCCTGCAGCCTGTTCGCTCTCCGTGCCACACCCTCTAGGCGGGGGCAAAGTCTGCTGCTCCCTCCGTCCGTGCCCCGTGGCTGTACCGCCGTGCCTGGCGCTGCCTCCCTGCCGAGCCCCCCCTGCCCTGGGGCTCCCGTGGAAAAGGGGAGGGGGCTGCACCTGCCCTGCCGGCCCGGCCCTCCCACCCCAAACCCCTGCCCTCACCCTGCTGGTGCCCTGCGCCCTGCAGACCTTGAATAACCTGTTCCCCCTCCTCCTGTTGCCTCATGACAAAGCAGCTGGCATGCGGTGCGAGGGTGAACCGCAGCGGGGTGAGCTCATCGCCGCCCCGGGGGCACCGTGGGACGCTCACGGGGTCACGGCAGCTGCAGCCCACGGCCCTTTCCCCATCCAGCTTTCCCCGAGGCACACCCCCATGCTCGGTGCCTGTTTCCTCGGGATGAGTGGGAATTGCTCAGTGTTTGGGGACAAGGGGAGGGTGGGGGACCAAGCTGAAGCCTGCTGTGGGCTCTGCACTGAGATTCCCAGCGTGCTGCTCTAGGCCCAAGGGGAAGAACTGGTCTCCCCAGAACCCTGTGGCACCAGAGGCTCTGCACAGTGCCAGGTCACCCCTCGCTGTGCTGAACCCTGTGGCACCAGAGGCTCTGCACAGTGCCAGGTCACCCCTCGCTGTGCTGCACCCTCAGCCCTCCTCACCTCCCTCAGGTTGGCAGAAGTTTGCTTTGAAGCCTGGCCAGCATGTCTGCCTCATGGAAACCTGACTGCTGCTTTGATCCCAGTGAGCTCCATCACCCAGCCCCTGTGCTCTGGGACTGGTGTCACCCACGCCCCGTGGCCCCAGGGATGCTTGGTGGCTTTTTCCTGGGCAAACTGTGGCAGACAGCAGTCAGCTGGGCAGGTGTGTGTGACCCACTGTGCTTGGCTTGCCAGGGCCCACCTCCCTCTGCACCTGGACACTCTCAGCCCTGCCTGGAGGAGAGAGGCACAGCCCAGACCTCAGCTTGGTTTGTGAGGGGAGGGTGAGATGTCTGCAGCACCTTTGCAAGGCCTCAAGCTGTTTGGCTTGTTAGGAAGTGGCTGGGCAGGATGCTGCTGGTTGTCACTCAGGGCTGGAGTGGCCCAGCCAGATCCAGGAGGGTGTTTGTGACTCTCAGTCAATGCTGAGGTGCTGTGGGTGCTGGAGGTCTCTGACCCCAGGGGAGCCTGTCCCTGCAGCTCTGAGGCTGTCTGTGGGGACTGAAACCAGGAAAATGTACAGTCTGGGGTCACACAGCCCTGGGGCACTGTCCAAGGGACCCTCACAGCCCCAGCTGGGGACACACTTGGGAGGAGGGGTGCCAGAGCAGGCAGGGTGCTGGCTGGCAGGTACAAGCCTGTCTTTGCCATCTCCTGATAAAATGCTGACAGGGATGGGCATGGTCTGGTCTGCTTGCACCTTCACCAAGCAAGGCTGGGAGTCAGCTCCTGACCCTTGGAGGTTCTGCTACCACGAAACAGGGAGCACTTACCCTGTATCATCAGCTACCCTTCCCTGCTGCCTCCAATCAGGGCATGACACACTCACCGTGACTCCCTGGTCTCATCAGCACCCCTCAGGGATTTCTGCCCATCCCAAAGCCCTTCTCAATGCAGGGAGCTGGGAGCAGAGAGACAGGCTGGGGTGTGTGTGGCTGGCTGAGGGTGAGGGGACACCAGGGCATCTTCTGTGAGTGATGGAGCTGGGATATGTCTGTGGCTGGGGCTGGCACCGTGCTGGGTGCAGCCTGCCTGGGGGAGTGTGTGTGCCCGTGGGTGAGGAGGTGTGTGAGTAACCCTGTGTGTGAGTAACCCTGTGTGTGAGTGAGGGCTGACACCCCTGAGTGTTGCAGTGTGCCGCTGTATGTGTGTCTCTGTGTGTGTGTCTGTGTGCACAGCTGCAGCTCCCACGCTCTGCATGCCCCTGTGTGTGTGGTGTCCGTGTGTGGCTGTGTCTGTCACCCTCCTGCTCTGCCTGGGTCGGTTGGGTCTCTGTGGTGGGGAGTGTTTCCAGTGTCACATGCTCTGGGTGTGCCCATGAGTGTGTCTGTGTGTCTGCAGTGTCTGTGTGTCTAAAGTGTATGTGTTTGCAGTGTCTGTGTGTCTGTGTCTCTGTGTCTGTATGTCTGCAGTGTCTGTGTGTCTGCAGTGTCTGCAATGTCTGTCTGTCTGCAGTCTCTGTGTGTCTGCAGTGTTTGCAGTGTCTGTGTGTCTGTGTGTCTGTGTCTGCAGTGTCTGTATGTCTGCAGTGTCTGTGTGTCTGCAGTGTCTGCAATGTCTGTCTGTCTGCAGTGTCTGTGTGTCTGCAGTGTCTGCAATGTCTGTCTGTCTGCAGTGTCTGTGTGTCTGCAGTGTCTGCAATGTCTGTCTGCAGTGTCTGTGTGTCTGCAGTGTTTGCAGTGTCTGTGTGTCTGTGTGTCTGTCTGCAGTGTCTCTGTGTGTGTCTGCAGTGTTTGTGTCTCTGCAGTGTCTGTGTGTCTGTGTTTGCAGTGTCTGTGTGTCTGACCCTCTGTGACTCCCCGTGTGTGTGCTCACAGCTCAGTGTCTGTGTGGGGAACAGGACACGGTGCAGGATCACAGAGTCACCCAGGCACAGAATCCTGGGGAGGCCCTGAGGGTCACCCAGTTCTACCCCCCTGCCATGGCCAGGGACACCTTCCACTGTCCCAGGCTGCTCCAAGCCCCATCCAACCTGGCCTTGGACACTTCCAGGGATGGGGCAGCCACAGCTTCTCTGGTCATCCTGTTCCAGGGCCTCCCCACCCTTACAGGGAAGAATTTCTTCCTGATAGCTAATCTAAGTCTCTCCTTTTTGAGTTTAAAACTCCTCCCCCTTGTCCTGTCACTATCTCCCGGTGTGAAAATTGCTCACCCTCTTTTTTATAAGCCTCTTTTAGGCACTGGAAGGGGCTCTGAGGTCTCCCTGGAGCTTTCTCTTTTCCAGGACGAACAACCCCAAGTCCCTTTCTCAGGATATCCTCCCCCAGCAGTGCATCACCTCCTGGTTTCCCTCCGTGCTGGGGCAGAGCTGTCCCTGCAGGGTGGCTCTGGGGCTGGGGGGCACCTCTGCTGCTGCTCCTGCAGCAGGTGATCCCTGCAGGCTGGGACAGGCAGCGGGTGCCAGGCACTGCCCCCACCCTTGCTCTACCTGTCAGACAGGTGGGGCTGGACACCTGCCACCGCCTGCCACCGTCACTTCTGGGAAGGGAGGATGCAGGAGGGATGGGTCTGCACAAAGGCTGAGGAGCTGCCCATGGGTAAAGTGACCCTTGGGACCCACTCCCTGGGATGGCTTGGGAAGGGCTCCCAGCACCAGAGGCAGCCTCAGGGCTTCCCTGCATGTGCCCAAGGGAGAGGGGACAGACAGACAGTCAGCTCCTCCATGGGCCTGTTTCCTCTCCTGCTGTGCTCAAAGAACCCTTGAGGCACATGCCAGGACACCCTCACTCTTAGTCCTGTCGTTGGAGAAGGGTTTCCTGCACATGGATCCCACCAGCCTGTTGGGGTGGAGGAGGTGAAGGGTTTCTCCACCCTGAGGCACTCAGTGTCCATCTGCCCCTCTGGATCCTACACAGGACACCCTGGCTACTGCCAGAAGCACACCTGGGGCCAGACACTTTCAGTGGCCCTGCTGCCTGCTGTGCCCTCACTCCTGGCAAGGCCAGCACTTCAGGTGCCACCAGCTGGAGCCCAGGGTCAGACACAGCCAGGTCTTGCTGTGCTCAGCTGGGTGCACTGGGAAGGTGCAAGGAGGAAAACTGGGACAGGCACCTGCACACCTGAGAGCCTGTGCAGACCTCCCAGTGGCACAAACCAGGCTGTGCCCACTGTGCCAGAGCCAGCCAAGGCTCTCATCCTCCTGGTGCTGCAGTAATGCAGATCCCGTGGGGAAAACACAACTCTGTCATCCCTCAGGACCTGGCCCCAAAGTCCCTGGGTTGTGCACCACCACTGTGGCCCAGGAACTGGGCTTCTTCTCAGTTCACCCTGCTGTGCACCCCCCAAACCAGCCTTATGTAATGGCACTGGTGTTTGTGGCTCCCACAGAGTGCTCTGAAACTCGTTTCAGAAAGGCCTGGAGCGATGAGATCTTGTCAGACCCACCCTTTGCCCAAGAGCAGGCTCAGGCCTGGGCTTGCTCACCTGCAGTCCTGCAGGCAAAGGCTGGAGGAGCGCCAGCTCTCCAGGGAGCCTGAGGATCACACAGGAGCTGCCACACAATGGAGCACACCTGGCAGCCACACAATGGCAGCCCCTGGGCCAGCTGGATGTGCCCCAGCTGAGGCTGGCACCCGAGGCCTGGCCACTGTGGCCACAGGCACTTTGCCCTGGGCTGTGTTTTAGCAGCAGAGACCCCACCACCCCAGAGGTGAGGAACCTGGGTGAGGAAAGCCCAGGCAGGGGGATCTGCCCCCCAGCCAGAGCAGTGTGAAGTGATCTCTCCCAAAGTTTTGTGTTGGGATGACCAGGACCAGATGCTCAGCTCTCCGTCCCCCTGGTTCTGTTTTAGAGATGGAGGGGGCTATGAGAGCTCAGCCCCAGGCAGAGCTTGGCCCCGGGGCTCTGGCAGAGAGCAGGGCTGAGGCAGGAGCCAGGCAGCCCTGCCCTGTGCCCAGGGGGAACCGCCAGCCCTGCTGCCCAGCTGGCACACCGGGCAGCAGGGAACCTCTGCTCTCTGTGCACCCTGGCAGCAAAGGCTGGGGGACATGGAATTGTTCAGCCTGGAGAAGAGGAGGCTCCAGGGGGACTTTAGAGTGACGCTGTTCAAGATGACAGCGACACGGACTCCGAGGTCAGAAGGCTGAAATGACTCCAAATCTTTATTACCTGGGAATTTCTTCCCTTTATGCTGTTTTACAAAGAATCCACCCAAGGGGTGGAAGAAAGACAAACTTCTTCAACTGCATTGGTCAAGTCAGAGGGACATCAAGAAGAAGTCCCTCCTAGGGAAAGGAATGGAAACAGGTTATGGTTAGGAAAACATTGCTCTTGTTGACAGAACAGTGTCTGGGAAAGAGTTTCAGAGAAACCAAAACATCACAGCACGAGCCATGGCTACATTAGAGCCCCTTCCAGTGCCTAAAGGGGATCCAGGAGATCTGGAGAGGGATTTTGGATGAGGGTCTGCAGTGCCAGGACAAGGGGGAATGGCTTCTCACTGGCGCAGGGCAGGGATAGATGGGATCTTGGGAAAAAATTCTTGGCTGTGAGGGTGGGGATGCCTTGGCACAGGTTGCCCAGAGCAGCTGTGGCTGCCCTATCTCTGGAAATGTTTAATGCCAGGCTGGATGGATCTTTGAGCAACCTGGCATAGTGAAAGGTGTCCCTACCCATGGCAGGTGGTGGAACAAGATGGTCTCTAACCCAATGGTTCTGTGATTCAGGGGCAGGCAGGCAGGGAAATACAGCAAACACCAGAGCACAGCACAGTGCGTGGCACAGCAGGCCGGATATTTTACTGTACCTGTGTCTTGGTTTGGAAAGACATTCCATAACCCAAGACAACCTGTCTCTAAGCTGTGCTCACTGACCCTTGGAATCCTGCCAGGGAGACACACAGGAGGCTTGTGATGCTCCTGCCCATGGCCATGGTGCTGCTGTCCCCTCCCTGGCCCTGCCCCAGGGTGGGTGACACACTGACTGTGGTTGCTCCCATTTCCTCCCTGCGTGCCCTTGTCACATCCCTGGCCATCAGCAGCCTTCATGCCATAGCCAGTGCTGCAGTCAGGAACCTCCAGAATCCCCTGTGGAGCTGTCTTGGGTTGTGGGAACCAAAAATGTGTATTCTATTTCATTTGCTGAAAGCAACTGGGGAGATGTTTTTTCTTTATCTCTTGTAACTCTGGGGGGAGGGGGGCAGATGCCTTCTGATAATGGGGCAGCTGTTCAAACCAGGTGGGGCAGGCAGGCAACCTGTCCTCCCTCCAGGGGATATCTGCTGCTAATGGGCCATTAAGGCTCACCAAGGGCATGACATATTCCATTGGGAGATGCTCCACCCAGTGGGAGGAGCCAACCATTCCTACCTGGATAAAAACTGAGACGCAGGAGCACAAGATATCTGGATTCCTGGAGGGAGACTGGACCCTTCTCATCATCACTGGACCCTTCTCTCAGGATCATCTCTGCTCCAGCGGAACCACATCTGCCACTCCAGGAGGACTCACTTCTGGACTGCTTCAAACACCCTGACCAACAGGGTGTTAGGTTGTATTATTCCATTTATTTCACCTTTTTTTTCTCTCTTCTTCTATTAAATTGTATCTCTGACTGGGAGTCTCACTGGTTTTGCTTTCAAACCAGCACAGGAGCACCCAGAGGGACATTTCCCTTTCTGTTCAGGCTCAATGGGCACAATGAAACGCTCAGCAAGGGGTTCCCCCTGCCTCTGGCTTCATTCAGCATCACTGCAAAGCAGCAGGGTGGTAGCTTCTGTATTCCAGTCCACACTGCTCCCTTGCATCTCCTCTCAGGGACCTCTGCTCCTCATCTTCCATCTCCCCCCAGCACAGAATTCCACTCTCCTTCCTCCCTGACTGCCCCTGTGCTGGGGAAGGTGTGGAGCTGGGGCAGCCTCGCTCACACACCCTCAGGTGCAATGCCCTAGCCACACTGGCTTTCAACGTTCTGGCTTTTCAAGAGTAACTCTTGCTACTTAGTGCCTGGCTGGGCTGGGCCCAGAATGAGCCCAAAATGGCTGGGTGGGCTCAAACACCTTGATTTACTCTGTATATTCTCAGTGGAAACTTACAGATGAGCATGTTGCCACAGCTGGGTGGGAAGGTGGGCAGCGAGCGGAGGGGATTGGGGCTCCGGGTTAGCTCACTCTGAAATGGATCTGCACAGACTGGAGGAGAGAAAACACCAACTGGGAGCTGCAGCCTGTGAGTTCACACAGCTCTGTCCCCCCCTCACACAGCCACAGCCTCTGCAGCTGCCCCCAGCCCCACGGGCTCTCATCACCCAGCCCCAGGCTCCAGGCCCAAGGCTCTCCAGAACACAGGGCTGTGAGGACCACACATCATGATGCCTTGGCAGAAGCCTTCTGGGCTTCTTTGCCTGTGGCCTGCTCAGGAGATGACGGAGAGAAGAGCTGGTGGTGCCTGGTTGCCTGTGGGAAGGTAGGAGCTCTCAGGAGGCACTGGTCAGTTGAGGTGAGATGTCTGTGTGATGGAAGCTGCAGCAGGCCTTGGCAGCCCACCAGGGATGCCGTGAGCTGGGCTGGGCCCTTCAGTTTGTGCCTTCCCATTCCTGGGCTCCCCAGCTCCTGCTCTGCCCAGTGACTCCATTTCCAGCTGGTGGAGTGCCAGGCTCCATATCTTGTTTGGTGGATAACAAAGGGCAGGGCTGGCCAGGAAACAAGAATGCAATGAACATTTCTTTTTCTTCCACAGTGAAACAGGCCTGCAGTTCTTGGTGACAACGAGGGAGAGAGGGGAATGAAGGAAGCTGGGAGACAGCCACCCAAGAAGATCCTTTCCAGGGTGCCAGAAACCACAGGCTGAACATGTATCCCAGCCTGGGCAGTCTGACATCTGGTATTTTCTGTAGGAAGGGAAGCCTCTGAGCAGGAACAGGAGCTGGGGAGGATGCAGAGATGCAGCTTTGTCAAACTTGTGTGAGAATAAACACAGTTTGTTAAGTCTGAGCTGGAATCAGGTCATGTAATCAGAGTCCTAGAATGGTTTGTGTTGGAAAGGATCTTGCAGACCATCCACTCCCACCCCCCTGCCACAGCCAGGGACACCTTCCACTACACCAGGTTGCTCCAAGCCTCATCCAGCCTGGCCTTGGACACTTCCAGGGATGGGACAGCCACAGCATTTTTGGGCAAACTGTTCATGAAGTCTGTCCCTGAGGAGCAGGACCAGCTGCCGGGGTTGGCTGGAGCTGGAGTGCAAGCAGAGCTCTGGTCCCAGAGAAGCATCAAGCCCAGCATGGTGCCACGAGGCTGGGATGGTGCCTCCCCATGGGTGACAGGGCAGCTTCTGCTTTCCTCTCAGGCTGCAGGGAAAGGGCCTGGTGCTGAATTGTAGTCACAGTTCATGCCTGCCATGTTTTGATTTTAGGGAAATTCTTTTCCCAGGGAACCTTGTGGTAAACAAGGTCATGTTATTGTAAACTGTTGTATTTTTCTATATTCTTTCCCAGAGGAGGGAATTGCTTGATGGCCCCTTGATGTGACCAATGGGTCCAAGGATCCCACCTCTTAGGTGGGCTCATTGTAAAAAGGTATAAAGACAGGTGCTTTGGGAATAAACCCAGATTTGGAGTCATCAGCCTTCTGAATCACGAGTTCGTGTCCTTCTTTCGTGTCCAACAGCGACACTGAATCACCAAGTGGGAAACCAGGAGCCAGCCATTTGGGAGCTTGGACCCTCCAGTCCCATCCTGCAGGTACGAGCAGAGGATGTCCTGACACAGCCCTGGGAGCTCTGGCTGGCAGCAGGGGATGGCTGGGATGCAGTGCTGAGCACAGGGAGAGGGGAAGATGGGCACGACCAGGCAGTGCAGTGTGCCCCAGGGTGGTACCCTCTGCTCTGGGGGTGCTTCACTGGCTGCCTGCTGCCTCTGCTGCCAGGGAACTGCAGCAGCTTCCCCATTCCTGCAGTGGGAACAGCCACTCTGTTAAACAGCCAAGCAGCCCAGGGCTGCCAGACCAGCTCCTGGCCCTGGCCGAGCAGGCACCCCTGGCAGCTGCTGCTGGAAGTGATTGGCAAAGAAACCGTCAGGCTGTGGGGCAGGGGGAGGGTGTGCTGGGAGCCCAGGTAACTGCTCAGGTAACTGCCCCAGGTAACTGCCCAGGTAACTGCCCCAGGTAACTGCCCCAGGTAACTGCCCAGGTAACTGCCCCAGGTAACTGTACAGGTAACTGCTCAGGTAACTGCCCAAGTAATGCCCCAGGTAACTCTCCCAGGTAAGTGCCCCAGGCAGCTGCCCCATGTAACTGCTCCAGGTAACTGCCCCAGGTAACTGCCCCAGGTAACTGCTGCCACCCCAGGGAGCAGGGGGGCAGCCCAGGGGCCCTGCCCAGCCCTGGCCCTGCCAGCCCAGCCCTGGCAGCAGGCTGGGTTGGAGCCTGCAGGGCAGCACCCTGCTGCAAACCCCTGGCAGTGCTGTCCTGCCCAGCTGCTGTGTGATGTGGGCGACACCTCTGCCCCCCACACCTGACCTGAGCACCAGCCCTCCCCTCTGCAATTCCACTTGGGGAAGTGCAGGTGTGTAACAGCCCCCACCCCTCACAGCAGGGCCCCCCAAACACTCTCCTGCCTGCCCCCAGCCCAGCCCCTAACACTGCATCCACAAGACCCCTCAGCAGTGGTTCCAGCTGCTCCACACCCTCTTCTCCTGTGCTGTGCAGCAATTCCCCTCCACGCTCCCCAAAGTGTGAGTGGATCCCATCGTGGCTCCCCTGCTCTGCTGCCCCTGAGCTCTGCCCTGGGCTGCAGAGGCAGGAGGTGAGGGAGGGGGAAAGCCAGCAGGGACTGCAGGGAGCTTGAAGGCAGTGGGAGCAGGGGGAAGCAGAAGGGTGGTCCCTGCCTCCCACCGGCTGTCCCCATCCCCACTGCGTTCCCATCTGCTCTGATCTGCTCAAGGATGGCCACAGTCTGGCCTGGCTGGAAAATCAGGTCATGCTGTTGTGCTCAGGGGCACTTCATGGTCTGGCATGTGGGATGCTGGACACCTTCTCGCTGCTCCAGAGGAAACCTCTCCCCTCAGCCCATTGCTCTGCTCCCACTCAGCACATTTCAGCCACAGCTCCGAGGGAAGCAGTGGCCAGGGCAAACTGTTCTCTTTCCTAACTGGCACCAGGGCTGAGCAGTGGCCCTGTGTCCCTTTGGGAAGTCTTGAGGAAGACAAAACACTGCAATGCTGAGACTTGAAGGGTGCCCAAGATGTTTCCATGAGAACTGTGTGCCAGGAGCATGTTCAGCTTGGGACCACCTGATAGGAAAAGTCTCCCAGCAGAGCCCAGGCTAAAAGTGTGAAGGGAGGCAGTCTTGGAGGAAAATCCTCTTTTTCTTCAGTTCTTGTCATGGCTTGCCACAGCCATAAAATCCAGGCACCTCCAAAGAGAATAAAAAAAATAAACAAATCATCTGTTTTTTCCTGCCACTTTGCTGGGAGGCTCTGCCAGGGTGGCTCAGTGGGCTTGGAGGCTGCTGTAGGGGTGACCCCAAGTGTGTGCTGGCTGTGCAGGGATGTTGGTGAATGTGTGTGTGTGTTTCTCTAGCCCTGCTCTTTCCCCATCCTTCCTGGCTCTTCATCCCACTGGCCCAGACAGATTTCACGAGAGGCTGCAGGATCTGGTCCCCCCAATCTGTGCCCACACACCTCCTGCTCCTCCTCTCTCACAAGGTTACCCACACAGCTGGGGGACCCCAAGGGACAGGGGGGAATGGTTTCACACTGACAGAGGGGTAGGGTTGGGTTGTATTTCAGGAGGGAATTCTTCCCAGTGAGGGAGGTGAGACCCTGGCACAGCTTGCCCAGAGCAGCAGGGCAGCACAGGCTGCCCCATCCCTGGAAATGTTCAGGGCCAGGCTGGAAGGGGCTTGGAGGAGTGGAAGGTGTCCCTGCCCATGGCAGAGGGAGTGGATCATGGTGGTCTATAAATTCCTTTCCAAAGCATTTTCAGACTTTATGATCCTCAGACCCTGCCTCTGCCTCAAGCCTGGTGTGCCACCCTCCCAGCAGTGCCAATGGCCACTGGGGACTCTGAGGGCACAGGAGGAGAGGCAGGCGGGTTCCCTGCTGCTGTTGGAGCTGGTTAAACATTGTCCCAGGCCAGTTAGGTAACACAAACTGCAGCAGGGAGAGAAATGAAACTGCTTGAGCAAACAAGGCGCGCTTGGCAGGGCACCAGCCTGCGTGACAAAGTGCTCCCCTCTCACTGCCAGCCTGCTGGGGTTATCTGTTTACAGAGAACAAACACCTCACCCACAACCCCAAACCTGAGGGACAGCAGCCAGGAGCACACAGGCAGCTCCTGTGAGAGCCAGCCTGGAGCTGGGCTTGCCCCGCTCCCCGTGTCTGCTCACAGATGTGCTGAGGGCCACCCTGCCCTGGCCTGGCCCCCTCCCTCCCTCCCACCTGTGCCACTGCCCCTCCTGCCTCCCCTCCAGCCTGCTCTCTGTAGCAGCTCCAGGAGGTCAGGGATGGACCTGGAGCACCCTCCACTCCCTGAAGCCAGCAGACACCAGCCAGGAAAACCTGTTCCCTGGGGAGGGTTACGCAAGGAACCTGACGGAGGCCTGGCTGCAGCCCAGACCAGGGACGGGCTCCAGCTTCACACCCAGGGACCTCTTCTTGCACTGCAGGACAGCCCTGATCTCCTCATCCCAGCGTATCTGGGAGCAACACAACTTCAGCCCAGCATACTGGAAGGCAAGGAAAAGAGGTTTTCCATATGAGACCAGGCAGCCCAGGTGGGCCAGCAGGGCAACCCCGTGTATAAACAGCAGTGAAACCCACAAAGAAGAAGTTGGGTCTGGCCCATGGGCACCTTCTGCCCCTGCAAAGCAGGTGGGTCATGCTCTTGATGTTCCTGCAGCATCTCTAGGAGGCTGCTCAAGCCACCAACCTCACACCCAAGCTGAGGCCAGGCAGACTGGGAGCAATTCCAGCTGCTTCAGCCAGCACAGCTCACAGGGACGGCCCAGATGGTCTCTTTGAGACCTTGCTTTGAAGGGTTTACAGTGTGCAGTGTGTCCCACTCCTGCAAGTGATGGATGGGAGATGTTAAACTGCCATGTCTCTGGCAGAAATGAGGAGCAGTAGGGGGACATGGGCAGGTAGGACAGAGAGAATGGTTTTAAATTAATAGAGGGGAGATTTAGATTAGATATTAGGAAAAAATTCTCCCCTATGGGTGTGGAGAGGCCCTGGCACAGGGTGCCCACAGAAGCTGTGGCTGTCCCATCCCTGGAAGTGTTCAAGAACAGGCTGGACAGGGCTTGGAGCAGCCTGGGACAGTGAAAAGTGTCCCTGCCCATGGCAGGGGTGTGGAAGGAGCTGAGCTTTATGTCCCCTACCAACCCAAACTGTTCTGGGATTCTGTGATTCTGTGATAAATGGCTGGATCCCCCTGCCAAAAATGCATCTCAGGCTTTGCAAAGCACCTTTACTGTCTAGGCAGCAAAACCTCCCCTCAGCCTCCTGCTGGTGGTCTGGCTTCTTTCCTTCAGCCCCTCCAGGCAGTGGCTGAAACCATCCAGAAGGATGTGGCATAGATTTTGCCTGGGCATCCCAGACCTGGTCCAGCTCCAAGCTCAGAGGACAGGTCCCAGGGCTTTTCTCTTTGGGGATGAGCAGGAACTGAGCAGTGCCCTGTGTGCTCCCATTCAGCAGGTCCTGGGCACCAGCAGAAGGTCGGGGTGGCACCAAGATCCTCTGGTGGCCAGCAGTGTTCAGAGAAATGTGTGAAATGCAGTGTGTGCCAGCCTGGAGCCACTGCTGCTTGTCACATTCATGGTAGAAACACATCAGAGAGCCTGCTTGGCCTCCACCACCCTGAATTCCCTCTTGCCACCCCAAGACAGTTCCTGTGGGTTGGAGAGATCATCTCAGCACCCCTGAGAAAACCTCCCAGCCTCCTCACAGCTGGGCTGGAGGCAGGATGGCATGGGGCAAGAAGAGGAACAAGATGTGTCTGGGCTGCTCACACTGCCAGGTCATTGCAGTCCCCCCTCCTGAGATGTGACCCTTCTGCTCTGGAAGAGGCCCAGAAAACAGCCAGGCTGGAGGCTGAGCAGGCATTAACCACACTGCAGTGCCTGTGCTGCTGCTTGGTGTCCCTTCATGTCTCCCTGGCCAGAGAGAGGCTAAAAGCCCTCCCACAGGCTGTGACTGGGTATCAGTGTGGAGGGTGTTGAGGGATACCCCTCCCCAGATCACCCAGGACTTTGCTTCCCCTCAGCCTGCAGCTGGTGAACTCTGGCTTGGAGCCAGTGCTCCAGGAAAGGCCAGGGCTGGAATTCCAGAGGGTTCTCAGAAGGTTTGGGAGTGGGTGCAAGATGCCCCTCATGGGTGGCTTTGAGCCCACCTTACCCTGAGGAAGACCCCGTCACTCTGTGCCAGGATGACCAGGCAGGACATGGTGGTTCATGCCATGGGACATCCCAAGTGACACAAACCTGGTCCTCCCCGTGTGTTTAAGAAAAAAACAAGAAAAATTACAGGTAGGTACAAAACCCCAACAATTTAATCATCTTATATACCCACTTGGAAAGGAGGAAACCACACGCACCTGGTGGGTGCCTGGCTGGGTTGGCGTCTCCTTCTGTGGCTGGCACAGCACCAGTCTGTGCCCTGTGACATCACTTCAGTCCAGCTGAGCATCACCACCTGCCACCACACACCTGTGTGCCCCACAGCACACACTCTCACACAGGAACATCTTACTCATGAAAAAATATATCTGTACACTCACTCTGTGCTTTTTTTGGGGAGGGGTCTTACATAAATTAGAAGCTAATTCTGGGGGGAAAGGCCTGTCTCTAGACAGAGCCCAGGCTGGAAATGCAGCATGGCCCTGCTGTCCCACGTCCTCTTCTCACTGAGGCTGGGTGAAGCTCCACAGTGTTCCCATCTTCTCTCAGCAGGTGCCACACCGAGAAGCTGCTACACCAAGGGGGTCTCACCCAACCCACGTGCAGTGAGCAGGGCAGGGGGCACCTTCGGCACGGTGCAAGCGGTGAGAGGGAAGAGCCCCCAGCTGGGACAAGCTCTGTTCAGCCACAGGTGACACAGATGTGCTGCTCCTCTGCCCAGGCAGGAGGTGGGTGACAGCAGGAGACCTGCTGGGCTCTCAGTGGGGCTTGAGCTTCTCCTCCCCTGTGCATCTGTTCAGGCTTCGAAACAGCCCCAGTCCCCGTGGCTCCAACTGGAGGTACGAATCCAGCAAGGGAAGTGTCACAGTTTGCAAAAACCTACTGGAGCCAAGAGATTGGCCCTGAACACCTCGGTGCTGGAAGTCACCCGCGCACACGAGCGTGCCCGTGCGAGGTTCAGGATTCCACGCGCTGCGCGGGGCAGCAGCTTCCAGACACAGCTGCAGGCAAAGTTTCCTGTGATGGAGCCCAGCCCAGGGCTGGCCCTGAGGGGCTTATCAGACCGTGGCTCATCCAGGACTCCCTACAGCTCCTTGTTCCTGTTGAGCACCTCCTCTTCCTTCCAGCCGCTGGAGTTCTTCCCGAACTTGTACACCAGCCGCCGTCCATCGACCCTCTCCAGGATCTCTCGCTTGTAGTAATATCTGTGGGAGGCACAGGTGCCATCAGGGCTCTGCATGCAGCCCCATGCCCTGAGGAGCTGCTGGAGGGCTCAGGCTGAGCCCCAGTGGGGCTGTGTGGGGCAGGGTTCCTCCCCAGGACAGGGTAGGGCACTCACCGCATGGCTCTGCTCAGCTTCTCGTAGGTCATGCTGCTGTTCTTCTTCTTCTGGCCCCAGAGCTGAGCCACGGCCTCCGAGCGCAGGAACTTGAAGACGCCCTCCCGCCGGTCCTCCCACTTCATCAGCCCCTCGTTCAGCTCAGGGTGGATCAGGATGTCCCGGATGAACTCCCACAGGTGGGTACCTCTTGGGGCTGAAAGAGGAGATGGAGCTGTAAAGGAGGGAAGCTCCCGCAGGTCCTTGGACCTTTGGATCACCCTAATCCCCCCTGCCAAGGCCCTTCCTCCCCTCATTCCCCGTGGAGCCAAGAGGGGCAGGCAGTGCAGGTTGCTGGGCTGAGGGGTTCACCTACAGTGCTTGCTCTTCCGGTTCTCCAGGCTGTCTCTGCTCTCCTTGCTGAGTTTTCGGGGCCGTCCCCGTTTCCTCTTGCCGTGTTTGCTGTCACCTTTCTTGCTGCCTGAAAAGTGGTCTGTGCACACAGAAAGGGGCACACGTCAGGCTGGGCAGCACACGCTGGGCTGCAGCCCCCTCCCTCCTCTCCTGGGGACCAGGAGCCTCTTCAGGCCCAGGTACCAGGGAAACATCCCCTAAGAGCAAGGCCACCCCATTCCCTCCAGCCTCATTCCACCCTATGCTTAGGGCAGCATGCTGCTCCTTCCCCAGACCCAACTGTTTCCTTACATTCCTGGTGTTCCCAGTATGGGATCAATACCAAACACTGATTTCTGTGCCCAGGACCCCTGGCTGGAGTCTTCATCCACCCCTTCCCACCAGGATCACCAGCTAGCCCAGCTAGCCCAGCCCAGCCCATCACCCTGCTCAATGGAGAGAAACAGAAGCAGAGCACTCAGGGAAACAGACCTTTCCCTCCTTCTCAGTGTGAGGATGGGTGTTCAGGTGCTGTCCCTAAATCACTGCCAGGTAGGAAGCGCAGAACAGCCCTCCCCTCCCAGCTCCTGTCTGGAAGCAAACCACTCACCATCAGGGAAGAGTTTTGATTCTACAGGGTCGAGGTCGAGGTCACTTCCACCGGAGTCCTGAGAGTTGGGGCTGTGGGACATCACAGGCCCTGAAAGGCAAAGGATCAGGGCTCAGACTGCTGAGCATCTGAGGCTTTTCCCCCTCATTCCCACTGCTTCCCCTACCACCAGACTGCTGCGAGACCCAAACCCACTCTTGTCAAAACACTGACCTGAGACATCAGAGCTGCCTGGGGACATGGCACCCGGCAAGCAGGTGAAGTCTGTGAAAGGGTTTGTGGGCTTTAAGTCCTCCAGGGAGTCCTTGGCACAGGGATTTCCCAGGTCTGGAAGAGGCAGGGAAGGGAAGAAGGGGTTAGTCTTGCTGCCATCAGTACGTGATCCCTGGGGAAAAGGCATGGCCAGGGCCCCTCTCTTACCCAGGTGGCTGGTGTTCAGGAAGGTCTGGGAAGTCGCATCCTCTTTATCCAGCAAATCAATGATCCAGTTCAGCTCTTCAGAGGCTGCAGAGGTGAAGGACTGGGATTAGCAATGCCTGTTCCATATGAAGGGGAATAATGCACACTGGGAGCTGAGCCCAGCCACACCTGGACTCCGGTCTGTGCCCCCACACCCTCCCCACACAGCCTCTGCAGTGCCTGGGAAGCAGGGGATCCCGGGCTAGTGGAGGGCTCCCAAAAACTCATTCTCTGAGCTGCCAGGCCTGCAGATGCAGGAGACCTTGCTGCACTCACTGATCTCCTGCAGGCGGTCGTAGAGCTCATCCCCCAGGGGCCCAAAGATGCGGCGCATCTGGTCCCTGCTGCAGTGGCACAGCGTGCGCCCGTCCATGTTGCAGTAGGAGAAGTCGATGGAGCTGGCGTCGTACTTGTTCTTCTCCACGTGGTAGCTGATCCACTCCAGCACCTGCACCTTGGTCCAGGAGTAGGGGAGCTCACTGAACCACTCTGGCTTGTCTGCAAGGGAGGAGAGCGGGGCTCAGGGCAGGGTGGCCGTGCCAGCCGTGTGCCTCGTGTGGGCTGCCGGTGCCCACTGGACACCTGCTCTGGTCCGGTGGTGATCCTGCAGGACCCTGCACTTGAAGAGCTGTGGGACTAAAGTGTCCTTAGTGCTCTGCCCTGCAGACAGCAATGACCCCACGCTCCCCTCAGCGCTGGTTTCGGTGCCATTTGTCCTGTTTGTGCTGCCATCCACCCCGCTCTGCTGCGGGTTTCTCATGCCTCATGGGCCCTCATCATCAGGACTGCATTTCCAAACTGCTCCTGGTGAGCCCTGGCAGCCTGTCCCCTATGCTGTGCTGTGGGAGGAGGACAATGAATCCCCCATCTCCTGTAGAAATCAGACGTGCTCCCAGCAGCCATACCTTGTGCCACCCAGGCTGTCCTCCCACAGCCTTTTGGCCTTCCCCTGGGGAAACTGAGGCATGGTGGAAGCCGCTGACCTCTCCCAGTGGGACAGTGCTCTTCCCAGACAGTGGCACTGCCTCACAACTGTCCCATGTGCCAGCTCCCCAGTGCCACCAGTGCCACCCCCCTGGTCCTACCTGTGCTCTGTGCTGGGGGCTGGCTGGCGGGGAGGCCGAACCCCAGGCTGCCGTCGTCCCCAAGGTGTCCCAGCATGTCCAGGGCTGGCTGCCCCTCATCCGGCTGGTACATGGCGCTGATGTAGTTGGAGAAGATGTTGCTGATCTCACAAGATCCTGCCATCGAGCTCTGTGCCGAGAGGTGACAGTGAGCCCCGGCCCCGCACAGGCAGAGGGACCCAGGCCCACAGCACCCACAGCACCCACAGCACCCGCGGCACCCACAGCACCCGCGGCACCCACAGCACCCACAGCACCCACAGCACCCACGGCACCCGCAGCACCCACGGCACCCACAGCACCCAGAGTCAGGTTGGGCGAGGTCAGGCTGTCCCTCCCTCCACCCATCATCACCTCTCAGGTCACTTCTGCAGAAATATGCACCCAGCACCTGCTGGCTGGGGCTGGGGCCTGACTCACCGCCTCCTCAGGGGCCGGCGGAGAGGGAGGCTGAGCCCGAGCGAAGAAGAACCGGGGACGTGGCATCGCTCTGCCTTTGAGCAGCCCTGTCCCCAGCGGCCTGGCCTCACCCTGCTGCCAGCCAGCAAGAGGTGACAGCAAGGAGGTGGCTGGCGGAGAACAGTGACACACAGCCCCTCCGTGGGTGCGGGCCCCGGGCACTCCTGGGCCCCATGGCACAGCCCCGCTGCCGCCTCAGTCCTCTCAGCCGGTGGCCAAAAGCCACATCCCGATCACTGCAGCCAGGAGGGGACCCAGCCCCTGCCCGGCCCTCACAAAAGGCCAAACGCTGCCGTCCTCTTTTTACAAACCCCTGTAAAGGGCTGGAGGGGAGCTGCTGCCCCGCTGGGCCCCACAGAGCGATGGTGGAGCGAGGAGAGGCCGGAGCGCATCCCCCGCTGAGGGCCAAGGTGCGCGGGGAGCAGAGCAGAGCAAAGCAGCTGTCCTGGGCTCGGGGGACGTCAACAGGCCTCGGCACAAAAAAAAAAAAAAAAAAAAAAAAAAAAAAATCTTTGGTACCTTCTGAGGTGGTGGCAACTCCAGGAGCGGCGGGTAATCCAGAGAGGAGCAAGGGGAGACGGAGCCCGGCCTGGCCACTAGCCACTGCTCATGGGCCCCGGGAGGCTGGTGCTGATGGGCAAAGCCCTGCCCGTGTCTCTGCTTTTATAGCTTGGGCGGCGTAACAATCTGGCAGCCCGAGGGGAATTCCAGCCCCAAACGTTTCATGCTCCCAGATCCAGGTGATTTGCATAATATGAACCACCGGGTCCCAGCCCTGCGCTGCCTTGCCGGGAAATCTGGGTTGGCCAGTTTAATCATTGTCAGAGCCCGTGCCCCACCGGTGCCCAGAGTTTCACCCACACCGGCTTCACGGGCTGTTCTCTTGCCAGGCTCATGTTTTGTTTGCTCACAGCAGCAGGTTCACTGGGCTCCTGCAGCCAAAAACACCCCTGGGGTCGGGGCGGGCTTACAGATCCCTACCTGGGGGTTGCCTGCTGCAGCACAGGCAGGACATTGCCCCAGGTGCTCTCCTGGCCAGGTGGGCAGCCCAGCCCTGGTGCCTGTGGGGCTGCCCTGGCCATGCCTGGAGAACAGGCTTGGACAGCACAGGCACGGATTTCCCAGAGCAGCAATAGGGTCTCGGTGACCAAGCAGGACAAATGCTGGGGACAGGGCTCAGGTGGGGACAGGTGGTCTTTGTGGGGGTAGAGCAGAGACCAGGCAAGTGCCTGAGAATTGCTGCTCTGTCTGTCAGAAGGGGTCGATTTTTGCCTGGGGGAGGTCTGGGGCAGGCTGCAGAGCTGTGACAGCCCATGCCCTGCCGTGTCACACTCACCTGGCACCGGCAGGCATGCAGACCCACCAGGGACATGTGCCAAGGAACCAGACAGGGCTGTGGGATGCATTTGGGGAAGTACCTTTGGTGGCTCTTGCCCCTCTGGCCTTGGACAGGGGTACCTGGGGGCCTTTTGAGGTATATTCCTGCTGGGTTTAGCCCTGTGCTAGCAAGGGATGCCCAGGCCAGTCCCAGCCAAAGCTGGGGCACCCCTTTGCCTGGCTCTGGTTCTTTGCTGGTCATTGCCACACACAGACTGAGGCAACCCTGGGCACCTGGGAGCAGAGCAGACCCTGCCATCACACAGCTGCCTCCTTGTCACTTCAGGGTCCTTATCACTTCAAACCATCTCCTGTGACACTGTGGTGACAGGATGTTGCAAACATGGATACTCCAGCATGGCCAGCAAGGACAGGGTGGCTCGTGTCCTGCCCCCCCATGTCACATCCCCCAGGCCCAGGGGCAGGCAGGGCCAGTGTGGCAGCCAGGGTCCCACCAGCTGATCACCTACCCCAGCTTCATTCCTCCTCAGCACAGCCACCAGTGCTGGGTGCTGCCAGGCCCTTCTGTTTCCTGGACACAGCATCCCACAGGGACATCCCCGTGCCAGGGGGCAGCCCCGTCCATCACTGCCACAGGGCAAGCCGGGGCCACCAGGGAGAGCAGCCACCATGCATCCAGCCAGGGATGGAGCCCAGGGCTCCCCCCCGTGCCCCCATGCACCTGGCTGCCCCAGGTAGGGATTGTGTGGTTGGAAAGCTGCCCCTGAGGAAGGTTTTCCCACCCCCTGTTACCCTGCAGGTGTCCCTGGAGCAGGGTGGGACGTGCCAGCATTGCGCCATCCCCTGGGCCACCAGCCAAGGGGTGACGAGGTGGCCATGTGGCATTTGGGAGTCTCCTGCCTGGCAGGGCTGCCTGGCACAGACCACCCTGAGCCCCCCCTCTTTCCAGGGCTGCCTTCCCTGCAGACTGACCCCAGGGAGGCACCACAGCCGCTCCCTGCCCCCAGGCAAAGCCTCCATGGGAGAGGGGACACCAGTGGGTGACACCGATGTGTGCTTGGCACACCAGGAGCCCTCCAGGTCCTCCTCTGACTCAGCCTGCCCCTCCCCTCCCCCTGGGATGGGGTATCAGGAGGCCAATGGTTCTGAGCTGTCCTCCCCAAGCCCCTGCAGGTCCCCTCCAGCTTTCCTGCCTGCAGGAATGACCTTCCTGCCCCTTTGTGCCACAGCCTGGGGAGATCAGCATGGGCAACACTCCCTGGAGGCGCTGAAACACTCTGCTGGGAGCCTGGGAGGGCATAAGCCTCTCCTCAGGTGTCCCCATGGCCTCCCTAAAGCCATGGGGCACTGCAAGGTGCAGAGTGGTGCCCGTGGGACCCTCCCCTGCCCAGAAGCAGCCACAGCCTTGATGGGCTCAGAGCAACTCCTCCTGGAGCCTGAGGATGGGTGGCACAGGGCTGCCAGCATGTCATCACCAGAGCTGGTAGCTCCCAGGGCTGTGTCCCTGCTGTCCCCATGGGGTGTGCAAGGTACAGGGTGCTGCCAGCCCAGGCTTGGCATCTCTCTGCAGCAAGAGAGAGGTGGCCATGAGTGTGGCCTGGCATGGTGACTGGCAAGAAAAAGTGTCTGTGTGGTGCCACGAATGGCTGAGGCAGCAGGTGGGAGCAGGATGCTGTGATGTCACCCACCCTGCCAGGGGGAGTTGGGCCCATGAGACCCCCAGGTTTGTAACCCAAGGCTGCCACTTGCCCTGGTGGCTGTTGGTACAGGGTGACAGCCATGTCACAGGCTGAGGGTGATGCAGGGACACCTCTGGGCACGGCCAGCCCCCAGAGACACGGCAGAGCTGGCCTGGCATTGCCCTGGACCAGCACTACAGGCGTGTTTGGAGCCCGGGCTGCAGCCCCAGGTTCTCAGGGGGCTCCGTGTGGCACAGGCAGCTCCTGCTCCGCTGCTCTGTCTGACCAGGGCTGGCTGGCTGGAAAAGAGAAAATGGAAGCTGCAGGGGCTGAGCCCGGCCCTGAGGGGTTGCAGGTCCGGGTCGCTGTCCCTCTCCCCACCCCGGAGGAGGCTGGCTGCCCAGCGTCTTTGGGTTCCAGCATCGGTCACCTGGGGGGGCTCAGCAGGTGTGACACCGTGTCACACATCCCCCAGCGCACCGGCGAGCCCTGCTGGCCTCACCTCCCAGCATCTGCCCCTAAATCTCCCACCGGCAGGGCGCTGCACTCCCCCAGCATCCCCCATCCCGCAGGACCCTACACTCCCCCAGCATCCCCCATCCCGCAGGACCCTGCACTGCACCCCAGCATCTCCCTCCGGCAGGACCCTGCACCCCTCACCCCCGGCAGGACCCTGCGCCCCCCAAGCCCCTCCCTTCACCCCCGGCAGGACCCCGCACTTCCCCCTCCGTGTCCCCTCACCCTGTGTCCCCCCGTGTCCCCCCGTGTCCCCTCGCCGCGCTCCGGGCGCCGCGGCCGCGCAGCCAGCGCTGCCCCCTGCCGGCGGCCCCGCGCCACTGCACCCTCCCCTCCCCTCCCCTCCCCTCCCCTCCCCTCCCCTCCCCTCCCCTCCCCTCCCCTCCCCTCCCCTCCCCTCCCCTCCCCTCCCCTCCCCTCCCCTCCCCTCCCCTCCCCTCCCCTCCAGGGTCCTGCCCGCTCGGGGACCTGCGGACCCCTCGGTGGGGGAATTGATGCGATGCTGCAGGCTCAGGGATGCTCTGGCTCCTGCAGGTTTTGGCATTGCCTGGTGGGAACCCTCCTCCACCTCCTCCTCCTCGCCAGGAGAGGGGCAGCCAGGCTGCCAGGCCAGGCTTCCACCACCTCAGCCCCTGAATCTTCCCCCACTAAGATCAGTTCTGCCCCGTTCTGCTGCCTACAGGGGTCCAGGTCCCCTAGAACCATGGGGAATGTTAGTTTGGAAAAGTCCTGTATGATCATCGAGTCCAGCCACTCCCCCAGCACTACCACGTTCACCGTGAAACCATGTCCCCAAGTGCCACATCCACATGGCTTTTGAACACTTCCAGGGCTGATGACTCCACCACTGCCCTGGACAGTCTGTGCCAAGGACTGACCACCCTTTTGGTGCAGAAATTTTCCCCAATATCCAACCTAAACCTCCCCTGGAACAACCTGAGACTGTTTCCTCCTGTCCAATTTTCTCCTCACCAACAGGATTACAGAATCACAGAATGGTTTGGGGTGGGAGGGACCTTTAAGGGCCACCACGCCAAATAATCCCCTGTCGGGGGAGGGACACTTTCCACTCAATCAGGCAGGGCCAGAAGCAGGGCTGCAGCCACAGTCCCCCTCCCCATCTATCCCCCAGCCCCTGGCCAGGGGAACAGGAGGGGATTGGAGGCTCTGGCTCCTGGCTGTGCCCTACCCCTCCTCAAAGCCACCTCCGTGCTCCATCCCTTCATGTCAAGAACGTTTTATTTGCAAAGACAAAAAGGCAAGAAACAAACACAGCCATTGGAAAAAAAAAAACGTACAGCAGGAGAGAGACCACAATAACTTACACTATTTACAGGAACACACCAAGGTAGAAAACACACGCACACACACCTCGTGCTCTGACAAACCCAGCCCGGGGCTGGGCTGCACAACCCCCACGGAGACACCACCAGCCCTCTCAGAGCAGCTGGCTTGGTGAGGAGCCCTGGCAAGCTCAAGGCATCAGCTCTTGTGCAGGAAGGAGTGATGGAGCAGGTGACACAGTGCTGCACTGCCCCAGCCCCGTGTGAGGCCGCACCTGGGGCTCCCAGGCCACGAGGAGCAGCTGGTAAAGGAAGCAGGGCAGAGCTGTGATGGATGAGGGGAGCAGCCCTGGGGCAGGAGGAAGGTGCAGGGCTGTGCTTTCCCGGGAGCTGGGTCTGTGCTCTGTCCCAGTGACAGCTGGAGCACCGTGCAGCACCTGCAGGGGCTGGGGGGGTCCTCGTCCCTTCCCAGAAGGGTGAGGGGGGGGCTCAGGACATGCAGCCTGCAGGAGACAGTGAAGCTCCAGGGAGCCTGTGGACAGCAAGCTGGAGCCCTGTGCTTGGCAGGGATCGTACCTGGACTCTCTTCAGTGTGGGGCAGGGGAAGGGCTGCTGTGGGGCACTGGGAGAGCACCGTGGGGAGCAGGCACTGGTTTTGCAGCACCAAGGCAGGAGGCAGCAACTGGGACCCCGAAGCAGCTGTGCTCAGAGGTGGTGGGGAGGAACAACACACCTGGGACCCCAGAGCTCCCATTCCTCGCAGCTGGCCAGCCCATCCTGTGTCACCACAGCTGTAGGTGACAGGGAGGGGACAGTGCTCAGGAGGGCTCACAGTGGTTTGGGGATCCAGTGCTTTCAGGCTCCTGACTCTTGTCCACCCCTGTTGTGCAGAGCTCAGCTCTGGGGCAGCCCTGCACTTTCCACAGAGGCTGAAGCTGGCCCCTGTGTGCTGGGGGTGAGGAGAACCACCCCCAGAGCAGGAGTTAGGCCTGGGGAAAAAAGCATAACCCAGCAGCTCGAGGAAGGACTGCAGGTATGATCACACCATTGTCACAAACCATGGCGCCCAAGGGCGAAGAAAAACGAGGTGCATGGTCCAAAGGCAGCTCCAAACTGTCCCTGCCCTGGAGGGGCTCTCAGAGGGGCTCTGAGACCACCAGAGGGGACTTGAGTTGTGCAGCTGGGCCCCTGAGCTCCAGGAGCAGCCAGCAGAGTGCAAAGGGGTGGAACAGCTCAGCCACTGGCAGGACAGAGAGGTCGCATCCCAGCCCAGCTCCTCCTCGGCTGTCTCAGCCCGTGCTCCCATCTGAGCTCTGAGGGGCCAAGGGGCCACCCCACCTGCATTTGTGCTTTTCTGTTTGGGAGGACCTGCACCCCAAACTGACTGTGTGCCTCAGAGCCCCCCCAGCCTCCCTGTGCCAGGGCAGCTGCCAGCCTCAGGCAGGGAGAGCTGGGGGCTCCCTGTTTGTGTTCAGTGCCTGGGACTGAGTCTAGGCACAGCTGCCTTTTTGGGGAGTGAAAAAAATCAAACATCACACACCAGAATCAGCTTCTCACAGACCATCCTCAGCTGCAGCAGAGGCTTTCACAGCACCAAGTCCCTGCAGCCCTGCAGCTGCAGCAGGCTCTGGGAAGTGGGGGTAGAACCAGCCCATTCCAGCAATGTGCTTTGCACAGACATTTCCCAGTCGAGAACTCCATCGCATCCACAGAGAATTTCTGTGAGAGCAGAGGAAGAAATGTGGGCTGAGCTGGGCCTTTCAGAGTTCCCTTTCCACCCTTCCACGGGACGAGATGGGAGCCACATCCAGGCTGCCAATCAACCCAGTAACCAAGGGCAACACCACAGCTCCTCAGAACAAGAATCCTACAGGAAATGGGAGCAAAGCTGCACTGGGGGATCCCAGGGTGGGAGCTGGCAGTGCAGGGGACTCCAGCCCTGCTGCCCTGCCCAGGAGGAGGCAGGGAGGGGAACACAGGGGCTGGCTCAGACATGCAACAAGGTGGGGAGTGAGGCCACCCATCCCCAGCATGAATTCAAGTGTCAAAATCATTACAATAACAATAATTAAGAGAAAAAAAAAAAAAAAAGTCTTACACCACAAACTCCCCACCCCATCCCCAATAGGAAACCCAATGATGACAGCACCCAGCTTGCACCGTGAGGTAGCTAAACCAGATCAACACCCAAGAAATGCTCTTCTGAATGAGAAACATCAACCCACACAGGTACTAAGACCTACACACACACACACACACACACACACACAGAACTATGGGATCACAGTCAGCCCTGTCCTGGTTCCAGCCAGGACAGAGTTAATTTTTGCAGTAGCCAGGAGGGGATGTGGCCAGAACCCAGAGGTTCTGCTGTACCTCACATCATTGCTGGGGCAGGGGGAAGGGAGTCTCTTCCAGGGAGAAGGGATCTCTTGCAGTCAGGGTAGCATTTTGCATGGGATTTGCTCTCTTTTGTACAGTTTTGTTATTAATACTGTTGCTGTTGATTTTTCTTATCTCATTGCTGTTTCCAGTCAATTGTTTCTGTCTCAACCTGTGATTTTTTTATTTTTACCTTTTGTGCCTTCAATTCTCCTCTCCGTTGCACCACGGGCAAGGAGGGAGTTGGGGGCTGTAGTTGTAGTTGGGAACACTAAACTGGGTAGTACCATTCCTAAACCACAACAGCTGTTTTTTGGCATCCAAGGTAGGGCTTGAATGGTTGAGACAACCACAACAGATCTGCCCAGAGTGGGCTGGAAACAAATTTGATCCAAACATTTTTTGCATTAGGTACTGAGCCACTGGTCAACATGATGCTTGGTCTGCTCATGTGGGTACCTCACCCTGGACATTTTCTTTCTCAGAGCAGGGAGAGGGATCAGGATTGCTCTGTTGATGCTCTGTGGGATATCAGTTTATGACATGATAGCATCAAGGGCAGGGAGGGTCATTTGGGACATGTTGCTCTTCTACCCTTACCTCTGGCACTACCTTTGGGATTCCATTCATAACTATCACCACCAACCCATGGGGGGAACAGGGGAGGATTATCTTCCCCAGTCTTTCACCCACTTTTCCCCCTTGAGGCCTGTTGAAACATTTTTTGAAGTTCTGAATTCCCTTTGGATGTTAAGGAAATCGTATTTTTGCCAGGTGTCCTTAGTGCAGTCCACATAATCTTTGGAGTCAAGAACAGGAATTCTAGGGAGGTTATTCAGAAATGGACCCTGATGGAGAGCAGTCAGGACTGGCATGGAACAGGGGAGAAAATGGGCCACTTTTGGAAGAAATTCTCTCCTCCAGTGGTTTGGAAGTGTCCCCCTGAACAAGTACAAGATGCTGTAAAAGTGACAGAGCATTTGCAAGCAGAATGCTGTGGCAGTTCCAGTGAGTGACTCACTGCAGCGTGCTGGGCCCTGGTTAGCATTCCTCAGACACTGCTTTGCACTGGACAGCATCCTCAGGGGGAGGAGGAGGAGGAAAGCAGAGCAACAGGCACCGTGGCCACTCAAACTGCAGCTGAACCACAGGAACAACCCCTGCTGGCAGCAGCTGCCCCTGTACAGAAGAAGAAACCCAAGACCAAATCAGTTTGCATAGAGAGGGATAAAGAGGAAGCAGGGCCCTCACCACAGAAGGAGGAGGCAGGGCTGGAGATAATCACCCAACCCCTCTCCCCAGGTGAGCTGAGGTGTGAAGAGATTTCAGCTGCTGATCAGGTTGAGCCCCTGGTGACCCAAGGGCTCCAATGCTGGGAGGGTGCAGCCCACGCTGTGGAACCAGATGGAAGTGAAGCCAGGCAGTGAAGCTGGGATCCCTGTCCTGGATGTGGGCACTGACAAGGGGACTGGGAAGAGGACAGAGAGCCTCTCAGCCTCTGCAAGCAATTCCTGTCAAGCATGAGGGGAAGGTGTTCCCTCAAGGATGACTGAGTAGTGCACCCAAGCAGATGGAACACCATGGAGAAGGCAGCCAGCACCTGAGGGAATTCTCTGTGTTAGAGGGAGTCCCCAGGGATTCAATTAACCAGCAGTCCCCTGTGGATGCAGATGAGGTCCAGTGCACACAATCCACGTGGCAGCAGGTTGTACACAGCACAGGCTCACTGGCACTGATGCCAACAGGAGAACAAACTGTTAAAGGTGACCCCCCAACTCTGATTGATGAAGATCATCTTTCTTCCTCCCTACCAGCCTGTGTCTCAGCTGGGTGAAAAGGCTGTCTGTCTAAGACTGTGGCCCAGGCCATGGTCTGTGGATGAGGAGATGTCCCATGGCACACCAGAGACCAGAGCCTGCTGTTGGGAGCAACTGCCCCCTGAGAGAGAGAGGGGACACAGCACAAGGCAACCTATGGTTTTACCTGCATGACCACGGAGAGGACAAGAGGAAGTGGGATGGAAACCCCACCTCTGCCTCAGCAGCATGGGGGTGTGAGCTGAGAGGAAAAACAACAACAACAACTGCAGGGAATCCTTCATGGATAAATGCCACTCCAGTTTCCAGTGGGCACCTGCTCAGACAGGACAACAGGGCTGATGTGTGTCACTTCTGATCCTCCTGCTAGAAGTGAGCAGTGACAAGCAGAGAGGGGCCCTGCCTCCAGCCAGCTGGGGAGAGCAGCAATGGGCTCTGCTGGGCTGTGTGGATCCAAGGCTGGCACAGCAGATCCATGAGTATAAGGCTTTACACACACTGTACCCTGAGGCCACTGAGCTACACAGGGGCAGAATCCATTTCTCCTCTTCTGCAGAGCTCTGCTCTGGTCAGTAACACGTGGCTGTGGTCAGGTCATGGGCTCCAGGGCGAGCATTCTGCATGTAAATCATTCTGTCTTTCCTATACTTTCGTTATTAACATTGTCGCTGTTTTACTCTTTGTTTTTTATCTCACTGCTGTTTCCAGTAAATTGCTCTTATCTCGACCCGTGATCTTCATCTTTTGTGCCTCCAATTCCCCTCTCCACCCTGCTGGGGATGGGGGTGGGGGTGTGAGTGCTGCACGGTGTTAGTAGCAGCATTAAATTGGAGAATAATATTCCTAAATCAGGAATCAGCCCTCACCTCAACACCCCCTTCCTCAGGACACCGATGCCCCAGCATCAGCTCCCTCCCTCCAGGGGCTGTGAGAGCCTTGAAGCCCCTCAACAGGCTGCTGGACACTGCAGCAGGAGAGGCTCAGCATCACCCAGGACTGGTCACTCAGCCCTGGAACACCAAACAGGCACTTCTGGCCTGCACACAGGAAGGTACTGGTGGCAAAAGGCAAGGCAGGTCTGACCCTGGGTGCCCCAGAGCCCCCTGCACCCACGGCAGCAGGGAGCAGGGAAGGCTCCAGGGCAGGCACTGGAGATCTCAGAGCAGACAGAGATTCACACACGACACCAGGCCACAGCCAAACACCCTGCCAGAGACACCACACACACACACAGCGCCCCTCCAGCCAAGCAAAGGATAAACCAGCTGAGGAATGAGTGCAGAAACCCTCTCCAAGACAGGCTTGGTGGGGGGAGACACCTCCTCCAGACCCCCAGATGTCTGTGTGCTATGGTCTCCGTGCATTTTTGGCTGCACCCTCAGTGCCACAGGTCACACAGGATGGATGGGCACCTCTCCTCAGCACAGTCATCAGTCCTGGCTGTGCAGGGCTCAGCCCCATTCACAGGGGCCCAGTGACTGTCCTGGGCAGGGACACACACACACACACACACACACACACACAGGTACCATTTACCCTCCAACAAGGCAAGCCAGCAGGATGGAACTTTCCCAAAAAAAAAGGCAAACCCCCCTCCCCCCTCCCCCACCAAATCAATAGAGATACTCCTGTCTTCCATGATGCAGAGGAATCCCCTCACTCCAGCCAGAATACCCAGAACTGGTGGCACACGACCTGGGGCTGGTCAAGGTATCCCTGTGCTTGGAGAGAGCAGAGGGGAAATGGTCTGTGCTTTATGGGGCAGGTCCTGGAGCCCCTCGCCTCCAAGATCCCAGTTCAGTGCTGGTGGGATCACGTGGAGAAATCCTTCAATTTGAGTTCAAGTGCTGCTTCTTCTGTGACAAAGGGGAAAGGAGGATGTGTGAGGCAAGAACACCCAGCCTGGGGTCTCCTCGGCCATCCCACAACAGCCCTGGGTGGCCCAGGGCAGGACAGAGCAGGGGATGCTCCAATGGGCCACAGGAGAGATGGAGGGAAGCTCCAGTGTGAGACCAGGGCCTTTACCAGCCCCTCTTCAACAGGAGAGACAGAGAGAAGAGCCTGCAGAATGTGCATCACTGGGAAAACACTCCTGGGTGGAGCCCCCAGACCCTCAAGGAGATGAGATTGTGCAAGATGATCCACTGCAGGATTGTCCTGGGAGCACAGGGGGCATCAGGGGACGTGTGCAAGATCCGTGTGTGCAACCCCCTCCCCCCTGCTGCTGCCACAGGGGACTCTGGCTGCCCCCGTGCCTTGCTGGGTCCTCTCCATCCTTGGATCCTTGGGCCAGCACGCCCAGCCTAAGCAAGCTCCACTCCAGGCAGAGGTCTGAGGGCAGAAGGGAAGGACAGACAGAGCCACAGCAGTGGGGTGACAAATCCAGCCTTGGCCTTTTTGCCCTGTAACCTCCATTCTTGCTTCATTCCTCCATCTCACCGGGGTTAGCTCGCTGCAGGAACCCACCACAAACCCTTGGTGGGGGTCACCATGTCCCCAGCAGGGCTGAGCAGCCCTTCCCACTGCAGAGCAGGCTGGGCATGTGGGGAAGAGCCCAGAGCCACGGGGCAGTTGAGTTTACATCCTGGGTTTGGAGAATGTCAAAGGGAACTGCAGCAGGTCTGTCTGGACGGAGATCTCCCCAGGCCTGCCATGCCTCACGAGATGGGACACGGCAAAGGAGCTGGAGGTGCACCCCTCTGACCACTGGGGACAGGTCCACAGAGGATAGGGAAGGCCAGGAGTACCAGGAAATCCTTCTGTAGTCCCCACAGCAGAGGTGTGGCACAAGCAATGGCTGCAGAGAAGCACCCTCTGTGTTGTGGTCCTGGCCAGCAGACACCAAATGTCCTCGTGGAGTGGAGAAAGACTCCTGCAGGAACCAGCCTGGGAACAGCCCAGCACGGCAGAGGCCACAGGGGCAGGAGGGGACTGCGTGTCTCAGGAGGAGTCAGGGATCTCTGAGCCCCAGAAGTCCTTACAGCAGGATGGGTGAGAGGAGAGATGAAACACTTCCTGTTCACTGGAGAACCATCCAGAAGAGCCTCAGCAGGAGGGCAGGTGAAGCTGCTGGTGCCTCACAGAGCTGCTTCCTCACAGGAGCTGACAGCGCTCAAAGCACCAGGCGCAGCATTGTCCACCCCGTTGGGTCAGGCACAAAGAAACCCCTGTCCTGGGCTGAGCTCCTGTAGGTGACTGAGTCCCGACAGCAGGGGAGGCACCCTGACCTTCCCCCTGCCCCCACGCCTTCCAGTCTTTCTGCAGTTCCTAGTTTGACCCCGCAGGCAACCTCCTCCCACTCCAGAGCTTCACTGTCAAGTCGCTGAGGAACAAAGGTGAGAGGGACAGCATGACCCAGGGGTCGGGGCAGGAGCCCCACAGACCCTGCCCCAGAGGCACCCCCAGGGTGCTGGCTCCTCGCCCCCCACCACGGCAGCATGCAGCCCCCCAGACTCCCTTTTCCCTTGGCAGGAGCTTGTCTGGTGCACTCTGGGGAGAAGGCAAACCCGATGGGGCTCAGCCTCCAACTCACCCCGCTGGCAGCAGCTGGGGACAAAGGGAAGTGGTGACCTCCAGGGCTGACCCCACACCAGGACTCCTATGCCTTACATGAGCTCCAGCTAGGTCCCAGCTGTGACACCCAGGGAGCTGCCTTGCTCCTGGGGCATGGGCTGACCTGGGGGTGGCTGCTGACTCCCAACCCTCTATCCATGCAAAGGCACGGGCAGGGCCATGGCTTCCCACAGAGCAGATGTGGGCACTCGGTGGGGAAAAAAAAAAACCAACCAAAAAGCAAGTGAAACCAAGGCAGGGGTATGACTGGGACAAAGGGGGGAGTCCACTCTAACAAAGACTTATCAAGTGGGGAAAAACTCAGAATAGTTTCATACCGTGAAGAAGCAGCTCAGACCAGAGAAAAAAAGGGGATGGGAAAAAAGAGAGGGGAGCAAAAGCAACAGTGAGAGAGGGACAGAGGGAGGGGAGAGATGGAGAGGAAAGAGAAGGAGAGACGGAAGAAGAGCATATGAGCAAGAGAGTCAAAGAGCAGGAGGAGGGTCAAGGCAGACTAGTAGCACGGCCCTTTATGGCAAGGACGCGTCGTGGAAGGCAAGGGGTGAGCCCAGGCACGTAATTCCATAACTTTACCCGGCAGTCGCTGTGGCACAGATGGGAGGTGGGGAGAAGGAGAGGCAGAGAGAGACAGAGAAAAAGGAAGGGAGAAAAGGGACAGGGTCGAAAAGAGGACATCAGAGTCTTGCTGCTGAAGAGCTCCCCGAGAGCAGCAGACAATGCCCAGCCCCGAGGGAGAGGGGGGTTCCCTGCGTGGGGAGTAACCCAGGACACCAGCAGAGCTGGCAGGGGACAGCTCTTGGCACTGTGGTGGGCAGGCCCTGCCATGGGCAGGCTACAGAGGGCAAAAGGAGGTGAAGGAGCAGAGGGACTAAAAAGCTGCCACTCCCTCCCCGCTCCCTGCTCACCCAGCACCCACCCAGGCCCGGGGGGGCAGCTTAAACCCAGGGTCTCCCCCTTCCCAGGGGCCACGGGGTGGGGGGGAGCAGAACGCCCGAGGCTCACCTGGAGGCAGTGAAGATGTGCTTGGAGTTGGTGCAGATGGCGTTGATGGGGCTGTCGTGGCCCTTGATCTCCCCCACTGGGGTGAAGGTGTCCACGTTCCAGACCTTGATGACGCCTCCTCGGCAGGCGCTCAGCACCATGGGGCGGCCGGGGATGAAGGCCAGGGCACAGACCCAGTCTTTGTGGGCATTGGGGATTTGCTGCAGGCACAGGCACAGAGCAGAGGCCGTCACCTCATCTGCAGCACCATGCACCCATCCTGGCTCCTCAGTGCCTCAGGGAGCTCAGGTTCTCACTGGGACCCTGGGACTGACTGGGACCATAAAACTGGGTGATGCCCAGTGTTTTAGTTTAGGGCAAATTTGGGAGGAAAATTGCCTTAGTTGCTGGAACTTTGGGTGTTAACTGATCAGGTGGTTTTTGCTAAGTGCCGTTTTTAATTTTTTCAAAGATTGTTTATTTAATGCTTTCAAGGTGGAGTCACTTTATTTTAAAGTTATGATAATTTATAGCCAATTTTTATTTTTATCAGGTGGAGCACAGGCCAGATGGGGTTGTTGAAGGGTGAGTGGGTTTTGCTGCTTACTTTCTGGCTTTTCAGCTTAGGGATTATTTTGTGGATGGGAATTGCAGCATTTTGAGTTGTTTTGTACTGTCAGCGATGCACTGTTGAAGTGGTAATTGGCACTTGTTGTTTGGCTGCTGACTTTGTGCTTAATATACAGCACAACCAGAACAGACAGGTGGGGATACAAGCACCATAAAGTCACCCTACAACACCCCGTTAGGAGCCAAGGGCATGGGCTCCAAAGGCATGGCTTGGTTTCTCCCTTGGGCAGGCAACAGCACCCCAGGATTCAGGGTGGAACACGAGTCCCCCACACTGCAGCTGATGCCACAGCCTGTCTGAAGGACAGCTGGTGATCCCTGCTGGACAAATCATGGGGGCACAGCCCACCCTCACCCACACATAGCCCAGGGAATGCCCTCCCTGGTGAGCTCCAGCAGGACACTGGCACGAGGTTCCTGAACAACCTCCCAGGCCCCAGCAGCAACCCCCCTGTGCCCTGTGTCACTGCAGGACCTGTGCTCTGCTCCCCCCCAGACCTGGATAAGCTCCTGCTGTTCCAGATCCCACTTCTTGATGCCGTTGTCCCTGGAGCCACTGAAGAGGACATCTCCCTGGATGGCCAGGCACTCGATGCCGTCGTAGTGAGGGGGCTCGAAGTTGTGAGTGGGGCCAATGTTGCCTGCCATGCCCTCTGTGATCTCAAACACCTGGGGAAGAGCAGCAGAACACAGATGGCACTGGGGACAGAGCTGGCCCTCTCCTGGGGAGTTTGGCCACCACCCTCCCTCTGTGTTCCAGGCTCAGGGCACCCAGAGTGATGCTGGAAGTGGGACTGAGCGTTGCCTGCTGGTGTCTTTTTGAGGGTCCTGCCACCAGGGACAGCCCCACTGCTGCATTTCACTCATGGTGAGCCTCACACTCCTCAGGAGCCAAGCTGACAGCTGAGTGGGATCCTGTCTCATTCAGCATCTCACCACCCCTCCTCCCTTCCCTGGTGACAGCTCTAATTCATCCTGCTAGAACCTGACAGGAAGGGACAGGCTCCTGCTGCGCTGGAGCTGTGCCCGAGCAGGCACAAGGCATCTTTATTGGGGGGAATTATTGAGCAGAACCCTCACATGCAAATCCCAGCCAGAGAGTCTGAGAGAAATGCAACTACTTCTCCAAAGGTGCATTGTGGACCAAGCAAAAAGCAAGATTTGGGAAGAGGAACCAAGTGAAAACCTCACATGCAGAGGTGAAGAGAGAATCTGGGCTCAGTTTTCAGGAGGAGAGAAGAGTGAGGGGTTGCCAACATCTGGGCTTCCCTACAGGACTGGGGGTGCTGCTCCCCAGGGAGCAGAGTACCTTGACGTAGTGATCTTTGGAGCCTGTGACCACCAGGTCGTGGTTGCTCGCCGTCTGGTTCACTGTGAGGCACATCACGGGCCCGATGTGGCCACTCAGCTTCCCCACGGGCTGCAGCCTGGGTGCAAGGGCACAGGTCAGCCCCTCCTGCCTGCTGGAGCTCATCCAGAGGGCCCCCACACACACAGAGCCTCCCCCAGCCCTGCAGTGCCCCAGGAGGGGTTGTTCCCTGAGGGGGAGAGTGGGCAGGGAGACCCCACTCCCCGTGATTGAGGGGGAGGAAGGCAGCCTTGGAGTGTGCCAACAGCTGGCTGCCCAGCCTGAGTGTTCCAATACCTGGCTGCACAGTGTGCCAACACCTGGCTGCACAGCCTGAGTGTGTTCCAACACCTGGCTGCACAGTCTGAGTGTTCCAACACCTGGCTGCACAGCCTGAGTGTGTGCCAACACCTGGCTGCACAGTCTGAGTGTGTTCCAACACCTGTCTGCCCAGCCTGAGTGTGTTCCAACACCTGGCTGCCCAGCCTGAGTGTGCCAACACCTGGCTGCCCACTCTGAGTGTGCCAACACCTGGCTGCACAGTCTGAGTGTTCCAACACCTGGCTGCACAGCCTGAGTGTGTTCCAACACCTGGCTGCACAGTCTGAGTGTTCCAACACCTGGCTGCACAGTGTGCCAACACCTGGCTGCACAGTGTGCCAACACCTGGCTGCACAGTCTGAGTGTGCCAACACCTGGCTGCACAGCCTGAGTGTGCCAACACCTGGCTGCCCAGCCTGAGTGTGCCAACATCTGGCTGCCCACTCTGAGTGTGCCAACACCGTGCTGCAGAGCCCAGGCTGCAGGACAGCGTTCACAGCCCAGTGCCCCCTGGGCAGGTAGGAGGACAAGGGAAGAACAGGGCCCTGCTGCTCATCCCACTTGTCTTTTCCCCTCTGCTAAGGGGAAAGCTCAGCCCAGAGCACAGACAAACCCCCCACCCCACATAGCTCCAGTGCCACTCATCATCCCCTTGGGTCCCATAGGAAAGGGTCCTGAAAATCCTTATTCCAGGCACCTCCCGTGGTGGGAAAGGCTTTCATTTTCCCCAGGGGGATCACTTCAGGCTGCTCTGAGCAGGCAGTGCCCACTTGGCACCCACGGGATGCCCTGGCCCAGCCAGCAGTGTAGTCATGGTTTGTGCTGTGATGTTTGGGTTTCTCTGAAACTCTTTCCCAGGCACTATTCTGTCAACAAGAGACATGTTTTCCTAACCATGTTTCCTAACCATGTAAACTATGTTTACATTCCTCACTCTGGCTTTGTCCATGGTTGCCCAGCATCTCCAGCCTGAATCCAACCCAAATCCTGTGACTTTCCATCCTGCTTTGGAAGATGCTGGATGCCTGTGCCAGCAGCAGGTGTGGCAATGGCAAAGGAAGAGCAAGCCCACGTGATTCACGGATGGTTTGAGAAACAACTCATCCCTGGCAGTGCCCATGCCCTGGTCAGGAGGAGCCAGAGGAATTTGCATCCCTGGGGTGGAATTTGTCACCTGGGCATCCTGCAGTCCTGGTTTGTAGCCCTGGTTTGTGCCTGAGATGTTTTGGTTTTTCTGAAAACTCTCTTCCCAGAGAGTTTTCTGTCAACAAGAGACACGTTTTCCTGACTGTAACCTTTGTTTACATTCCTTTCTCTAGGAGGGACTTCTTCTTGATGTCCCTCTGACTTGACCAATGCAGTGGAAGAAGTTTGTCTTTCTTCCACCCCTTGGGTGGTTCTTTGTAAAACAGCATAAAGGGAAGAAATTCCCAGGGAATAAAGATTGGAGTCATTTCAGCCTTCTGACCACGGAGTCCGTGTTGCTGTGATCCAGGGCACGTGCTGGATTCTGCAGCTGGACACAGCAACCCTGGCTGTGTGTACACAGCAGGGAACAGAGAGCAGCTGTGGGAAGGCACCTGGGGATCCTGGTCAGTGGAAAGCTGAATGTGAGTCAGCAGTGCCCTGGCAGCCAGGAGGGACACCCCTGTCCTGGGATGCACCAGGCACAGCATTGCCAGCTGGTCAAAGGAGGGCATGGTCCCACCCTGCTCTGCACTGGGGTAGCCTCACCTCAAGTCCTTGGTGCAGTTTTGAGCACCACAACATAAAAAAGGCATTAAACCATTGGAGAGCATCCTAAGGAGATGGTGAAGGGTCTGGAGGGGAAGCCTCATGAAGAGCAGCTGAGGTCACTTGGTTGGTTCAGCCTAGAGGAGACTGAGGGGAGCCACTCACCTGCTGAGCTCCCAGACGCGCACGGCGTTGCCGGCGGCCGCGTAGAGCGCGGTGCCCGAGGGGTTCAGCGCGATCTGGTTGATCTGGTGCTCGCCCTGCGCGCTGGTGACCGTGCGGGAGCTGGTCCCGGCACACGCATCCCCCGAGATCACCTGCCCAGAAGACCTAAGGGAAGGAGAGTTCTGTCTTGGGTTGTGGAAGCAAAAATGTGTATTCTATTTCATCTGTTAAAAGCAGCTGGGGAGATGGTTTTTCTTTATCTCTTGTAACTCTGGGGGGAGAGGGGCGGTGCCTTCTGATAATGGGCCAGCTGTTAAAACCAGGTGGGGCAGTGTTTCTTAACTCTTTCACTGCCTGTCCTCCCTCCAGGGGAATATTTTCTGCTAATGGACCATGAAGACACCCCTAAGAGCACACATTCCCAAAGCAGAACATCCACGTTCCATCATCCTATTGTGAGATGCTCCACCCACTGGGGGGAGCCAACCATTCCTACCTGGATAAAACTGAGACACAGGAACACAGAAAGGATCCAGCTTCACCTGATTCCTGGAGGGAGACTGGACCCCTTCTCACCACCACTGGACCCTGGTTCTACAGGATCCTCTCTACTCCACCAGAATCACATCTGCCACTCCAGGAGGACTCACTTTGGGACTGCTCCCAACCCCCTGACCAACAGGGTGTCAGGTTGTAGCTCTGACTCTGTCAGGGTTCTCCAAAATTGTTGTTTGTTTGCTGGTGTGGTTGGGTGGTTTTGTTTTCCTACTACATTTGTATTGTTAATATTCCCAGTAAAGAACTGTTATTCCTATTCCCAAATCTTTGCCTGAAAGCCCTTAATTGCAAAATTATAATTTGGCGGGGGGGGGTGAGGGGTTTACATTCCCCATTCCAAAGGTAATTCCAGCTTTCCCTGGCAGATACTTGTCTTTCCAAACCAAAACAAGTTCAAAGGGGGAGGATGAGAGCAGAGCCACTGAGGAGGCACAGGAGGCTGTTGGCTCCCTGGTGGCACAGTGGGGTCCCACACTGAGGGAAAGCTCTGGGAGTGTCCCTGTCCTTCTGGCCACAATGGGACCAACAGGAGCTTTGTCCCACGAGACAGTGCTCAGCCTGCAAAGGCAGCCAAGGATGCAGGGTCTGTGCATGACTCAGAGCATCCTGCCCTGGTTTCCAGCTGAGGGCCCCTCTGCTCTCCTCCTGTGCCTCCCTGCTGCCACAGGAAGAGCTGGTGAGTGCTGGCATCCAGCACAGGGAAGCAGAGGCCTTGGCCTCTGTACCAAGAGAGAAGCACCTTCAGGCCGAGGCAGATGACCTGAGGCTGGATGGAGAAAGGAGAATTGTGCCAGAGCAAGTGGGTAACTCTGACCTACCATCCTGTCCTAACCTTTAAACCCTACTCCACACTGGCAGCCACAGCTACAGTCTGTTCCATGCTCCGTTCTGGTCCTCAAACTCCTCACAGAGACCCAAGTTTCCCAGTGAGGAGCCTGTGATTTACCCTGTGCTCTTTGGGGCTGTGCCCCCCTGCTGGAGCTGCCAGCTCTCCTGGCCAGCCCCAGAACAGCTGCAAAACCTCTGCAAAGCTCCTGACCCTTAACAAGGGCACGTGCTGGATTCTGCAGCTGGACACAGCAACCCTGGCTGTGTGTACACAGCAGGGAACAGAGAGCAGCTGTGGGAAGGCACCTGGGGATCCTGGTCAGTGGAAAGCTGAATGTGAGTCAGCAGTGCCCTGGCAGCCAGGAGGGACATCCCTGTCCTGGGATGCACCAGGCACAGCATTGCCAGCTGGTCAAAGGAGGGCATGGTCCTGCCCTGCTCTGCACTGGGGTAGCCTCACCTCAAGTCCTTGGTGCAGTTTTGAGCACCACAACATAAAAAAGGCATTAAACCATTGGAGAGCATCCTAAGGAGATGGTGAAGGGTCTGGAGGGGAAGCCTCCTGAAGAGCAGCTGAGGTCACTTGGTTTGTTCAGCCTAAGGGAGATTGAGGGGAGACCTCACTGGGGTCTTCAACATCCTCATGAGGGGCAGCAAAGGGACAGGTACTGATCTATTCCCTCTCATGACAAGTGACAGTACTCGTGGGAACGGCTGGAGCTGAGCTGGGAGACGTTTAGATAGCAGGAACAGGTTTTTTCCCCAGAGGGTGCTGGGGCACTGAACGGGCTCCTCAGGGAATGGGCACAGCTCTGAGTCTGTCTGAGTTCAAGAAGTGTTTGAACAACACTCCCAGGCACAGGGCAGGACTGTTGGTGTGTCCTGCACAAGGCCAGGAGGTGGACTTGATGATCCTGATGGGTCCCTTCCATCATATTCTGTGATTTTATGACCCTGAGTCTTTGCTTGCAGGAGGTCCCCTCAGCCCAAGCTCTCCCAGCCTCCCTAAGCAAGCAGCACTGCAAACTGGCACTGAAGGTGTCTGGCCGTGTCCCCAGCCCCTGCAGGTTCTGGAAATGGCTTCTGCAGAGGCAGAGGTGCCCCGGGGTGGCCCACAGCTGCACGTACGTGAGGGTGCGGACGCAGCGGGCCGAGTCGCGGATGTCCCAGACCTTGATGTAGGACGTGGACACGGTGAACACCAGCCCCGTGTGGCTGCAGTACTTGATGGAGACCACGTTGTTCGGGTGGCCCTTGAGAGAGGCGATTTCCTGGCCCGTCACCAGGTTCCACATTTTGCAGCTCCGGTCTGTGGGGAGGAAGAAGATGCCCAGGAGTGTTGGGGGTGTCTCCTCCACCAGGGCACGGTGGCCTGGGGACAATACACCTTCTGAGCATCTCCCCCCACCCACAGGGCCAGAGGAAAGGAGCCAGCCAGCCCCAGCACAGTGGGGCAGGACAGGGCAGGGCAGGGCTCAACACTGAAGAGAGGGGCCATCCCTGTGATGCCCAATGTAGTCACTGCCTGTCATGTGTTGGTTTTCTGAAATTCTTTTCCCAGAGACAAAACCGGTAAACAACGTTTTGCTAAACTATCCTGTTTTTCACATTCCTCTCCTAAGGAGGGACTTTGCTTGTTGACCCTTGATGTGACCAATGGGTCCAAGGATCCCACCTCTTAGGCAGGCACATTGTAGAAAGGTATAAAAATAGGTGCTGAGAATAAACCAGACCCTTTTTTGGAGTCATCAGCCTTCTGAATCGAGCTCGTGTCTTTCTTTCGTGTCCAACAGCGACAGCCCAACACTTCCCATCTTCCCAGTGCCAACCTGCTCCCACAGCACCTGCATCCCCCCTGCCCCTCTGCCCATGGCCCACCTTTGGAGCCAGTGAAGAGCAGCTCGTCGGTGGCATCCAGGCAGAGCACAGGCTTGGTGTGTCCCTCTGCCACCGAGACACACTGCAGCGGGGCTGTCCGGGCGTTCTTGGTGCCACCCACCGGGTTAATGATGCCCCTTCACAGGAGAGAGAGAGAGCAGCTACAGGGCTGCAGGGGCACTGTGCCCACAGCCCCAGGGCATGGAAGAACATCAGCTGTCTCGCACCAAGCATCTTCCACTGCCCAGCAGCGAGACAGGCTGCTCCACCTGAAGGCGGCCCGTCTGAGCTGAGGTCTCTGTGGAACCCCCAGGAACCTCCCCACGGGCAGCCCCTGCCTACCTCTGCCCCAGGGAAAGGGGGAGGCTGCCCAGTGACCTCTGCTCTCCCCACAAACCTCTCGTGCCTCACCAGCACGGACCCAGGACAGTTCAGGAGACTCAGTTCACTGGCCCTGAGGTCCATTCTGGGGCAAACTGTGCCCTCTCCAGCCTGAAGCTGAAGCTCTACTGGGATTTCAAAGCACCAGTATCAGCACCCCTGCCCCTTGGAGGCTGTCACTCTATGGCTGGTGACATTTGGAGACAGGGCTTTGCTCCTTTACACAGATCACAAGGGTGACAAAGGGCAGCACCAGCATCTGCAGCCCCATATCCCTGTTGCCATGGCTGCTCCTGCACCCACTGCTGGCTCTGGGCAGGAGAGCACCTACCCCTGCCAAACCTGCTTCCAAGGGACACTGCTATCTGTCCTGGGGACACACCATCTGCCAATCCCCTTCATTTCTGACCCAGTGTCCACTTCAGACATGCTCAGGGTGCTGAGCACCACCAGCCTGACCCTGCTGGGGGTGCCTGGTAAGCAAGCAGAGCCACAAGACCCCAGGCTGGGCTAGCTTCTTCTTACAGGCGGGGAAACTGGTGCATGGGGCTAGAGAAGGGCAAGGTTTGCATTAGTCGTGAGGACAAGCACAGGGTCATTAATTTGGGTTTGGAAATCACATGCAACGTGATGTTCCTCAGCTCTGCACTCAGCAATGCCAGGCCAACAGCCTTCCCCTCACCCCCAGTGCTTCCACCAGCCTCAAAGCAACACTGAATCCAAGGGGAAATCCCTGCATGCAGGGTGGGGCATCTTCCATGGACTCTGAGTGGCTGCCTGACTACAAACTGCCCAGGGTGACCCAGCTCTGCTCTGGTGTCACTTCCCCAGTGACAGGGAGCCTGCAGGAGCTCAGGGCACAGGCAGAGTCAGGGGACACCTGGGTGCTGGACAGCTGATCACAGAATCATGGAATGGTTTGGGTTGGAAGGGACTTTAGACACCATCTCATTCCGTGCCATGGGCAGGGACCCTTCCACTATCCCAGGCTGCTCCAAGCCCCATCCAACCTGGCCTTGGACACTTCCAGGGATGGGGCAGCCACAGCTGCTCTGGGCACCCTGTGCCAGGGCCTCAGCAGCCTCACAGAGAAGAATTTCTCCCTAACATCTAGTCCAGATCTCTCCTCTTTCAGTTTTAAACTGCTCCCCCTTGCCCTGTCACTATTTGCCCCTGTAAAATGTTGCTCTCCCTCTTTATTAAAAGCCCCTTTAGGCACTGGAAAGCTGCAATGTTCCTAAAGGATGGGGGAAATGGTGCCCTTGTTTTGGGAAACCTCTGTAGTCAGTGGATGCAGGGGGAGAAGCCCAGGAGAACCTTAACTGCAAGGCTGAGCTCTGTGCCACAATCTGACTTGATTTCTTTGGGGAGGAGACCGACCTTTTCCAACTCAGCACCAAGGAAGCACAGCCAGGCCCGAGGTGAACCTGAGATAACTGCCTGGAAGAAGCTTGCACAAAGGATGCAAGCACCCTTCCCCATCATCTCACCATCCTGCTGGAGAGCTGGGGAAGGGCTGGGACGTGGTGGCCTCATGCTGGTGAGAAACCATCAGAGATGGAGGAGAGCATGCTGCCAACCCCACACCAGCCAGCACCCACTAGTGAGCCCAGCACCACGTACCAGGGGCTAATCCAGGCAGGAACAGTTTGAACTTGCAGCTGAGGGACAGCATCAGGCACCAGAGGTGGCATGCCAGGAGGGGGACAGACACACAGGCTGGGAGGGGGTAGAGCAGCAAGCTGCAGGCAGACCATGTGGGGACAGGGAGAGCAGGCATCTGACAGAGAGAAGGAGGAGCGCAGGAAGGGATAATAAATAGAAAGTTGTCTATACCTCAGCACCTCCGAGACAGAGGAATCGCTGTCATCAGACCTAGGGGCAGAAAATTAGCAGGATTATGGGAGAGAAAACCCAGGCTAGAGAAGGCAGCAGTGGAGTCAGAGGGGGAAGATTGTTATTGCATCCAAGCCAGTGTAGGACAGAGAGAAGGAGTGGAGGGAGGGAGAAGGAGAAGCACACATGGAGAACCAGGGGAGAGCAGAAGAGCAGGAGGGCATGTGAGGATCAGACAGCAGATCTCCATCAGGGAACACCAGCGCTGCTAGCAACACCTGAGCCCAGAGCAGCACCTGACCTGCTGCCAGGAGAGGCTGGAGCAGCATTTGTGGGTGGATGCCAGTCCATCAGCTTCCTTTGAGCCCTCATCTCCTCACCCCATCCTGCTCCCTCGCCTTTCCAGGGGTCCAAGTCTGGCACCACCCTGTCTCCAGGCAGAGGCCAGGCTCAGAGGGAGCACAGTGGGCAGGAGCACAGCGTTGGCACGGCAGCTGCTCCATCACAGGGAGAAGCAGCGAGGTAAAGCGGTGACAGGACACTGGCTGGAGCCAATCCAAGCCCTGGTGTTCCTATGTATCCCCACAGCACTCAGGATGTCCCCCTCACTGAGACACTCTCACCCCAGCAGGACTTACTTGTCCAAGGCAGATCCCTGGCTCTGGGTGCTGGTCAGGCGGGAGAAGACGTTGCGGTCGTTGCGTGGCCGGGTGGGCGGGGAGGAGGGCGGCGTGAAGCCGATGTCTGCAGGCCTGAGCCAAAAGGATCAGAGGGACGTGTGACTCGCCTGGCACCTGGCTGGCACACCAGGGCCCAGAAGGAATCCTTCCACGCTGCTCTGGGCCACACAGCTTCCCCTGCCTGTGTCCCCAAGCTCACCTGGCAGGTTGCCCGCGGTCGTAGGATTTCCGCCTCGTCAGGGGCGAAGTGTCCGAGCCCCGGGACTGCCTGGGACTGAAGGCAGGGAACAAAGCAGCATGGGTGCCTGCCCCTGCACTAGGATCCCTCCACAATGTCCTCCCCAAGAAGAGCCAACAAGAGATTGGGCTGGAGCCACAATCTCGAGGCAGCCCACAGGTGCTGAGGCTTTTGGCAACCCAAGAAACCTTCAAAAAAGGCTGATAATCCAAAGCAGGGAGTTGGGGACCCTCACACCCCACTTCTGTCCCTGCCTCTGAAGTATATCCTCCTCTCCATCTGCAAAGGGTACAGCCTGGACAGAACAGTGGCTGCTTCCCTTCCTCTCCATGCAAACGTGACAGCCTGGACAGAACAGTGGCTGCTTCCCTCCACCTCTGCCCTGCCCGGGGACATCCTTGGTGCCACTCACATTTGGCAGTGAGATACTCCTACACACTCTCCAAGCCCCGCTGAGGAAATTCAGCACTGCATGCTGTAGCCAAGCGTGGACAGATGCAGGGCTGGGCTCCCCTTCACCCCTCTGCACCTCCACAGGCCAGGCCCAGCTTCCCCCCAGGCCCGTGCCCCCGTGAGCCTCCCAGTGCCCGGACACCACGGCCCCCAGCTCACAAGGTGCTTCCCCGCGTGGGCAGGCTGATGGTGCGTGACACCTTCTCCTTGTAATAGGGGTCTCGGATGGAGAAGCCAATCCTGTCCTCCTTGATCTCCATCAGGGATGCCAAGGACTTGGTGATGTTCTTGGTGGAGACGTCCAGCGTGGGTCCCAGGCACTCAGCTGACACTGCCTTCATCTGCCCCGAAAGCTTGGGCTCTCCCTAGGGCAGGGCAGAGGGCTCAGGGGCGGGCAGCACGGGGGGCAGTGGGAGCAGTCACCGCTGTGGGTTTGGAAGAGTTTGTGCTCTCTGGTCACAAACCAGCTCCCCCACGTCCTACTGGGATGCCCATCACAGCCAGCTCTCCGTGCAAACGTGACAGCCTGGACAGAAGAGTGGCTGCTTCCCTCCACCTCTGCCCTGCCCTGCCCGGGGACATCCTCGGTGCCACTCAGATTTGGGATTTGGGATGTCCACGCTCAGATTGGCTGGTGTGGTGAGTGTTTCCCACGTCTCTGGTGCTTCAGGACAGGACTGCTGTACCAGGAGACCTTGGTTCTGCCCATCCAGAGAGCAGCCATACTGCCTTGTGCAGGACGTGGTTCCCCAAGGTCCAGAGGCCTGAAGCATCACTGAACATCCCTCCATCCCTCCCAGTCTCTGTGACCAGGCCACACAAAAAGGCCAACTGACCTTGAACTTGAAGTCATCCTGGCTTGCTGAGCCCTTCATGGTGAAAGACTGGGAGATGCTGCAAGGAGAAAGGAGCAAAGATGGATCTTCAGTGCCACACTCTCTTCAGAAAGATGGTGCCACTGGTCCACCAGACTCCTTGGGTGGAGGACCAAGCACCCCACCTCCCAGGAATGACCAAGCCTTCACTCCCTGCTCATGTCCAAGCGACATCCTGCTCACCCCACCAAGGGCTGGGCACCACAGAAAAGCTCAGGTGGGGCTTTGTCCATCCGTGCCCCTCTACAAGGTCCCATGAATGGCATCAGGCACTGAGTCCAGCCACCACCACACCTCAGGCATTGCCAGGCTGGGTGCTCACCTCCCATCTGAGGCCAGGCTGAACTCTGAAACTTCCTCATCCGTGCTGGTGTAGCCGTTCTCTGTGAGAGGGAGACAGTGCATCAGCAGAGACCCCACTGTCACCAGCCCCACCCAAACCCTGCAGCAGAGGGAGGGGGGCAGCCCAGGAAGGTATGGGGGGTGACCCAGCCCTTGTCCCTGTTATCCACGGCTGTGGCACATGCTCCCACCCAACAGGGCCCTTGGGGCAGGGTCCCAGCCACAGCACCTCCAGCTGCTTCCTGGAGGGCCAGCACGAGTGGACACCCACCCACCCACCCACCCGCCTCACAGGCAGCACACCTGGCCTGAAGATGCACCTGCCTCAGGCCCCACCTTGCTGGACGTTGTGGATCAGTGCCTGCAGCTCAGGGTGGGACTCAGCCTTCTCCCTGAGGGCGTCCAGCAGGGCGTGGTTCTGCGAGGAGCTGGCCACGTCCGTCTGCCGCAGGCGCCCCTCCAGCAGGCGGATCTGGGCCTCCTTCTGGGCCACCTGCAGCCCCTGGGGACGAAAGGTGCACTCAGGCAGGTGCCACAGGTCCTTGCCACCCAGAAAGAAACCCTGTCACACATCCACAGCCCGGCCTGGCCCCACACCTTGTCGATGGAGGCTTTCAGGAAGTTGTCCAGCAGCAGCCGGGCTTCGGCCAGGGAGCAGGAGCTGATCACCACCGAGGTGTCCGTGGAGTCCAGCTCCTCCTGAAACGTGGAGAGACAAGTGCTGGATGCAGCAGGGGAGCTTTGCTGCTGGATTTGGGACTGGTGGGAAGGCCTCCATGGCAAGCACAGCACTCCCAACACCCTGCAAGCACTGCCCAGTCCAACCCTCGCCCTCCCCAGCCTGCCCAGTGGCTGCTGGGGACATCCGGCCATGGGACTGACCAGTGCTGAAGGGCTCATGCACTGCTACAGAAATTCTGGTTCCAGCACAAAACTAGACACTGAACAGACACCAGGCTCACCCAAATCCACAACCCAAAGCCTAGCATGAATTAACAGCAGCCCTTCTTCCCTGCTAATCAAGGTGACAGCTGGGGACAAGCCAGGGACAGCACACAGCCTCCACTTCAGCCTGCAGGCATTGAGGGCAGTTGGGAGCTGCCCAGTATCACAACTGGACACAAAACCCAGACAGTTTCTGCTGAGAAAAAGCCAGTCCTCCTGGTATGTTACCAGAGGAAGAAGCAAACATGGGGACAGGTGACCACCAGCCCCATGGGCAAATGGGGGCCGCAGCTTCCCTACAATCCCAGGGCAGCAGGACACCAGCAACCTGTCCATGGACATGCAAGGACCTGCCAGAACTCCTCTCTGTAATTAATCACCTAATGAGAAGTGACTGTGTGGGTGAAGGCCCACCAAGAGTGAAAGCTCAGAGGACTTTGGGTGCTCTGACCAGAGCCCAGCCCCAGCTGGCTGTGCCCGAGGACACTCTTTCCACAGAGGAACACTCTCACTTTCCCCCTTCCAGCCAGACCCAGTCTTATTGCCCACCTTGGTCTCCTCAATCTGCATGATGGTGGCCTGGCAGTCTGAAATGCTGTCGTTGATGTAGTCAATGTTGGCCCCCAGCACCTCAATCTCCTCGTTCAGCTCTTGCAGACCCTTCTGCTCCTTGGGGCTCTCTGCCTGCAGCTTGGCCCGCTTGCCCAGCAACGCCTCCTGCAGCAGTGACAGCTCCTCACGTTTCTGGGGGAAAAGGGACAGGGGGATTTAGCAGTGTCCACATGGCCATCTCCCTGCCCTGCACCCAGCACCCAGCCCTCTCTGTCCCCACAGCCACCTTGATGAGCCTCTCCATGTCTGCCTCCAGGTTGACAATGGTCATTCTCTGCATGACAATGTCAAAGATGCGCCGCTCCAGCGACTGCCACTTGAGGCGGGCAGCTTTGCTGAAGGTCTGGCTCGTCCCCTTCTTGGGGAACTTCTTCCTGCAGCCAAAGGGAAGAAGAGGCACATGGGCAGATGGCCACACCCTGCTGGAGAGCTAGGCTTGCCCCAGGGAGATGTCTGGGATCTGGCTGGCCAGAAACAGAGGACGCATCTGCGTTGTTTCTGCATTGCCCAACTCTTCCATTTCCTCCTAGCAAAGATGAGTCCAGCAGGGTTTGTGCCATGGCATTTAATCCTCCTGGAAGGCCAGCTTTGGGCTCAAGAGCAGGTGACAGTCACACTCTGCCAGCACAGCTTATCACATTTATTATTAAATAATAAAATAAATAAATAAATAAATAAATAAATAATATATAAATATACTAAAGAAATAATAACTAAATAATAAACATATAAACATAAAATATACTAAATAAACTATAACTAAATAATAAACATATAAACATAAATATATAAATATACTAAAGACATTATGACTAAATAATAAACCTATAAATATAAATATAAATATATATTAAAGAAATTATGACTAAATAATAAACATATAAATATAAATATAAATATAAATATAAATATAAATATAAATATATACTAAAGAAATTACACCCAAATAATAAATACATAAATATAAATATATAAATATACGAAAGAAATAATAAAAATACATAAATATAATAAATAACTCATAATAATAAAAACAATAATTTATTATTAAATCACTGATTTAATAAGGGTCAAGTGGACACTAAGAAGCCACCCTCCAACCTCTGCCACCAGCCAAAAGCCAGGCACGGGGATCCCTGGGATGTCCCACCCCCTACCACCCAGCCCCTGACCTGACCTGGCAGGCCGAGCCCCATTGATGGAGGAGGAGGGGTCTCCCAGGAAGTTGTTGATTTTCCTGTTCCACTGGCGCACGATGCTGGAGACGGAGCGGGCGCCGGACTCGGGCTCGGAGGAGGTGGTGCTGGCCGAGACCTCTGCCCCCGAGTCCAGCATGGCCGGCTTCTGGCTGGCCCTGCCCGCCACCCGCTCCGACATGGGCTTGGCCAGGCGGCGCAGCGCCGACACCTGCCCGGGGCAAGGACACAGAGAGGGGCTCAGCCGGGCAGCCCCACCCAGCTCCAACACCTTGGCACCACCCCCAGGTCCCCACGGCTCTGACAGCAGCAGCTCTGTAGACACAAAGCCCAGGGACATTCGTGCCTCGTGGGGTTCCCTCTCCTTCCTCACAGCCCACCCCTGCTGACGCCTCAAGTTTTATCTTCCGTGTTTTTCTGTGCAGCTCTGAGCCTCACATTCAGTGTTAGTAAGCTCTCTTGACAGAGCAGGTAGACAAAAATCCTTTCCCTGCTGAAGACCAAGACCAATTTTCAGGCCCAAAAAGCACAAATAACGGTGGACTGAAGGGAGGAACAAGAACGATGGAACCTCACAACCTGGAGCTGTGGTTGGACAATTAAACCCCAATATGCAAATGGACCAAAATTTATAAAAGTGTAAGTCCTCGAGACTGGTCATCCATTCTGTGACCATTCTAAATCTACCTTGGGTGTAGCCCTGGTCAGGCTCTTGCCCTGCCCAAGGTGTATCCTGGAGGCCTTTCAATAAATATCTACTTTATTCTCTGGCTCTGTCCAGTCTCTATTTCAGGTCAGCCTTCCTAAGGCATCGGTTTCTGGTGACTCTGGTTCTGCTGCTCGGGATGGGGAACTCTGCTGCTGCCTACAACCATTTCCCACCCAGTTCCTGCCCTCCCTTCCTTTTTGGGAACCCCATTCCCAAAGCCAGCCCTGTCTGAAGGATGGGATTTCTCTGAGCCAAGCACTGGGGCCCAGACCTCCACGGGAGCTGGGGACTGTGTGGAGCAAACCCCCTTTCCTCACCTCCTGGGTTTTCCTCCGCAGCACTATTTCCTGCTGTCGTTTCTGAGATTCCAGAGCCCTGATCTGGAACTGCATCAGTGAGAAAGAAAAAGACACCCCTGAGGTCCAGCCCAGACAGCCTAGGGGCGGTCACAGCCCTTTAGCACAGCCTCACTCCTCATTCTAACAACAAGCAGGCTCCCAGCCTTGAGCTGGCTCTGGTTGCACGTTCCCCCCTCCCACAGCATCCCCAACAACCACAGCAGGAGCTGAGCTGTTCATCCATCCAGCTGTGCCCTGCTCGGACTGCACGGGCTCCTGGGATGCTTCACTCGAGGTGTCTGTCAGCACCTGGAGTGCCAGAGCAGGACAAACACCCCCCTCCCCAGCCAGACCAGCCCCCTGCATGCACGGGCAGCGTGTGGCAAGCCGGGCTCTCACCTCCTGCCGGCGCTGCTCCTTCTTGAGCTGCGCGATCTCGCGGTTCCGCTTGGTCTCCGCCAGCCGCCGCCGCTGCTGCTCCTCCCGCATCTGCTTCATCAGCGCCACCTGCAGCGGAGGGGCTGAGCGTGGGCACCTCCCACCCCGGCACACCGCTGCCCTGCACGGGCCCCCCAGCTTCACCCCATTCCTGGAGGAAGACTGGACCCCTTCTCACCCACTGGACCCTTCTCACCACCACTGGACCCTCCTCACCATCACTGGACCCTTCTCACCACCACTGAACCCCTTCTCACCACCACTGGACCCTTCACACCACCACTGGACCCCTCCCACCACCACTGGACCCTTGTTGTTGCCACGGTTCGTGCCTGCCATGTTTTGGTTTTAGGAAATTCTGTTCCCAAGATAGAACTGGGAAAACAAGGTCACGCTGTTTTGTAAAGTTAACGTGTTTTCCCCGCGCTTTCCCGTGGGAGGGACTTCGCGTGATGGTCTCTGCAGGTGACCAATGGTTCCAGGGGTGCCACCTCTAAGGTGGGCGCATTTGTAAAAGGTATAAAATAGGTTTGGAAAATAAACCTGAGGCTCCTCCTTTGAGGAGTCCACAACCTTCTGAATGAGTCTGCGTCTCCTCTTTGTGTCCCACAGTGACACCTTGTTCTACAGGATCACCTCTACTCCACCAGAACCACATCTGCCACTCCAGGAGGACTCACTTTTGGACTGCTCCCAACACCCTGACCAACAGGGTGTCAGGTTGTAGCTCTGACTCTGTCAGGGTTCTCCAAAATTATTGTTTGTTTGCTGGTTTGGTTGGGTGGTTTTGTTTTTCTACTACATTTGTGTTGTTAATATTCCTAGTAAAGAACTGTTATTCCTATTCCCAAATCTTTGCCTGAAAGCCCTTAATTGTAAAATTATAATTTGGTGGGAGGTGAGGGGTTTACATTCCCCATTCTAAGGGAAACCCCAGCTTTCCCTGGCAGAGACCTGTCTTTCCAAACCAAAACAGATTTTGGCGCCCAACCCCGGAGCAGGAAACGCTGCTCCAAGCAGTGAGCCAGGCTCGTCCCGGTGTGCTGTATTCATCCAGGGAAATGTTTTTTTCCCCAGAGACCCCCTAAAGCTGTAACCTTTTAATTTAGCCCTACTTTCCCCCTATCTCTGACCAATTGGCTCACGGCCAGCTATCTACCCTGGGACAGAGAGTCTGGATAAACCCCTGCTCTTCCTTGTTCGCCCTCTTTGCCCCCGGGACTCCCTTCAGGAATAAAGCCTTGGAACATTCCCCTGAGGTAAGAGCCTCTTTTCAATCTTTTACCCTATCCTTGAAGTCTACTCCCCCAAAGCTCCCCAGAAACCCAGCAGCCCAGGGGGGTGGGCAGGGGGGCAGCGCTTCACAGGTGATTCCTCCCCACCCCGGCACGCCCAGGTACCTTCGCCTTCTTCATCTCGGCCACCTCTGCCTGCAGCTTCCGCAGCTCCCGCTCGTAGCGGGACTGGTTCTTGAGCAGGCGGGCGTGCTCCTTCTGGGCTGCCTGCAGCTTCTGCAGGTCCCGGTTCATCTCCTTCAGCCGCTTCTCGTAGTCTGCCTTGATCTTGTTGGCCTTCTCCTCTGTGTAGCACTCCATGGTGCCTGGTGGGTGGGGAGAGGGCTCGCAATGGCCACACACGCTGGGATCCTCCCGCAGCCACCCACACTGCCTGGAGGCACCAGGCACTGTGCCCCTCCCCGCCCCAGCAGAGCCCCCCTCACCCCATCCTGAACTGGGGTCTGGCTGGGAGTACCTGCTGGAAGAGCTCAGCACAGAGATAGAGTGGCTGGCCTGAGCAGAGCTGCAGGCTGAGACCCACAGCCACACAGATGGGTGGCCCTGCCCTGTTTAAGCCTGGAGATCAGCCACACCACTGGGCTGATTTTTGCCCCTCAGCCCCTCAGTTTCCCCAGGAGTCCCCACAGCTCATGAAGTGGTGCTCAGGGCTGGAGGAGGCTTTGCCTCACCATCCTTCTCCAGCACCAGCAGGGTCCAGAGCCGTGCAGCTGACTGATGCTGCGCCCACAGCAAGACAAGCAGAGTCTTGGGGGTGCCAGGGACTCAGGTAGAGGCAGGGGGTGAGAAAGCTCTACCAGAGCAAGGGGTGGATGCTTTGACTTAGACTGAGCTGGAACTGGGGTCTGAGGCTGTCAGAATGGGATCCCATGGGTGAGGCAGTTCTCACTGAGGTTTTGCAGGACCCGGTCCCGCTCCAGCTGCGTGTCCCGAATCTTGTTCTGCAGCAGGATCAGCTTCTCCTCATACTGGTGCTTGAGGGTCTGCAAACGCCGCTGGCTGTTCTCCAGCTCATCAATCAGCTTCTGCTTGATCTCAATCTCACAGGTCAGATCCGCCAGGTCGGCCTGGAAATTCACAGCTGGAGGCAGAGGAGAAGGTCAGGCTGGCAGGCATGGGGAGCATCACTTCCATGGCCCCACTGAGCCACAGCACATGGAGAGGGCAGAGGAGATGATGGGAACCCACACTGCTGGGGAGCAGCAGCACCCCAAAGAGCACTGCAGCAACCCTGGGGCTCTTCCAGGTCCCGCAGAGCAGACATGGTTGGGGCTCAGAGTTCTGGTGAACTCTGCTCCCCCAAGGGCACAGCTCACTGCCAGCTGCCCCTGCATGGCCATGGCTGCACACAGATCTCCACTTTACCCTTTTCCTCTGCATCCGAGTCTGAGTCCACCAGGCTCTCCTCACTGCCCGAGTCCTCATCTTCATCCTCGCGCCCGTCCTCCTCCTCACAGCCACTCTCATCCTGTTCTTCCTCCTCCTAAGAGATGAGTGCCTGATTTCAGCCAGCAGGATGGTCTGTCCTTCTCCCCACAGCTTCTCCCTCCTCCAAACCTGAGCTCACCCTACAGCAATGGGGCACAGCCCCCTAAGTGGGACTCAGCCTCCCACACAGGACGCCCGGGGCTGCAGCACCATCTCTGGACCCCCAGCACGTGCTGTTGAGAGGAACAGCAATTTGACCCATCCATTCTTGCATCCATCCCTTCCCAGTTGAGCAGCCTGACCCCGCTTCATCTATACTGATGGAAACCAAGCCCCCAAAAATGTGGACTCCTCGTTCTACAGCCAGGCTGACTGGGGAGCATCCAGCATCCCCCCTGCTCCAGCATGGAGTCCTCAGCAAAGGGACCCTTCCAGCCTGCCTCAGGGCCAGCCTGAGCTTGGTCCCTGTCCCACGTGTGGCAATTACAGTGCTCCACACCCCTGCAGGGTGAGTACTGACCTCTTCCACCTCGTTCTCATCCGTCTCCTCCCCATTGTCCTGCTGCAGTTTCTGCCGCTTCTTGAACGCCTCCTTCTCCGGGCTGGGGGGAACAGAGCAGGGCTGGTGAATCCCAGCATCAGAAAGGTGCTGCACCCACCCTCCCTCCTGCTTTTGGACCCTTTGGAGAAAACTGCCTCTGGAATCACGTGGTGGGTGAAAAGGAGACCAAGGGCAGGGCAGGGCAGGGCTGGGAGGGGAACCCGGGTGTGCGGGAATAGAGCAGGGCTGGTGAGTCTCAGCATCAGAAAGGCCAGAAACAGCTTCTGCTGCACCCACCCTTCCTCCTGATTTTGGACCTTTTGGGGAAAACAGCCTCTGGAATCACGTGGTGGGTGAAAAGGAGACCAAGGGCACGGCAGGGCAGGGCTGGGAGGGGAACCCGGGCATGTGGGGCTGTGGCTACGGCAGAGACTGGGGGGAGCAGGACAGAACCCCGCAGGGACAGGGCAGCACGCAGCCTCCCCCTCCCCAACAGCAGCTCCCTTCTTCACCTCTTCCTCTGCTGCCGCCGCTCCTTCTTTTTCAGGCGCTCCAGGTCCTGCTTGGCCCTGCGGAGCACGTCCGAGGCCTCGGTGTCCAGGGCCGGCGCGGGGCTGCAGAGCCCGGCCAGGCCGGTGCCCGGCGAGGAGCCCAGCGCCAGGGGCGGCCGGGCAGAGGCGCGGGAGAGGCTGCGGCGCAGGGACTCGTTCATGGACTCGCTCTCCAGGAGCTTGGTCCTAAGGAGTGGGAACAGGGAACTGAGAGGGGCCATCCCACTGCTCCTACAGCAGGGGATCTGGACTGGGTTTAGAATCACAGAGTGGTTTGGGCTGGAAGGGATCGTAAAGCTCATCTTGTTCCACATTTCTGCCACGGGCAGGGACACCTTCCACTAGACCAAGTTGTAGCCATGGTTCGTGCTTTGATGTTTGGGTTTCTCTGAAACTCTTTTCCCAGACACTGCTCTGTCACTAAGAGACACGTTTCCCTAACTGTAACCTGTGTTTACATTCCTTTCCCTAGGAGGGACTTCTTCTTGGTGTCCCTCTGACTTGACCAATGCAGTTGAAGAAGTTTATCCTTCTTCCACCCCTTGGATGCTTCTTTGTAAAATAGTATAAAGGGAAGAAATTCCCGGGTAATAAGGATTGGAGTAATTTCAGCCTTCTGACCATGTCATTGTAATCTTGAACAGCGTCACCAGGTTGCTCCAAGCTCCATACATTTGCAGATATGGGATAACCACAGCTGCTTTGGGCAAACTGTGCCACTGCCTCACCACCTTCACAGGGAATAATTTCTTCCTAACTTCTAATTTAAATCTTTCCACTTTTGGTTTAAAGCCATTTTTCCTTGTTCTATCACTATCTGTCCACAAAAAAAAAAAAAAAAAAAAAAAAAAAAAAAAAAAAAAAAAAAATCCAGCACTCTCCCTCTTTCTTACAAGCCTCCTTTAGGCAATGGAAGGAGCTCTAAGGTCCCCCCAGAGTCTTCTACAGAATGAACATGATGTGCTCAGATGGTGAGCCAGGGACAGAGTCACTACTAAGCCATTCCCACTAACAATGGGTCAGAAAGCCACAATGCTGCCAGACAGGGTACCAGGATCGAGCAAGAGATGGAGATGGACCTGTTGTATTCCTCTGGGGAAATGGTTTTTCCTCAGAAACCCCCCCAGAGACTTGAACCTTTAGTTTAACCCTACCTTCCCCTTATCTCTGACCTATGGCTCTGTGCCAGCTATCCATCCCGACACAGAGACCAGATAAAAACCCCTACTCCTCCTTGTTCTCCCTCTTTGCCCCTGGGATTCCCTTCAGGAATAAAGCCTTGGAACAATCCCCTGAGGTAGGAGCCTCTTTTGAATCTTTTACCCTATCCCCTGAAGTATTTCCCCCCCAAAGCTCCCCAGAAATTGAGCCAGCATAGCAGCCAGGGGGGTGGGCAGGGGGGCAGTGCTTCATGGACCCACCTCTGGGAGGCTGCAGTCCCTGGAAGACCACAGACACTTCAAACAAGACCTCCCCCTCCATCACTGCCCACACCAAGGACAACAACAGCCAAAGCACTGCCTGGCACCAAGGCTGGGCTTCCCTCAACCCTGCACAGCAGCAGTGCCTCCAGCTGCTGTTCCACAAGGCTCACAGCCCACCCCAGCAGGCACTGAGCTGTGTGAGCTCCCCCAACCTCTCAGACCCTGGCCCAGGACTGCCCAGCTGTGTGCCCACTGACCTCAGCTCCTCAATCTCACGGATGTAGTTCTGGATCAGGGTGCCGATGGCTTCGTTCCCGTCACCTGCAGGGGCAGAGGGAGGGTGGGCAGGGGCAGGGGCAGGGTGGGCAGGGGCAGAAGGAGGGTGGGCAGAGGCAGGGTGGGCAGGGGCAGGGTGGGCAGGGGCAGGGTGGGCAGGGGCAGGGTAGGCAGAGGCAGAGCAGGGTGGGCAGGGGCAGGGTGGGCAGGGGCAGGGGCAGGGTGGGCAGGGTGAGCAGGGGCAGGGTGGGCAGGGGCAGAGTGGGCAGGGGCAGAGTGGGCAGAGGCAGAGGCAGGGTGGGCAGGGGCAGAGTGGGCAGAGGCAGGGTGGGCAGGGGCAGAGTGGGCAGGGGCAGGGCGGGCAGGGTGGGCAGGGGCAGAGCAGGGTGGGCAGGGTGGGCAGGGGCAGAGTGGGCAGGGGCAGGGTGGGCAGGGGCAGGGCAGGCAGGGGCAGGGGCAGGGTGGGCAGAGGCAGAGCAGGGTGGGCAGGGTGGGCAGGGGCAGGGTGGGCAGGGGCAGAGCAGGGTGGGCAGGGTGGGCAGGGGCAGAAGGAGGGTGGGCAGGGGCAGGGTGGGCAGGGGCAGAGCAGGGTGGGCAGGGTGGGCAGGGGCAGAGTGGGCAGGGGCAGGGTGGGCAGGGGCAGAGCAGGGTGGGCAGGGTGGGCAGGGGCAGGGTGGGCAGGGGCAGAAGGAGGGTGGGCAGAGGCAGGGTGGGCAGGTGCAGACACCACCTGCACCACAGCTCCCGGCCCGGCCGCCGCCCCCAGGCTGGCCCCACCACGCCACCCAGCACCAGCCCAGCCTCACCTGCTTTGGCCAGCATCAGGTTGGCCTCCTGGCTCATCAGGTAGGTGACCCTGCTGTTGATGGCGTCGATGGCCTCCTGCATGGCCTTCACCCTCATGCGGAGGGCGCTGTTCTCCTTCTGCAGCATGGCGTTCTCGCGGAACAGGTCGCTGTAGCCCTCGCTGCCGTCCTCCCCGATCACCCGCTTGCCCTGGGGGCACAGGAGGGAAGCCCCTGAGTGCAGGGCAAGCTGGGACACGGAGACCCTCTGCTGCAGCCCCGGGGCAACCCCAGAAATGAGAGCAGGGACAAGCCTAGGGACCAGGAAAGTCCGAGCTGAACATGCAGAGGGATGCTCTCCAGGGCTTCTCCCTGCCTTAACACCCCCCAAAACCTGGCCAAGGTCCTGCCTTGACAGGCAGGAGCTGAGACCCTGCTTCTTAAGCCTCCTGACTCCTCCTAGCAGTTACCCCAATCCATAGGGCAGGGGATGGGAGGCAGGAGGCTCTGTCCCACTAACCCTGCCCCAATCCAAACACAAGGAGGGGCCTTTCTGCAGCTGTCTCTGCCTCCATCAGCTGGGTTTGCCTTTGGTGAAGTTCATTTTCCTCACAGCAGCTCCGTGTGGCGCTGTGTTTGGGACCTGTGCTGAGAACAGCACTGATCCCACAGGGATGACTGAGCTCCTGCTGAGTCAGGAGCTGTTCTGCTCCTCACTCTGACCCACCAGCGCTGGGCCAGAGGTGCTCAAGGAGCTGGGGGGACACATCCAGGAAAGCTGTCCCCCACTCAGCACAGGGATATCCCAAACCAATTGATGTCATGCTCAACACATAAAGCTGGGGGAAGGAAGAAGAAACTCCAGGGTTTGCCTGGAGTGTTGTCCCAGGTGACTGTTACACTTGATGGAGCCCTGCTGGGCTGAGGATGGCTGAACACCTCCTTTGATAGGACATGGGGAGTGAGCTCCTTGGCTTGCTTTACTTCTTAAACTGCAGCTAAACCAAGGAGGTTTCTCACTGCCACTCTTCCAGTTGTTCACTGGGGGGCAGTGAACAACTGGCTGCAGCAGTCAGACACACAAGGTGTGTGTGCTGATCTGTAATTAACTCCCCCCGTCCGATTTAAGGGGATTTTGAGGGGATTTGGGGTTTTTTGGGGAGTTTTCTCACTGTCATTCTTCCAGTTGTTCACTGGGGGCAGTGAACAACTGGCTGCGTCTGCAGTGGTCAGACGCACAAGGTGTGCGTGCTGATCTCTAACTCCCCCCGTATGATTTAGGGGATTTTGAGGAGATTTAAGGGGATTTTTAGGGTTTTTTGGGGGGATTTTGGGGTTTTTTTGGGCAGATTTCAGAGAATTTTGGGGGATTTTTTTTGATTTTGGGTGTTTTTTGGCCTCCCCGCAGCGGTCAGATGCACAAGGTGTGCGTGCTGATCTCTAACTCCCCCCGTACGATTTAAGGGGATTTTCAGGGGATTTGGGGTTTTTTGGGGGGGGGGGATTTTGAGGGGTTTTAAAGGGATTTTGGGGGTTTTTTTGCAGTTCCCTTGCTGGTCAGGGGCAGAGCAGGAGGAGGGACACTCACGGCCTTGTACTCCATCAGCTCCATCTGCAGGCGGGCGATCTCGGCCCGCAGGGCGCTGATCTGCTGGCTGGTCTTGTCCTGGTTCACCACCACCTTGTTCTTGATGTTGCGAGCCCGGTTGGCGTACTTGAGCGTGTTCAGGGTCTCCATGAAGTCCCGGTCAGAGGGGCTCACGCAGGCAATCATGATGGTTTGGCTTGGGGAGGCAAGGGCAGGGTGAAAGACGGTCCCTGCACAGGACTCAGCACAGACCATGTACCCCCAGCCAGCTATCCTCAATGGAAGCCCATCCTGGGCCCTTCTGGGTTTTAAAACAAGGTGGGAACTGGGTTCATCCCTCCCAGAGCCAGAGCAGCCAGAGCACCCACAGGACCCCTAAAGCACATCACACAGCACTGAGCGAAGGCAGCCCTTCCTCAGTGCCTCCCTCTTTGGAGAAGAGGCAGGGAATTCAATCCCATGCTGGGCACCATCACTTGCCAAGTCCCAGACCTGTGAGGACTCAGGAAGGTTTTGCACCAGCTGACTCTGTCAAAGCTGCTAACTGCACCTGAGGCTGATGAGGAGCCATGGTCTTTACAACCACAAAGTCATGCCGTGCCTGGAAGAAGGCATCTCTTCCTCACCAGACAGCAACTGGAGCCCTGAGATAGCTCCTACAAAGCTCCAGAGCCCCCTCAGCCCCATCTGTAGGGGGACACCCCAAGCTCAGCCCCCACCTGGGACCCCCTTACCTGTTGCCCCCGAGTGAATCCTGCAGCAGGCGGGTGAGCTTGGAGTCACGGTAGGGCACGTGCACGACCTTCTTGCTCTGGTCCCCAAGGGCACTGATGACATTCCCCAAGGCCAGCTACCAACACAAAGGGAAGCCCCCACCCCAGATTCAGCCCTGGCTGAGGATCCAGCTGCCATGGAGCCAGCACGTCAGGCCTGGGGCGTGCACGGCAGCACAGGGGCAGGCATGGGGCTTCCCTCAGCCTGGGCTGTGCCTCTCTCCCATGCTGCATCAAGCTCCAGGGTGGGTTTTTTTAGCTCTGATTAGCAGATCTCACCCCTTTGGGACCTGCACCACTGCGCCCAGCTGCATCCCTCCCCACAGCACCAATCTCCTTTGGCAGCAGAGTTGTGGTCTCACCACTGGCCCTGTGCATGTTCTTGCCATCAGGCACGGGCAGCACAAACCCCAGCAGACAGCAGTGCTGTATTCCTCTGGGGAATGGTTTTTCCCCCAGAACCCCCTAAAGCTTGTGACCATATAGTTTGACCCTTCTTCCCTATCTTGAACCTATTGGCTCAAGGCCAGTTACCTTCCCTGAGCCAGAGACCAGATAAACCTATGCTTGTTCTGTGTTCACTCTTCTCTGGAACCCTTTGAGAAGAAAGCCTTGGACTGATCCTGAAGTGAGAGCCTCTTTTGGAATCTTTTACCCTGTCTCCCCTGAGATATTCCTCCAAAGCCCCTCCAAGAAACTGAGCTAGCCACAAGAAGCCCAGGAGAGCGGGCAGAAGAAGAAGGATATTTCACAGCAGTACCCCAACAGCTCCAGGCACCACCCACAGGTGTGACAGGCTTCCCCTGGCAGTCCCTGCCTTGCCACTCCCCTGCCCCCAGCCCAGCCTGGTGCCCTACCAGCCCACAGTTGATGGAGATCCCTTCCTTGGCTCTCTCGCCCGTGGCACCCGTCCGCTTCAGCCGCTCCGAGCCAGCCAGGTCCACAAAGTGAAACTTGGCTGTCAGGGTCTCGTACTCGGCAGCAGGCTGGGATCCATCCAGGAGGCTGCTCACCTCCTCGTTCACCTGCAACACAGGAGGGGTCACCAGCCCAGACTGCAGCAGGCAGAGGTTCCCTCGCTTTCACTCAGATGTCTTGTTCTGTGACAGAGGGCAGAGGTGCTGCCTGTCCCTGCCTGCATGAGCCACGATTCCAGCAGGGTTGGAGAACGTCCTGAGCTGGAAGGTGACACACGAGGTTCACTGACTCCAACTCCTGGTCCTGTGTAGGACACCCCAACAATCCCACTGCGTGCCTCTGAGCATTCAGCCTCCGTGTCCAGCCCCTCAGAGATGGGGACAGAATCCCAAGAGCAGCTTGCTCTGAGCCATCCTGCCCTGCATCAGCTCACCCTCAGCTCCCATGAAATCCCAGTGCTGGCTATGACTGGAAAGAAGACAGAAAAATCCCTGCTTCTCTTTGCCAGACTTCAAACCCTCTCCCCCCTTCCCGAGGGCACTTCATGCAACACCTGGGTATGGAACCCAGGAGCAGCCTGGCCACGAGGCAGGACCACATCTCACCAGCTCTGGGCGGGCACACACTCTTGTCTGGCACAGGTGAATGGTGAAGATGGCATGGGACCGGGAGCTCTGCACGTTCATCTGGGTGCTGGCGGTGGTGCGGGAAAGAGCTCCTTGCTTTAGGCACTGGATCAGCTGCAATGACACCAGGCAGGGAAGTAAACCTTAAACCACCCTTCTAGGGAGTCAGCACAGACCCTGTGCAGCTCAGTGGACACTCTGACCTTTTCCAGAACACCCCCTGGGCTGCGCTCCCACCCTGGGGGAGCTCTCCCCCCACCACGCTGTCCCCAGGTGGCACATCCCTGGCCAGCAGCACCCAGCTGCCAGCCCTGCTCTGTGCCTGCCCCACCCTGCACCCACCTCATCCTGGGAGCTGATGAGGCGTGAGGTGACCCCCGTGGTGTAGATGCTGCCGCTGGCATCCTCGTGGATTTTGATGTTGGATTTGCGGTGCCGCGCGTCGGGGTCGCGGGTGCTGTCGAACAGGTCCAGGATCTCCTCGTTGTAGAGCTGTGGGGCAGCAGTGGCCACAGTGGGGTGAGCACAGGAAGCTGCTCAAGGCTGGCACTGCAGAGCTGCCCTCTGGCACCCTGCTGCCACTCCCCCAGGGCTGGCTGTGCTCACAGGTGCGTGCAAGGCTGGGCAGGGGAGCTGGGCTGTGTGTGTGTGCAGGGGAGGAGGCACAAGCGTGTGCAGGCAGAGAGATGAGGCACAGAATCAGGGAATCCTTCAGATTGGAAAAGCCCTCTAAGATAATCAAGTCCAACCACTCACCCTGGCAGTGCCACGCTCACCACGAAACGATGCCCCCAGATGCCACAGCCACACCATCCTCTGACCACCTGATATCCCCAAATGCCACAGTCACACATCCCCTGACCACCTGATGCCCCCAAATGCCACAGTCACACATCCCATGACCACCTGATGTCCCCAAATCCCACAGTCACACATCCCATGACCACCTGATATCCCCAAATGCCACAGCCACACATCCCCTGACCACTTCCAGGGATGCTGACTCCACTGCTGCCCTGGGCAGCCTGCACCAATGCCAGACCACAACTTCAGGGAAGAAGAGTTTTTCCTAATATCCAGTCTAAACCTCAGCTAGCACAACTTGAGGCTGTTTCCTCTTGTCCTGTTCCTTGTTCCCTGGGAGCAGAGCTTGACCCCCATCTGTCCCCCCCCTCCTGTCAGGCAGTCATAGAGAGAAAGAAAGTCCCCCTGAGCCTCCTCTTCTCCAGGCTGGGCCCCCCAATTCCCTCAGCCACTCCTCATCAGACTGGTGCTCCAGAACTTGCTCTGAGCTGCAGTCTGGGTTGGTTTCTGCTGCCCAAACCTGGCCAGTTCCTGGTGCTCCACTGAGCTACACATCCCCCTGACCTTCCTGGCTCACCTGGCCACACAAGCCAGTGAAACCCCACCCTCAACACAGCTCAAGGTCATCTCTGTCAGGTGGAAAGGGGATAAGGGGGACCAGAGAGTGCAGGAAAACCCTGCTGCCCCAGAGCTGACTCCATCCATATCTCAGCTCTGCAGTGTCCCCTCTCAGCCTGGGGTGGAGGGACAGCCCTGCCCACCTGTCCCCCTGCTACCACCATTCAGTGTCACCTCTTGCCCCCACATCCCAGTGCAGAGTGCTGGGTCACCCAAGGATTGCAGGGTCCTGGCCAGCAGGAGGGATCAGACTAATCCACCCCTGGCTGCCCCTGGTGCCACCAGGCTCCTCAAAGGTTTAAAGCTGCTCCCAGAGCCTGCTCCCAGGAGCAAAGTCACAAGACAGGGATCAGCCAGAACAAGTCCTGTGCCCCTGCCAGGACAGCAGGGTTGGTGACCAGTGCCTGATGTGGCCATGTGCTGCTTTAGCCAGGCAGGACTCCAGGACAAGCAGGAAATTGTCCCCATTTCCATCCCAGCACAAAGGATCCCTAAAGAGAAGCCCCACAAACTGAGCACAGCTGGGCAGGCAACCAGGAGCTTGGATAGGCCAAGTGATGGGAATGGAGGACACAACAGCAGCACAGGAGCTAACAGGGGCTCTGCAGATGAAGACAGAAGTGGGAAGGATTTCTCCAGCAAGGAGGTGACTTTGGGCCCCCTCCAAGCATCTGAAGAGACCCAGATGTGATGGTGGCCAACAAAGCCACCCCGAGGAGAGATCACAGCACAGGGCCCCTCCCTGCCCCTCTCCTCTGGGTGCATCCCAGGTCACAATCAGATGAAGCTCAACTTTGGGAGCTCAGGTTTGCTCAACACCACCCTCTGCTTTCTCACTGGGCATTAAAGCATTTCCCACTTGCACCTCTTTGCTCTTTCAGCCCAGGAGCTGAAAGGAAAATCTTTCCCCAGGAAAAACGCTGCCAACACACAAAGTCCTTGGGCTTCCCAGGACAAACTTCTCCAGGGAATGAAGCAGTTAACAGAAGCAGCTTTTGAATAGGAGAAGCCAGGACAAGAGCCAGGAGAGGATGCACTCTCAAGGTCAGGGATGCAACAAAGGACATGGAGAACAGCACAGTCCTCCAGGAGTGGCACTTTCTTCTCCTCCTGTTTCACTGGGAGCTCCGGTCCAAGGCAGCAGGACAAGGAACCTCAAACAGGTCAAGGAACAGATCTTGCCAACAAACAAGACAGCCCAGAGCCCCTGGACCCCCAGGGGACCAGCCATAAGACCCTTCCCCATGGTGGGAGCTCCCTCCACCCAGTTTGCAGCCACCATGAGGTCAACAACACGTGGCTGCCTCGAGTCCCCTCTGCACCAGCACACATCCACCCCCAGCACCACCACGCTTCTCACAGGGCCCAGCTCTGTCAGCAACCAGCCAGGACACGGAGATCTCCAGGAGCCCAAGGCAGGGGAGGGGAGCAAGGACAGGGCAGGGTCCATGGTGTCTCCCAGCACCCACCTCCAGGAACTGGGCGCTGACTTTGAACTCGGGGGCTGCCAGCCCCTGGCTCTGGGCGGCCCGCCGGCGCTCCTCGATGCCGCTGAAGAGGTGGCTGATGGCCCTGGGGATGATGCCCTGCTCCTCCTCAGAGATGCTCATGTCGAAGCCGGTGCCCATGGTGTAGGTCTTGCCTGCTCCAGTCTGTGCAGAGGCGGGGATGGGGAGCTGGCTGGGCCCTCCCAGGCTCAGCTCTGCCCCCGCATTTTCCCCCTGCTGCTTCAGAATCCCCAAATGTCCTTGCTGAGCCGTGCATGCTCACACGTGTGTGCAAGGCCGAGCAGGGCAGCTGGGGTGTGTGCGTGTGTGTGCACGCAGAGAGAGGATGCACAGAACCAGGGAATCCTTCAGATTGGAAAAGCCCTCTAAGATCACCAAACCCAACCATTTACCCTGGCAGTGCCATGTTCATCACTAAATCATGTCCCCAAATGCCACACCCGCACATCCTCTGACCACCTGATGTCCCCAAATGCCACAGTCACACATCCCCTGACCACCTGATGTCCCCAAATGCCACCCCCACACCATCCTCAGACCACCTGATGTCCACAAATGCCACATCCACACCATCCCCTGACCACCTGATGTCCCCAAATGCCACAGCCACACATCCCCTGACCACTTCCAGGGATGGTGACCCCCAGCAACACAATCAGCCCCCACAACCCCCAGCCCTGCCACCCCCCCCTCTTCCCAGCCAAGGCCACCCCTGCCCCTCAGCTCTCACCCAACCAGGGACAACTCTGTTCTCTCCATACTAAGGATCTCACAGAGCCTCCCCCTCCCTGAACCTGCCCTCCCAGTGTCCCCCCAGTGCCACTGAGGGCAGAGGCTGTACCTGCCCATAGGCCAGCACGGTGGCATTGTAGCCCTCGAAGCAGCCCTCGATCAGCTTCCCCATGCAGGTCGTGTAGATCCGCTCCTGCCACGTGTCCAGGTCAAAGACAAAGTCATAGGTGAAGGCCTTGTCCTTCCCCAGCAGCACCTGGGGCTCCCCAGGTGTCACTGAGGTGCAGATGTGACATCCCTCTATCTTCTCCTTGGGCAGCTGCGGGCGGATCCTGTGGGAAGAGAAGCAGGCTGAGGGCAGCTCAGTCCTGGTCCTGAGGATGCAAGCACAGCCCATCCTGTGATCCATGTCCTAGAGTGTGGCTAGGCCAGCACAGCCAGAGGGAAAAGACTGCAGCTCCCCACTGCTCTGCACTGGTGCAGCCTCACCCTGAGTGCTGTGTGCAGTTCTGGGCACCACAGTGCAAGAAGGACATAAAGGTATCAGGGAGTGTCCAAAGCAGGGACATAACAATGGTGAAGGGCCTTGGGGAACCCTATGAGAAGTGACCTTGAGGTCACTTGGCTTGCTCAGAGTGGGCAAAAGCAGCCTGAGGTCAGACCTGATCGAGATCTGCAGCTTCTCCACGTGGAGCAGCTCTGATCTCTGCTCTCTGTGACAGGACCCTGTGTAACAGCTGGAGCTGTGCCAGGGGAGGGTCAGGTTGGGTATTAGAAAAAGGTTCTTCCCCCAGAGGGTGCTGGGCACTGCCCAGGCTCCCCAGGGAATGGGCACAGCCCTGAGGCTGCCAGAGCTCCAGGAGCATTTGGACAATGCTCCCAGGCACACAGTGGGATTGCTGGGGTGCCCTGCACAGCACCAGGAGTTGGAGTCAGTGAACCTTGTGGGTCCCTTCCAGCTCAGGACGTTCTCCAACCCTGCTGGAATCGTGGCTCATGCAGGCAGGGACGGGCAGCACCTCTGCCTGTAGCACAGAGCACACAGGGCAGGGGCTGCCTCAGCTCCTGCAGCCAGCCAGCCACAAACCCCACCTGTCTGCAGCTGAGAAAAGAGGCTGAGCCACCCCAGAAATACCAGCAGACACCTCCACCAACGAGGTGACAGGCAGGGTCACCTGCACAGACCCCCAACAATCCCACCCTGGGCATCCCTGGGAGTGGTGTACAAACCCTCCTGCAGCTCTGGCAGCCTCAGGGCTGTGCCCATTCCCTGGGGAGCCTGGGCAGTGCCCAGCACCTGCTGGGAGAAGGACCTTTCCCTGATCTCCAGCCTGAGCCTGCCCTGGCACAGCTTCTGAGTCTCTGCTCCTCACCCACCCACCCAGGAGCAAAGCCTAGGAGCTCCCGCTCCCCAGTGTCCAACTGCCCCAGCTCTGCAGCCAGCCAGCCACAACCCCCACCTGTCTGCAGCTGAGAAAAGAGGCTGAGCCACCCCAGAAATACCAGCAGACACCTCCACCAAGGAGGTGACAGGCAGGGCTGGGCACAGAGCGGGTGGCAGCACACAGCCTGCCCCTAGAACTGCCCCTGGAGCAGCAGCCTGGGACAGGCACCCTCAGGCAGGCTGGTTCACCCCGATGCCCCTGGCAGGGCTGGGCACAGACAGGGGCCACGGCACCCAAGCAGCCCCAGCAGGGACTGGGGCAGAGCCAGGCAGCCAGGCCACAGCACAGCCCCACCACAGACACATCAAACCCTAACTACAAAGGCTTGAAATGCAAAATGCAAATCCACAAGCCAGTCCTCACCGTTTGAACCAAACCACCACCCAGCCCAAAAGCTGTCCCCAGCCTTGGACCCGACCATGGCACCAGGATAGGTGAGGCTGTGCTGGCTCCTGGCTTGGGCAGAGTGTGACCCACCCATCACATCCCACCCCCTGCACCCCACCCCTGCCTGGGAAAGGTGGGAGCAGAGCAGCTGGGCCTGCACAGACACTGCTCCTCTGCAGAGCTGCACAGCCCTGGCTGTGGTGGATGCACTGGCTGCAGGAAGCTGGGGGCTCCCAGGGGGCTCATGGAGAAAGGAGTTTGGAGCCGAGCGCCATGCAAATAGCTCTCATTAAGTGCTAATGACTGCACAGCTCCCGTCCCCGGGTGCTCCATAAACACAGCTATTAATTCCTTCAAACCACATCCCTGGCAAGACCTGAGCAGCCGCTGTGTGGCCAGGGACTCAGGATCATGGAGTCTCCTGAGCTGGAAGGGACCCACCAGGATCATCCAGTGGGATTGCTGGGGTGTCCTGCACAGCACCAGGAGTTGGAGTCAGTGAACCTTGTGGGTCCCTTCCAGCTCAGGACGTTCTCCAACCCTGCTGGAATCGTGGCTCCTGCAGGCAGGGACGGGCAGCACCTCTGCCTGTAGCACAGAGCACACAGGGCAGGGGCTGCCTCAGCTCCTGCAGCCAGCCAGCCACAACCCCCACCTGTCTGCAGCTGAGAAAAGAGGCTGAGCCACCCCAGAAATACCAGCAGACACCTCCACCAAGGAGGTGACAGGCAGGGTCACCTGCACAGACCCCCAACAATCCCACCCTGGGCATCCCTGGGAGTGGTGTACAAACCCTCCTGCAGCTCTGGCAGCCTCGGGGCTGTGCCCATTCCCTGGGGAGCCTGGGCAGTGCCCAGCACCCTCTGGGGGAAGGACCTTTCCCTGATCTCCAGCCTGAGCCTGCACTGGCACAGCTTCTGAGTCTCTGCTCCTCTCCCATCCACCCAGGAGCAAAGCCTAGGAGCTCCTGCTCCCCAGTGTCCAACTGCCCCAGCTCTGCTGCCACAGACTGCTGCACCTCTGCCCTCTCAGGAATCCCACCAGCCTGGGAACTGGGCAATGTGAGACCCCAGATGGGTTAGGGAGGTGTTCACATGCATTTCCAAGTCATGACACCTCCTCCAAACACAGAATCCTGGAATTGTTCAGGTTGAAAACACCCCCTGAGATCACCAAGCCCAACCATTGCCCAGCTCTGCCACGTTCACCACTCACCCACGTCCCCAAGTGCCACAGCCACACAAACTCTGAACACCCCCAGCGATGGTGACTCCACCACTGACTGTGCCTGACCACCCTGCCAAGGAGGAAATTTTTTCCAACCTAAACCTCCCCAGGATAACTTGAGGCTGTTTCCTCTTGTCCTGTCACTTTACCTGGGAGCAGAGCTCAACCCCCACCTGGCTCCCCTCTCCTGTCAGGGAGTTCTGCAGAGCCAGAAGTTCCCCCTGAGCCTCCTTTTCTCCAGGCTGAGCCCCACCAGCTCACCACTGGTCACCACAGTGGTGACTCCACCACTGACCACCCTGCCCAGGACCCCCTGGGCTGTGCTGGGGGGCACAGGGTGTCCCTGGCAGGGCAGGAGCACCCCTGCAGCCCCTCACCCCCCTGCAGCAGAGGCATGGGAACAGCTCTGTGCCTCTCTGGATATATTTAGCTCAGCAGCCACAAGAAAAAGCAGCTTCTGATGTGCTCAGTCCCAGACTCGCTCCTGTCGCCTTCCCAGGGTTCCACCCTCCTCCAGAAAAAAAATTATCCCTGACTTTAATTACTTCTGGAGCAAGATGATGTGCTTTCCCCCAGTCCCCACCCTAGACATGAACAGCAACTGCAGCCCCAGGGAATGGGCAGAGGAATGAACTGGAGCCACAATACATTTGGGATTTTATTTTTCCCCCCCTCTCAGGAAAAACGAGAGCAGGTTTTCAGCAAAATATTTCTTTGTCTCTCCACTCCCCCCATGGGGTTAAATACCTGCGAGGGGGTGTTGGAACAGCATGAGCAGCAGCACTAGAGGGGTGTGTGCACATAAATTTTCCCCAGGGGATTGAGGAACCCACTTTGAGCCTGGCCATGCTGGGATGTCTCAGTGTCCATACACCAACATCTGCCCCACTCCCCAAACCTCGCTGCCCAGCCAGCTCCAAGCACCCAGGAGACCCATCCCTCACCCAGGGGAGCTGTGGGGCTGGGGAGGACTCACGTGCCAGTCCCCAGTGTGCTCCCCACGTCACCCTGTCCCATCTCCCCAGTGCAAGAGAGACACAGGAGATGCAGGAATCCCCCAGCAAGGTCCTGCCCTTCAGGCAATTGGCCAAGCATCACCCAGGGATGTCCCTGCCTGCCCTCCTGGCTGCTGGGCTAGCTCAGATCCTGGGGAGCTTTGGGGGGATATGCTTCAAGGATAGGGTAAAAGATTCAAAAGAGGCTCCTACCTCAGGCCAATGTTCCAAGGCTTTATTCCTGAAGGGGATCCCAGGGGCAAAGAGGACGAACAAGGAGGAGCAGGGGTTTTTATCTGCTCT